>CM060926.1:627196258-629696258 GCA_030737875.1 Allium sativum | reverse complement strand
AATTACTAGGAAAGCGGGGAGTTATTACTAACTCAATCTCATTACACCGAAAAATTCCTAAAGAAGTATGGTCAGTATAATGACAACCCAGCACCAACTCCTTTAGATCCAAGTATCAAGTTAGAAAAGAACACTAAACGTACAATTTCTCAAATGGAATATTCTAGTGTTATTGGGAGTCTTATGTATGCTATGCGACGTCACACATGCTGTAAGTGTGTTGTGTCGATTTATGAGTAACCCAAGTTTCGAACACTGGAAAGCTATTTCCAGAGCTTTAACTTATTTGAAAGGAACCATAAACTATGGTTTGTCTTATAAATAATATCCTGCTGTAATACAAGGATATAGTGATGCAACTTGGAACAATGTAGAATCCAAATCCAAGTCTACGACTAGATGGATATTTACATTAGGAGGCGTTGCCATGTCTTGGGCTTCCAAGAAGCAGACCTGTATATTTGATTCAGCAATGTTGTCAGAATTGATTGCATTAGCAGATGCGTGTAAAGCAGTGGAATGGCTTAGGGATTTGTCAATAGAAATCCCATTGTGGAAGAAGCCATCTCCAGCGGCTTTGATTAACTGTGATAATCAAGCAATGATATATAATGTCTCAAATAAGACAAATAATGGAAAGTCTAGACATGTGAGTCTAAGACATCAAATGGTAAGAATGTTACTCAAAAGTGGATTTATAACTGTTGACTACATAGAAACGAAGAAAAACTTGGCTGATCCACTTACAAAGGGTCTTCCAAAGGCTATGATTTCTATAATGTCAAAAGAAATGAGACTAAGTCTGTGAATGAAGATTGATCATCTTTAACAGAAACCCAAATTGTGTCTTGAAAAGGATAGACAAAGTTCAATGGCTACCAACAAGTTAAGAGTATAATTATGGAACACTAAATCAATAATCCCATAATATTTACTGTTGGATTCTGCATGAACATAGGATGGATAAATGTCCTTTATAAGTCTAGAAACCTAAAAAGGTGTATTGTAGAAATACCTTAAAAGACTTACCTATATGATTATTGAAATCAGGTCATTTCCTAGGAAAGTAAGACTGCTTTCTAAAGTAGACTCATGAAACAGGATAAAAGAACATGGCCATTAACGTGCTAAGCCATACAAAACGCACTAACTAAGGAAATTAACATGTGTGATTGTTCCGGTTTTATCGTTAAGGGATACTTGGTTCAAGATTCATTCACCATAGAATCTGGATAGAGCTTTGAATGATTTACACTAAGTAAAGGTTCAAATCCAAAAGATACCTTTTATTTATGTGTTGTTTCCACGATGATGCAAAACTTGATCTTAGAACTATGTAGGCTTGATCCCACTTGGGTATGTAGGAAGTCACACCAGTGATTCAGCTATCCACTTTATTTATTTATTTTATTTTGAAAATTGAGGGAGATTGTTGTGAAAATTTCAAATTCAAGCTTTTGGGGTATGGGGCTTTGTTTTGAAGAGAAGTAGGAAAGAAGGAAGAAGGAAGGGGTAAATTGTTTTGTCCCACATTATAGAGTATCCATAGGTGTGCCAGTACTTAATAGCCTTTCTCACAAGTGTGTTGGGACCTTGGGGCACCTAAATGTTTACTTTGTTGTGAGGAGGGAGACCATGCATGTAGACAATACACGTGTGCGCCGTCCGTTTGAGCGACCGGGCTTGGCCGCGCCGAGTATGGGTTTCAGGTTCTGGTCAAATAAGAAATATTTTTGATCAAAATTTTAAACAGTAAACAGGTCAAACTTCAGCTCATGAACCCGAAGGAAAATTTGAATGGAGGCAGGATCTTTGAAACATTTCAAAACATTAGAAAACAAGGAGCGACTTTTGAATTTTGCGACACTATTTGATTGTTGCGAAACGAAAAGATACATTGTTTGAATTTGAACGGAGATGACTGTTGCTAACAGTCGCAACACTTCATGAATGGACGTTTCTCTTCACAGTCTATATATTGCGAAGCCCAGAATCGTTTCACTTCAATTTTTCTTTCTTTTCTTCTTCCTCTCGAGTTCTGCCATTGCCACACTATTAAGGCTTTTCAATTTCTCGAATTTGTAAAGTCTGCGAGGCGTTGCAGGACTATTCTTCTTCTTCTTCTCTTCATATCTCTTCTATCTAATTGCATCATCAGAGAATAATAATCAGAATGTTGTTGATCGGATCAAAGCCATACAAACTTTGAATCCGATTTCACTATTCTAAGGTTTTGTTGAATCCTGAAAGTCAGTAGTTCGATAATCCGTTTGTACCTGGTGGATTGAACTATTGTCTTAAAGAATCTATCAGATAGATCCTTAAAGTTTGAAGTATGACAATATTCATCATCAAATAGACTCAAACCACAGAAATCCCCAACAAATTTTTCAGACAATAACTTCAATCATGGAAGGTTTGAGCGCATTGCAAGTTATGAATCAACATTTGACGAAATTGGAGCATTTTGATGGTGAAAACTTCATTCGTTGGCAAGAGACTATGAAATTCTACCTGATCACCTTCAAATTGATCTATATCTTGGAAGATGGATTGGAAATTGTACCAGAGGAAACCACTGGCGAGGATGTCGCTCTGAAGGCAAAATGAGCAAAGCGCAAAGAGGATGATTTCCTGTGCAGAGGGCATATTTTGAATGCATTGTCTATTTAGTCTACAACGCTCATAGGACTTTGGAAACTGCAAAGGAACTCTGGACTGCTTTGGAAAGCAAGTATCGCATATCTGATGCAAGTAATAAAAAATTTCTTATTTGTAATTTTATGGATTTCAGAGTGGTTGCCAACAAGTCCATAGTTGGAAAAGTAAGTGAAATAATACTGTTGGTGAATCAACTTGAAAATGCCGGTATTGATCTCCCTGAATCTTTTGTTGGTTGAGTTATTATTTTGAGACTCCCGAATTCTTGGAATGATTATAAGAAAAAATTGAAACATGCGGAGACGTATTATAATTTAGACGGTTTACAGCATCAACTTCATATTGAAGAAGATTCTCGTAAACGCGAACTAGATGATAATCCGCAAACTGAGTCTTAGGCTAAGGCAAATAATGCTGAAATTACTGATAAATTGAAGCCTAAGAATAAGACACGGTTTAAGAAGAATAATAATTCCAAGAACAAAAAGAAGGGTGCATGTTACTATTGTAACAAACCCGACCACTATGCCTAAGACTGTCGTCTTCGGAAGAAACAATAAAAAGCGAATGTGGTCGAAGTGAAACGACCCGAAAATCGCCCTTGCGGGAAATCGCCGGATACGCTTACTTTAGGCTACAACACATCATAACAATAACAACAGACTTTTATAAACATTACAATAATGCTACATCAGAGTACAGAATATATGAGTAAATCGAATAAAATTACAACGGAAGATAAATTATAGTAAATTAATACAATACACAGCGGAAGACTTTCCATGCCCTGGATACAGCTTTAGGCTTCAATCCAGAATCCTGCTCAAGAGATAAATATCTGCAAAAAGCTACTCGACTGCCCGTGTGGAAAAGAGGGCACCCGAGTTTGGAAAGTGAAACAAACTACGAGTCAGTCATGGGACTGGTGTGAGAATTCTTAACTAATATAACTAATAGCAATAAGGCAAATCCAAGAACCACGCCGCTAATGCGGAACGGGTTTTATTCCAATGGATTGCCGTGCACAATTTAAGGTGATTGAACAAATAAATGAGTGAAACGTAAAACAACGCAATGCTTTTGGAAAAATGGAATCACCATAAGACTCAAGTACCATCACACAATGCAACGCAAACCAGAGGATAGAGTTTTACCTTATGGTGATTAAACATGCTTGGTACGATAAAAACGAATTTGATATTATTATTAGTGTATATAAAAACATTTCAAAATAAATGTATCAATCCTAGGAAGCATAGCTACCATATACTATGCCTCCGTACTAGTAATACAATCAAGTCCGTAGGGTCGTATTTGGAATTTGGTTTCCATCATGAGTCAAGGCTAGGGAGGAGCTCCTTACCGATTTGAGACACTCTAGCTAATGTCTCAGGATCCCCCGCAGTGAACCCTTGGAAAGCTGCAAGGCCGGTCCACGCATACAGCTACGTGGATTAGTTATTCCTGAACACACGTTTCCAGATCCTATATGACCTATCATTTGAGGCGCGCCTCATTCCATCATCCACATAAGTAAAATATCAGCCAGTTTAAGCACTGACACTACCCCTAGCTAGAAAGAAACGTGCTGGTCTCCCTGCGTTCCCTTCTCCCGTTTTAGACTCAACCGGGTTGTGAGGCTCATGAAGCTACGCAATACACAGCTATGCTTATTCAAGTTGTGCTTTGATCATCAATCCACAAGACTCTGCTTTTCAACAATAAGCCTTGTTCATATGCATCTTAGCATGCCACATTGTCAGACCATACCATATCCATTGATCATCTACCAATATATATATATAACCTCTAAGCTCATACGTCTTAGAGAAGGGTGTTAAGCAAAGAATAAATCCTTCGCCACCAACAGAAATATATAATTAGTAGCGTTCAATAAATACAGTAAAAAAGGAATACAATGTCAGACACACAATCCATTTACAAGTCCATTCTGGGTCTGAACGAAACAACGTATCCGTCGATCTCCGGTACGTCTGGACGATCATCACTTATTACCTTGCCTTGGGGGATCAGTCCCAATTCAAGATATCAGTCATCATCAACCAAACGATGTGAAGCTCCCCGGTCTTCAACCACCGTCTTCATCTTCGACCCTTGATCGTCGTGATGATTATTCAGAATGGGATAAACCCGGTCTTCCTGAATAACTCGCGTATTTGTAATTAAAATCAACCATACGCCACATTCCAACTCTGAATGTTCTTTTAATAAAATATTTATAATAAAAGGTTCTCATTAATTTTATCAAAGATAAAATAAATAAATTAAATCTTAAATCTTTTCTAAAAAGATTTAATAACTCTAATTTTGATTTTAATATCAAAAATCATTATTACAAGATTATTAATTTAATAAGTAAATCCTGACTTAAATTGGGTTAAAGAACTAGTTTCATCTAAAACACAGTTCACGATAAACCAGAAATAAATTTCCAAGAATATGGAATTCACACAGAAATTAAATCAATATATAACCGATATAAATTTCTGTATCAGACTAATAATATAAATGGAATAACGGAAAAGCCTCTTAAATTCCATATATAATATCGGTCTTCTTTTACAGAAGCCCATCTCGATTATTACCAATCGAATTTCCACTTAATTCCAATTTAATATATTAAATTGGAAAAACCTGATTTTTAGAAAATCTTCTTTTAAATCTATAAATAGATTTATAAATTCCACATAGTAATTTCAATGTAAATTGGATTAAAGAACAAATGTCATTTAAAAACACCGTTCACGATAAACCCAATCCACATATCAATTAATTTCAAAAATCTAATTGAAAATAATCTTAATGAAAAGGTTAACTCTTTCAATGGGGTTTAAGGACAATGTTATTTAAGACACCATCCACGACAAACCAAAAATCCAATGCTTGAACTAAATTCCAATTAAATAATAATTAATTGAAAACTTCATCAAATCTATTTGTAAAATATTTTTAATATAAAATATCCTTTATATTAAAAATCCTATATTTGATAAATATTCTTTATTATACAAAAATCCTTTATTTAGGAAGAAATTCTGAATTGGAGTGCGACTCAACCATGTACCATATAATTTGGGTCATACGAATTTCATACATTTCATGTATAGGATAATAAACAGGAAATAATCATCAAACCATCCATTAACATCCAGAGTGACAATTTCGACTGTGTGAGCATTAAAATGAAACAATAACGCTCATCGCAGCCTATCGATCAATCGATAGACATACAGTTAAAGATTGGGATTTGTGTCAGTCAAGTATTGTCCCAATACCCGTGTGGGGCTTTCAGCCAACAGCAGTTCATATAAATAAATAAATAAATAAATAATTGGTTAATAGATTTAACCAATTTCAATTTAACTAACAAGTTGATGAAATGTAAAAAAATGTCACTTATATCGAGTAAAAAAATGTACTTTACTCGTATGATTTCTCTATATTTTCCTAAAGTTACATAAACAGTAATTTATTTATATAGCTTTATTGCGGATGACAAATAAAGTATAAATTTCATTATATTTACTTTGTATGAAATTTCTTAACAATACATTTCAGTGTATATTTTGACCAACAATACAATTTGTATATTAGAATATAAACTCTAATGCAAGTTTGCAAATAAAAATTGGATTTTATATTTGCGTATAAATTCTACTGTGTTTTATGCCAATAAAAATGATTCTTATATTTGCACATAAATTCTGTTTCAACAAAGATGTGTAAAAGTGATATACTCATTTTGTTAACAATTCTATTTCCACAAAACGATAAAGGTGGTAATTTCATTTTGTCATTAATTCCATTTTAACAAAACAAATAGCAAACAGCGATTCATATTGTGACCGTTCTAATTTAACAAAATGGATCAAAGTGATAATTTTAACTCTTCTACTTTCATTACCTATATAATGTCAATAAAAGTGATATCTCTAAACTTTCTATTTTCATTGCATATAAATATCAATAAAAATAATTCCTTCAATTTTCCACATCTTTATTGTATATAAAATGGCAATAAAATGCTATTCTTTAACCCATCCTTTTTATTGTAAACTAATTTTACAATAAAAATATTATCTTAAAATCCATTATTAAAATTGCATAGAAAATAACAATAAAGACGATATCTTTTTGCTTACACTTTTATTGTATACGTAATGAAAAAAAATCTTATATTTTAATCTATCCTTTTTATTGTAAACTAATTTTACAATAAAAATATTACTTTTTAAATCTACACCTTTTATTGAAAATAAAATGATAATAAAAAGGTGAATTTAAAATCTATTCTTTATATTGCAGTAAATTTGGAAAATAAACATAATTTCCAATGTTATACTTTTTATTGTAGTCCTTTATATCTAATCTTTTAAATCAAGGGAAATTACAACATATATGTAATCCTATGTTTCTATTTCGCTAATGTTTTCAATAAAAATATAAACAAGATCTTTTTAACAACAATGGTATTTTAAAAAATATGTAATCTTCATGCCTTGTCCTTTATCGAACAATTTAACAATAAAAATGTTTAATTTTTTTTTATTGTAACCATTTAACAATAAAATATAATTTGTTGAATCAAGACTTGTCACCGTATCCATTTGGCCCTAAAGGATAATTCTTATAGTCTAACCTTTTAATTGTAACTTTTTGACAATAAAAGAAAATCCCTTTATTAAATTTGACATTAAAAATATGCCTTTAAAACTTTAACCCTTTTTATGGTAATTTACAATGACAATAAAAACATATTGTTTAATTCAACAAATTTACAACAAAATAAATTCCTTTATCATAATCTTCTACTTGAAAAACAATATTTCATAAAAACCTTACCTTTGATGTAAAATCTTTTTTATTTAAACAAAAATAAAATCTAAATTACCGTCTTACATGTATTTTTTTTTATAGTAATAGATTACAATAAAAATTTGAACATTTCATACCATTCCTTTTATCATACTAAATTTACAATAAAAATTCGATCTTTTTGTTTAAAAAGAAAATAACACAAAAATGGGCTTTTAGTGTACAAATGAAGTGTAAACAAAAGGTGCTTTCCAATTATTTCTTTTTATTTACAAATAAGATGTAAATAAGAATGTAAATTCTAAATAAGCCTTTTCATTTACAAATAAAATGTAAATAAAAAATATGTTTCTAAATTTGTTCTTTTATTTAAAAAAAGGAATGTAAATAAAACATGTCTAACCATTTTGTTCTTTTATTCGCAAATAAAAATATGCTTAACTGTTCTCGTCTTCATTGGACAACATGATTTCATACAACACTATGTTCAATATGATATACAATTTTATATCCATAAAAATAAAAATAAACTACATGATATTTTAATTTAGATTAAAAAAATCCTAATCTAATCTAATCCACCAATATCGATGATTTTGGTTGAATTTATACAGATCTATAGTTACAAGAACGGATCTAAACAATTCAATTCAATACAACACAATACAATACAATACAATACAAACCACTCATCAGAACAACAATTACAACACAGATCCTAATAGATAACCTACTAGTAATCATTCAACATCGATAAAATGATTAATTAATTAAATTAGATAATTAAATCAGAGATTCTCACATTGGTTTGATTCTAAAACTCCGTTCGCATTCAAAATTTGCTGAAGTTTCTACAGTCTCTGTTTTAGGTCTGGACTACGCCATCGCAAAGATTTCGGAAAGAAGAGTCCAACGCAACTGACGGTTCGAAAAATGAACCTCGTATGTAGAAGCTATGGAATTTTAAAGATCAGATAAATTAAAATATAAAATAACTAAATAAATTAAATAATAAAATATACTGTTCCTCCCTCTTCTACAGGCCGCAATGCATAACCCAATCCCGCCGATTCAAAGCCCATCGCCGCTCGCCCTTGGGCCGCCGACCTCCGATCGGGAGGCGCCACCGCCGGCATCGGCCCTGGCCGCGCCCATCCCTTGCCGCGCCGCCACCTGCGGCGGACCCCATGCGCCCGAAAACCCCAATGAACGCCGCGTCTTCCCACTCCGATTCTGGCGAATCCAGATCCCAATGATACCCATCATCCGTTTGGATGGAAAGGTCTCTCGAAGAGCTTCGATTTGGTATCAAGTTTGTTGAAATCCATTGAGCGGATTAAAAGTTATTGATGTTTGAATTTCGTGCATTCTCAGCCCTCCGAATTTAAACGGCGGCTGACCATGGTTTTTTAGGGTTTTTATTTATTTTTTAATTATTTAATTCATTGAAATGCGTGTTTTAAAGTGGAAAACGCGGGCTGTCTCCGAATTGGGCCTGCTTACTGTCGTTCTTAAGGTTTTGACGCCTTCTGAACGCAATGGGACAGGTCTCGGGGCCCAATTCCGAAATCTGTAGAAAATTTATGTAAATTTACACTAAAAATTAATTAATTAAATATCTACCGTACATTTAAATATGCCGGGGCCACACACGGACTCTAAAAATTACAGAAAAATTATTTCTAGTTATGTTTTGACGATACGGTCCTAACAAAACTAATTTCGTCAAATTTCAAGATCGTTGGAAAAATGGTCATTTTCAAGTCGATTAAATTTGACTGAAATGAACAAAACACAATTTTTTCGCCATGCTCACATATTAATTCGAAAAATTCTGAAAAAATAAACTTAACAATAATTTGACATTCCGGTTCCAACAAAAGTGGTTTCATCGAAAACCGAGGTCGTTTACAAAATGACTATTTTTAAGGGCCATATATTACATTAAAATATATATAAATTTTATAGCGACTTTTCTAAATTTTAAACTGGACATAACTTTCTATTTTTAAAGTGAAATTTCAATTTTTCAGATTCGTTAGAAAGATATGATCAAACAGATTTTAATATTTCTTGTTTCGTTCAATTCTGATTTAAAATGAATTCTGTATATTAAATTGAAATTAGAAATTGAATTTTCGAACTGCCGCGCCATATTTGTAATTCCTTTTATAATCAAAATTAAATTATTCATCCTAACTTCGATTTAAATAAATTTTTAATCATTATTATTTAAAATAAATTATTTTAAATATCCAAACCCATTAAAACTAGTTAAAATAAATTTTAAATTTACCGCAAAATTCAGGGTTGTTACAGTCTCCCCCACTTAAAAAGTTTTCGTCCTCGAAATGGAACGAAGCTATGAAGTTGTTTAAGTATCCTATCTTAAATAACTTCACTTTTTGATTAACTTTTAAAATATACAACTTTTTATAAATTTTTTTATTATTTTTAAAAATGATATTTTCAAAAATCGATTATATGTAATAAAAAATACGTTAATTCTAAACTGGGCACTCAACTCATTCTAGGGCATTACTAACCCCATCTCTAATGAGTTTAATCATTCTAGGATACTGCTGATCCTATCTCTAATGAGTATTCTTATTGGATATTACTAATCCAATCCCTGATGAGTCTTTTGTTCACGAGTTGTACCCCAAAGATTTTGAGCTAACCAGAGCTCTGGTACCAAATGAAACGACCCGAAAATCGCCCTTGCGGGAAATCGCCGGATACACTTACTTTGGGCTACAACACATCAGAACAATAATAGAAGACTTTTATAAACATTACAATAATGTTACATCAGAGTACAGAATATCAGAGTACATCGAATAAAATTACAACGGAAGATAAATTACAGTAAATTAATACAATACATAGTGGAAGACTTTCTATGCTCTAGACACAGCTTTAGGCTTCGATCCAGAATCCTGCTCAAGAGATAAATATCTGCAAAAAGCTACTCAACTGCCCGTGCGGAAAAGAGGGCACCCGAGTTTGCAAAGGGAAACAAACTACGAGTCAGTCATGGGACTGGTGTGAGAATTCTTAACTAATATAAGTAATATCAATAAGGCAAATCCAAGAACCATGCCGCTAATGCGGAACGGGTTTTATTCCAATGGATTGCCGTGCATAATTTAAGGTGATTGAACAAATAAATGAGTGAAACGTAAAACAACGCAATGCTTTTGGAAAAATGGAATCACCATAAGACTCAAGTACCATCACACAATGCAACACAAACCAGAGGATAGAGTTTTACCTTATGGTGATTAAACATGCTTGGTACGATAAAAACGAATTTGATATTATTATTAGTGTATATAAAAACATTTCAAAATAAATGTATCAATCCTAGGAAGCATAGCTACCATATACTATGCCTCCGTACTAGTAATACAATCAAGTCCGTAGGGTCGTATTTGGAATTTGGTTTCCATCATGAGTCAAGGCTAGGGAGGAGCTCCTTACTGATTCGAGACACTCTAGCTAATGTCTCAGGATCCCCCGCAGTGAACCCTTGGAAAGCTGCAGGGCCGGTCCACACATACAGCTTCGTGGATTAGTTATTCCTGAACACACGTTTCCCGATCATATAGGACCTATCATCCGAGGCACGCCTCATTCCATCATCCATATATGTAAAATATCAGCCAGTTTAAGCACTAACACTACCCCTAGCTAGAAAGAAACGTGCTTCTCTCCCTGCATTCCCTTCTCCCATTTTAGACTCAACCGGGTTATGAGGCTCATGAAGCTACGTAATACACAAAGCTATGCTTATTCAAGCTGTGCTTTGATCATCAATCCACAAGACTCTGCTTTTCAACAATAAGCCTTGTTCATATGCATCTTAGCATGCCACATTGTCAGACCATACCATATCCATTGGTCATCTACCAATATATATATATATAACCTCTAAGCTCATATGTCTTAGAGAAGGGTGCTAAGCAAAGAATAAATCCTTCGCCACCAACAGAAATATATAATTAGTAGCATTCAATAAATACAGTATAAAAGGAATACAATGTCAGACACATAATCCATTTACAAGTCCGTTCTGGGTCTGAACGAAACAACGTATCCGTCGATCTCCAGTACGTCTGGACGATCATCACTTATTACCTTGCCTTGGGGGATCAGTCCCAATTCAAGATATCAGGCATCATCAACCAAACGATGTTAAGCTCCCCGGTCTTCAACCACCGTCTTCATCTTCGACCCTTGATCGTCGTGATGATTATTCAGAATGGGATAAACTCGGTCTTCCTGAATAATTCGCGTATTTGTAATTAAAATCAACCATACGCCACATTCCAACTCTGAATGTTCTTTTAATAAAATATTTACATTAAAAGGTTCTCATTAATTTTATCAAAGATAAAATCAATAAATTAAATCTTAAACCTTTTCTAAAAAGATTTAACAACTCTAATTTTGATTTTAATATCAAAAATCATTATTACAAGATTGTTAATTTAATAAGTAAATCCTGACTTAAATTGGGTTAAATAACTAGTGTCATCTAAAACACAGTTCACGATAAACCATAAATCAATTTCCAAGAATATGGAATTTCCACAAAAATTAAACCAATATATAACCGATATAAATTTCTGTATCGGACTAATAATATAAAAGGAATAACGGCAAAGCCTCTTAAATTCCATATATAATATCGGTCTTCTTTTACAGAAGCCCATCTCGATTATTACCAATCGAATTTCCACTTAATTCCAATTTAATATATTAAATTGGAAAAACCTGATTTTTAGAAAATCTTCTTTTAAATCTATAAAATAGATTTATAAATTCCACATAGTAATTTCAATGTAAATTGGATTAAAGAACAAATGTCATTTTAAAACACCGTTCACAATAAACCCAATCCACATATCAATTAATTTCAAAAATCTAATTGTAAATAATCTTAATGAAAAGGTTAACTCTTTCAACGGGGTTTAAGGACAATGTTATGTAAGACACCATCCACGACAACCCAAAAATCCAATGCTTGAACTAAATTCCAATTAAATAATAACTAATTGAAAACTTCCTTAAATCTATTAGTAAAATATTTTTAATATAAAATATCCTTTATATTAAAAATCCTATATTTGAAAAATATTCTTTATTATACAAAAATTCTTTATTTAGGAAGAAATTCTGAATTGGAGTGCGACTCAACATGTACCATATAATTTGGGTCATACGGATTTCATACATTTCATGTATAGGATAATAAACAGGAAAAAATCATCAAACCATCCATTAATATCCAGAGTGACAATTTTGACTGTGTGAGCATTAAAATAAAACAATAACGCTCATCGCAGCCTGTCGATCAATCGATAGACGTACAATTAAAGATTGGGATTTGTGTCAGTCAAGTATCGTCCCAATACCCGTGTGGGGTTTTCAGCCAATAGCAGTTCAAATAAATAAATAAATAATTGGTTAATAGATTTAACCAATTTCACTAACAAGTTGATGAAATAAAAAAATGTCACTTATATCGAGTAAAAAAAATGTACTTTACCCGTATGATTTCTCTATATTTTCCTAAAGTTACATAAACAGTAATTTATTTAAGTAGCTTTATTGCGGATGACAAATAAAATATAAATTTCATTATATTTACTTTGTATGAAATTTCTTAACAATACATTTCAGTGTATATTTTGACCAACAATACAATTTGTATATTAGAATATAAACTCTAATGCAAGTTTGCAAATAAAAATTGGATTTTATATTTGCGTATAAATTCTACTGCGTATTATGCCAATAAAAATGATTCTTATATTTACACATAAATTCTGTTTCAACAAAGATGTGTAAAAGTGGTATACTCATATACTCATTTAGTTAACAATTCTATTTCCACAAAATGATAAAGGTAGTAATTTCATTTTGTCATTAATTCCAGTTTAACAAAACAAATAGCAAACAGCGATTCATATTGTGACCGTTCTAATTTAACAAAATGGATCAAAGTGATAATTTAAACTCTTCTACTTTCATTACATGTATAATGTCAATAAAAGTGATATCTCTAAACTTTCTATTTTCATTGCATATAAATATCAATAAAAATAATTCCTTCAATTTTCCACATCTTTATTGTATATAAAATGGCAATAAAAATGCTATTCTTTAACCTATCCTTTTTATTGTAAACTAATTTTACAATAAAAATATTATCTTAAAATCCATTCCTAAAATTGCATAGAAAATAACAATAATTTCTAATAACAATAAAGACGATATCTTTTTACTTACACTTTTATTGTATACGTAATGAAAAAAAATCTTATATTTTAATCTATCCTTTTTATTGTAAACTAATTTTACAATAAAAATATTACTTTTTAAATCTACACCTTTTATTGAAAATAAAATGATAAAAAATGTGAATTTAAAATCTATTCTTTATATTGCAGTAAATTTGGAAAATAAACATAATTTCCAATGTTATACTTTTTATTGTAGTCCTTTATATCTAATCTTTTAAATCAAGGGAAATTACAACATATATGTAATCCTATGTTTCTATTTCGCTAATGTTTTCAATAAAAATATAAACAAGATCTTTTTAACAACAACGGTATTTTAAAAAAAATATGTAATCTTCATGCCTTGTCCTTTATTGAACAATTTAACAATAAAAATGTTAATTTTTTTTTATTGTAACCACTTAACAATAAAATATAATTTGTTGAATCAAGACTTGTCATCGTATCCATTTGGCCCTAAAGGATAATCCTTATAGTCTAACCTTTTAATTGTAACTTTTTGACAATAAAAGAAAATCCCTTTATTAAATTTGACATTAAAAATATGCCTTTAAAACTTTAACCCTTTTTATGGTAATTTATAATGACAATAAAAACATATTGTTTAATTCAACAATGTTACAACAAAATAAATTCCTTTATCATAATCTTCTACTTGAAAAACAATATTTCATAAAAACCTTACCTTTAATGTAAAATCTTTTTTATTTAAACAAAAATAAAATCAAAATTGTCGTCTTACATGTCTATTTTTTTTGTAGTAATAGATTACAATAAAAATTTGAACATTTCATACCATTCCTTTTATCGTACTAAATTTTCAATAAAAATTTGATCTTTTTATTTAAAAAGAAAATAACACAAAAATGGGCTTTTAGTGTACAAATGAAGTGTAAACAAAAGGCGCTTTCCAATTATTTCTTTTTATTTACAAATAAGATGTAAATAACAATGTAAATTCTAAATAAGCCTTTTCATTTACAAATAAAATGTAAATAAAAAATATGTTTCTAAATTTGTTCTTTTATTTAAAAAAAGGAATGTAAATAAAAAATGTTTAACCATTTTGTTCTTTTATTCACATATAAAAATATGCTTAACCGTTCTCGTCTTTATTGGACAACTTGATTTCATACAACACTATGTTCAATATGATATACAATTTTATATCCATAAAAATAAAAATAAACTACATGATATTTCAATTTAGATTAAAAAAATCCTAATCTAATCTAATCCACCAATATCGATGATTTTGGTTGAATTTATACAGATCTATAGTTACAAGAACGGATCTAAACAATTCAATTCAATACAATACAATACAATACAAACCACTCATCAAAACAACAATTACAACACAGATCTGAATAGATAACCTACTAGTAATCATTCAACATCGATAAAATAATTAATTAAATAAATTAGATAATTAAATCAGAGATTCTCACATTGGTTTGATTCTGAAACTCCGTTCACATTCAAAATTTGCTGAAATTTCAATAGTCTCTGTTTCAGGTATAGACTGCGCCATCGCGAAGATCTCGGAAAGACGAGTCCAACGCAACTGACTATTCGAAAAAGGGACCTCGTATGTAGAAGCTACAGAATTTTAAAGATCAGATAAATTAAAATGTAAAATTTAAATAAATTAAATAATAAAATATATTGTTCCTCCCTCTTCTACAGGCCGTAATGCATAACCCAATCCCGCCGATTCAAAGTCCACCGTCGCTCGCCCTAGCGCCGCCGACCTCCGATCGGGAGCGCCACCGCCGGCGTCGGCCCTGGCCGCGCCCAACCCTTGTTGTGCCGCCACCTGCAGCGGACCCCATGCGCCCGAAAACCCCGATGAATGTCGCGTCTTCCCGCTCCGATTCTGGCGAATCCAGATCCCAATGATACCCATCATCCGTATGGATGGAAAGGTCTCTCGAAGAGCTTCGATTTGGTATCAAGTTTGTTGAAATCCATTGAGCGGATTAAAAGTTATTGATGTTTGAATTTTGTGAATTCTCAGCCCTCCGAATTTAAACGGCGGCTGGCCATGGATTTTTAGAGTTTTTATTTATTTTTTAATTATTTAATTCATTGAAATGCGTGTTTCAAAGTGGAAAATGCGGACTGTCCCCAAATTTGGCCTGCTTACTGTCGTTCTTAAGGTTTTGACGCCTTCTGAACGCAGTGGGAAAGGTCTCGGGTCCCAATTCCGAAATCAGTAGAAAATTTATGTAAATTTACATCAAAAATTAATGAATTAAATATCTACCGTACATTTAAATACGCCGAGGCCAGATACGGACTCTAAAAATTACAGAAAAATTATTTCTATTTATATTTTGACGATACGGTCCTAGCAAAACTAATTTCGTCAAATTTCAAGATCGTTGGAAAAATGGCCTTTTTCAAGTCGATTAAATTTGACTGAAATGAACAAAACACAATTTTTTCGCCACGCTCACATATTAATTCGAAAAATTCTGAAAAATTAAACTTAACAATAATTTGACATTCCGGTTCCAACAAAAGTGGTTTCGTCGAAAACCGAGGTCGTTAGCAAAATGACTATTTTTAAGGGTCATATATTATATTAAAATATATATAAATTTTACAGCGACTTTTCTAAATTTTAAACTGGACATAACTTTCTATTTTTAAAGTGAAATTTCAATTTTTCAGATTCGTTAGAAAGATATGATCAAACAGATTTAAATATTTCTTGTTTCGTTCAATTCTGATTTAAAATGAATTCTGTATATTAGATTGAAATTAGAAATCGAATTTTCGAACTGCCGCGCCATATTTCTAATTCCGTTTATAATCCAAATTAAATTATTCATCCTAGCTTCGATTTAACTAAATTTTTAACCATTATTATTTAAAATAAATTATTTTAAATATCCAAACCCATTAAAACTAGTTAAAATAAATTTTAAATTTACCCCAAAATTCATGGTTGTTACACGAAGAAAAGCTTGCGTCTGTCGTACAAGAGGTGAACTCCGTTAGTGGCATTGATAATGATTGGTGTCTCAATACTGGAGCAACCATTCATGTTTGCAAAGACCATAATCTGTTCAAGACTTACGAAGATAATAACGGAGAATCCAGCGAACTTATTGGCGCAAACAAAGTTGCAAGCAAAGTTATGGGAAAAGGCACAATTGAACTTACATTCACTTCTAAAAATGTTCTTACATTAGTCAATGTATTTTGTGTACCCGATATGTATAATAATTTGTTTTCTGGATACCTTCTTAACAACGGAGGATTCAAGATAGTGTATGAGTCTGATAAGTTAGTGTTGTCCAAGAACAACAAATTTATTGGATAGGGATATTCTTGTAACGACATGATTAAGTTGAATCTAGTAAAGAAATCTTCTGTTTATATTGTTGATTCTGTTAGTTTTTGGCATGGTAGATTAGGACATGTTAAGTATATGTCTCTTAGAAATATTCATAGATTAGGATTAATTTCTGATTGTGATTACGATTCCATATCTAAATGTGAAATATGTGTTTAAGCAAAGATACACTAGAAATCCTTTAAACATGTAGAAAGGAAAACTGGTTTGCTTGATTTGGTATATAGTGATGTAGGTGACCTAAAGAATCGTATCACCCATGGTGGTAACCAATACTATATAACATTTATTGATGATTATACTAGATATGCAAATGTATATAAATTGAAATCGAAAGATGAGGCCTTTGATAAATTCAAAATTTACAAAGCAGAAGCCGAAACACAATTAAGAGTTAAAATTAAAGTGTTACATTTAGATCTTGGTGGTGAATATTTTTCAAATGAATTTACTTTGTTTTATAAACAAAATGGTATAATTCACCAATGTATTGCTTAATATACACGACAACAAAATGTTGTTGTTGAGAGGAAAAATAAAACTTTAGTAGAAATGGTTAACGCCATGCTTATAAGTTTTAATTTACCTTATAACATATGGGGTGATGCTATGTTATCTTCTTGTTACATTATTAATAGACTACCACTTGAAAAGAATGATATTTCCCCTTATGAATTATGGTTTAACAGAAAACCAAACCTTCCTAGAATTAAAGTTTGGGGTTGCTTAGCATATGTTAGAAAACCAAACCCTAAATGACCAAAGTTAGGCAATAGGGCATTTAACTGTGTTTTCATAGGATATTCTCTTAATAGTATTACTTATAGGTTCCTTATTTTCTATATCTTAGAAGTTATAGAATCTATAGATGTAGAATTATTTGAAAATCAAACTATTGAGAATCCATTGAGATCATCTAGTCCGGAACCAAGTGTGACTAATGATATCAATGACGATGAATATGCTCCTGCTCAAACAGCAAGGAAGTGTCAGTGCCAGATAATAGTACTGAACACAGAAGAAGTAAAAGAGCGAGAATAGAGAAGGACTATGGTCCTGAATTCATAACATATCTCGTGGAAGGCAATATGAACGAAGTCCTTTATGTGACAAGATATGTAATAAACGTCGAAGATGATCCTAAAACTTATTCTGAGGCTATGAGTTCTAGAGATTCTAATTTCAGGAAAGAAGCTACTAATGATGAAATGAACTCCATAATGTTAAACCAAACTTGGGTTTTAACTGATTTACCTCCTAGTGCTAAATCAATAGAATGTAAATGGATATTCAAGAAAAAATTGAATACAAATGGATTCATTTATAAGTTTAAAGCCAGATTAGTTGCTAAGGGATATAAACAAAGACAAGGAGTGCATTATTTTGATAACATATGCTCTAGTAGCTCGCATATCTTCCATGCGCTATTTAATAGGACTTGCATCAATTCATGATTTGGTCATACATTAAATGGATGTAAAGACATATTTTTAAATGGAGATTTAGAAGATATATATATATATATATATATATATATATATATATATATGGAACAACCTGAAGGTCTTATAACCCCAGGCCAAAAAAAGAAAGTTTGTAAATTAGTCAAATCTCTTTATGGCTTGAAGCAAGCTCCCTTGTAATGGCATGAGAAGTTTGATAAAATTGCACTGTCATTTGGATTCATTGTTAATGATTCAAATAAATGTATTTACAGAAAATCGGATAACAACGGTTATGTTATAATGTGTTTATACGTTGATGACATTTTGATATTTGGTTCCAATATATCATGCGTGAATGAAACTAAGAAGTTTCTATCTTCTAAATTTGATATGAAAGATCTAGGAGAGGCTGATGTAATTCTAGGAACTAAAATCATTGGGAAAATGGGGGAATTATTACTAACCCAATCTCATTACATTGAGAAATTCCTAAAGAAGTATGGTCATTATAATGACAAGCCAGCACCAACTCCTTTAGATCCAAGTATCAAGTTAGAAAAGAACACTGGACGTACGATTTCTCAACTGGAATATCCTAGTGTTATTGGGAGACTTATGTATGCTATATGACATCGCACATGCTATAAGTGTATTATGTCGATTTACGAGTAACCCAGGTTTCGCACACTGGAAAAATATTTCTAGAGTTTTAGCTTATCTGAAAGGAACCATAAACTATGGTTTATCTTATAAAGGATATCCTACTATAATAGAAGGATATAGTGATGCAACTTGGAACAATGTAGAATCCAAATCCAAGCCTACGACTAGATGGATATTTATTTACATTAGGAGGCGCATCCATGTCTTGGACTTCCAAGAAGCAGACCTGTATATTTGATTCAACTATGTTGTCAGAATTGATTGCATTAGCAGATGCGTGTAAGGAAGCGGAATGGCTTAAGAATTTGTTAATGGAAATCCTATTGTGGAAGAAGCCATCTCCAGCGATCTTGATTAACTATGATAATCAAGTAACGATATATAATGTCTCTAATAAGACATATGATGGAAAGTCAAGACATGTGAGTCTAAGACATCAAATGGTAAGACAGTTACTCAAAAGTGGAGTTATAACTGTTGACTACATAGAAACGAAGAAAAACTTGGCTGGCCTAGATGCAAAGGGTCTTAAAAAGCTATGATTTCTATAAAGTCAAAATAAATGGGACTAAGGTCTGTCAATGAAGATTGATCATTCTTAACAAAAACCCGAATTGTGTGTTGAAAAGGATAGACAAATTTCAATGGGTACCAACAAGTTAAAAGTATGATTATGGAACACCAAATCAACAATCCCATAATATTTTGTGTTGGATTCTGTATGAACAATGGATTGATAAATTTCCTTAATAAATCTAGAAACCTTAAAAGGTGTATCACAGAAACACCTTAAGATACTTACCTATACGAATATGGAAATCGGGTCATTTCCTAGGAAAGTAAGGCCGCTTTCTAAAGTAGGCTCATAAAGCAGGATTAAAGCACGTGGCCATTAACGTGCTGAGCAATACAGAACGATCGAACTAAGGAAATCAACATGTGTGATTGATCTGGTTTTATCGTTAAGGGATACTTGGTTCAAGATTCGTTCACCATAGAATCTTGATAGAGATTTGAATGATTTACACTAAGTAAAGGTTCAAGTTCTAAAGTTACCTTTTATTTATGTGTTGTTTCCACGATGATGCAAAACTTGATCTTAGAACTACGTAGGCTTGATCCCACTTGAGTATGTAGGAAGTCACACTAGTGATTCAGCCGTCCACTTTATGTATTTATTTTATTTTGAAAATTGGGGGAGATTGTTGTAAAATTTTCAAATTCAAGCTTTTGGGGTATGGGGTTTTGTTTTGAAGAGAAGTAGGGAAGAAGGAAGAAGAAAGAGGTAAATTGTTTTGTCCCACATTGTAGAATTTGCATAGGTGTGCCAACACTTAATTAACTTTCTAACAAGTGTGTTAGGGCCTTGGGGCACCCAAATGTTTACTTTGTTGTGAGGAGGGAGACCATGCATGTAGACAACACACGCGCACGTCATTCGTCCGATCGACCGAACCGGGCCAAGTACAGGCATGAGTTTCGGGTTTGGGTCAAATAAAAATATTTTAGACTGAAATTTTAAATAGTAAACGGGCCGAATTTCTGTCCATGAACCCGAACGAAAATTTGAATGGAGGCGGGAACATTGAAACGTTTCAGAATGTTAGAAAACGAGGCGCGACGTTCCAATTTTGAGACGCTATTTGACTGCTGAGAAACGAAAAGATACATTGTTTGAATTTGAATGGAGATGACGGTTGCTAACAGTCGCAACACTTCATGAATGGATGTTTCTCTTCAGTCTATATATAGCGACGCCCAGAACCGCTTCACTTCTCTTTTTCTTGTTCTTCTTCTTCCTCTCGAATTCTGCCATTGCCGCACTTTTAAGGCATTGCAAATTATCGAATTTGTAATGCCTAAAAGGCGTTGTAGGACCGTTCTTCTTCTCTTCCTATCTCTTCTATCTAATTGCATCATCAGAGAATAATACTCAGAGTTTTCTTGATCAGATCAAAGTCATACAAACTTTTAATCCGATTTCTTCATTCCAAGGCTTTATTGAATCCTGAAAGTCAATAGTTCGATAATCCGTTTGTACATGGTAGATTGAACTATTGTCTGAAAGAATCTATCAAATAGATCCTTAAAGTCTAAAGTACGGCAATTTTCATCATCAAATAGCCTCAAACCACAAAAATACCCAACAGCCACTTGATTTGATTCCATATGTTAGTAGAACAATCACATTCGAAAAATAGGTGGTCTCATCTTTCATTCAACTGTTGACATAACAAGCATGTTGGAGAAGTTGAAGAATTCCACTTCACAACCCTGTCCAACATGTTTTGTCGATTTAAGATTGCAAACTAAGAAGATATAGACATCTTAGGAGCATATACTCTATTCCATTTACAGTCATGCCGACCAACAACTGGAGACTTATAGTGGATATTATCCTAGGCACACTTAACGGAAAAAGTGTCATTAGAAGATGGTAGCCAGCACCAGTAGTCGTGGTTTTTCCCTGAATCAGTACTAGACGCATGAATAGAATGGAATCTATTTGGTGGCAAATTTGACGTACTTAGACACGAATAAGTCCCATTTATAAGTGTAGAAACCAATTTTTGGCTATTTCCAATAGTAGACATATAATTCCAACCCAATTTGTTAATGAGACTGTCCCTTTGAGCCATAGGTCAAACCAAAGTTTTGTTGTTCGGCCATTAGCAATATTTTTATTGATCGGCCCCTTACTGTATTGTCTGGCTTTTAGAATATTTTTCCATGTAATAGAAGCGGTTGCATCTTCTAATATTACCCAAAAATCTTTATTATCGCAGTAACAACGCCACATCCATTTTGCCCATAAACTCTTATTTTCTAGTAGCTTCCATAACAACTAGTATTTTTGCCCTCTTTGCTAGGAATTAACATTTATGTTATTAAAGAAAATATTTAATGATTAAATATCAAAAATAAAAGAAAAATAAAGTATTGTAATTAATATTAAATAGTTATATATATTTTTAAATATTATAATTTATGCGGCAACAATAATAAATTGTACTGTTGTTCATCCAAAAATAATTTTATCATGGATGATTATTTTTATTAATTGTTCTATTATCCATCTAATAATTTATGCAGTAAAAATAATTAATTGTCATGTTGTTCACCCAACAATAATTTTGCCATGGATGATTATTTGATTAATTATTCTGTTATCCATCTAAATTTTTTGTTATGAATGGTTATTTTTTAGCGGTGATATAAAAAAATGATTATTTGTAATTTTATTTTGAAAACATGTTATGAATTCACAACAATTTAAACTTATTTTGTGATCTTCAAGTTATATAAGTGATACAATTCAAGTAATATTATATAAATTATATACAAACTACAGTATGTTAACTTTTTTTGATGAAGCAAAAAAGTGTATATGATGTCATCATGTATATATAAATATAATATAATGCAATATATGCTTTGTTATTAAGTTTTAAATATATTTTTATATGTATAAGAGGCATTCTAACTAAAATTTCAAATTACAACATAAAAATAAACATCCATAACAGAAAAATACATTAATCAACAGTAGTTTTCAAAGCAAAATAAATATAAGATCATGAGTAGTTTTCATTCAAAACAAAATAAATATGAAAATCAGAGCAAAATAAATATAAGATCACGAGTAGTTTCCATTCCAAAACAAATAAACATGAAAATTATTTTCAAGTCCAATCTTCTTCCCAGCATAACTTCATGACTTCCACTTTTTTGAATATTTTTCATTCCTGTAGTGCAATAAACATTTGAATAGGTGCACAACATTAATTAGTCATTCCTTACCAAAATAATAATATGTACACCGTATATAAAATAACCATCAAATATATATAGCTTACTTTTTCTTTTTTAATTTCTTTCAGTTTTGAAATAAATCCATTCTCATCATCTTTTTTATCCTTAAATTCATCAAAAATATATGGCAGATTGACATCATTATCAATCTCTTTGCTTTTCCTCTTCGAGCTATTAGTGTTTGTAGATGTTTTAGTACTAGGGCTTTGCACATTGATGTCAATTTTAGATTGAGTGCTGAAACTTGGTATAGACATCTGCATACAAATTAAATAAAATAACTTGGTGCAATGAACATGACTAACTATATATATATATATTATATGTGTGTGTGTGATAACAAAATACCTGTGAACTTTGTAACGCAACTGCACTGTCTTCACTTTCTATAATAGAATTCTCAATCAACTCAAAACCTTCAAATATGTCTATGGCCATGTACATGCTTGAACCTCTATGTACATTATTCTCACCAACACATATAGTAACTGTATACTACCTTCCCTTCAAACACTACAAAATGGTTGGAAAGTTCATTTTTCTTTCCTTGCTAGAAAGAATATTATAATTTATTTAATTTTGTCAAATAATAATTTAAATTTGTTGCATGTGTGCATATACATCCAGGTGCACACACTTAATTAAATTTATTCAAAATATGCATCTTTATAATCACAGAATCACAAATGCAAGCTCTTAGGAAAAAAATTTAAAAAAATTAACCAAACTTGACCCTTAATAAATCTAGACATATAGGAGGACTACTTTGTAGGGGAGTTATCAGGGAGACTGCAAAGTTGAGAAATTCAAATACCTGGTAGTTAAATCAACAGGTGTAAATAGAAAAATGAAAATTTCTCAAAACTCTTGGCACATGCAAAATTTAATTGTATTATAATTTCTCAACCAAAAATTTTATAACGTATCATACTAGTTTGCATCAATTTTTTAAAAAGGCACAAAATTTGACATAGGCAAAATACTAATAGATTAGAAAGATACCTTAAATAATCATTTTATTTTGAACAGAGCACAACAACATCCAAAGTTGCGGCAGCAATTAAGGCATGTTACAATCAACAGATTTAGGAAAAACAACAATAATAAAAGAATCAAGACGGCATATGCTTATGCTATTATGTAAATTAGTAAACACCTTTTTGCAAAAGTCCTTTATTTATATAAATTAGTTCCAAAGCCTTCTGCAGCAAACACAGTATCTGCAAATGACAAAGCATAAGGTATAGATGGAAAAAAATTGCCGAAAGCACACATCTGAACCAGAGGCAGATGAAAGCATCTGTATTTGTTGTTATATAATTTCAGTTACCTAAAAATGCTAGGAAGGAAATATTGATGGGGAAAGGAATAAATGCAGAAAGGTTGGGAGAGTAATGCTGGGGAAGAATCGGTGGAGGAGATATATGAATAGCAGTGCATGAAAAAAGTATTTATAGGGCAGTGATGTGGTTTCTAGAAGTTAGTTACATGGTATGAAGGACTGAAAACGTCCAAGTCGATTTAGATATTTCATGCAAAAATTCAGGTCATAGAATATTTATCTACTTGAATTCGAATATAAAATAGGATAGATGAATATTTCTCTACTTAGTAGTTATGGTAAAATAGGAGAAGAAATGGGAAAAATAAAATAATACTAGACAGCTGACTGATTCATATTTGAAGGTATTTTAATACAGGAGAGTTAAATATTTAGAGAGGGGAATAAAAGGAAAAAAAATCAAACTTAGTCAAGTTCCAACCGACCTTTTTTCAGTGTTTTTCTGAGAAGGGATAATTATACTTGAGTAGTAAAGATTTTTTTTGTTTTTGAGTACTACGTGGATGCTATCTTTTAGGATAAAGTAGTAAATATTTAAAAAGATATAGGAGAGTATTAAAACGATGAATTTTTTTTGAGTAGTATGTAGATGCTATCTTTTAGGATAAAGTAGTAAATCTGTGCAGTTTCCTTTTAGGATAAAGTAGTAAAGATTTTCATAAAGAAATAAAAAGATGATGGTTTAAAAATGGAAAATAGTACATTATAATAGAACTATAGTCTAACAATTGATAGTAAACACACATTTGTTAGTGATTAGTGAAAAGCTGGGTACCCTACAAAATGAAAATTTTCCTTACTTTGCTGAAAAAGCAAGTGATATCAGAATGTAAAATTATCAAATAGCAATTTGCCAAATAATGCATACATGGTTATTTGCATGGCCTGCCAAATGATATTGAGTTTATATTTATTGAAAAAATATACATGCTAGTACGTCTATAGAATGTGTGTGAAAATTATGAATTTAGACTGATAAACAATACATGCCATATATATATATATATATATATATATATATATATATATATATTGTTGTTAACTTAATGAGATAATAGGAAATCAATAACTAAGCGATACATATATATGGCTTTGACTATAGGTTGCTTCATTAACAAAAAAGTCAGTACAAATGAGGCAACAAACCATCCAAATATTTTCAACAAAGGTAAATAAAATAAAAATATTAATTTCCGTAAGGATAGAATATTGGAGAGGCTTGTTATGAAATTATAGCTATATATATCCCGAATTAACACAGCTAAACTTATCTAAAGTAAAAACTTAGTTTATTTCCAAGATGGAAACAAATCAGATAAGGTATGCTCATATAGCCACATATTATAATACCAAGGCTCGATCTCAGTATAATAGTTTCATGTGTTATATATAGAATATAAATAATTTCATATGCCTTGCATCGTATCTAAGTTGGGAAACACTAATACTAAAGTAGGATAGTAAAGAATTTAAAAAAAAAAAAGTAAATATGGGCAATTTGGGTATTTTACGGTCGGACCACATCTTCAAGATTAGTGAGAATTATTATATAGATAGATTTTATACAATTAGCATTTTTCATATCTTGAATTTGGCGCAGACCTATTCCGCCTTCTTGTTTTGGTCGACACACTGTCTCCCAACTCACTTTGTGATGAGTACCACCCCATAAAAATTTAGCGCACAATGTGTTAGTTCTTTTAATGATTTGTGCAGGCGTTTGGCAAATCTACAACCAGTAATTTATCATTGGATATATAACTATCTTGATGAGTTCCAACCTGCCACTTAGTGATAAAAGCCTTCCATTCCAGTTGGAGAATTTTTCTTAATCTTGTCTAGAAGCAAACCAAAATCTGCTTTTCTTAAACAAGAGCTGGAAAGAGGAGTACAAAGGTACGCGATTGGTAAATTATTTTGTTGAACCTCCAATGTGCTGGAAATTTTTTGTTTTACGTATACGCCTTTACTAAAAAATAATTTAGATTTTGGCTCATTAATAGATAATCCTGTCTTCTCCTTAAGATCACAAAACACTGTCCTAAATGAGATAGCATTATGCACTCTTGCTTTTGCAAACACTAAAAGGATGTCAGCGTAGATGAGATGATTAATAAAAGGTTCACATTTGTAAATCGGTCTTATGTTACCTTTGATATGCTCCAACTGAAGCGATAACGATAGAAATTCTGTAGCTATGGCAAACAAATATGGAGATAATGGATCACCTTGACGGAGTCCTCTATTTCTCTTGATAAACCCGTATGGACTTCTCTCTATAATGATGGAAAATGTTGGTGTAGATATACAAAAGTGAATAAGATTGACTAGAGTCGGAGGAAATCCCACGCGGAGCATCACATGGCAGATAAATTCCTAACTTATGTGATCGTAAGCTTTCTGCAGGTCCACCTTTAGACACTGACATAAATGAGGCATTTTCTTTCTTAGGTAACGAAGTCATGAATGCGTTATTAATTTCCTTTATGAAATGTCCAGCTCTAAATACATCCTTTATCGCTGTAACTAGATCATCTTGAATAATATTCCAATGGTGCTTATAAAACTCAGATCCTAGGCCATCCGGACCAAGGCTACCGTCTTCGCTTATTTGAAACGTTGTTGTTTTAATCTCATCCACTATACTTCTGATTGAAGAAATATCTTTGCTAAAGGAGTTAGTATTTTCTTATATATTACTGTTTGATATGAAAATAATGGGCTGACTGTACTATATAGCTGTGTGAAGTATATGTCTGCCATTTGCTGTAGAAAAGCTGGATCTGTAGCAATTTCTCCATTTTCTTTCAACACCCCTTTTAGTGATTTGCGCTTGTAATTGACTAAGATTTTTGAGTAGAAAAATCTCGTGCACTGATCCCTATCCCTTAGCCATTTAATTTTAGCTTTCTGCTTGTTCTCTACTGCTTAGTTATAAAGTCAACATTCTAATTGAAATAAACTATTTTGTATGATTCCACTGTATCACTATCAAGTGGATCTTCTAGTAATCTGTGGTACAATCTATCGCTGTTCTCCCTTAACTTGTTCCAGCTTGTTTAATAACCTGATCATAATGGCCTGCCAAAAATATTGGAAGATCATGCAGTACTTACAACTTCGTCATATCCCAAAATGCGAGGTCATATATTATTAAACTTGAGAGAAATATTTGTATTAATCGTAGCATCCGAATGTAATTTTATTAAAATAGGACAGTGGTCGCTAGTAGTGAGATAAAATATTTACAGCGGGAAAAGGGAGTAACTCCTGAAACAAGTCATTTACAAATATTCGGGAAATCTTGCTATGTATAGAAAATTCCTTCCCCCTTTCAAGTAAACCAGTTTCCTAATACATATAATTCCAGCAATCCTGAATATTGCATGGTATCATAAAATTCATCATCAGTCGTAAACAACCCCGTTGACGAAGCAACACAATCGAAGTTATTGTTGTTCGTAACAATGCGAATATAGTACGAACCCAATAGCAATCAATAAATTATCACTATCCAATTGTCATGTCAAGAAGTGTTACTTATTTTGACCTATAATCAAAATTAGCAACGATAAAAAGCATGACTAGATTTGCAAAAGTATAAAACTGTGGCAAAGCAAATAGCAGAGAGGAGTACCTGTCAGGAATGTCTGAGTCCAGAGTAAATTTGTTCCTTTGAAACAATATTGCTCCCTCTATGGCACTGAAGATTATCGAGAATTGTTTCCCAAGATAAAACGGACTGGTCGTCACAGTTCGAAGCGCTTTCAAGTGCAGAGCAACTATGAACTGAAGGTTATTGAGCAATTGTTTTTCGAGATAAAACAGACTGGTCTCCACAGTTTGAAGCGCTTTCAAGTGTAGAGCAACTACAAACTAAAGAGAGTAATGTTTAAGAACAGTTTTGCAGAGATTCTATTGATTTTATTTGTCCTGTCATCAAGTCTTTATATAGTGGCCAGGGGATGTTATCTGGACAGATGCGACTGTCCGTACGGGCGTGAGAGTGTCGGCTGAGTCTGAAATGGGCGTACCTATTCGCTCTGCAAGCGAACAGACACATCCGTTTCATTCAAAATAGGTCTGTCCCATTGCAACAAGGCCGAGCGGGTTAGCAGCTCACGGAAATCAAGAGACCCTAAGAACCAACACAATCAAAGTTATTGTTATTCATAACAATGCAAATATAGTACGAATCCGATAGCAATCAATAAATTGTCACTATCCAATTGTCACGTCGAGAAGTGTTACTTATTTTGAACTATAACCAAAATTAGCAACGACAAAAATTGTGACCAGATTTGCAAAAGTATAAACCATTGCAAAGCAAAGAGCAGAGAGGAGTACCTGTCAGGAATGTCCGAGTCTAGAGTAAATATGTTTCCTTGAAATAATATTGCTCCCTCTATGGTGCTAAAGCTTATCGAGCAATTGTTTCCCAAGATAAAACGGACCGGTCTCCGCAGTTTGAAGCACTTTCAAGTGCAGAGCAACTACGAACTGAAGGTTATCGAGCAATTATTTCCCATGATAAAACGGACTGGTCTCCGCAGCTTGAAGCGCTTTCAAGTGACGAGCAACTACGAACTGAAGAGAGTAATATTTAAGAACAGATTTCAGCGAAGAAAGCATAGAATTTTCTGATGATTTTATTTGCTCTGAAACGGGCGCACCTGTTCGCTGTGCAAGCGAACATACATCCGTTTCGTTCAAAACAGGTCCATCCCATTGCAACAAGGCCGAGTGGGTTAGCAGCCCATGGAAATCAGGAGACCCCAAGATCCACAAGGCCCAAGGCCCTATCTATGACATTTTAATATTTATTATGAAGGCCTAATGCCTACATAAGCCCCATTCACTCAATGCTTCATGTGCTCATTTCTTTTTTTTTTGAAATAAATTATTGGGATTTGGTATATATGGAGATATATTCACAAAACACACAATGTGGGACTTTGTTTTCTTATATTTCTCCAATACTACACAACCACTTCTTCCCCAATATTCTAATTTATTTCCAACATTTATATAACACTGTGTTGAAATCTTCAGCAAGTACCTATGGAGTAGAATTGAACTATAACATAGACTTGATATGATTCCATAACTCTTGTCGATTAACTGAAATATGTAATCTGTAAACCGTTGTCATCAGTGGCTGTAAACCTCCAACATTACGTAACAAACCCATGACCGCTTGTTTATTTTTATGGATTACATTGAATTTCCAGAGATTAATATTCCACATCACTATTATTCGACTTTTTTCACCAGGACTGACATTAATACAATAACACCAGTCTGGAAGATAGCTAGCCGCAAACACTATGACACCATTATCCGATAGTTTATGCTCAATTAGTGTCACAACAAAAGCTTTAAATTTATCTATATGATTATATATGTCCATTTTCCTTGTAGGAGAATTCATTCCCCTCACATTCCAGACCAATATTGACATTAGTTATCTGTTTCCATTAGAACCGCTAGGGGGTGCTGTCACTTTACTCCGTTCACTATGCTTACTTTTGGGTTTTATCTGCTTAACAAACTCATTCCACGCTGGATTGTCCACTACCCTACTTGTCCCCTCAGACTTAACTCAAAATTATCCCCATCCTGTCTACTTCTTCGTGTAATGTGATGCTAGCATTATCTGTTATTTTAGTTTTAGAAGAATACAGTGTTCATCAGTATTTGCAGGTGATGAAATGGTAGCAGAGCTTACCTTATCACCATTCTCTTGTTGCTGTGAAGGGCCAGCATGAACACAATTATCAATAATATCTGTGCGCTCTGATGTACTAGAAGGTCCAGTAGATTCGAGTGCATTAGTATTAGCACAGTTTGCCAAGCATTCAGTGTTTGTAATAGGCCGCTTAATTGCAGTATCACATACTCTATATAATTCTCGACTTGTTAATGTCAGAAACAATTTCTTTTTTCTTGTTTATTGTTGATTGTGTATTTGACTGAGTAGTAATTGCAGATGTAATATTTGTAGCATCGTCACACGCAGTATTAGTACACAGTATGTAGAAACCTCCAGATCAGCCACAATATCAGACCATGCCTTCGAAGCCGCTCGCTGGCCAATATCATCCTTTTGTCCTCCATATGTTTCCTTTGAGGAAGGGAAATTTGTTGAAGTATGTGATACTATGATTGAAGAGGACAAAGATAGCTTCGAGTCGGAGAAGACCGTTCGCAAATCGGAGCTCGTACGCAAAAGTTAGAGCCAAAATGGTGTTTGGTGTCAGTTGGCTTCAGTGACAGATGTCTGTTGTAGGATAAGATAGAAGTTGGAGACTACAGGGGGATTTTCTCGAGAGTTATGACAGACATTTGCCATTCCCACGATGGACGTCTAAGACAGGGACAAACATCTGTCATATTGGGACAGACGTCTGAGCTGAGTGCTGAAGCCTAATTAATTCCCTGGAAAGGGACAGACGTCTGTCACCTCCCATGACAGGTTGTTTCGGGCAGGAAACTTGGCAAACTAATTTGTGAAGACTTGGGGGCAATTTGGGTAATTGGCTTATCTCTATATAAGCTATTTTTAAGTGTGTTCGTGGGAGAGTTGAAAAAAAACTTGATTTGGGATCAAGGGTTTATTCTCAAGTGTAAATTAGGGTTCATAACCTAATTCCAATTTTTCAATTCTATTCTCCTTAAACTCATTTCTATATCGAAATATAGTGATCATTGGATCAATCTCTTGTACTCCTTTCATCGTGGTAATAAAATACTCTCTCCAACGTGGATGTAAACTAACATGATGTTAGTGGAACCACTATAAATCCTTGTGTGATTTATTTTTGCTTTTTTTTCATCAGTTTCTTACTTGTGATTGAGATTTGGATTGTTCGTGATTGGTTGATCTTTGTTTGGTGACTAGAGTTATTGTTTTGGTTATTTTTGCAAGTCTAACAACAGTCTAGTCTTTTGCTAGCGCTTGTGATTTAGATATTTGATTTGAGTGGTCTTGAGTAGAATTAATCACAACGATTACAAATGTTGGTATCAGAGCAATTGGTGCTCGTTAGGTGTTTGTGAAAATGCCGGAAACAGAAAATAGCTCGGTAAGTCCGAATAGTGTGGCGCCTAATGTACGGGGTTCATATGCGGCGTCGGGTTCTCAATTGGTAATTGACAAGTGGAATGGTGATAATGACTTTGAGATGGCAATGGAAAATGAAAGCGGTTCTTAAGCGGAATCGGGTGCACCGAGTGGTATTTGATACTAACTTATTACCAAGTGATATCTCAGATGTTGAGAGAGAGTAGATGGAGGAATGGGCTTACACTGCTCTTCAACTTGCTATAGGGGAGAATGTGATCTTCGAAATCAGTGCTGAGACTACCGCTAAAGATATATGGGACAAGTTGGAAGAATTATATATGAAGAAGTCGCTCACTAACTGTTTGATCTTGTTGTGGACATCTTTCACCTTCAAGATGAAGGAGGGTAATTTGCTTAAGGCACACTTGAATACCTTTGATGACTTGCTCATGAAGATGAAGGCCGTTGATTTGAAGATTGAGGAAGAGCAAAAGTCGATGATATTATTGTGTTCGTTGCTGGATCGATATACGGGTTTCTCAAATAGTTTGATCTATGGTCGGTATACTTTGACTCTAGATGTAACAACCCGCGTTCTACGCATCGGAAGATCGTAGAATATTTATTTCTTTTTCGTATGAAGTCGTATAGTCGTGTAACTTTGGGGAACGACTATTAGGGTCATTTCCCATGTTCATGATTTTTGCCGATTTTTAAATGACTGTTTTGCCCTTAGCTGATCTTGTTTCGGCTATACCTTTTGATTGGAATGGAGTTTTGACCTAAAACCACTTCAATTGGCTTCGGATCATGGTTTACAATTCCGTAGAGTGGTCACATTAGCCAAAAGGACTCACTGTTTGGGAGATATGGTTGAAACAAGGTTTAGGAGGTGGAAAACAGCTTAACAGGGCCTAATTACGGTGGTTAGCGAGAGGGCCCATAACCCATTTCGGGATTTGGGTGATGGGGAGGCTGAGAACAGTAGGGAAACGAATTTTATTTCATTTTTCAACTTTCTAAAACTATTCCTTAACCCTAGCCATGGCCTCTACCTTCTGAAATCATCCAAAATCTCTCTCTAATCAAGGATTAAGCTTAGCAACGCCAAATCAAGGAAGATCTTCACTAAATCAGTGTTAGAGCCGCTGTTAGACATCAGTATTCGTCTAAATCAGCGAAGTTTCAGTTCTGAAAATTTTAATTGTGGCAAAGGTGAGTGATTAGCCTTGTTTTTACACTAATTATAGTTAATAAGGGTGATTAGTGTAAATTAACGAAATCATGCATGTTAAAAATCTGGAAAATATTTATAAATTTTTAAATATTGTTTTAGGCCTCTATTAGAAAATTTGGTTAGTTAGGTTAAGTTTTGCTAATCATATCATTAGTTATGCTTAAACATGGTTAAGGGAAAATATGGTATTTTGGCTATGTTTGATCCATTTTAATTCATCATATCGTTGTTTTGGTGTTTATGGTTGATTCTATATGTTGCTATGACTGTATGGTATGCTTTATGATTGATTAGAAAAGTTAGAATGGTCGAAAACGCCGTCGTATGGCGTAAAACAATCATTGGAAAAGTTGTAGGGAGTAGTGCAGGGTTTCGGAACGGATCAGGTTAGGAGGCTCGGGTGGGATCGGGGAACTGAGCAGAGAACCGAACCGGATCGGAACCTAGTACAAGAATGAGGGATTGGCAAAAAGGAAGGCCTCCTGTATAAGAGTTGGAGTTGGTATTGGACTAAAGCTGGACATGGGATCGGATCGGATTAACTGGAGGAAAGAAAGGCAGAAGCACCGAACCGAATCAAGATAGTGAGATAGCTGAACCCAAGTGACATGGAAGCACCGAACCAAACGGAGGGTGGAGCTTCATACCGAACCGGATGGCCAGTAAGTGGAGAAAGCCGAACCGAACCAGGGAAGGACAACCGAACCGAACCGGATTGGAGCTGCGATTACGCGACGACTCTTTTGAAGACCAACTCCAATTCGACCAAAACCCGAGATGCAAAGGAAGTCCAAATAGGAAGTTTGCAATTAGGATCCAGTTAGGAACCAACGAGTTGACTCCATGATTGGACTTTGCTGTGGGACTTGTGCTAAGGGGTTATCGACGTCTATAGCTTTGATTCACCACCAAGACGGATGTTAGGCTACGTATCAGTGCACTGGGGTAGTTACTACTCCATGGGCCAGAGTGATCGTGGTAAGGCTATGATCCAGTGCAGTAGGGTTGTCATAACCCCATGGGGAAGAGTGGACATAGCAAAGGATTAGTGGCTATGGATCAGTGCAGTGGTGTCGTTATGACTCCATGGGGAAGAGTGATCATAGCAAGGCACTGGGTGATCAAAGTGGTGGATATCGTATGCTTTACGCACTGAGTGAGAGATGTGAGGATGGTTGCTATGATTGATTGTTTTCCATCACTATGTCATGCACACCCCCACCCCCGTATTCTTTACACCATATGTTAGTGGAACCTTAGAGTATTGTACAGTATGTAGTGCTAACTCTTTGGTTGCAGGTTCAAGTATGCTTTAGTATACCTGTTATTGTTCTGTTTTGCTTCTTATCGCTCATACCAGACTTTTATCTGACTTAGAGTTTTATGTCTCTTTTATTACTCTGGGTGCTCTTAAACGGACAGCCTAGAGACAGGTCAGGTGATTATGCACGAGTAGCTGTATCGGAGACGAGCAGGAGGCTCCTACGTATTATCTACATATATTCTCCCTGTGTCGCTGTTGGTCACTGCTTTGGGCATTAGTTGTGTACCTTCCTTACTTGCTCTAAAGACAGTTTTCAAAAGTTGTAATAATGATGATGTAGAACATAAGCTGTATTTGGGTTTTCCACTGCTGTGATGTTTAGTTTTCAGCTTATGCACTGTCTCGCCTGTTTTATGTCAAAGTATGTTATTATTATATTTTATTCCATGCGTTGTGAGACATTCTACAGGTTCTTTGTTAGTCCATTGTTAAGTTTCCTTTCCTTCCCTTTCCTTTCTTTGGCAATCGTCCCGTGCTGGTTGGACATCGACACAGCACACTTTCATGGGAAATGTCGGCTAGTGCGGGGCGGGCCGTCACACTTGGTATCAGAGCTCTAGGTTGCGTAGTTAACCTAGGGAAAGACACCAGAGAGAGATAATACAAATATGAGAGCATGTATTTGTGATTATTTTGTTTTTAAAAATCTATATATATACACACACACACGCTATTTGTATAGCTAAGGTTGAAGTCGCACTGCACTAACACCACAAAGAGGATGGTTAATCGTTTCTCTTTACAGATTAAACGATGAGCTGATATACGAGGGGAGGTGGTAGAGGAGCCAATAATGGGAATGCTCCTGACATGAGGACTATGTTCACTGACTTTATGAGAGAGATGCTTAGGGACGTTTGTAGGGCAGTTCCCAATGCTGCTAATGGTTGTGGTGCAGTGGTACAGGCCCCTAGGGCCGATTTCGCCAAGCTATGAAAGGATTACACTAGTCTTGGTGGAAAGCCGTTCCACGGAATGGAATCGGCCATTGATGATCAAGATTGGTTGGATAGCTGTGAGCGTATCTACGAAGACTTGGGTATCGAGGATGCGATGAAGAGGAATTTAGTATCCCATCAGCTGCACGGACGGGCAATGAATTGGTGGAATGCTATTAAGGCAGCTACTCCAGAGGATCAAGTTATATGGGATCAGTTTAAGGTCCAATTCGGTGATAAGTTCATCCCAACTGCCCTGAAGTCAGAGTTGTTTAGGAAATTTCTGGAGCTTAAGCCGAATGGTAGGGCAGTCTCGGAGTACATTGCTGAGTTCGATACTTTATCAAAATATGGATTATCCCTCATTGACACTCCCGAGAAGAAGAATGAGAAATTCATAACAGGCTTGGATCAGTACTTGGGGGAAAGGCTTATTAACCACATCGATGAGACGTTTGAATCGATTGTGGGGAAAGCATTGAGGTCAGAGAGTCTTTACCCTAAGACGAAAACTGAGGTTACATCTGTAGAGGAGGCAAAACTGCAAGCAAGCGGTGGAGGCAAGAATGGTTCTCAGAATAAGAGAAAGAAGAATCAGACCAAGGGTGGCCAGAAGAAAAAGAATAAGAAAGATGTTGAGTGCTTCAGCTGTGTTAAGAAGGGCCATTATGCCAAAGAATGTCGGGCCAATCCAGCGGATAGGAAGTGCTTCAACTATGGCCAAGTGGGACATCACAAGGACAAGTGTCCGCAACCCCCTGAAGAAAAGCAGATTGTGAAAGCATATGCAATCAATGTTGTTCCTTCTTCGTCGAATGCCCCAACTGCGGCGGAGAAAGGAAAGAATGTCGTTATCCAAGGTATGCTTTCCATTTATGATGTTCCAGTTAGAGTATTGTTTGATACCGGAGCTTCCAGTTCCTTCATATCTAGTGACCTGGTAGATAGGTTGGGATTGGAACCCGAGATAGTCGATAGGCCACTGATAGTAATGAACCCGATTGGTGGTTCGACTAGCCTTAGTTTGATTTGCCGTAATGTGGTCTTATTGAGTCATGGATGTATGTTTGTTTGTGATTTCTTTGTTTTGGGCTTTACTGGGTTTGGCATTATTTTGAGAGTCGATTGGCTCCAAAGATACGGGGTGGTGGTAGACTGTGAGGGCTTTTTGATGACAGTTAGAGCGGATGATGGGCGAAGGGTAGTGTTTGGTGGTCTACCCAGTGATGGGGTAATGGCTAGTTTTCTAAATTCCCTCAACATCCCGCATGATGAGTTGTCAGATGTGCCCGTGGCTGGCCAGTATCCGGACGTCTTCGAGGAAATGACCGGACTTCCACTACACCGAGAGATTGAGTTCCATATTGATTTGGTGAAAGATGCCAGACCTATAGTGATGCCACTTCGTCGTGTGGCGCAAAGGGAGCAGCGAGAGCTCGAGGCGCAAGTAAGCGATCCTTTGAAGAAGGGAATTATCAGAAGAAGTGTCACCGAGTGGGGAGCACCAGTCGTGTTTGCTACCAAGGCAGATGATTCCCTTCGATTGTGTGTGGACTACCGCGAATTGAATAAGGTGATGAGGAAGAATAATTATCCTCTACCGCGGATTGATGATTTGTTTGATCAGTTGAGTGGCACGAGAGCGTTCTCCCAGTTGGATCTCGCGACAAGTTTTCATCAGCTTAGAGTGGAAGCTGAGAATATAGCTAAAACGGCCTTTCGAACGCCGTCTGGATTCTATGAGTGGTTGGTCATGCCATTCGGGTTGACCAATACACTAGCATATTTTTTGGATCTTATGAATAGCGTATTCAGAGATCAGTTGAATAAGTTTGTTCTTGTGTTCGCGGACGATATACTTGTTTATTCGAGGATAGAGGAAGAACACAAGGAACACTTGAGGATAGTGATGGAGGTGTTGCGAAAACACCAATTGAAAGCAAAGTTTTCTAAGTTTCCCTTCTGGAGGAGGGAAGTGAGATTCTTGGGCCATGTTGTTTCAGAGAATGGTATTGCCGTGGACCCTGCGAAGGTGGCTACGGTACAAGATTGGTCTACGCACAAGAATGCAACGGACATAAGAAGTTTCTTTGGATTAGCTGGATATTATCGTAAGTTTATCCAAGACTTCTCCAAGATAGCAGCACCGTTGACTCAGTTGACTAAGAAGAAGCAAGCTTTCGTCTGGGATGAAAAGTGCGAGAATGCATTCAGAGTCTAAAGGAAAAGTTGCAATGTGCACCAGTGTTAGTCATTTCTAAGGGGAATGAAGAGATGACAGTATATACAGATGCATGTGGTACCGAACTAGGTGATGCAAGGAGGTAGGGTTGAAGCTTATGCAAGTCGGCAATTGAAACCGCGCGAGAGAAGATACCCTACCCATGATTTGGAATTAGCAGCAATCGTATTCGCGTTGAAGATGTGGAGACATTATCTCTTGGGAGAAAGATTCGAGTTACTTACCGATCATAAATCGTTGAAGTATCTTTTCTCTCAGAAGGATCTAAATCTCCGACAGCAAAGATGGTTAGAATTCTTGGCTTCCTACGATTTCGATATCGCATACACACCAGCGAATGGAAATACGGTAGCTGATGGATTGAGCAGAAGACATGCTAGTTTAGGGGCTATGTTTCTTGAGTGGAAGCAACTGGAGTACATCATTGGGTATGATTTCAGACCAAAGTGCGAATTGGATCCACAAATGTTAGCAAATTTGACGATCAGACCCACTTTGATTGAGCGGATCAGCTCCAGTCAGAGGGACGATCCTAACCTATTGGAAATCATCTCCAAGTTAGAGATGGGCATCGACGAGGAGATGAACAAGTATAGGCTTGATCGAGATGGATGGCTTAGAAAGGATGGAAGACTAGCTGTACCCAATGTCAATGGATTGAGAGATGAAGTGCTAAGAGAATGTCATCACTCGAAACTGATTATACACCCCGGTGGTGACAAGATGTATCGAGACATGATGCAGACCTACTACTGGGAAGGAATGAAAAGAGACGTTGGGAAGTTTATATCCAAATGCATGAATTGGCAACTGGTTAAAGCTGAGCAAAAGAAGCCTAGTGGTTTGTTGCAACCATTAGAAGTTCCAGAATGGAAATAGGAACAAGTCTCAATGGATTTCATTGATGGGTTACCAAGGACTAGGTCGGGCCATGATAGCATTTGGGTGATTGTGGACCGATTGACCAAGAGTGCAAGATTTATACCCGTCAAGTCGAATAGAACGGCAGCTAAGTTAGCCGAGCTATATATGAAATGGGTAGTGAGATTTCACAGAGTACCAAAAGGCATTGTGTAACACCCCACGTCCATTAATGTCACTCACAAAGGGAATGCATTAACTTCCATGGAGGTTTTAAGTGAATATAGAACAGTAAAATTACAACAAGACAGATATAAAATAGTACTTGGAAATTCAAAAACTTTATTTCATTGTAGCAGAAGTCAAAACATGTTTAATTACATCATAACACCATATTCAATGTCAAGTACAATATCTATCTTGATAAAACAAGTACATAATCCCATTACATGAATAGCCATTAAAAAGAAAGATAACAAGCTGGACTTTACTTCAGCAGTCCAAGCTTTCCAGAAGATAAGCGATCCAACTAGACTCCACTAGAACTTGGCCCAACCTGCGGACCTGAAGGGAGAAAAAGGATGGAAAAGAGGGGGTCAGACATAAAGTCTGGTGAATATGATAATTCTACAATGTACACATTAGATACATCCCCCCCCCTTTTACACACTTATTATTGTTTTTATATACATATTAGATACATCCCCTCTCTTACACACTTATTAATATTTTTATATTCATATTAGATACATCCCTTCTCTTACACACTTATTAATATTATTATATTCATATTAGATACATCCCCTCTCTTACACACTTTTATATTCATATTAGATACATCCCCCCTCTTACACACTTATTAATATTTTAGCAACTTTAGTGTTAATAGAAAATTCGGGGTGTTACACATTGTGACTGACCGAGATCCGTTGTTCACTAGTGGATTTTGGAAGATCTTACAAGAGGCTTTAGGATCAGAATTACATCTCAGTACCGCGTATCATCCTCAGACCGATGGTCATACAGAGCAGGTGAATCGTGTATTAGAAGAACTCTTAAGAGCATGTATATTGGATTTTGGTGGATCATGGGATGACCATTTACATCTAGTGGATTTTGCCTATAATAGCAATTATCAATCCAGTATTGGTATGGCTCCATTTGAAGCTTTGTACGGAAGACCGTGCAACTCACCGTCATGTTGGTTAGAAACCGGTGAGAAATTTGTGCTTAGGCCAGATGTGATAAGAGAAACCTCAGATATGATCAAAGTTATCCGACAACGAATGAAGGCTGCCCAAGATAGGCAAAAGAGTTATGCTGACAAGAGGAGAAGAGATTTAAAGTTCTCCATTGGCGACTTAGTATTTGCCAAGATCTCTCCATTAAAGAATGTTATACGATTTGGTAGGAGAGGAAATTTGGCACCAAGATTTGTTGGTCCATTCCAAGTTCTTGAGCAAGTTGGGAATTTGGCATATAGAGTCGAGTTGCCTGACAAGATGGCGGGAGTTCACAACGTATTTCACGTTTCCCAGTTAAGGAAGTTCGTGCACGACCCCGATATGACTATTTCACCTAATCAGTTGGATGATATCGAAGTTGAACCCAAGGCGGTTGGGAACCGCAAGCCGATTCGTATTATCGAGCATGATACGAAGCAACTTCAAGGAAAGCGGTGAAACTAGTAAAGATTCAGTGGGGTGAAGATGAAAATGACTGTACTTGGGAGACAAAAGAGAGCATTAGGAAGGTGTATCCAGAACTCATTTCCTGGTAAGATTCTACTTGCGATTTAGTTTTCCGCATGCTAGGATAGACTTGTTTGTTTGTTTTGTATGTTGATTGCTGTAAATGATTGGAAAGCATGCAGGACCCTTTGTATGTTTTGGTTAAGGAATTTCAGGGACGAAATTTCCTAAGGGGGGAGAATGCAACGACCCGCGTTCTATGCATCGGAAGATCGTAGAATATTTATTTCTTTTTCGTATGAAGTTGTATGGTCGTGTAACTTTGGGGAACGACTATTAGGGTCATTTCCCATGTTCATGATTTTTCCCGATTTTTAAATGACTGTTTTGCCCCTAGCTGATCTTGTTTCGGCCATAACTTTTGATTGGAAAGGAGTTTTGACCTGAAACCACTTCCATTGGCTTCGAATCATGGTTTAAAATTCCGTATAGTGGTCACATTAGCCAAAAGGACTCACTGTTTGGGAGATATGGCTGAAACAAGGTTTAGAAGGTGGAAAACAGCTTAATCGGGCCTAATTAGGGTGGTTAGCGAGAGGGCCCATAACCCATTTCGAGATTAGAGTTATGGGGAGGCTGAGAACAGTAGGAAAACGAATTTTATTTCATTTTTCGGCTGTCTAAAACTATTCCTTAACCCTAGCCATGGCCTCTACCTTCTAAAATCATCCAAAATCGCTCTCTAATAAAGGATTAAGCTTAGAAATGCCAAATCAAGGAAGATCTTCACCAAATCAGTGTTAAAGTCGCTGTTAGACATCAGTATTCACCCAAATCAATGAAGTTTCAGTTCTGAAAATTTTAATTGTGGCAAAGGTGAGTGATTAGCATTGTTTTTACACTAATTACAGTTAATTAGGGTGATTAGTGTTAATTAACGAAATTATGCATGTTAAAAATCTGAAAAAATATTTATAAATTTTTAAATATTGTTTTAGGCCTCTGTTAGAAAATTTGGTTAATTAGGTTAAGTTTTGCTAATCATATCATTAGTTATGCTTAAAATCGTTAAGGGAAAATATGGTATTTTGGCTATGTTTGATCCATTTTAATACATCATGTTGTTGTTTTGGTGTTTATGGTTGATTCAATATGTTGCTATGACTGTATGGTATGCTTTTTGATTGATTAGAAAAGTTAGAATGGTTGAAAACGCCGTCGTATGGCGTAAAACAGTCGCTGGAAAAGTTGCAAGAAGTAGTGCAGGGTTTCGGATCGGATCGGGTTAGGGGGCTCGGATCGGGGAACTGAGCAGAGAACCGAACCGGACTGAAACCTAGTACAAGAATGAGGGCTTGGAAAAAAGGAAAGCCTCTTGTATAAGGGTTGGAGTTGGTATTAGACTAAAGCTGGACATGGGATTGGTTCGGACTAACTGGAGGAAAGAAAGGCAGAACCGAACTAAGGCAAAAGCACCGAACCGAATCAAGATAGTGAGATAGCCGAACCCAAGTGACATGGAAGCACCGAACCGAACCAAGGGTGGAGCTCCGAACCGGACAGCCAGGAAGTGGAGCAAGACGAACCGAACCAGGGAAGGACAACTGAATCGAACCGGATTGGAGCTGCGATTATGCGACGACTCTTCTGAAAACCAACTCCAATTCGACCAAAACCCGAGATGCAAAGGAAGTCCAAATAGGAAGTTTGCACTTAGGATCCAGCTGGGAAACAACGAGTTGAATCCATGACTGGACTTTGCTGCGAGACGTGTGCTAAGGGGTTATCGACGTCTATAGCTTTGATTCACCACCAAGACGGATGTTAGGCTACGTATCAGTGCAGTGGGGTAGTTACTACTCCATGGGGCAGAGTGATCATAGCAAGGCTATTAGCTAGTGTAGTGGGGTTGTCATAACCCCATCGGGCAGAGTGGACATAGCAAAGGATAAGTGGTTATGGATCAATGCAGTGGTGTCGTTATGACTCCATGGGGCAGAGTGATCATAGCAAGGCATTGGGTGATCAAAGTGGTGGATATCGTATGCTTTACGCACTGAGTGAGAGATGTGATGATGGTTGCTATGATTGATTGTTTGCCATCACTATGCCATGCACACTCCCACCCCCGTATTCGTTACACCATATGTTAGTGGCACCTTAGAGTATTGTACAGTATGTAGTGCAAACTCTTTGGTTGCAGGTCCAGGTTTAGGTATGGTTTAGTATACCTGCTATTGTTCTGTTTTGCTGCTTATCGCTCATACCAGACTTTTGTCTAACCTAGGGTTTTATGTCTCTTCTTATTACTATGGGTGCTCTTAAATGGGCAGACTAGAGACAGGTCAGGTGATTATGCACGAGTAGTTGTACCGGAGACGAGCAGGAGGCTCCTACATATTATCTACATATATTCTCCTTGTGTCGCTGCTGGTCACTGCTTTGGGCATTAGTAGTGTACCTTCCTTACTTGCTCTATAGATAGTTTTCAAAAGTTGTAATAATGATGATGTAGAACATAAGCTATATTTGGGTTTTCCGCTGCTATGATGTTTAGTTTTCAGCTTATGCACTGTCTCGCCTGTTTTATGTCAAAGTATGTTATTATTATATTTTATTCCATGCGTTGTGAGACATTCTACAGGTTCTTTGTTAGTCCATTATTAAGTTTCCTTTCCTTCCCTTTTCTTTCTTTGGCGACCGTCCCGTGCTGGTTGGACATCGGCATAGCGCACTTTCATGGGAAATGCCGGCTGGTGCGGGGCAGGGCCGTCACACTAGATGATGTCAAGACGGGTCTTCTTAGTGAGGAGCTGAGAGATCAAATGAAGGAGATGAGTGAGGGTAGTAGTGGAGCTAGTAGTGGTCACGGGTTGTTTATGGAGAAAGAAAAGAATGTGAAGAAAGGAAACCGGGGCATTCTAAATCAAGAAAACCCTGTGGAAGAGGTAAATCGAAAGAGAGAAATGAAAATTTCTTTATTTGTAAGAAACAGGGACATTGGAAGAATGAATGTCCGGACAAAGATAAGAAGGAAGTAGCGTCTTCATCCATAGCGGTGGAGATTGGGGATGGTGAGATAGATGAGAATGGGTTGACGGCGGTGGCATCAGGTGTTTCGGATAACGAATGGGTTCTCGATTCGGGTGCGTCGTATCATATGACGCCAAGTAGAAATTGTTTTTCGTACTTTGAAGTCAAAGAGGGAAATGCAATTGCTATAGGAAATGGTGCTATTTGCAAGTCGATGGGTAGTGGCTCCGTGCAAATAAGGATGTTTGATGGAGTTGTTCGCACGCTCACCAATGTTCGCTATGTTTCGGGACTTAGGAAGTCGCTTATATCTTTGGGGCAATTGGATTCTCTAGGATGCGAGATCACTATCGAGAAGGATTGCTTGAGGGTTTCAAAGGGGGCACTTGTGGTTATGAATGGTGCTAGGACTCATGGTATATATTTGCTTTAAGGTGTGACCGTAGGAGGTGAGACTTGTGTGGGTGTTGATAGTTCTCGTAACTTGGATGTGACACGGTTGTGGCATTTGAGATTAGGTCATGTCTCGGAGAGGAGTTTGGATATTCTTCGGAAGCAGGAGATGATAGAGGGTGGGAGTTTCAACAACTTAGAGTTTTGCGAGGAATGTGTCATGGGGAAGCAAACAAGGGTATCATTCGATGAAGGCAAACATGACTCAAAGGAGGTTCTTGAGTATGTTCATTCGTATGTTTGGGGATCGGCACTAGTTGCTTCTTTGGGAAAAGTAAGGTATTACATTTCTTTCATTGATGATTTGTCTCGGAAGGTATGGGTGTATGTAATGAGGGCCATTTCAGAGGCATTTTCTAAGTTCAATGTGTGGAAGGCTCTTGTTGAGAATGAGAGTGGCAATACTTTGAAGGTGTTAAGGACTGGTATTGGCGGCGAATATGTTTCCCGGGAATTCTTGGAGTATTGTAAGCATCACGTAATCCAGAGACATTTTACTACACCGGGAGATCTGCAATCTGATGGAGCAGGCAGAGAGAATGAACCGAACTCTACTTGAGAAAGCTCGATGCTTGAGATTGACGTCAGGTTTGTCTAAGGGATTTTGGGCCGAAGCTTTGTCAACCGCACTGCATATTGTGAATCAAATTTCGTGCTCGTCCATTGATAACAAAATTCCGGAGGAAGTTTGGAATGGAAAGAGTGTTGACTTGAGATATCTTCGTGAGTTTGGTAGCCCAGTTTATGTGCATGATCCGGGGAATGATAAGCTTGGAGCTAGAGCTTTCAAAGGGGTCTTGCTTCATTTCACGGAAGCCGTGAAAGGCTATGTGATTTGGAATCCAGAAACGAAGAAGGTTGTTAATTCTCGTCATGTCATTTTTGATGAGTCGGCTTTATTCAAGGAGAATAAGAGCTCATCGGATGTTCCGGATTTGGTTCATGGTGAATCAAAGGAGAAGGAAGTCATTCCCATATTCCGTCCAAGTGGTAATAGAGTAGAAGAAGCTCGTGGGGTTGAAGCGGTTGATATCACATAGTCCACATGGTTCCTCTAGTGATGTTGGTGATGTACATGATACTAGAGAAGTTTTGACTCAAGGTGGAGATGAAAGGGGTTTGGGTGATAGTATTTCTACTCGGGTTGGTCGACGTGCAATAAGGCCACCCGAAAGATATGGTGATTAGAACTACCTTAGCTTTTGTGATCATTTGGACTATGCTCTCAATGTAGTCCAAGATGAGTCGATGGACCTTGATGACGTCATGGAGCCGAGAGAGAGCTCGAAGTGTATTTGCTCCATGGAGGAAGAGATGCAATCACTAATAAAGAACCAAACTTGGGAGTTGGTTCCACTTCCTCAAGGAAACCGTGCTATTGGGTGCAAATGGATTTACAAGGTGAAGGATGATGGAAGGTACAAAGCAAGGTTAGTGGCAAAGGAGTTGCACAAAGGAAAGGAAAGGAGTATGATGAAATTTTTGCACCAGTGGTATGTCATACTTCTATCCGGGTTTTACTAGCCATAGTTGTTATCCATGACTTGGAGTTGGAGCAACTTGATGTGAAAACCACCTTCTTGCATGGAGACTTGGATGAAGACATCTACATGGAGCAACCGGAAGGGGTTGTTGTAGATGGTAAGTCTAAAATGGTTTACAAGTTGAAAAAATCATTATATGGGTTGAAGCAATCACCTAGACAATGGTACAAGAGATTCGATCATTTCACGCTTGAAAGTAGCTTCCATCAAAGCATCAAGGATGCTTGCATATATTTCAAGAGGTTGGGAAATGATTGTTGGGTGTATTTACTCTTGTATGTGGATGATATGCTCATTGCTTCCAAGGATAAGAATGAAATCAACAAGTTGAAGATGCTTTTGAAATCGGAATTCGAGATGAAAGATCTTGGAGAAGCAAGGAAAATCTTGGGCATGGAAATTGAAAGGGACTGAAAGCGTTTTGAGTTAAGATTGACTCAAAAGGAGTACATTAAGAAAGTTCTTTACCGGTTTAGCATGGAGAATGAAATGGCGTTAAATACACCTTTATCTTTGCATATGAAGCTTTTGGATAAGGGATCACCTATCGGGGATAAAGACAAGGCTTATATGGCAAAGCTGCCATATGCAAGTGCGAATGGTAGTTTGATGTATGCAATAGTGTGTACAAGGCCCGATATTGCAAATGCCGTCGGGGTGCTTAGTCGGTATATGGCTAATCCGGGGAAATCGCATTGGGAAGCCGTAAAGGCTATATTGAGATACTTGAAAGGCACAACATCTCATGAACTTATCTTTGGCGGTAGTGATGAGAGGAGTTGCAAGTTGGTTGGTTATTGTGACTCGGACTACGCCGGTGATAGGATCGGAGGAAATCAACTTTCAGGTATGTCTTCACACTTGGCGGGACAACCATTAGTTGGAGATCAAGATTGCAAACCGTAGTTGCTTTATCCACTACGGAGGCAGAGTTGATTGCCACGGTGGAAGCGACCAAGGAGGCACTCTACTTGAAGCGATTATTGTGTGACTTGGGTTTTGAACATGAGAGTGTTGATGTTCAATGTGATAGCCAGAACGCTACACATTTGACGGAGAATTTGGCGTTTAGCTCACGGACCAAGCATATTTAGGTGAGGGAGTCATTTCTTGTAGCCATGGATGAGGGTAAGCTAGTATACCTTCGGAAAGTGCACATAAAGGATAATGCGGCGGATATGTTTACTAAAGCATTGCCGGTTGGGAAGTTCGAGCATTGCTCGAACTTAATTCACTTGTTGAGTTGCTAGGTGCCACGGGTGGAGAGAGTGATTTTGTTTGTTAATGATGGAAAGGAAAGTGTAAGAGATTGTAAATCTATCTTCATGGTAAGTACTCGTTACACTCCCGAGAACATTGTCTTTAGGTGAGACGGTTTTGGTTTGAATACTTTCAACACTTCATTGGCGGGCAGTGGCCTAGTCGGATCTCGTAAATGGAGTGCAATGGGTGGTGGCTTTTCCGGACCTCATTGGGAAAGTATTCATGTTGCTTGATTGAAGGTAGAAGGAAATGCTTAGGTGCATTGGAGTTTGGAGTTGAGATGGTTATAGTATCGAGGTGGAGTGTTGAAGTATGCGATACTATATGTTGGATTGAAGAGGACGAAGATAGCTTCGAGTCCGAGAAGACCATTCGCAAATCAGAGCTCGTACGCCAAAGTTAGAGCCAAAATGGTGTTTGGTGTCAGCTAGCTTTAGCGACAAACGTCTGTCGTAAGATACAACAGACGTCTAAGACTACAGGGGGGTTTTCCCGAGAGTTCTGGCAGACGTCTGTCATTCCCACGACAGACGTCTGAGAAAGGGACATACGTCTGTCATATTAGGGATAGACGTCTAAGCTGAGTGCTGAAGCCCAATTAATTCACTGGAAAAGGGCAGATGTCTGTCACCTCCAACGACAAACGTCTAACGTAACTTTTGGGATGTTTCGGGCAGGAAACTTGGCAAACTGATTTGTGAAGACTTGGGTAAAAATTGGGTAATTGGCCTATCTCTATATAAGCTATTTTCAAGTGTGTTAGTCGGAGAGTTGAAAAAAAACTTGATTTGGGATCAAGGGTTTATTATCAAGGGTGAATTAAGGTTCATAACCTAATTCCAATTCTTCAATTCTATTCTCCTCAAACTCATTTCTATATCGAAATATAGATCATTGGATCAATCTCTTATATTCCTTTCATCGTGGTAATAAAATACTCTCTCTAAAGTGGATGTACACTAACACGATGTTAGTGGAACCACTATAAGTCCTTGTGTCATTTATTTTTGCTATTTTGTCATTAGTTTCTTGCTTGTGATTGAGATTTGGATTGTTCTTGATTGGTTGATCTTTGTTTGGTGACTAGAGTTATTATTTTGGTTGTTTTTGCTAGTCTAAAAACGGTCTAGTCTTCCGCTATTGCTTGTGGTTTAGATATTTGATTCGAGTGGTCTTGGGTCGGATTAATCACAATGGTTACAACAAAATTTGCTGCAACTCCTTGATGCGCTCGAAAATCAAACCCCATATTGCGGTATGTAGTCTTCTGTGCATGGGTTAACAAAGTAGAATTATGCCTATTGTTATTAAAGTTTGCAGGCAAGCCGCGTGGGTTGCTGATTGCATGAATATGATTACGGCTATCATACTTGTTACGAGGCAACGAAGTTGCAACCGAACCGCTCCAGAAGCTTCTCCAGTCGGCAGAGCGGTCCTCATCATATCGTGTCATATATGTCAAAAGTGTGTTAGGATAGGTGGCATACTAGTAGAGGAGGAGGTGAGTTTTTTGTTAGGACCGAGCTAAAATAGGTGCTGGAGGGGATATGGAAGTAATGTGCCATGGTTGCAGGCTGGTGGAGGCACATGTAAAGATTCGTCAGAGCTCAGACCGGCAGCGATTAGGCGGAGGAGGAAGTACTCGAATTGGGAAACAAATACAAGTTTTGTGATTTCGATAGAGATGGGGTGGGGACAAGAGGAGGAGAGGGTCGTGACTAGCGGTGATCGAGGGAGGCTCTGATGGTGGCATGCTGGTGATGTAGTCGTAGACACTGGCATTGTGGACTTAAGGGCAATACAATTTATGAAGGAGGAAAGAGAAAACATGGAATCAAATTTTTGTTTTGTTTTGTTCTTTTTCGTTTTCAATATGCTTTTGAGAATTTGCTGACTAAATTTAGAAAGAACAAGGAGAAGAAGAGATAAGGTGGATGAAAGGAGGAAGAGCATGTGGTTGTCAATATTAGAAGGAGCCAGCTAATAGGTGGAAGCAAAAAAATAATAAGCATTTAAGGTTAATTCAACTTGTAACAAGTGTTCATTCACTAATTAAACTAAATTTAAATTTAATAAAAAAATCATTTCTCATTTCTTTTTTATTTCATTTTTATATATGGAATGTTGATAAAAAATAAATACAAGTACACAAGAGTATGGATAGAGACACACATATTAAACGATGCATGTCTTGTTCACTTTGACATGAAAGCATCAGTACGGGACAACAGACGTTTGAATTTCACTAAACGAAAATCATCAATTTTTGGCATGGCAGACAGGTTTTTATAGTGATCTGTAACACTTATTATTGTAACATAATAATTACAAATATTATAGGAAATTGATAGGGTATCAACCTACTATGGATTTTAAGGTAGACTGACCACCACAAACGGTTTTTAACGTGGTCTGTCCACAACAACTTCCAAGTTTACAGCAATGGAGCTAGACGTAGATATGTAGACTACAAATTCTAATAAAATGCATGCCACGCAGGAGGCATAACAACAGATTACACAGTAAGAAATTAACATAAGTTGAAGCCGTCCTAAGTTTAGGAATAGCAGAAACAATTTCTTGGTCACAAAAATACAGGAGCAACGGTAAGAAAAGCTTGTGGAACCGAGCTATCACATTAAGGCATAAGGTTCATCGTTGTGCATGATATCCAAAATGTAAGAACAGTCATATACCTAGCTCTTACCCACAAACATCATCACTTGAACAAGTAAGTGAGACCAAAAGCACAGAGGGACAAAGGACAATACACAAACACTGAATCCAGTAATGCACGAACAACACAAGCTAAGCGAAAATAGCTGACACTAAGTTCACAGCAGCAAGGTAGCAAGGTGAGATCATACATCCGAGAAATTCTCGTCCAAGTTGAACTGCCATGCAAACTCAGCGCAGAACCACACCAGCACAGGGAACAACCCCACATGAACTTCATCACTCAGTCACTAGACTACATGGTACCACCTCCATAACTATCAACAGCCACCATGCAGTCCATCCCTAACTCCATACCCCAAAAAAATAAACACCACAACACTATCAGCCTTCCACCCATAAACCATACACATACCTTCATCTGAAAAGCCAACAATATGACACACCAGAGAAACTAAGTCGATCAAAAACCACATTAGCACCAATGTATACCTCTACAACCTTATCCAGACAAACCAAGCCATCTCAATTTTCTCACCAAGGTAGAGACATTGGACTGCCACCTTACAGCATATTTGATAAATGATGAATTTACACTCAAAGCTTAAAAGACAAGGAGGGAAGCATAGTCATGCAGCTAGCAATAGATCTCGACTGAACAGAGCTTGCTGGGCACTCCACGCAGGTGATAAGAGAGAAAAAAATACCTAGCAAGCCAAACCACTTCCAAAAACTTCACCATCCCCACAATCGACACCAACACAATAACGACCCAACACTCACCAACACCCAAAATCACTTGACTAAAGCCTGATAATGCAGGACATAAAATACCAGGCATTGAATACGGATAGATTTTCTTGGGTACCTTGCATTGCACATTATTGGAACTGGAGGCAGTGTAGTCACAAAACCGAAACGGCATTAGAAGCAATAAGGAGATAGAAAAAACATAAAAAGAACACCATGCTCGGCAACATAGGGATGTCAGAGGTAGATGCATGCAGAAGGAGAAGAAAGTGTGTATTGTAACAAAAAGGACGTGGGAGATAAGGAGTAAAAAAAGGTGTTTTAGATCTCAGACGAGATCAGGAAAAGTAATGATTTGAGCTTCAACCGCGCAGGGAAAACAAGGTAGAGGAGAAAAGTAGAAGAAAAGGAGATGAATCGATTGGATTTGGAAAGGTGGAATAGAAAAAGAAATGGCATATTTCTTATAGTATAATCTAGTATTTTTAGAAAAGAAATGCCTAATTCCAACAACATTTGAGTCTAAACGATTTATTAAATGTTTATATAAATTAACACAAATAGAACAAACTTGCGTATTTTACTACAAAATTTATTCTTCCGCTATGCCTAGTTAAATGTATCCTCAATATCAAATTTCATAAATTAATTCATGTTTTAAATTTTAAAGCTAATTACGATATATTGATTATCGTTACCGTAAATCGATCATATAAATGAGTTTAGACGTAGCAGGAGAACTTTGACATTTTTGTTATATAACCATTTAGATCACTTCCATGTAAAATATTCAAATTTTAAGAATCAACGTTTGATTAGCAATTGTTTACACATTTTCTTTTCAATAAGTAAGTTCTGAATGTAACTTACTGATTTACTTCTTATTTTCAAATCCGACTTGTATATTTTAAATTTATTCAGAAATTAAATAATACATTTAAAAATAAATTAGATTTCATGCTCCTAAGTTAAACTCGAGTTAAAATGTTAATTTAAAATATTAGATTTTAGCTAACTCCATATTTTAAAAGGTTGAAATTTGCACATCGTTACATTCTCTGTTGCTCAGAACTTTTCATCCTAAAAAATGGTCGGCGATATGAATCATACCTATATATAATTAAAAAAATTCTTTAATTTATAACTATTGCTTACTTTTAAACTTATTAAAAAGAATATAAGTTATAGGATTTTAAAACTCAAAAAAAATCTTAATATCCGAAATTAAGGAAAATTTCACCAATGCCTCCTCTTTGCGGTTTATTGGAAAAATTTACAATTTACATGACATAACAATATACATATAGTCTCAATGACGAGACATCCCATGAGAAACTATATATACACACAAACCCAAGTACTATATGTGTTCTAAGATACATACCTTGTTATAAACAAGTTAGCTTATTTTTTTGCAATATAGTGCAAAAGCAAGCTCCATAAGCAGTGCACGTGCCGTTGCAACATACTAAAACACTCAGCAATAATTAAGAATCAAGCTTATGAAGTAAAACTATTATATACAACATAAACGTTATATAACATAAGAAAGTATGACATGTCAACAACAATGTATATGAAAACAAACAATTCAGAGAATCTAATGTTCACATTCAAAAACATATATCTTTCATTTTACTAACATTCTAATTCCTTTGTCATTCAAGTTATTGAGATTAAATTTACCTTCATCGGTTTGATTTACATTATTTATTTATTAGTAAAAATTCAAACTGGAAAAATTAGTTATCTCCCCCACTCATTTATTTATTGTAATTTGATGCATAACATTTACGAAAATATCGATTACTTAAAATTGTAGTGGAAATCATATAAAATAACTTTTTAATTCGAAACATATATTATGTATGGTTTCGTAACAAAATTAGCTTTTCATTTAAGTTACTGTTTCATAATTCTTAATTCATTCCTTGAATCCATATCAAAATTTCACACTTAAATTCTTTAAGTATGTTCTCAAATTATATCTTCATAGTAATATACTTTCAAGTTCTCAACATACTAGGTAAGTTTACATTCATAAATCAACATATAAGTCAAGTATATATTTCCAGTTTGATCTCATTATATTAGATCCATCTCACTATTATTCTATATTATTCTTATGTCATGAAGTTTTTCTTTTTATCGTTAATATTTTTTTCAATCTTTCTTTAAAATTTATTTCAAAATTACAAGAACTCAATTCAAATGAACAATAAGTCTATATTTAAATACTTTTCAAACAATATCCTTTAAGCTTATGCTTATGGCTATACTTTACCAAATATGTTTAACCTTTTAAGTTTCATTTATATGCTCACAAACATCATTCTCTTAAGCATTTAAAATCCCTAATTATAAATATTTTTCCTGAAAGTCAATAAATATTCAAATATATTTAATTTACACTTCATATTATTTGCCATGTAATAAGATTAACAAATTTAAAATATTATGCTTATCGGAGGAAATTTGTTAATCCAATGAATTCAATAGCTTCATTTATTTATAAATTATTTGAATAATTTTTTTTTTATATGACATCTTGAAGTTTCAAAACACATATTCTTTTAAAATCCCTTAAGGATAAAGTAACTTATGTTACCCTTACCAAAATCCACTTAATTCTATAAGTTAAATATATAAAAAATTCACACAAATCACTACTCTTAATTTCATGTTCATATAAGGCAAATTTTTGTAGTTCCATAAATATCCTTATAAGTGTTAAATTAATTTCCTAATACATTTACTTGAAATCAAATTTATATTTCATACTCTTTCGACTTAGAATAAAATCTAATGATTTCAACTATTATGCTTATGAATCATGACTTATATTTCTTTTCTAGGAAGTAACATTATTTCCTCAACCATTACGAATTCTATAAAATCATTTTCAAATTAAGTTTTACTCACGTAAAATTTCTTAATGTAACATTTATAAGTTCGCAATAAATAACTCATGACAAATTATTTTGAAGGCCAATTTATTAAGGGTTTCAATTATCCTTTAGAATTTTTCCATACTATAAGACTATCAAATATTTTGTTTAATTAATACAAACAATTGTTAATATTTTATTTATTAATTCACACAAAATTTTATACTTACATTCCCTTCCATTATTTATTTGGTTAAATCAAAGATAAATCTAGGACATAGCCTAGAAGCTGAATTAGCGAAAGAACCTAACCAATGGAATCTACAAAATTGGAGACTAAAAAAAAGAAGAGAATATTTAAGATTTATAAAGCTATCAATTATTAATTTATAAGGATGGATTTTGAACTAGGATCGAAGTTTAGACTCAGGAAATCCCAGTCGAAGAGAACCTTAACTAAGGAGATGTATTTAAAGAGAGGAACACTAAAACAAGGCTAAATTTTAAAACAATTTTTATATTAAAAATCTTTTTAAAATCATTTAAACTTTTCAAAATACACTCTCTCGAGAATGATTTTAAGACTGACTCGACTCATGTTAAGGTATCGCTACCCTTACTCTGATGAGTTTTTAACCCATAAGCTAAGGTTTGTATAAAACTAAAGCTGAGATGCCTAGTTGTAATGATCTGCTTTTTCGATGATTTCAAATTGATGACAAAGCCAACTCAGATCATTCAAAATAGCAGGTTGTTATTACTATAGGGTTAAACTGGGAAATCGTCACAAAATCACAAACATAGAAAGAATATCTCGCAACATAAAAATGAAGTATAATAATCCAAAATCCTAACTTATACATAATATCAGAGTTATAAAATCAAATATAGATGCAACAAAATTTTACTGACATATAATATCGCTAATACATAACAAATGACAGAAATGGAAATAATTGAATATGAAATGATAAATAGATGGTTAAAACTCCAATGAATCCTTATCACCAGTAGACAAATGTCCAAAATTGAAGTTTAAGGCTGACCAGAGCTTAACGCAAAAACAAAACACTCAAGTTGGGACTAACTTTCTTATATAAGTGATACAACTCTAGTGAAACATTCAACGAAATGCAGATAACTAAAACGATGTTTGAGATCGCCATCCTTTAAGGATCCGTGGAACTAGATACATATAATAAGATGTGCTATTATAATAGTGTCTACGCAAATATACTACTTGAATAGTAAAAATGGGATTACCATATTACCCCTATACAGTTTTAATATCGCAGCCTATAAAGATACCACAAAGTCGTTTGTAAACTAGCCACTATAAGAGGGCGTTCCATAAGTACAGTACAAATAAAAATTGTAGGGGACTCGATCAGGATAATATGACAAGGCACTGAGGTGATATCCAACAGTAGGATTTTAGAGGACTGTGGACTTAGACTGGCGGTAAGGCATAGCCGCAACTACCGCCAACCCAAACAACACTCATGTAATCAAAGATGTGCATCAATAAAATCACAAAGCAAAGGATTTGGCCTTCAAAGAAGTGTGTCCGACCCGAGGAGTGGCCTCACACGGCCTAGATATGGCTTTTGCTTGAGTCATTTCAATTATGACTCATGGTCATGGTTATCCATCATCGTTCTTTTACTTCATTTTGGTAGCAGTCGCTAAACCAACCTACTTTGTTCTGGATTCCCCACCACATGCATAGTTGTTAAAGTGGTATCAGTTTTAATAGAGAGTATGACAATATCAATGTCGAACTCTTTAACAACAAATTACTTATTTCACACCATGGTCATTAAATTTGAAATCGTATTAAAATATCGTAAATTAGTTAACTTCAGGTATTGATTTAAAAACATTTTCTCAAAACAATTTAGTATTGGTTTCAATCTCAAATTTCAAATCCTATGTTATCACCATCCCTTATGAATTAAATATAGGTTTATGTTTCTATTTTGCAAATATAATTATTACTTGAAATCTTATTTTAGATCATTTCGGACTTATTAGCTCAGAAGGGTCATAGATATTATTTGAAATAGTAAAATATATTATTTAAAAATAGTTAAAATTTTAAATAGTAAATATATATATGTGATCAATATTTTATCCCAAAATAGTTTTTATTGTAATTATTTTATTAAAAATAGTTATAAAGTTTTAACGGATAAAAAAGTTCAAACTAAATAGCAGAAAATAGTTTTTGAAACAATAATAGATATTTTTTATTTTTTTGCTTAAGCGAGATAGATTGATATAGATAGTAGTAATCCAAATATTTTAGATATGCTAATCCAATCTGAACCAACTATCCATTTTTCATACTTTGATTTATTATTCATTTTCGATTTCAAGTTCTCACTCAAATCAATTTACATTTAGTTGATACAAATTTCAAGTTTTAATTTACAACTAAAATTACATTTCAAAATCATTGCTTCAATTTGGTTCAAAACTTGAATTTTCAGTCCAGTTAATTACGTTATATTTCAAAATATCTTCAAATTTTAATTGTTATGTTATTTTCCTAAATTACATTCTTCTACTTCAAAACTTATTCTTTTAATAGATAAAATATAATATCAATATGTGATGGAACTAGTTAACTTATGGCCAATTTCCTTTATTCGTTAGATACGGCAAAAGGAGAATTGGGTTACATACCTATTGTTTAGGAATTTGGGGATGTCTTTAAAGTGGTGTTATGTTAACCTCAACGTCATTAGATAAAATTTTGCAATGATTTGGCCAAGAATTCTAAACATATCGTGTTACATGTTCGTAGGTCAACACCAAAGGAGAAGTTAGAGCTATCTATTCAAGTGGATGATTTGTTACAGAAGAGCTTGACTGGGCAAGCCTTTTGAGTTGGGAAGCGCTTATTGTCTTTGCTATGATGGTAAATGGCTCCTTAAGATTGTGTGTGGATTACCACTAGCTCAACCGAACTATTAGGAACAACGATAGATAATTAGTTCGATCGACATCATGGATATTGAGTGTTTTATAAATTTTATCTTTCTACCATCAGTTGAGGATAGCATAGGAGAGTGTGCCCTTTGTAGATTTTAGGCTTGATCAGTTTGTAAGTGGTTTGTAATGTCGTTCTGCCTACCTAATGCTCTGACATATTATGTCGTCTTAATGAATCGAGTTTTACGAGACGGGTTGAACAAGTTTTTCCATGTATTTATTTATGATATTTTGGTCCACTCTAAGGTCGAGGAAGAGCATATGAGCTAGGGGTAGGTACAATTTGGTTTGGTCTATTTTGGAGCCCAAACCGCTTCTGCACCGCATCAAACGGTTAATCAAAAATACAAACTATTATATTAACTGCACAAATGGTTTGGTTTCTGTTTGGTTTTATTGTCATATCGTCCGGTTTTGGTTTGGTCCAGTTTAAACCCGTATTAATATGAAATAAGAGTCATGAGGATTTGTCGAAAGTGTTCATCCAAATTGGCTATGTCGAAGTCCGCTGGGGGTCGAACTCCAGTCTCAAGATGGAGGATTTCTCGAAACAGGTTTTCGACCCGAATCCGAAGAGCCTGTCTCTTATCTCGAACACGTTTCTCCTAAGTTGCCGCAAGCTGTTCCTGTACTTTAAACTCAATGGAAGTACAATTGAGATCGAACCCACGGTTTACTTTCATCAACAACCAATTTACAATTGGTTGACATTGTCACTTAATGATTAAAAACACGTTGTGTAATTCTGAATTGAAGGATTAGTTTCTAACTATATGAATACTTCAATCTTATGTTTAATGAAAAGTAAAATTGTTTTAGTACATTAACCAAGCATTAGCGTTAATTGATGCATAAACATTTAGTAAGATAACTCAAATAAGATTACAACTAGAATTGTCCAAAAAAATGATATGGAAATTATTATATTGAAACAATAAATGTTTCCTTTGTGATAACAATTATTTTTAATATAACAACAACATAAGATGAAAATAGAATATACATCGTTAAAATAAAAAAATAGATAGAAATTAGTTATATTTGTATCGTAAGATCATTAATGCAGGTATTCAGTTCGGTTTGGTTTGTTTTAATATGGTTGGGTCAATGCTTCAAACGCAACCAAACTGTATCATTGCGGGTCGGTTCAGTTTGGGGTATTTGCCTTAGAGAAAAGATTCAGTTTAGTTTACCACACCGTTTTTGTGGTCCGATCTGGGGTTTTGGTATTGCGGTGTGATTTACGGCACTCCTAATATGCGCCTTTTGAAGATAGTATTAGAAAAGTTGAAAGAGAACGTGTTAAAGGAAAAATTCTCGAAGTGTCCTTTTTGGCATTTGGAAGTAAGATGTTTGGGTCATGTTGTTTCAACCAAAGGTATTTCCATCGATCCCCCAAAGATTGCGTCTATTTAAGTATGGAAGAGGCCAGGAAGCGCAATAAATATTAGAATCCTTTTGGGTTTAGCAAGTTATTATAGAGGGCTTATTCATGATTTTTTAAAGATTGCTTATTTTTTAATGAGCCCGACAAAGAAAGATGTCAAGATTTTGTGGATGAAGAAGTGCAAGCAAGCCATCATAAAGCTTAAAGAAAGTTTAACTAGTGCTTCTATTCTCACTATGGAAGATAAAGCTGAAGGTTTGAATATATAGACGGATGCCTGTAGAACTTGTTTGGATGGTGAATTAGTGCAGCCTGGAAGTGTTACCGCTTATGCTAGTTATAGCTTAAAATTCATGAAATGAGGCATGAAATTCATGACTTAGAATTATCGGAAGTAGTGTATGCATTGAAAATGTGGTGGAATCATTCCTTATGTTGAAGTTCGAATTGTATATGAAGCACAAATCTTTGAAGTTTCTTTTTATGCAAAAGAATTTAAACATGAAGAACCAAAAGTGGTTGGATTTTCCTGTGGTCTATGGTCTACACATCTTATATACTTCCTAGAAGGCTAATGTTGTTGTTGATGCAATCAACATGATTGGAAAATGTAGAGGTTCGACCGACCATAATTAGCTACATTGAAGTGAGTCAGCTTAGAGATCTTCATTTTGCTAGGATTGTTAAATTAGTAAGTACAAATATTGCTTTGGAAAAGTACCCGGGATTTTAAGTGGTGGCCGTGGAGTTTTAAGAATGAATGTTGATTGTGTTCCGAATGTTGATGAAATCAAGCAGAAGGTTCCAAGAAGAAATCATCATACGTGACTAATAATACATCCAGGGGTTACTAAAGTGTATCAAGACATGTAGCAGAAACTCCAATGGAAGGGTATGAAGAGAGATGTTTTGATATTTTTAACCATGTGCACTATCTCCGAAAAGGTAAAGGCTACTCACCAGAACCTAAAGGAAAAAGGCAACATGCGAGAAGGCGATTGGGCCACTCAGGATTCCTTAATGAAAATGAGAGAAAATTTCCATGGATTTCATTGACGGGTTGCGTAAGTCAAGAAGAGGTAATGGTCATGGGTCACCATCCAACGATTAACAAAAACCATGAACTTTGTACTAGCAAAGGCAACAACAACTAATTTTAGTTTGACAGGTTGTATGTTAGATAAATCGACAGGCTTTATGAAATTCCATGTGATATCGTCAGTGATCGACTCATTGGGGATTGTGCCCGGTTTAAGTATTGCTTACCGCCCATAGAGTAATGCGCAAACAAAAAGGGTAAAACCAGTGAAACGACTTGAAACCCCCCTTACGGGAAAGCCCGGATTGCATTGAGAACACGACAAATCAGAACGCAAACGACGGAACATTTCATTGCTATTACAACAATTACATTGGAGTAAAAGAATATTACAGAGTATGAATAAATAATATACATCAAAAAAATATCAGAGATTAAAATACATTACATAGCAGCGGAAAAATAACACATAACACAACTGAAAGAAATACATGGATACAAAGCTTTCCAAATATAGCTTCATCTGTAAATTCAGGATCCTGGAAAAAGAAATATCTGCGAAAACCAAAACTACCGACTGCCCATGTGAAAAATATAGGCACCCAGAGTTTAGGTTAAAACAATAAACTCCAAGTCAGTCATGGGACTGGTGTGAGAACTAAAACAGTTATTCAAAATTTTACTTTAATAGAGTAAATCAAGGGACCACGTCGTATAACACGGAACGGGTTTTCACCCAAGAATACCAATGCATAAAACAAACAACGCAATGCTTTTTAAAAAACGAAGCTATTATAAGACTCAGGTCCTATGACATAATGCAACGCAAGCCGGAGGATATAGTTTTACTTTATAATAGACAAACATGCTTGGTACATTTAAAAAAAATCATTTTGATATTACTGTAAGTGTAAAGTGTCAAAAACAACTTCAAAGATAAATGTATTAATCATAGACGGCATGGTATCACATGCTACTATGTCGCCATACTAGGTTTTACAACTAAAACCAAAATGTCGTATTGGAAATTGGATTTCCATCATGAACCAAGGCAAGGGATCGTCCTTACAGAATTCGAGACAATCTAGCCCATGCCTCAGGATTCAGTCGCAACTGCACCTGGAGCCATAGGGTCGGTCCACCCTTACGTTTGTGGATTATAATTCCTAAACAATGCATTTCCCCGCCCTATAGGGCGTAAATCTAGTATATACGTCGACCATCACAAAGAGCCACTAGGTACTCAAATTCGAGGCACATCGTTATCCATCATCCACATAAGTAAAAATGCTTAGGCTCCGTACCATGACACCACTCCTAGCTAGAAAGAAAAGCATGTCCTCCCTGGGTCCTCTCCCATTTCTAGTTCATACCAGGGTGTAAGGCTCGCGAATTAATGCTACACAAAGCTATGCTATTTAAAGTCGTGCTTTGATCATAAACCACAAGACTATACTCTTCAACAAAAGCCTTGATCATTTACATCTCAGCATGCCACACTGACAATTCACGCCATATAACTAATGTCTATCAATATATAACCTCTAAGCTCGTACGTCTCAGAGAAGGGTGTTAAGGAAGAGAATAAATCCTCGACCACCAAACATATATATATTTTATAGAAATCAATCAATACAGAACGAAATCCAACGTCAGACGACACGCATCCATTTACAAGTCCGTTCTGGGTCTGAACAAAATTGGAGGCACCTTATTCCTCGATCCATATGTCTAATACTGGAGAGAGGTCCTCGCATATCTGGTCGATCTCCAAGTATGTCTAGATGATCACCACTAATTACCTTGTCCTGGGTGTACAGCCCAATCAAGACATCAGTAATCATCCAAAAGATGTGAAGATCTCCGGTCTTCAACCACCGTCTTCATCGTCGACTTTTAATTGTCGTATCGGTTATTCAAAATGGGATAAACCCGGTATCCAATTTGATATTAAATTTCGTATTTAAGACAACATTCACGACAAACCCAATATCCAATTTGATGTTAAACATAAGGCTCTAAACATAAATTATATTGGCTTACATTCAATGTCAAATTCTGAAACCAACACATATCATATGGGGAATAATGATATACATCTATCTTTCAAATTCCTCCCCAATATCCGTATAATCACGGAATCTAATATCGAAATATTCCGAATATTATTTTTATTCAGATCCATTCCAATTCATACATTGGAAAATTCTGATAAGATAAAAACCATTCTCAAATCCAATTAATTTATTTAAAAACATTGGATTATCATTCTAGTTATTAACTAGTTCATTTTGATAAAAAAATATTTTATCTTTACAAACATGTAATTTTCCATCCAAATTATTTCCAAATCATTCATTATGATTTTACACAAATTATTAATATTTTTAATAATTTTATCAAGGCACGTACAGCCGGTTTTCAATAACGACCAACGAACTACATCCATAACGACCTTTTCCGAATTTGATTTGGACATAATTCCAAATCCTACCATTCAAATTTAAATCTCTTATATTCATCGGAAATATTTTTTTGATACGAACCCAATGGTTCCAGTTTTAGGAGAATCCGACGGTCGGATCTCCCGTAATGTCAATTTGAAGTAAATGGTCGAAATTCGCGAACAGTCGTTGCGCGGCGCGTTCTATTCAAGCTATTTAATATATATATATATATATATATATATATATATATTGTTCAAAACGTATCTTATGAATTCGTTTTAAAAACGATTCCCACTTTCACTTCAATTTTAAATCAAAATTGAATACTCCTTATCATTGTAATATTTAAATGATAATATTTTCAAAATATCAGATTTTGAAATCTTTTCCTTTTTGATATTCATTATAAAAATGAATAAAATTGATATGAATATCGTTTGCATTGAAATGGTGCAAGTTTAATCAACACGGCTTCACACATTTCAATATTTTCGTGTCCATCCAAAATTGGACATCAAATTCACTTTTTAATCCTTTATGGAATATTATTTTAAAATATTCGTTATTTTAAAATATTCGTAATTTTAAAATATTCGTTATTTCTGAATTGGAATCAGGCACAGTCAATCACCATATATTGTTATTTATATGGATTTCATACAACATATGCATATAACAACAATGATAAACAATAATCCATCATCCAGAGTGCATTACACAACTTCATGAGCATTAAATATAAATAATTAACGCTTACAACAATCTGTCAACCCATCAATTGACATACAACTAAAAAATTGGGATTAGTGTACATCAAATATCATCCCAATACCCATGTGGGATTTTAACCAACAAATACTGAATATTATTTGTGCAGTTGGGCGATGTGTAAAATTTATCAACCCAATCAATATCAGTTAAATGGGTGTACATAAAAAAATCGGCCGATTTGTAAATGAATATTTATTTTCATTTCAGGAGAATTTTATGCCATTCACATATATGTTAAAAATTATATTTTTAACGATAAATATTTATTTCAACACCTGAATATTTTTAATAGTTCATACATTCAATAAAAATGATACTTTTATTGTTCAAAAATTTTATTCAACACGTGAATATTTTATATAGTTCATTTCCAAAAATTTCACACACATTTCAGTTTTAGAAAAATTCGGCATTATAACGGCGCGATATTAGGACCGGAGTAATATCTAGCATTACCCCTCTCCTGATACTGGCTCGTGCCATACACAATAATCAATCCAAACAAAAAACCCCAATACAATCATTTCACCATAATACAGTCAATTTCACCACAATTTAATTCAAACAAGCAACCATGGTTTGTACAATAAATAGTATCGGGGGCTACTAAGCCCCGTCTACAACCTAAAATATATTTAACTGTAAAATAATTTGAGTGAGAAAGTGTTCTCACATTGGGTTCCACTCCGCCATTCTTTTCTGAAGAATCTATTACAATTCGGATTTGAATTTTCCCCAATTTCTAATTCACCTCGTTTTCGTTCTAATCTATTTCATTTTGTAAAGCTCTTCACGACGGTTCCAACGCATCCAAAATTTCTGAATTCAGTTATCATATGAACATTTGAATATTTAAACAATTTAAATAATAATTAATTAAATTAATTAACAAATTTAAACCCTAATTACTTTTCAATGTCGGCCCCTCCTTCTTCATTACTCCTGGAAGGATTCAACCCATCGTTCAAATTAGGATTCCCCTATTTCACGAGTTCCAACGCGCCAGAGCATCATCAGCCACCGCGGCCTTGAGGATCGCGCCTCCCTATACCTCGCCCAAAATCTGACCTACCTCGATGCCCCTCTGACACCTCCAGCCTCGTGCGAACAGGGATGGTTTGGGCACCAAATTCGAGACATACACCCCTAAAACCGATCAAATGCATATCAAAACATAGATCTCATAAAGTCTTCAATGTTTGTCTTGATTCCATGATTTAATTTGCAATTCGATTTTGAGAAAATAGGGATGGAATTTCGGAGTTTTAGGGCCCTTGATTTCAATAGAATGGCGGCTGAGTTGTGAGGGTAGGGCTTAGAGATTTAAGTGTATTTATATATATATATTGTTTTATTCTAAATTTACTTTAAAAACAAATTTTCACATACGAACTCCAAATCTAACCCAACTGAAAGTAAATTTCGATCAAATCGAAATTAGTGTCTAATGATTTCAACAAGTTTGAAACCATAAGGATCTATGCGATAACGATAATTAAAATAAAATAGAAACATCGATTAGGGTTTATACCTTTTGTAGTTGAATCCAGATGAATCTGAATGAAATCAAATTGGAAGGAAAGATGAAGAATCGAATCGTAAGGATCAGCAAATCACCGTCCCTCTATTGGTATCCACACGGACGCTATCACTCAGATCGAATCCAAGAGAAAAAGAAATGAATAGTGCCAGCCGCCATTCTAATTAGGGTTTTCGGGAAAAAGGGTAATGGGTTGGCTTATTATTTTTTATTTTAGATCTTATCCCTTTTACTTTATGGTTCACCTCACCTTTTAAAGTGATGACTTACCCCTTTAAATTAACAAGTGTACCATAAACTAAGGTGCCAACCAATATACCATTTCAACTCTGGTTAAAATATCAACGATTAATATTTTATATACCTAATGAATGCCATTTCTTTTTATCACGTCCTAAGTGTGTGACCCTATAGGTTACTACAACGTTGACAATGGTTTTAAATCGTATTTAAAATCATAAACAGAGATTGGCATCTAGCAATACATCACTGCTACCCAAGTTATAATAAGATCAATGACTCGATACAACCTTTATGTGACCAGTGTATCAATGTAATATAATCCTTTTAACCAATATATCCAAAATTAAACTAGAGACATGGATCGTATCATCCTCATTATAATTTAATCCGTTTCTCTTGATCAATGAGCAGACTGTTTAAAACAAATCAATATTTGAGCACGACCATGCATTTCACAGTCTCACTCAATCAAGAGGCCCATGGATATCACTACTAATATATCGTAGGGTTAAATTCCATCTAGATCATTCATAATTTCCATTCGATTCGAGATATATCCAATAATCACCGTTATCGTTACTCTGTTACGAATAACTTTAGATGATATCAAAACACAAATATCGTCGAATAAAATTATAATGATTTCAGGTCTGAGGACCATTACATCACTGTCACTATGAGAACAACTTATGATACTGTTGATTATATTCCATGTAGTTATCTCACGGTGGGTCAGCCCAATACGCTATTCTCCAATACGTATTTATATCTTGACTTTAATATCACGTATATTAATGATCAATGAGACGTGATCATCAATCATTCAATATACTAGTCTCAATGCTTTATTGTTGTCCTATATAAACAATAAAACTCGACTAGGGACATTTAAGAATTATAATACTTATCACATTATATAATCTCAAGTTCAGTCTTACTCGAACTATATAATTCCGTATTATTATTCTACGGACTTCTATTATGTTAATATTTATATTACGCAGTAAATATAACATAACAGAATATATTATTTTATTCCAAATAAAATAATAACATCAACAGTGTTATCTATCTCGTCAAATGGATTGCCTCTAGGGCATAAACTCTAACACCAACGACTGTCTTCCCTAGCCAAATACCCCCATTCTGGATACAATGGGATATGTCCGTAAGCCAATTCTATTATTTCATTCAATTTTCGTTAAAATTAAAACATAAATTAATATAACGTTCAAAATTGATTTTAACGTACATTTTAATTTACTGAGGCCACATTGAAGTGACCCGAACTTCCCTGTGAAGGAAAGAATGGATTGAATTGAGGACAAGACGAATCAAAACACAAACAGAAGAACATTTCATTGCCTATTACAACAATTTCCATCAGAATACAAGAATATACAAAGTATGAATAAATATTACACATTTACTAAATATCATAGATTTAAATTTCATTACATAGCAGCGGAAAAATAATACAAGACACAACTGAAAGAGATATACGGATACAGAGCTTTCTGGATATTGTTCCAGCTGTAAACCAGGTTCCTGTGAATATAAATCTGCAAAACCAAAACTACTAGTTTCCCGTGTGGAAAATAGGGGCACCCAGAGTTTAGGTTAAAACAATAAACTCCAGGCCAGTCATGTGACTGGTGTGAGAACTAAAACAGTTATTTAAAACTTTACTTTAAAATCGGATATATCAAGGGATCACGCCGTATAACGTGGAACGGGTTTCCTCCCAAAAATACTAGTGCATATAACAAAACAGCGCAATGCTTTTTGGAAAAATGAAGCTATTATAAGACCTAGGTCCTATCACACAATACAACGCAAGCCGGGGGATAGGGTTTCCCCTTATAATAGCCAAACATGCTTGGTACGTCAAAACAAATCATTTGATACTATTATAAGTGCATAGTGTTTTAAACAACTTCAAATATAAATGTATCAATCCTAGACGGCATGGGTACCATATATCATGTCGCCAATACTAGGCTCTATAATCAAAACCGCAATACATATTGGAAGTTGGATTTGCATCTGTGAACCAAGGCAAGGGATCGTCCTTACCGCTTCTAGATGCTCTAGCCCGTGTCTCAGGACCCAGACTCATGTGGGCCCTTGGATCGTAAGGACCGGTCCACACAGAGTGGATTAAAATGCCTGAACACTGCATTTCCCCGCCCTATGAGACGTCAATGAGCCAAATGACTCCATTGGTCCCGGATCGACCGATATAACCAAGGCGCCTCGCTATCCATCATCCATATAAGTAAAATGCCAGGGCATGCAAAACGCTGACACCACTCCTAGCTAGAAGGAAATGCATGCCCTCCCTGAAGTCCTCTCCCATTTCTGGTTCACACCGGGGTGTGAGGCTCGCGAATTAACGCCACACAAAGCTACGCTATATTAAAGTCATGCTTTGATCATCAACCAGAAGACTCTGCTTTTCAACAGAAGCCTTGATCATTTGCATCTCAGTATGCCACACAGGCAATTCACGCTATGCAACCGATGTATATCAATCGCACAGATTGAAATCCGATGTCAGACACACATCCATTTACAAGTTCGTTCTGGATCTGAACGAAACTGGAGGCACCTTATTCCTCCCACATATGTCAAATACAAGGGAGAGGCCCTCGCATATCCGTTGATCTCCAAGTACGTCTGGACGATCACCACTTATTACGTTGCCTTGGGTGTACAGCCCAATCAAGACATCAGTAATCATCCAAACGATGTGAAGACCTCCGATCTTCAGCCACCGTCTTCATCCTCGACATATCGTCGAATCAGTTATTCAGAATGGGATAAAGCCTGTCTTTTCGAATAACTCGCGTATATAATAAACAAGTGCTACAAAAACACAATATACGCCTTATTCCAATCCAGAATATTCCTTTATTCAAATATTCTTATAGTTTGGGAAAGGTTCCTATTAATTTTATCAAAGATAAATTCATTAAATTTATTCTTTAATCTTCCTTTGGATACCATTTCAATCTAACTAATGATGCATTAAAACTCCACTTGGTTTTAATCTTCCCAAAAAATCAACATTAACGATTGTTTCACTACGCCATAGATTGCATACGGCAACCCCAGAGAAGCGATGCAGGAAGTGCAAAATAATGTTGGTATAGGCCAAAAACGATCTCTGGCAACACTTTTTTGGGGTTGCCTTTTGTCGCGTTGCCTTAGAGTCAAAGGCAACGACTTTGCTATCCTAAGGTAACATCGCTATAGGTGTTGCTACAGGCACTAAATTTACATAAATGTGGGGCCCACTAAATTCTGAATCAAGGGATCACGGAATCCTGTTGCGCCCCTAAATTCTATAGCCGGGTTCATGGAATCCTGTTGTGGGGCCCACATTTATGTAAATTTATGGCAACACTATATCATAGCTACGGCAATATTTAACACTGCATACTGCAACATTATATCATAGCTATTGCATTATTATATAACATACTACAACATAACAGCAATTACCATCACGCACTGAAATTAATAAACAACTTTTCATTTCAAATTAATAACCAATAACACAAATACTAGTTAGTCAACTATAGAATAACAAAAAATAGCCAATAAATTCAGTTTTACAGAGTACTTAGAAACATAGCCGGTACTAAATTCATGTTTACATCAAACTAAAACAGTTTCAAATTAATAAAGCCCGAGCCTCCAGTCCATTCAGTACCTCTTTACTGCCTCCTTCACCTGCAAGATAAAGCAGTTTTAAAAGTCATGCATTTCAGCAAAAGCCTTTAGTACAACTAATGCATTTCAGCACAACCAAAGTCATGCATGCCTCGGCTACAAACTGATGCAATGCCTTGTTTACATTGCAACACAAAATGGAAGACATGCATGCCTCAGTTGCATTTCAGCACAAACTATGTCCATAGTATAACTGACTTGCACTTCAGCACAAAGACATTTCAGCACAAACTATGGCCATAGTTGCTTTTCAGCACAGAATTGCATTTCACAATATATGGTTGAGTTGTAAATTGATGCAATGACTCAGCTTGTTCAAAGCATTTACGATATCAAGGAATGCAATAGAATGCCTGAGGCCCTAAAAATTTAGACATGCCACGACTCGTTCAAGTACAAACTCAACCATTGCATCAATTACGAACTGACACGATCATTACTGATTGAAGAGAAAATAAAATTCTTAAAATTCTGTAGTTCATTACTGAAGCATCAGCCTTGTACATGGTCAGTTACATACCAGCATTGAACTACAGAATTGTAAGAATTAGACTGATGCTTCAGCAAGCGGAAATTGTAAGAATTCTGAAGCATACCACCAGCCAACCATAAAAATAAGCAAAAATACATACTAGCAGTGTGTGTCTGTATACGATCTCCGATTTGCACAATTTGTCAGGGCCTTGTACTACAAAAACATGAAATCAAGAAGCCATGTTTTTCACTTTGCTAGGTGGAAGGCGGATTTGTCTTATTGGGACATCATCTCTACACCAACGAACATCAAAATCTTGATTTCCCATTCCATAAGCAGGCTGGATATCATTCAAATCTTCATTTTCATATTCTCTTTCGTGTTCACACCAGTCTTTGGGCAATTTCTTGATAACATTGTGGCACATCTTATCAGTTGGATCTGCTATATAAAACACCTATTTTACCTGTGAAGCCATAACATAAGGATCAGATTTCTGGCACAATCGATTAAAATTGACACGAGTCAACCCGTATAAATCTTTCTCTTCTTGGTACCAGCGACACTTAAATAAAACCACACTAAATTCTCCCCAATAATCTAGTTCTAATATTTCTTCAATTGATCCATAGTAATTAACTTCACCAACCAATGGATTTTGATCTTTCGAACTTGCAAAGCTAGTAGTCAAGGTTGTCAAAAATACACCACTGTTTTGTGTTGTACGTTTGGCATCTCTGAACCTTGTATAAAATCTGTATCCATTGATAACATATCCAGTAAACCGCTTAGCTGTTGGAAGAGGCCCCATTGCAAACAGTTGTACTTCTTTTGAAATGTCCTCCTTTTTCCCAACCTCTTCCTTTAACCACTTCCAAAATTCTTCACTGTGTTCTCTCTAATGTTTTCCTTTTTGAACCTGGCAGATGGAATTTTATGCAATTAAAGTTTACAATGGTTTATTTAATTAGAAACTCTTTTTTTTATGATGCATAACCATCAATTAAAGCTCGATGTTCCCTAGAATAAAGGCCAAGTTAATAAAAGATAGAAACAAATTTGGCTGGATCTATTACTGAAGCTGAAACTGACCATACCGAAAACAATTCTATATGAATGAGAACATAGCTTAACTACAAATCATGCCTGAAATCCCTGAAAGTGCTGAAACTTGGAATTTACAACTAACACTACGTGAGGCTAGAATCAATAATATGTTTGTAGATTGTTTAAAAGAACTGATTTTGCTGGCAAAAGGATGACATCTAAAATAGTTTTTTTTAATAGTTGACATCATTTCACAAGCTACGCGAAGAATATTATTACTGATGTTAACCGAACTTGTCCACTTTATTATGAAAAAAGGAACAAAATAACTAATAAAGGATTCATAAGATAGGGATAATACTTCAATACTTACTAAAATAAATACTTACGCAAGTAAACTCTCTATTATTTATTCCTGCTTCACAATCCATATTATTATCACTCCTTTCAGGATCTAAACAGGAAACTTCACAAATCCATTTCATGTACAATTCAAATGGACCATTCCAAATCAGATGGTTGTAGACTACTTCTTGACAATGCCACTTGCGATTATGACACTTTTTTGCAAGGGCATGTAATTTCATCACCTACCGCAAATCTAGAAAAAGTATTTCGAATAAAAAGTTTCACTCCACTGGTGTACCTTTCACTGAATTTAGGAAGTTCTGCCCATAGTTTTTCCTCGTTGTTCATTGAGTGATACCTTATAGCGGTAAATTAGGCACAAGTAAAGCAGTACATTACACAACACAATAATCAAATCATAAAAAATTGAAATATTCATTGAGTGATACCTGAATCAGCAGATTAAATCGAAACCCTAACTGAAATCTGAAACCCAAGACGAACCCCAATTGAAGACCTAATTGAACTTGAACTCGAACCTGCCCTACTCGAACCCTAATGAAGCTTGTAAGCTTGAACTTTTAGCCCTAATTGAACCTGAGAGTGAGTGTGTGAGAGGTTGAGCAGCGGAGTACTTTGGTAAAGTTCGATTGAAATTTTCAATATTTTTTTAGTTTTCTCCCTTTGTTTTTGCTTCCCGCCTAGACATTATTTCATGTGCGGATTGCTAATCTAGACTAAACATTTCTTCACGCGGATCGCTAACCTGGACCGTTGGATCGTGTTGACGCGGATTGATAATTTTATTCACGAGGCTACTGCAACACATGTTGATATATATGCTAACACATTTGAGTGTGCGTTGCAGTAGACAAAAACATCATAGCAATGGCAACATTGTAGCTAGCAACACCATGCATTTTCGTTGTGATAGGCCATCTATGGCATAGTGTTTAACTTGGGAAACCATATTTTGTCTTTAACTGGGTTAAAGAACCAATGTCATTTAAAACACGGTTCAAGATAAACCCAAAATCACATTCCATTCCATCAGCCTTTAACCGTAAATTAGCAAGTGAACAATTCCCTAAGTATTAACCCCGAAGGCCGAAACCAACATCAGATCGATACCCAGGAAATCATTCAACTTAACTAATCCCCGGTTAGTTTCTGATTTTCTTAACGCCATTGGATCTAAGAATAGTATTATTAAAGATACCATTCACGACAACCCAAATCACATTTCATTAATTATGGGATCTTCATGTAAAAACAAATCAATATGTAATCGATATCAATTCCCATATCCGACCAATAATATAAATGGAATAACGACAACGCCTCTTAAATTCCATATGTATTAACAGTCTTTCTCCACAGAAGTTCATTTTGATTATTATCAAATCGAATTCCATTCAATTCCAATTTAATATATTAAATTGGAAAATGTTACCTTGGAAAATTCCCATTAAATCTAAATAAAAAGATTTATAAATGCCAAATCACATTTCACTGTAAATCGGGTAAAAGAATGAATGTCGCTAAAAACACAGTTCACAATAAACCCAATTCACATTAGCCTCTAACCGTAAATTAGTAAGAGAACAATCCCCTAAGTAATAACCCCGAAGGCCGAAACCAACATCAGATCAATACACAGGAAACCATTCAACTTAACTAATCTCCAGTTAGTTTCTAATTTTCTTAACTCCATTCAGTTCAAGAACAGTATTATTAAAGATACCATTCACGACGAACCCAAAACCCAATTTGATATTAAATACAAGGCGCTGAATAGAAAATATATCGGCTTATATTCAATATCAAATTATGAAATCAACAAAAATCGTATTGGAAATAACGATATATATATATATATCTTTCAAATTTCCATAACAATATTTGTTTAATCACGAAATCCAACATCGAAATATTTCGAAGACAATTTCGATTCAAATCCATTTCCAATTTATATATTGGAAATTCTGGTTATTTTTAAAACTATTTCAAATCCAATTTATTTATTTTTAAAAATAATTGAATTATAATTCTAGTTCAGAACTAGTTCATTTCGACAATTTTTTTTTTTTTTCTTTTCAAATATGGAATTTTTCATCCCAATTCTTTCCAAATCATTTCTTATGATTTTACACTAATTATTGATATTTTTAATAATTTTATCAAGGCCAGTACAGTCGATTTCCATAAACGGCCATCGAACTGCACTTACATTGACCTTTTCCAAATTTGATTTGGACATAATTCCAAATCCAACCGTTAGATTTCAAATCTCTAATATTCGTTAGAAAGCTCTTTTCGATACGAACCCAATGGTTCTGGTTTTAGGACTAGTGTATGTCATATATCATCCCAATACCTGTGTGGGGTTTCAATCAACAAATAATGAATTTTATTTGTGTGGTTGGGCGATGTGTAAAATTTATCGTCCCAATCAATATCAGTCAAATGTGTGTACATAAACAAATCGTCTGATTTGTTTATACATATTTATTTATCCATATACGCGTTAAAAATTATATTTTTAACTATAAAATATTTTATTCCATTCCACATCACACAATCAATTTTCACAACACATCAATCAAACAAACAAGTCATCCATGGTCTGTGGACGACGGGTGTCGGGTGCTGCTAAGCACCATCTGCATCCTAGTATATATTTTAAATAGAAATAAAATAAAAAGTGAGAAGTTCTCACCTTGGGTTTCCACTCCTCCATTTTATTTCTGAAATTCAGAACAGTCTGGATTTGCCCGTACTTCCAACACAATCTTTTTCACGCTGTTCACATTAAAAATCACGTTTTTATCGCTTCATTCAAATAGATAAAAATCATATTTTTATCGCTTCATCTAAAATAAAAATCACATTTTTACTTCACTATATATATAATAAAAATCAGATTTTTATTTCGCTACATATATAAAAATCATATTTTTATATTCTCCATTATTTAAATTTTCTATTTTTAATCCTCTACTCGTATAAAAATCGAATCTTTATTCTCACTACTTCTTGATAAAAATAAAGTTCATATTTTTATTTCACTTCTCATATAATAAAAATTATATTTTTATTATGCTACATATATAAAAATTATATTTTTATAATCTCTATTCTTATATAAAGATCAAATTTTTATCGCTACTTCATATATATATAAATCGATTTTTTTTATCGCTACTTTCAAAATAAAAAACTAATTTTTCTTCAATGAAAAATATAAATTTTTCTACTACTAAAAATCTATTCTTTCTTCTATTAAAAATATATTCTTTCTTCTATTAAAAAATATATTCTTTCTTCTATTAAAAATATATTCTTTCTTCTATAAAAATATATTCTTTCTTTTATTAAAAATCTCATCTTTCTTATAATAAAAATCTAAACTTTTCCATTTTATTTAAATATAAAAAAAACGATTTACATAAACTGAATTAAATAAATAAAAATTGATTTATATAAACTGAATTAAACAAATAAGAACTAATTGAAGACTTACAGCGGAGACACGGGCTGTGTGGGTCGGTGATGATGAGGGGGGAGATCGTCTACGTGGATTGAAGGGTGGCGCCAGTGGGTGCTCCGGCGGCGTCAGGCCCTACGGGGGCTGAGGCACGGCGGTCATCGAGAGTTTGGGCGCGAGGCTTGCTATTGGAGGGAAAGGAGAGAGAAGAGAGTGGAGAAAGGTCATAGGCAAGGGGGTTTGGACGGAGGGGAGGCGGTGCTTGGTTGGGGTGGCGGCGCTCGAGATTGACGGGTGGTTTTGGGGGGTAGCGACGGGTTTTCAGGAGTTTTTTCCCTCTTTTACTTTTTCTCCCATTGACTGAAGGTATGAAGAGAGAGGGAGGGTATAGGAGAGAGAGGGGTGAGGGAAATAATTATATATATTTTATTATTTTTAATTTCAAAAAGTACCTTTTTATTTTGAACTCGAAATCAAACCCACCGACTGTCGTCCCTAGCTAATTACTCCCATTTCAAACACTATGGGATATGTCACGTAGGCCAATTCGATCGTTACGATCAGTTTTCGTTAAATTTACAATATAAATAAATATAACAGTTAATATTGATTTTAACATACATTTTAATTTGTCGGGGCCACATACTGACTCTAAAAATTCCCGAAAAATTATTTCTAGCTTTGTATTGACGATACGGTCCTTACAAAACTAATTTCATCAAATTTGAAGACCATTTGAAAAATGGCCATTGTCTGGTTGATCCAAATTGACTGAAACTGTCAAAACACGTTTAACTTCGCCACGCTCACATATTGATTCAAAAATTATGAATTTTGAAACCTAGCAATAATTTGACATCCCGGATCCAACAAAAGTGGTTTCATTGAAAACGGAGGTCGTTTGCAAAATAGCTATTTTTAAGGGCTTTATATATATTTAAAATATGTATAAATTCTACAGCGACTTTTCTGAATTTTAAACCGGATGTAACTTACACTCTATAAAGTGAAATCTCAGTTTCTTACATCCATTAGAAAGATATCGTCAAACAGATTCAAATATTTCTTGTTTCGTCCAATTCTGACTTATAATGAATTCTGTATTTTCATTTGAATTTTGAAATCGAATTTTCAAACTACGCGCCATTTCAGGCTCGTTATATAATTAAAATAAATTATTCGTTTTAACTTCGTCGAAAATAAATTTTCCGTCATTATTATTTAAAATAATTCATTTTAAATAATCAAAACCCGTCATTTTAAATTTTCCGTCATTATCTTTTCGTCTCGAAAAGGAACGGAGCTGAAAGTTGTTTTACAAACCAACTCAACTTTCATTCTTTTCATTACGGCTTAAGTTCATCAACTTTTCAGTTTCTAAGAACATTCCAATTCTTCAAAAATTTGGCTAACACCCTAAATTTTCGAAAAATTTCGCCATAACCTCCCATGTACGGGAGCACCGTGAAAATGTCGAAATTGCTATATAGGCCTCTCCAATCCAAAAAGAAAAAGAAACAGCCAAGCGGCTTGCCAATCGGCTCATAAAATCATCAAAAACCCCAAGAAATGCAATAAACATGTACCTATTTGTCGAGCAAACAATTGATTCCTCTGCTCTAGCCACCTTGCTATGACTTGTTCAATGGATACACATGTTTGCAAATGCGATAAATTTTCAATATAGTTCAATATTTGGTACAATTTGGCTTAAATTTACCTTTCTTTCATATATTGATTTAAAAAATAATCACATAACACAATCATCAATCAATTAGTTGATTAGCTTTTCAAATTCATAACTTTGATACATAGTCCAAAAATCAGATTTTTGATGCCAAATCACAATAATAGACCCTATCTAGTTTTGGTTCTCACACCAGTCAATCGGAAATATATAGAAATCCCACTTTCGAAACTCGAACATAAACACTGATGGTGATATATCAATCATCAGTATCATCTCCGGGCGACTAGAGTGTGATTCTATATCTATCCAGTATATTAAAACTTCGAATACACGTTTGCAAGGCGTATATGCAAAATCTTTGTAAATTGGATTGTCCAAATTCAATACAAATAAATATTCAAATACATATAATACGATTTAAATTTTCAAAACAAAGATTTGTTTTCATTTTTATTTTAAAAACACTACTCTTCGCACTCGTTCTAGGATACTACTGATCCTATCTCTAACGATTCATTCTTATTGGATATTACTAATACAATCTTTGATGAATTCTTTCATTTGGTTCTAATGTGTCTTGTTCTCAAGCTCTGAAAACCAAAGCTCTGATACCAACTGAAGTGACCTGAACATCCCTGTGAAAGAAAGAACAGATTGAATTGAGGACAAGACGAATCAGAACACAAACAGAAGAAATTTCATTGCTTATTACAACAATTTCCATCAGAATATACAGAGTATGAATAAATATTACACACTAACTAAATATCAGAGATTTAAATTTCATTACATAGCAGCAGAAAAATAATACAAGACACAACTCAAAGAAATATACGGATACATAGCTTTCCGGATATCGTTCCAGATATAAACCAAGTTCCTGTGAATATAAATCTGCAAAACCAAAACTACTAGCTGCCCGTGTGGAAAATAGGGGCACCCAGAGTTTAGGTTAAAACAATAAACTCCAGGTCAGTCATGTGACTAGTGTGAGAACTAAAACAGTTATTTAAAACTTTACTTTAAAATCGGATATATTAAGGGACCACGCCATATAACATGGAACGTGTTTCCTCCCAAGAATACTAGTGCATATAAAAAAACAGCTACAACGACCCGGAAATTTAGCGACCTTGATTATCCGATATACAACACATATCGAACATCAAGAGTCGAAAATACCGGATGGTTAATGAAAGAAATTATTGGGTGAGAAAAGATAAGATAGAAACTTAGAATAGAAGAAGAAGAAGATACAACATCAGAGTAACTCGAATCTCACAGCGGAACGAACAACGTATAATAGATAACATGTCCTTGAAATAAAATCAGTATATGTATACAATAACATTATCCGTGTACAACACTTACAACACAACGGAAATAACTATAGCTATATGAATCCTGAAGCCTCCTGCTCCAGCTCTTCAAGTATCTGTAAATCCCGACTACTTGACTGCCCGTACAAAATTGGGCACCCAAGAGTTTAGGGAAAACAAAATAAACTCCGGGTCAGTCATGGGACTGGTATGAGTAAAACAGTTTCAAACGGTTTGAACAAGTAATTGATATCTCATAAGACCACGCCGTATAACGGAACGGGTTTTTCCCTTATGAAAATCCAAAACATCTTTATATCAAAACCTTTTGATATTATAATAATGTCTATCAACCACAATATAATAATCATCTAGCAGAAACGCTTTCATCTCACGTTCTACATATATAGTATACAATCAAAATCGCAAGCACGTATCGGGCAACGGATTTCCAACTATGACAAGGTATGGAACCACCTTTCGCTAGTGTACCTCTAGAAAGGAATACACTGGGTTCAACAAGAACATCTTGCAACCCGACCACACATGATCGACCACTCATTTCGCTTGTGTCTATCGAATGTATATCACCAACGGTTGGGATCAGCAACCGTATCCCGAATGGGACAGCATCGACAATATATTTTTAGAAGTAAATGAAACTCTAGATCAGGTGATTATACACCCTAATAGGTGCGACCTACATAGCCATGCTACCGACCCAATTTCTATCATTTCCCGGTTGTGAGGCTAGAAGCTACGCTTATCTTTTACATGCCACATCTTCATTCACTTAGAATGTCACATTGTCATACCCTTTAAATCACAAATTGATTTATCCAAAAATAACATGGGTATACAACTAAGAGAAACGAATTCCTCCGCCACCAAACGTGAATACGTTTGAAGAGATCAACTTACGCAATCTATCAGATATACTCTGTCAGACCTTCGTCCATACAAGTTGTCCTGGGACTGGACAAACCGAAGGCACTATTCAGTACATCCATCTTAGGCACTATTATCTAAGACTTATACAATAGCCCTTGCACTTTGCTTCGTCTTCAATTATCTTTGGCATATATGATTCGCAACGCTTATGTCAATACAGAGTGGTTCTTTGGATAATAATCCTGTAGCGACCCAAATTTCCGGTACCTTTTGAGCTAATTGAATAACACTAATCCAACTCAAATTGTACTGGAAACCCAGATGCTAGTAGAAAGAATTTGGAGGATGAGATAAGAAAGGAAGAAATTTTAGAATAGAAGAATAAGAAGAAGAACAATACACAGAATCAGAGTCTCACATCGCAGCGGAACAAAATATAATATAGAAATAATCTTTATTGAGAGCCTGAAAATATACTTACAACATCAGAGTACCACAGACAATCTGGACAGCTATAACAACCTGTCCTCAAAAATAACACAGCGGAATAATATTTTGTCTAAATCATACGCCTGGACCTCTCCAGCTCGTCTCTGAACTTCAGAGCATCTGATAACCTGAACCTGCAACCCGGGCTAACCCGAGCATTTCAAATACCGGGTCAGTCTGGTGAACCAGAGTGAGAATAACTCGCACAGTTTAAGGGGAACCATCCAACTTGATTTTAAAGTTCAAACTCCTTTCGAAAGGAAAGGATAATAGTAAGACCAGCCCACACATAAACACGGACGGTTTTTACCTTACTATAACCCAAAACAGTTTTGAAATCAGATCTTATTCTGATATTATAATAGTGTCTAAATACAAATAAATAACAATCTAGTGGAACGCTTGCATCTCACGCTCCACATATATAGTATACAATCGAAAACCGTGGGCACTTATTGGATATTGCATTCCAACTTGACAAGGTATGGGACCACCTTCCGAACGTGTATCTCTAGAGACGAATACACTGGGTTCAACAAGAACATCTTGCAACCCGGCCCTCACATGACCGACCACTCATTTCACTTGAGTGTATCGAATGTATATCACCGACGGTTGGGATCAGCAACCGCCTCCCGACAAGGGACAGCATCGAATATAGATTAAAGAAACAAATGGAATTCCTCTAGATAGGTGATCATACACCCTAATGGGAGCGACCCACATAGCCATGCTGCCTGCCCGATTTTTGTCATTTCCCGGTTGATGAGGCTTGAGGTTATAATCGACTTTTGAAACATCTGGCCACCTTTTACATCGTCCATACACGTCATCCAGGAACAGGATGAACCGAAGGCACTCTCCTACTGCATCCAATATAGGAATCACCCCATGGATCAGTAGCGAGTAGTCCTTGCAACCCGAAGATTCCAATTACGACAGAATCCCAAGTCATCATAACTCTGGTAGCTAGCCAGAGAAATTTAACGAGTAGTTCTTCCGCTTATGAAGTTCAACGGTCTTCAATGCTCCACCTCGACCATCTTCTGATATCTTTAACGTTACGTATTTGCTGGTCGGAATGGTTTTCGAATATAAATTCGATCCCGGTCTTTCCGAACCAACAATCGATTTGGCCAGATTTTGATAGTCGGTGTTTTAACTATCAAAACAACAATCACCCATATAAAATAAAGTGGATCCATTGGTTCAGTATACGGCGTCATTTGGCCTCGTTTAGTCAAACATTCATTTATAACTCTTTCGATATTTGAAGTACGCCCCTTCACTTCTTATTCCCAAATCAATTTACTCAACCTTTCAAATTACAGTTGATCATATCCTTCGCAGAAATATCATTTAATTTCCTCAACTACCTTCGTCTCTAAACCAATATCACCCTTGGATAATCATGAAGTCGTTCAAGTTGGGGTATTTTATTTACCTCTCAGACCTTGAATCGACAACATTCTTATCTTCGGATTAAATAGAAGTTTATTAACGAAATCTCATTTCAATAATTAACCCAGTCATCTCTATATCCCCATTTATGACCACTTTGATTCAATTAATTCCATTCTATATCTAAAACATTTATCCCCATATCTCCCCATTTTATCTTTACTTTTATAGTAAAATTCAATCTGCTTTTGTTTGATTTCAACTCATATGCAAATTTGTTTAAACTTCCCTTTTCGTAAAATTCCCTTTAAGGGATAAATCAAAATTCTAACTCATATAAATATGAGTAAACTTACTAAAATGCCCTTTGGTTATAAACAAGTGTTTTATTCAATAAATCTCCTTTACCACCATTTCCATTTCAAATCTGGTTCCTTTCATTATTCACCTTAAAGGTTAACATTTTTCTTTTTATAGAAAGCTCGACTCGATATATCAAAAATACTTGGTTCCATTAGAAAACATTATTACATGTATATTCAGATTTTGTTTATCGAGTCTCTTTATAAATTCATGTACTATTCTTTTACAATCCCTTTTCAGTTCGATTCCTTGTCAATCTTCTACCGTTATTCATATAAGTTGGTTTACTACAAAAATAATTAATCTTCCTCAAAAGGTTATTAAAAATGATACTTAATTTCAATGATAATCACTAATCAAATGAATAGTTTAAAATAACTATTCTCATTCAAGTGGTTGACTTGGACATTTCAACACGGTTACTTTGTTAACCATTATCACTTGGTTAAATAAAGAAGATTAATTTAAATACTTTCATTTTGATTTAATTAACAATCTAGTTAGGTTAAATAAACCCATTTAACCATTACATTCAATCTTAAACATTTGGTAAATCGCTTCATATTTGCCGCAAAACTCACTAACATGAAAAATCTTACTTTGTATACTTCTTTGTAAGTTCAAAACAAAATTAATCATTTATTTCTCTTAATCACTTCATTTAAAATAATCTATGCAAAATAGATTTCAAAACTAACTTTAGTTATAAAACAACTTTATAACTGTATTTCTATCGCTTTCCATGACGATAAACCAATTTCCATAAAATGATTCATTAACGGGCCATCTGCCGATAAATACTTAACCAATGTCACCCATTGGTTAAAATCAACCAAGTGTTGGATTTGGTTTCAACAACAAATGATCAATCAAACTGATTAACGGTTCATATAAATAACAACATATTTGAGGAATCCGGTTGGATCCCTCCAACCTGTCCTTCCCTGCATCACAATGGTTACCTCAATTTTAACACAACCATACAGTTCAACCAATAACGGTTAACAAGCAACCATTAGCAAACATTGCACACAAAATAAAATAAAACCCGGCTTATATAAAATATAAACGGGTAACTGAGTGAGTTGAACTCACCTTGGGTTTTCCATTCATTGTCAAAACGGTTTGTTTACAAGCCTCCAGCTGCGTTCAACTCTGATCAAACCAACACCGTACTGCCGTGTTAACTGATACGGACTCGACATCTCTTGTTTCATCCAGTGTCATTAGTGTGCTTCAACACGCCGCAAGCTCCTTCCAGTCCCGGCTCCTCAAGTCGCCATCTGCACCGAACGCAACCATGTCAGAAGCTCTGGCGATCCCTTCCACTGTTTTTCTCAAGCTTGCATCAACATCTCGGATGACCATCGCACTTCCAGAAAATACGCTGCTTCCCCTCTTGACTTCCCATGCACGCACAGTGCTTCGCCCCTCAACGCTCCTCTTCTTTTGTCCACACTTGCCTCATTACTTCACCACGTAAGACTTGCTGCTACTCACCAATTTACTCAAACCAAAGCTTCCCATCCCCACTTTTGTTTTCACGCAACTACCACCATACATGAAACTTTGCTATTGCTACTCCTTTTTCTTTCCCACTTGCCATTTCATTCCTCACGCATGGCCTTTCTTTCTCCAATTTTCGTTTTTCTTCCAATCCTTTTTTTTTTTTTAAGTTGTAGACGGGAATGTTTCTGTTGGCAAATGAGAAGAGAAAGTTGGTCTTTATATAGGAGAAAGTTACTTGGTGGCCACGGTTAAATTATATATAAATATATACAAAAATAGGTTTGCAGGCTCTACAATTAGAATAGCTGTTTTCTTTTCTTGGATGGGGAAAACCTTGGTCGGCAAGGATTCTAATATGTCATTTTCATTTGTAAATGTTTGGTCGGCAAGCATACTGTGATGTCTTTTTCATTGTTGGTAAAAGCTGATGTGTCTGTGTACAAATGAGATTAAGGTACCAATATATATATTTTTAAACACAATGTGTCTTACCTTTTGTTTACCTTGTTTGCAATCTTATCTTGTCTGCCTTATTTATACGTCAGCACTTTGTTGTTTTTTTTTTTTTTTCTTCTTTTTTTTTCTTTTTTTTTTCTCTTTACACGTTAGGCCAAAAGGCCATGCATGGCCTTGCGCATGCAGGCATGCATACAACATGTCCACCCACGTTTTTCCCTTTTTGTTCCATTTTAAAACTTTCATGTAATTTAGTTTTTCGTAAAATTAACATCCCATTTGACTCCTAATTCAAGAAGTGATACCTAATCCTAACATAAAAAGATATTCCGGACCCAATGGGATATGTTTCGTCGAATTCCGATGTCGTTTGAAAAAATCCCTTAGAAAATATTGATGAAAATCACCGAGCCTTAATTTCTAAAAATTACAGAAAAAATCCTAAAAATATGAGGCCTTGACGTTCCACTAGACCTCTTCCTAAGGTTTCGTATGAAACTTGTTTCGTTGAATTTGAAGTCCGTTTGACCAGTTAACCATTCAATAAAAGTTACCCACACCACTATGTATGTGGTTATATTCATATATGAGCGTTGCGGACTGAAATAAAAATACAGTTGTGTTCAGTGGGGTGTCGCGATCCCGAAAATGTAATAATATCGGTAGATTAACTCATATTGTGAAATCCCAAAATACTGATACAGGGTGCAAAATACCTCAAATAAAAAGTTGCATATTTAATTTATTAAAAATTACAGTAAAATTCTAAAAATTAAATTATAACTACGTCTCAAAACAACCTTGTCCAGATTCGAACCCAATATGCAGTTATTTCAAATAAACCGTTACGGTCGATGAACGATTCTATAGCGACTATTGGAAATTTTAATCTGGACATATCTTACCATCTACATGATGAAATCACGATTTTTCTCTTCTATTAGAAAAATAAAATCAAATTGGTTCAAACGTTTCTTGTTTCATAGAATTCTGATTTCAAACAGATTCTGTATATTCAATTAAAGTTCAGATCGAAAATTTCGAACTGTCGCGTCGTTTTCGAGCTCGTTTTAATTATATAATAAATTATATATTTTGAACTCGATTTTATAAAGTAAATTTGATATAAAATCTGCTAATATTGCCAAATTAATATTTAAACAAGTTTTAAATATTCGTAAACATCGTTCAAAAATCTGGGACGTTACATTCTTCCCCCCTTAAAATAATTTCGTCCCCGAAATTGCAAGGTAAGAAGAATGTTCTGAACACGATTATTTTAAAATAATTATTACCAAAACAAAATTCAAATTCTTTAAACGTTCCTAAAAAAATTCGCCAGCACCTCCACTGCACGGCTCGATCACAACAACTACAAACCACTCCAGGCTCAACTTCCCCCAAAGAAAACCAAAAGCCAAATGGCTACCCAACTCAGGGGTATAAATCAATAATTCCAATCAATATTTTAAGGTTTACCTTTTTGTCGGGCAACTTAACTTCAATTTCGAAGCAAATCAACTAACCGCTCTTTCTTCTTCCGGTCTGTACTTTCAAACTACGCAACAAAGCCAATTCCCATAATCTGCTAATATCTGCACTTAACTCATTTATAATGAAAATGGTAATCCAACAATATTCCATTCAATTTCTTCACTGATCCGTTTGATGAACTTTATTTAACCAACTCAACATTCAAATAATAGACGACCAACTCATTTGAATTATATTCAACATGTGTATCCACTGGGTTGCCTTAACTTTGGTTTACCGTACGTCAATATAAATCGATAAATTTTCATTATTATTCATTAAATTTTCAAGTCCCAATTATTTAATTCGATTCCACTTAACCAGCTTAATTTCCATTTTTATATCCAATTAAGTATAGTCTTCCAATTAATTCAATTTCAATTCGAATTCCAAACAAGTCGAGCAAAACAACCAATATTACCATATTATAGAAAATTATTTCCTTTTTCAATATAAAAATATAATTTGGGCAAAATTATTTCATTTACCCCTTTTAGAAAATAATTTAAAATAATTACATATTCAATTACAAATACGCGCTTTCGTACATGTACTCAACTCAATCTAGGGTATTACTAACCCTATCTCTACTGAGTTACACCACAGAGCCAAGGTTACTACTCAACCAATAGCTCTGATACCAACTGTAGCGACCCAAATTTCCGGTACCTTTTGAGCTAATTGAATAACACTAATCCAACTCAAATTGTACTGGAAACCCAGATGCTAGTAGAAAGAATTTGGAGGATGAGATAAGAAAGGAAGAAATTTTAGAATAGAAGAATAAGAAGAAGAACAATACACAGAATCAGAGTCTCACATCGCAGCGGAACAAAATATAATATAGAAATAATCTTTATTGAGAGCCTGAAAATATACTTACAACATCAGAGTACCACAGACAATCTGGACAGCTATAACAACCTGTCCTCAAAAATAACACAGCGGAATAATATTTTGTCTAAATCATACGCCTGGACCTCTCCAGCTCGTCTCTGAACTTCAGAGCATCTGATAACCTGAACCTGCAACCCGGGCTAACCCGAGCATTTCAAATACCGGGTCAGTCTGGTGAACCAGAGTGAGAATAACTCGCACAGTTTAAGGGGAACCATCCAACTTGATTTTAAAGTTCAAACTCCTTTCGAAAGGAAAGGATAATAGTAAGACCAGCCCACACATAAACACGGACGGTTTTTACCTTACTATAACCCAAAACAGTTTTGAAATCAGATCTTATTCTGATATTATAATAGTGTCTAAATACAAATAAATAACAATCTAGTGGAACGCTTGCATCTCACGCTCCACATATATAGTATACAATCGAAAACCGTGGGCACTTATTGGATATTGCATTCCAACTTGACAAGGTATGGGACCACCTTCCGAACGTGTATCTCTAGAGACGAATACACTGGGTTCAACAAGAACATCTTGCAACCCGGCCCTCACATGACCGACCACTCATTTCACTTGAGTGTGTCGAATGTATATCACCGACGGTTGGGATCAGCAACCGCCTCCCGACAAGGGACAGCATCGAATATAGATTAAAGAAACAAATGGAATTCCTCTAGATAGGTGATCATACACCCTAATGGGAGCGACCCACATAGCCATGCTGCCTGCCCGATTTTTGTCATTTCCCGGTTGATGAGGCTTGAGGTTATAATCGACTTTTGAAACATCTGGCCACCTTTTACATCGTCCATCCACGTCATCCAGGAACAGGATGAACCGAAGGCACTCTCCTACTGCATCCAATATAGGAATCACCCCATGGATCAGTAGCGAGTAGTCCTTGCAACCCGAAGATTCCAATTACGACAGAATCCCAAGTCATCATAACTCTGGTAGCTAGCCAGAGAAATTTAACGAGTAGTTCTTCCGCTTATGAAGTTCAACGGTCTTCAATGCTCCACCTCGACCATCTTCTGATATCTTTAACGTTACGTATTTGCTGGTCGGAATGGTTTTCGAATATAAATTCGATCCCGGTCTTTCCGAACCAACAATCGATTTGGCCAGATTTTGATAGTCGGTGTTTTAACTATCAAAACAACAATCACCCATATAAAATAAAGTGGATCCATTGGTTCAGTATACGGCGTCATTTGGCCTCGTTTAGTCAAACATTCATTTATAACTCTTTCGATATTTGAAGTACGCCCCTTCACTTCTTATTCCCAAATCAATTTACTCAACCTTTCAAATTACAGTTGATCATATCCTTCGCAGAAATATCATTTAATTTCCTCAACTACCTTCGTCTCTAAACCAATATCACCCTTGGATAATCATGAAGTCGTTCAAGTTGGGGTATTTTATTTACCTCTCAGACCTTGAATCGACAACATTCTTATCTTCGGATTAAATAGAAGTTTATTAACGAAATCTCATTTCAATAATTAACCCAGTCATCTCTATATCCCCATTTATGACCACTTTGATTCAATTAATTCCATTCTATATCTAAAACATTTATCCCCATATCTCCCCATTTTATCTTTACTTTTATAGTAAAATTCAATCTGCTTTTGTTTGATTTCAACTCATATGCAAATTTGTTTAAACTTCCCTTTTCGTAAAATTCCCTTTAAGGGATAAATCAAAATTCTAACTCATATAAATATGAGTAAACTTACTAAAATGCCCTTTGGTTATAAACAAGGGTTTTATTCAATAAATCTCCTTTACCACCATTTCCATTTCAAATCTGGTTCCTTTCATTATTCACCTTAAAGGTTAACATTTTTCTTTTTATAGAAAGCTCGACTCGATATATCAAAAATACTTGGTTCCATTAGAAAACATTATTACATGTATATTCAGATTTTGTTTATCGAGTCTCTTTATAAATTCATGTACTATTCTTTTACAATCCCTTTTCAGTTCGATTCCTTGTCAATCTTCTACCGTTATTCATATAAGTTGGTTTACTACAAAAATAATTAATCTTCCTCAAAAGGTTATTAAAAATGATACTTAATTTCAATGATAATCACTAATCAAATGAATAGTTTAAAATAACTATTCTCATTCAAGTGGTTGACTTGGACATTTCAACACGGTTACTTTGTTAACCATTATCACTTGGTTAAATAAAGAAGATTAATTTAAATACTTTCATTTTGATTTAATTAACAATCTAGTTAGGTTAAATAAACCCATTTAACCATTACATTCAATCTTAAACATTTGGTAAATCGCTTCATATTTGCCGCAAAACTCACTAACATGAAAAATCTTACTTTGTATACTTCTTTGTAAGTTCAAAACAAAATTAATCATTTATTTCTCTTAATCACTTCATTTAAAATAATCTATGCAAAATAGATTTCAAAACTAACTTTAGTTATAAAACAACTTTATAACTGTATTTCTATCGCTTTCCATGACGATAAACCAATTTCCATAAAATGATTCATTAACGGGCCATCTGCCGATAAATACTTAACCAATGTCACCCATTGGTTAAAATCAACCAAGTGTTGGATTTGGTTTCAACAACAAATGATCAATCAAACTGATTAACGGTTCATATAAATAACAACATATTTGAGGAATCCGGTTGGATCCCTCCAACCTGTCCTTCCCTGCATCACAATGGTTACCTCAATTTTAACACAACCATACAGTTCAACCAATAACGGTTAACAAGCAACCATTAGCAAACATTGCACACAAAATAAAATAAAACCCGGCTTATATAAAATATAAACGGGTAACTGAGTGAGTTGAACTCACCTTGGGTTTTCCATTCATTGTCAAAACGGTTTGTTTACAAGCCTCCAGCCGCGTTCAACTCTGATCAAACCAACACCGTACTGCCGTGTTAACTGATACGGACTCGACATCTCTTGTTTCATCCAGTGTCATTAGTGTGCTTCAACACGCTGCAAGCTCCTTCCAGTCCCGGCTCCTCAAGTCGCCATCTGCACCGAACGCAACCATGTCAGAAGCTCCGGCGATCCCTTCCACTGTTTTTCTCAAGCTTGCATCAACATCTCGGATGACCATCGCACTTCCAGAAAATACGCTGCTTCCCCTCTTGACTTCCCATGCACGCACAGTGCTTCGCCCCTCAACGCTCCTCTTCTTTTGTCCACACTTGCCTCATTACTTCACCACGTAAGACTTGCTGCTACTCACCAATTTACTCAAACCAAAGCTTCCCATCCCCACTTTTGTTTTCACGCAACTACCACCATACATGAAACTTTGCTATTGCTACTCCTTTTTCTTTCCCACTTGCCATTTCATTCCTCACGCATGGCCTTTCTTTCTCCAATTTTCGTTTTTCTTCCAATCCTTTTTTTTTTTTTTAAGTTGTAGACGGGAATGTTTCTGTTGGCAAATGAGAAGAGAAAGTTGGTCTTTATATAGGAGAAAGTTACTTGGTGGCCACGGTTAAATTATATATAAATATATACAAAAATAGGTTTGCAGGCTCTACAATTAGAATAGCTGTTTTCTTTTCTTGGATGGGGAAAACCTTGGTCGGCAAGGATTCTAATATGTCATTTTCATTTGTAAATGTTTGGTCGGCAAGCATACTGTGATGTCTTTTTCATTGTTGGTAAAAGCTGATGTGTCTGTGTACAAATGAGATTAAGGTACCAATATATATATTTTAAAACACAATGTGTCTTACCTTTTGTTTACCTTGTTTGCAATCTTATCTTGTCTGCCTTATTTATACGTCAGCACTTTGTTGTTTTTTTTTTCTTTTCTTCTTTTTTTTTTCTTTTTTTTTCTCTTTACACGTTAGGCCAAAAGGCCATGCATGGCCTTGCGCATGCAGGCATGCATACAACATGTCCACCCACGTTTTTCCCTTTTTGTTCCATTTTAAAACTTTCATGTAATTTAGTTTTTCGTAAAATTAACATCCCATTTGACTCCTAATTCAAGAAGTGATACCTAATCCTAACATAAAAAGATATTCCGGACCCAATGGGATATGTTTCGTCGAATTCCGATGTCGTTTGAAAAAATCCCTTAGAAAATATTGATGAAAATCACCGAGCCTTAATTTCTAAAAATTACAGAAAAAATCCTAAAAATATGAGGCCTTGACGTTCCACTAGACCTCTTCCTAAGGTTTCGTATGAAACTTGTTTCGTTGAATTTGAAGTCCGTTTGACCAGTTAACCATTCAATAAAAGTTACCCACACCACTATGTATGTGGTTATATTCATATATGAGCGTTGCGGACTGAAATAAAAATACAGTTGTGTTCAGTGGGGTGTCGCGATCCCGAAAATGTAATAATATCGGTAGATTAACTCATATTGTGAAATCCCAAAATACTGATACAGGGTGCAAAATACCTCAAATAAAAAGTTGCATATTTAATTTATTAAAAATTACAGTAAAATTCTAAAAATTAAATTATAACTACGTCTCAAAACAACCTTGTCCAGATTCGAACCCAATATGCAGTTATTTCAAATAAACCGTTACGGTCGATGAACGATTCTATAGCGACTATTGGAAATTTTAATCTGGACATATCTTACCATCTACATGATGAAATCACGATTTTTCTCTTCTATTAGAAAAATAAAATCAAATTGGTTCAAACGTTTCTTGTTTCATAGAATTCTGATTTCAAACAGATTCTGTATATTCAATTAAAGTTCAGATCGAAAATTTCGAACTGTCGCGTCGTTTTCGAGCTCGTTTTAATTATATAATAAATTATATATTTTGAACTCGATTTTATAAAGTAAATTTGATATAAAATCTGCTAATATTGCCAAATTAATATTTAAACAAGTTTTAAATATTCGTAAACATCGTTCAAAAATCTGGGACGTTACAAATCCAACCGGTCTCTCCATATTAACAAGTTAAAATGGTCAAAACTTTGATAGTATATGATTTAACTATCAAAGAAAAATATGTGTGCAAACAACGATATTATTTCCAAATGGAAATTTTATCGATCAATCATCATTCATACATATATATATATATTCTCATTTTCTATGTTTAGAAAATATACGTTATTAACACTGGAAAACATTTCCATGGCTTGATTACGTATCACTATTCTTCCACAAATATCAGTCCCTGACTGTAAACTAGTATGAAAACAATTCCCTAAGTATAAATCCCGTAGGCCGAAACCAACATCAGATAGACACTTAGAAAACCATTCAATTTACTAATCTCTAGTCAGTTTCTAATTTTGCTTAACTTTATTTGATTTACTCTATTTCGAATAACTAATATTCGATAAACTCTATTTCGAATAACTTTATATTCAATTAACTCTAATCGACTAACTCTAACTCGATTAATTCCTTTATATAATCCATTACGTTTCTAACACTTAAGTCTTATTTAAAATTCCCTTTTATAACTCCATTTATTTCGTAAATAAATAATTCCTTTTATAACCTTTATTTGTAAATGTTTAACAAATATTTCTCTTCCTATATTTGTCTATTTATTTTCTAAATAAATAATTCCCTTATACTTCTATTTATTTTCTAAATAAATATTCTATTTTAATTCTATTTATTTATCAAATAAATATTCCTTTTATAAAACTCTATTCGTTTTATAAATCTTTTCCTTTTATCTTCATCCTGTTTATTTTCCCAATAAATATTTCCTTTTAATTCTATTTATTTATCAAATAAATATCCTCCTTTATAAACTCCTATTTATTTTTTTAAATAAATGTTCTCCTTTATAAAATCCTATGATTTTATAAATACTTTATTTCAAAATATTTCCTTTTATAAAATCGATTGATTTTATAAAATTCCTTTATTTCAATATACATTGAAATAATTCTTTTTACATCCCAGGGTCTCTTATGATATTTAAAATAGCAAACCACAATGATCGATATCATTTAAATACACATAATCAAACAGATTATATATCACATCATATATTACAATATATGAACAGAACAGTATCATAAATATTGAGGAGTCCAGTTGGACCCCTCCAACCTTTTCCCTGCATCACAAATGTTAACGCAAATAACACGAATATAAAATATTCTGATAAACAGAATCAATATTCGATTAACGATTTATATATATATATAAATATATATATCGTTATCCATATTTTCAACCAATACATACACAATTCAACAAAATAGTTAACACACAACAATCAGTCATCATTTATCAGTTCTAAATATACGTTAAAAAAAATAGAACTGTTTAGAGTTGGTGAGTTTTACTCACATTGGCAGTTCATCGTTAAAGAACGATAAACTGTTTGTTTGATTTGAACCAAACAATTTATTTTGCCATAAATTCAAACGAGGTCGAATTCTCTCCTAGTCAGTTCCACGTCGTAGCCACCGTCCATACGATCCCATCGGATCTTGTTTCGCTGAATTCCGATAATATATGACGAAGTTATTGTGATTATAAGTTCATATACAAATTAAATTAAACAAACTTAATTAAATTAATTAAATGGGCTTTACCCCTCAAATTCCAACGGCCCATTTAGACTTTACCAGCCCGCCCAAAACCACCCTTCTTCTTCTCCCTCATGTACATCAGACGCGGCCTTTTCCTGTACACAAAACCAAACCGATCCTTCAAGCTCCACTACCTTCCCGAACACACCACGATACCTAAGACCGTAATCACCATTGTACTCCCCATCTCGACCTCCTCCTCGTCGACATGCTCTCAAACAACTCGAGCTCACCCCCCAGTCGCGACTCCGACAACAAATGCCCAGGTCCGACATCATTGTGTGTCGATTTCAACGAAAATACTCCAGTAGATGCGGAATCACTTCTGGAATCCAAATCCGACCTTCGAATTCCCTAAAACGAACCCAACTCCCCACAAATCGAAACCCTATGTCGCTGATGCAAAACCAACGGACCAAAAATAGTGATCGGACTCCCCAAAATGGTTGCGAGATTGAAGAGCTTCATTGCAGGAATGCAAATATATAGGTTTTAGGATTTTACAAATTTTACTTTGATTTCCAAGGATTTATGAAGATCAAGGAAAAGGAGATGATTTCCAGTAACCACTTACGGCGGAAATGAAATTAGGTCTCATCGTTTTTAAACATTAGGATGTGGCAGAAATTTGAAATGTGGCCTTGTTTAGGACCACACAATTTTTAGGATATTTTAGTTATTTTATTTTAATTATTTTATATTCGTTTCTGACTTCTAAAAATCCGTGTGATCACACACAATACCCAAAAATCACGAAAATTGACATGCAGCTATAGTTCAACATTACGGTCCCAACGAAACTGGTTTCGTCGAATTCCGACTCCGTTTTCTCACACAGAGTATTTTTAACCGTCAAAACACTGACTGTTCTTCACATAAAAATCCCGTACGGCCACATACTGACTTCAAAAATCATGGAAATTGAAATCTAATAATAATTTGATGTTGCGGATCCAACAAAATTAGGTTCGTCCAATTCTGAGGTTGTTTGCAGAACTGGCTATTTTAAAGCCTTAAATAACCCTTTTAAATATATAAATATATTTAAAAGTAATTAAATTTAATATTTATAAATAAATATTATCATATATATATTCACAGTGGAATACTATGCAGCTTCAGAAAAATCTTATATGGATTTCTAACTCGATATTTCAAATCTGGGTCAGCCCGATATTCGATTTATATTGAAATTCCTTATTAAAATATAAATAATTCCTTTATAAATTATAAAGGAATTCCACAGCGACTTTTCTAAAATATGATTTGGACATAAATCAAAATCTACACGACGAAATCCCGATTTTTCTCCACTAGAAAAATATATTTCACCAGCTCCCAACGTTTCTTGTTTCATAGAAATCCGGCTTAAAACGAATCATGTATCTTTAGTTGAAGTTCAAATTGCCAAATAACAAACTATCGTGCCTTTTCGAGCTCGATTTTAATTATAATATAATTATACGTTCAAACTATCATTCAAATAATATATTTGTTATTCTAATTCAATTCTAAACTGAATTAAATATCACAGATGATCCAGTTCACACCATATTGTGAATTCCACTATTTCTGACTATTTCAGAAATTAAATATATTATTATATTATTTATTTCATTAAATATTCAATATAATTTAATTAACGACCATTAAATCCTCTTAATCACCTTTTTAAATAATTAAATAAATTAATTATTATCGCTGAAAAATGCGGGTCATTACATTCTTTCCCACTTAAAATAATTTCGTCCTCGAAATTGTTAAGGTAGAAAACAAACCCTATCGACTGGTTAGAACTTATTTGTTCACTTCTTAATTTCAGTTTCAACTAAGCTAATTTAATTTCAACTAAATATAAATTTATTCTTATCAACGAAAATTTTCAAAAATCCTGAAAATTTTCTAATGCCTTAACTTTTCGAAAAATTTCGCCAGCACCTCCTTTGTACTGGTCAATAGGTCATACTCCAACACACCTCTCTGGGCCTTCTCCAACCCAAAAGAAAATCAAACAGCCAAGCGGCTTGCCAATTCGGCTCATAAATCTCATATCCAATCGAAATATAAACTTGTACCATTTTGTCGGCATATCATTATATCCTTTCCACCTGTTATCAATTCAGCAGATACAAGGGTCATCAAAATCAAATTCCAATCTGTTTTTATCCACAAATCCAACCATTCGCTTGTACCTAAGTCGAATTCAATTTCAAATCAAAGTTCCATTTTCGATTTTTAAATTCTTAACTCATCAATCCAATACCATTTCAGATTCTATCTCACAATTCAAAATATGATTCTACTTGATATATCGTATCCAATTCAATTTCCAGTTAATTGGTTTCAATTCAGTTCTAGCTCGGTTTCACAAATTTCTATTTAAATTTGTTTTTAATTCAAACAGTCTCTTCCTGGGAGTATTAAACAGCTTTGCTTTTCTGAAACCAAATATTCCCTTTTGGGTTTCAAACAACTTGTTTCTCTCAAACAATTCAAAAACAAAATCCTTGGTAGTAATCCGTCACTCAGCAACTCGAAAATGAACACTGATGATGCAGCTGTCATCATCAGAGTTTATTTTCCAGCGATCGAAGTGAGTTCAATACTATATAACTTTTCAAAACACAAATTTTAAATACCTTCATTTTGAAATTCCCTTTCAAATATCCTTCACAATGCTTGTAAACAATTTAAAATCTCCCAGGATTTTAAAATTCTCATATACTTAATTCAAATCCATTTACAAACACTTTTCACATTTCAAAGTTTTAATTCAAATCCTGATCTTACTTTCAGATTTAATTCATTTCGATTCCATATATTTCACTTATATGAATTCTGGTTGGTTATTTACATAACCATTTCTATTATAATCTTACTCGATTATAATAACAACCAACATATCCAATGTATATTATAATAATTCCAATATAAATCCTTTATATCAAAATATAATCTTGGGTAAAAATATTTCGTTTACCCTCTTTTCAAAACATATCGCGTCGACCCATCGTATTCGAGTGTTTAGAAACCCTTATCGATATTGTGGTGCCCCCCATCGACCAGAATCCATAAACAACTCAACCAATAAATCTACTCAATATAAAACCATTTTATATCAAATAACAAATACGCTCACTTGTATATATACACTCAAACTCAATCTAGGGTATTACTAACCCTATCTCTACTGAGTCACGCCATAGAGCCAAGGTAATTACTTAACCTTAAGCTCTGATACCAACTGTAACGGACCGGAATCTTAGCGACCTTGATTATCCGATATACAACACATATCGAACATCAAGACTCGAAAATACCAGATGTTAATGAAAGAAATTAGAGGGTGATGAAAGATAAGATAGAAACTTAGAATAGAAGAAGAAGAAGATACAACATCAGAGCAACTCGAATCTCACAGCGGAACGAACAACATATAATAGATAGCATATCCTTGAAATAAAATCAGTATATGTATACAATAACATTATCAGAGTACAACACTTACAACACAGCGGAAATAACAATAGCTATATGAATCCTGAAGCCTCCTGCTCCAGCTCTTCAAGTATCTGTAAATCCCGACTACTTGACTGCCCGTACAAAATTGGGCACCCAAGAGTTTAGGGAAAACAAAACAAAATAAACTCCGGGTCAGTCATGGGACTAGTATGAGTAAAACAATTTCAAATGGTTTGAACAAGTAATTGATATCTCATAAGACCACGCCATATAACGGAACGGCTTTTTCCCTTATGAAAATCCAAAACATCTTTATATCAAAACCTTTTGATATTATAATAATGTCTATCAACCACAATATAATAATCATCTAGCAGAAACGCTTTCATCTCACGTTCTACATATATAGTATACAATCAAAATCGCAAGCACGTATTGGGCAATGGATTTCCAACTATAACAAGGTATGGAACTACCTTTCGCTAGTGTACCTCTATAAAGGGATACACTGGGTTCAACAAGAACATCTTGCAACCCGGCCACACATGACTGACCACTCATTTCGCTTATGTGTATCGAATGTATATCACCAACGGTTGGGATCAACAACCATTTCCCGAATGGGACAGCATCGACAATAGATTTTTAGAAGTAAATGAAAATCTAGATCAGGTGATTATACATCCTAATAGGTGCGAACTACATAGCCATGCCGCCTGCCAGATTTCTGTCATTTCCCGGTTGTGAGGCTAGAAGCTACGCTTATCATTTACATTCCACATCTTCATTCACTTAGAATGTCACATTGTCATACACTTTAAATCACAAATTGATTTATCCAAAAATAACACGGGTATACAGCTAAGAGAAACGAATTCCTTCGCCACTAAACGTGAATACGTTTGAAGAGATCAACTTACGCAATCTATCAGATATACTCTATCAGACCTTCGTCCATACAAGTTGTCCTGGGACTGGACAAAGCATAGGCCCTATTCAGTACATCCATCTTAGGCACTGTTATCTAAGACTTATACAATAGCCCTTGCACTTTGCTCCATCTTCAATTATCTTTGGCATATATGATTCGCAACACTTATGCCAATACAGAGTGGTTCTTTGGATAATAATCCAACGGTCTCTCCATATTAACACGTTAAAATGGTCAAAACTTTGATAGTCTATGATTTAACTATCAAAGAAAAATACGTGTGCAAACAACAATATTATTTCCAGATGGAAATTTTACCGATCAATCATCATTCATACATATATATATATTCTCATTTTCTATGTTTAGAAAATATACGTTATTAACACTGGAAAACATTTCCATGGCTTGATTACGTATCACTATTCTTCCACAACTATCAGTCCCTGACTATAAACTAGTATGAGAACAATTCCCTAAGTATAAATCCCGAAGGCTGAAACCAACATCAGATAAACACTTAGAAAACCATTCAATTTACTAATCTCTAGTCAGTTTCTAATTTTGCTTAACTTTATTTGATTTGCTCTATTTCGAATAACTAATATTCGATAAACTCTATTTCGAATAACTTTATATTCAATTAACTCTAATCGACTAATTCTGACTCGATCAATTCCTTTATATAATCCATTACGTTTCTAACACTTAAGTCTTATTTAAAATTCCCTTTTATAACTCTATTTATTTCGTAAATAAATAATTCCTTTTATAACCTTTATTTATAAATGTTTTACAAATATTTCTATTCCTATATTTGTCTATATATTTTCTAAATAAATAATTCCCTTATACTTCTATTCATTTTCTAAATAAATATTCCATTTTAATTCAATTTATTTATCAAATAAATATTCCTTTTATAAAACTCTATTCGTTTTATAAATGTTTTCCTTTTATCTTCATCCTGTTTATTTTCCCAATAAAAATTTCCTTTTAATTCTATTTATTTATCAAATATATATCCTCCTTTATAAACTCCTATTTATTTTCTAAATAAATGTTCTACTTTATAAAATCCTGTGATTTTATAAATACTTTATTTTCAAAATATTTCCTTTTATAAAATTGATTGATTTTATAAAATTCCTTTATTTCAATATACATTGAAATATTTCTTTTTACATCCCAGGGTCTCTCATGATATTTAAAATAGCAAACCACAATGATCGATATCATTTAAACACACATAATCAAACAGATTATATATCACATCATATATTACAATATATTAACAGAACAGTATCATAAACATAGAGGAATCGAGTTGGACCCCTCCAACCTGTTTCCCTGCATCACTGATGTTAACGGAAATAACACGAATATAAAATATTATGATAAACAGAATAAATATTCGATTAACGATTTATATATATATATATATTGTTATCCATATTTTTAACCAATACATACACAATTCAACCAAACAGTTAACACACAACAATCAGTCATCATTTATCAGTTCTAAATATACGTTGAAAAAATAGAACTTTTTAGAGTTGGTGAGTTTTACTCACATTGGCAGTTCATCGTTAAAGAACGATAAACTGTTTGTTTGATTTGAATCAAACAATTTATTTTGCCATAAATTCAAACGAGGTCGAATTCTCTGCCAGTCAGTTCCACGGCGTAGCCACCGTCCATACGATCCCATCGGATCTTGTTTCGCTGAATTCCGATAATATATGACCAAATTATTGTAATTATAAGTTCATATACAAATTAAATTAAACAAACTTAATTAAATTAATTAGATGGGCTTTACCCCTCAAATTCCAAAGGCCCATTTAAACTTTACCAGCCCGCCCAAAACCATCCTTCTTCTTCTCCCTTCTGTACATCAGACGCGGCCTCTTCCTGTACACAAAACCAAACCGATCCTTCAAGCTCCACTACCTTCCCGAACACACCACGATACCTCAGACCGTAATCACCATTGTACTCCCCATCTCGACCTCCTCCTCGTCAACATGCTCTCAAACAACTCGAGCTCATCCCCCAGTCGCGATTTCGACAACGAAATGCCCAGGTCCGACATCATTTGTGTCGATTTCAACGAAAATACTCCAATAGATGCGGAATCACTTCTGGAATCCAAATCCGACCTTCGAATTCCCTAAAACGAACCCAACTCCCCACAAATCGAAACCCTATGTTGCTGATGCAAAACCAGCGGACCAAAAATAGTGATCGGACTCCCCAAAATGGTTGCGAGATTGAAGACCTTCATTGCAGGAATGCAAATATTTAGGTTCTAGGATTTTACAAATTTTACTTTGATTTCCAAGGATTTATGAAGATCAAGGAAAAGGAGATGATTTCCTGTAACCATTTACGGTGGAAATGAAATTAGGTCTCATCGTTTTTAAACATTAGGATGTGGCTAGAAACTTGAAATGTGGCCTTGTTTAGGTCCACACAATTTTTAGGATATTTTAGTTATTTTAATCATTTTATATTCATTTCTGATTTCTAAAAATCCATGTGATCACACACGATACCCAAAAATCACAAAAATTGACATGCAGCTACAGTTCAACATTACGGTCCCAACGAAACTGGTTTCGTCGAATTCTGACTCCGTTTGCACACACAGCGTATTTTTAACTGTCAAAATACTGACTGTTCTTCACATAAAAATCCCGTACGGCCACATACTGACTTCAAAAATCACGGAAATTGAAATCTAACAATAATTTGATGCTGCGGATCCAACAAAATTAGATTCGTCGAATTCTGAGGTCGTTTGCAAAACTGTCTATTTTAAAGCCCTAAATAACCCTTTTAAATATATAAATATATTTAAAAGTAATTAAATTTAATATTTATAAATAAATATTATCGTATATATATTCACAGCGGAATACCATATAGCTTCAGAAAAATCTTATACGGATTTCTAACACAATATTTCAAATCTGGGTCAACCCGATATTCGATTTATATTTAAATTCCTTTTTAAAATATAAATAATTCCTTTATAAATTATAAAAGAATTAAACAACGACTTTTCTAAAATTTGATTTGGACATAAATCAAAATCTACACGACGAAATCCCGATTTTTCTCTTCCACTAGAAAAATATACTTCACCAGCTCCCAACGTTTCTTGTTTCATAGAAATTCGGCTTAAAACGAATTCTGTATCTTCAGTTGAAGTTCAAATCGCCAAATAACGAACTGCCGCGCCATTTCGAGCTCGATTTTAATTATAATATAATTATACGTTCAAATTGTCGTTCAAAAAACATATTCGTTATTCTAGTTCAATTCTAAATTGAATTAAATATCACAGATGATCCAGTTCACACCATATTGTGAATTCCACTATTTCTGACTATTTCAGAAATTAAATATATTATTATATTATTTATTTTAATTAAATATTCAATATAATTTAATTAACGACCATTAAATCCTCTTAATCACCTTTTTAAATAATTAAATTAATTAATTATTATCGCTGAAAAATGCGGGTCAGTACAACAGCGCAATGCTTTTTGGAAAAATGAAGCTATTATAAGACCCAGGTCCTATCACACAATGCAACGCAAGCCGGGGGATAGGGTTTTCCCTTATAATAGTCAAACATGCTTGGTACGTTAAAACAAATCATTTGATACTATTATAAGTGCATAGTGTTTAAAACAACTTCAAATATAAATGTATCAATCCTAGACGGCATGCGTACCATATATCATGTCGCCAATACTAAGCTCTATAATCAAACCGCAAATGTCACATATTGGAAGTTGGATTTCCATCTGTAAACCAAGGCAAGGGATCGTCCTTACCGCTTTAAGACGCTCTAGCCCGTGTCTCAGGACCCAGACTCATGTGGGCCCTTGGATCGTCAGGGTCGGTCCACACGGAGTGGATTAAAATGCCTGAACACTGCGTTTCCCCACCCTATGGGGGCATCAATGAGCCAAATGATTCCATTAGTCCCGAATTGACCGATATAACCGAGGCGCCTCGCTATCCACCATCCACATAAGTAAAATGCCAAGGCGTGCAAAACGCTAACACCACTCCTAGCTAGAAGGAAACGTATGCCCTCCCTGAAGTTCTCTCCCGCTTCTGGTTCACACTGGGGTGTGAGGCTCGCGAATTAACGCCACACAAAGCTATGCTATGTTAAAGTTGTTCTTTGATCATCAACCACAAGACTCTTCTTTTCAATAGAAGCCTTGATCATTGCATCTCAGCATGCCACACAGGCAACTCACGCTATGCAACCAATGTATATCAATCATACAGAATGAAATCCGATTTTAGACACACATCCATTTACAAGTTCGTTCTAGGTCTGAACGAAACCGGAGGCACTTTATTCCTCCCCCATATGTCCAATACAGGGGAGAGGCCCTCACATATCTGTTGATCTCCAAGTACGTCTGGACAATCACCGCTTATTACCTTGCCTGGGTGTACAGCCCAATCAAGACATCAGTAATCATCCAAACAATGTGAAGACCTCCGGTCTTCGACCACCGTCTTCATCCTCGACATATCGTCGAATCAGTTATTCAGAATGGGATAAACCCAGTCTTTCCGAATAACTCGCGTATATAATAAACAAGTGCTACAAAAACACAACATACACCTTATTCCAATCCAGAATATTCCTTAAGTCAAATATTCTTATACTTTGGGAAAGGTTCCCATTAATTTTATCAAAGATAAATTCTTTAAATTTATTCTTTAGTTTCCTTTGGATATCATTTCAATCTAATTAAAGATGCATTAAAACTCCACTTGGTTTTAATTTTCCCAAAAATCAATATTAACGATTGTTTAACTTGGGAAACCATATCATGTCTTTAACTGGGTTAAAGAACCAATGTCATTCAAAACACGGTTCACGATAAACCCAAAATCACATTCCATTTCATCAGCCTTTAACCGTAAATTAGCAAGTGAACAATTCCCTAAGTATTAACCCCGAAGGCCGAAACCAACATCAGATCGATACCCAGGAAATCATTCAACTTAACTAATCCCTAGTTAGTTTCTGATTTTCTTAACTCCATTGGGTCTAAGAATAATATTATTAAAGATACCATTCACGACAACCCAAATCACATTCCATTAATTATGGAATCTTCACGGAAAAACAAATCAATATGTAATCGATATCAATTTCCATATCCGACCAATAATATAAATGGAATAATGGCAAGCCTTTTAAATTCCATATGTATTAACAGTCTTCCTCCACAGAAGTTCATTTCGATTTCAAATCGAATTCCATTCAATTCCAATTTAATATATTAAATTGGAAAATGTTACCTTGGAAAATTCCCGTTAAATCTAAATAAAAAGATTTATAAATCCCAAATTACATTTCACTGTAAATCAGGTTAAAGAATGAATATCGTTAAAAACACCGTTCACAATAAACCCAATTCACATTAGCCTCTAACCGTAAATTAGTAAGAGAACAATCCCCTAAGTAAGCTTAAACTTTAAGAAAATTATGCTTATTTCTAATTTATTTGTTACTGGAAATTGACAAAAGTTTATTTCCATAATATAAGACAATTTGTATTAATAGAAATCCATAATTGCAAGACATTTATTTTTATTTATTTGTATGCTATTGAATAGTGCGTAGTACGCTAAATCCTATTTCTCACTAATATGTGCCCTTTTTCTTTTATTCTTATAATTATATTTTCTATTTTACTTACATATGAAGCTATGGAAATATATACACTTTTCTTAACCAACCAATCTAGGTTATTCCTAATTTTTCGTTTTAATAATTTATTTCCCCATATTTGACATATTCTCTACAAGTGTAAATAAATTGGGTTTGTTCCCTTTTTTCCCATCCAACCTAGTTATGTTATTTATCCAGTTATAAATTTAAACCATGGCCTCAACAAATAAAGATGGGAGTTCTTAAATTTACAATTCAAATTACAGATTCATTGTGCCCAATATTTCTCATATTATGCCAATGGGAATTATAGTAAGAGATGAACTACTATAATTAGAATTATACTTAAATCGTATTAGAAGTAAATTACCACAAATAAATAATTCTGATTTATCAAGAATTCTTGATTTAACAGCAATCAAACGATAATATATACCATTATAAAAAAGAATAATTTAAATCCACTCACATGTAATTTTCGCTCCAAGTTCTGGATCTAATTTGGATTTACATTTATTATCCATGGTCTTTTCTATTTAAATCCACAAACTCAAAATGGATAGAGAATATAGACATCTGAATCTTAAATCTATGGCATCTACCACCAAATCTTGAACTAGATAGTCTATATATAATATTTTTTATTTATGAAGAATTGGAGGAGAAAGGAAATGGTTGGGCATCCGCGCCCACTCATAAAATATGAGTTTGACAGCTAGCTCTGTAATTTATTTATAGATGTCCAAACTAGCTGCGCTCGTCTGATTCAAAGAAACAAAATCCAGGCCATCAAAACAGAAGAAAACAAGTTGTTATAGGATGTGATGTGTTAATGCATCACTTGGTTTGGTCGACACATGGGTCGACTCAACCCTTATATGGGTCAACCCCTGGGTCGACCCATCCCAAGCATAGGTCAACCTAGTCCCTTGATTGTCTAGCGTTTCCTATTTTGGTTCATCCGTGTTTAATGAATTTTTAATTCTTTCGACTATTATTTTTGAACGTTATTTTTGTTATTGGTTTAATTCGATTTTCTTTCGTTTTTGACACATGCCTAATTTCAAATTCAAACGCGTACTGTTTATGGAATTAATCCATGCGTAGATTTACGAAATAAATATATTTATGCATATTTGTACTTATAAATATTTTTTGACATGAGACTTCAAATGTTAAGAACTTTTCTGTATGAACTCCATTTAAGATTTATTATATAAGTAGATTAATCAGAAGATAGCAATGAATGCAATAGTGCACGTTAAGAAACCAAATCCTAATGGACTAATATGTTTGTTTTCCATAATTAATTTTTTTTTGTATTATTTTTTGATTACTTTTATTAAAATTGCAGGGTGTTACGAATGTGAATCCCCAGTATGAAATAAAATGCAAACTGGAACATTGAAAACGGAAAGCATACCTTAAATGACAATGTCCTTTCCTTTTTCCTTCGCGAAGGGGAATTCGACGAACTTGAAAATGCATTGACAATATATGCTTTCACAAACTGCATAACCCTATCTAGGCAATACATCTTAAAGTGTCCACTCTTTTGACGAATATGGCACTTCTGCTCACCAATTAGGCATAAACTCTTATTATGGACACCTCCCTGTACTTATAGTATGTAACAACCGGCATTCTACGCATCGGAGGATCGTAGAATATTTCTTTCTTTCTTATGCGAAGTCGTATGGTCATTTGGCTTTGGGAAACGACTATTGGGTTATTTCCCATGTTCACGATTTTTGCCGATTTTTAAATGACCGTTTTGCCCCTAGCTGGTCTTGTTTCGTCCATAACTTTTGATTGGAAAGGAGTTTTGACCAGAAACCACTTCCATTGGATTTGAATGATGGTTTCTCTTTCCGTAGAGTGGTTACATTAGCCAAACGGACTTACCGTTTGGGAGATATGGCTGAAACAAGGTTTGGAAGGTGAAAAACTGCTTAACCGGGCCAAATAGGGTGATTAGTGAATAGGCCCATAACCCATTTCGGGATTAGGGTTATGGGGAGGCTAAAAAGGGTTAGAGAATCATTTCATTTCAGTTTTCTAGCCTCCACTTATCTCCCAGAAACCCTAAAAATGGTCTCCAACCTCTAAATCACCTCCAAATCATCTTCTAATCAAGGATTAAGCTTAGCAACATCAAATCAAGGGAGATCTACACCAAATCAACCTTAGAGCTGCTGGAACACATAGAGATTGGATCCAAATCAGAGATTATTTCAGATCTATAGTTTATTTTGTGGCAAAGGTGAGTGATTTACATTGTTTTTCACTAATTACGGCTAATTAACGAAGATTAGCGAAATTATGGCTCAAAAAAATCTAGAAAAATTCCTAAAATTCTAAAACACCATTTTATGCCTCTGATACGAATTTGGGTTAATTTCGACTAATTTTGTTAATCCCGGAATTTAGGGGATTAAGTGGTGATTTGTGATAATTAGCGAATTTATGCAAGATTAATATCTGGAAAAATGTTCAGAAAATCTTAAATATTGTTTTAGACCTCTGATATGAAATTTGGCTAATTTGGATAAGTTTTTCTAATTATATGCTTAAACATGATTAAGAGGGATTAAGGGAAATTATGGGGTTTTGGCCATGTTTGATCCATTTTGATATGTCATATTGTTGTTTTGGTGTTTGTGGTTGATTCTCTATGTTTCTATGATTGTATGGTATGCTTTGTGATTGATTAGAAGTGTTAGATTGGTCGAAAACGCCGTCGAGAGGCGAAAATAGCTTGCTGAAATAGTGCAGGTTTTCTTTGGGTCGAGTTATACCGACCAGGGGAAGGTTTTGACCGACCCGAGTTCCTGGACCGACCCTGACAACGACCGACCAGGATGGGTGAAATGCGACCGACCAGGGGGAAACAAAACCGACCGACCAGGATTGGTGAAGTGTTCGACCGACCAGGGGGGCAAAACCGACCGACCAGGGTAGAGATGATGAAAACCGACCAAAATGAAAGGTGCTTGACCGACCGACCCGACCCGATCCGCCTCACCTTTCACGATCCGCTCGAGTACATGTGCCACGATCCGATCCAGGAGCTCCAATCATGATTTGATCCGTTCGAACGACCTGATGTGGTGACCACGAAAGCCTGGAGCGAACCGATTTGGTGAACGAAGCACGACCGACCAGGACCGACCCCGATCCGAAGAAGGCGACCGACCCGTATAGATGAGCACGATACGAACCTCGAGCTGGAGCTTGACCACGAGCTGGTGACTGCGACCCAATCCGAGGGGAACGCGATATGAACCGAGAGGAGCTAACGACGGCCTAAAGCAAAGTGAATTGAAAGGAAGACCGATCCGAAGGAGATGCTGACCAAAACCCGAGATGCAAAGGTAGTCCAAATGGAAGTTAGAGCTCAGGATCCAGATGGGAACCAATGAGTTCACTTCATGGTTGGGCTTTGCTGCGGGACGTGTGCAAAGGGGTTGTCGGTATTCATAACTTTGGTCCACCACTGAGAGATGGATAATGGGCTTGTAGTGATAGTTACACGGGATTGGATTCCGTCATGGCCTAAAGTATTAGGTGACCAAAGTAGTGGATATCGTATGCTTTACGCACTGAGTGAGGGATGTGAGGATGATTGCTATGCTTGATTGTTTGACATCACTATGACATGCACACCCCCACCCCCGTATTTCTTACACCATATGTTAGTGGCACCTTAGAGTATTGTACAGTATGTAGTGCTAACTCTTTGGTTGCAGGTTCAGGTTCAGGTTCAGGTATGATTGGATTATACCTGTTATTGTTCTGTTTTGTTGCTTATCGCTCATACTTGACTTTTTGTCTGACCTAGAGTTTTATGTCTCTTCTTATTACTCTGGGTGCTCACACGAGCAGACTAGAGACAGGTTATGGTTAGCTGGTGATGCGCGAGTAGCTGATTCGGAGGCGAGCAGGAGGCTTCCACGTATGATATATAAGTATTCTCCCTGTGTCGCTGATGGTCGCTACTTGGGCATTAGTAGTGTACCTCCTTTATCTTGCTTTTGCTTTTTGAGACAGTTTGAAAAGTTGTAATAATGTTGGCTTTGGATCATAAGCTGTACTTGGATTTTCTGCTGCCATGTTAGTTTATTTTCAGCTTATGCACTGTCTCACCTGTTTTATGTCAAGTATGTTGTTATTATATTTTATCCTATCCGCTGTGAGACATTTTACAGGTTCTTTGTTCGTTCACTTTCTTCTTCCTTTCCTTCTGACGATCCGTCCCGTGCTGACTGGACATGTGTACAACGCACTTTTGGAGTAAATGTCGGTTGGTGCGGGGCGGGCCGTCACATTTGGCATCAGAGCTCTAGGTTGCGTAGTTAACCTAGGGAAAGACACCAGGGAGAGATAGTACGTATATGAGAGCGCGTATTTGTGATTATTTTGGTTTTCAAAAGCTATATATATATTATTAGTAAGGATGAAGTCGTACTGCACTGGCACCATTATAGAGATGGTTAATCGTTTTCTCTTTACAGATTGAACGATGAGCCGAGACACGAGGGGTGCTGGTAGAGGGACCAATAATGGAAATGCTCCTGACATGAGGACGATGTTCACTAACTTCATGAGGGAGATGCTTAGGGATGTTCAGGGAGCAGTTCCCAATCCCGGAAATGGTGGTGGTCCAGTAGTGCAGGCGCCTAGGGTCGACTTCGCCAAGTTGTGCAAGGATTACACTAACCTTGGTGGGAAGCCGTTCCACGGAACGGAGTCGCCAACAGATGTTCAAGATTGGATGGATAGCTGTGATCGTATCTTCGTCGACTTGGGTCTTGAGGATGCGATGAAGAGAAGGCTAGCGTCTCGTCAGCTGCAAGGGCGAGCGATGAATTGGTGGAATGCCATTAGAATAGCTACTCCAGAAGATCAAGTTACTTGGGATCAGTTTAAGGCTCGCTTTAGCGAGAAGTTTATTCCAGCTGCCCAGAAGTCAGTGCTGTTTAAGAGATTCTTGGAACTCAAGCAGAATGGTAGGGCAGTCTCGGGCTATATTGCTGAGTTCGACACTTTGTCGAAATATGGACTATCTCTTATCGATACTCCTGAGAAGAAGAATGAGAAGTTCATTACTGGTTTGGATGGATACTTGGGGGAAGGGCTTATCAACCACATCGATGAGACTTTTGAATCAATTATGGGGAAAGCTTTGAGATCAGAGAGTCTTTACCCTAAGTCAAAGACTGAGGCTGCATCTGCAGAAGGGCTGAAGCCGCAAGCAGGCGGTGGAGGCAAGAATAATTCCCAGAATAAGAGGAAACAAGACCAAACCATGAATGGTCAGAATAAGAAAAATAAGAAAGATGGCGAGTGCTTTAGCTATGGTAAGAAGGGCCACTATGCCAGAGATTGTCGGGAAAAGCCTGGGGAAAGGAAGTGCTTTAATTGTGGCCAAGCGGGACATCACAAGAATGAATGTCCAGAATCTCCTAGGGAGAAGCAGATCGTGAAAGCATATGCTATCAACGCGGTTCCTTCTTCGTCGAATGCCCTAACTGCGGCGCAGAAGGAAAAAGGTGTCGTTATTCGAGGTATGCTTTCTATTTATGATGTTTTGATCGGGTTTTGTTTGACAAACCTGATTTAGTCGATAGACCTTTAGTAGTGACGAACCCGATTGGTGGTTCGACTAGCCTCAGTATGATTTACCGTAACGTGGTCTTATCGTGTCATGGATGTATGTTTCCTTGTGACTGCTTTGTTTTGGGATTTACGGGGTTTAGCATTATTTTGGGGAGTCGATTTACTCTAAAAGAATAGGGTGGTATTAGGTACCTACCTAGTGATGGCGATAGTAACTGGAGTTAAGAAAGTTGAAAGGTTATCGTTGTAATAAGTTCTAGTTGTCTCTGGAAGGCAAATGAGTAATCCAGTGCTAGATTGTTTTGCTAGTATCACTTCACGTGGGTTGTCCGAACTCGGAGGAGATGTTCCTTGGGTGTTTGTCTGATATTGGTTTAGGCCTTTAGGGCTTGTGCTTGGGGAATGTCGATTTCGACTAGGATGGTTTGCGTGAGGGGTAAATAGTTGCTGTGATTTTTCATTGGATGATATCTTGGTTTACTCGAGGAGTGATGGGCAGACGGAACATGATAAGACTGTTCAATGGTATAGACTGCCCAGAGTTAGACTCAATAGGATTATGAGATTGCTTGAGTGGGACTCGGGAAAGATGAAAAGTAATGGATTGTTTAGGACCCTATGTTGATGTTCTCTATTGGATAGTAGAACTTTGAAGGAATAGGATGTGTTCATTGATCATGGAAGATACAACGAAGATTAGGGCGATTCAAGTTGGACTTGAACTCGTAAAAGAAAATGGGTGTTCGTTGATCTTGGAGATGCAACGAATAGGGTGACGACTCACGTTGGACTAGAGTTCGTCACTAATGGATACTCAAGACTGGGTCTGAGTTATAGATTGACTCGAGTTGGACTCGAGAAGGCTGCAAGGAATTGGATTCAGCTCGAGTTGGACTCGAGAGGGCAGCAAGATAATGGATAGACTTGGGTTGGACTCAAGTATTTTAGGCGGACTAAAAGCAGGGGTATCTGGGGACGCCCGTTACCCTGGATCCGTTGGACGTGATCTAGTTATCCTTGGAGGATAAACGTACGTTGGACGTACGGTAGTCCGTAGGGAGGCGGGGCTTCCATTGGCCTGGGATTGGTTGGACCAGTCAAGTAGGCATCGGTGTATGTATGGAGGCTGGCCTTCCATTAGTTATTGATGTTGGTTGGACCAGACATACTAGAATCGACATGCTGGGATTGGTTAGACCAGTCATGTAGGTGTCGATGTGTTTATGACTTTAGCAGGTGATAGATAGGATTTGTTTGATGGATGTTATGGTTGCTATGTTTGTTCCTATTTTTATTCCTTTGAGTAGACTATCACCTGTAGGGTTCCAGCGATGGGGAACAAAGTGATTGTAGTAGGACTATGAGCCAGTGCAGTGGAGTTTTTATGACTTCATGGGGCAGAGTGGACATAGCAAAGGACTAGTGGCTATGGATCAGTGCAGTGGAGTCGCCATGACTCCATGGGGCAGAGTGATCATAGTAAAGGGTTTGGGTGCGGTAATAGTTGCGTTGAGTAGGAGACATGCCAGTCTAGAGGTTATGTTTCTGGGTTGGAAGCAACTAGAGTATATCACAGGATATGATTTCAGACCCAAGAGTGAATTGGATTCAGAAACGCTAGTAAGCTTGATGATTAGATCGATTTTGCTTGAGTGGATTGGTTCCAGTTAGAAGGACGATCCTAACCTATTGGAAATCATCTCTAGGGTAGAGATGGGTATCGATGGAAAGAGAACAAGTCTCAAATGGATTATATTGATAGTTTACCAAGGACTAGGTCAGGTCATGATGGTATTTGAGTGAATTGTATATTAGAGAATGAAGGCTACCCAAGATAGGCAGAAGACTTATCTCGATAAGAGACGAAGAGATTTGGAATTCTTCGTTAACGACTTGGTGTTCGTCAAGACCTCTCCATTGAGAATGTGATTCGGATTGGTTGGAGAGGTAAGTTAGCACCAAGATTTATTGGCCCATTCCCAGTCCTCGAACAAGTTGGGAATTTGGCGTAGGAAATAGAGCTACCTGACAAGATGGCGGGAGTTCACAACGCATTTCATGTTTCCCAGTTAAGGAAGTTTGTGCAAGACCCTAATGTGGCTATTTCACCAGATCGGTTGGACGATAGCGAGGTGGAACCCGGGGCGGTTGAGAACCGCAAGCCTATGCGTATTGTTAGGAACGATACGAAGCAGCTTCGAAGGAAGGCGGTGAAACTAGTCAAAGTCCAGTGGGGTGAGAATGAAAAAGACTGTACTTGGGAAACAGAGAAAGATATAAGGAAGAAGTATCCAGAACTCTTTGCCTGGTAAGGTTTTGATAGTGATAGTTTCTTCCCTTGTTAGTAAACCGCATGCTAGGATAGACTTGTTTTGCATGTTTGATGGTTGTTTTATGGTTGATAAGCATGCGGGACCCTTTGTATGTTTTGGTTAGGGAATTTCGGGGGCGAAATTTCTTAAAGGGGGGAGAATGTAACAACCCGCATTCTACGCATCGGAGGATCGTAGAATATTTCTTTCTTTCTTATGTGAAGTCGTATGGTCATTTGGCTTTGGGAAACGACTATTGAGGTCATTTCCCATGTTCATGATTTTTGCCGATTTTTAAATGATCGTTTTGCCCCCAGCTGATTTGTTTCATCCATAACTTTTGATTGGAAAGGAGTTTTGACCTGAAACCACTTCCATTGGATTCAAATGATGGTTTCTCTTTCCGTAGAGTGGTTACATTAGCCAAACGGACTTACCGTTTGGGAGATATGGCTGAAACAAGGTTTGGATGGTGAAAAACTGCTTAATCGGGCCAAATAGGGTGATTAGTGAATAGGCCCATAACCCATTTCGGGATTAGGGTTATGGGGAGGCTGAAAAGGGTTAGAGAATCATTTCATTTCAGTTTTCTAGCCTCCATTTATCTCCAAGAAACCCTAAAAATGGCCTCCAACCTCTAAATGACCTCCAAATTATCTTCTAATCAAGGATTAAGCTTAGCAACATCAAATCAAGGGAGATCTACACCAAATCAACGTTAGAGCTGCTGGAACACATAGAGATTGGATCCAAATCATAGATTATTTCAGATCTATAGTTTATTTTGTGGCAAAGGTGAGTGATTTGCATTGTTTTTCACTAATTACGGCTAATTATGGTAATTAGCGAAGATTAGTGAAATTATGGCTCAGAAAAATCTAGAAAAATTCCTAAAATTCTAAAACACCATTTTATGCCTCTAATATGAATTTGGGATAATTTCGACTAATTTTGTTAATCCCGGAATTTAGGGGATTAAGTGGTGATTAGTGATAATTAGCGAATTTATGCAAGATTAAAATCTGGAAAAATGTTCAGAAATTCTTAAATATTGTTTTAGACCTCTGATATGAAATTTGGCTAATTTGGATAAGTTTTGCTAATTATATGCTTAAACATTATTAAGAGGGATTAAGGGAAAATATGGGGTTTTGGCCATGTTTGATCCATTTTGATATGTCATATTGTTGTTTTGGTGTTTATGGTTGATTCTCTATGTTTCTATGATTGTATGGTATGCTTTGTGATTGATTAGAAGTGTTAGATTGGTCGAAAACGCCGTCGAGAGGAGAAAATAGCTTGCTGAAATAGTGTAGGTTTTCTTTGGGTCGAGTTAGACCGACCAGGGGAAGGTTTTGACCGACCCGAGTTCCTGGACCGACCCTGACAACGACCGACCAGGATGGGTGAAATGCGACCGACCAGGGGGGGAACAAAACCCCAGGATTGGTGAAGTGTTCGACCGACCAGGGGGGGCAAAACCGACCGACCAGGGAAGAGATGATGAAAACCGACCAAAATGAAAGGTGCTTGACCGACCGACCCGACCCGATCCGCCTCACCTTTCACGATCCGCTCGAGTACATGTGCCACGATCCGATCCCGGAGCTCCAATCACGATCTGATCCGTTCGAACGACCTGATGTGGTGATCACGAAATCCTGGAGCGAACCGATCCGGTGAACGAAGCACGACCGACCAGGACCGACCCCGATCCGAAGAAGGCGACCGACCCGTATAGATGAGCACGATCCGAACCTCGAGCTGGAGCTTGACCATGAGCTGATGACTGCGACCCAATCCGAGGGGAACGCTATCCGAACCGAGAGGAGATGACGACGGCCTGAAGCAAAGTGAATTGAAAGGAAGACCGATCCGAAGGAGATGCTGACCAAAACCCGAGATGCAAAGGTAGTCCAAATGGAAGTTAGAGCTCAGGATCCAGATGGGAACCAATGAGTTCACTTCATGGTTGGGATTTGTTGTGGGACGTGAGCAAAGGGGTTGTCGGTATTCATAACTTTGGTCCACCACTGAGAGATGGATAATCGGCTTGTAGTGATAGTTACACGGGATTGGATTCCGTCATGGCCCAAAGTATTAGGTGACCAAAGTAATGGATATCGTATGCTTTACGCACTGAGTGAGGGATGTGAGGATGATTGCTATGCTTGATTGTTTGACATCACTATGACATGCACACCCCCACCCCCGTATTTCTTACACCATATGTTAGTGGCACCTTAGAGTATTGTACAGTATGTAGTGCTAACTCTTTGGATGCAGGTTCAGGTTCAGGTATGATTGGATTATACTTGTTATTGTTCTGTTTTGTTGCTTATCGCTCATACCAGACTTTTTGTCTGACCCAGAGTTTTACGTCTCTTCTTATTACTCTGGGTGCTCACACGAGCAGACTAGAGACAGGTTATGGTTAGCTGGTGATGCGCGAGTAGCTGATTCGGAGGCGAGCAGGAGGCTTCCACGTATGATATATAGATATTCTCCCTGTGTCGCTGATGGTCGTTACTTGGGCATTAGTAGTGTACCTCCTTTATCTTGCTTTTGCTTTTTGAGACAGTTTGAAAAGTTGTAATAATGTTGGCTTTGGATCATAAGCTGTACTTGGATTTTCCACTGCTATGTTAGTTTATTTTCAGCTTATGCACCGTCTCACCTGTTATGTCAAGTATGTTGTTATTATATTTTATCCTATGCGCTGTGAGACATTTTACAGGTTCTTTGTTCGTTCACTCTCTTCTTTCTTTTCTTCTGACGACCGTCCCATGCTAACTGGATATGTGTACAGCGCACCATTGGAGTAAATGTCGGTCGGTGCGGGGCGGGCCGTCACATAGTAAGTCACCCTGTGCCTGGCCTTCTTCTTTTGTCCTTCTTTATTCTGAGGTGGTTTCCTCCTGTTGCTCCATTTCTTACTACCTCCCCTACTAGTATGCGGTTTTGGCTCTTCCTTAGGAGTACCATTAACCAAAATTTTGGTCTTAGGATAGTTGCTCTCATGTTTGAGCGCCTTCCTAACCACTACCTTGAAGGTATCATCAATATGGTTCAAGATCTTCTCCCGTAGATAATCATCCAAACCAAGAATAAAATTCTTCTTCTTATTTTACAGGGTGTCGATGAAAGACATCTGATACTTTAACAAAGCATCAAACTCAACCACATGCTTGGAGATAGCCATGTCTACCTACCTCAACTCTGCAGACTTTCTGAACAAAGCTGATTTACGGGTATCTAAAATTAACTCCTCAAAATGAGTCTTGAATTGATTCCAAGTGAATCTGTCTTCTGGTTTAGCTACCTTCACTGCATTCCACCAATTCATCGCTTGCTTTTGGAGATATCGCGAGGCCAACCTTGTCTTCATTGCATTATCTATATTAAGATCACAAAAGAATTGCTCATAAGTGTCGAGCCAGTTCTGTACATCTATTGACAATTTCATTCCTGGAAAAGATTTGCCTCCCAAACTGGTAAAATTCTTATTATGTTTAGCAAATTCTGCACCGGTTGTCTACGGTCGAGCACCATTCCCAATAATAGCATTAGGGGCAACTACTTGAACATTCTATAGAATATTCCTCATGAAGGTTATAAACATTGTTTGTAAGTCGAGATTAGTAGCTCCTAAAGCATTCCTTCCTCGGATAGTGAATATGGATTCCTAGCCGCACTTCTAGTTTGGCAACTCATCCTCCAACCAGGGATAAAGTCGATTAGCCTTCTTGCGAGAAATCGTACTTGACTAGTGCTCATTTAGTACGACATATACTATATATATATATATATTAGTTTTGAGGTCCAAAATACATTACAAGTATAAGCTCTCCTATATATACTCTCAATTTATCCCTCAGGTTAAACAATGCAACATAAGCTTTGATACCAAATGAGACGACCAGCCTACACTTTTGACACTGAAAACCAGAAGAGTGTGCTACTACTGTGTCCAAACAATCTAAGGTGACCATCTAGGAAGAGAAGAATTAAACTACACTGAACACACCATATATCTCACAGTGCATGAAATACTGATATAAAGCAGGTGAGACGGTAAAAAACTAAAATGAATCCCACAAATCAAAGCAATAGATCAATAATAGTAAAAACACATGTCATGGAGTTATATAAATGGAATAACCTCAAAAGAAATTGTCTCAAAAAGATACTAATGAGCCCTAAAGTAGTGAAAATAGAAAAGAGATAGAGTATATATAAATAACACATGAATAGTCTTCTTCTCTTCTCCCAATCAGCTACTCGTGCTCGCTCCTAACTTGCCTATAATCTACTCATATGATACCACCTAGAGTAACAAAAAGAAAATCATGAAAGTTCACGTTAAACAAAGGTTGGTGTGAGCAACAGAACTCTCAAGTATAAAATTAATTGGAACACGAAGTATGGTAAACCATACTTAATCTGTCTCTACATCCAAAGATTTAGCACATAAAATAATATACTACTCTACAACATCAGTTTTATGGGTGTACTCTACATCTGATTGCTGAGATGTCTAGATGTCTGCATCTACGCTACCTGTATATGTGTTAATGTTATTGCTACCTATATCTGATGACATCCCTAACGATGATAAATGGCTAAGAAAACATAGCAAACATCATCACATTCACTCACTCAATGCATTGGATATATACTATGTTTGGTCCCACGACACTTGTACCCGCACCGAAGAGCTCTAAGCTAAAATAGCCTAGATCTGCCTAACAACCTACATATGGTTGAGAATGAGTGTAAATAATGGTCACAAGTCCCCCTAGATGAACAGCTTATAGTCTTATTGAATATTCGATGAGCAACCTATGAATTGGCTTATAACCTACATCTGGTAGAAGACTCGATCGACATTGAAATTTCAGCTCTGCAAATGTCCACCCAAAAGTGCATATTAATGATCACTTTTCACACGTATCTCCAGTGTAGAGTCATTCTAGAGCTATCTTCATAACTCCTATATGAAGCCTTTTGGTCAAGAGCTACTTAGACATCTACATTTGTTGTACTTTCCAACTATGCCTGGTAAGCCTCTCTTGATAGCTCGACTGTCTTGACTAATAACCCCATCATCCTGACTTATATTCTATTACTATACTTCTGGGGGTCCAAATAGTCGTTATTGGAGTAGTTCTTCAAGAATAAAGAAACGTCAATCCGAACTATCGCATATGTGCCGGTCCAAAGTGCCACAATTTGAACTTTCTGCTATTCGAAATTACTCCCTTTCAAATTGTAGAGCCCGCCATCATGAGACACATGTAAAAGAGGCATCTAAAATGGATATAATATGCAAAAGTTACGCCCATTTGAAATTGACCAAGAACGAAGGGAGTATGCCGACCTGGATTCAAGGGATCACGCTGACCCGAATTTTAGGAAGCAAGCCGAATCTAATTTAAGGAAGCACGCTGATCTCGATTTAAGAAAGCACACCGACCTGGATTGTTTTCATCATAACTCCACCATAGTTACTCCAATTAACTTGAAATTTAAAACATATCCTCCTAGGACCATCCTTTACTCTCCAAAAAAAAATTGTTCAATTCTGGGCATTTTCAATTTTTAGTCGATCCAAACATAGTTTCCCTTAACTCATTCGTAAGAACTCTAAACAACTCCAATTTTTTCACGCAATCTTTTGAGATCTTCTAGCTCTTCTCCTCCAAATTTGATGTGAATCTGAGCAATTTTGATTTCTGGACTCCTACTAAGACTTTTCAGTTTCTAAGAATTTTCAGATTTCTCAAAAATTTGGCAAACACCCTAGATTTTTGAAAAATTTCGCCATAACCTCCTTTGTATATGGAGGGTTTGAAAAAATGATTGGGCCATATTAGGCACAAAATAAATCAATAAAAAGCATACACAATTTTTGTGACCTATCTATGCCCAAGGAAGGCATGTAAAGAGTTGTAATCTCATACCTTTCCTCGGTGTTGGAAATTAAATAATCCATGTGCCTTAATTAACAACAAGAGAGACATGAATTTTTGTCATCTCCAGACTTGTGTAGGGTTTTTATTAAATCTTTCCCCGAGCATAGTTACATGTATTTTATTAAGTCCATAATCAGTCTTCTGTTCAACCTGTAATTCAGTCATCGCCAAACAAGCATCTCCCCCGTATGGAAATCCAAACCTCATCATATAAGCGCCAAATTCTTATATGGAATATGATATGTTGTCTTCATGTAGTATGCCATGCAATGTAGTCTATAATTTATTTGTTACTATCCTATGGCATATGTTTATAATCTCACATAGAACAACCATCACAACGCATCCAAATCACTCGCATGAGTTTATATAATAATAAAATTACGCAATCAACTCATTAAGGTGCACCTGTTTGTCGGGCACGCATTTGGCGAACCCATAACGTGCTTAACATATATATATATATATATATATATATACATACACACATGTCTATGTATGCCAATTCCAATAAATTTTCAATTCAGTTTAAAATTTGACTCGATTTGGCTTTACTTATCATTCATTCATTTATTGGTTTTATCATTCCAATATTTTTATTAGTTAAATTAATAGTCACACATCACAACCACAATTGATTAGATTTTCAAATATATAACTTCTATATATTTTCAAAAATCATATTTCAAGGCCAAATCACAATCAATAAACCCTATCTAAGGTTTGGTTCTCACACCAGTTGATTGGAATCATATAGACATCCCACTTTCGAAACTCGAACATAAATACTGATGATGCCCGGGCATCACCAGAATTATCCTTGGGTGACTAGATTGTGATTCTATATCTATCCAGTATACTTAAGACTTCATATACACGTGGATTAAACATATATGCAAAATCTCCTATACTCGATAGTCCAAAATCGATTTGAAATAAAATACTCAAATACGTATAATATGATATAATTTTCAAAACTAAATTTATTTTTATAAATAACACACTTCTAACTCATTCCAGGGTATTACTAACCCTATCTCTAAAGAGTCATTCTCATAGGATATTACTAATCCTATCTATAATGAATTCTTTCATTTGGTTCTAATGTGTCTTATTCTTGAGCTCTGTAAACCAAAGCTATGATACCAACCGAGATGACCCAAACTTCCTCGATCCCGAAGAGACGGAGGAGCCCGGATTTCTTTGAAAATACGACTCATCTGAACATAAACAACTGAACATTTCATTTCGATTACAACACTTTACATCAATGTACAAGAATATTAGAGTCCCAAAAAATAATATACAGTGGAAAAATAAATATCAAAGATTTACAAATAACAAAGCAGTAGAAATATATATACATAAATATAATGTGCAGCGGAAAACATCAACTACCACAATTGAATGAAATATACGGATACAAAGAATTTCGAATATAGCTCCAGATGTAATCCAGGATCCTATGAAAGAAAATATCTGTGAAAACCAAAACTACTGACTACCCATGTGGAAAATATGGGCACCCAGAGTTTAGGTAGAAACAATAAACTCCAAGTTAGTCATGGGACTAGTGTGAGAACTCAATACAATTATTAAACTTTTACTTTAAAATAGGGTAAATCATGGAACCACGCGGCATGTCACGGAACGAGTTTTCTCCCAAGAATACCAGTGCATAAACAACAATCAATAATAGAAATATGGATCTACTATGCATCGTACAACATGCAATTCCTCAATATACTCATTTAGTCGTAATCAAAAATTTAAAATTTTCCAAATCCAATTCACTTTACAGAAATTATTTCTTTGGACTTTATTCCTGATTTCTTATTTCAAATCATTTTGGAATTCATATCTAGTTTTTATATCAAAGTAGATTTCACTTCGGTATCTCAAACCAAAATCTTTGGAAATATGAATTCCAAAACATCACAATGCATAAAAACAAGTATACAACCAAATATCAAGAGGTTTCTCCCTCAGATAAGGCAAAGGGTACACACCTAAGCTACTCCATATATATAACATATATACATATATATATGTGTGTGTGTGTGTGTGTGTGTGTGTGCGCACCTCCTACGATGGAGCAGGCTACACTGACGATGCACCTCCCACGCCCTCAGGGAAAATACACCGCCCATCTCACCCATAATTTTTGTCGTCCGGGTTACCCGAATCTTTAGCCACATACTAAATCATTTTATATCCCGAAGTGGGTAAAATCATTTCACAACATAATAATCACAAGTACTTTCCAAAATATTGTACTTTACATTAGCAATTCACACATATGGTTAGTCACTATTAATCACATAACCTTTGAGCTCGTACATCTCAAAGAAGGGTTTTAAGTAAGGGAATAAATTCTCCGCCAACAAATAGATATTATATCAATAGCAACTAATTGGTTATGTGATGAACTACAATGTCAAATACATAATAAATTTCAAAATCATTTCGACAACATAGGGTTTAAGCCTCGAAATCCTTTCTGTTTTATAAAACATTTTTATAAAACATTCCCTGTCCAAAATCGGGAATACATTTCTTTTCACTTAAAAAAATATCATTTCAAAATCATTCATTAAATTTGAAATGAACTCAACCACGTCGTTAAACATCTCATAGTCAAATCGTGAAGCGTTTCACAAGATGTTAGCATACAAATATTTCTACCTAACCCAATGCTAAATGTAAAAGCATATTTTGCTCATAAACTAGCCGAGCACAATCCAAACAATCAATCAATCACAATCAATATCAACAACCAAGTGTATTTGGCTTATACATTATCTCATGTTTTGGTAAATTTAATTACAATTCATTCATTCAAATCTAATAAATTATTTATTAAAACTCCAGCTTGGTTTTAATCTCAAAAATCATTACTTAATGATTACTCAACTTTCTGGAAATTAATCCTGCCGTTAACTGGGTTAAAGAATCAATGTCATTTAAAACATTATTCATGGTAAACTCAAAATCATCTTCCATCAAAATGGAATCTTCACGAAAATCATAATACTATATAATTGAACAACCGCTCACGCACGGAAATTACAAGCATCCAAATCACTCAAAGGAGTTTATATAATAATAAAATTGTGCAATCAACTCACTAAGGTGCACCTGTTTGTCGGACACGCATTTATTTCTTTACTCAACATCAAATCCATAACATGCTCAACACACACACACACACACACATATATATATATATATATATATATAAATACACACACATGTCTATGTATACCAATTCCAATCAATTTTCAATTCAGTTTAAAATTTGACTCGATTTGGCTTTACTTATCATTCATTCATTTATTGGTTTTATGATTCCAATATTTTTATTAGTTAAATTAATAATCACACACCACAACCAGTGATCAATTAAATAATTCGATTTTCAAATATATAACTTCTATATATTTTCAAAAATCACATTTCAAGGGCAAATCACAATCAGTAAATCCTATCTAAGGTTTGGTTCTCACACCAGTCGATTGGAATCATGTAGACATCCCACTTTCGAAACTCGAACATAAATACAAATGATGTTCGGGCATCACCAGAATTATCCCCGAGCGGCTATAGTGTGATTCTATATCTATCCAGTATACTTGAGACTTCATATACACGTGGATCAGACATATATGCAAAATCTCCTATACTCGATAGTCCAAAATCAACTTAAAATAAATTACTCAAATATGTATAATATGATATAATTTTCAAAACTGAATTTATTTTTATAAATTGCACTCTTCAAACTCATTCTACGGTATCACTAACCCTATCCCTAACGATTCTCATAGGATATTACTAATCCTATCTCTGATGAACTATTTCGTTTAGTTCTAATGTGTCTTGTTCTCGAGCTTTGTAAACCAAAGCTCTGATACCAACGAAGACGACCCAAACTTCCCCGATCCCCGAAGAGATGGAGGAGCTCGGATTGCTTTGAGGACATGACTCATTAGAACACAATTCATTGCTATTACAACACTTTACGTAAGAGTACAAGAATATTAGAGTCCCAATAAATAACATACAGCGAAAAAATAAATATCAGAGATTTACAAATTACAAAGTAACAGAAATATATATACATAAATATAATGTGCAGCGGAAAACATCAACTACCACAACTGAATGAAATATACAGATACAAAGCATTCTGAATATAGCTCCAATTATAATCCAGGACCCTATAAAAGAAAATATCTGCAAAAATAAAACTCTTGACTGCCCGTGTGGAAAATATGGGCACCCAGAGTTTATAGAAACAATAAACTCCGAGTCAGTCATGGGACTGGTGTGAGAACTCAAAACAGTTATTAAACTTTTACTTTGAAATAGGTTAAATCACGGGACCACGCCGCATGTCACGGAATGGGATTTTTCCCAAGAATACTAGTGCATAAACAACAACCAATAATAGAAATATGGATCTACTATGCATCATACAACATGCAATTCCTCAATCTACTTATTTAGGCTTAATCCTAAATTTAGATTTTTCCAAATCCAACTCACTTTATAGAAATTATTTCTTTGGACTTTATTCCTGATTTTTTATTGCAAATCATTTTGAAATACATATCTAGCTTTTATATCAAAGTAGATTTCACTTCGGGATCTCAAACCAAAATCTTTGGAAATATGAATTCCAAAACATCACAATGCATACAAACTAGTATGCAACCAAATATCGGGAGGTTTCTCCCTCAGACAAGGCAAAGGGCATGCACCTAAGCGGCCCGATATATATATATATATATATATGTGTGTGTGTGTGTGTGTGTGTGTGTATGTGTGTGTGTGTGTGTGCGCGCACCTCCCATGATGGAGTAGGCTACACTGACGTTGCACCTCCCATGCCCTCGGGGAAAATACACCGCCTATCTCACCCATACTTTTAGTCATCCGGGTTATTCGAATCTTTAGCCACATACTAAATCATTTTATATCCTGAAGTGGGGAAATCATTTCACAACATAATAATCACAAGTACTTTCCAAAATACAGTACTTTACATTAGCAATTCACACATATGATCAGTCACTTTTAATCACATAACCTTTGAGCTTGTACGTCTCAAAGATGGGTGTTAAAAAATAAAATAAATTCTCCGCTACCAAACAGATATATCATCAATAACAACTAATCGGTTATGTGATGGACTATAATGTCAAACACATAATACATTTCGAAATCATTTCGACAACATCGGGTTTAGGCCTCGAAATCCTTTCTGTTTTATAAAACATTCCCTGTCCAAAATCGGGAATACATTTCTTTTCACTTAAAAAATATCATTTCAAAATCATTCATTAAATTTAAAATGAACTCAACCACACTGCTAAACATCTCATAGTCAAATCGTGAAGTGCTTCACAAGATGTTAGCATACAAATATTTGTACCCAAACCCAATGCTAAATGTAAAAGCATATTTTTCTCATAAACTGGTCGACCACAATCCAGACAATTAACCAAGCACAATCAATATCAACAACCAAGTATATTTGGCTTATACCATATCTCATGTTTTGGTAAATTTAATTACCATTCATTCATTCAAATCTAATTAAATATTTATTAAAACTCCAACTTGGTTTTAATCTCAAAAATCATTACTTAATGATTATTCAACTTTCTAGAAATTAATCCTGCCTTTAATTGGGTTAAAGAATCAATGTCATTTAAAACATTATTCACGGTAAATCCAAAATCATCTTCCATCAAAATGGAATCTTCACGGAAATCATAATAGTATATATTCGATATAAATTTCTGTATCAAACTAATACTATAAGTGGAATAGCGGCTAGGCCTTTTAAATTCCATAAATAGTAACGGTCTTCCTTTACAGAAGTTCATCTCGATTATTACCAAATAGAATTCCATTCAATTCCAATTTAGAATTTTAAATTGGAAAACTTTACATTGGAAAATTTCCATTAATCTTAATAAAAAGATTTATAAATTCCAAATAATATCTTCACTGTTAATTGGGTTAAAAAAAATGTTATTTTAAACATTGCTAACGATAAACCCCAAAATCCAGTTTGATATTAAATGTAAGGCTCTGAATAGAAATAATATCGGCTTATATTCAGTATCAAATTCTGAAACCAACTAATATCGTATTGGGAATAACGACATTTATATCTTCCTAATTCCCATAACAATATCCGTACACTCACAGAATTCCATATCGAAATATTTTGAAGAAAATTTCCATTCAAACCTATTCCATTTCATTCGTTGGAAAATTCTGATTATTATAAAACCATTTCAATTCTAGTTACTAACTAGTTCATTTAGATAAAAATATCTTTTATCCTTTCAAAACTTATAATTTTTCATCCAAAACCTTTCCAAATCATTTATTATGATTTTACATAATTTTTCAATATTTTTAATAATTTTATTAAGCCCCGTACAGTCGGTTTCCGATAACGGCCACCGAACTGCATCCATAGCGACCTTTTCTGAAATTGATTTGGACATAATTTGAAATCCAACCATTCAAATTTAAATATCTTATATTCATTGGAACGATCTTTTCGATACGAACCCAGCGGTTCTAGTTTTAGGAGAATCCGATGGTCGGATCTCCCGTTACATCAATTTGAAGTTAATGGTTGAAATTCACGAACGGTCGCTGCGCCGCGCGTTCTATTCAAGCCATATATATAATATTTCGTTGATTTCTATTTAAAATGTATTTTATAAATCATTTATAAATTCAATTTAAAATGATTCCAACTTCCATTTCAATTTCAAATCAAAATTGAATATTCCATTATATGACAATTTTATACAGTGCATATATATGTTAAAAATTATATTTTTAAACATCCAATAATTATTTCATTACATGCCAATTTTATTCATTCCATATGTATGTTAAAAATTATATTTTTAATGATCCAATAATTATTTCAGTACATGCCAATTTTATTCTTTCCATATATACGTTAAAAATTATATTTTTAACGATCCAATAATTATTTCATTACATGCCAAATTTCACTGTTTAAATTATAAATGGATATTTATAATTTAATTTCAACTACCATAATAATATTAACATTATTTTTAATATGTTGAACATTCACAATCACAATACACAAATAATCCATATAAATAAATACTCAACAACCAAATGCCATTAACGGCACCACAAGTGTCCATCCGTGGAGTATGAAATGCAAGTGTCGCTAATATCCATACATCGCTTCTATTTCAAACGATTTGTGTGAGTTCGTGTGTGCAATGCCACATACAACAGATAAGAATCAATACTTGCATATAATTTCAGTTATAAAATAAATAACTGTACAAATATCACTCTTTCTTCCTCCCAAATAAGATTAAAAAAAAGTTCACATTCCTGTTCAGTAATGGCGGATCTCATCTCTTTTCGTTTTCCTATTCCTTCCAAATACCACTCTTTCTTGCTCCCTCGTCAATCAATTAACCCTTCTTCGCTTTGTTCACATCCTCTTCGTGCCTTTCTTCGTCCTCGTTCATCAGATAATCCTCAGCCTCCTCGTGCCTCTCTCAGAATTGTTCCCTTAAATCACCCCGATGCCTCTAGTTCATATGCAGATCGTCCATCTGATCCTCCTCCTGCTGTCAAATCTCATAATACTTCATCGATCTCTTTTCTTCTTAATCCTCCTTTTGCTGATTCGCATCCATCTAATCATAATCACTAGCACATTGTCACTAATATGCAATGTCATAATCGTTTGGAATCTCTCGCTGCCAGTTAATCTGAACCACAAACCAAATCCTATGCTCAGGCGGCATCATCCATACCTTTAGTTGCACCAAAGACAATCCAGTGAAAAAGGAAGAACAACCTTCCAAAATTCACCAACATTTCAGATACAGTCAAATTTTTGAAGAGAGAATGTCGTTGCCTTCAGTGTGCATGTATAGGACACGTGGCAAATTCTTGTAGGGAACCTAAAATTTGTTATTATTATGGTTTTTATGGACATTCATGTCCACATTGCCCCCACAAGACGTAAAGAGAAGAAAGCTTTGGGGTACGGTCGAAAAGTGTCTCTTGGAATTTGGCTTCATCTGCTAAATGGGTCTCGGGTGCATCCATTCCAACTGAAAGATCTCCAAATCATATGTCACTTCAAAAAAACACTTGTCATCAATCGGTGCACTCACCCATACTTAAATCTCCTCCATCCCCGCACTTTTCTACTCAAACTGAAAACATGAATCGTTTTTTAATGGAAGATCTTCCTACTATATTGTCGGCACTGTTCTCATTGGTCACTGGAATGCTGATTCACTTTACTACTGTCCCTCTGTTACATTAGACCATCAGACTTGGCCAATGTGGATTCTTGTCAACAATTCCATTTTGATTTATGCCCAAATAGAGAAAAGCGGGATTTGGATCTGTATTTGAAACTCTTGGCTAAACCTGGAGGTGCTCTATACTTCGAGCCACGAAATGCAGATGTACGTGAACATTCTCTAGCATTTGAAATTGAATCTTGATCCAAAGTGGAGGGGTTTCCGGAATTCTTGAGATATAATGCATCAGTAGTTAAAGAGATTCTTAAACCAATAGGCAAGGTCCTGGCTTTGGATGATTGTGATTGAGTTCATTATGATCATCGTTCTCTCCTTGTTAAGCTTGATTTTTATGAGGGAATTGGCTCCTGTACCAAGTTTGCAGCTGACATTAATGGGAAAATTCATCTCCTTAAAGTGGAACGTTGTGTTAATGAGCACCCTGGGACTAAACCAGAAACCCTATTTATTGGAAATTTCGTAGAGCAGGTAATCCCATGTATTCATGAAAATTTCCCCCAACCGAGTCCTGCTGAACGCTTTGATGTTATGGTAAATGAAGCAGCTCTGCTAAAAACTAATCATGTTAACCCAATTAAAGGTGATCATCAGCAACATGCAGTCAAAAAACAAAATGAAATTGATTAGCAAAATGAGGAGGTTGTACCAGGCGTTGTTCATCAAAACTCTCAAGAAATGCAAGTTGATGTCCCTTTTCCACCTAATACTTTGCAACTTGCTATGCTTACTCAGTTTTTTCCTCGTAGTCTTGATGTTCCTCAGCCTGTCGTTCAACCTGAAAATCTAGCTTATCCTCAGCCTATCCAGCCCATTCAGCAAGTTTCTCCACCTTTTGAGGCACCTCAGATGGACATGGAAATCGACTGGACTCAATTCCTTTCGCCAGTGATGGTCCGTTGCAGTGCCAGGAACAATAAGATGGAAGCTCGACCTGAAGGTTCAGGTAGTTTTTATACTCCTATTATTTTTTCTTCCCGTAATAAAAGTTCAAACAAAAAAAATTCACGTCGCATGGGGGTGAATTTGCATGATGTACATTATTTAGCCATGCAAGAACTCGAAAAGGAGCGTGTTAACAATACCCAACGAAACTAGTATCATGGAACGTTAGAGGATTAGGGGACCCATCAAAATGTCATGCTATCAATTTGATACTTGCCCTTTTAAAATTCGCTATCCTTTTTCTTCAAGAAACAAAGTTACATAACCCTTCTCATTATCACTTTAAACTAATTGGAAGTTCTTTTTTAACTGGTTGGGTTCATGTCAATGTTGTTGGTACTAAAGGTGGTTTGATTACTGCCTAGGATGAGTCTATTTGGTCACTTCTTTGGTCTTGCTCTTTCGCTTCTGTCATACATGTTGCTCTTTCACCTTCCCTCAAACAAAACATATTATTTTTCTAATGTTTATGGTCCGCAAAATGCTCATGAAAGAGTTCAACTATGGTTTGATTGTCGTCTTGTAGCATCCCAGTTTCATGGCCTATGGGTAATGGGTTGGGATTTTAACACAACAAGAGTTCCTGATGATAGAAAATCTGGCAATATTTCTTCTGATTCAGAAGCTGTTAATTCTTTCATATTTGACTGTTCTTTGATCGATTCACCCATTAGCAACCGGTTTTATACATGTTCCAATGCCATATCCTTTTCCAAGCTAGATCGTTTTCTCTATAATGGTGAATGGGATGACTCAAACCCTTTGACTACTGTTCATGATCTTGCCACTACAATTTCTGATCATTGTCCAATTTTACTCAATTCTGATTATCTTTCTGATAATAAAAAGCCTTTCAGATTTGAAAGGCTTTAGCTCATAGAACCTTCTTTTGATGATTTCATTCGTTCGATTTGGAATTAGCATTTCATCTCTGATTCTGCTTCTCAGCGTATAGTATTGAAATTGAGGTCATTAAGGAAAATTATTAAACCGTGGGCCAAATCGATATGGGGTTCTCTTCGATCTCGTATTTCTTCAATTCAAAATGATATCCTCGATCTTAACATTCTGGAAGAATCTCATCCATTAACCTCAATGGAAAGAAAATAACTTGATTGAGTTTGAAAAAGAGTTAGAAAGATTTATTAAACAGGAAGATATTGGTTGGAAATAAATATCGAAAGCAAAATGGTTAGAGGCAGGTGACAAAAGTACTTCATATTTTCATAGATTAGCCAATGGTCATCGTAGATCAACTCACATATCTGAAATTATTCGTAATGACCTTGTTTATACTGATCATGATGATATCCTTCGTTTTTTCTTCGATTATTATCAATCTGTCCTTGGTAAATCTTTTTTTCAAATCTCGGATGTTGATTGGAATTCTCTTTACCCTGATCCTCAGCCAATTCATATTGATCATTCATTTACTGAACAGGAGATTTGGGCTACATTGGATGATATGGCAGATGATAAGGCTCCAGGGCAGGATGGTTTTGGCCCAATTTTTTTTAAACACTACTGGGCTTTAGTCAAAGATGACATTTTACAAATGTGCGTCGAGTTTCAACAAGATCCATCCACCATTGCTAGAATTAACTATGCCAACATTATCCTCTTGCCGAAAAAAAGCTATTGCAAACGACCTATCTTCTTTCAGACCAATTAGTCTTCTAAATGCCACTTTTAAAATCATCACTAAGGTTTTGGCCAACCGCCTTCAATTGATTATTGCACCTTTGGTTGGTCCAGAACAATCGGCTTTCATTTTGGGTCGTATCATCATGGATTGTATTGCTGCTACTCAAGAAGTTATCTCTTTCTATCATCATACTTCGACCCTTGGATTTCTTCTTAAACTTGACTTTCGAAGGCATTTAAGGCATAACACCCATACTTTTAGTCACTCTCGGGTTACCCAAATCTTTAGCCACATACTTGCTAAATCATTTTATATCCCGAAGTGGGGGAAAATCATTTGACACCATAATATTCACAAGTACTTTCAAACTATAGTAATTCACATCAGCAATTCACACATATGATTAGTCACTATTAATCATATAACCTTTAAGCTCATACATCTCAAAGAAGGGTGTTAAGCAAGAGAATAAATTCTCCACCACCAAACAGATACATTATCAATAGCAACTAATCAGATACGCGATGAACCACAATATAAACCATAATACACTTCCAAATCATTTCGAAATCATCGGGTTTAGCCCTCGAAATCCTTTTTGTTTTATAAAACATTTTATAAAACATTCCCTGTCCAAAATCAGGAATACTATTCTTTTCACTAAAGAAATCTCATTTCAAAATCATTCATCAAATTTTGAAATAAATAACATTGCTAAACACCTTATTGTCAAATCATGAAGTGTTTCACAAGGTATTAGCACACAGATATTTTCACCCAACCAAATGCTAGATGTAAAAGTATATTCTGCTCATTAATTGGTCGAGCACCATCCAAACAATCAATCAACCACTATCAATATCAACAACCAAGTAAATTTGGTTTAATCACATCACGTGTTTTGGTAAATTCAATTACCATTTATTCATTAACAATCTAATTAAAGATTTATTCAAACTCCAATTGGTTTCAATCTCTAAAATCATTTCTTATTGATTGTTCAACTTTCTGGAAATTAATCCTTCTTTAACTGGGTTAAAGAACCAATGTCATTTAAACACAGTTCACGACAAACCCAAAATTCATTTCGATATTAAATATAAGGCTCAGAATAGAAATTATATCGGCTTATATTCGATATCAAATTCTGAAACCAATGGATATCGTATTGGAATAACGATATCAATATCTTCCAAATTCCCACAACAATATTCGTATAATCACGGAATCCAATATCGAAATATTCCAAAGATTATTTCTACTCAAATCCATTCCAATTTATATGTTGGAAATTATTAGTTATATTAAAACCCTTTCCAAATCCAATTTATTTATTTAAAAATTATTGGATTATTAATCTAGTTAATAACTAGTTCATTCAGATAAAAATATATTTTATCTTTTCAAATATGGAATTTTTCATCCAAAATCTTTCCAAATCATTTATTTTCGTTTTACATAATTTTTCCATATTTTTAATAATTTTAATAAGGCCCGTACAGTCGGTTTCCAATATCGGCCACTGAACTGCATCCATAGCGACCTTTTTTGAAATCTATTTGGACATAATTTAAAATCCAACCGTTCAAAATCAAATCTCAAGTATTCATTGGAAAGCACTTTTCGATTCGAACCCAACAGTTCTGGTTTTAGGAGAATCCGACGATCGGATCTCCCGTTATACCAAATCGAAGATAATGGTTGAAATTCGCGAACGGTCGGTCGGCGGCGCTTTCTATTCAAGCCATTAAATATAATATATATATATATATATATCGTCGATTTTAATCCAAAACGTACTTTATAAATCGTATATAAATTCGTTTTAAAACGATTCCAACTTCCATTTCAATTTTAAATCAAAATTGAATATTCCATTTGACAATTTTATATATCTCATATATATGTTAAAAATTATATTTTTAACAATCCAATAATCATTCCATTTCATGACCATTTTATATATTCCTTATATCGCACATATATATATTATTTTCACATCGCATATATATATATATTATTTTCACGTCGCATATATATTTTATTTACGTCACGTATATATATTTTAATCACATCATATATATATTTTATTCACATCACGTATATATATTATTTTCACATCGCATATATATATTATTTTTACATCACATATATATATATATATATATATTATTTTCACATCGCATATATATTTTATTCACATCATGTATATATATTTTATTCACATCACGTATATATATTTTATTCACATCACATCTATATTTTATTTTTACATCGCATATATATATTATTTCACATCGCATATATATTTTATTTTAACATCACATATATATTTTATTCACATCACGTATATATATTTTATTCACATCACATATATATATTATTTTTACATCGCATATATATATATTATTTTCACATCGCATTTATATTTTATTTTTACATCGCATATATATATTATTCACATCATGTATATATATTTTATTCACATCACATATATATTTTATTCACATCACATATATATTTTATACAATACACATATCACACAAATCATCCATGGTTTGTACAAAAAGTAGTGTCAGGAGCTACTAAGCCCCGTCTGCAACCTATTATATTTTATTTGAATTTAAAGATCTCACATTGGATTCCACTCCTCCTTAAATTGTAGCTAGCTCCATTTCAGTATAAACTTGTTCCATTGTGTAGTGCTCTTCAAGACAGTTCCAACGCAACTGAAACTGTTCAATTCTGATAACTAAAAGTTATCACCATTTTAAGCTAACAAATATACAATATATTTATAAATACTTAATTACTTAATTTAAATTAATTTCATCAACAAAATCTGGTCTGTTCATTTTTTTCCTTCTTCCCCGATACTGCTTGTTACCCAGGTCTTCACCATGAAACCCAAAAACCTCGTGCCCTTTACTCCAAACTGTACGCCATCTTAGCAACTTCGCCAATGATCAGCGTACACCACTAGGAGCGCCGCACCTCCGTCTTCCCCCTCCTGCATCCAGCGCCCACTCGATGGTGCCTTGCTACCCTAAATTGACTTCGAACAGTCCATGTTTGAGTGCAGAAAACTCACAAACCACCCAGTAAAAATTGATCAAAACCGTATCACTTTGGAGCCGGCGAAAATCTCCTCGATTTTTGTTTGGGAATGATAACATAATTCTTCGTGGTTTTGAAACGATTTAGGATTAAAATTGGGAACACCGGGGCCAAGGATTTATTTGAGCGGCGGCTGGTTTATAGGAGAATAGGGTTAGGTTTTAACCGTATATACTAGGGTATATATACTATATTAACAATATTATTTAATTCTTTTATTTCTAAATATACATGTTTATTCGTCCGATCTCCAAATCAAACCCAACGATTGTCGTCCCTAACTAATTAACGCCGTTACGGACACAATGGGACATGTTCTGTAAGCCCATTCGACTGTTTCGATCAGTTTTCATTAAAATTAAAATATAAATTAATATAACATTCAAAATTGATTTTAACGTACATTTTAATTTACCGCGGCCACATACTAACTCCAAAAACACCAAAAATATAAATCTAGATATGTTTTGACGATACGGTCATAACAAAGCTAATTTCGTCGAATTTGGAGACCGTTTGAAAAATGGTCAATTTCCAATCGATTAAATTCAAACTTAAAGTACCAAACACGTTTAAATTCACCATGCTAACATATTAATTCCAAAAATTATGAAAATTAGAATCTAGCAACAATTTTAAATTCCTGATCCAACAAAACTGAAAATGGCAATTTTTAAGGGCTATGCATTATATTAAAATATATATAAATTCCATAGCGACTATTTTAAATTTAAAACTGGACATAACTTTCAATTTATATTATGAAATCTCCATTTCTTACATTCGCTAGAAAGATATAATTAAACAGATTCAAATGTTTATAGTTTTACTGAAATCCGATTTATTTTGAATTTTGTACATACAATTGAAATTTAAAATCGAATTTTCAAACTATCGCGCCATTTCAAGCTCGTTTTATAATTAAAATAAATTTATTCGTTCTAACTTCGTTCAAAAATAATTTTTTAGTCATTATTTAAAATAAATCATTTTAAATATTCAAAATCCATTAAAATAGCGAAAATAAAAAATTTAAATTGGTTTTGAAAATCTAGGTTGTTACAATCTCCCCCACTTAAAATCTTTTCATCCTCGAAAAGGAAAAGAGCTGAAAGTTGTTTAACTAACCAACTCAATTTTCATTCTGGCGTTCATTCTTCAACTTTTCAGTTTCTAAGAATTTTCCAATTTCTCAAAAATTTGGCTAACACCCTAAATTTCTAAAAAAAATCGCCATAACCTCCTTTGTACAGGTTGATATTTAAAACCGCAACTTTCCTCATAGGGCCCTCACCAATCCAAAAGAAAAAGAAAAACCCAAGCGGCTAGCCAATTGGCTCATAAAATCACCAAAATCCAAGAAATACAATAAACATGTACCTATTTGTCGGGCATACAATTTTATTCCTCTTCTTCGCTTCCCCGTTATAACCTATTCATACATATATATGTACATGCATGCAATTCCAATAAATTTTCAATATGGTTCAATATTTGATTCGATTGGGCTAAATTTATCTTTCATTAACATATGGTTCAAATTAATAATCACACAACACAATCATCAATCAATTAGTTGATTAGCTTTTCAAATATATAAATTTTATATATAGTCAAAAAATCATATTTTCTAAGACCAAATTATATATATAATCATAAATGCGTTAATTATAAACTTGTCACTCTCAGCTTATTCTAGGGCATTTCTAACCCCATCTCTAATGAGTTTCTCATTCTAGCATACTACTGATCCTATCTCTAACGAGTTTTCTTTCATTGGGTATTACTAATCCAATCCATGAGCCTTTTATTCTATTCTAACGAGTTGCACCCCAAAGATTTGAGTTAACCAAAGCTCTGATACCAGCTGTAACGATACGGATTTCGCCCGGGCCTAATAGATCGCTAAATCGACCAAGACCGTTAGAATCCTGCATACGCTAACTCTGGGCATACAACACATCAGAACAAATAACAGAAGACTTTTATAAACATCATAATAATGATACATCAAAGTACAGAATATCAGAGTTCAAATAAATGTACAACGGAAAATAAATTTACAATAAATGTAATACAATGCAGTGGAAGCAAATAAACTAACATAGCGGAAGACTATAAATGCTCCGGACACAGCTTTAAGCTTCGATCCAGAATCCTGCTAAATGAAATAATCTGGAAAACCAAAACTACTGACTGCCCGTATGGAAAATATGGGCACCCAGAGTTTAGGTTAAAATAATAAACTCTGAGTCAATCATGGGATTGGTGTGAGAACTAAAAACGGTTATTAAAATTTTACTTTAAAATATGGAATACCATGGGACCACGTCGTATGTCACGGAACGGGTTTACCCCCATGAATACTGGTGCATAAACAACAACTAATAATTGTCATATGGATCTACAATGCATCACACAACATGCAATTTCCCAATCTACCCATTTAGGCTGAAACCCCAAATTTAGATTTTTCGTAATCCAATTCACTTTATAGAAATTATTCCTTTGGACTTTATTTCCCGATTCTTATTTCAAATCATTTGAAATACATATCTAACTTTCATATCAAAGTAGATTTCACTTTGGGATCTCAAACAAAAATCTTTGGAAATATGAATTCCAAAACATAACAATGCATACAAACAAGTATGCAACCAAATATTGTGCACGACCCTCAGACCGGGCTATAACAACCCGGAAAATGCGAGCCAGTTTAAAATTTTTATTTTGGCAATTTTAGCGAATTTTCTATATTTAAAATAGGTTATTTCAAATAATATCAACGAGAAATTTATTTTGAGTATATTTAGAACTTTTATCTATATAGTAGCGATGTAAAAATAGAATTTTTATCTATATAGTAGCGATAAAAATACTATTTTTATCTATATAGTAGCATTGTAAAAATAGAATTTTTATCTATAAAGTAGCGATGTAAAAATAGAATTTTTATCCATATGGAGTGAATATAAAAATGTGATTTTCATTTATGTAGTGGCTACGAGCAACGAAAGTGACAAAAGGCGAGAACAGCGATGACTTCTACACGAGAAGAGTCGAGATGATTGGATTAGCTAGTCGGTGAGAACTTCTCACTTTAAATTTCTTTTTCTAGTTTAAATTATATACTAGGATGCAGACGGTGTTTAGTAGCACCCGACACCCGTCGTCCACAGACCATGGACGGCTTGTATGCTTGTTTGATGTGTTGTGAAAATTGTTTGTGATGTTGATGTAAAATCGATAATAAATTGTAGATGGTTGAAATAAATTAATTATCGTTAAAAATATAATTTTTAACGTGAATATGAATATAGTGAATGTGAGTAAATAAATATTTATAAACCAATCGGCCGATTTGTTTATATGCACTGATTTGACTGATATTGATTGGGACGATAAATTTTACACATCGCCCAACTGCACAAATAAAAATCTGTGTTTGTTGATTTGAAACCCCACATGGGTGTTGGGATGATATTTGGCGTGCACTAATCCCAATTATTTAATTGTATGTCGATCGATTGGTCGACAGGCTATGTAAGCGTTAATTATTTATATTTAATGCTTATGCAGTTGTGTGGTGCACTTTGGATGATGGTTGATTGTTTATCGTTGCTATTATATACATGTGTTGTATGGAATCCATATAATTAACGTTATATGGTAATTGATTGGGCCTCATTCCAATCGGGAAAATAATGAATATTATAACAGAAAATTCATGTGTTGAATATAAAAATAGTCATGTGTTGACGATATTTATGTGTTGAAACTGTTCATGTGTTGAGTAAAATATTTTAATAATAAAATTTACATCTTTATCATATTTAAAATTAGAACTACTTCACGGTGGAGTCTGATTGAAAATCAAAAGATAGATACCATAATTTTATAAAATATTTTACATAACAAAAATAGTCGTGTGTTGACAGTACTCATGTGTTGAGATTGGTCGTGTGTTGAAAGAAATATAGATTCATGTGTTGAATGGGATAAATATTCATTTGTTGAATAGAATAACGAATTTATTGAAATATATAAAGCCGTTTTGATTAGAGTTGCGCTATTTTGACGTGAACGATATTTATATCGATTATATTCGTTTTTATAATGAATACAGAAAAGGTAGTGATTTCAAAATATAACACTTTGAAAATATTATCATTTATATAGTAATGATATGAAATATCCAATTTTGATTTGAAATTGAATATAGAGTTGAAATGGTTTTGAAAACGAATTTAAAACGATTTATAAAATACATTTTAAAAGGAAATCGACGAAATATAATATATATATATATTATATATATAATGGCCTGAATAGAACGCGTCGCGCCGCGGCAGTTCGCGAATTTCGACCATTGACTTCGAATTGACGTTGCGGGAGATCCGACCGTCGGATTCTCCAAAAACCGGGACCGTTGGGTTTGTATCGAAAAGAGCTTTCCATTGAATATTAGAAATTTGAAATCTAACAGTTGGATTTGGAATTATGTCCAAATCAAATTTGGAAAAGGTCGTTGTAAGTGCAGTTCGATGGCCGTTGATGGAAATCGACTGTACGGGCCTTGATAAAATTATTAAAAATATTAATAATTTGTGTAAAATCCTAATATGTGAATTGGAAAGAACTGGGATGAAAAATTCCACATTTGAAAGGATAAAAATATATTTTGTCGAAATGAACTAGTTTTGAACTAGGATTAAAATCAATTTATTTTTGAAATAAATAAATTGAATTTGAAAGTGACTTTAAAAATAATCAATATTTCCAATACGTGAATTGGACTGGAGTTGAATCAAAATTATCTTCGGAATATTTCGATGTTGGATTTCGTGACTATACAGATATTGTTATGGGAATTTGAAAGATATATTTTATATCGTTATTTCCAATACGATATTTGTGGTTTCAGAATTTGATATTGAATATTAGCTGGTATATTTTCTATTCAGAGCCTTGTATTTAATATCAAATGTGATTTGGGTTTGTCGTGAATGGTGTAACAACCCGTATTTTTGAATAACATGTTATAACATAAATCAAGGCAAAATTAAATGTTAAAATCTGAATCAAGGGAAACGGGCTGTGCCATTGCGTTCGTCTCGGAAAAATACGCGAAATAGAGTCCGAGTTTTCGAAAATCGGAGTCCGTATGACCAAGTTATGGCCCGTCAAAGTTTTCAGAAAATTACAAGTTCAAAAACAGTTCAAATTTGAATTTAGAATTCAAATTTAGCCAAAACAGACTGGGCGGGAAAACTCCCGCCCAGACAGGTCGACAGGGGGGTCGACACTAGGGTCGACCTCCCCCCAACCAGGTCGACACTAGAGTCGACCTGGGGGTCGACCTCCCTGGTCGGCCAGGTCGGCCTGGTGCAACTATTTTGGCTGTTTGGACCTGTTTTGGAGGCTAGTGACGTGAATTGATGGCCCAGATCTGAATTAGGGTTAATCCTATGGTCTAAATTAACCTAATCATCTATAAAAAGACCCTAATACCTAGCCTAAATCATCATAAATCAATCCTATAACTAAACTATGCCAAAATGTTCAATCATGGCCTCCACCCTCTTGTCATAGCCTCCATCTTCATTCATATGAGAGTTCCTAAGCTTGTTTGAGAGTTTCTAAGCTTGATTTAAGGCCAAAGTTCAATCTTTCTTCATCAAAGCAAGGATCTTTTGCTTGTTTCTCAAGGGTTTTTCATTGGAGCTTATCATTTGGGAGTGTTTAGAGTTGCTAGTGGCTTCGTCTCAATCTTATTTATATTTTATAAGTCTTCATAGCATTGTAAGCCCTATACTACTCTTAGATTCTAACTATGAAGTTAAATATGACATGTTGCAAGTTTGAGTTTGGGCCTAAGTATGATTTGTGCTTTGATTCTATCATGTTATGCGTAGATTTATCCTATGCATGTTTGTAAAGCTATCACCTTGACTTTGTGCATAGAAAGCTATGACCTTTGATTTGAAATGTTGCATAAAGCAACATAGAAACTCTCATAACCCTTATGTTATCTTGCATATGATGTTATATGCGAATCACTAGCTATCATCCTATGCCATTTATGGCCATGTTTCACCTATTATGCTAAGGTTGATATCATGCATGTTTTGAGGCTTATAATGTAATATGCAAGTTTATGAACACATTTGCCTCATATGCCACCATGTTTAACTTGTGGCCAAACCTTGACCCCTCATGTTCCTTAATATGCTTGTGGCCAAACCACCCTAATTATATTATGCATGCTTGTGGCCAAATCACCCTTATGCTATTATGCATGCTTGTGGCCAAACCACCCTAATGAAATTATGCATGCTTGTGGCCAAATCACCCTTATGCTATTACGCATGCTAGTGGCCAAATCACCCTTATGCTATTTGATATGTTTGAGGCCAAGACACCTTTTATGCTATCATACATGTTGAGGCCATATGTTAGTATGTTGAACCCCTTTTGGCCTCAAATATCACCATGTTTGACTTGTGATAGACTTTGCCACCTTATGCCCATCTTGTCATATTGTTATGTTCCCTCTTTGATCTATTTGCGTTGATGCGAATTTACGTGCGATGGGAATACGTTATGGGTAGTTGGGCAAACTTAAATAACATGAAAACATGACTTGAAAATATGACATGAAAGTTTGACATGTGTTTATGCTTGAAAACACGAACGTGGACATGACATGTAGAAAACATGAAATTGGTCAACTCGAGGTTGGGTTGAGTTTGTAGCATAAATCTACCCGGAACCGACCGGCTTAACTAGTGGCTACAAACAATAGGACCCAATGTGAGTAGTTGGTCATATCGCACTTAAAACCCGAGGTTAGACTAGGTTGTGGTGTAAAGCTACCCGGACCCGCCCGGCTTAACTAGTAACCACAACAAAGTCTAATGTGAGAGGTTGGGGTGCATTAAGTTAATTAAATGCCATATGGTAGGGTTAAGTCATGGACTACTGGAATACTTAACCAATTAAACACGATGGATTGGTAGGGTTAAGTCATGGACTACTTGAATATACTTAACCAATTAAACACGATGGATTGGTAGGGTTAAGTCATGGACTACTTGAATATACTTAACCAATTAAACACGATGGATTGGTAGGGTTAATTCATGGACTACTTGAATATACTTAACCAATTAAACCCGATGTATTGATAGGGTTAAGTCATGAACTGCTTGAATACACTTGACCAACTCAATACATGGTTAGGATAGGGTTAACCACACTTAACCCGCTTGAAATCCTAGTTACGTGGTCCTTTTCAGCAGTAACCTACTTGGAAGTATCATGGGTACCCTGGACTAGGCTAGGGTGGGGCACGATTACTGGACTGATTGTAAGAGACCAAAAGAGACGACTGAAGGGTGCACCGGTTGTTCAGGCGGACCATGGTCGTGCACATTAAGTCCGGAGTTGAACATGGGCACCAGTAGGTTTAGACTGTGCGTGCTTGAATTGTGTCTGTGGTTTACACCTTAGGGCTGGATACACCCTAGAGTGGACCTTGCACAGTTAACTACATTCCACGATTAAGCCGTATGACACCGATACACGACGAGTTAGGCTTATAGGGAGCCGATCGACTAGACCGAGTAGTTGGACCTTGATTTAGGTCACCCCATGATATGGGGCCAGTTTTGGGCCAAGGGATCATTTCTTGTTTATACTTGGCATGGATTGGAATACTAGTACACACCTGGTGCAACTTAACCTTGTATATGCGATGCCACACTTGGTCTATCTTGTTAACTTTTCACCATGCTAGTTATCACCCTACATCTCATCTCTGTTTTACATGTTCAGTTAACTTTATTAGTTTTTATACTAATAGTAGATAGGACTTACCGGTCTTTTTGACTGACCCGTTTTCTTTCGCCTCTTTTCTTCCGTTTCCCCCCCCCCCAGGTTTACAGGGTGGGAACACTAGTACCTAGCTTGGATCTTTAGCTGCTTTCTGGATAGCTCATGTACGGTTTGGACTTGAGCACGCGATGGCTTTATTCTACCTTGGGGATAGTTACTTTATGATTTTCTTTCCAGTTTTCAGTTGATGTTTCTAGACTATGTTTTGTGGAAAATAATGACCAAGTACTTTGATGTAACTTGACTATGGTTTTGAAATGTTAGTTTTATCCGCTGCTTTATTTACTCTGTTTTTACTTATATGTTCTGTCTTGTGATATCTGCATGCATGTTTACCTCGTTTAACGCCCCCCAAATCCAGTGCACTTGCAAGAGTGGCATTGGCGGAGGCGGGGTGTTACATTTGGTATCAGAGCATAAGGTTTACAAGATTTGAGCAAAAGGTTTTTAAAACTTACCTTTTGAAAAACTATTTTCAAAACCAATTAAGTATTTTCCAAGAAAAGTCTAGTTATTTTAAAAGGCTATTCCCCAAAAGCCATTAGCACTATCCTTCGTTTCCTCGTTTTGAATCTATCTTTTTCTTTTTCAGTATGGCCGATCTTAACCTTCCCGAGGGAGTAACCATTCCCGGATGGTTCCGGAGGTACTTGGAAGCTAGGGCCAACGATGTGGGCCCAGCAAACACCCCCACCGTAACTGAGGTCCCTCCTCCTCCTCAGAATCCACAAGAGGATTTCGCGAAGATTTGCAAGGACTTTAAGGCGATGGGTGGCAAGAATTTTATTGGGACAGAGACTTATGTTGAGGCAAGAAACTGGTTAAAGGAAACTGAAGACCTCTTTGCTATCTTTGATATAGAAGACCGTAGGAAGGTTCTGTTAGCGGTATGGCTGTTGAAAGGGGAAGCTGCATATTGGTGGGTAGTCACCACCACTACTAGGCCAATTCAGACTTGGGATGACTTTAGGAGAAGGTTTAGATTGAGGTTTCTATCATCGACAGAAGAGAACCTTCAGATGGAGAGGTTCCTATCTCTAAAGCAAGGGGACATGACAGTTTGGGAATACGTGGATACGTTTAATCAACTTGCTCGGTTCGACCTAGACTTGATTAACACAGTCCAGAAAAAGGCCCTACGCTTTGCTCTAGGATTGAATGAGCCATTGCGCGGTTTGGCCATGTCTCATATACCCATGGGGGCGACTTTCGAGAGTTTGGTGAATATGGCCCTGCTTCAAGAGGAAGATAAGGGTGGAAAGAAGGAGGTCAAGGCAAATGAGTCTCAAGGCGAGAAGGTAGATTCCAGAAAAGGAGGCAAGAACAACAACAACAAGGACAACAAGTCAAGAGAAAGGAGGAAGTGCAACTTCTGTGGGATTACTGGGCACATAGCCAAAGACTGTAGGAAGAAGAAAAGGAAGTTGGGAGAATGCTTTCATTGTGGAGAGTCTGGACACTATAGTCAGGATTGTCCGAAAAAGCAAGGACAAGGGAAAAGGCAAATTCGGCAAGCAGGACCCTCTGGAGGGCAGTTGCAGGCTCTCCTCGCTCTTCCAGCTTTTGATCGAGGTAGTGTTTCTATAGAAGGTCATGTTTACATTTCTGATTTCCCTGTTCATACCTTATTTGATTCTGGCACATCGCATAGTTTTATTTCTGATCTTGCTGAAAGTTTGCATCTAAGTACTAGTCTAGTTGAGAATCCCGTTAGTATTTCAAATCCAATTAGGGGTTCCGCCCATCTACCTGTGATTTTTATGGATTTGAAAATCTCTAGCTTGAGCGTAGAATTCATGTGTAATGCTTATGTTCTCGGGTTTATGGGATACGGGTTGATTTTGGGCATGGGTTGGTTGTCCAGTTATGGAGCCATTCTTGACTTCGAACATAGGGTTGCGAGGCTCATGACTCGCCTCGGTAATACCCTCGAAAATATCGTGTGACCTTTAGGGTTCCGTCATGATTAGTTATCTAGAATCCCTTGGCACTTTTATTGGAAATTTGTAATCCAATCGAGTAGTGTTCGCCACTAAGGCGGATAGTCCATTCTGCTTGAGCATGGGTTATAGAAATCACCCTAGTAAGAACATTTGGCAACGTGGAATGGCATTTGTTTTCAAGGGAGAGTTTTTCTGCGTGGAATACCATATGGTATGTAAACGAGATCCAGGATTCACTAACGAATTTTGTAAAGCTTGCATGAAACCATGAGCACGCAGTTGTAGCCAAGTATTTTTAGGAAAAGAATAAGTGGAAGTGGAACGAGAGGCAACAGTGAAATGAGTTCTAACTCATATTTTGGAAATAAGAATTAAGAGCTACGAAATTGTGGAGTTAAAAGACGGTCAAGGCACGATGGGATTAAGTACAAGAAAATGCGGCTTAGAAGATTGAAGACTAGATACGCGCACTATATCTCTTTCTAAGAGTATATCCTTGATCCCTATTATTCTGTAGAGCTTACTCGCATGCTATTTTTTTTAGTATATCCTCTCGGTCCTATTCTCAATCTTAGTTCTGTTGCAAACCCCATAAGGAGTATGACTCGCCTGTTTGTGATATATAGTTGGGGTGAAGATGTTCGTCACCAAACTATTTGGGCTTTATGGGATATGGGTAATAATTGATAGACTTACAAAGAGAGCCCATTTCATTCCAGTAAAGAACAAGAGGACTGTATCAGGTTTAGCATCTGTTTATCTTCGAGAGATAGTGCGATTGCATGGAGTTCCTTCTAGCATAGTTAGCGATCGTGACCCAATCTTCACTAGCCAGTTCTGGAATAGTTTGCAAGAAGCAATGGGTACGCGATTGAATCTAAGTACAACCTATCACCCCCAGACAGATGGCCAAACCAAAAGGGTGAATAGAGTGCTAGAAGATCTCTTGAGGCTTTGTGTTCTTGACTTCGGTGGTACTTGGGAAGACCACCTCCCTCTTGTAGAGTTTGCTTATAATAATAGCTATCAAGCTAGCATAGGGATGGCACCATTTGAAGCTTTGTATGGGAGGCCGTGTAGGTCACCATCTTGTTGGTGGGAGACAACAGATAGGCTTATACTTGGGCCCGATATGATACGGGACACATTCGAGAAAGTTGAATTGGTGAGAAGACGGATGAAAGTGGCCCAAGACCGACAGAAATCCTATGCTGACAAGCGAAGGACAGATTTGGAATTCAAAGTTGGGGATATGGTTTTCGTGAAGGTTTCTCCTTTGCGTAATGTGGTTCGTTTTGGAGCAGTAGGGAAGCTGGCACCAAGGTTCGTAGGATCCTTCCCTATCATAGAGAGAATTGGGAAGATGGCTTATAAGGTGCAATTGCCCGAGAAGCTGGCCGGAGTGCATAATGTCTTTCATGTCTCGCATCTCCGAAAGTGCCTACATGAGTCCGCTGAGGTGGTTGAACCTAGCATTCTTGAAGACATGGAGGTGGAGAAAGAGGCAACCCTGAGGCGAGCTCCAATTTGTATCATGGAAACGAAGACAAAGAAGCTAAGAAGCAAAGAAGTTAACCTTGTTAAGGTGCAATGGAGTGAAGCAGAGGAAGACGCAACTTGGGAAACCGAGGAGAAGATGCATGGGCTTTATCCATTTCTTTTTTAGGGTACATTTTCAATCTCTTTTCTTAGTTGGTATATCTTTCTTTTGCTATCCATGTTTATCTAGTTTATCTTGTTTCGTAAATCTTGTCATGAGAACCTTAGGTAGAAACCCTTGGTTGAAACATGTATTTGAAACATGTTATGCTTGATGTTTGCCAGTGGTTGCAAGTGTTTGCAAGTGGATACTCGTGGATGCATGATACACGTTAGGCACTAAGATCGGCTCACACACTTTCATATCGCATATGCATGAGTGTTTATGCTTATTCATGGATGAAACTGGTATGCTATCACATGGATGTTGCATATGGATGGATGTTATGTGCACTCATATAGAGACTATGGATTATATTAGGAATTCGCATACATATGGACTCATTACACTAACATATTTTGCATTAAGGAGGTTTACTGAATCAGTAACCGCCTGATTTTCGCATTAGATAAGTACATATACACACACCTTTGCATATGTTCATACAACATTTAGAATCTTTTAAGGACAATTATTACTTGTGGATAATGTTTTGAGTAGATGGATGATGGATGGTAGGATACGTTCTTCCTAACTTGAAGATTTCGGGGACGAAATCCTTTAAAGTGGGGAGGATGTAACAACCCGTATTTTTGAATAACATGTTATAACATAAATCAAGGCAGAATTAAATGTTAAAATCTAAATCAAGGGAAACGGGCTATGCCATTGCGTTCGTCTCGAAAAAATACGCGAAATAGAGTCCGAGTTTTCGAAAATCGGAGTCTGTATGACCAAGTTATGGCCCGTCAAAGTTTTCAGAAAATTACAAGTTCAAAAATAGTTCAAATTTGAATTTAGAATTCAAATTCAGCCAAAACAGACTTGGCGGGAAAACTCCCGCCCAGACAGGTCGATAGGGGGGTCGACACTAGGTTCGACCTCCCCCCAACCAGGTCGACAATAGAGTCGACCTGGGGGTCGACCTGGGGGTCAACCTCCCTGGTCGGCCAGGTCGGCCTGGTGCACCTATTTTGGCTGTTTGGACCTGTTTTGGAGGCTAGTGACGTGAATTGATGGCCCAGATCTGAATTAGGGTTAATCCTATGGTCTAAATTAACCTAATCATCTATAAAAAGACCCTAATACCTAGCCTAAATCATCATAAATCAATCCTATAACTAAACTGTGCCAAAATGTTTAATCATGACCTCCACCTTCTTGTCATAGCCTCCATCTTCATTCATATGAGAGTTCCTAAGCTTGTTTGAGAGTTTCTAAGCTTGATTTAAGGCCAAAGTTCAATCTTTCTTCATCAAAGCAAGGATCTTTTGCTTGTTTCTCAAGGGTTTTTCATTGGAGCTTATCATTTGGGAGTGTTTAGAGTTGCTAGTGGCTTCATCTCAATCTTATTTATATTTTATAAGTCTTCATAGCATTGTAAGCCCTATACTACTCTTAGATTCTAACTATGAAGTTAAATATGACATGTTGCAAGTTTGAGTTTGGGCCTAAGTATGATTTCTGCTTTGATTCTATCATGTTATGCATAGATTTATCCTATGCATGTTTGTAAAGCTATCACCTTGACTTTGTGCATAGAAAGATATGACCTTTGATTTGAAATGTTGCATAAAGCAACATAGAAATTCTCATAACCCTTATGTTATCTTGCATATGATGTTATATGCGAATCACTAGCTATCATCCTATGCCATTTATGGCCATGTTTCACCTATTATGCTAAGGTTGATATCATGCATGTTTTGAGGCTTATAATGTAATATGCAAGTTTATGAACACATTTGCCTCATATGCCACCATGTTTAACTTGTGGCCAAACCTTGACCCCTCATGTTCCTTAATATGCTTGTGGCCAAACCACCCTAATGATATTATGCATGCTTGTGGCCAAATCACCCTTATGCTATTATGCATGCTTGTGGCCAAACCACCCTAATGATATTATGCATGCTTGTGGCCAAATCACCCGTATGCTATTACGCATGCTAGTGGCCAAATCACCCTTATGCTATTTGATATGTTTGAGGCCAAGACACTTTTTATGCTATCATACATGTTGAGGCCATATGTTAGTATGTTGAACCCCTTTTGGCCTCAAATATCACCATGTTTGACTTGTGATAGACTTTGCCACCTTATGCCCACCTTGTCATATTGTTATGTTCCCTCTTTGATCTATTTGCGATGATGCGAATTTACGTGCGATGGGAATACGTTATGGGTAGTTGGGCAAACTTAAATAACATGAAAACATGACTTGAAAATATAACATGAAAGTTTGACATGTGTTTGTGCTTGAAAACACGAACGTGGACATGACATGTAGAAAACATGAAAGTGGCCAACTCGAGGTTGGGTTGAGTTTGTAGCATAAATCTACCCGGAACCGACCGGCTTAACTAGTGGCTACAAACAATAGGACCCAATGTGAGTAGTTGGTCATATCGCACTTAAAACCCGAGGTTAGACTAGGTTGTGGTGTAAAGCTACCCGGACCCGCCCGGCTTAACTAGTAACCACAACAAAGTCTAATGTGAGAGGTTGTGGTGCATTAAGTTAATTAAATGCCACATGGTAGGGTTAAGTCATGGACTACTGGAATACTTAACCAATTAAACACGATGGATTGGTAGGGTTAAGTCATGGACTACTTGAATATACTTAACCAATTAAACACGATGGATTGGTAGGGTTAATTCATGGACTACTTGAATATACTTAACCAATTAAACACGATGGATTGGTAGGGTTAAGTCATGGACTACTTGAATATACTTAACCAATTAAACCCGATGTATTGATAGAGTTAAGTTATGAACTACTTGAATACACTTGACCAACTCAATACATGGTTAGGATAGGGTTAACCACACTTAACCCGCTTGAAATCCTAGTTATGTGGTCCTTTTCAGCAGTAACCTACTTGAAAGTATCATGGGTACCCTGGACTAGGCTAGGGTGGGGCACGATTACTGGACTGATTGTAAGAGACCAAAAGAGACGGCTGAAGGGTGCACCGGTTGTTCAGGCGGACCATGGTCGTGCACATTAAGTCCGGAGTTGAACATGGGCACCAGTAGGTTTATACTATGCGTGCTTGAATTGTGTCTGTGGTTTACACCTTAGGGCTGGACACACCTTAGGGTGGACCTTGCACAGTTAACTACATTCCACGATTAAGCCGTATGACACCGATACACGACGAGTTAGGCTTATAGGGAGCCGATCGACTAGACCGAGTAGTTGGACCTTGATTTAGGTCACCCCATGATATGGGGCCAGTTTTGGGCCAAGGGATCATTTCTTGTTTATACTTGACATGGATTGGAATACTAGTACACACCTGGTGCAACTTAACCTTGTATATGCGATGCCACACTTGGTCTATCTTGTTAACTTTTCACCATGCCAGTTATCACCCTACATCTCATCTCTGTTTTACATGTTCAGTTAACTTTATTAGTTTTTATACTAATAGTAGATAGGACTTACCAGTCTTTTTGACTGACCCGTTTTCTTTCGCCTCTTTTCTTCCGTTCCCCCCCCCCCCCAGGTTTACAGGGTGGGAACACTAGTACCTAGCTTGGATCTTTAGCTACTTTCTGGATAGCTCATGTACGGTTTGGACTTGAGCACGCTATGGCTTTATTCTACCTTGGGGATAGTTACTTTATGATTTTCTTTCCAGTTTTCAGTTGATGTTTCTAGACTATGTTTTGTGGAAAATAATGACCAAGTACTTTGATGTAACTTGACTATGGTTTTGAAATGTTAGTTTTATCCGCTGCTTTATTTACTCTGTTTTTACTTATATGTTCTGTCTTGTGATATCTGCATGCATGTTTACCTCGTTTAACGCCCCCCAAAGCCAGTGCACTTGCAAGAGTGGCATTGGCGGAGGCGGGGTGTTACAAATGGTGTCTTCATTAACACTGTTCTTAAGCCCAATAGAGAAAAAGATTAAATCTTTCTATTTAGATTTAATGAAGTGTATCAATTAAATAATATTTAATTAGAATCGAATTTGAATTGGTTTTTGGGTTTATCGTGAGCGGTGTTTTGAACAACACCTGTTCTTTAACCCGATTAACAATAGAGTGTGATTTTGGGTTTACCGTGAATCGTGTTTTAGATGACATTGGTTCTTTAACCCAGTTAAAGACAAGATATTGATTTTTAAGAAGATTAAAACTAAGTGGAGTTTTAATGAATCTCTAATTAGATTGAAATGTGAATTGATAATTTAAAGTATCAAATCAGAAAGGTGATCGAGAATGGAATACCACCAGTTTTGCTCCAAAGCGATAGTTAAATCTTTAATTAGATTTAAACGTGAAATGGTAATTAATTTTACCGATAACACCGTGGTGTTAGATATGGAGTACTACCAGTTTTGATCCATGGGATGAATAGGTTGGGATTGGGAAATAAAACAAATAATTACTTCGGTGTGGTTCGCTAATCCCGACTAGTTTGAAATGATATCCAAAGGAAGATTAAAGAATAAATTTAGAAAAATATATCTTGGATAAAATTAATGGGAACCTTTCCCTAAGAATGTGATTTTGTGAATAAAAGAATATTCTGAATTGGAATGAGGCGTTTGTTGTGTTTGTGTAACATTTGTTTATCATATACGTGGGTTATTCAGAAAGGCCGGGGTTATACCCATTCTGAATAACCGATTGGACGAGATGTCGAAGATGAAGACGGTGGTTGAAGACCGGAAGTCTTCACATCGTTTGGGTGATTACTGATGATCTCGATTGGGTTGTACACCCAAGATGAGGGCAACAATTGGTGATCGTCCAAACGTACTTGGAGATGGATGGATATGCGAGGAAAGTGCCTCCGGTTTCGTTCAGACCCAGAACGAACTTGTAAATGGATTGTGTGTCTGACATTGGATTTTATTCTGTGTTGATTGATCTCTATTAAATATACATCTGTTTGGCGGCGGAGAATTTATTCTCTTGCTTAACGCCCATCTCTGAGACGTACGAGCTCAAAGGTTGTTTATCGATGGACATCAGTCGCATGGAGTGAATTGCCAGTGTGGCACGTGTAAGTGGCAAATGATCAAGGCTTCTATTGAAAAGCAAAGTCTTGTGGTTGATGATCAAAGCACGGCCTGTGTGGCGCAGCTTTGTGTATAACGTGAATTCGCGAGCCTCACACCTCGGTATGAGTCAAAAACGGGATAGTGACTACAGGGAGAGCACGACGTTTCTTTCTAGCTAAGGTGGTGTCAGTGACCTACCAGCCCCGACATTTATATACTTTTCACCTGTGCGGTTGTTGGATAAGAGGCGCCTCGGATATAGGTCTGTAAGGACCGGGAAACGTGTGTTCAGGAATTGCCAATCCTCAAAAGTAAGAGAGGACCGGCCCTGAAGATCCAAGGATCATAGTGGGGTCCTGAGACATTTGCTAGAGTGTCTCGAATCGGAGAGGAGCTTGCCCCTTGCCTCGACTCATAACGGAAATCCAATTTCCAATACGTGATATTTCGGTTTTAATTGTAGAACTAGTATGGCGACATGATAGATGGTACCCATGCCGCATATGATTGATATTTATGATTTGAATTGTTTTGACACTATGCACTTATAATAGTATCAAATGATTTGTTTTAAACGTACCAAGCATGTTTGGTTATTATAAGGGAAAACCCTATCCTCCGGCTTGCGTTGCATTGTGTGATGGGACCTGGGTCTTATAATAGCTTCATTTTTCCCAAGAGCATTGCGCTGTTTTGTTATATGCACTAGTATTCTTGGGAGGAAACCCGTTCCGTGTTATACGGCGTGGTCCCTTGAATTACTATCTTTTAAAGTAAAGTTTTAAATAATTGTTTTAGTTCTCACACCAGTCACATGACTGACCTGGAGTTTATTGTTTTAACCTAAACTCTGGGTGCCCCTATTTTCCACACGGGCAGCTAGTAGTTTTGGTTTTGCAGATTTACATTCACAGGGTCCTGATTTACAGCTGGAACGATGCTCGGAAAGCTCTGTATCCGTGTATCACTTTCAGTTGTGTTTTGTATATTTTTCCGCTGCTATGTAATTTATTGTAATCTCTGATATTTATCGAATGTAATTTATTCATTTATACTCTGTATATTCTTGTATCTGATGGAATTGTTGTAATAACAATGAAATGTTCTTCTGTTTGCGTTCTGATTTGTCTTGTACTCAATTCTATCCGTGCTTTCCTTCACGGGGAAATTCAGATCGTCTCAGTTTGGTATCAGAGCTTTGGTTTACAGAGCTCGAGAACAAGACACATTAGAACCATACGAAAGAATTCATCAGATATTGGATTAGTAATATCCAATTAGAATTACTCGTTAGAGATAGGATCAGTAGTATCCTAGAACGAGTGTGAAGAGTATATTTTTCAAATGAAAACAAACTTTGTTTTGAAAATTAAATTCAAGTATACGTATTTGAATATTTATTTATTTTGAATTTGGACGATCGAGTATATAAAGGTTTTGCATATACGCGTCATGAACGTATATACGAAGTTTTAATATACTGGATAGATATAGAGTCACATTCTAGACACCTGGGGATAATTCTGATGATGTGGCCACATCATCAGTATTTATGTTCGTATTTCGAAGGTGTGATATCTATATATTTCCATTAGACTGATGTGAGAACCAAAACTAGATAGATTTATTTGTTGTGATTTGGCATCAAAAACATGATTTTCTGTATATATGTATCAAAATTATGAATTTGAAACTCTAATTCACTAATTGATTGATGTTTGTGTTGTTTGTTTATTTGTTTGATAATTTTGAACCATTACGCCTAATAGAATCAAATATTGAATTGTATTGAAAATTGGTCGCATTTGCTTGCATATACATGTACTTACATTGAACAGGTCATAGCAAGGAGGCTAGAGCAGAAGAATAAAATTGTTTGCCCGACAAATAGGTACATGTTTACCATAACTTACTGTTTTGTTTGGGTGATGATGATTTTATGAGCCGCTTGGCTTTTTCTTTTTCTTTTTGAGATCAGAGGGCCTGTATGGAAATTTCGGGATTTTCCCGGTGCTCCCGGTGCAGGGGAGGTTATGGCGAAATTTTTCGAAAATTTAGGGTGTTAGCCAAATTTTTGAAAAATTGGAAAAGTTCTTAGAAACTGAAAAGTTGAAGAACTTAAGTCGTAATGAAAATAAAGGAAGTTGAGTTGATTAGTAAAACAACTTTCGGCTTCGTTCCTTTTCGGGGATGAAAAGTTTTTAAGTGGGGGAGAATGTAAAAACCCGGAAAATGCGAGCCAATTTAAAAATTTTATTTTGGCAATTTTAGCGAATTTTCTATATTTAAAATAGGTTATTTCAAATAATATCAACGGGAAATTTATTTTGAGTATATTTAGAACGTATATATTTATATACGTCGTCGTTAGAATATAAAAATTTATTTTAAATTATAAAAGGAATTGAAAATGGCGCGGTAGTTCGATAATTCGATTTCAAACTTTAATTGAACGTACTGGGTGCAAAATAAACCGTATTTTAGCGAAACCAAAAATAGTGGAATCTATTTGTGAATATCTTTCCAACGAATCCGAAAAATTGAGATTTCATAGCGGGAATCAAAAGATATGTCCAGCTGAAAATTCTGAATAGTCGCTTTGGAATTCAGGCCCTTAAAAATGGGAATTTTGCAAACGACCTCGGACTTCGACGAAACCACTTTTATTGGATCCGAGATGTCAAATTATTGCTAGGTTTCAAATTTCGTAATTTTACGATTCTAAATGTGAGCATGGCGAAGGAAAACGCGTTTGACCAGTTTCAGTTGATTTTAATCGACTGGAAAATGGCTATTTTTCAAACGGTCTCAGAATTCGACGAAACTAGTTTTGTTAGGACCGTATCGTCAATACGAAGCTAGAAAATATTTTTCTGGAATTTTTAGAGTTCGTATGTGACCCCGGTAAATTGAAATGCGCGTTCAAATTCAATATATAGAGTTATATGTTGATTTTAACGGAAACTGATCGAAATGGTCGAATCAGCTTACGGTACATATCCCATTGTGTTCGGAATAGGGGTGAAACGCTATGGACGACATGCGGTGGGCCTCGTTTAGAGGTCAAATGAAAAAATCAACTTTTTGAAATTTAATAATTTAATAAATTAAAAAATAAAACTCTCCCCTTATCTCCTCTCAGCCCCCCCCCCCCGATTCATTTTCAAATCAGAAAAAAAAGGAAAAAGAAAAAGGCGCAGCGCAGCCGCGCAATTCCCCCCTCCCCCCCCCCCCCCCACCGCCGCCGCGTCGGCCTCCATCCACCGTCCCTCCTCCTTCTCCTCCGATCCCCTTCTCTCCTCCTTCCAGTTGCGCCCCCCCAAAACCCGCGTGGCCCCACCAGCTGACTGCCGCCGCTACTTCTTCTTCTCCCTCCTCTCTGCCTCGTTCCCCTCCCCCTCTTGCACCTCCGAACCCTTCCTCTACGTCAGCCGACCCTCCTCCCGCATCGGTGACGCACGAAATATCTCCCCCCATAAGTTTTTACCTTTTTTTATTATTATTCGTTTTTATATGATGAAACTTATGATTATTAAAACTGAAATTTTTGTTTTATTGAAACTAGGGTTTTTATATATGAAAGGCGTGATTTTTATATAACGTAAAGGTTAAAAATATGATTTTTATATTTTTAGAAAAATAAAAATATGATTTTATATAATGTAGAGTCATAAAGATGTGATCTTTATAGTACTAGCACTGTAAAGATATGATTTTTATAGTATAGAAAGTATAAAAATACGATTTTTATATTATATAGATAGTAAAGGCGAAATCTTTAGGTAGAGAATAGCGATGTAAAAATAGAATTTTTATTTATATAGTACCGTTGTAAAAATAGAATTTTTATCTATATAGTAGCGATGTAAAAATAGAATTTTTATCCATATGGAGTGAATATAAAAATGTGATTTTTATATATGTAGTGGCTACGAGCAACGAAAGTGACAAAAGGCGAGAACAGCGATGACTTCTACACGAGAAGAGTCGAGATGATTGGATTAGCTAGTCGGTGAGAACTTCTCACTTTAAATTCCTTTTTCTAGTTTAAATTATATACTAGGATGCAGACGGTGTTTAGTAGCACCCGACACCCGTCGTCCACAAACCATGGACGGCTTGTATGCTTGTTTGATGTTTTGTGAAAATTGTTTGTGATGTTGATGTGAAATCGATAATAAATTGTAGATGGTTGAAATAAATTAATTATCGTTAAAAATATAATTTTTAACGTGAATCTGAATATAGTGAATGTGAGTAAATAAATATTTATAAACCAATCGTCCGATTTGTTTATATGCACTGATTTGACAGATATTGATTGGGACGATAAATTTTACACATCGCCCAACTGCACAAATAAAAATCTGTGTTTGTTGATTTGAAACCCCACACGGGTGTTGGGATGATATTTGGCGTGCATTAATCCCAATTATTTAATTGTATGTCGATCGATTGGTCGACAGGCTGTGTAAGCGTTAATTATTTATATTTAATGCTTATGCAGTTGTGTGGTGCACTTTGGATGATGGTTGATTGTTTATCGTTGCTATTATATACATGTGTTGTATGAAATCCATATAATTAACGTTATATGGTAATTGATTGGGCCTCATTCCAATCGGGAAAATAATGAATATTATAAAAGAAAATTCATGTGTTGAATATAAAAATAGTCATGTGTTGACGATATTTATGTGTTGAAACTGTTCATGTGTTGAGTAAAATATTTTAATAATAAAATTTACATCTTTATCATATTTAAAATTAGAACTACTTCACGGTGGAGTCTGATTGAAAATCAAAAGATAGATACCATAATTTTATAAAATATTTTACATAACAAAAATAGTCGTGTGTTGACAGTACTCATGTGTTGAGATTGGTCGTGTGTTGAAAGAAATATAGATTCATGTGTTGAATGGGATAAATATTCATTTGTTGAATAGAATAACGAATTTATTGAAATATATAAAGCCGTTTTGATTAGAGTTGCGCTATTTTGACGTGAACGATATTTATATCGATTATATTCGTTTTTATAATGAATACAGAAAAGGTAGTGATTTCAAAATATAACATTTTGAAAATATTATAATTTATATAGTAATGATATGAAATATCCAATTTTGATTTGAAATTGAATATAGAGTTGAAATGGTTTTGAAAACGAATTTAAAACGATTTATAAAATACATTTTAAAAGGAAATCGACGAAATATATATAATATATCTATATTATATATATAATGGCCTGAATAGAACGCGCCGTGCCGCGGCAGTTCGCGAATTTCGACCATTGACTTCGAATTGACGTTGCGGGAGATCCGACCGTCGGATTCTCCTAAAACCGGAACCGTTGGGTTCGTATCGAAAAGAGCATTCCAATGAATATTAGAAATTTGAAATCTAACAGTTGGATTTGGAATTATGTCCAAATCAAATTTGGAAAAGGTCGTTGTAAGTGCAGTTCGATGGCCGTTGATGGAAATTGACTGTACGGGCCTTGATAAAATTATTAAAAATATTAATAATTTGTGTAAAATCCTGATATGTGAATTGGAAAGAACTGGGATGAAAAATTCCACATTTGAAAGGATAAAAATATATTTTTGTCGAAATGAACTAGTTTTGAACTAGGATTAAAATCAATTTATTTTTGAAATAAATAAATTGAATTTGAAAGTGACTTTAAAAATAATCAATATTCCCAATACGTGAATTGGACTGGAGTTGAATCAAAATTATCTTCGGAATATTTCGATGTTGGATTTCGTGATTATACAGATATTGTTATGGGAATTTGAAAGATATATTTTATATCGTTATTTCCAATACAATATTTGTTGGTTTCAGAATTTGATATTGAATATAAGCCAGTATATTTTCTATTCAGAGCCTTGTATTTAATATCAAATGTGATTTGGGTTTGTCGTGAATGGTGTCTTCATTAACACTGTTCTTAAGCCCAATAGAGAAAAAGATTAAATCTTTCTATTTAGATTTAATGAAGTGTATCAATTAAATAATATTTAATTGGAATCGAATTTGAATTGGTTTTTGGGTTTATCGTGAGCGGTGTTTTGAACAACACCTGTTCTTTAACCCGATTAACAATAGAGTGTGATTTTGGGTTTACCGTGAATCGTGTTTTAGATGACATTGGTTCTTTAACCCAGTTAAAGACAAGATATTGATTTTTAAGAAGATTAAAACTAAGTGGAGTTTTAATGAATCTCTAATTAGATTGAAATGTGAATTGATAATTTAAATTATCAAATCAGAAAGGTGATCGAGAATGGAATACCACCAGTTTTGCTCCAAAGCGATAGTTAAATCTTTAATTAGATTTAAACGTGAAATGGTAATTAATTTTACCGATAACACCGTGGTGTTAGATATGGAGTACCACCATTTTTTCTCCATGGGATGAATAGGTTGGGATTGGGAAATAAAACAAATAATTACTTCGGTGTGGTTCGCTAATCCCGACTAGTTTGAAATGATATCCAAAGGAAGATTAAAGAATAAATTTAGAAAAATTTATCTTGGATAAAATTAATGGGAACCTTTCCCTAAGAATGTGATTTTGTGAATAAAAGAATATTCTGAATTGGAATGAGGCGTTTGTTGTGTTTGTGTAACATTTGTTTATCATATACGTGGGATATTCAGAAAGGCCAGGGTTATACCCATTTTGAATAACCGATTCGACGAGATGTCGAAGATGAAGACGGTGGTTGAAGACCGGAAGTCTTCACATCGTTTGGGTGATTACTGATGATCTCGATTGGGCTGTACACCCAAGATGAGGACAACAGTTGGTGATCGTCCAGACGTACTTGGAGATGGATGGATATGCGAGGAAAGTGCCTCCGGTTTCATTCAGACCTAGAACGAACTTGTAAATGGATTGTGTGTCTGACATTGGATTTTATTCTGTGTTGATTGATCTCTATTAAATATACATATGTTTGGCGGCAGAGAATTTATTCTCTTGCTTAACGCCCTTCTCTGAGACGTACGAGCTCAAAGGTTGTATATCGATGGACATTAGTCGCATGGAGTGAATTGCCAGTGTGGCACGCGTAAGTGGCAAATGATCAAGGCTTCTGTTGAAAAGCAAAGTCTTGTGGTTGATGATCAAAGCACGGCCTGTGTGGCGCAACTTTGTGTATAACGTGAATTCGCGAGCCTCACACCTCGGTATGAGTCAAAAACGGGATAGTGACTGCAGGGAGAGCACGACGTTTCTTTCTAGCTAAGGTGGTGTCAGTGACCTACCAGCCCTGACATTTATATACTTTTCACCTGTGTGGTTGTTGGATAAGAGGCGCCTCGGATATAGGTCTGTAAGGACCGGGAAATGTGTGTTTAGGAATTGCCAATCCTCAAAAGTAAGAGAGGACCGGCCCTGAAGATCCAAGGATCATAGTTGGGTCCTGAGACATTTGCTAGAGTGTCTCGAATCAGAGAGGAGCTTGCCCCTTGCCTCGACTCATGACGGAAATCCAATTTCCAATACGTGATATTTCAGTTTTAATTGTAGAACTAGTATGGCGACATGATAGATGGTACCCATGCCGCCTATGATTGATATTTATGATTTGAATTGTTTTGACACTATGCACTTAAAATAGTATCAAATGATTTGTTTTGAACGTACCAAGCATGTTTGGCTATTATAAGGGAAAACCCTATCCTCCGGCTTGCGTTGCATTATGTGATGGGACCTAGGTCTTATAATAGCTTCATTTTTCCAAAGAACATTGCGCTGTTTTGTTATATGCACTAGTATTCTTGGGAGGAAACCCGTTCCGTGTTATACGGCGTGGTCCCTTGAATTACTATCTTTTAAAGTAAAGTTTTAAATAATTGTTTTAGTTCTCACACCAGTCACATGACTGACCTGGATTTTATTGTTTTAACCAAAACTTTGGGTGCCCCTATTTTCCACACGGGCAGCTAGTAGTTTTGGTTTTGCAGATTTATATTCACAGCGTCCTGATTTACAGCTGGAACGATGCTCGGAAAGCTCTGTATCCGTGTATCACTTTCAGTTGTGTTTTGTAAATTTTTCCACTGCTATGTAATTTATTGTAATCTCTGATATTTATCGAATGTAATTTATTCATTTATATTCTGTATATTCTTGTATCTGATGGAATTGTTGTAATAACAATGAAATGTTCTTCTGTTTGCGTTCTGATTTGTCTTGTACTCAATTCTATCCGTGCTTTCCTTCACGAGGAAATTCAGGTCGTCTCACAGGCTGTATGCTGTAACATCCCATATTTTTTGTATATTTAAATTTTGATTTAAAATAAATAAAATGGAATAATATTGGGAAAAATCAAATTTTGTTGATTATAATGAGGACGATTGTTTGAATTAAGTATAAATATATTTTAAATTGGATTTACTTAGAAATGTTATGATCTGGGATTTAATATTTAAATGATTAAATGAAATTTAAATCATTTAAGTTAAAGATTTGAAATTCAAATTTTAAATTCTAAATAATCAAATTCTGGAACTTAAAATATGTGAAATCAATGTGTAAAATTTATTTAGGTTATAATTAAATTTAAAATGGAAATTATAAGTATTTAATTTGAATTTAAAACAGTTAAATGGATAATTGAATATTTTATTAATTAATTAACTGCGAAATTTAATGGTTTTGGCGACTGTCCCAGAATCCGACGAAATCAGTCTCATAGGATCCGGAACAGTGAATAACTGTAGGATTTCAGTTTGCGTTACAACCGGATGTACCGTTTGGTCGTATTAGAGAAATTGCGAATGGAATCAATGTAATATGATAAATGGGTTGTCTTTAATATTTGGGCCTCCTTTATATATATAAATAAACTCTTTTATCATCTAACTAACCATTCTCATTTTATACATATAGTTTCCCCGTCTGTTTCTCATCTTCAATGGCTGAAAATGAAATTCCAAACCTGGATCAAAATAAAAATTATAACTTCAAAATCAAAATTCCCCAAACCCTAACATACTATGTACCAAAATGAAGGCCTCGATGATACAAAGCTATGAGTGCTCTCAGTTTCGTCATGCATAGCCTGTAGTTGCCGGAATTGATGGTCAAAGTTCCTGATTTGTGGAACCCTAAGCTTGAATTGGGCGTCTCTGATCTGAGCTTCAATCGCGAAATCGAAGACATGGGTTTTGGAGCTATCGGTTAGGAGAATGTCGCGGTGGTGTTCGTTTGGTCAATAACGGTCGTGGGTGGTCAGAAAATTGTGATTAGGGTTCAGAATGGCGTTTTGGGGGCTGACGCTATGGAGGCGGAGGACGCTGCTGGAGATGATGGCGTGTTGGGGATGGTACGCCTCGATGGTGGGAGTAGATTGGTGGTGGTCGGGGTTGATCTCGTGGCTGGAGGTGATGGGTTTAGACGGTCAAAGTTTCGATTTTTGGGCTTCTTTTCCGCGTTGTAATACTGTGGCGGGCTGGAAAAGGGGATGAGCGGGAAGAAGGGTCTGGATGACGTGCCAGAATTCTATTAGTGGGTTTTGTTTATTAAATTTTATATATTTTAAAATTCAAATGAGAAAAACGCTAATAACTTTCTTGTTTTAACTCAGATTTGGACGAGGTTGGGTGCGTTGGGATCGTGGCGAGATTGCGGACGTTCTGGCGCTGGTTTGGCGGCGTTTGGAGACTGTCAAACTTTGGGCTTCTTTTGGACATGCAATCCAATTAAGACCCAAAGTGAGTGATTTTTCCACTCACAATGAATTGAATTGTTCCCATATTTATTAAATTGAATTATGAAATAAGTTTGGTTGCTTGGTTGTGTTTGGTTGTTGATGGGTTGTTTAAATTTGACATGCAAGTGTGTTACCATGCAAATTTAGGTCAATGATTAGTTATTTAATTAAATTTAAATTTCTAGTTGGAAGTTCGAACTCTTGCTAAATCCTGAAACAGTTTAATGCTGATCAGATGAATGGAATGGTTGTGATGGATGTTTGGTTGGAATTGATTACTGAATTGGTTTTGACACTGCTAATGCTACATATTTTAGTATACTGTATTGCGTGTTGATTGTGATGATAAATTCCATTTACCCTTGATGTTACGGGCATCTAATAAACCCGGGATTTATCGATAAAATAAATTAAGAACACAAAGTGAAATGATAAATCTCTGTGACCTTGATTTGGATTGAAATGATAGATCTGTCCCTGGAATATCAAGAAATTAAATTTAAAAATCACTCGGCCATTGGATAGACAATTATATACAGACATCGGTTGGCTAAATGCATTTTAATATTCGAAATTCTATTTGATGGGAAATTTTTATTTAAAGGAAATGAGTCGATGTTGATAAATCTTATGTTTCCTTTAGACATGACTTGAATGTTAATGAAGCGGGCAAGAGAAATTATCCAAACAAATTGAGATTTGAAAAAAAAAGAGGGATTTTTAAATGCCTTGGAGTTTCAAAATTTATGGAAGTTGTTGAATTGATCATTTCCATAGAATTGAGTTTGAAATGTAAGTTATTTCAAGATACATGAAATTTCTTCGAATTTGGCATGAATATGAATTTGAATCCGTTAAATTTAACGGTTTGTTTGATCAAGGTTGAAATGAGATATGGAATTAAATGAACTCCATTAAGACTTGAATATAGATTAAGTATTTTAAATTCGGAAGAAAGGAATAATTTTAGTTTAAATGTTATTTTCAAAAATTCTATACATATACATACCTCGCTTATTTACAAAATAAACTGTTTCTGTTCTGGAAAAAAATTATTTAGTCATTTTTTTTACCTATAAACTACTATATTATGAATAAATTTTCTTTATATTTTATTTTTAAAATTCCCAAGTAAACTTTCAATTTATATACATATATACATAGGGTTTTAAATTACCTTATTTTATTTTATTTTGATTATTATATTCTATATATATTTTTCTTTATAAAGTTTCTTAAGCATCTATTTTTCTTAATTATATTTTATAAATTGTAAATTTCTTCCGAAAGGAAAGTGTTTGGATTTAAACCATGGGTTTGAATGGAGTTGAGATAAAGTTATATTTATTTGAATATGAATCGATTTTAAACCAGTTTTTTTATGGAAATGTAAATTATATTCTAGTCGAATATTAATGGATCTCCTAAGTGATTGAAAAATGAGTTGTTATGAAATATATATATATATATATATTCTATTTGAATATGAATGAATTTCGAGCATAAATCGATTTGGAATAATTATAATCTTTTGAGATGAAGTATATTCTACGTGAATATAAATCGATTTTGAAATATTATATGGCTATAATATATGGATTTGGGAATATATTCTAGTTTGGAATATGATCGGTTTTGAGAATGATTATGATATGTTGATATGAAATTTTATTCTTTTTGAACACAAAAACTTGGATCGAAACGAAATATGATATTTTGATATGAAAATGAACCTTTGTAAAAAGTAAAAGAACCAACCGATGTGGAAATGTAAGCATTTGTTGTTAGAGAGACCGGAGTCGACAAGTAGCATACTCTCTGTCAGTGTCAATACCACTTTAACAACTGTGAACGTTATGACGTATCCAAAATGAAAGATGATGACTTGGAAGCGATTATTGAATCGAAGAAGACGAACGATGATGAAATTGCCCCGACCTTCAGGTCAGAATTGAAATTACTAAAACAGGAGCTATACCGTGAGTAATTGAGGTAGCACCTTTGATCAGACACACTTCTTCGATACTATTTCTTTGACTATGATGATGATGATGATTTGGGCCCTTTCTGACTTTGGGAGTGTGTTCCGAGGTGGAAGGTAGTGGCTGCTATGCGTTACCACCGGTCCGAGAGTGCAATTGGTAGAATCCTACCCTGGGCATTGCCTCGGGTGCCTTGTCATATTTATCCATATCGAGCCCTGTAACACCCCGTATTTTCTGAGAATATAAAAAAAAATGGTTAATTATGAAGAAGTTATTAAGCCTAGAAGTTTATATGCATATGAGAGAAATATATATAGATATATATAAAAATTTAATAAATAAACATGCAAAAAAGGTTCAAGACAGCGAATTGGGAGGGGGAATAACCGAACCGGCCCATTTTTGAGGTCGACCCGAGCTTCGCTGGGTCGACTAGGGGTTAATCCAGGGTGTTTGGCTGTCATCCCGTGGGCCGATTCGCTCAAATGCAGATTTTGCATTTGAATGGTTCTCATGATTCAGGGTTAATCTAATGGTCCTAAATAACTTCCTACACCTATATATACATCCCTAACCTAAACCTAAATCTCATATACAATTGTCTAGCCTCCATTGCTCTCTTCCTCTCTAAAAATAAATAAATCAATGGCGTCTCTACTCTGCTGAAACCTAAGCTAGGACTTGTGCTTCTTCTTCCTCCAATTCTGATTAGGATTAAAAGAGAACAGCTACAACACCTTTTTCTTTTAGAATCCAACCAAGGCAAGTGCAGTTATTTTCCGATATAAACTTTAATCATAATTGTGACATGATTGTAAATCTGAATTTGAGATTGTGTATGTTCTGTTCTGATCTATTTTATTCTGTATCTCTTCTTCTTTCTGTTCTATAGCCAGGCTACTATGAGACTTCGCCAATCTCCTAAGAGATTAACATACGCTAAAATATTTGGGACAACAAAATGAATAATGCATGAAATGGGCATGACCGATATGTGACTGAGTTGAGGAAAGAATATAGGTTGAACTTGGAACTTAGGACATAAATCTAAGGCATATAATTGAACCTATGACTTGAGTTTGTGGCATAAAGAATATTGAACATACGACTTGAGAAGTTGGTTAATCTGTGACTGATTTAAGAAAAAGGACATAGGTTGTAAACTAGATTTAGATCTATGCATATTTTGTGAATTGGAAGAAGAGGAACCATGGTATGTTAACATATGACTTGAGACAAAGAAAATATGGTTTAGGTATAAAGATTTACATTAAAGTAGGATATCTATCAAATGTGAATAATACCTAAGTAGGAGATTTTTGTCAATAGCTATATTTGGTATAATTTATATGTGAATCTTTTGTACTAGGCAAGTTGAACTAAATTGGGACGTGTAAATTATGATTTTAAACTATGCATTTTGAAGGCTTTTGTACAAGACTGATATTTTGTACTTGAATTCTGATATTGTGATTTGAAAGGATGTAACCAAGCTTCTGTTTGAAATAAAGTTATAATTTTTCAAGTACTGTTTATCTGTCTTGTAGTATTCTGTTTCTGTTTACTAAAATGCTCCACCAAAGTTAAGGCATTCCCTTTGTGAGTGACCTTAACGGAGGTGGGGTGTTACACTTGGTATCAGAGCTGAAGGTTACCAGATTTGATAAAAAGTTTTTGAAAACTATGTTTTAAAAAGGAAGTATTTTCAAAAGTAAAGCTTATTTTGAAAAAAAAAACATAATCTCCAAAAGCCATATATCTTTCTTTCGATTCTTTGTTTCGAGTTCCTTCCTCTTTCCCTTTTGAATCTCTTCCTCTGCGTATAGATGCTTTTTCTAAGATATGTAAGAACTTCCGTGCGATGGGCGGAAAACCGCTTTATGGGACTGAGACGTTGTCGAGGCTAGAAGTTGGCTCAACGGAGTAGAGGACTTGTTGGTACCTTTGAGATAGACGATGGGAGGAAGGTTCAACCAACTGCTTGGTTAATGAAAGATGAAGCTTCATTTTGGTGGAAGGTCACGAATGGAGAACGTACATGGGAGATATGGATAGGACACACAATAAGAAAGGGGATCCAAAGAAGGCCGCTTGCTTCAACTGTGGTGAGATGCGACACTTCACTAGGGACTGCCCGAAGAAACGAGGGCAAGGGCAGAAGATAGGACCTACTTCTGGAGGGCAGGCGAACACTCTCGAGGCTAGTGGATAGGATAGATTTAGGAAAATTTTCTGTGAGAGGTTTAATTTCTTTATCTGATTGTTGAGTTAAAACTCTTTCTGATTCTGGCATTTTGATTCTGTAATCGATACTCTGCACTTTAATACTAGTATTGTTTCTGATTCCGCTGTAGACTCAAACCCATAAGGGTTATGACTCATCTGCTTGTGATAAATTGGGGTTTGAGAGATATCTGTATTAGGCGTCAAGTAGGACGCATACATTCTGGGTTTTATCATGCTTAGTTTTCTAAAAATCATTTGGTAATCTGATCTGTACTAGTAGTCTGTAAATATCTGAATATCTCTGATAAGGTTAAGATTTCCAGTTTTGACATTGTCTAAAGAGGGTAATCCTCTGAGTGTCAATCTGATATTGATTTCGGTCTTTGGGGTTGATACTTAGGGGAATTATTCTCTCAACCAATGTCTAATGGGAACCAAGTTTTTGTTTTATCTGTACTCGCTTCCATCGTTCGATTGTATCCTATCGATCGAATCTTCGAACTTTAGGTAGAAACTAATGGGTGTAAACATTTGTTTGAGACATGTTATGTTTGATGGTTGCAAGTGGTTGCTAGTGGTTTCTCGTGGATGCATATACACACACTAGGCACTAGATCGGCTCAAAAACACTCTCATACTGCATATGGATGTGTGTGCATTTTTCAATTTTTGTGGATGCAGAATGATTGACTCCTCACATGGATGTTGCATTTGGATGAATGGTTATGCACTCATATAGAAATGATGTGTATCAAATAAGATTTATTGCATACATATTTGGACTCATGACACTAACATGATTCACATTAAGAGGTCAACTGGATCAGTAGACCGCCTGATTTTGCATTAGATAAGAAATATATACACACACTTTGCATATGTTCATACGGCATTAGAAACCTTTTAAGGACAATGGATGCCTGTGATTGAATGGTTGAGTAGATGGATGTTGGATGTTAGGATACATTCTTCTTAACTTGAAGATTTCAGGGATGAATTCCTTTAAGGAGGGGAGAATGTAACACCCCGTATTTTCTGAGAATATAAAAAAAATGGTTAATTATGAAGAAGTTATTAAGCCTTGAAGTTTATATGCATATGAGAGAAATATATATAGATATATATAAAAATTAAATAAATAAACATGCAAAAAAGGTTCAAAACAGCGAATTGGGAGGGGGAATAACCGAACCGACCCATTTTTGAGGTCGACCCGAGCTTTGCTCGGTCGACTAGGGGTTAATCCAGGGTGTTTGGCTGTCATCCCGTGGGCCGATTCGCTCAAATGCAGATTTTGCATTTGAATGGTTCTCATGATTCAGGGTTAATCTAATGGTCCTAAATAACTTCCTACACCTATATATACATCCCTAACCTAAACCTAAATCTCATATACAATTCTCTAGCCTCAATTGCTCTCTTCCTCTCTAAAAATAAATAAATCAATGGCGTCTCAACTCTGTTGAAACCTAAGCTAGGACTTGTGCTTCTTCTTCCTCCAATTCTGATTAGGATTAAAAGAGAACAGCTATAACACCTTTTTCTTTTAGAATCCAACCAAGGCAAGTGCAGTTATTTTCCGATATAAAGTTTAATCATAATTGTGACATGATTGTAAATCTGAATTTGAGATTGTGTATGTTCTGTTCTGATCTATTTTATTTTGTATCTCTTCTTCTTTCTGTTTTATAGCCAGGCTATTACGAGCCTGCGCCAATCTCCTAAGAGATTAACATACGCTAAAATATTTGGGACAACAAAATGAATAATGCATGAAATGGGCATGACCGATATGTGACTGAGTTGAGGAAAGAACATAGGTTGAACTTGGAACTTAGGACATAAATCTAAGGCATATAATTGAACCTATGACTTGAGTTTGTGGCATAAAGAATATTGAACATACGACTTGAGAAGTTGGTTAATCTGTGACTGATTTAAGAAAAAGGACATAGGTTGTAAACTAGATTTAGATCTATGCATATTCCGTGAATTGGAAGAAGAGGAACCATGGTATGTTAACATATGACTTGAGACAAAGAAAATATGGTTTAGGTATAAAGATTTACATTAAAGTAGGATATCTATCAAATGTGAATAATACCTAAGTAGGAGATTTTTGTCAATAGCTATATTTGGTATAATTTATATGTGAATCTTTTGTACTAGGCAAGTTGAACTAAATTGGGACGTGTAAATTATGATTTTAAACTATGCATTCTGAAGGCTTTTGTACAAGACTGATATTTTGTACTTGAATTCTGATATTGTGATTTGAAAGGATGTAACCAAGCTTCTGTTTGAAATAAAGTTATAATTTTTCAAGTACTGTTTATCTGTCTTGTAGTATTCTGTTTCTGTTTACTAAAATGCTCCACCAAAGTTAAGGCATTCCCTTTGTGAGTGACCTTAACGGAGGTGGGGTGTTACAAGCCCCATACGATTTTGATTTAGATTTGCCTTCTATGGAGTGCCTTCTGATAACACCAGTACGGTGAATTTATGGTACTGTATAGACTGTTGATGCCTGTAAACAGTGTAAGGGTAATATGGTAATCCCGCTTACGCTATTTTTATGATATTTACTTTACTGGATAGACACTATCATAATAGTGTATTATACTATGTATATATTAGTTTAACGGATCCTCGAGAGATGGAAATTCCCGTAACATCTCTTGAGTTACTGCACCTATAATACTCAAGTTGTTTCGTATTTTAATTTGACTAATATGAGAATGATTTAGTGTTGATCTGAGTGTTTGTTGTGTTTCCTTTTTATGCAATACGTTCGGGTCAGCAGAAGTTTGCAGTTAGCGAAGCTTACCTTGCTCTGGAGATCAAAGATGAAGAGTTGGTATATATATATATATATATCAATTATAAGTATGTATTTCCACTGCACTTTGTTCCGCTGCTTGTTATATAGATATGTATACGTGTAACTGTGGTAATCGTTGTATATTATAGCCAAATGTATATATTTCAACTGCTTTAAATCGGATATTTGTTTATTATATGTTTTCCTTCTGCTGCAAGATTTTGCGATTGGTTTTCTCTCCTTTCTTTCTTTTTCTTGTTTTTTCTTAATAACCACCTGCATTTGCGACTTGTTTGGATCGACATGTGTGGATTATTGTCGATTCGAACGGTCAAAAAATGGTGGGTCGTTACATACGTGCCCCTCCAACTCGATGTATATATATGTGCACCCCCCAATATGGAGCAGGCTACACTGACGATGCACCTCCCACGCATGGAAGCGTACGCCGCCCAAAGCCATTTAAGGCTATAACACCCATACTTTTAGCCACTCTCGGAATCTTTAGCCACATACTTGCTAAATCATTTTATATCCCGAAGTGGGGAAAAATCATTTCACAGCATAAAAATCACAAGTACTTTCAAACTATAGTACTTCACATCAGCAATTCACATATATGATTAGTCACTATTAATCACATAACCTTTGAGCTCGTACGCCACAAAGATAGGTATTAAGCAAGAGAATAAATTCTCCGCCACCAAACAGATATAGAAACTAATCGGATATGCGATGAACCACAATGTAAAACCATAATTCACTTCCAAATCATTGGGTTTAGCCCTCGAAATCCTTTTTGTTTTATAAAACATTTTATAAAACGTTCCCTATCCAAAATCGGGAATATTATTCTTTTCACTTAAGAAATATCATTCATTAAATTTTGAAATAAACAACATCGCTAAACACCTTATAGTCAAATCGTGAAGTGTTTCACAAGGTGTTAGCACACAGATATTTTTACCCAACCCAATGCTAAATGTAAAAGTATATTCTGCTCATAAACTGGTCGAGCACCAACCAAACAATCAATCAACCACAATCAATATCAACAACCAAGTAAATTTGGTTTAATCACATCACGTGTTTTGGCAAATTCAATTACCATTTATTCATTCACAATCTAATTAAAGGTTTATTCAAACTCAAATTGGTTTCAATCTCTAAAATCATTTCTTATTGATTGTTCAACTTTCTGGAAGTTAATCCTTCTTTAACTAGGTTAAAGAACCAATGTCATTTAAACACAGTTCACGACAAACCCAAAATCCAATTCGATATTAAATATAAGGCTTGGAATAGAAATTATATGGCTTGTATTCAATATCAAATTCTGAAACCAACGGATATCGTATTGGAATAACGATATCAATATCTTCCAAATTCCCACAACAATATTCGTATAGTCACGGAATCAAATATTGAAATATTACGAAGATTATTTCTACTCATATCCATTCCAATTTATATATTGGAAATTTCTGGTTATAATAAAACACTTTCCAAATCCAATTTATTTATTCAAAAATTATTGGATTATTAATCTTGTTAATAACTAGTTCATTCAGATAAAAGTATATTTTATCTTTTCAAATATAGAATTTTTCATCCAAAATCTTTCCAAATCATTTATTTTGATCTTACACAATTTTTCCATATTTTTAATAATTTTAATAAGGCCCGTACAGTCGGTTCCCAATATCGGCCACCGAACTACATCCATAGCGACCTTTTTTGAAATTGATTTGGACATAATTTAAAATCCAACCGTTCAAAACCAAATCTCATGTATTTGTTGGAAAGCTCTTTTGAATATGAACCCAACGGTTACGGTTTTAGGAGAATCCGACAGTCGGATCTCCCATTATACCAATTCGAAGTTAACGGTTGAAATTCGCGGCACGTTCTATTCAAGTCATTATATATATATCATCGATTTCAATCCAAAACGTATTTTATAAATTGTTTATAAATTCGTTTTAGAATGATTCCAAATTCCATTTCAATTTTAAATCAAAATTGAATATTCCATTACACGACAATTTTATATATCTCATATATATGTTAAAAAATATATTTTTAACAATCCAATAATCATTCCATTTCATGACCATTTTATATATTCCTTATATCACACATATATATATTATTTTCAGATCGCATATATATATTATTTTCACGTCGCATATATATTTTATTTACGTCATGTATATATATTTTAGTCACATCACATATATATTTTATTCACATCACGTATACTTATTATTTTCACATCGCATATATATATTATTTTTACATCGCATATATATATATATATTATTTTCACATCGCATATATATTTTATTCACATCATGTATATATATTTTATTCACATCACGTATATATATATATATATATATATATATATTTTATTCACATCACATCTATATTTTATTTTTACATCGCATATATATATTATTTCACATCGCATATATATTTTATTTTAACATCACATATATATTTTATTCACATCACGTATATATATTTTATTCACATCATATATATATATATATATATATATTATTTTTACATCGCATATAAATATTATTTTCACATCGCATATATATTTTATTTTTACATCGCATATATATATTATTCACATCATGTATATATATTTTATTCACATCACATATATATTTTATTCACATAATATATATATATATATATATATATATTTTATATAATACACATATCACACAAATCATCCATGGTTTGTACAAAAAGTTATGTCAGGAGCTACTAAGCCCCGTCTGCAACCTATTATATTTTAATTGAATTTAAAGATCTCACATTGGATTCCACTCCTCCTTAAATTGTAGCTAGCTCCATTTCAGTATAAACTTGTTCCATTGTGTAGTGCTCTTCAAGACAGTTCCAACGCAACTGAAACTGTTCAATTCTGATAATTAAAAGTTATCACCATTTTAAGCTAACATATATACAGTATATTTATAAATACTTAATTACTTAATTTAAATTAATTTCATCAACAAAATCTGGTCTTTTCATTATTATTTTTCCTTCTTCCGCGATACTGCTTGTTACCTAGGTCTTCACCATGAAACCCAAAAACCTCGTGCCCTTTACTCCAAACTGTACGCCACCATAGTAACTTCGCTAATGATCAGCGTACACCACTAGGAGCGCCGCACCTCCGTCTTCCCCCTCCTGCATCCAGCTCCCACTCGATGGTGCCTTGCTACCCTAAATTGACTTCGAACAGTCCATGTTTGAGTGCAGAAAACTCACAAACCACTCAGTAAAAATTGATCAAAACCGTATCACTTTGGAGCCGGCGAAAATCTCCTTGATTTTTGTTTGGGAATGATAACATAATTCTTCGTGGTTTTGAAACGATTTAGGATTAAAATTGGGAACACCGGGGCCAAGGATTTATTTGAGTGGCGGCTGGTTTATGGGAGAATAGGGTTAGGTTTTGACCGTATATACGAGGGTATATATACTATATTAATAATATTATTTAATTCTTTTATTTCTAAATATACATGTTTATTCGTCCGATCTCCAAATCAAACCCAACGACTGTCATCCCTAACTAATTAACGCCATTACAGACACAATGGGACATGTTCTGTAAGCCCATTCGACTGTTTCGATCAGTTTTCATTAAAATTAAAATATAAATTAATATAACATTCAAAATTGATTTTAACGTACATTTTAATTTACCGGGGCCACATACTAACTCCAAAAATTCCAGAAAAATAAATCTAGATATGTTTTGACGATACGGTCCTAACAAAACTAATTTCGTCGAATTTGGAGACCGTTTGAAAAATGGTCAATTTCCGGTCGATTAAATTCAAACTTAAAGTACTAAACGCGTTTAAATTCACCATGCTCTCATATTAATTCCAAAAATTATGAAAATTAGAATCTAGCAACAATTTTAAATTCCTGATCCAACAAAACTGATTTTGTCAAAAACGGAGGTCATTTGCAAAATGGCAATTTTTAAGGGCTATGCATTATATTAAAATATATATAAATTCCATAGCGACTATTTTAAATTTAAAACTGGACATAACTTTCAATTTATATTATGAAATCTCCATTTCTTACATTCGCTAGAAAGATATAATTAAATAGATTCAAATGTTTATAGTTTTACTGAAATCCGATTTATTTTGAATTTTGTACATACAATTGAAATTTAAAATCAATTTTCAAACTATCGTGCCATTTCAAGCTCGTTTTATAATTGAAATAAATTTATTCGTTCTAACTTCGTTCAAAAATAATTTTTTAGTCATTAGTATTTAAAATAAATCATTTTAAATATTCAAAATCCATTAAAATAGCGAAAATAAAATTTTTAATTTGGTTTTGAAAATCTGGGTTGTTACAATCTCCCCCACTTAAAATCTTTTCATCCTCGAAAAGGAACAGAGCTGAAATCTGTTTAACTAACCAACTCAATTTTCATTCTGGAGTTCATTCTTCAACTTTTCAGTTTTTAAGAATTTTCCAATTTCTCAAAAATTTGGCTAACACCCTAAATTTCTAAAAAAAAATCGCCGTAACCTCCTTTGTACAGGTTGATATTTAAAACCGCAACTTGCCTCACAGGGCCCTCACCAATCCAAAAGAAAAAGAAAAACCCAAGCGGCTAGCCAATTGGCTCATAAAATCACCAAAATCCAAGAAACACAATAAACATGTACCTATTTGTCGGGCATACAATTTTATTCCTCTTCTTTGCTTCCCTGTTATAACCTATTCATACATATATATGTACATGCATGCAATTCCAATAAATTTTCAATACTGTTCAATATTTGATTCGATTGGGCTAAATTTATCTTTCATTAACATATTGGTTAAATTAATAATCACACAACACAATCATCAATCAATTAGTTGATTAGCTTTTCAAATATATAAATTTTATATATAGTCAAAAAATCATATTTTCTAAGACCAAATTATATATATAATCATAAATGCGTTAATTATAAACTTGTCACTCTCAACTTATTCTAGGGCATTTCTAACCCCATCTCTAATGAGTTTCTCATTCTAGGATACTACTGATCCTATCTCTAATGAGTTTTCTTTCATTGGGTATTACTAATCCAATCCATGAGCCTTTTATTCTGTTCTAACGAGTTGCACCCCAAAGATTTGAGTTAACCAAAGCTCTGATACCAGCTGTAACGATACGGATTTCGCCCCGACCTAATAGATCGCTAAATCGACCAAGACCGTTAGAATCCTGCATACGCTAACTCTGGGCATACAACACATCAGAACAAATAACAGAAGACTTTTATAAACATCATAATAATGTTACATCAAAGTACAGAATATCATAGTTCAAATAAATGTACAACGGAAATTTTTTTACAATAAATGTAATACAATGCAGTGGAAACAAATAAACTAACATAGCGGAAGACTATAAATGCTCCGGACACAGCTTTAAGCTTCGATCCAGAATCCTGCTAAATGAAATAATCTGGAAAACCAAAACTACTGACTGCCCGTATGGAAAATATGGGCACCCAGAGTTTAGGTTAAAATAATAAACTCCGAGTCAATCATGGGATTGGTGTGAGAACTAAAAACGATTATTAAAATTTTACTTTAAAATAAGGAATACCATGGGACCACATCGTATGTCACGGAACAGGTTTACCCCCATGAATACTGGTGCATAAACAACAACTAATAATAGTCATATGGATCTATAATGCATCACACAACATGCAATTTCCCAATCTACCCATTTAGGCTGAAACCCCAAATTTAGATTTTTCAAAATCCAATTCACTTTATAGAAATTATTCCTTTGGACTTTATTTCCCGATTCTTAGTTCAAATCATTTGAAATACATATCTAACTTTCATATCAAAGTAGATTTCACTTTGGGATCTCAAACAAAAATCTTTGGAAATATGAATTCCAAAACATTACAATGCATACAAACAAGTATGCAACCAAATATTGTGCACGACCCTTAGACTAGGCTGTATGCTGTAACATCCCATATTTTCTGTATATTTAAATTTTGATTTAAAATAAATAAAATGGAATAATATTGGGAAAAATCAAATTTTGTTGATTATAATGAGGACGATTGTTTGAATTAAGTATAAATATATTTTAAATTGGATTTATTTAGAAATGTTATGATCTGGGATTTAATATTTAAATGATTAAATGAAATTTAAATCATTTAAGTTAAAGATTTGAAATTCAAATTTTAAATTCTAAATAATCAAATTCTGGAACTTAAAATATGTGAAATCAATGTGTAAAATTTATTTAGGTTATAATTAAATTTAAAATGGAAATTATAAGTATTTAATTTGAATTTATAACAGTTAAATGGATAATTGAATATTTTATTTATTAATTAACTGCGAAATTTAATGGTTTTGGCGACTGTCCCAGAATCCGACGAAATCAGTCTCATAGGATCCGGAACAGTGAATAATTGTAGGATTTCAGTTTGCGTTACAAACGGACGTACCGTTTGGTCGTATTAGAGAAATTGCGAATGGAATCAATGTAATATGATAAATGGGTTGTCTCTAATATTTGGGCCTCCTTTATATATAAATAAACTCTTTTATCATCTAACTAACCATTCTCATTTTATACATATAGTTTCCCCGTCTGTTTCTCATCTTCAATGGATGAAAATGAAATTCCAAACCTGGATCAAAATAAAAATTATAACTTCAAAATCAAAATTCCCCAAACCCTAACATATTATATACCAAAATGAAGGCCTCGATAATACAAAGCTACGAGTGCTCTCATCTTCGTCATGCATAGCCTGTAGTTGCCGGAATTGATGGTTAAAGTCCCTGATTTGTGGTACCCTAAGCTTGAATTGGGCGTCTCTGATCTGAGCTTCAATCGCGAAATCGAAGACATGGGTTTTGGAGCTATCAGTTAGGAGAATGTCGTCGTGGTGTTCGTTTGGTCAATAACGGTCGTGGGTGGTCAGAAAATGGTGATTAGGGTTCGGAATGGCGTTTTGGGGGCTGACACTTTGGAGGCGGAGGACGCCGCCGGAGATGATAGCGTATTGAGGGATGGTACGCCTCGACGATGGAGTAGATAGGTGGTGGTCGGGGTTGATCTCGTGTCTGGAGGTGATGGGTTTAGACGGTCAAAGTTTCGATTTTTGGGCTTCTTTTCCACGTTGTAATACTATGGCGGGCTGGAAAAGGGGATGAGCGGGAAGAAGGGTCTGGATGACGTGCCAGAATTCTATTAGTGGGTTTTGTTTATTAAATTTTATATATTTTAAAATTCAAATGAGAAAAACGCTAATAACTTTCTCGTTTTAACTCGGATTTGGACGAGGTTGGGTGCGTTGGGATCGTGGCGAGATTGCGGACGTTCTGGCGCTGGTTTGTCGGCGTTTGGAGACTGTCAAATTTTGGGCTTCTTTTGGACATCTAATCCAATTAAGACCCAAAGTGAGTGATTTTTCCACTCACGATGAATTGAATTGTTCCCATATTTATTAAATTGAATTATGAAATAAGTTTGGTTACATGGTTGTGTTTGATTGTTGATGGGTTGTTTAAAATTTGACATGCAAGTGTGTTACCATGCAAATTTAGGTCAATGATTAGTTATTTAATTAAATTTAAATTTCTAGTTGGAAATTCGAACTCTTGCTAAATCCTGAAACAGTTTAATGCTGATCAGATGAATGGAATGGTTGTGATGGATGTTTGGTTGGAATTTATTACTGAATTGGTATTGACACTGCTAATGCTCCATATTTTAGTATATTGTATTGCGTGTTGATTGTGATGATAAATTCCATTTACCCTTGATGTTACGGGCATCTAATAAACCCGGGATTTATCGATAAAATAAATTAAGAACACAAAGTGAAATGATAAATCTCTGTGACCTTGATTTGGATTGAAATGATAGATCCGTCCCTGGAATATCGAGAAATTAAATTTAAAAATCACTCGGCCATTGGATAGACAATTATATACAGACATCGGTTGGCTAAATGCATTTTAATATTTGAAATTCTATTTGATCGGAAATTTTTATTTAAAGGAAATGAGTCGATGTTGATAAATCTTATGTTTCCTTTAGACATGACTTGAATGTTAATGAAGCGGGCAAGAGAAATTATCCAAACAAATTGAGATTTGGAAAAAAAAGAGGGATTTTTATATGCCTTGGAGCTTCAAAATTTATGGAAGTTGTTGAATTGATCATTTCCATAGAATTGAGTTTGAAATGTAAGTTATTTGAAGATACATGAAATTTCTTCGAATTTGGCATGAATACGAATTTGAATCCGTTAAATTTAACGGTTTGTTTGATCAAGGTTGAAATGAGATATGGAATTAAATGAACTCCATTGAGACTTGAATATAGATTAAGTATTTTAAATTCGGAAGAAAGGAATAATTTTAGTTTAAATGTTATTTTCAAAAATTCTATACATATACATACCTTTCTTATTTACAAAATAAACTGTTTCTGTTCTGCAAAAAAATTATTTAGTCATTTTTTTTTACCTATAAACTACTATATTATGAATAAATTTTCTTTATATTTTATTTTTAAAATTCCCTAGTAAACTTTCAATTTATATACATATATACATAGGGTTTTAAATTACCTTATTTTATTTTATTTTGATTATTATATTCTATATATATTTTTCTTTATAAAGTTTCTTAAGCATCTATTTTTCTTAATTATATTTTATAAATTGTAAATTTCTTCCGAAAAGAAAGAGTTTGGATTTAAACCGTGGGTTGAATGGAGTTGAGATAAAGTTATATTTATTTGAATATGAATCGATTTTAAACCAGATTTTTTATGGAAATGTAAATTATATTCTAGTCGAATATTAATGGATCTCCTAAGTGATTGAGAAATGAGTTGTTATGAAATATATATATAGATATTCTACTTGAATATGAATGAATTTCGAGCATAAATCGATTTGGAATAATTATAATCTTTTGAGATGAAGTATATTCGACGTGAATATAAATCAATTTTGAAATATTATATGGCTATAATATATGGATTTGGGAATATATTCTATTTTGGAATATGATCGGTTTTGAGAATGATTATGATATGCTGATATGAAATTTTATTCTTTTTGAACATAAAAACTTGGATCGAAACGAAATATGATATTTTGATATGAAAACGAACCTTTGTGAAAAGTAAAAGAACCAACCGATGTGGAAAATGTAAGCATTTGTTGTTAGAGAGACCGGAGTCGACAAGTAGCATACTCTCTGTCAGTGTCAATACCGCTTTAACAACTGTGAACGTTATGACGTATCCAGAATGAAAGATGATGACTTGGAGGCGATTATTGAATCGAAGAAGATGAACGATGACGAAATTTCCCTGACCTTCAGGTCAGAATTGAAATTATTAAAACAGGAGCTATATCGTGAGTAATTGAGGTAGCACCTTTGATCAGACACACTTCTTCGATACTATTTCTATGACTATGATGATGATGATGATTTGGGCCCTTTCTGACTTTGGGAGTGTGTTCCGAGGTGGAAGGTAGTGGCTGTTATGCGTTACCACCGGTCCGGGAATGCAATTGGTAGAATCCTACCTTGGGCATTGCCTCGAGTGCCTTGTCATATTTATCCATATCGAGCCCCACACGATTTAGATTTAGATTTGCCTTCTATGGAGTGCCCTCTGATAACACCAGTATGGTGAATTTATGGTACTGTATAGACTGTTGATGCCTGTAAACGGTGTAAGGGTAATATGGTAATCCCGCATACGCTATTTTTATGATATTTACTTTGCTGGATAGACACTATCATAATAGTGTATTATACTATGTATATATTAGTTTAACGGATCCTCGAGAGATGGAAATTCCCGTAACATCTCTTGAGTTACTGCACCTATAATACTCAAGTTGTTTCGTATTTTAATTTGACTAATATGAGAATGATTTAGTGTTGATCCGAGTGTTTGTTGTGTTTCCTTTTTATGCAATACGTTCGGGTCAGCAGAAGTTTGCAGTTAGCGAAGCTTACCTTGTTCTGGAGATCAAAGATGAAGAGTTGGTATATATATATATATATATGTATATATCAATTATAAGTATGTATTTCCACTGCACTTTGTTCCGCTGCTTGTTATATAGATATGTATATGTGTAACTATGGTAATCATTGTATATTATAGCCAAATGTATATATTTCAACTGCTTTAAATCGGATATTTGTTTATTATATGTTTTCCTTCTGCTGCGAGATTTTGCGATTGGTTTTCTCTTCTTTCTTTCTTTTTCTTGTTTTTTTCTAATAACCCCCTGCATTTGCGACTTGTTTGGATCGACATGTGTAGATTATTGTCGATTCGAACGGTCAAAAAATGGTGGGTCGTTACATACATGCCCCTCCAACTCGATATATATATATATATGTGTGTGTGTGTGTGTGTGTGTGTGCACCCCCCAATATGGAGCAGGCTATGCACCTCCCACGCATGGAAGCGTACGCCGCCCAAAGCCATTTAAGGCTATAACACCCATACTTTTAGCCACTCTCGGATTACCCGAATCTTTAGCCACATACTTGCTAAATCATTATATATCCCGAAGTGGGGAAAAATCATTTCACAACATAATAATCACAAGTACTTTCAAACTATAGTACTTCACATCAGCAATTCACACATATGATTAGTCACTATTAATCACATAACATTTGCGCTCGTACATCTCAAAGATAGGTATTAAGCAAGAGAATAAATTCTCCGCCACCAAACAGATATAGAAACTAATCGGATACGCGATGAACCACAATGTAAAACCATACTTCACTTCCAAATCATTGGGTTTAGCCCTCGAAATCCTTTTTGTTTTATAAAACATTTTATAAAAACGTTGCCTATCCAAAATCGGGAATATTATTCTTTTCACTTAAGAAATCTCATTTCAAAATCATTCATTAAATTTTGAAATAAACAACATCGCTAAACACCTTATAGTCAAATCGTGAAGTGTTTCACAAGGTGTTAGCACACAAATATTTTTACCCAACCCAATGCTAAATGTAAAAGTATATTCTGCTCATAAACTGGTCGAGCACCAACCAAACAATCAATCAACCACAATCAATATCAACAACCAAGTAAATTTGGTTTAATCACATCACGTGTTTTGGTAAATTCAATTACCATTTATTCATTCACAATCTAATTAAAGGTTTATTCAAACTCAAATTGGTTTCAATCTCTAAAATCATTTCTTATTGATTGTTCAACTTTCTGGAAGTTAATCCTTCTTTAACTAGGTTAAAGAACCAATGTCATTTAAACACAGTTCACGACAAACCCAAAATCCAACTCGATATTAAATATAAGGCTTGGAATAGAAATTATATGGCTTATATTCAATATCAAATTCTGAAACCAACGGATATCGTATTGGAATAACGATATCAATATCTTCCAAATTCCCACAACAATATCCGTATAGTCATGGAATCCAATAATGAAATATTCCGAAGATTATTTCTACTCATATCCATTCCAATTTATATATTGGAAATTTCTGGTTATAATAAAACCCTTTCCAAATCCAATTTATTTATTTAAAAATTATTGGATTATTAATCTTGTTAATAACTAGTTCATTCAGATAAAAGTATATTTTATCTTTTCAAATATGGAATTTTTCATCCAAAATATTTCCAAATCATTTATTTTGATCTTACACAATTTTTCCATATTTTTAATAATTTTAATAAGGCCCGTACAGTCGGTTCCCAATATCGGCCACCGAACTACATCCATAGCGACCTTTTTTGAAATTGATTTGGACATAATTTAAAATCCAACCATTCAAAACCAAATCTCATGTATTCGTTGGAAAGCTCATTTCGATATAAACCCAACGGTTACGGTTTTAGGAGATTCCGACAGTCGGATCTCCCATTATACCAATTCGAAGTTAATGGTTGAAATTTGCGGCACGTTCTATTCAAGCCATTATATATATATATATATATATATATATATATATATATATATATATATATCATCGATTTCAATCCAAAATGTATTTTATAAATTGTTTATAAATTCGTTTTAGAACGATTCCAACTTCCATTTCAATTTTAAATCAAAATTGAATATTCCATTACACAACAAATTTATATATTTTATATATATGTTAAAAATTATATTTTTAACAATCCAATAATCATTCCATTTCATGACCATTTTATATATTCCTTACATCACACACACACACATATATATATATATATATATATTATTTTCACATCGCACACATATATTATTTTCACGTCGCATATATATTTTATTTACATCACGTATATATGTTTTATTCACATCACATATATATTTTATTCACATTACGTATACATATTTTTTTTCACATCACACACACACACACACACATATATATATATATATATTATTTTCACATCGCATATATATTTTATTCACATCACGTATATATATATATATTTTATTCACATCACATATATATTTTTTATTCACATCACATATATATTTTATTTTTACATCACATATATGTATATTATTTTCACATCGCATATATATTTTATTTTCACATCGCATATATATTTTATTCACATCACGTATATATATATATATATATATATATATATTATTCACATCACATATATATTTTATTTTTACATCGCATATATATATTATTTTCACATCGCATATATATATTATTCACATCACGTGTATATATTTTATACAACACACAAATAACACAAATTATCCATGGTTTGTACAAAACGTAGTGTCAGGAGCTGCTAAGCCCCGTCTGCAACCTATTATATTTTATTTGAATTTAGAGATCTCGTGTTGGGTCCACCCATCCTTAAATTGTAGCTAGATCCATTTTAGTCTGAACTTGTTCCATTGTGTAGTGCTCTTCAAGACAGTTCCAACGCAATTGAAACTGTTCGATTCTGATAATTAATGTAGAAGTTATCGCCATTTTAATCTAACATATATTCAATATAATCATAAATCCTTAATTACTTAATTTAAATTATTTACGCTAACAAAATCCGGTCCGTTCATTTTTTTCCTTCTTCCTCGATATGGCTTGTTACCCATGTCTTCACCATAAAACCCAAAAACCTTGTGCCCTTTACTCCAAACCGTACGCCACCTATGCAACTTCGCCAATGATCAGCTTACACCACTAGGAGCGCCGCACCTCCGCATTCCCCCTCCTGTAACCAGCGCCCACTCAGTGGTGCCTTGCTACCCCAAATTGACTTCGAACAGTCCACCTTCGAGTGCAGAAAACTCACAAACCACTCAGTAAAAATTGATCAAAACCGTATCACTTTGGAGCCGGCGAAAATCTCCTTGATTTTTGTTTTAGAATGACAACATCGTTCTTCATGGTTTTGAAACGATTTAGGATTAAAATTGGGAACACCGGGGCCATGGATTTATTTGAGCGGTGGCTGGTTTATGGGAGAATAGGGTTAGGTTTTGACCATATATACTATATTAATCATATTATTTAATTTTTTATTTCCAAATATATATATATATGTTTATTCATCTGATCTCCAAATCAAACCCAACGACTGTCCTCCCTAGCTAATTACCCCCATTCCGAACACAATGGGATATGTTCCGTAAGCCCATTCGACTATTTCGATCAGTTTTTATCAAAATTAAAATATAAATCAATATAACGTTAAAAATTGATTTTAACATACATTTTAATTTATCGGGGCCACATACTGACTCCAAAAATTCCAGAAAAATAAATCTAGATATTTTTTGACGATATGGTCCTAACAAAACTAATTTCGTCAAATTTCAAGACCGTTTGAAAATGGTGAATTTCCAGTTGATTAAATTCAAACTGAAAGTACCAAACGTGTTTAAATTCACCACGCTCACATATTAATTTAAAAAATTATGAAATTTGGAATCTACGAATAATTAGAAATTCTGGATCCAACAAAAGTGGTTTCATCGAAAACGGAGGTCAATTGCAAAATGGCTATTTTTAAGGGCTATGTATTATATTAAAATATATATAAATTCCGTAGCGACTATTTTAAATTTTAAACTGGACATAACTTTCAATTTATATTATGAAATCTCCATTTCTTAAATTCGTTAGAAAGATATAATTAAACAGATTCAAATGTTTCTAGTTCTACTGAAATCCAATTTATTTTGAATCATGTACATTCAATTGAAATTTAAAATTGAATTTTCAAGCTACCACGCCATTTCAAGCTCGTTTTATAATTAAAATAAATTTATTCGTTCTAACTTCGTTTAAAAATAAATTTTTAGTCGTTATTATTTAAAGTAAATCATTTTAAATATTCAAAATCCATTAAAATAACTAAAAAAATATTTAAATTGGTTCTGAAAATCCGGTTGTTACATTTTTGGTCTGGTGTTCTTTCCTCTCTCCATCGTACTCGTAAGCTCTTCAATGTCTCGTTGGGTAATGGAGCAAACTGTCTGTTTTAGCATGATATATGGCATGAGTAACTACCTTTATCATTTGTGTTCTTAGCTCTTTTTTCTAATATATCTCACTCTCATCTTTTTGTTGCCAACGCTTTTATTGCTGGTGTCAATGGTCTAAGCCCTCATGGTCCATTTGATATCTTTGTCCTCCTGAATTTATTTCCTACTAATGATGTGCTCATTAGCACTTATATTGCTGATTCTCCACATCACTTTATATGGGCTCTATCGCCTACTTATAAAGGTTTTTCTGTTGCTTCATGTTAACAGTTTTTGAATTACTCTGACAGATGTTTTGCTTTTGCTAGACTTTGGAAATGTAAGGCTTCTCCAAGAATGCTGTTTTTTCAGTCATGCTTAATTCATAACAAAATTAACACTTGGGGTAAATTGGTTGCAACATTGTGCCTAATCCAAGCTGTGCATTTTGTAATGATCATGAAGAGACTGTCCAGTACCTATTTTCTGATTGTGACTTCACTTATCCAATATGGGTAGCAGCAAGTATTCATCTGTTGGGCTTTACACCAATTATATCCTCAATTCATGATTATTGGCAATGTAAAACCACTGATAAATATCTGGATGTTTTCATAATGACTTATTGCTAGTGCATTTGGAAGCACGGAATGAGTTTGTTTTCAACAAAAGATTGGGTAGCGTTTTGACTATTTGCAGGCATATTAATCATATTTACCGACTTTGGACAGAACAAGTGCATTTCTGTTCAATCTTGCTCTACTTCAGGCCTCTCCAGCTGAATCAATGGGTAGCAATTCAGTTAGCTCAAGTCGTGATCTTTTCTGATGTTGCTTTCTTCTCAGCATAGTTTGTTTTATGCTGTTGTTTATGTAATTATGTTATGCTTTATCTTTTGTTGTTTATCTGCATGAATATTTTGTTTGTATGAATCAGTGCGCTTGTCCTGGCATGGCAGCTTGAAAACATATGTATTTTGGCCACCAGTTGGGCATGTCAACTGGGTATTATCTAAATTATTAATGTATATGAACCGACTGTGTAGCACCATGCTACACATCCGTTTGCTCAAAAAAAAACTATACAAATATTTTAGTGAGAGAATTCTCACTTTGGTTTCCACTTCGTCAGTCTTTATGGATGGACTGTTTTAATAAAATTAAACGACCGTTTAATTTTATCAAAAACTTTAACAGCGTCCGTTTCTGTTCTAGTCTGCTCCATGTTGTAGTGTTCGACTCAATGATTCCAACGCTAGTTGTTTCACTGAATTCTATATCAATTCGAACGAGTTACAGTCATTTTAAATGTTAAATACATAAATTTATTAATTAATATAATTAATATTTCCTAGTTACCTTTAGTTAACTAAACATGAAATTTAGGCCACACGTTTTATCTTCTTCCATGTCTGTGAAAAACAAAACCCGTAACCATCGTTCCATCGAACAACTGCTCACGCCATTCGAGAAGGCCTGGACCAGATCTGAGAACGCCACACGATAGCCCATCCGATGAGCCACCACTGCCGGTCTCACAGTCAAACTCGCGGCCCTCGTCATCCTCGAAAATCACACCAAACTCGCCAGCTTTGGACGCATAAATCTCATTAATTACTGCACTAATTTCGATCAACACCGTGCCAATTCAAAGAGCAGAGGTAGCTTTACAATCTTTGTCTTGAAGTTGGGCTCTAATTCGGATGGGATTGAGAGAATTTGATGGATTTTATTTCAAAAAAATGTAGCCAGTAACAGTTAGGGCCGGCGGCTTTAAGAGATAACTAGGGTTTTGGTCACAAAAGATTATTTATATAAATAATTTAATAATATTTTATTCGTTTATTATTTGCTTAACACTGCAAATAAGAAATCAAACCCAACGACTAACGCCTCTAATAAATACCTCCATTTTAGACATAATGAGATATGTTTCGTAAGCCAATTCGACTGTTTCGATCAGTTTTTATCAAAATTAAAATATAAATCAATATATTGAATTTAAACGTACATTTTAATTTACCGGGGCCACATAATGGCTCCAAAAATTACATAAAAATAAATCTGGTTATGTTTAGATGATACTGTCTTAACAAAATTAATTTCACCGAATTTGGAGACCGTTTGAAAATTGGCCATTTTCCAGTTGATTAAATTTAAACTAAATTTACCAAACACATTTAAATTCACTGCGCTCACATATTAGTTCCAAAAAATATGAAATTTTGAACTTGACAATAATTTTACATTCCAAATCCAACAAAAGTGGTTTCGTCGAAAACGGAGGTCGTTTGCAAAATGACTATTTTTAAGTGTTATATATTATATAAAATATGTATAAATTTCATAGCTACTATTCAAAATTTAAAACTGGACATAACTTTCAATTTATATTATGAAATCTGAATTTTTCACATTCATTAGAAAGATATAATTAAACAGATTCTACCATTTCTGGTTTTGCAGAAATCCGATTTATATTTCATTCTGTACATTCATTTAAATATTAAAATCGAATTTTTAAACTACCGCGCCATTTCGAGTTCGTTTTAATTAAATATTTAATTTATACATTCTAACTTCGATTTAAATAAATTTTAAATCGTTATTATTTAAAATAAATCATTTTAAATTCTCAAAACCCATTAAAATAGCTAAAATTAAAATTTTAAATTGGTTCAGAAATTCTAGGTTGTTACACCTCATTCTAGGTCACCATTCGTAGATGTTTAACAAACATTCAAATAACAATTCAAGCATAAAAATTATCCAAATTGCAATCAACCATTGTAATCAATTTGTAAAGTTTAGATTTGAAAATAAGAATCAGAGGTTTCCATATATCTGCTAGTGATTTCATAGGAAAATATCACAATCTAATGTCTAACCATTTAAATTCATAGTTTTAATGTAAATTATGAGATTCATAGCATTTAACTTTTTAAGAATGATTCTAAAATTTTAAAGTTCAAAATTTTGCAAATAAGAATAAATCACTCACCTATGCATATAAAACTGCAGATCTGAATACATTTCCTAGATCAAAAATGAAATAAGATATACCCTCTCTCCTTACAGTTATATATATGCTTCTTTACCCCAGACCTACTAGTCTCTCTATTTTAATTTTTAATTTGTGGAAAAATAGATTTGATAAAGAAATTTTATTATAATGGAGGTAGGAGCATTGAGGAAGAAGGAGAAGAAAAGAAAATGACAGAAATGAGTTACAGTGACTCATTTCAACCTCTTATCTTCTTAATTCAAAATTTAGGTTTGGTATCCTTAATCATAGGCCAAAAGTAATTGAAAATATGTTTAAGTTCAAATAAATCCTGCGAACATTAATAACGTGTTATTTTGCAAGGTTGTCAAAAGAAAATGGTTCCTAATAACCATTTTCCAAAATCATTAAATGATACAACAACTTATGAAAATAATATTTCTTATATACACGTTAAAACTTGCAAAATTACAGGTTGTCAAAAAACATATGCATTGATGAGAATTTGGCAGTTCCTTTCATGAAAAGATTAGCTAGCTGAGAGAAAATCCTTACAACTTAAAAAAGGATGAGACTATTTCGCTTAGATTGTTAAGTCATGAATAATGACAACTTGCCCTAATGATTGGAGATCTTAAGAACTAGGTTCAATGCGTAATAATGCATTGTGTAGTGATATGAGTTGAACATGCTATTTTTATATATTAAGAAGCATGTATTTCTAAAGTCATTACATGACGAGTTAATAGAAACTCTCGATGAGATTTATATTACATATAGGGTGTAGTATCTGCTTTCAAGAGTACTCTTGATGGACTCACTTTTGTGGATGTGAAAATATGATCGTTTCCTATATGGAATTATAGACAAAATTTCTACACCATTCGCTAAGCTAGGACAGATGTGCATGATCATAATGCACATGGTCATATATGCACGAGCTTACCTGATTGCACTCTAGAAACGTTGTGTGTGGTTTGATGTTATGAATTGAGTTTAAAACTATGCATCACTCTAGTAAAAATAGAATCATATCCACTATGCAAAGATTTAAGTCGAAAGACACCTTCATTTATGCACAATTTTATATTTTCAGAAACTGCTCGAATATATTTTAAAGAAATATCAAGTGGTAGATTATTGGAAAATGTTTTGATTTGAAGTGAATTGTTAAAAAATTGGAATAAGTCTATAAGGATTCTAGTTATCGTGTAAACCCCCATTGTAGGAAAATAAAAAACAATTAAGTATTTATACTTAATTTGTAGATGCTTTGTTCGGTCATTTGGCCAATCAACGATTCTCCTCAAGAGGGATCGTGTTTGGTCATCACAGCGTGCATTGATTGATCAACTCGACATGAGCTAGCCCGACTCGGACCAGTACGGACTGGGTCGGATTGGGCTTGTTGCTGTCTAGCACTTATATTTTTGTATAAATTTTCTAACCATGTTTTGAACGGCGATCAATCAGGCTGGGGTGATCAGATCGTGCCAATTCCTTTTAGAGAACGTTTTGTGACATTCAGCTTGAGCCTGTTCCTTTTAGATCTAATTTTTCATACCACTTCACCCATGAAATTAGCAACTGTATTTTACTGTTTCGTCCACTTAAATGATAAGCCGACGAGATTAAAAAATCACCATACTTTCATATTAAAGCTTATCTTCTTTCTAATTTTCATAAAAGCAAAAGGCAATGGGGATTTTTGAGTGCATCATAGTCGACGTCTTTTATGCAGACGAGAAGACACTACCAAAAAAGGCGAGATTGTTTTATCATAGACGTGGTGCTGCACATTTTAAAATTGTTTGTTCTGTTTTTATACAAGTAACAATCGATATTTATGTGTATTTTGCACGATGATTTTTTTACTGTTTTTATCAAAGCAAGCGTATTCGGTTGCATCCAAAAAATGAAGCACCCCATTTGTTCTTTGATTTACCCCTCTGGTTTATATTAAAGAATGCGGTGGAGGGGGATGGAGAGTTAGTGGAGAGAGAGAAAGTGATTATGTGGTAGAAAAGAGGAAGGTCAAAGGGGTGCTGCATTATTTGAGGTGTCACTGAACCGAGAGCTAGTTTGTTGACCCCATTTAATTGGGGTCAGCATGACACCACTAACGGTGTTAGTGGTGCACGGCTGAGATTTAATACGAGGAATTCAGGGGGCAATCTCAGTCGCACACCACTAACACCGTTAGTGGTGTCATGGTGACTCCAGTTGAAATGGGGTCAACAAACTCGTATTGCATTGAACCCAGTACGAGTTTGTTCACAACTTTTTAACGGATGTGAACAAAACACCACTAACACCGTTAGTGGTGTGCGACTCTGATTGGCCCCTGAATTCCACTGAATTCCGCCCGTTTAATCTCAGTCGCACAGCACTAACGGTGTTAGTGATGTTATGTTCACACCCGTTAAAAAGGTGTGAACAAACTAGCTCTCCATTGAACCTACCTCTTTTATCAAAGATAACAGTTCATGTTGTACACATATAAATGCAGTTAATGCTGTCTCATCAGCATCGCATTTAATTATTTTTGTTTATTTATAAGCCAGTAGCTGTTGCCTGTTTCAAGTCTACCATGGGTTTTTTGTTAGTACTTCAATACCAACAGCCGTCCACATGTCTAGCATGGGCTGCGTCATAAACGTTTATGACTATGTAAGAACATGATCGATCAGTGACCGGTTATATTTAAAAAAATAGCTAGGGACAGTGTTACAAGCCGCAGGTTGGATCATCTGAACCCAATTTCCTCTGATTTGGTGGTTCCAATCAATTAAATCATTTCATTTTGGGATGATTTACACTTTATCCTTTTGATTTACGTCCGAATTTCAGAAAGCAAAGTGTAAATCATTCCAAATGTAATGATTTAATTGGTGCGGACCACTGAATCAAGAGAAATTGGGTCCAGGTGATCCGCACTACCAGCTGTTTCTTGGTTTAAACCTGCGGCATAAGATCAACAACCCCAAATGGACAATTCACTGATATAGAAAACTGAATGACAAGTTGTCTGCTATCTTTTAATCAAGGGCTAGACTCAATGTCTGTTGACAGCAAATCCGCACTATCAGCTACGCAAACTAGAATATGAACCACTGGCCATCTATTCTACAATTCTACGGTTGTATGCGCTTGAGGTAAACTAACTATATGGAGGTATTTTAGCGGGTATTTAAACGAAGCATTCAAAGGGTGCTGAAAGTTCAAAAGAGGATTGCGTTTGTGGTTTCATGCGAAATATTTTAATTTGTGAATCATGATTTAATTATTTTATGTTTAATTAGTTATTTGTTTTGTTATGTATTGTGTGTTTAATAATTGAAAATAAGGCATGGCAAATTTGATATTTCATTCAGTCACAACAACATCTCTTTTTGTACTTAAATACGAACGAAACAAATTGAACATACGGTCTAGAATAAGCAAAAAAAAATAACCGATATACAATTACTTATTACGGAGGAATATGTTCAACATATAACTAAGATAACCAATCAGATCAATATCAGAAAACCACCGTGCCACATCCAAGTTGATCATGGGATTGTTACAAAATATCTCTATAAGCATCGATCTCTCAATGTCTGTAACAGCATTCATAATAGAATGTCACCAGTCCACCGTTCTGATGAAACAGTATGTCATAACCAAAGATTATGGGTGCGTTCGCAGTGAAAATTTGGCACGTTCATTTTTTTTTCGCGTTTGACGCGTCCGCCGCGTCGGACGCAAGCACCTTTTACCCCTTCCAGATTCCACGATTCTCGAACGTTGGAAAACTAACCGTTGGCGTTCGACGCGTCGGACGCCAACGGTTAATTTTCCAACTTACCCTTTCAGGCTCTATTAAACCGAGCCCCCGCCCCCATTTTCTCTCATCTAAACCCGATTACACTCCTCCTAACCTCCGATTTTCGATTTTTTGGAGCAATTTCAAGCGGCAAAAACGGTAATTTTTAATATCGTTGTCTTTGTTTTTCAATTTTCTACCACATATATTTTTTTCGGATTTTTCTGGAATTTATTTTTTTTTGGTTACGCAGATGGCTTCCTCTTCCACCACTGCTACCTCGCAGCCATTTGCGAATTGGACAGACGACCGGGAGTCCGCTTTCATGAACGACCGTTTTGGACTGGAGTTCACAGAAAACCAGATTAAAAATAAATGGGACAACATGAAGCGCACTTTTCGCGAATGGGACACTCTGCTACGAACACCTGGCGGTGTATGGAATGCAGATTTCGATTATCTGGACAGTCCTGATGATTTTTGGAGTACCGGCGGTGGCAGACCATTCAGAAAATTCAGGAAGCACTCGCCGGTGAAGTTCCGAGACCAAGACATTATGTTCGAGGGTTGTTTGCGCAAAGATACTTGTGCGTATCTGATTCCTCAGGTTGCGCCTCCTACTGCACCAGCACCTCCACCAGCGCCTGCAGCAGCTGGTTCTTTCTCCCCCGGGGACGCGAGTTTCTATACTGGTTGGATGGCTTCGGGCGATCCACTGTCTGGTCAGCCCTCTAGGCGCAGACAGGCAGAGCGTGCCAGCTCGTGGGTGACCGACCAAACGAGACAGCTTGCTGCTCGTTATTTGGAGCTTGTTCGGAGATCGGGGACGCGTGTGGATCTTTGGGAGATTCTGACGGTTTTTCGCAACGATGAGCGGAATGTTGATATTGCTCAGGAGCTCAGCGATGAGGACTTATGTGCCTTTATTTCATCGGAGTTGAACTTATTACCTCATCGTCGTTTATTGTAGATTTTCATGTATTTGTTTTAATTCCAGTAACGTTGTGTTTTTTATGTTTTATGAAAAACGTGGTCGTGTTATGAAATATGTTGTCGTTATAGTTTGATGCAATTAGAATTTAATTAAATCAAAACCATTAATTTAACAATTAAATACCACGCTCAAATACCCCGTTCGTCGCTAAAAACACAATTCTCCTTCGCTACAGTACCACGCTCAAATGCCACGCCCACGTTCGTTAAGAACGCACCCTATGGCCAGGGACGGAGGCAAGTAATGCCTGGTGAGGTCAGGTGACCTCACCAGAAAATGCAACTCCTACAAAAAAAAAAAGAAAAAAAAAAGAAACAAACGGAGAAAAACAGAAAGAAGAACGGAAGAAGCCAACAAAGAAGAAAAACTAAAGAGGAACGTAGAATGACGAAGTTCTCGCGCCCCTCCTGATTGAACACGTAGCACCTGGTGCTACCTCCAAAGCTGGCAAAGCTTCCGATGTTCACGGATCTCGCTCGCCGTCAGTTCCCATTGTTTATTAGTTTCCAGCGCTTCAAACTGCAAACCGTGCGCCTAATAATGATGTAAGTCTCCGATCCTTTCGTGTTTTGGCAGATAATGCTGTGGCTATTGGCTTCGTCGCAACTAGGCAATTACCTGTATTTGCGGTAAATAACGTTGGCGGAAATGAAAAGTTGAAAATCTGGTGTCAACCATGTGGTTCTGAATGTTGTGGTCATCAACTGACTGTGAAAATGCCAATGACAAGATATTACTGTAAAAAAAAAAGGTTTTGGGGACTGTCGCCCCCGAACCCCCCTTCACTCTTTTCTTTTGTGACCTCACCAAGATTAATTCCTGGCTCCGCCACTGACTATGGCATGTCAGAAGTAATAGCCCTGCAAGAGGAGGGGAAAATAGGCCCGTGAGGCGTCACTATGCATCCAACAATTGTACATGGATGAGTCTACAGCAATGAACGGGTGGTGTTGAGTCTTAACCGGGGAGGTGCGTCTTTGGGTATTTGATACAGACGAGTGTCTTTTTCTATGCACCTAGCAAACATCTCGTCTACCTCGCTAAATTTAAGAGGGCATTTCGTTCAAACCTCTGTACTTGTATGGTGCAATGTTTCACCACTCATCAGATTCGTCTAGGTAATCATGCTCATCATTCCACTAACCTCCTGGAAGCTATAACCAATTATCTCATGTCCTCCAAAGATGCTTCATATTATCTAATTTATTCTTCAACTGCATTTTCAACCAGCTATCGTTAAATCTTCGTTAAATTCCACTGTAAATATGGCAAAAAAATGATCGGTTATTTCTCCTAAACCCTAAGTTGTTGATCCAGACGTAAATAAACGCTAGTGTGCGTAAATTCATCTAGTCCACATAGGCATGAATGAAGCACCAGTAGAACCAGAATTAAATGAGTGAGTCATACCGCTGAAAAGACAAAATTACAAACATGTCTAAAAATCAAAAGATCTAAAAAAAATAAAAATAACTAAAAACAATTTACCTAAAAAAACGCTATCAAAGCTGAGATAATCGAAAATAGAAATGAAAGCGAGGAGGGTTTGAATTTGTTGAGAAAGAAAGGCGGGGGAGGGAGTATTTGTGGCCAAATGATAGAATTCATGGCGTTGCCATCAAATGGCCTTGGTCGGCTTACGACGAGGTCGACGCATTGTAAACCAAGCCTGGTCAGGCCAAAGGAGTTTAATTGTAGTAATTTTACATCATATGCGTTTTAGCCGGGCAAAAAAACACTTGTACACTTTCACAGTAATGCTTCTACTCAAAAAAAAAAAAAAAAAAAAAAATGGCGCAGAGTATAAAGCTAAGTAGTTCCAAAGTAAAGAGGGACCGGGAGATCTAGCTAATATTGCGTTCAATGCATGCATCCATCCATACTCACTTTTGGCAATCAGCTCAATCCCATCTCTCCTATTCAGTGTTTAATATGTTCGTATTTAGTACCTTCATGTGTCCAATTTAATCTCAACCCAACACCATACAATTCGATTATTCTGATTGGATCTTACGGTACTACCAACTAAAGAGTTGATATAAAAATGAATGGCAAGACGAGTTTGAGACAAATGTATCAGGATCGTTTCGCATGTTGTTAATATAGAAATGATGATTTGAATAAATAGTCTTACGTCACGGAATAAACTGAAGAGTAAAGTATAAATATTAGTTGGTAGGCATATAAGAATAGGGATTTCTTTTGCTATAAGAATGTGTATCAACTCATATGTATGCGTTCAATGTGAAAGGAGAAGGGCTTTGTTTCAACCATGATTGCATAACAAGATGAACATGTGAAACAAGATAAAAGAACTGAACGGTGGACTCGACACTCCTAGCTCAGTTGGTTAGAGGTACAAATTGGGATGCGACATAAGTCTCACCTCTACCAATTTCTAGGGATGACTACCTAGGTAGTATGAAGACGTTGAAAAATCGGGGTATATCACTATTTGTGGGGTTTACTAAAACCGACAAGGAATCACTTGAGTGAAGTCTTGGGTTTCACACCGAAAAAAAAAATGAACGGTGGGCAAGAGGAGAGTGGACTAATTGAATTTTAATTATAAGTACTAAATTCGTTGTCCTCGATAAAACTGGTTCCATAATACTTGTGTTCTCCGTAAATACGTTGAAATGAAAAATGCGTTTTTTCACCTTTCTTTTACAATATTTTATTTCTGATGGGAGACAACTGTCGATTTTGGAAGTGTCGAAACTTACAGAGAATAATATTGGAAGGACATGAAAAGCAATAATGATACTACAGATGCACGGTAATAAGCCAGTGCAACAGTTTCCGTATGGGCCAAGCCCAATTGAATTTTTCATTCAATTGCAAAATTGATTGGGTCCTAGCAATCTATGCATAGACGTAGGCTTGTCAAAAGTAAAGGTAGAGACTGCGTTTTATTGGTACTTTTATTTATATAGCATACCCTTGTTTTACAATCTTATTTCACGATTAGTCATCATTTAAAACTATTTGCATCCGTCTTCTTGTTTCAATTAAATCATTGGATTAACAAAAACATGCCGACGCGGTTTCAAATAGCGCTAGTACACTATAAATTCGTACAATTCATCCGTAGCTTTAATTTGATCAACTTGATAATGGATTGGCCTAATAGAACTAAACATGCAGTCGCGCTATTTGAAATTGTCCTAATAGACGGAACAAATCGGGCCCCAGTATTGTTATACAGGTTTCATAACAGAAACTCGTTCATTTCTCTCCAATCTCACTTCGCTTCTTACGTTTTTCACTTTACCAAACTGCATAACAAACCCAATACTCAAATTACATTCTTTTTCACAACTATATATAGGTTACAGTCCAAATTGGGTTATTTTTGCTTATTTGCATCATAATTGTAGGCAATCTCCTAAGACTATTGTTTTAATTTATTTGCATTTCACAATACAACTTTTATTTCACCATTTGTTGCAATGGATTAATTGAAAGAAAATCGATGATGAGACTTGATGAAGTATTATGGTCATTAAGAACTTGATTCTACTAGAAACATGGTGGATGTTAAGTACGTACCTGAAACCCGATTACCACCATAAACCATACAAAATAGAGTTTGCAAATACTCAATTAAATGTTGAAGCAAATAATCGTGGAACGGTAAAGTAATTTGCGTCGAAGCAATAGAAGTTTTTTAACAAATTAAAACATGTACCTGATAACAAGCAAACATATTTCATCGTAGTAGATTGAAGTAAGTGGGCTAAACGTGGTAAAGCACTAGTTATGGGTAGCCTTCGCTGCGGAAACAATGTTACTATCAAAAAGTATGACGTGAATGTGGCCAAAAAAAAAAAAAAAAAAAAAAACAAACAAACCTAATGCAGGTCATAGGTTCTACGTAGGTACAAATTATACGTTGAATAGGGATAATCCTGGAATATTCCATTACTGTAATTTTACTGAGCTGATTGATCCACCAATGTGTCAAAGAAAGCAGAAATATGCACTTGAAATACAAGAAGAAAACTCACGGTTGGAAATCAAGATGTAGAAAAAACCTATGCAGTTAAAGCGCTTAGCGAATCCAATGTGCCGAAGGTCCAAAAAGTCATAGTGGATATAAAACAAGGAAATAGCAGATTATAACGGATGACTCTAAAGTAACATATATAAATCGTTTGTAATGTTTTAATGAATGTAAAAACGATAATTGAATGAAAAATAGCACTCAATTTAACTATAATTAGTACATTTTTAATTTTAAACAAAAACATGCACAAATATATGTAAATAAACGTAAATTGTTGTTTAACATGATTAAATTTTATAGAACATAGAGTACTTTTGTTTTTTTTTAAAATATATTTAAAATTCAATTAAAAAACATAACTTCATAATTTTTATAATGTGTAGGTTTCATTTCTCAGTTCGTTTCTTTCATTAAAGATATAACGGGAATAGCGTAATGTAGCGGGAATAACTGGATATGTTGAAAATAGCAGAATATAGCGGGGATTAAGCGTCGAGGCTATTTGGGAAAAGCATAGTGGTGATAATCTGCTATGGGATATAACGGGGTAATAGCGAGGAATTAACTGCACAGGAAAAAACATTCATATGTGAAAAAGGAGATACTGAAAGAAAATTTGCAGTTGAAGAAAGAATGTTACCGATTGAAAAAAAATCAATCCTAAAGTTGGAACTTCTTAGATATCCTAATGAGTAATTTATTGCATAATGTAGCATGTCATGTTAGTTCTTGAGATGACGGTTTTTATGACATCAATCTTAATACTTGTTATAAAATATAAATACTAACATTCTTGTTTGTGTGTGTGTGTGTGTGTGTGTGTGTGTGTGTGTGTGTGTGTGTGTGTATATATATATATATATATATATATATATATATATATATATAGACGAGTGTTCAGTAGCACCCGAAACAGGACAACACCCTAAAATGTCACCTGATTTCCACCATATATCATGTTTCTCTCTCCCTCCGCTCATTCTCTCACCTTTCACTAACTTAAACTAATATAGCTCCTCATGTGTGTGTATGTGTGTGTATATATATATACACATACCAGTACATATGCACGCCCGATGGGCGTGTGCATATATGCATTTGACCAAAGTTGGAAATGAAGTTAAGAATGAGCAGTCAGTACAGATTTGTGTTTGCAGAAAATGTAGATTTGTGGATGTAGTAAGCAAAGCAGAAAACAGTTACTACAGCAAAAAAATGCAATCAGAAAAAAAAACGAAAGCAGTAAACATGCGTGATTACATAAGTGCAGAATAGGTGGACAGGAAGGAACATATAATTTCTCTGTGTAAAGCAACAATAGCTTGAATATTTAAAAACTGGAAAGGCACTAATGGAGCAAACAAAATACATGCAATAAGAGTTTATAACATAGTTTGCATCCGAGAGCAATGTTTATTTGGTAGCAGAAAGTATAAAAAGCAGAATAGTTGGAAAAAAAAATAGATTGGATGACACTAAAACAGGGCAGCAAAAGCAGGAGCAGCAGAATGATTAACGTGATCATGAACGCGAATGGCTTTCAAGCTCAGCAAAAACTCTATCAATTTCTGTGATCTGTAGAGTTTGAAAAAATGGAGTCATAAGTCGGGTTTATAAACTTTTAGTATGGTAGGATAAGTAAAATTAGATGAACTTGAAAACAAAGCTGACCAATTGTGGATCGTTCCAGTACTCATCATCCTCAATGTCAACTTTGTGAATGTGAGGAGAACTGTGGCATCATCGTGGTTAAGTTGGTTCTGATTAGGTGTCTAAAACTGAGTGATGTTGCGCTCCAAATCGTCCGGGACTTCAACAGGCGTTGCAGAGGTTGTAGGTGTATGATTTTTTGAATTACGGGAGCTTTTACGTGTCAGCTTTTCAATGTTGCGGAAAAAACGAACGGATAGGAACGGATTGATGGTGAGGCAAAACAAACAACAGATAACACCAGCAAAACAATCACTGATCTAGCAATAAAAGAAATAACACAAGATATTTATAGTGGTTCCACTAACGTCTTGTTAGTGTACGTCCACTTGGGGAGAGAAGATTTTATTACTTCTCTCAATAAGAAAAATTACAAGACTGATAGTAGGGAAGAAGAAGAACTTTAAGAGATGATACACCTCACATTTTTGAGATGATAATACATTCACCTAATCCCTATCCTTATATAAGGATTAATGCTTGGGGTTGAAGTAATTGATTTATGATATAAATCAATGCCTAATTAATTCTTCAATTCTCCTGATAGGCTTCCTTATTTAACCCACCAATTAGGGAATTAATTCCTTACTTCACTATCCCAAAAAGAAACCTTCTTCAAATCCTTCCACTTATGTAGGTAATTTATTGCCTATCCCTTTTACAAATAAAAGAGCAATAAATGTCTGATATCTTCCAAATCTTCTGCAAATTGGAAATATTAAATTCCCAAATCTTCTCTAATTGGAAATATTCTATCACCATAATCAATAATATCTTCTAATCTTCAGCAAATGGAAATATTGTATCCCAAATTCTATCCATCTTGATACTATATTTCCTTGAAAGCATACCAACTCCACCTACATCCTCTTACTCTAAGCATCTTCCCGGACAAGACACCATGGTTACTTTCCCCAATGAGCTTCGGCATGGCCATCACCCATTGCACTTTGTCAACAAACTCCGGCAACGCCACCGCCTGTCAACAAAGTGTACAAAGTAACCCCTTCAAGTAAGACCTATCAATCTTCACCATGAAAACAAACGTCTCCATGAACCATCTCAACCCTCTCCCCACACCGTGCCACCACGTGGCATCTAACATTTCGATAAGCGATTCCAGTTCGAGCAACGCCTGAACTTAGCAGTCTGCAAAGACTTATGCATATCCACTACTTTCTCCTTTGATCTTTGACCAACTTCAAATGATCCCTTCTTCCGCTTATCAAACACATCCTCTTGGCCAAATCCCACCTTGTTGAAGCTTTCCCCTTTGATCATATTCTGCCTATGCAGAAACTCAAAGTCCCTTCTCGTATGCCTAGCTTTGACATCTTTCCACTAGAACTGTAGGCTCCAACCCTTGACTCTCCAAGTACAGTGCTTCCCATCTCTTGACTTTATTTTCTTCTTCTTCTCCCCTCTCTCCATACCAGCTAATAAGGCTTCTGTACTGCTTCCTCCTCTACCTTCACTCAACCCCTTCATCTGATCCTTCAAGTCCTCAAATAGAAGACCTGCCTTCACATCAAGATGTGCCTTCACTGTAGTATCCTCTCTCATCCGCATGGTGAAAAACGTCTTCAGCAAAATCAGATGGTTGGTTAGTGACTTCTTTAGATAGAGTTTTTTCAGCTTGGTCCAAATGTCCTTAGCAGTGGTCTCACCGCTAATCTCTGAAATGACATTTTCTCCCATTGCCAATTGTAAAGTAGTAAATGCCCATCATTCCATATCCTTCCTTTCCACGACTGAAATATCATCCGTCAACTCCTTAGAAGCAAATACCATAGGATGAACATTATTCCTCACCATAACAGCTTTCATCCTCCATTGCCTCTTCTCGAAGTCTTTATCCCCATTCCATCTTTCAATTGCTAACTGAGATCCTACTGCCATATATGTCCATTTGACATATGACCTTGATACAATTGGTGAATTCTCTTTATCTCCTGCCATAATGCCTAACACCCTTTCTCAATCAGCCTAGTAGCTCTGATACCAATTGTTGCGGAAAAAAACCCGGATAGGAACGAATTTATGGTGAGGGTGAGGCAAAACAAACAACAGATAACACCTGTAAAACAATCACAGATCTAGCAATAAAAGAAATAACACAAGAGATTTATTGTGGTTCCACTAACGTCTTGCTAGTGTACGTCCACTTGGGGAGAGGAGATTTTATTACTTTTCTCAATAAGAAAAATTACAAGACTGATAGTAGGGAAGAAGAAGAACTTTAAGAGATGATACACCTCACATTTTTGAGATGATAATGCATTCACCTAATCCCTATCCTTATATAAGGATTAATGCTTGGGGTTGAAGTAATTGATTTATGATATAAATCAATGCCTAATTAATTCTCCAATTCTCCTGATAGGCTTCCTTATTTAACCCACCAATTAGGGAATTAATTCCTTACTTCACTATCCCAAAACGAAACCTTCTTCAAATCCTTCCACTTATGTAGGTAATTTATTGCCTATCCCTTTTACAAATAAAAGAGCAATAAATGTCTGATATCTTCCAAATCTTTTGCAAATTGGAAATATTATATTCCCAAATCTTCTCTAATTGGAAATATTCTATCACCATAATCAATAATATCTTCCAATCTTCAGCAAATGGAAATATTGTATCACAAATTCTAACATTCAACAGCAGGCATTGCCAAATCCTTACCTTTAGCTGAACTTTTGGGCTGTGTTTAACGATATTAGCCAGTAGTTTGTAAAGTGAGCAAGAAAAAAGAGATATGTAAAAAAAGAAAAAAATAGTAAAAGTGGAAGTGAAAGGGACGTAGTACCTTTGTCATTTTTTTGGTATGAAAGCTCGCACTCGTATGGATCGAAAGTGAAGAAGAGTGATGAAGGTAGGATTTAAGTAGAGCAGTTGGGGAGATATATATATAGAAGTAGAACAGTAAAGTTGCATGCTTAGTGAACAGGTGTAGGAGAAATGGCTAATAGAAAGGAGGGAAAAAAGGAGATGATTAAGGAATGATCTTTTTAATTAGTAAAAGGTGGAGAGAAGATAGGAATGAATGTCACATGTGTATGTGCTTATTTCTGCACTTTATTCAACAGTTCGGTTACGTGCAGAGCATGCATGAACGTCAGTTCTAGACCATCTCTCTAGCTCAATACTTGAACAATTCATTCTCTGGAATACATATGAAGCAAGTAGTATAAATTTTGGTTTTCAATAAGAAGCAATATAGTAAGAGAATCTGAGAATTTATTGAAAATCATTCCACTTTTTCAAAAAAAATAAAAATAAAAAAATAGAGAAGCATATATCTTAAGATGACATTTGCTCTTATATTTTCCACTTCTTCAACTCTCTTCTGTTGTTTTGCTAACTGAGTGAGTGTCTATATTTTATTTTTTACTTTTACACTCTGTGAATTGTATTGCAAGGCCTGCATAACAAAAATATAAAACTTTGTCAATATGTAGATTAATATCATTCAGTACCCAACACCAACAATTGGTAAAGACTAAAATGACAGACTATATGACTTCCACATTAAGCTAATGTTCATCCGAACAATTGATAAAAGAACAGGTCATAATATATTCATCATATAAACTACAGTAACAATCATGTGGTTCATTCACCATTCCAATTTATGAACGTCACCTGTTTATGTGCTTCTTACTGCACTTTATTCGATAGTTTGGTTATGTGCGGAGCATGCATGGACGTCAGTTCTGGACCATCTCTCTACCTCAATACTTGAAAAATTCATTCTCTGGAATACATATGAAGCAAACAGTATAAGTTTTGGTCTTCAATGAGAAGCAATATAGTAATAGAATCTGAGAATTTACTGAAAATAATTCCACTTTTTCAAAAACAAAAAAATAGAGAAGCATTTACCTTTAAGATGACATTTGCTGTTATATTTTCCACTTCTTTAGTGTTGAGTCAAGAATTTCATAAAGTTTTGATTTCTGATAAAGAGATAAGCCGTGATCGACAAAAAGAAGATATTCATAGGTTTGAAGAGACACAAAGAGCAACATATAGTATTTTACGTTAGAGGTTGATTACTTGGTGTTTTAGTAGCATTACTTATGTTAAAATCTATCCTCAAATAATCGCATACCTCGAAGTTATCAGTATATATACAAAAATATATGTGTACACATTAATTGTGCACAGTGAGCGAAACCGGTCGACCGCCTATATTTCTACCAGTCGACTGTTTTTGCCCAGTTTGCACAATAAACGTGTACACATAAATATAACGTATATATATTCTAATTCCTATCTACTTCTCCTTTTTAACCTGTCGACGGTTTTCTTTCAGAGAGCAACCTTTCAAATAGACACTTCCTTTCTTCAATGGTTGCATCACCTTCTCTTCACCAACAATCATAGCCATTGTTTGTTACTCTTCACAAAGGGTTACAACTGTTTATTTTTTATATAAACACCATGAGATCATCATTCCTATCATTGATTTCTATCATACTAACTTTACTTATTGCTATCTATATTCTTGATCTCATTCTCAAGCGCTAAATTGTTCATATTCAATAAAATATCATTTGAATCCTAGAATCTATTTAATATTCTTTTGATTCAATATGATATCCACTTCCAAATCTTCATATACACAAATAGTCTATTTGAGGATAAGATTATAGGAAGGTTGTACCACAAGTGACAAATTCATGTTATCAAGAACATGTATTGTCAACAACAATTGTATTCATCTTTGTTAAAGTCCTCGGTATTGTAAGAGGAAAGTGTTGAAGTACTCAGTGTTGTTAGAGGCGTGAAATCTCGTTTGTCTGCTCGGGTGTTGTATACATGTTCCTCCAGGTAAAGTGAGGTGATTGTTAGTGAAAATCCAGATAGAAGTCTGGGACTGGACGTAGGACGGTGCTCCGAACCAGTATAAAAATCCCTGGTGTGATTTTTCTATTTTACTGCATTTTCTGTTATATATATATATATCTGTGATTAGTTATCATTTTATACTTGTGTTTTATACATCATATTACATGATCCGTGTGTACTATACTAGCACGTACACGCATTTTCATTTAGCTCTCTTTTGTTGTTTTGCTAACTTAGTGAGTGTCTATATTTTATTTTTTACTTGTACACTCTGTGAATTGTATTGCAAGGCCTACATAACAAAAATATAAAAATTGTCAATATGAAGATTGATACTATTCAGTACCCAACACCAAGAATTGCTAAATATTGATGTCATTTTATATATACTTTAGCTATCTTTTAACATAAATGATACTTCAAAATAAATGAAACACATATAGTAATGCAATAAACTACAAATTGAGTATTAAATAGGAAAGAAAAGGAATTTTGTCCAGCGTGCCTGTTGTTGATAGTGAAAGAGTACAGAAAATGTATGCAGTTAAACCAATAACTCCGTCTAAATCCATAATATTAGTTACGTAACCAACAGCTTGTTCTCTCGTTGATTTATGCCAGGTGAATCAATAAATGAAAAAAATAGTTAGAGATATACCTCTAAATGCACTGCAAAACGTCAAAGACACCGAAGAAGCGAGTGCATTCCAGCCATTAAAGCTTCTTGAACCTTTTGTTCAACTGCTGAACATTAAACATTATCTTTAGTAAGAGCTAAAAATAATCTTCCAAACAATAGGAAAACCGTAAAAGCTCAATGGATCTGGAACAAATTCTATGAAAATAAAGACATAGGGAAGATCAAGAACATGTGATTCACGGGTACACATACCAAATATGAGATGGGTGAGGAATTGTATGAAATAAAAAAATGAACAGTATACAACTTTGAAAACAGATTGTGGAGTAGGCTGGAAGTGCTAAACCTAGTTTAAAGCAGTAAGTATAAAGTTAGGGAGGATAAATAAACGTAGTACTGAATGCATAAATCAACAATTGTACCTGTAGTGTTTCAATGGAGAGTCTTTCCAGCGGGGTGAGCAGTAAATAAACATTTCCTCTACTCCTTTCCCGGGCTTGAGACCGACATCAAATAAAGTAATATTTGATGGCGGAGTTAAAAATGTTTTTTTTAATGCAACATGTGTGTAAATTTTAATGCTTATGAATGAGAGGAATATGGTTGACAAAATATTACTGTTTTTAAGTGTAAAGAAAAAAGGCTGGACATTGCAGGTGGCAGGGAGGAAATTGTAAAACTAGAAATAAATAGATGGCAGTAACATTAATGAGTTGTTTATGCGAATTAAACATGGTAGGATAACAAATTGGCTTAACTCATGTTTGAAGTACATGTTAGTAAAACATCCTTGTAAACCACATTTCTCGTGCATACCTCTAGATAAAGCTACATATAACTGACCGTGGGTGAAGACATGTTGGTGTAGGTAGATACCAACAGTCGGAATAGTTTGTCCTTGAGATTTGTTGATCGTAAGAGCAAAAGCCAGTTTAATAGCAAATTATTCTCTAATAAGCGTGAAAGGCATGCTAACATTTTCCGAAGGCTTTAGTGATATTCGCGGAATAAAAACTCTTGTACCACGAAAATGACCAACTGCAATTTCTGCATCAATAAGTTTTCGGTGGAAAACACAGCAAATTAACCTAGTTCCATTACATAATCCTATTTTTGGGTCAATATTGCGAAGAAGCATTATTGGACAACCAACTTTAAGAGAAAGTTTATGTGGTGGTAGTCCACTTGGGGCAAGAGAATTTAGGAATTCATGCTGATACAAATTATGCATGTCTTCTTCAACGGAGTCAAAGGAGTAGTACGTATATTCCAGACCGGGAAACATGTTAACAACAGTATTATTGATAGCGTCAACAGTTTCATTTGTGGGGGCTAAAATGTCTCTATTCAAACTAGAAGTAGCATCATATAATGTTTCGCTAATTGATGGGAAAACATGGTCGATTAACGAATAATAGGGTTCGTATTGTTCGACGATATAATAATATCATCAGGGAGTTTGATCATGTCATCATGCACATATGGTTCATCTCCGTTTCCAATACGCAAAACAAAGCTAGCATTTGAAGGATCATGTATAGCACACATATTTTGTGTCAAGTGAAAAACCGTTACGTCTGACCATATGTATGATTGTGTAATGCATGCATCAACAGTTTGAGCTCTAGTACCATTTTGGACAATGGGCAAAACCTGTCGAAAGTCACCACCTAAAATTATGATTTTGCCACCGAATGGTTTGTCTGTATTACATATATCTCTAACTGTTTTATCTACAGCCTCAAAAGCATGACGATGAGCCATTGTTGCTTCATCCCATAGAATGATCGTTGTTTCACAAATAAATTTTGCAATATCAGATCGTTTTGGATGTAACAGGTGGAAGAAGAATCAAGTGTTATTGGTATTTTAAATCGTGAATGGGCAGTTCGACAACCGAGTGATGTTAAAGCAACAATTCCTGATGTGGCAACTGCAAGTGCAATTAAACCTCTACTTCGTGAGTGAGCTAAAATAGACTTATACAAAAATGTTTTTCTTGTACCCCCGACCCATCTATGAAAAAACAGAATTTATGTTATGAGAAATTGAAACACCCCACCTCCGTTAAGGTCAATCACAAAGGGAATGCCTTAACTTCGGTGGAGCATTGTAGGTAAAAGATACAGATAATTTACAAGACAGATATATAAACAGCAGAAAAAACTAAATTTATTTCACAAGTACATGGTTCAGTTAAAACATTACAACAACTATCTCAAACCAACTTCCAAATTATTACAACAAATCTCTGTCTTGAATTAAAACATAAAGAAGCATTAAAACAACATTAAGGCAGCATAAATCCCCAATATGAGAGTATCTAAAGCCATAGCCCAAGGAAAAAGATTCCAAGCAATACATCTACTCTCTTCAAGCTGGAAATGATCCGATCTAAGCTGAAGTATTCCCTCCCTACGGACCTGGGGAGGAGGGGGGAACGGAAGAAAAGAATACGAAAGAAAATGGGGTCAGACATGAGTCTGGTAAGTCCAGTGATTATTTAGCATGTAAACAAGAAAAAGGATTATGACTTGAATAAACTGAATCTATGACAACACCCTAGGAATAAGATAATAAGACTGAATATGCTATCGCACTCATTTCAACTTCTCTGCACCCCCTTACAAGTGTTTCAACTAGCATCATGTGTTCAAGATAAATGATCCCCTTTTTATCGATCGGCTCCTACTCGTATACGTTTACCACTTGTGTCATTCGGCCCTGCATGATTGTAGATACCTGTGCTGGTCACACCATAGGGTGTATCAAGTCCTATGGTGGCAACCCGACACAATTTAAGATGCACAGAGTATAACTACTGATGCCCAGTGCCTGCTTATTCCACTCCGGAGTACGTGCACGACCGCACTCAGTCGAAACCTACACTGATGCACCACCTGTCCTTGTTTTAACTGCTTATAATCAGCCCAGTAATCGTGCCTCACCCTGCCTAGTTCAGGGTACCATGATACATCTATGTGGGTTACTGCTGAAATGGATCCCCGTTACTAGGTTTCCTATTCAAAATGTTAAAATGGTTAAGTGTTCTCAAATTAACCTAACCCCACCCATCAGTTTAGTTAACATGTTGTGTTAGTTAAGTGTTGCCTTAATTAACTTAACCCTACCGTTCCTGTCTTAGCTTTAATTCATTCATTAAAGCACCAACCACTCACATTAGATATGTATTGTTGCAGTTGCTGGATGTGTCGGTCGGTTCCGGGCAGTCTTACACCGTAACTCAATCTAACCTCCGGTTCTTTTGGGCTTGATGCACTAACCTCTCATATTAGATATATATTGTTACGGTTGCTGGATGTGCCATGCGGTTCCGGGCAGTCTTACACCGTAACTCAATCTAACCTCGGGTTAGGCATATTCGTCTTTTTCTTAATTTACATATTTACCTTTCATATTTATATGTAAATTATCCACAATTATTGCCATTCAAGTCATGCCCCATTTACCCTCTAAATCATATTCAAAATTTTTGGTATATAAATTATACCATTTTTATGCCACCAATCATTCATATATTTATGGGCCAAATTATGCCATTAATATAAATTTTAAGGTTTTTCCCAACGTTACCCCTGTCATACGTTCGCAAACTTCACATAGAATGTTAGGCTCGTAACTTAGCCTAACTTATATACAAAAGGGGAAAGAAAGGAGCATGTACCATTCATACAACATAAAATAATAAGGATCTAACTAAACACGTGTCATGTAAATGTGGCATAAAATAATGAACTTGCATTTTTGGATCCAAATAGCATGAGTCTTAAGCATATGAAATTACCCAAATTCAACTAGGCATGTAAACGTAAACTTGCAATTTGGATCCAAATAAATATGAATATTAAGCATATAGAATTACACAAGTTCAACTAAGCATGTGAATGTAAACTTGCAATTTGGATCCAAATAAATATGAATCTTAAGCATACAGAATTACACAAGTTCAACTAGGCATGTGAATGTGAACTTTTATTTTGGATCCGATAAACATGAATCTTAAGCATATGGAATTACATAAGTTCTACTAGGCATGTAAATATGAACTTTTATTTTGGATCCAATAAACATGAAACTTAAACATATGGAATTACACAAGTTCAACTAGGCATGTGAATATGAACTTTTATTTTGGATCCAATTTTCATAGATCTAACTGTAGATCTAAACATAATACATGTCTTAGCCTAATAACTTGCATGTAACATAACATGAATAAGTCACCAAATTTACATAATACATGATTGGTTTAACATCAACATAATAACCACAACAGTCTCATAAGCATATACGATAGAATCATTACAAGAATAGACATGAATCAGCATCATCATTATCTTACATCTAGGAATAACTCTAGTTTTCACTTATTACAAATCATAACTTTTAATCGTTCGCATCTAAATAATAACAGGACTTACAAACAAAAGAAAGTCTTGTTTTCTGGGATCTTTTTTCTGAAATTGAAAAGCAATCCCTTGATGAAGACTATCAATTCTCTAAGTTAGTTTTGATTCGTAGCTTGCTTTCTAGTTTGAAAAGAAATGGTGGCTAGGCTAGGACGATCATGGTCAGCATGGTGACTCCTTGGAATGAATTTGTGTGATTTAGGATTGAGGAATATGGTTGCATTTATAGAGGTTTAAACTTATGCGAGCCGTTAGATTATCCTAGGAGCAATCACAACCGTCCAGACTAGATACAGTTATCCAGAATTGCCACCTAAGCCCTAGTGACTCAGCAACAGGTAAGAAAAGACTCAGCAACAAGTCAGAATCGTCACTGTTTTGGATCTGGGCGAGGGGGGTAGGTCGACCCCCAAGTCGACCTCCTGGTCGACCTGTATAGGGGAGGTCGACCCCCTGATCGAACCCCTGGTCGACCTGGCCTGGGGCAGGAAAAATCCCGCCTAGCCCGCTTCTTTGCTTTCGTTTGAAATTTTGAATTTTAATCTAAACTGTTTTTAAATTATTTAAATTTCTGAAACTTCTGAGGGCCATAACTTCCTCATACGAAGTCCGATTTACAAAATTCCAAGAAGAATTTCGAGATGAACGCAATGGCATAACCCATTTCCCTTAATTCTCACTTTAAAAGTTAAGTATTATTTAATTCGTTCTTTTAATAGACACAGAAAATTCAAGGTGTTACAGAAATAGAGTTCATGGTAACATCAAATGCATGTCGTTGTTCCAAATTTAAGCAGTTAACAGAGTCGATGTCTTCTTGTGGTACATGAACATATTTTTCATTCAAAATAGCAGTACAAAAGTTGCAGGCAGAGTCGAAATCAACAGATGAAATTGGAAAATCATAGTCAAAAATCGATTTGTTGTACTTTTGTAGCAAGCTGTTAAGGTGTGATAAACAAACAGGAGTGAAATATGTATTGTCGCTAATGGAAGATGTATGTTTGTAATCTTTTATCATGTATTTGAATAGAAAATCCCATATTTTGCGCACATGATTTTGTTCGCAATAAACTAAAATTGTAACAAATAATCTTCTAAGTGTAGTTGGCATATGTGTGTTAGAAGCATCCCGTAAGCAGTCGTAAATACCGTCATCATTTTCCAATAAGCCTCTTTGTTCAGCGGCTTCTTTAAATGTATGGTATTGTGTTCCTTGCACGGTAAGTAAATCAGAAAAAAGATAACGCACCTCTAACGTGTGTTATGAATAATCTCAAGAAATAACGATCACCTTAAGTGGGTGACACGGTATAAATTTTGCCTATAACCCTACGATTATTTTGTCTACGATCCTACCAATATTTTTGTGGGAACTCGTGGTAAAAGTAATGTCTTGCCTCTTCGTCACTAACATTTGTACTAAAATATTCAATAAGCATATTTTTAGTTCTAGTTTCGTCATTTAGTATATCATTCAACTGTTCTAAAGAAAAATGCAGTTGTTGTCTATTTGGGAGATGGATTTGTAGACCAATAATAGAGGGTATAATTCTATTAAGCTGGAATTTAAAGATTCTCCATAAAGACTCAGGTGGACAAACCCATTGAGCGTTAGCAAATTTTGATATTTCATCGTTGTTGTCATTTGATAAGGTAGAAACACCTACCGAAACGCGGTCAGACCCTTTGTACACATACTTGTAAAGATACTTAACGGATTTAACACTTGAACATATTTCAACATTTAAATGGCATTCATATTTTAGTAGTAAATACGGTGCCTAAAACGCCTATGTCAAATAAATCATGTTTTAATTGTTCTAATTTAGCATGAAAAATTCTAGTTGTTAAGTCCGGTCTATCTTGCGGTAGCATTCCAGGAAGTAGTTCGTTAATAATTTCAGGCCATTTAGCATTACAGGTAATCGTAATAAAAAAATCAGATTTTCCATACCTTTGCACAACGGCAATCACATCTTGATAGCGTTGGTGCATATCCCGTGGACTACCAATATGAGATGAAGGAAGAAATTTTTTTACACCTACATTGGCTAACATTGAGAATGTATAAATAGATGTAAGATAAGAATGTATGAATCAAGCGGAAATTAAGTAAATTGGATAGGGATAGAATACATAACATACCGGTCAATGTTTTCCCTACAATCAACGCATCTTGCAACCGCTGATACAAATCAGCCCTGATTTTATCTTGATGAGTACGAACATATCTCAGTCTCATCGTTTCTATTTTAACAAACATATCAACGACATATTGTTGAAAAAGCCGGCCGACAAGCAGGAGGAGCGATGTGTCTCCAGGTCATATCTGGGAGGAAAATGAAGGTATTAGCAAATGGAAAGGGGATTGATAAAATATAAGAGTATTTTGGACATCAATGTAATGAAAGAGAATTAAAGCAGTGCGTAAATGAAGTTATGACATGGAAAATAATGAGAAACATTAAAAACAGTGAGTAGTAATATTAAGATGCATATGAAAGAAAATGTACGTAGTGTGAAATTATTGTGTACAAAAGTAACATGATATAAGTAGGGCACAACATATTGTGAACATAAGTTAAAAAAAGGTTGCAATGTTCAAATGTAAGCAATTAGATTGATGGATGTACGAATTAAGATGAGTTAAACATGTATCAACATATGATATTATATTACCATAACTGTACCTGTATAAGATGCGAGTAATAAGATGCACAACTAATTTCATTGTTTCCACTATCATGTAAGCTCAAATCCCAACCATGGTGATCATAAGGTTGCAAAAGTGGATACTGAAGTGGATCATAATATCCACCTGTATCCAGAACCCATTGTAGATTTCTAGACCGTGTTATGACAAGTATGTCCCTACCTTGTAAATCATCTGATTCGTCGCCTGCAATTATGTCGGCAACTTGCGATGCAGTAGGCATCTCATGAAGATGTCGATCAATTGTAATCTCTTTAATTTTAATTCTGCAAATGTGCATATCAGGACATTGTCCCAACCGACGTAGAACAGAAACAAATGGGTTAACTAAATTCAGAACTTGTGTTATAATTTCAAGTAGCACATGTCTTAAAACTACATTATCGAGTTGTCGATTTTCAGTTTCACGTTCTATGTCGTAAACGTATAGATGTAAATATCATGGTCTGGTTCCATCGGAAGGTAGTACACTGCCAATGGTAGATGGAACCATTGAGCACAATATGAGTAAACTCCATCCATTTTGTTAGCCAAATTTTGGTCAATTTGTGCACCCATTGATGTGAAAGCGAAAGCATTGTTGTAAGATCTGATATTAGCTCGGAAGTGCATGCCAAGTTCTGTTTGATCAGTAAAGAGGGCAAACAACTGCGGTGGAGCGGAAGGTAGAAACATACGGATCGTATCGTTTGAACAGCACGAATTTGAAGATTCAAAAGCAAATTTCTTTGCTGTGCAGAAGGTACAAAAAGTTGGTTCTAGCAGGACATGTTTACGAAAGGCATTATTGGCTATAAAGTTTCGTGCGCAGTTATGGGATGTTCTCAATGTTTCAAGAGAAACAACATTATTTTGGACTGTGTGAAAAAAAGAAAAAAGAAAGAAAGGGATGAATGTAAGACAATTTTTGAATGTCATATCAAATAGTACCACTAATAGGTTCATCTTGTTGTTCTGCAGACTGAAGCCGTTGTGAACGGCGTCGTGTTAGCTAGATGTTGTTCATGTTCATCGTGAGATATCCTGGCACGTCTATCTCGTTGAGCTAAGCGTCTGTGTTCTCGTTGTTCAGCATCCATGAGGTTAATGAACAAAGCAGTTGAAAGAGTACAGGTGCCTGAGCAAAAGAATACACGTGGAAAAATGGCAACAGATATTATAGAAGGTGTTTGTAGGAAAGATGGTAAAGATATGAAGACGAGAAGAGTAGTCGTTATAATTATACACATTTTTTTCAGCTGTAAAAAAAACTGCATAAAATAAGGAGGAAAAATGGAAATTTTAAATAGAATGGATTAATTGAAGGAGGACCGAGTAAAATAATTAAAACCGTTGGTTTTTATAAAGTTGAGTAGTAAATTTAGGACAATAATGCAGTTGTATAATGGGCAGGAATGTAAAAGAGTATAATATATTATTTCTTGAAAACCAAAGCATTCTATACTCGTATTTTTGAAAATAAATGTAATATAATTTCATCATAATTTATGTCATATATATTTACCGGATCAATGTGCTAAATGTTCGCTGAATTCACATTGGTTCATGACAAAGAACAAAAATTTATTTCATTCAAGAAAACACAAAAGAGATAAGCTTTCATAGGCAGGGTTTTACAAAGGTGAGTATAAAAATCATACAAGAAACATGTAAAACTAGATTGCAAGTCGAACAAATACATACGGATGCAATGTTTTGTGAAATGCGAAAATTGTACACAGACATATAACATATGTCCAATGTGAATGCAAGGTGAAGACATTAGTACTTTCCAAATGGTATGCGATAAGTATCGAATATATTAAGATGAATGTAAAAGTAGGCATTTGATCCATACCTTTTGCTGGTTGTATGGGTGGTTCGCCAAATGCACAAATATCGTAAGATTGCGTGCAAAGTTAAGTGCATATCGATTGTGGTCCGCATTTACTTCCAGCACTGATATATTAAAATGGATGCAAACTTTCGTAGACAACTGAGTGGTAGAAAAAAAAATCACCGGTACCCTGTTCATGTGAGAGTTGTGGTCATACTTGAGAAACTGTGCCTCACCATGTATAATGGCTGCAATAGTTTCTTCAACATCTGACTGGCGGAAGAAAATCACCGGTAGTCTGTTCAAGTCAGAGTTCTGGTCGTAGTTGACGAACCATGCCTCGCCATTAACTACGGCTACAACAGTTTGTTCAAAATCTGATAGGAAGCAACAGTCGTAATGTGTTCATTTCATAGTTGTCATCATAATTGAGAAACTGGGGCATATGACTTCCAGCAGAATATCATCGGTCAGTACGACCAAATTTCAGATGATATATGATACATCTGTACATATGACATAAATAATTATTAACTGTAATCAATTAAATTAACGTAAAAATTACAATGCCAAATTATTAAAAAAATGGAGAATGATCGAGTACCCAAAGATAACAAAAGATGAACTTTAGTTATAACATTCTGACTTCAGACCACTTGAAGTAAAGTGTGCTCGTTGGACATAAATTTGAATGATTGGCGAGACGGGGGAAAAAAGGCAATGCATCATGTCGATTTGGCATGGCATTCGCATGTACAGTATTGTTACAGTGTTATTCATTATTTTAATTATAACAACAACATTTCAGAATGTAATATGGCTGTAAGATTTGTTAGAAGGAAGTGATAATGAAAATGGGATCAGAAACCTAAATTCAGTATGAACATATATAAACCTGATCCATGGCCATTAGTAATCCACAGAGTCAGTGGTAGATGATGTTTAACTGTAGTCAGCCAACTTGGCGTAAGCATCGTAATGTGAATCCATCGTTTATGTGAATCGTAGTTGGCATTGGCATGGTCGTGTGAATACTTCCGCTGGTTACCAAAAAAACAGCACAGAACTTAATAAAAGGGAAAGATGAGGGATAATGATATGTAGTATAAATTTCGACCGTCAAAGTTTCAGACCGTTCAAAGGTTAGTTTCGTATGGTTGATGGTAATTTAAGATTAAGTTTAAAACAGTTCAAAAATTACCACACAATTGGGACCAAAAAAATCATGCATGTAACAATTGATCTTACTTAAACCAATTGCTATTAGTATTATTCACTTTGCGACCTCGAAAAGAGTACAAAGGCTTCCATTAAAAAAAGCATGAGTAATTTTCAATAGCTGTAGAGTATGAAAATGGTTAACTATTGGGTCGATCATCAATTACGCTAATAAACAGAACCTTATTTATGCAATAAAATGTAAGTATATATAATGATCTTATGATTAGTAGATATATTATAAAAAGGGAAAATACATTATTATAATAGATTACACCACTTGAAACGTATTTATTTTTGATTTTCCAAAGCCAATTCGCGATCATAATTCTATCCCAGACATTTACTTTTTGTCAAAATAATTAAAGGTAAAATCATTGCTTAGACAGTCAGGCCATTAAATAGAGTTGTTTGCCTGTTTAAAATTTATTAAACTGGGTTGCTAAACCACATACATAAGCCTTACCACATATATAAATTTCCATGGAACATAAGCAGGTTTTACGAAATAATAACAATAGCATTCATGGAAGGCGGTGAAAAAATTTACCAACTAATCTAAGACTATCTACATAATGTAGGTAACGAACACAACATATGAGAATAATAAATCCATATTTAATAACCGTAGACAAATAACATGGTAGTATAATAACACCTTCCAATTTGAAGTGCTTTTTCAGTAATAGAATGGAGGATCAAAGAGTGTGGTAATGAAGGGCGTAACGGGTGTTGTATGTGTGATTAGACTGAAATGATGAGAGACAAAAAAGTGATAATAGCCATGTTTCCCAATTTTTGCAATATAGCTCGTAGGAGGTGGAATTATATAAATTGATGAAATACTAATTGATGAAATTATATGGGTAAATGGGTATAATAATATGATGTTCGTTAAACAGAACCTTAATTAAAGAAATTGATGAAATTACAGCTTTTATACAAATTGTTGAAATTCCAGCTTCATAGACTTTACTTATACGTTATGAATAGGGTTTCCTCACCACAGTAACTTGCCGTATAATAGAACAAAAAATAGCAAAAATCCAGGAAAAAATATACCTTCATAGATCGGAAGGCAAGAACCGACAATATAGTTTGAGCAGCAATAGAAACATGGGTACCTGCAGGTATGGAGAAGAAAACATTACCGAATAACATCAAGGTGAAATGAACGAATTAAAGAAAATGCAAGTATATATAATGATCTTATGATTAGTATACATATTATAAAAAAGGCAAAATATTTTATTATAATGGATTACACCACTTGAAATGTATTAATTTTTGTTTTTGCAAAGCGATTTTGCTATCATAATCACAGCCCAGACATTTACTTTTGGAAAAATAATTAAAGCTAAACTCAGTGATTGACAAAGCAAATAGACAATCATGTCATTAAATAGAGTTGTTTGCCTGTCTATAATTTATTACACTGGTTTGCTAAACCACATACATAAGCCTTACCACATATATAAATTTCCATGGAATATAAGCACGTTTTATAAAATTATAACAACAGTAAATATACGAACTAATCTAAGAGTATCTACATAATGTAGGTAATGAACACAATAGATGAGAATAATAAATCCATAGTTCATAACCGTATACAAATAACATGGTAGCATAATAACACCTTCCAATTTGAAGTGCTTTTTCAGTAATATGAATAAGGTTTTTAATGAAGACAATAGAGCCGTTACAATAGAGCCATTAGTGTGTGAACATGTTTTATCATATTAAGTATGTAATAAAGACAATAGAGTCGTTACAATGCTTCTCTATATAAGCATACCATTCTTACATTACTCTTTGTATAAAAAATAATATTTATCAATAAAATCTTCAGCTTCCTCAATATTTTCTTATTCTCTTCAATCTTATTCTTCAATTTGGTATCAGAGCAAATTGCCGAAAGGCTTTCTATCAACCAAGAGTTGTTTTATTTTATTCTTTCTCCTCAGTTTTTTTTTTCTTCTTCTCATAATTGCAGATTTTAGCAAAAGGACATCCAATTCTTGATTGTTTTGGATCATCGGTTTGTAAACTAGCCACGCCTAGATCAACTGGTTGCTAGTTTATTCTACCTCTCCTAAATCATAAGTATTTTTGTAGTGGCAATATATATATATATATATATATATATATATATCATTCTTGATTTTCCAAGAACAAAGACGGCTACAAAATTTGATATTGCATGTCAGGCATACAAAATATACCTTCTTATTGTTTTTCGATTTCTTTCTATCTAAGATTACATTGCCTGCATTTTCCTACTTCTGCCTCGCCATTTTTTTTCTGATTAATTATGGCGAACAGTAATGAAGCCATGTCTACATCAATGGTCAACACTAGCACTGATCCACCACCTAACAGCCATAACCTGATAAAACCCAAAAGTCAAATTATTACCATATATCTTGATGAAGACAATTATATATTATGGAAATATCAAGTGGAAGTTGCCTTAAAGGGTTATGGACTGTTGGAATACATCAATGGAACCATAACTATACCACCACTCATGACTTTGGGTCAAGATGGTAGCACTATTTCAAATCCAGCTTATGTTATATATCAAAAGTAGTATAATCTATTATCTTCATGGCTTATGTCTTCTATAAGTTCAAATTTGTTATCACAGATAGTAGGATGTAACAATTCTCATGAAATTTGGTCATCTATTGAGCAAATTTTTAGTTCTCAGTCTGCAGCTAGGATAATGCAGTATAGTAGGGATTTACAAAACTCCAGAAAAGAAGGCATGAGTATGAAAGAATATTTAGCAAAAATTAAAAATACTTGTGATAGATTAAATGCTGTTGGGCATAAGATAAGTGATAGTGAACAAATATTGATTATCACTGGTGGACTTAATGAAGAATATGATTCATTAATAACTGTTATTGCTACTCAGCAAACATTACCTGACTTGCAGTTTGTTCGATCCGCTCTACTTGCTCATGAAGGAAGGATTGAACAAAGAAAAACTATACAAGGTGATTTTTCTGTCAACTATGCAGCAGCTAAAAGTAATCAACAAAGAAACAACTACAACAATGATTCAAACAGACAAGAAAGTCAGTATTCAAGAGGTTTTCAATCACAAAGAGGAGGTTTTCAAGGAGGTTTCCAATCACAAAGAGGAGGTTTTCAAGCACAAAGAGGAGGTTTCCAGTCTCTGAGAGGCCGTGGAAGAAGCCGATGGAATAATAACAATCGTGTAAAATGTCAAATTTGTCAAAAATTTGGTCATATGGCAAATAAATGTTACTTCAGGTACAATCCAGATAATAGTTCTCAAAGCAGTCAAAGCAGTAATAATGCTGATAAGGGTAATGAAGGTAACTTTGAGGAATGGTATCCAGACTCAGGTGCAACCCATCATATTACAAATAATCTTCAGAATTTAAACATTGGTAGCAAAGATTACTCAGGTATGAAATATTTATATATGGGCAATGGTGATACTGCAAATATAACACATACTGGCAAAGGAACTATTTTTGGTAAAAGACAACTTCAACTAAATAACATGCTAAGGGTTCCTACCATAAATAAAAATCTTTTAAGTGTATCAAAATTTGCCAGTGATAATTGTGTATATTTTGAGTTTCATCCAAAATTTTGCTTAGTCAAAGATATTCTAAGTCATGAAATATTACTACAAGGTAGTCTACATAATGGACTTTACAGATTTAACAACTTGAAGACTGGAAATTCAAGTGGTGAACTCTGGTGCAACAACGTGGATGCTTGTAGTAATAATGATTGCAATAGTAATGAGCATTGTAATAGAAATAATGTTTTAGATAATATTACTTTATGGCATATGAAACTTGGTCATCCAAATTTTGAAACTGTCAGAACTTTTTTATCTATTAATAATATTGCTTTTAAAAATGCATCTGTTAAACACACATGTACACATTGTCAGCTTGGCAAGAGCCACAAGCTTCCTTTTAGTAATTCTGAAACCAGGTATAACAAGCCATTGGAGCTTGTAGCTGCAGATTTATGGGGGCCAGCACCTCTAAATTCATATCAGGGGCACAGGTATTATCTTTCTTTTGTAGATGCCTATTCGAGATATACTTGGATGTATATGCTAAAAAATAAATCTGAAACTTCTAACACAGTTATACAATTTATAACTCATGTTGAAAAGCAACTTAATTGTGATGTCAAAATTTTGCAAACAGATGGTGGGGCAGAATTCAAACCTTTGGCTGATTATTTTGCTAAAAGAGGAATTAAACACAGATTAACATGTCCTCACACATCTGAGCAGAATGGCCTGGTTGAAAGAAAACACAGACACATTGTAGAAACTGGTTTAACATTGTTATCACAAAGCTCATTACCCATGAAGTATTGGAATGAAGCCTTTTTTACTTCAGTTTTTCTTATTAACATGTTACCCACTAAGATCCTAGATAATAAAACTCCACATGAGATGATATACAATGTTACACCAGACTATAAGTTTCTAAAAATATATGGTTGTCTGTGTTTTCCATATCTGAGAGATTATAATAAACATAAATTGAGTATGAGATCAAGTCCATGCACATTTATAGGCTATGCTCAAAATCAAAAAGGTTATAAATGTCTTGACAAGAATGGTAGAATTTATGTCTCAAGACATGTGATATTTGATGAAAGTAAATTTCCTTATGCAGATAGACATATTTCGAAAGAAGACAATAGAGTGGAATCTATCAAGACTGTGGAGTTTAGACCAGTTAGTCTTGAAACAATTACAGACAATGAACATTCATGCACACAAGCTGAGGATATAAGAGAAACAAGTATACACATCAGTGGATCAGAAGAAAGAAATTCAGATGACACAGAAATAAGTCAAGATGATAATAACATGCACAACACTGATGATGACGGTAGCAGGCAAAGCAACAGTAGTACAAGGATATCACAAAAGGAACAGCAATCACAACAGGCACAACAACATCAAAGCAGACATCACATGACTACTAGATCAAAAAGCGGTATTTTTAAACCAAAAGTCTACAATGTGGCCATCACTGAAACTGAACCACTTAATTTCACTCAAGCACTAAAGTCAAGAAATTGGAAAAAGGCCATGGATACAGAATATGAAGCTCTTATAAAAAACAAAACTTGGGAACTTGTTGTACCACCAGCACACAAGAATGTAATTGGTTGTAGATGGGTATATAAGATAAAAAGAAAGGCCGATGGATCTATTGACAAATACAAAGCCAGACTAGTAGCTAAAGGTTATGCACAACAATTTGGTTTTGATTTCAATGAAACTTTTTCTCCAGTTATAAAACCCACTACTATTAGGATAATTTTAACTGTTGCCTTAAGTAAGGGGTGGAATATAAAACAACTTGATGTGAACAATGCTTTTCTGAATGGAGAATTAACTGAAGAAGTCTACATGCAACAACCTGAAGGATACAATTCTGATGATAAAAGGGTTTGCAGGCTTTATAAAGCAATCTATGGACTCAAGCAAGCTTCAAGGGCTTGGTATGAGAAACTCAAGATGACATTATTAAATTTAGGTTTTATTCAAGTCAAGTCTGACAACTCATTATACATGAAAAGGAGTAGGCAAGGAACTATCTTTATTTTAGTATATGTGGATGATATGTTAATCACAGGAGATAATGATCAAGAGATAAGCAAAGTCATAAAATTATTGGATCAACATTTTTCTATTAAAGATTTAGGAGAGTTAAAATATTTTCTTGGGATTCAAATTACCAAACACAGTGAAGGAAAATTGATTTTATCCCAAGAAAATTATATTTCTGAAATTTTGCACAGGGCCAATATGCAATGTGCCAAACATCTACCAACACCAATGATAAGTAATCTACGCTTATCTAAACATAAAGGGGAGGCCATCACAAATGCAAAATAGTACAGAAGTTTAATAGGAGCACTTCAATATGCAACAATCACTCGCCCAGATATTTGTTATAGTGTTAACAAGCTTAGCCAGTTTATGCAAAATCCATTATCGGAACATTGGATTGCTTTAAAAAGGGTTCTAAGATATTTGCAAGGCACAAAGAATTTAGGAATAATTTTAAAATCAGTGAAACATTTTTCCTTACAATGCTTTAGCGATGCTGATTGGGCAAATGATGTTGATGATAGACGATCTGTATCAGGATACTGCGTTTACCTTGGAGACAACATAATTTCCTGGTGCACTAAGAAGCAGCAGACTACATCCAGGTCCAGTACAGAAGCCGAATATAGAGCTCTCGCAAGTGCAACTGCAGAAGTATCTTGGATTGAAACAATGATGGAAGAATTAGGGCTGAGTCTAACACGAAAATCTGTCATCTGGTGCGACAACAAGAGTACGGTTTCTCTTTCCCTCAATCCAATTCAACATTCAAGGACAAAGCATTTTGAAATCGATCTTCATTTCGTCAGAGAAAGAACGCAGAATGGAAAGCTTGTCATCTGTCATATTCCTGCTTACTACCAGCGAGCTGACGTTCTTACAAAAGCATTATCAACCAAGAATTTTGTGAGATTGAGAGAGGAGCTGAAGGTAGTTGGTGGAGGCGGAAATGAAAAAGGAAACCCTAGTTCGAACTGAGGGGGCATAATGAAGACAATAGAGCCGTTACAATAGAGCCGTTAGTGTGTGAACATGTTTTATCATATTTAGTATGTAATAAAGACAATAGAGCCGTTACAATGCTTCTCTATATAAGCATACCATTCTTACATTACTCTTTGTATAAAAAATAATATTTATCAATAAAATCTTCAGCTTCCTCAATATTTTCTTATTCTCTTCAATCTTATTCTTCAATTGTTTTGTCACCCTAGTAACATTCCATAATGATTAAATATAAGAAAATATAGCAAAAATCTAGGAAAAAACCTTAGTAGATCGGAAGGCAGTAACCGAGATTACAGTTTGAGCAACAACAGAAACATGTGTACCTGCAGGTATGGAAGAAAACATTACTGAAGAGCACTAAGGCGAAATGAATGAATTAAAATCGTATTTTACCTGGGTTGAGTATGTCAGGGTGGGAAAAAAGGTTGTGGAGAGTGGAGATATGCAGATCTGGACAGTAGTCCGTAATCGAAGGATAAGCAAGTGAAAAAGGAAACGTGAAGCGGTGGATCTAAGGAGAAATCAGACGTAAATGGCGGTGAAGAAGGAATAAACGACAGCGACGTGGGTGGTAGGAGTAGATCTGAAGAGAAACAAAAATAAGAGGGTAGTGGAGTAGGTATGACGAGTAGACACCATGAACGAATTTTTTGATCTTTTTGTTTTAATACGGAGAAAAGAAGGAAGAAGACGGGAATAACGGAGTGGAAAAGTGGAGAAATTATTTTGACCAACCGACAAAGAAGTGGGTGTCGGATATGTGTCTTTGCAATTACAATTTCACCCTTTTATTACATGGTGTGATTCAGTTTAGGTTGTTTGACAACAAAGGTTTTTTTTGACCACACTAAAAAGCTTCACCATGGGAAGGTGTTTGTATTATTAGTGTATATATGTGTGTGTATATATATATATAGACACACACATATATACATACATACATACATACACATGTACATACATATGAGAGAAGCGTTCAAGAGCGCTCTAAATAGTGCAACACCCCTTTAGCCCCACTGATTTCCACCACATTCTCGTTTCTCTCTGCTCCCACTAACTCTCTCCCCCCACTAACTTATTTAATTATAAATACTTGGCTGTGGTTCGGGTACAAAAGAGGTTGCACCTCAATAATAACCACACACTTATAATTAAATATTTTAGTGGGAAGAGAATGAAACGAGAATGTTGTGGAAATTAGGGGGGTTAATGGGGTGATGCACTATTTAGAGTGCTATTGATCCTACCTCTCTCTTTCTCTCTCACACACACATATAATATATATGTATATATATATATATGTATGTTTATATACACATGTATGTATATATATATATATGTATGTATCAACACGCAACTTTTATGGTTCTAAAACTTCAGTAATTAAGAAATAATTTTTCCTAGAGGCTAAACCGGATGTAGTATCTATAACCATTGTGAAGGTCTTTTTAAAGCGATCAGTTTGACATATGATTTTGATATATTTAAAATTATAGTTTACAAAATTTTAATTTTTTTAAGAATGAAAGATACGCACATGAAACCATTAATTTTCAATGCTCTAATTTTAAGAACAAAAACTGTGCTTGGTGTAGTGGTTAAGCGAGTAGACTTTGATACATCAAGTCATGAGTTTGATCCCCATCAATGACATATTCTTGAATTTTAAATAAAATAATAAAAAATATGCATGTTCCAAGTTAGAAGTATGTGTGTATGTATGCATATATAAATGGAAGACATATACGATCAAAAGTTGAACATAAGGAAAGATTTTATGTGTGTGTATGTGAGTATATATGTGTATATATATAAACATGTGTGTGTATGTGTGTGTGTGTGTTTGTGTGTGTGTGTGTGAGGACCATTTCAAGTTACCCATGTTTTGTAGCACTCCTTTAGCACCCTTACCCCTTCATGAGCTGCACCAATCCAAATCCAACAAGAATTTGTAGATGTTCAATCCACATATATATTATCATCTATCCAAAATTTGAGCTCATTTCGACATTCGTAGAATGATATATTTGATGTTTAAATTTAATGTTTCAAATAAATGTCTGAACAGTGAATAGTTAAGCTAAAATTTTGAAAATGTTACGAATGTTGTAATGAGCTCAAATTTTGGATAGATGATAATATATGTGAATTGAACATCCAGATTTTTTTTATTGAATTCAGATTAGTGTAGCTCACGAACGGGTAAAAGTGCTAAAAGAATGGTACAAAACAATGGTGCCCAGGACACTCCTCTATATGTATACATATATATGGAGTGTATGTTGTTTCTGAATTACAATACATTAATTTCATAGGCTCTTAATTAATTGTACATTAATTAACATGTTATTCCAATCCTACATGTGTGTATGTGTGTGTATATAAATATATATGCATGTATATAACTTGATTATGCATTGGCCTTGTATGTCATGGGGAAAGTAGCAAAAAAAAGAGAATTAAAATTATATAATTAATTTCCACTTTTAAAGATAGGTTAGCAATCAATTGTGTATTAATTGACGATATTTCATTTATGGATGGTTATGGGGTTTATTGCATATTCTTGCAAGTGTTAGACATTGATCGGTATAAATCTGAATATCCCTACACGTGTATAAATATGTAAATGTTTTAATGGGGCAATAGTTGATTAATTGTGCATGTAAAGATTAAGTAGGCATTGATTGCCATGTATGTTAATTAATTTGTTTTATTAGAAATTTGTTTCCTAAAGACTAGGAATTAATTCTCTTATATATGTGATAGGTTCTTAATAGGTTTTAAAATATATTCATTGATTACCCCTTTTAAATGGTATATTCAAATCTCTTTTTCTAGATGAAAATAATAATGTACGTATTAAATGTGTTTTAAGATCTTATGTCATTACGAAGTAATTAAGAAAGCGGTTGTGATTTGGTTTAAGAATTCCTAGGGTTAACCTAATGGACTAGATCAATTTCTAGCTACTATACAAGTGAGCCAAATCTAACTCTTTAACACTAACATCCATCTTCTTTCATTCCTTCTCCCTATTGCAAAATCCGGTAAACACATTCTATTTCTTTCTTCGAAGTTCTCTTCTTAATATAATTACGAAAATATTACAAGAATGGTGAGAACACAAATAAAATAAAAAAGAAGGGGGAAAAGGATCATCAAAAGGGGGGGGGGGGGAGAGGTATAGAATCAAATCCAAGAGAGGGGAAGCTTATGTAAGCATCACTACAGACTTTCTACGACAAAAGTGTTGGTATCAGTTATTCAACTTAATTAATTGAATTTAAATTATAAAAATGTGCTTCTCTTGATGAAAAAAATATGGTGTAATATATTGCCAACTGTTGGATATTTGAGATATTTTAGATATGTTCATTCTGCATTGACTATAATGTAGTATTTGACTTTTATTTGAAACAAGTGATGGGTTTGAATATGGGAGTTATTCATTAAAATAAAAATGATGAAATTAGTTTGGGATGTATTAATATATTTATTATTCTTGAATTTTTGAAGATATTCAAGAATAGTAACAAAGGATGTTTATTGTTATTTAAAAAAAATAAAATAAGATTTTATAAATAATTATCCAGTTTTGATAAAATTGCATAACTTTGGAAAACTAAGAATAAAATGTGTAATGTCCCGCCTTTTTGACCGCTTCAAATTGGTAATTAAACCAACTTAAAACGTTCAAATCGATGGATCATTATTTAGCTTACAGAGTTTAAAAATAGAATCAACACAGAAAACACAGAATAAATAAATAACACAATATTGAACAACAAAAAAACCTTTTACATATAATCAGAATTTTGATATAGGATGCTTCTATATAGCGGAATTTAAAATACAATTGAATACAAGAGAAATATTACTTGTTTAAAACTCTAGAGTGCGCTATCTTTGGAATCCCAACTTCCCCAATCTTGGAATCCTAAGCTGTAATCTTTAAATTTGTAACGCTCGGGACTAACCCGAGAGTTCCATGCAAAAACATAAAACACTTGAGTCAGGGTAATCTTTGTTCAAGTAAAATTAATTTTAATAAACCCTAAAATAAAAATAGTTAAATCTTGATATAAATTTTAATTGCTTATCACAAATTATCTATTAGTAATAAGGTGCTGCATGTGTTACCACATGCATTTAGGGATGCCAGCAACACATATCTAAGTTTCAATGGAACATTCGTGTGTTCATGCAAGAATAATGACATGTTTAATATTGTTTTCTTCGTCCTTTTGGCAATAATAAGGCAAAAGTGCACATCAAACTTATCACAGTTGCTTAATACAATTTATGACGTATAATAGTAGGCCACAGGTTACATTTTAGACCAGCAAAATGAAATTTTAAAATGGTGCAGCAAGGAAGTGCTCAATGGAGGCAGTCCACTAGTTCAATAGTAACTAAATGGTCCCAATACACATATGCAATTAACAGCAAGTTGAAACTTACAAGTGATTCGATAACAAAAACCAAGTTGTAGATGTATACACAAGTGTATATATGTATATACACATACAAATTTGAATATGCAACTAAATACAAGCCAGAAGCGGTGTAACATGAGCATGGTGATGCACAAGTATATACAGATTAAGATTGCACAATTGGAAACTATCATAGTTCAAGTACACAACATCAATCCAATACATGTATACACCTGCTTACGCATGTATATGCACGTATGTATGGACTGAAGTGCGCAAGGGTAGTTTAACCAGTCAATAATAAGACGACCATGACAGTATATCCGATAACTAAAAAAGAATGCCAGTTGTAAGATCAATGATATGTACATAGGTCGGGATGCGCATCAAATGCATATATAATATATACCCATAAAATATACATATATATAATCAACATATTCCAGTTTCATAGGCAAGCGGTTTGGGCTCAATATAGTGAAATAAGAACAGCATTGCGATAGTTTTTAAGTTACAAACAATAGTAGTCTGACTCAAAAAGTGGTTGACACAGTTGGAATAAGTACTCTACAAAAAATGGCAGTGGTCACCAAGAAACTATGAAGCTAAAGATGAACACAAAGGTTAATTACAGACTTAAAATAGCAAACCGATGTTGTAGGGACGTGTGATTTTTCTCTGCATAGAGAAGTAGTTATAGTACCGGGAAATATAGGATTCCAAACATAAGTTCCTACAGTAAGTGTGTCGGTGTTTGCATGCCTAAGCTTACTAATCATTCAGACAAAGGGAAAGAATAAATCATTGGAATTTAATAATGCATGGCCATATACAAGTGAGTATTTGCACAATATTGAAATGTGTTTCTCTAGCAGTATACAAGGAAATCGAACAACACTCTGTACAACATTCGAACAAATCAAAATTTGCTTAAAACCCTGGAGAAGTAATAATAAAGTACTTAAAAACAACATGATGATATCACAAAATATGGTAATTAATGTTTTGCACAAGTGGAGCAAGGCAATCTTATGAACAAGAATATGTCTGTCCAAGTTTCAATGACAAGCACAAACAAACAAGAATCAGACAACAGACAAAGGCAAACAAATAGCAGTAAGGATCAAACCAATAAGGCCATCAACCATCTAAATTTCTAGCTTAAGTAAATTAATTTACTCGAATAAATATTAATCATGAGCATAAACTCACCTTGAATCGGCGAAAGAATTAAGAACAGGCGGCGGTTCCAGCGTAAGTCTCGAGGCGACGACGACGAGCGGAAAGGAAGCAACTTCGGTTGCGTGCGATGCTGGTCGTAGATGAGAAATTGACGAAGCGAGAGCACGATCTTTTTTTTTCTAGGAAGCCATGGATTTTGATTTGGAAAGGAATGATTTTAGGAAAGCATCGATTTTTATTTTTGGCTAAAGAAATTTGTGGAAAGGAGGATGATTTTTTGAGGAGGCCATATAAGAAGTGGAAAAGGAGAACGATTTCTGATTTGTAATTTGGCTTCGGCCATTGATTTTTATATAAGTAAAAAAAATTAGGATAAGAACAACGTGATTTCCCTAGGTTTTAGCGAGGGCGGCGTATTACAGAATAAGTCGGCATGATTTTTAATCGAGGAAGGTTTTATTTAAGGTAGGTGATAACGTGGTTAAATTAAACTTTACCGCGAATTATCGTTGAATTGTCAAAATTCGTACCGCGAACACAATCTCCAAATGTGATAAAAATTATACGTACCACTTAGTCTTTGCGTTCTGAATCCATAAAATTAGTTTGATTGAAATCCGACTCCATTTGAATACGATGTTATTTTATTTTTAAATTCTTTATCGGTTCATCGATTTTATTCCGTTTGTCCGCCAACTACTCCATTTGATTCTAGATTTGAAATGTTAAATTTCAATTTCTTTATACATACAAATACACATATATCCAAACCAATTTTCCATATATTTCAACAAACGAAATATCCAATTTATTTAATGTTAATAATGTTTATTTTTAAATTCAACTATTTATATTATTCAATCAAATTTCAAATCCAATTCAAATATCCAATCAAATTCAATTCAAATATTCAACCAAAATCAATTCAAGTATTCAACAATGAATATTTGATTTCCAACCAACCATTCTGAATTAAATATTTAATTCAGTTCATACTCAAAAAAATAAATTGATTTCTAACCCAAGTATCAATATAAAATTGATTATTAAAAATTATCTTTAATTAACTCCATATTCCAGTTGTCAAAATTTCTAGGACGTTACAATCACCCCCACTTAAAACTTTTCATCTTTGAAAAGGAGAGATCGTTAGAGGTATACCACTGTATACTTCAAATTTTCATATTTAATTATTGATAATTAAGTCATCGATCCTCTTTATTTCTCCATCATATTCAACTTAACTCGGAAAATCAAATTTCCTTTCTTATAGTTGGATATCACTTTTGATCAACACGATTTTCTTCTGAATTGGGTTTTATTTATTTCCATGTTTTTTTAAATACTATATTCAATTTTCTTAGACCAACTTCTATCTCGAATTATTTTGAGATACCTTCTAATTTCTCACTCTATTTAATCTTCTAAAAGATTCAAAATCATATAATTTCTTTTCAAAACCCATTTCGTTTTAAATTCCAATTTCTACATAAGTTAGATTTATGCATCTCACATTATTTCAAATTTCTTCATAAATCTCATATGTCAATGTTTACTTATCCATTGTTGCACTTATTCCTTACAATCCAAGTTCAACCAAATCTCCTTACATTCAATCCATTTAATCTTCCCCAACACTCATTCAAGAGTGTAAATAACATCTCCTCTTAAAGTTACAAGTTATCGACTTGAAAATTTCCAAAAACCAAAATCTTTTATAACCTTTATACATAAAATATTTGTATTATTACTCCAAAGCTAGGGACTTGAAAATACTCTGAAATCCTCTTTCTTAACTTATTAAATTAGGTATATTTTGATTGAAAATTATTGATTTGAAAATACTTGATAACTCAAAGTTTTACAAGTCTATTGTCGTTCTCACAGATGTTAGACATACGCTGGCTAGGCGCACGACTAATGTAACAAGCTGAATTCCAACAAACCATTTTTTTAAAATTCTAATCCATCGAAACCCGTGTTGGTTGCTCTGGTATCCTGCAGAAAAGACAGAAATATAAAATATACCAGAGCTTAGAAAATATCTCACAGCGGAATGGATAAAGTATAATATAATCAAAGCATAGCCTTACCATAGTAATAATACTGCATAACCAGTATCCAAAGCTATTATATCTCTGCCACAAATCTAGCTTGCGTGTATGTTATGAGAAGGGTGTCAGAACACAAGTTCTGGTGACTGGATTTAAACTATAAACTTTGGATAATCCCACATATACCGTTCAATCATATTTTCTTATTTATTAGGTTACTTGGGTTAGCAACACTCAAGGCTTACACACACGTCGTACCCATTTACTTCCCAGTGGATTAACCTAATACAATATATATGTAGTAATCCCCCAATATTGAGGTACACCCCATGGTACCCCACTCGTAAGGTCTCTACCGTAATGCCATAGAAATGAACGCGGTCCCTCATCCTATGCCGGAGTGACGTACGGATCTCCACATAACAATGTTATGTTCCACATATATCTGTCATTACTATGTTACGTAATCGTACGGACTGCCACCTTCGATCGAATCAGATTCCATCATAGAGTAATTCCCTTAAGTCTACAATACACCACCGAGAGCATACATGTATGTATCTAGACTTTCCCTTGTACGTATCGTCAACCGTATTCGATGCCTTAACTGCACATAAACATCTACCACCGCACAAAGGACTACCAAGAGCACCTTACGTGCGCTCCCCTCGTGCCTTATGACACCACGATGATCTACCCCTTTGGGTTATTCACCCTCAAACGTGCAGACTGGTCCAAGCGCCTCACTTTAATATGTTATTAGACCCTATGTCTAAACATTCTTTTATGCACTTGCTTTACCTCATCAGGTTTCCATTTAACTTGTTTATTCCCATTCACATTGACTTCTTATTCAAGTTACCAAGTTCATCTTGCATATTAATTTCGGTCTTGTAACTTAACCCATTTAAGACTATTAATAAGCCCACAACATGTTACTCTCTAGCTTGTGATCCAAGGTCTGTAATCCACAATCCCGTTATATTCTTGTTTGACTTCATAGTTACCATTACATGTTCTACTTAATATGTAATTAAGTATATCTCAATTCACGTGTTTTATGTTTAACATATCAGTCATTATTTATGATTAAATACAACTTATGTCAAATCATAAGTTTGCCTCATCCTTTCTTATTTAATCATAATTCCATCTTATACTGTCGCTACATCTTATCGTTGTTTACTTATTAACTTATTTCTCTTAACTAAGGTTTACTAGCAAGTTCCCTTTTCATAAAAATAACTTATGTTGTCCTTATCAGCATATCTCATATTTTAGTTCTCACATATAACTTTATTTACAATTAAGTACAACTTATCTTATTACATAAGTTATTCTAATTTCTTTATTGTTTATTATAACCTAAGTTATAATCCCCACTTGTCTCTAGGACAAGCCTACATATTATATAACATTCTCATTAATGTAATTTATTTATAATTGGTTATTATCATTCCCCGTTCATTCCATTCTTTTACTCTTGTAATTATCTTTCATTCATTTCCATTAATCACAGTTAGTGCCATTTAGTTCTATCCTTTTATATATATATATATATATACTTATGTACTAGACCTCTCACATTAAGCCTACCACTTGTGGATGTTGGATTTGTCGGGCGGTTCCGGGCAGACTTCTTCCACAAGTTGGCTTAATCTCTTGTCTTAGCATCGTTACGTGTTTTATTTACGCACTAGACCTCTCACATTAAATTAACAACTTGTGGACGCTGGATTTGCCGAGCGGTTCCGGGAAGACTTCTACCACAAGTTGAATTTAACCTCGTATCTAGGTACGATTTACTGTAAATTTATGCATACTACTCTTTTCAAGTCTTTATGGTAATCTATTTTACATGTCATCATATTAAGCCCATTTTATGTCGCATGTTCTTTCTAACATGTAATTGATTCTATTCTAACATGTAATCATTTAATCATGTATTGTTCAAATCTAACAAGTTAAGATGTCATTTTCTCAATTCTACAACAAATAATTCAAGTACATAATATGCCACAAGTGAATCATGTAATTACAGCAGTAATCCTTACACATATTTTAACAAGTTTGCATTTCAACAGATGAACATTTCAGCATAATAAACGTTTTAATATATGAATTTTTCAACATTTTAACATATTAATATATCAACATGTCATATTAGCATTTCATCACATTACATTGCATAATAATAGGGAATGTTAAACGATAATATATCATTATCAAAAATGATATAACCTAAATCCACTCACTTAAATTGATTTCCAATTCCTAAACCTGGTCCAGATCTAGCATTCCATGGTTTTCCCTAACTGGATTTATAACCTAACAACCATGGATCCACAATTCTTACTAAAAGAAAAAGGGAAGAAAGAGGAAGAAAATTGAATAGACCAGATCTAAGAATTTACCTTACTTCGCATATGATTCTGAACTCCTTCTTATTAATTTTCATTCTTTTCCTTCAGATCTTGATTCAGAATTTTCCTAAATATATTATCTTATTTTTCTGAAGAGATTTGAGGAGGGGGAAGAATGGCAGATCTTAGACGTTGTCTCAGAGAATGCGAGATTTAGGCTAGACTCTGCTAGCCTATTTATAGGTGTTCAGGATCTTATCGTACACGCAACGCTGAGTCAGCATTGAACCCAGTTAAGAAAACATTCCAGATACGCTAATGAATCTGCTCTGATCTGGGGAGTGTCGACCCCCATATGGGTCCCACGAACTATTTTGGCATAGAAATTTGAATTTCAAATGTTTGAATTTCTAGAATTTATTTGTCTGTTATATTCGCATGTAACCTTCTTATGCGTATACATATCTTCTAATGACCATTTTACGCATATATATATATATACGCACAACTTTTGTTTCGTTTTCAAAATTCAAACAGTGTCGCATCGTTGATTGATTCTTGCCATTTTTCTTTAATTGCAGCCTTGTCTTGAACTTTATCTCTTATATATGTATATATTTGCACACATATGCATATATATTCTCATATATATATATATATATGTACATACATATATTTTCTTTACTTCCTTATATGTATATTTTTTCTTATATGTGCATTTATACATATTTTCTCTCATGAACATGTGTTATTTTAGCCGTTCTCTTAAAACAAAAATACGACGGTAGTGGGGATCAAACTTTGTACCTCTTGTATGCAAATCACATGCTCTAACCAACTGGATCACTAAGGCTTTTGTCAACAAGGCTTAGAACAATGGTAGTTATTATTCTCTTCTTATTCCTCTTTTTCATGTTTGTTACAATATTTCATTTAAACCATTGCATGAATCGTTTTCTTTTATTTCTCCTTATTATTAATGTATAATATTTGTAAGTCAGTACATGCAACATGTTTACACTGCATGCAACCATTCATTTCTTTCTTTTAATGCATGCATTACATTTTTATTTGCATTAATATTTTATTTTTTCAGTGCATGTATTTATTACATGCAATCGTATATTATCATTATTTTATTCTTCACATATATAATTATGTCGATGCATATATATACAAATATACACATATGCATTATTTAATTGTTACAAAATGCGGGGTGTTACATTCTCCTACCCTTAGGAAATTTCGTCCTCGAAATTTGATAAGGGTAAAATAGATAATCCCTCGCATAATATCCATCCGTCATGTGTGCATCCAATTTTTGCAAATAATGGGCACTTGTGCAAAGTGAAATACAACATAATAATATATGTATGTCTAAGCGGTACCTACTATGTGTATGCAATTTTCTTTTTTTAATTATTTAAAAACATGATGTTCACATCCTAAATATACTTGCAATTCTACATGAATGCAATATTTGAAAATAAAAATACATTTTCATCCAAATTTTCCTACACTCCTCCTAAGTAAGAGCGTAGTTCATCCAATTTTTGCATCCAAAATCCTACCACACAACATTATTTTTTGAATTTCAGAAAAAGCTAATTTTCTAAATTCGATTTCTTATGTTACAAAAAGGTGGAAAATGAAAAAATTCAAATCTTCCGTTTTTCTTTTATTTACCTTTTCCCGACCATACTTGGATTTTATGCAACTATTTATGAAGATTCCTTATTTTCCTATCCAAGCACATCACACATAAGAAAATGTTCTTTGTTACTGATTTTCTTTTTCGTTTTATCTTAGAAATTTATACTCTTATTCATTTTTTTCACATAATTTTCCATTTTATTTAACTGTCATATTTGTTGCTTTATTGAATTTATTGTTTCCTTTTTAATTGTACCATTTCTCTTTTTTTAGCTTATTTAATTATCTGATCTAAGTTTAATTTCAAATAAGCCTTCAACTAAAATAGGAAAACAGACACTCTACACAGCTACTACTAAGGGCCAAGAATTTCGGGACTATGTCCCCCTCAGACAGCAAGATTGAACCACGGGATCCATGACAGGTTTAGGTATTACCCTAACTACCCAACAGGAAAAATAACAGAATGATTCCAATAGAAATGCAATAACGGGTTGTACCCCTAACATGAAAATTAGTAAAAAGATCTAAATACTTACTTGCCCTTTACTATCTAGTAGTCATCACTAGTCCAAGCCTTGTACCAACAATTGTTTCAAGCAACACCCTAAGCTTTTCAATGCTTACACATTCTATGGGAACTTACTATTATTCCAAGATAATTCTCGTTATTTTCTTCATAGCCTCAAAACTTCCCTAGGCACTAATCCTTACCTACTACATACTTTTAAAACACGGTTTGGCCTTTTCATTTAATTTTTTTTTCAAAAATTAGAAGTGTCAAAATTTTATTTTCCTCATGAAAACTTACTTTTGCCAAACCATAAAATATGTCATTTTATAAGAAAATGCAAATCCTTTTTTTCGAAATCATAAAAACTGGAGTAGATAATGACAACTATTTCTCAATCGAGTTTACAGCTTGTTCTTGCCTATAAGGTCGGTTCAGTTTCTTACTACAAGGTGCAAACATCTACTCTAATCTTAATTTCTATAACTTTTTTGTCCACCTAGCTAAATTCTCTTGTTAAAACAATTTATCAAAAACGGTTGTCAGAAGAATAGAGATTTCAAGATTTTCTTTACTAAAAATTCCAACTTTCAAAAAACGCAATATTTTCTAAGTTTTGCTTTTTAATCCTTTCGTGTAATATAACAAGAAAACTAGCAAGTTATACATGCTCTATAATATGCACCTTTTACTGAGAGAATTTTAATTTAGATATAATTTTGGCAAGAAATCACTATTTACAAAATATACCCCATTTTACTCTAAAACTCAATATGTGTACTTCTTTACATATTTTAAAACTTTGACTTTTAAGATTAAAACTTGAAAACACCATGAACCATTTTCCTAAAACTTTTACAATTTAAAGTTCTTAAAAGTTAACAGTGGGGTTAGACTCAAAGCGAATTTCCAATTTTCTAAGTTTTCTAGACATCCTCACAAGGTCAATTCTCTCAACTATATATATTCCTAATCCATTTTTCTCTTTTTAACCTTTTCCAATTTATAACGTTTTTCCGCCAAGCCCACTATTCTGAAACACTAACACATGGGATTCACCTTTCCTTCCATACAAACTACATTGTACACTTTCTACCCAAATTACCTAAGGGCTTCAAATTCCCATATTCATTCCCTTAATATACAAAACAGTCATCCCAATTCTTACCATATTATACTCTTTCTATTTAGTAGGTTCCTCTGTGGATCTAGGTATATATATAATATATTTATATTTTTAAAATACAAATATGTTCACTCACTATTTATACAAGAATCCTAAACCTAAGCTTTGATACCAGATGTAACAAACCGAATTCCGACAAACCAATTTTTTTCTTCAAAATTCTAATCCACCAAAACCCGTGTTGGTTGCTCTAGTATCCTGCATAAAAGATAGAGATATAAAATATATCAGAGCTTAGAAAATACCTCACATCGGAATGGATAAAGTATAAATAATCAAAGTATACGTAGTAATAATACTGCCTAACCAGTATCCAAAGCTATCATATCTCTTCCACAAATCTAATCTGCAAGTATGTTATGAGGAAAGGGTCATAATACAAGTTCTAGTGACTAGACTTGAACTATACACTTTGAATAATCCTACATATATCGTTCAATCATATTTTCTTATTTATTAGGTTACTTGGGTTAATAACACTCAAGGGTTACACACACGTCGTACCCATTTACTTCCCAATGGATTAACCTAATATAATATATATGTAGCTACCCCTCCCCAATATTGTGGTAGACTCCATGGTACCCCACTCGCATGGTCTCCACCGTAATGTCATAGAAATGAACGCAATTCCTCATCCTACGCTGGAGTGACATACGAATCTCTACATAAAAATGTTATGTTCCACATATATATGTCATTACTATGTTATGCAAGCGTACGGACTACCACCTTCGATCGAATCAGATTCCATCATAGAGTAATGCCCTCAAGTCTACGATACACCACCCAGAGCATATATGCATGTATCTAGACTTTCCCATGTACGTATCGTCAATTTTATTCGATGCCTAAACCACACATAACCTCTAATGTGCACTGAGCTCCGTGGCAGGGCGATACAAGAAACACAGAACTCAGTTGGGAGATTTTCCATATCTATAAAGGCCCGCCTTTAAGAGCCTCAAAATACATATATCCTTCAGGCCTGTTTTTCATGGTGGCTATGGCCCTACCTCGGCCCCTCCCTCAACTGGTAAAGACTACAAGAGCTAAGAAACTTGCCCCTAACAAACAATCTAAACATCTAGTTGGCATCTCCCCTCAACCACCGTGCCTCGATAGTGAAAGGCGGATGGCATCTTGGGTTTAGCTCTAGTGTTTTCGCATCCCACTAGCTGTCGATGACGGGTACCCGACAATCTACTATCCTTTTGGTCGTGACCCCTACCTCCCTGTTGAGGCGATCGCCGAATCACCCTAATGTCACCTCGTCACAGCATTTTGACTTCAAAGCTACTTTTGTAGTCAAGGCCCACCCACCTGGTAGTAACGCGCAGACCCAACCTCTGCGAGCACAGCCTAAACATTTGCCACCGCACAAAGGACTACTATGAGCATCATACGTATCTCAGGAAGTCGTGTGCTTCCCCTTCCAGTCCTTCAGAGCCAACAGAATAATCAGATGAACGTGCGCTCCTCTCGTGCCTTATGACACCACGATGATCTACCCCGTTGGGTTATTCACTCTCAAACGTGCGGACTGGTCCAAGCGCCTCACTTTAATATGTTATTAGACCATATGTCTAAACATTTTTTTATGCGCTTGCTTGACCTCATCAGGTTTCCATTTAACTTGGTTATTCCCATTCACATTGACCTCTTATTCAAGTTACCAAGTTCCTCTTGCTTATTAGTTTCGATCTTATAACTTAACCCATTTAAGCCTATTAATAAGCCCACAACATGTTACTCTCTAGATTGTGATCCAAGGTCTATAATCCACAATCCCTTTATATTCTTGTTTGATTTCATAGTTACCATAACATGTTATACTTAATATGTAATTAAGTATATCTCAATTCACATGTTTTCTGTTTAACATGTCAGTCATTATTTATAATTAAATATAACTTATTTCATAAGTTTGCCTTATTCTTTCTTATTTAATCATAATTCCATCTTATACTGTCACTACAACTTATCGTTGTTTACTTATTAACTTAGTTCTCTTAACTAAGGTTTACTAATAAGTTACCTTTTCATAAATATAACTTATGTTGTCCTTATCAGCATATCTCACACTTATAATTAATTTACAATTAAGTACAACTTATCTTATTACATAAGTTATTCCAATTTCCTTATTGTTTATTATAACCTAAGTTATAATCCCCACTTGTCCCTAGGACAAAACTACCTATTATATAACATTCTCATTAATTTAATTTATTTATAATAGGCTATTATCACTTCCCGTTCATTCCATTTCTTTTACTGATGTAATTATCTTTCATTCATTTCCATTAATCACAGTTAGTGCCATTTAGTTCTACCCTTATATATATATATATATATATATATATATATATATATATGCTCAGGTACTAGACCTCTCATATTAAGCCTACCACTTGTGGATGCTGGATTTGCCGGGCAGTTCCGGGCAGGCTTTCTCCACAAGTTGGCTTAACCTCGTATCTTAGTACCGTTACGTGTTTTATTTACGCATTAGACCTCTCATATTAAATTAACAACTTGTGGACGCTGTATTTACCGGGCGGTTCGGGCAGACTTCTACCACTAGTTGAATTTAACCTCGTGTCTAGGTATGTTATAGTTTTTTATTTACTATAAATTTAGGCATACTGTTCTTTTCAAGTTTTTACTGTAATCTATTTTACATGTCGTCATATTAAGCCCATTTTATGTTGCATGTTCTTTCTAACATGTAATTGATTCTATTCTAACATGTAATCATGTAATTGTTCAAATCTAACAAGTTAACATGTCATTTTCTCAATTCTACAGCTAATAATTCAAGTACATAATATGCCACAAGTGAATCATGTAATTAAAACAGTAATCGCTACACATTTTTTAACAAGTTTGCGTTTCAACAGATGAACATTTCAGCATAATAAAAGTTTTAACATATGAATTTTCCAATATATTAACATTTTAACATATTAATATTTCAACATGTCATATTAGCATTTCATCACATTACATTGCATAATAACGGGAATGTTAAACGATAATATATCATTTTCAAAAATGATATAACTTAAATCCACTCACCTAAATTGCTTTCCAATTACTGAACCTGGTCCAGATCTAGAATTACATGGTTTTCCCTAACAGGATTTAGAACCTAACAACCACGAATCCACAATTCTTACTAAAAGAAAAAGGGAAGAAAGAGGAAGAAAATTGAATAGACTAGATCTAAGAATTTACCTTACTTCACATATGGTTCTGAACATCTTCTTATTAATTTTCATTCTTTTCCTCTAGATCTTGATTCAGAATTTTCCTAAACTAATTATCTTATTTTTCTGAAGAGATTTGAGGAGGGGGAAGAATGGCAGATCTTTTAATGACCATTTTACACGTATATATATACGCACAACTTTTATTTCGTTTTCAAAATTCAAACGGTGTTGCACCGTTATTTGATTCTTGCCGTATTTCTTTAATAGCAGCCTTATCTTGAACTTTATCTCTTGTGTGTATATATGTATATATATTAGCACATATATACATATATATTCTCATATATATTTATATATTCTCATATATATATATTTACATATATTTTCTTTACTTCCTTATATGTATATTTTTCCTTATATATGCGTTTATACATATTTTCTCTCATGAACATGTGTTATTTTAGTCATTCTCTTAAAATAAAAATACGACGGTGGCGGGGATCGAACTGTGTACCTCTTGTATGCAAGTCACATGCTCTAACCAACTGGACTACTAAGGCTATTGTTAATAAGGCTTAGAACAATGGTAGTTATTGTTCTCTTCTTATTCTTCTTTTTCATGTTTGTTACAATATTTCATTTAAACCATTGCATGAATCTTTTTCTTTTATTTCTCCTTTATTATTAATGTGTAATATTTGTAAGTCAGTGCATGCAACATGTTTACACTGCATGCAACCAATCGTTTCTTTCTTTTAATGCATGCATTACATTTTTATTTGCATTAATATTTTCTTCTTTTTCAGTGCATGTATTTACTACATGCGACCGTATATTATCATTATTTTATTCTTCATATATATATATTTATGTCAATGCATATATATATATACACACACACATGCATGCATTATTTAATTGTTACAAAATACGGGGTGTTACAACTAAAATCTCCAAGTACTAAATATCCTTGCTTCAACCAAAGTGAAACATTTTAAAAATTCTTTTTAAAATAAAATAGATACGGAAAGTAGTAATGTGATTTTGATATTTCAAGAATCGCAAATACACAATGGTTTCATTTGGATTCTCCAGAAAACATTTGTATTCGTAGGAAATCACTTCCCTGCGAATTCCGTCTTGGAAAGGTCAATGGAGGATATTTAAGAATCAAAAGGAAATCTGAGTTCACTGAGCGTTGGCGGCTCTATCTCAGGGTCTCGAAAACAAATCATGAATGATGAAAACAAATCCAGTCACAGGGACCAAACAAGTCATAAAGACAAACAAGTCACAAAGACAAATCAAGTCACGATGACAAAGTGTTGCATCAAACATGTGGCTCAATATCACTAAGATATCCCAAACATCGCATGGCTCCATTCTACCTTTAATAACTCTAGTGGTTACATCTCTTCCACTTATAGATATGCCATGTGGACCGCAGGTATAAATTGGTTACGCCTAGGTCCCCAATGAAACATCCATACCTGTAAGCTTTCACAGCTCTATGGATTACGCCCTTATGCGACAACTGTAGTGTTTGAGAATGGAATGTTGATGATGTTTTGATGACAACAACCTTGTTTCAATCATAATTGATTATAAAATATATACTAACACTTTTATCCAGAATATATATATATATGTATGTATATATAGAATTTATATGCAGGTAATAAGGTATTAAAGACAGTACAATTAAGAGTTTCAAGAGTTAAGAGATTCAAGATTCAAAAAAGAATCAAGACTCATGAGTATCAAGAGTTTAAGAGTCCAAGATTATCAGGGTAATAGAGTCTAGAAATTATGTAAAACTCTAAATAACACTCAAACTCTGTTTTCAAATTTTCTCTTTTCAAATTGATTTCAAACTTCTCTCAAAATGATTTTTAATCATCCAAGGATTTCAAACTTATGATTCCAAATACATATCTCTAATTTATAAGTATTCTTATTTTTATAGTTTTATTAAATCATTTATATTTTTTTACTAATTTTATATTTGATTATAATCTAAAATATTCTTATTTAAACTCTAAGTTTTCATATAACCTTTTTATTTATATAGCTTATAAATATCTCTTTATAAATTCCTATATATATGTTTATAATTATATTATATACAGTTTTATTTCACTTATATATGAAAAATTAATCGTATGTTTAAATAATATTTTCTCATGTTTTTATACTTGAAAAATAATGTTTTAATAACTAGTTTTGTTTCAGAAATTTCCAGAATATATATATTGGTTTAAATACTTTTAAAATGACTAAAAATCCAAAAATATGGTACATATGTCAACATATCATAATGTATATGTCGACATATAACTGTCATAATTTTAAAATTCAAAGAAAGTGTCTTTTCATATTTGAAATGCTTCAGAAACGTTGCAACATTTCAACCTCTATAAATATGAGTTAATTTCGAATTTTTTACCACTTCTTCTTCTCCTTCTTCACCCCTTTACTTACCACCATTAAAATGCATAAAACTCTTAATTTCTACCCTTATACTTTTCCGATTTCAATAAAATTTATATCGTTCTTTATCTCTTCTCAATCTCTATCAACTACTATCTATTTGAAGTGATATTGAACAGTTCTAGAGTTGTTGTAATTGTTTGGGAATTTTTTGGGAAAGAGTGTGTTCCTTGTAGCCCTGAAATCAAGGAAAGGGAGCTGTGTTAACCTTGTAGCCGTTAAATCAAGGGTGGTAGAATTGGTATTAACCTTGTAGCCATGAAATCAAGGGTGTTGTAATTAGATTCTGATATTAATAAAACTCTGTGCAATGCATGGGACTGGACGTAGGAGTAATCCGAACTAGTAAAAATCCAGTGTGTTCTAAACTTTTCAGCATTTTTATATTTACTTGTATCTGTAGCTGTGATTATTCTGTGTTTATGATCATTTCTGATGTGTTAATCATTGTTTATTTCATATAGTAATTCAACTGAAGCAACCCAAACTCGCCCTTACGGGAAAGCCTAGATTGAGTTGAGAACACGACAAATCAGAACACAAACAGGAGAACATTTCGTTGCTTATTACAACAATTTACATCAGAGTACAAGAATACACAGAGTATGAATAAATAATATACATCAGAGAATATCTTAGATTTAAAATACATTACATAGCAGCGGAAAAATAATACATAACACAACTTAAAGAAATACACAGACACAGCGCGTTCCGAATATAGCTCTAGCTGTAAACCAGGATCCTGTATAGATAAATCTGCAAAACCAAAATTACTAGCTACCAGTGTGGAAAATTGGGTCACCCAAAGTTTAGGTTAAAATAATAAACTTCAGGTCAGTCATGTGACTGGTATGAGAACTAAAACAGTTATTAAATCTTTACTTTAAAATAAAGTAAATCAAGGGACCACGCCATATAACACGGAATGTGTTTCCCCCCAAGAATACCGGGGCATAAACAGTTATAAATAGCGCAATGCTTTCTAAAAAATGAAGCTATTATAAGACTCAGGTCCCATCACACAATGCAATGCAAGCCGGAGGATAAAGTTTTCCCTTTTAATAGCCAAACATGCTTGGTATATTTAAAACAAATCATTTTGATACTATTATAAGTGTATAGTGTATAAAACAACTTCAAATGTAAATGTATCAATCATAGACGGCATAGTATCCTATGCTACTATGTCGCCATACTAGTTCTACAATTAAAACTGAAATGTCACATATTGGAAATTGGATTCCATCTATGAATCGAGGCAAGGGATCGTCCTCACCTAATTCTAGACTCTCTAGCCCGAGTCTAAGGATACATCTGCAACTGCACCCTAGGTAATATGCAGGGCCGGTCCACACTAAGTGGAAGATGGATTCATAATTCTTGAACATGCATTTCCCCGCCCTATGGGGCGTAAATCTGGTCAGTATATCGACCATGTCATCCATCGGCCCCGTAGTAACCGATATAACCGAGGCGCCTCGCTTTCCATCATCTACATAAGTAAAAATGTCTGGGCTCCATACCATGACCCCACTCCTAGATAGAAGGAAATGCACTGCCCTCCATGCTGTCCTCTCCCGTTTCTGGTTCATATCGGGGTGTGAGGCTCGCGAATTATCGCTACACAAAGCTATGCTATATTAAAGCCGTGCTTTGATCATCAACCACAAGACTCTACTTTTCAACAGAAGCCTTGTTCCTTTGCATCTCAGCATGCCACATAGGCAATTCACGCCATGCGACTGATGTCTATCGATATATAACCTCTAAGCTCGTACATCTTAGAGAAGGGAGTTAAGCAAGAGAATAAATTCTTTGCCGCCAAATAGATATATATTTAATATAGATCAATCAACACAGAATAAAATCCAATGTCAGACACACATCCATTTACAAGTTCGTTCTGGGTCTGAACGAAACCGGAGGCACCTTATTCCTCATCCCATATGTTCAATATAGGAGAGAGGTCCTCGCATAACTGATCAATCTCCAAGTACGTCTGGACGATCACCACTTATTACATTGTCTTGGGTATACAGCCCAATCATTACATCAGTAATCATCCAAACGATGTGTAGACCTCCAGTCTTCAACCACCGTCTTCATCGTCTACATATCGTCGAATTAGTTATTCAGAATGGTATAAACCCGGTCTTTCTGAATAACTCGCGTATCTTATAAACAAGTGCTATAAAAACACAACATACGCCTCATTCCAATTCTGAATATTCTTTTATTTAAATATTCATATCCTTTGGGAAAGGTTCCCATTAATTTTATCAAAGATAAATTCTTTAAATTTATTCTTTAATCTTCCATTGGATATCAATTCAAACTAAATTAAGGTTTATCCAAACTAGTATGGATTAGCGAAACTTACCGAAGTAATCATTTATTATATTTCTCAATCCCAATCTAATCATCCCATGAAAAAAACCCGGTAATACTTCATATCTAACACCACGGTGTTATCGGTAAAATTAATTACCATTTCACATTCAAATCTAACTAAAGATTTAACTATCGCTTGGAGAAAAACTGGTAATACTCCATCCTCGATCATTCATGAATTCGATAAATTTAATTATCCCATTCACATTCCAATCTAGTTAAAGATTCGTTAAAAATCTAATTTAGTTTTAATCCCAAAAATCGTTACTTAATTATTATTCAAAGTTAAGAAATTAATCTTATCTTTAACTGGGTTAAAGAACTAATGTCTTTTAAAACACAGTTCACGGTAAACCCAAAATCCCATTCCATTAATTGTGGAATCTTTACGAAAAATAGATCAATATGTATAATAGATGTAAACTTACGTATCCTTCCAATAATATAAATGGAATAACGAAAAAGCCTTTTAAATTCCATATATAGTAACAGTCTTCCTCCACAGAAGCCCACTTCGATTATTATCTAATCGAATTTCATTCCATTCCGATTTAATATATTAAACTGGAAAATTTACTTTGGAAAATTTCCATTAAATCTTAATAACAAGATTCATATATTCCAAATCACATTTACTATAAATCGGGTTAAAGAACGAATGTCGTTAAAAACACAGCTCACAATAAACCTAATTCACATTCCATTTTTATTCCAATTAAATGTTAATTAACTAGAAACTCTAATAATCTTAATTAAAAGATGTATTCTTTTCACACCGGGTTTATAACAGTGTTAATGAAGACACCATTCACGACAAACCCAAAATCCCATTTGATATTAAATTCAAGGCTCTGAATAGAAAATATATCGGCTTATATTCAATATCAAATTCTGAAACCAACAAATATCGTATTGGAAATAACGATATAAATATATCTTTCAAATTTCCATAACAATATCTGTATAATCACGAAATCCAACATCGAAATATTCCGAAGATTATGTCGATTCAAATCCATTCCAATTCATATATTGGAAATTTTGGTTATATTAAAACCCATTCTCAATCCATAATATTTAAAAATAATTGGATTTTAATTCTAGTTAATAACAAGTTCATTGCGATAAAAATATTTTTTTTATCATTTCAAATATGGAATTTTTCATCCTAATTCTTTCCAAATCATTTATTATGATTTTACACAAATTGTTAATATTTTTAATAATTTCATCAAGACCCGTACAGTCGATTTCCATAAACGGTCATCGAACTGCACATACAACGACCTTTTCCAAACTTTATTTGGACATAATTCCAAATCCAGCCGTTAGATTTCAAATCTCTTATATCTGTTGGAAATCTCTTTTCGATACCAACCCAATGGTTCTGATTTTAGGAGAATCCGACGGTCGGATCTCCCGTAATGTCAATTCGAATTCAATGGTCAAAATTCGCAAACGGCCGCGGCGCGGCGTGTTTTATTCAGGCCATTAAATTATATATTATATATATTTCGTCGATTTCCATTTAAAACGTATTTTATAAATTCGTTTCAAAACGATTTCAACTTCATTTCAAATCAAATTTGAATATTCCTAAATAAATTCGTTTTAAATTCATTTTAAAACGATTTCAATTCCATTTCAAATCAAATTTGAATATTCCTTAATAAATTCGTTTTAAATTCATTTTAAAACGATTTCAATTCCATTTCAAATTTCAAATCAAATTTGAATATTACTTATCATTATAATATTAAAATGATAACATTTTCGAAATATCTGATTTTGATTATACACTGAATATTATTTAAAAGTATTTGTTTATTCTAAATTGGGATCAGACTCAATCAATTACCATATAATTTCAGTTATATGGATTTCAACATCACATGTATACAACAATAATGATAAACAATCATTAAAGATCCATACAACATCTAAAGTGCATTTTACAACTGTATAAGCATTAAAATAAATAAATAACGCTTATACAGTCTGTTAACCCATCAATTGACATACCACTAATTATGGGGATCAGTGTATGTCAAATATCATCCCAATACCCGTGTGGGGTTTTCAAACAACAAATACTGGTTATTATTTGTGCAGTTGGGCGATGTGTAAAATTTATCGTCTGAATCAGTATTAGATAAATGTGTGTACATAAAAATATCGTCCAATTTGTTTATGAATATTTATTTCAACACATGACTATTTTATACAGTTCATATATACAATAATAATGATATTTTTATTGTTCAAATATTTTATTCCATACACATGAGTATTTTATACATTTTATATATACAATAAAAATGATATTTTTATTGTTCAAATATTTATTCCATACACATGAATATCTTATATATTTCATATATACAATAAAAATGATATTTTTATTGTTCAAATATTTTATTCCATACACATGAATATTTTATACGTTTCATATATACAGTAAGAATGATATTTTTATTGTTCAAATATTTTATTCCATACACATAAAATCAACAACCACAATACTGTCCATTTTCACAACACAATACAATCAAACAAGTCGTCCATGGTCTATGGACGACGATATCAGGAGCTACTAAGCCCCGTCTGCAACCTAGCATATATTTAACTGTAAAATAATTAGTAAGAAGGAGTTCTCACAGTCGTTTTCCACTCCGTCAGTTTTATTTCTGAATTTCAGTTCTGTTTGGATTTGAATTTACCTGAAATTCTGACGTACTCCAAATTGGACCCGGTCTGTTTTTTAAGAAGCCCTCGGCTCCATTATCGCAACGAATCCAGTTTCGCGCAATTCCGACTTCGTAGCAAAAAGTTATGGCCTTGTAAATTTTAAACAAATTATACGGCATTAATAAAACTAATTAACTAGTTAATTAGTGTTAACAACATTTTTAATAACGTTAAAAAACGTTACCTTCCTTTCTGCTTCATCGTGGAATTTTGGAACCGTTTAAGAACGTGTTCGCTGGCTAGGGTTCCTTTACGCGCGAGTTACGAGGTACGAGACCTCGATCGGAGGCTACAACGAGAAGCGCTGGAGCATTCTCCCCTATCGCCAGTAGCGGCGGCCGGTGCGACGCCCTCCAGCCACCTGAAATCGCATGTGATCGGCGTAGTTTTGTGCCCCAATTTCGAGATCGGACACTCCACGTTAATTCATCAACCAAGTATGGATTTAAAGAGCTCGGATCACTCTTCCATTCTCTCTTCAGAAGCCATGGATTTTATGGAACGAGGGAGGAGATCGGAGGAAATGTTTGGGGAGCTATTTCATCCGTTCAACAGGAAGAAGGCAGCTCAACGTAAATAGAGAGATAGGGTTTAGAAATTTAGGGTTTTATATATTTATAATATTATTTATTAATTCCAAAAATGCTTGTTTATACCTATGCGCTTTAAATCAAACCCAACGACTATCATCCCTAGCTAAATACTCCCATTCCGGATACAATGGGAAATGTTTAAGCCAATTCGACTGTTTCGATCCGTTTCTGTTAAATTTAAAATATAAATCAATATATTTTAAATTCAAACGCACATTTTAATTTATCCGGGCCACATTGGACTCCTAAAATTCTAGAAAAATAATTCAAGTTATGTTTTGACAATAAGGTCCTAATAAAACCAATTTCGTCGAATTTGGAGACTGTTTGAAAAACAGTCATTTTCCAGTCGATTAAATTCAAACTTAAATATCCAAACACGTTTAAATCCACCACGCTCATATATTAATTTCAAAAATTATGAAAATTGGAATCTAGTAATAATATGACATTCCAGATCCAACAAAAGTGGTTTCTTCCAAAATGGAGGTCGTTTGCAAAATGGCTATTTTTAAGGGCTTTATATTATATTAAATTCCATAGCGACTAGTCTAAATTTTCAACTGGACATAACTTTTTATTCCCGTTATGAAATCTGGATTTTTCATATTCGTTGGAAAGATATTTTCAAACAGATTCAAATATTTCTAGTTTTACTGAAATCCAATTTATTTTGAATTCTGTACATTCAATTGAAATTTGAAATCGAATTTTCAAACTGCCACGCCATTTCAGGCTCGTTATATAATTGAAATAAATTTATTCGTTCTAACTTTGGTTTAAATAAATTTTTAGTCGTTATTATTTAAAATAATTCATTTCAAATATTCAAAATCTATTAAAATTGCCTAAAATAAAAAATTTAAATTGGTTCTGAAACTTCGGCTTGTTACAATCTCCCCCACTTAAAATCTTTTCGTCCTCGAAAAGGAAAGGAGATGAAAGTTGTTTAACTATTCTACTCAACTTTCATTGTGGCTTTCATTCTTTAACTTTTCAATTTCTAATAATTTCTAATTTTTCAAAAATTTGGCTAACACGCTAAATTTTCAAAAAAATTCGCCATAACCTCCTTTGTACGGGGAGACATTTAAAACCTCAACTAGCCACGCAGGGCCCTCATCAATCCAAAAGTAAAAGCGAAGCGGCTAGCCAATCGGCTCATAAAATCATCAAAACCCAATAAATTAGTAAACATGTACCTATTTGTCAGGCATACAATTTTATTCCTCTTCTTAGCTTCCATGCTATGACCTGTTCACTAATATATATGTACGTGCATGCATTTCCAATCAATTTTAAATTCAGTTCAATATTTGACTTGATTTGGCTAATTTACCATTTATTCACATATTGGTTTAATTAATTATCATTCCAATATTTTTATTAGTGAAACTAATAATCAAACAACACAATCAGCAATCAATTAGTTGATTAGCTTCTCCATCATATATCTTTATTATATATTCCAATTTTTAGTGCCAAATCGCAACAATAAATCCTATCTAGTTTTGGTTCTCACATCAATCATCAGAATCATTTCCGGACGACTAGAGCGTGATTCTATATCTATCCAACATATTTGAGGCTTTGTATACACGTTTGCAAAGGGTATATGCAAAATATTCATATACTTGATTTTCCAAAATAAAATAAAATAATATACTAATATAAATATAATATGGTTTATATTTTCAAAACAAAGTTTGTTTTCATTTTTACTTTAAAAATAATACTCTTCACACTCGTTCTAGGATACTACTGATCCCATCTCTAACGAGTCATTCTCATTGGATATTACTAATCCAATCTCTGATGAATTCTTTCGTTTGATTCTAATGTGCCCTGTTCTCGAGCTCTGTTTACCAAAGCTCTGATACCAACTGAAGCAACCCAAACTCGCCCTTACGGGAAAGCCCGGATTGAGTTGAGAACGCGACAAATCAAAACACAAACAGGAGAACATTTCATTGCTTATTACAACAATTTACATCAGAGTACAAGAATATACAGAGTATGAATAAATAATATACATCGGAAAATATCAATGATTTAAAATACATTACATAGCAGCGAAAAAATAATACATAACACAGCTTAAAGAAATACACGGATACAGAGCATTCCGAATATAGCTCCAGCTGTAAACCAGGATTCTTTATAGATAAATCTGCAAAACCAAAACTACTAGCTACCCGTGTGGAAAATAGGGGAACCCAGAGTTTAGGTTAAAACAATAAACTCCAGGTCAGTCATGTGACTGGTATGAGAACTAAAACAGTTATTAAATCTTTACTTTAAAATTAAGTAAATCAAGGGACAATGCCGTATAACATGGAACGGTTTTCCTCCCAAGAGTACCAGTGCATAAACAGTTATAAACAGCGTAATGCTTTTTGAAAAATGAATCTATTATAAGACTCAATTCTCATCACACAATGCGACGCAAGCCAGAGGATAGAGTTTTCCCTTATAATAGCCAAACATGCTTGGTACGTTTAAAACAAATCATTTTGATACTATTACAAGTGTATAGTGTATAAAACAACTTCAAATATAAATGTATCAATCATAGACGGCATAGTATCCCATGCTACTATGTCGCCATACTAGTTCTACAATAAAAACCGAAATGTCACGTATTGAAAATTGGATTCCATCTATGAACCGAGGCAAGGGAGCATCCTCACCGAATTCTAGACTCTCTAGCCCGAGTCTCAAGATACAGCCGCAACTGCTTCCAAGGCAACATGCAGGGCCGATCCACACTAAGTGCAAGGTGGATTCATAATTCCTGAACATGCGTTTCCCCGCCCAATGGGGAGTAAATCTAGTCAGTATATCGACCATGTCATCCATCGACCCCGTAGTGACCGATATAACCGAGGCGCCTCGCTTTCCATCATCCACATAAGTAAAAATGTCTGGGCTCCATACCATGACACCACTCCTAGCTAGAAGGAAACGCACTACCCTCCATGCTATCCTCTCCCGTTTCTAGTTCATACCGGGATGTGAGGCTCGAGAATTAACGCTACACAAAGCTATGCTATAGTAAAGCCGTGCTTTGATCATCAACCACAAGACTCTGCTTTTCAATAGAAGCCTTCATCCTTTGCATTTTAGCATACCACATAGGAAATTCATGCCATGCGACTGATGTCTATCGATATATAACCTCTGAGCTCGTACGTCTCAGAGAAGGGCGTTAAGCAAGAGAATAAATTCTCCACCGCCAAACAGATATATATTTAATAGAGATCAATCAACATAGAATAAAATCCAATGTCAGACACACATCCATTTATAAGTTCGTTCTGGGTCTGAACGAAACCGGAGGCACCTTATTCCTCGTCCCATATGTCCAATAGAGGAGAGAGGTCCTCGCATATCCGGTCGATCTCCGAGTACGTCTGGACGATCACCACTTATTACGTTGTCTTGGGTATATAGCCCAATCAAGACATCAGCAATCATCCAAACGATGTGAAGACCTCTGGTCTTCAACCACCATCTTCATCGTCGATATACCGTCGAATCAGTTATTCAAAATAGGATAAACCCGGTCTTTCTGAATAACACGCGTATCTTATAAACAAGTGCTATAAAAACACAACATACGCCTCATTCCAATTCTGAATATTCCTTTATTTAAATATTCATATCCTTGGGAAAGGTTCCCATTAATTTTATCAAAGATAAATTTTTTAAATTTATTCTTTAATCTTCCATTGGATATCAATTCAAACCAAATTAAGCTTTATCCAAACTAGTCGGAATTAGCGAACCTTACCGAAGTAATCACTTATTATATTTCCCAATCCCAACCTACTCACCCCATGAAGCAAAACTGGTAATACTTCACGGTGTTATCGGTAAAATTAATTACCATTTCACGTTCAAATCTAATAAAAGATTTAACTATCGCTTGGAGCAAAACTGGTGATACTCCATCCTCGATCATTCCATGAATTCGATAAATTTAATTATCCCATTCACATTCCAATCTAGTTAAAGATTCGTTAAAACTCTAATTCAGTTTTAATCCCAAAAATCGTTACTTAATTATTATTCAAAGTTAAGAAATTAATCTTATCTTTAACTGGGTTAAAGAACTAATGTCCTTTAAAAGACAGTTCACGGTAAACCCAAAATCCCATTCCATTAATTGTGGAATCTTCACGAAAAATAGATCAATATGTATAATCGATATAAACTTCCGTATCCAACCAATAATATAAATGGAATAACGGCAAAGCCTTTTAAATTCCATATATAGTAACAGTCTTCCTCCACAGAAGCCCACTTCGACTATTATCTAATCGAATTCCATTCCATTCCAATTTAATATACTAAACTGGAAAACTTTACTTTGGAAATTTCCATTAAATCTTTATAAAAAGATTCATATATTACAAATCACATTTCACTGTAAATCGGGTTAAAGAACGAATGTCATTAGAACCCCAGTTCACATTTCGTTTTTATTCCAATTAAATGTTAATTGACTGGAAACTCTAATAATCTTAATTAAAATATTTATTATTTTCACATGGGGTTTAAGAAAATTGTTAATGAAGACACCATTCAAGACAAACCCAAAATCCTATTTGATACTAAATACAAGGCTCTGAATAGAAAATATATCAACTTATATTCAATATCAAATTCTAAAACCGACAAATATCGTATTGGAAATAATGATATAAATATATCTTTCAAATTTTCATAACAATATCTGTATAATCACGAAATCCAACATCAAAATATTCCGAAGATTATTTCGATTCAAATCTATTCCAATTCATATATTGAAAATTTTGGTTATATTAAAACCCATTCTCAATCCAATTTATTTATTTAAAAATAATTGGATTTTTATTCTAGTTAATAATTAGTTCATTTCGATAAAAATATATTTTTATCATTTCAAATATGGAATTTTTCATTCCAATTCTTTTCAAATCATTTATTATGATTTTACACAAATTATTAATATTTTTAATAATTTTATCAAGGCCTGTACACTCGATTTCCATAAACGGTCATCGAACTGCACTTACATCGACCTTTTCCAAATTTGATTTGGACATAATTCCAAATCCAACCATTAGATTTCAAATCTCTTATATTCGTTGGAAAGCTCTTTTCGATATGAACCAAACGTTTCCAATTTTAGGAGAATCCGAAGGTCGGATCTCCCGTAATGTCAATTCGAAATCAATGGTCGAAATTCGCGAACGGCCGCGGTGCGACACGTTCTATTCAGGCCATTAAATTATATATAATATATATATCATATATATTTCGTCGATTTCCATTTAAAACGTATTTTATAAAATTGTTTATAAATTCGTTTCAAAACGATTTCAACTTCATTTCAAATTTCAAATCAAATTTGAATATTCCTTAATAAATTCGTTTTAAATTCATTTTCAAACGATTTCAATTCTATTTCAAATTTAAAATCAAATTTGAATATTCCTTAATAAATTCATTTTAAAACGATTTCAATTCCATTTCACATTTCAAATCAAATTTGAATATTCCTTATCATTATAATATTAAAATGGTAACATTTTCAAAATATCTGATTTTGATTATACACTGAATATTGTTTAAAAATATTTGTTAATTATGAACTGGAGTCAGACTCAATCAATTACCATATAATTTCAATTATATGAATTTCAACATCACATGTATACAACAATAATGATAAACAATCATTAAAAATCCATACAACATCCAAAGTGCATTTTACAACTGTGTAATCATTAAAATAAATAAATAACGTTTATACAGTCTGTCAACCCATCGATTTAGATACCACTAATTATTGGGATCAGTGTATATCAAATATCATCCCAATACCCGTGTGGGGTTTTCAAACAACAAATATTGGTTATTATTTGTGCAGTTGGGCGATGTGTGAAATTTATCGTCCCAATCAGTATCAGATAAATGGGTGTACATAAACAAATCATCCGATTTGCTTATGAATATTTTTTCAACACATGACTATTTTATACAGTTCATATATATAATAAAGATGATATTTTTATTGTTCAAATATTTTATTCCATACACATAAATATTTTATACATTTTATTTATACAATAAAAATGATATTTTTATTGTTCAAATATTTTATTCCATACACATGAATATTTTATATATTTCATATATAAAATAAAAATGATATTTTCATTGTTCAAATATTTTATTCCATACACATGAATGTTTTATATATTTCATATATACAATAAAAAACATATTTTTATTGTTCAAATATTTTATTCCATACACATACAATCAACAACCACAATACCGTCCATTTCCACAACACAATACAATCAAACATGTCGTCCATGGTCTGTTGACAACGGTGTCAGTAGCTACTAAGCCCCGTCTGCAACCTAGCATATATTTAACTGTAAAATAATTAGTGAGAAGGAGTTCTCACAGTCGGTTTCCACTCCATCAGTTTTATTTCTGAATTTCAGTTTTGTTTGGATTTGAGTTTGCCTGAAATTCTGACATGTTCAAAATTAGACCTGGCCAGTTTTGTTGCGAAGCTCTCGGCTGCACGATCGCAAAGGATCTAGTTTCGCGCGATTCCTACTTCGTAGCAAAAAGTTCCGGCCTCCCAAAGTTTAAACAAATTATTCGTCATTAATAAAACTAATTAACTAGTTAATTAATGTTTACAACGTTTTTAATAACGTTAAAAAATGTTACCTTCCTTTCTCCTTCATCGTGGAATTCTGGAACCTTTTAAGAACGTGCTCGCTTGCTAGGGTTCCATTACGCATGAGTTACGAGGTACGGGACCTCGATTGGAGGCAATGATGAGGAGCGTCGAAGCGTTCTCCCCTATCGCCAGTAGCGGCGGCCGGGGCGACGCCCTCCTGCCACCTGAAATTGCATGCGATCGGCGCGGTTTTGAGCCCCAATTTTGAGCCCGACACTCCACGTTAATTCATCAAAGAAGGTTGGATTTAAAGAGCTCGGATCATTCTTCCTGAAATGACCCAAACTTCCCCCTAAAGGAAAGTACGGATTGCTTTGAGAACAACATACATCAGAACACAAAACATAAGAACATTTTATTGCTGATTACAACAATTACATCAGAGTACAAAAATATACAAGAGTGTGAATAAATATTTTACATTAGAAATACAATATCAGAGATTTAAAATTACATTTAAATAGCAGTGGAAAATATATAACAAAATACAACTGAAAGAAATACACGGATACAGAGCTTTCCGAATATCGCTTCAGCTGTAGACCAGGATCCTGTGAATAAATATCTGCAGAACGAAAACTACTAGCAGCCCGTGTGGAAAATAGGGGCACTCAGAGTTTAGGTTAAAACAATAAACTCCAGGTCAGTCATGAGACTGGTGTGAGAACTAAAAACAGTTATTAACTTTATTTTAAAGTTAGGTAAATCAAGGGACCACGCCGCTATCACAGAACGGGTTTCCTCCCAAGAATACTAGTGCATAAAAAACAACGTAATGCTTTTAGAAAATGAAACCAATATAAGACTTAAGTCCCTTTCAATGAAAGCCGAAGGATAGAGTTTACCTTATAATGGTCAAAAATGCTTAATACGCGAAATTCATCTTTTACACTATAAGTGCACAGTGTAGAAATCAATTTTCGAATATAAATATATCAATCTTAGGTGGCATAATATACTATGTAAGCAACACAATATATTATGTCACCATATAAGTATACAACTAAAAACCGCAAAGCTCGTATTGGAAAGTTGGGTTTCCATCATGATGGCTCCTGATTCGAAAGACATATCGCGAATGTATCTCCACGGCTTACGTCTCGGCAAGAGAAAACACCGTAATACATATAATACGCACTTTGGAAGAACAATCTAGTGTTCTATCCCCATGGGCTTCGGCTGATATCACTGCCCAATCTCCAGATGTGGAGCGACCACACCCAACAACGCTCAGTTGACCCAATCCATGTATATATAAAGTATATTGGTCAACCTACTAATCAAACAAACCGTTCACCATCATATCGGGGTGTGAGGATCGCGAAGTAATGATATACTCAAAGCTATGCTAATTTACGCTGTGCTTTGATCTTCATCCTCAAGGCTCTGCTTTTCAACAAAAGCCTTGATCATATGCATCTTAGCATGCCACATTGCCAGACCATACTATATCATTAATCATCTACCAATATATAAAAGGGTGTTAAGCAAGAGAATAAATTCTCCGCCACCAAACAACTGTATATTAAACAGAAATCAACGAATACAATATAAAGGAATACAATATCAGACACACAATCCATTTACAAGTCTGTTCTGGGTCTGAACGAAACCATAACCGGTAGATCTCCAAACACGTCTGGATGATCACCAATTATTCCTTCATCTTGGGTGTACGGTCCAATCAAGATATCAATAATCATCCATTCAATATGGAAATTTCCCGGTCTTCAATAACCGTCTTCATCGTCGATCTTCAATCGTCGTATGAATTATTCAGAATGGGTTAAACCTGGTCTTTCTGAATAATTTGCGCAATTTAAAATCATGTGCCTTAAAACACAACCAACGCCTCATTCCAATCAAGAGTATTCTTTGATTATAATTTAAGCCAAATTAAGGTTTATTCAACTAGTCGGGATTAACGTCTTACTGAAGTAATCATTTATTAATACCCCATTCCCATCCTATACAACCCATGGAGTAAAACTGGTGGTACTCCATATCTAACACCCAATGTGTTACGGTAAACTTAACTACCGTTTTATCGTTCAAATCTAATTAAAGATTTAACTATCGCTTGGAGTAAAAACTGGTGGTACCCCATTATCGTTCATTTCTTAAATTACGTAAATTTAATTTCTTTTATCCTCATTCAATCCAATTAAAGATTTATTAAAACTATATTTAGTTTTAATCTTCAAGAATCGTTATTTAATGATTATTTAACTTCCAAGAAATAATCCTGACTTTAACTGGGTTAAAGAACAAATGTCGCTTAAAAACATCATTCACAATAAACCCAAAATCATATTCCAATTTAATATATTAAATTGAAAACTTCTCTCTAGAATGTTTCGTTAAATCTTAATTAAAAGATTTATGAATTACCAATCTAAATTTCACTGTCACTCGGGTTTTAAGAACTAATATCATTTAAAAACATTGTTCACAATAAACCCAAAAGTCAGTTTCACTTAATTTTCAGTTATGTTTAATAATTGGCAATCTTATTTGAATCTTAATTAAAAGATTTATTCTTTCTCAAATGGGTTTAAGAAAATTGTTATTTAAGACACTATTCACGACAAACCCAAATTCTAATCTAATATTAAATATCATGCTTTGAATAGAAATTATATCAATTCATGTTCAATATCAAATTCCGAAAATTAATGTATACCAAATTGGGAATAACGATATTAATATCTTTAAAATTCCCACAATAACATCCGTATAATCACAGAATCCAATACTGAAATAATCCAAAGATTATTCCCATTCCAATATATCTATTGGAAAATCTTGGTTTTATTAAAACCAATTTAATCCTTTTATTTTCTTTTACATAAAAATGTATATTTTCATTAAAATGAATCCTTTTCTTTCTTTTGAAACAAATTAACTATAAAAATGTATTCTTTCTAATGTAATCAATCTTAAATAAAAATGAAATCTTTTTAATATAATCTTTTTAGTTCAACCTTTATTACATTAAAAGATGTAATATTTTCATTTCAATCTTTATTACATTGAAAATGTAATATTTTCAATTTTAAATCCAAATTGAATATTCAGTCTATTATCATATTAAAATAATATTATTTACAAAATATTAATTTTGAAATTAGCTCTTTCAATATGCATTATAAAATGGATAAAATAAATCGATAAACATGTTTGGGTTAAAATGGCGTTGCTATTTAAAATAGATTAAATAGCCCAATTCATTATCTTATTCATTTATATTTTAAACTGGTCCAGACCTCCCACGTTAAGCCTACGACTTGTGGATGCTGGATATGCCGGTTGGTTCCGGGCAGACTTATCCCACAAGTTGGGCTTAACCTTGTATCATGACACAATTCGTATTTGTGCACTTGGACCTCTCACATTAGGCCCAACATTTGTGGTTGCTGGATATGCCGGGCGGGTCCGGGCAGACTTATACCACTAATGTAACCCAACCTCGTGTCCAAGTAGAATTATAATTAATAACTATAATTAATTCACTGAAAAACTTATTTTTAAATATTCTTTTAAAATAAAGATATGATCTTTACATTAAATTGTCACCAATTTTATAAAACCCTTTGTTTCCGAATATCCTAACTGACATTTCAATTTTTAATGAAAAATTGAACTTTCTGTATTATTATTATATTATAATAATAATCTTTTCAAATGTTCAAATTTTGAAATCAAACCTTCTTATCTTATCATACTGACCGTAAAGATGTAATCTTTCTAATCTAATCCTTTTTATTATAACTTTTAAACAATAAAGATATAATTTTTCTAATTCATACATCAATTAATTCCATTAACTGAATATTAAATTAAAATATTCTTTTAATTCAAAATTGGAATGAGACCCAATCCATTACCATATAATTTTAATTATATGGATTTCAAACATCGCATTAATTCCATGATAAAACATTCAATAACAGCCAAAGTGCATTCTAAACTAATCACAAGGGCGATGTGTAGTCAGAATATCAACCCAAGACCCGTGTGGGGTTTCAACCAACACAAATTCAAATAATATGTTATTAATTGTGCTCTTGGACGATGTATGAAAATTTATCGTCCAATCAACATATACAAGTCAGGCAACTTGTAAATGGCAGTGTAAACATGTTTTTAATATCATAAATGTCATAACAACATGTTACATATTTCAAATTTCAAACAATTCACAACAGTCATCCAAATCAACATTTATCCAACGAACAATAATTTCAACACAGATAATTAATTAATATTTAACAATAAAAATAATTAACTATTTCAAAATTTTGAGTGAGATAAAATTTCTCACTTAAAAAAAAGAAAATCTTTTTATTACGATACCGAATTTGTCATTTACATGTTCTCAATTGAAATAAAAAGAAAATCTTTTTATTACAAAACCTAATTTGTCATTTACATGTTCTCAATTGAAATAAAAAGAAAATCTTTTTATTACAAAACCCAATTTGTCATTTATTTGACAAATATATGTTCAAATCTACACGAAATATAAAAATGTAAATTTTAACATGTATACAAAACTGATGTATACATAACATATAAAAATGTTAATTTTATCTTTGACAATTCTAAATGAATCATAAATGACATTTCTAAATGAACATAAATGATACTTCATTTTCTGACAATTTAAATGAATATAAATGGCAGTTTTATTTATCAAAACATGTTTTTACTAAATGACAGTCTTATTTAACAAATGGTCATTTTATAATAACTACACTAACATGTAAATGTTATCATCTTAACCTAACGAAGTATATATATAACAAATGGTATTTTTATTCAGTTGCAACATTTTATGACAAAAATGTTATTTTTATTCTCATGCCTCGTGTTATTTTTAATTACATAACAAACTTCTAACGAAAAAAAATGTTATTTTTATTCAAATGTGACATCTTCTAATTAAATGACATATTTACTTGTCATAAATGACCTATTTACTTTCTAACATAAATGACCTATTTGCTTTCTAACAAAAGATGATATTCTATTCTATTACAAAAGATGACATTTTTGTTCTCAAACAAAAGATGATTTTTTTTTAATTAACATGAAACACAATCTATATAAATGACATATTTGTAACATGTCATTATTCTAATTTAACACTTTAAAATAAAAATGACATTTGTATGCTCTAACATAGATGACAAATTTGTTTTCTAACATAAATGGCAAATTTATGCTATATGAATATATTTTTTTATCTTTATTTTATTTTATTCATGAAAAATAAAAATGTAATTTTATTTCACAAAGACATTATCTAACAAAGATGACACTTTTATTTCAAGATTATATTTTACACAAATAAAATTTAACCAATCATCACCACCACAAGTCAAATCAACCAACCTCAATTTTTCATGATACAGACATGTGTTTTATATATAGCGTAAATATTCAGCATTACAATCAAAATCGATTTGAATATATATATATATATATATATTTATATTTATTTTTAAAAACGAGAAATCTCACATGAATGCTCCATCGGCGCACGCACCTAAGACAACCGGATCCACATCAAACCACCTCACATCGAAGCCTATGCCAGCCTCCACCTTCGCCTGCCGTATGGGGAAACTTACCGCCCCCTATAGCCCCCAATTCGACCACGAACCCGCCACCTTTGAACCCAAAAATCTTCCCATCCATGGTGTTTTAAATGATCACTACCGTTCATCTTCATGAGCTAGAAGAGGCGAATGTTTTTCGTTCATAAGATTTTCAAATTTATTGTTTGGATTAGAAGAAAAAGGAGGAGGAACGAAGAACATTTTGGCCAATGGACATGTTTGGCAGCGGCTAGTCATGTTAGTGGATTAGGGATTTGGGAAAAAGGACAAAAGCAATTTTATAATACTTTATTTCTAATTTTACAATTAAATCCATACATTATTATTCCTTAATATTTTTGGAATATTTTTGAATCGTCCAAATTTAACATTTACATCTTTCCTATTAAATAGTGTGTATATTTGCTTTAATATAAAGCTATTATGTAACAACTTATATACTCAAGAATGTATTCCATATTTAAATAAATTTTACCTATAGTAGATTAAGACCATTTTTAAACATATCACAACTCATATTTTTTTTAAAGTTATGAAACCAAAATAGGAAAACATATCAATTTTAATTATCTATCTTTCTGTAACATTTTATTATTATTATGCAAAGAAATTCAGCAAGCTCATTATTTGGCGAGTATGTATATCAACCATTTTCAGCATGTAACCAACAAGGCAGTTACAAATTTGACAGTGGGGCAAAGTTTTGTTTTATTCCAGAAACCATGCATGTGCATTACGAATAAATACGTTTTATGTTTTAATTGTGTTTTATAAATGTTTACTTAAATCCCCTATTGATTACACGCTATAATGACACATTTATTCCATTTTTTTATTATTCAAATTTCAAAAGTAGATAACAATGAAAGAGAGAGAAAGAGGATAAAATGGAAAGAATTAATGCTAGATTAATTCTATTTGTTTATGAACATATAGTCTACATTTTGAATTTCTAAAAGTTAAATTTGAATTGATAGGGGAAATATTTAAGAGGACAGCCAAAGATAGGTACATATATATATATATAAATATATATTGTTAGAATTTATTTCATTTATGACCTACACATTATTTTCAATCAGTAAATTAATAAATGTCACTAAAGTTCCTAAGACATTTTTAATGTTAACATATTTGTCAATTAAGCATTCTTTTTTAATGAATCATATTACATATTGCACATTTAAAATATAATCTTTTATTGTAAGCTTATTTACATTAAACAAATGTTGCATAAGAATATAATCTTTTTATATTACCTAAAAATGTAAATTTTTATGTTACATCATTTAAACAAGCTATGATTCATTTTACTGAATCAATATTACATAAAAATGTACATTTTTATGTTATATGAACTTTCCTATTTAAACAAATGTCCATTTTTCATATTTCCTTCTTTACAATAAAAATGTAAACTTTTTATTGTTTAACCTTTTTTTTTTAGAATTTCTAAATTCTGACGCATTTTCTATTTAAAATTCCTTAAAATAAAATTTTAAATTGGTTCTGATTTCCGGGTTGTTACACTTCCATTCTCTCTTCAGGAGCCATGGATTTTATGGAACGAGGGAGGAGATCAGAGGAAATGTTTGGGGGAGCTATTTTGTCCGTTCAACAGGAAGAAGGCAGCTCAACGTAAGTAGAGAGATAGGTTTTAGAATTTTAGGGTTTTATATATTTATAATATTATTTAATAATTTATTAATTCCACAAATGCTTGTTTATCCCTACGGGCTTCAAATCAAACCCAACGACTGTCGTCACTAGCTAAATAACCTCATTTCGGACAAAATGGGATATGTTTCGTAAGCCAATTCGACTGTTTTGATCCGTTTCCATTAAATTTAAAATATAAATCAATATATTTTAAATTCAAATGCACATTTTAATTTACAGGGGCCACATACTGACTCCAAAAATTCAAGAAAAATAAATCTAGTTATGTTTTGATGATACGGTCCTAACAAAACCAATTTCGTCGAATTTGAAGAACGTTTGAAAAACAGTCATTTTCCAGTCGATTAAATTCAAACTGAAATTGCCAAACACATTTGAATCCACTACTCTCACTTATTGATTTCAAAAATTATGAAAATTGGAATCTAGCAATAATTTGACATTCTGGATCCAACAAAAGTGATTTCATCGAAAACGGAGGTCGTTTGCAAAATGTCAATTTTTAAGGGCTTTATATTATATTAAATTCCATAGCGACCATTCTAAATTTTCAACTGGACATAACTTTTTATTCTCATTATGAAATTTGGATTTTTTACATTCATTGGAAAGATATTTTAAAACAGATTCAAATATTTCTAGTTTTGCTGAAATCCATTTTATTTTGAATCCCGTACATTCAATTGAAATTTGAAATCGAATTTTCAAACTGCTACGCCATTTCAAGCTCGTTATATAATTAAAATAAATTTATTCGTTCTAACTTTGATTTAAATAAATTTTTAGTTGTTATTATTTAAAATAAATCATTTTAAATATTCAAAATCCATTAAAATTGCTAAAATAAAAATTTTAAATTGGTTCTGAAATTCCGGGTTGTTACATTAAAATTGTTAAATTTTCCATAATCTCTTTAAAACACTATTCACCCCCGTCTAGTGTTAGTTTTGTCTTAAGATCCTTAATCCACAATCCCTAACAATTGTTATCAGAGCATAGGTTTTCAAAAGTTCATCATCTGAATTTTGAAAATAATAAATGAATTTATTGAAATGATTTATAACACTGGTTTAAATTCGTGCATTGCATCAGTATTAGATTAGGTCTGCATTTTATTATGTTAAAAAATCAAGTTATCATAATGTGTTTTTTGAAAAGTTTAATGTAGTAATTTTTTAACACTATTTTTCATATGGATAAGTCATAGAATCATAATGATGTTATTATTTAAAATCACAATTAGTTATTTTAAAAAGACACTTGATTCTTTGAAGAGTTGTGTTGTTTTGTAAGGGAAGAGTTGTGTCTGATGACTACTGGCCAAAAGACACCGAGATGATCATTCACCAATCAAGAGGAGAAAAGTTTATGAAAGGATATGACTTTGGTCTTATAGTAGTTGAAGTATTTGTTCATTCAAAATTCAAAATTTTGGCGCTAAGTTGGTTAAACTACTACATCATCAGTATACTTATCATACGCTTTTCAAACTCGGCAAATGAATATACAATGCTGATCAAAAGAACGAGCATGTCGCAATAAAGCAGATCTCATCGTCATATTCTGAAAGTTATAAATGTATGGTTCATAACAATGGAAGAACAACACAATGGAGGATTGCAAAAAAGAGGCACGCTTTACAATAATTTCATAATTGTCATTATAGTTAGGAATATACATCTATGCACATAGTAAGATATAGAAATTGATCTCTTTTATAATTTTAGATAATTTGGTTCATATGTTGATACACCATAATATACTTATCAATATACCAATCTAATTAAAATCTTTTCTTATTCGAAATTTAATTTTCTATTTGATTTGGATTTGAAAATTTGAAAGGATGTCTTTTCAATATGAAAATGTCTATTCAAACTCTAATTATGAATTTTGTTTATCTACCTTTGTTTCATATATTTTGTATCAAAAATATATACTGAAATTATGTTAGTCAATAAAATTATATATAGTACATAAATATATGTTTGAAATAATTTAAAATTTTCAAATATTTGATATTGCTATAAGATATAAATTTATATATCCATTATGTATAGTTTAAACTTGCATAGTCTAACTTATATATATACACCCATGATTACATAAAGATTTGGGTTACGTTGTAGATTGAACACTAACTTTGATTATCTTATTTTTATAAAACTTGTATATTTAAACTGTGGTATATAAAACATAATTTTATAGTTTACTCTATATTACCAGATTTTATCAAAAAAAAAATTTAATTTTGTTATAATTATATATTTTATATTATAATAATTTTCTAATTTGAAGTTTTAACATTTTAATGGTTCTTTAGTAAATTAATTTATTCTGTAGTATACATTTAAAGTTAATTTGTATTAAAAGATCGATGAATATTTCACAATACATTGATTTTTGTTAGTTTTTATATACAATTATGAATATATGTTCATATCAAAATAGTTTACTTCATATGATATAACTTTATATTCCCATTAAAGTGATATTCAATATTTACTATATTATTTTTTAAAGAAGCACCCTACTAAGGTTATTTAACTCCATATTTCTCATAGAATTATTCTAAATATTTTACCACCTATCATGGATATTCTTTTTGTTACCATCAAACTCTTAATTTCTTTCATTAGTATCATTAACCTAAGTTTAGAAGTTAATATTACCTTTGTTTGATTGAAATAATTTATAATATATGTAATACTTTGAATATCTTTTACAAAAATAGGTATCATCACCAAATCATTTTTTATATTGCCGTTACACATCTTATTTCATATCATACATCATGATTATAAAATACAGTGCATCTAAAATTAAAATCATTTGCATCACAAGTTGCATTTCATTCAATATATCACTTCATATAGCTTTGCATATGACATCCTACATAACCAACACACTGCACACCCTACTACATGTTAATTTTAACTCCAAAAAAAGTATATTGTATGAGGAGTTTTTGTCTAGTTATAAATATATAGGATTATTAATCAAATACATAACATATTTACTTTGACTTGTTTGGCCTGTTTGGCTTGATTGAATTGATTGGCTTGATTGACTTGTTTGACATGGTTGAGTTTCATTAGTGGTTGATAGGTGTGTTAGAAATATACTTATGGATTTGTGGTTAATAGGAGTTTATGTTTTTTTTCAGGATAAACAGAAGTTACAAATATTTTTCTTTATGTTTGAATTTATTTGAACTGATGTTTTGTGACAACAAAACTTAGATTGATTAATTGTTTAGATTAAATTGCTTTACTTAACTTATATCATAGTTTTTAAGAATATCTTATCAAAATTATTTCTTAGTCTAGATTAAAGATGTATTATAGTTTTAATTGAATTAGAGTTTAGGCTAGGTTTATTTTGTATTAGATTAAGGGAGAGTTTTATAGTTTCTAAGGATTAGTTGAAGGTTCAGGAAGTGTTTTTGAATTGACATATATAATTTTGATTTGGTTGATTTGGCCTGGATTAATGATTTAATTGGAATAATTTATACATAACAAACATAATTAAGAATGATGAGGTTGACTAACTTAAAACTTGAATTTCATATAACTAAGATTTAAATTTGTTTAGATTGATTGGATGCTCGTTTATGTAGAAAGTTTGTATTGAATTGGTTTGACTTAATCATCAGTCTGAATATTGTCTGAATTGCTTGTATGGCTTAAATTATACAATATTTGTAGCCATAGATTTAGGGGAGTTATACAAATTTATAGTTCTAGGGAGAGTTATAGATTAAATAGGACTTATATATAGAACTAGCGATTATAGCATAGATTTATGAGGAGTATAGTTTAGTATAGTCTAATCTAGTATAATGTAGTTTAGTTTAGGATAGTTTTTGAAAATGACAAAGAGGGAGAGATTATAAAATATAAAATAAGATATAGTTAAGATAGGCATAGTTTAAGGGGGAGTCTGAAGGAATTCATAATGAAAAGGGGAGTAGTCAAGGAAGCAGATCAACAAGTAATATCAGGTATGGATATTTTATAAACTATGGTTGTTATCATCAAAAAGGGGAAAATTGTTGGAGAATGGAATGTTGACGATGTTTTTATGACAACAACCTTGTTTCAATCAATATTGATTATAAAACATACACTAACACTTTTATCCAGAATATATATGTATATGTATGTGCAGAATTTATATGTAGATAATAAGATATTAAAGATTGTACAATTAAGAGTTTCAAGAGTTAAGAGATTCAATATTTCAAAGGAGAATCAAGACTCATGTGTATAATGATATTAAGAGTTCAAGATTACATGACTATTAGGGTAATAGCATCTATAAATTATGTAAAACTCTGAATAACACTCATACTCTGTTTTCAAATTATCTCTTTTCAAATTGATTTCAAACTTCTTTCAGAATGCTTTTTAATCATCCAAGGATTTCAAACTTATGATTTCAAATATATACTTCTAATTTATAAGTATTATTTTTATAGTTTTATTAAATCATTTATATATATTTTTTACTAAGTTTATATTTGATTATAATCTCAAATATTCTTATTTAAACTATCAGTTTTCATATAACCTTTTTGTTTATATAGTTTACAAGTATCTCTTTATAAATTCCTATATATACGGTTACAATTATATTATATTTAGTTTTTATATCACTTATATATAAAGTTTTTAATCATATGTTTAAATAATATTTTTTCATGTTTTTATACTTGAAAAATAATGTTTTAATAAAAAGTTTTTTCTTAGGAATTTCCAGAATATATATATATATATATATATATATATATATATTGGCTTAAATACTTTAAAAATGATTAAAAATTCAAAAGTATGGTATATGTGTCGACATACCATAATGCATCCGTCGATATATAACTGTCATAATTTTAAAATTCAAAGGAAGTGTCTTTTCATATTTGAAATGCTTCAGAAACGTTGCAAGCTTTCAACCTCTATAAATAGGAGTTAATTTCGAATTTTTTATCGCTTCTTCTTCTCCTTCTTCACCCCTTTACTTAACACCATCAAAATACATAAAATTCTTGATTTCTACACTTATTCTCTGTCGATTTCAATAAAATTTATATCATTCTTTATCTCTTCTCAATCTCTATCAACTACTATCTATTTGAAGTGTTATTGAAGAGTTCTAGGGATATTGTAATTGTTTAGGAATTGTTTGGGAAAGGGTGTGCTCCTTTTAGCCCTGAAATCAAGGAAGGGGAGCAACATTAACCTTGTAGCCGTGAAATCAAGGGTGGTGGAATCAATGTTAACCTTGTAGCCGTGAAATCAAGGGTGTTGTAATTTGATTCTGATATTAATAAAACTTTGTGCAATCTAGCGTCACATGGAACTGGGCGTAGGAGTAATCCACTAGTATAAAATTTGGTGTGTTCTTTCCTTTTCTGCATTTTATATTTACTTATATCTGTGTCTGTGATTGTTTCTGTGTTTGGGATCATTTCTGATGTGATAATCATCGTGTGTTTCATATAGTAATTCAAGATTGTTTAAATTTTCCATAATCCCTTTAAAACACTATTTAGCCCCATGTAGTGTTAGTTTTGCCTTAAGATCCTTACTCCGCAATCCCTAACATGTAGATCGCATTAGACACAATGCATATGCTTGGTTCCCTCATGAAACATCCGTCCACCATATGCCATCTACAGCCCTGCGAATTTTGCTATATGGTCGTGTTCTTCTAGGAACTATGACAACTCATGAGTTTTATGTCCGAACAACCTACTACCACCAGCAACATATCTCAATTAAGCTCGAAATTCAAATGAGAAAGAAGGCACTTTCCTTATCTTGATTTGAAAACATATGATACTACATACATATAGTACTTCATTTCATACTCCTCGTAAATCATACTTATGTCAACTTACATAAGATTTTCTTTCCAAATCATGCGTTCAAACAACTTATTCTTATATAAATTCCATTATATAAAATTTTATCTCAATCCGTTACCTTCCAAATCAATTGTTTCCAAATTCCCTATATTCTTAATATAAGTTTTGGAAACTTCTATATCCAACATCTAAAATCAATTACCCTCAAATTTCCATTAAAATTTCAAAATTTTAGTTCTGATCCATTTATTTGATATCTTTTCAAACTCATATTTATGAATCTATTCATTACAAACCAAATTTTATTCCAAATTTCCAATTATTAAATTTATCACTTAATTCAAATCTTTATGCTCTTCAAATTTCATAATTTTCCATTCTTATAACAAATTTCTCATTCATACATTATTACTGTTCCATATTCACATCCTTGGACCGTAAATTTGCAAGTGAACAACTCCCTAAGTATTAACCCCGAAGGCCGAAACTAACATCAGATCTACACTTAGAAAGTCATTCAACTTGACTAATCTCCAGTCAGTTTCTAATTTACTTAACTTCATTCCTTAATTTCTTATCAAATCATTTCTTATGCAACTCTCGGATTCAATTTACAAATCCACTTCTTTTACGACAATCGTTGATTATAATAATAATTTATGCATTCAAAATATTTAACTTTAAAAATATACTTTATTCATTAATCTGAATACATAAACAATTAATTAATAATATATTAAATTTTGGTTAAAAATGGAAAGAAACAGTACTTTCCTGAAATTCGACATAGTTGACTCCTATGAATAACTTTCTTTCAAATAATCTCTTATTTGATATTTTATTCCGAACTTCGGAAAAATCTCTAGTACTGGCCAACTCCATTTCCTTTATCGCCAATTTCATTTGCAACATATTTCCTTTCAAACGTTATTTACTCCTAAAACATGAATATTACTCCTTTTATAGGAATCTGGACTGGTCATATTAAATTAGTTTTGATTTCGTTAAAATATAGGTTCAAATCTCTTTGAAATCTTCGTTCATATTCTGCTTCATTATAGTTCCCATTTACAATTCACTTTTTATTAACTAATTAACTAGTTTATTATATCTTACTATCGAATTCATATATTCGATTACACATTATTGGTTTGAAACCAACTATAAATTATCTTGCTATGTTCTGAATAATCTAAATAAATTAGTAATAAATTTTGACACAATCAAATCCCAAACCTTTTTAATTTTATTTTCATTACTTTATATTCCAAATATCGAAATAAAATTCATCGTTTCATCTTTGATATGATTTCAAATTTTCCTTTTTCATTCAAAATCGCATATGAATTCTTATTTCCAATTAATTTCGGTTGTCTTTTGATTGCTAAAATACATGATTAGAGAGATCGATTCGTTGATTCTCTTATACTTATATTTCTTTGATACCTTTCAATGTTGGATTCGAGATTCAAACCTAAGGGGACATATCAAAGAATTGGCTCTCGCAAATCTAGATTCGAAGACTGGGGATTCTGAAGAAAAAAAAAATCTCAAAACAAATTTTTATTTTCGCTGTATCAGATCCAAAATACTAGTTTCACAATATGTAATATTTCCAAAAAAATTTACCTTTCCAACATTGAAATACTTTCAAAATTTATTTTCAAAACCCTTTTATTTCAAAATCCGCTTTTTCTAATGTCGATCCTACTAATTTTAAACCTGATAAGCTAAGCTTTGAATAAACCAAAGCTTTGATACCACTGGTAATGTCCTGCCTTTTTGACCGCTTCAAATTGGTAACTAAACCAACTTAAAACATTTAAATAGACAGATCATTATTTAGCTTACAACGTTTAAAAACAGAATTAACACAGAAAACACAGAATAAATAAATAACACAAAATTGAACAGCAAAATAAACTTTTATATATAATCAAAATTTTGATACAAGATTTTTATATACAGCAGAATTTAAAATACAGTTGAATACAAAAAAAATATCACTTGTTTAAAAATTCAGAGTGCGCTATTGTAACGACCCACATTCTACGCATCGAACGATCATAGAATATTTATTTCTTTCACATACCAAGTCGTATGGTCATGTAACTTTGGGAGACGACTAATGGGGTCATTTCCCATGTTCATGATTTTTGCCGATTTTCAAATGACCGTTTTGCCCCTAGCTAGTCTTGTTTCGGCCATAACTTTTGATTGGAAAGGAGTTTTGACCTGAAACCACTTCCATTAGATCCGGATGATGGTTTACCTTTCCGTAGAGTGGTCACATGTGGAAAACGGACTTACCGTTTGGGAGATATGGCGGAAATAGGGTTTAGAAGGTGAAAAACTGCTTAACCGGGCCAAACGAGGTGATTAGTAAATGGGCCTATAACCCATTTCGGGATTAGGGTTATGGGGAGGCTGAAATGAGTTAGGTTTTCATTCCATTTCAGTTTTCTAGCCGCCGTTTACCTCCTAAGAACCCTAATAATGGCCTCCAACCTCTAAAACATCTCCAAATCACTTTCTAATCAAGGATTAAACTTAGCAACATCAAATCAAAGAGGATTAGCACAAGAATCGTGGTAGAACTGCTGTGTTGCATTGGGAACAGCGCCAAACAGAGATTCATTTCAGATTTGGTATTTTATTTGTGGCCAAGGTGAGTGATTTGCATAGTTTTGCACTAATTACGGTTAATTAAGGGTAATTAGTGAAGATTAACGAAATTAGACATGATAAAATTTTGGAAAAATATTCATAAATTCTGAAATATTGTTTTAGGCCTCTGCTAGAATATTTGGTTAATTTGGTTAAGTATTGCTAATCATATCATTTGTTTTGATTAAACATGCTTAAGGGAAAATATGGGGTTTTGGCTATGTTTGATCCGTTTAACCTTGTCATATTGTTGTTTTGGTGTTTGTGGTCACTTTTATTTGTTGCTATGACTGTATGGTGTGCTTTGTGATTGATTAGAATTGTTAGAATGGTCGAAAATGCCGTCGTATAGCGTAAAACAGTCGCTGGAAAGTTGCAGGAAATATGCAGGGTTTCAAACCGGATCGGATCAGATCATTGGGCTCGGATCGGATAGGAGAACCGGGCAGGTGGACCTGATTCGGATTGGAACTTAGCATAAGGGGCTTGGTGAGAAGGAAGGCCATTTTCTTAGAGTTGGAGTTGGGTAGGGGATCCACTTCCATTAGATCCGGATGATGGTTTACCTTTCCGTAGAGTGGTCACATGTGGAAAACGGACTTATCGTTTGGGAGATATGGCGGAAATATGGTTTAGAAGGTGAAAAACTGCTTAACCGGGCCAAACGAGGTGATTAGTAAATGGGCCTATAACCCATTTCGGGATTAGGGTTATGGGGAGGCTGAAATGAGTTAGGTTTTCATTCCATTTCAGTTTTCTAGCCGCCGTTTACCTCCTAAGAACCTTAATAATGGCCTCCAACCTCTAAAACATCTCCAAATCACTTTCTAATCAAGGATTAAACTTAGCAACATCAAATCAAAGAGGATTAGCACAAGAATCATGGTAGAACTGCTGTGTTGCATTGGGAACAGCGCCAAACAGAGATTCATTTCAGATTTGGTATTTTATTTGTGGCCAAGGTGAGTGATTTGCATAGTTTTGCACTAATTACGGTTAATTAAGGGTAATTAGTGAAGATTAACGAAATTAGACATGATAAAATTTTGGAAAAATATTCATAAATTCTGAAATATTGTTTTAGGTCTCTGCTAGAATATTTGGTTAATTTGGTTAAGTATTGCTAATCATATCATTTGTTTTGATTAAACATGCTTAAGGGAAAATATGGGGTTTTGGCTATGTTTGATCCGTTTAACCTTGTCATATTGTTGTTTTGGTGTTTGTGGTCACTTTTATTTGTTGCTATGACTGTATGGTGTGCTTTGTGATTGATTAGAATTGTTAGAATGGTCGAAAATGCCGTCGTATAGCGTAAAACAGTCGCTGGAAAGTTGCAAGAAATATGCAGGGCTTCAAACCGGATCGGATCAGATCATTGGGCTCGGATCGGATAGGAGAACCGGGCAGGTGGACCTGATTCAGATTGGAACTTAGCATAAGGGGCTTGGTGAGAAGGAAGGCCATTTGCTTAGAGTTGGAGTTGGGTAGGTGATCGGATCGGAGAAACCAAAGGGGATCGGATCGGAGCTAAGAGGGGAAAACCGGAACGGATCTGGAGACATGAGGAAGCACACCCGAACTGAACCACTTCAGGGCATCCGAACTGAACCGATCTAGAAGGGGAACACCGAACCGAACCGCACCCAGCAGCATACTAGGAAGCATTGGACCAAACCGAACCGATGAGGAATGGAGCACTATGCATATCCGAACCGAACTGGACGTGTGCTATTACTACTACGCGACGACTCTTTTGAAGACCAACTCCAATTCAACCAAAACCCGAGATACAAAGGAAGTCCAAATGGGAAGTAGAACTCAGGATCCAGTTGGGAACCAATGAGTTAACTTCATGAGTTGGGCTTTGCTGCGGGACGTGTGCTAAGGGGTTGTCGATGTCTATAACTTTGGATCGCTATGTGTAGGGGGTACGTGAACGGATTCGGGGCCACAGTGGCCTAGGTAAAACTAAAGAGCTATAGACCAATGAAGTGGGGTCATTTGTAAAGATTTGGTCATGACTCCATGGGGCAAGCTTGGTAGTAGCAGTAGTTGTACAAGTCGAACTCCGTCACTACTTCGATGGGTCTAGTGATTGACGATAGTAGACATCATATGCTTTACGTACTGAGTGAGAGATGTGAGGATTGTTGTTATGTTTGATTTGTTTGCCATCATTATGACATGCACACCCCCACCCCCGTTATCTTTACACCATCTGTTCAGTGGCACCTTAGAGTATTGTACGGTATGTAGTGCTAACTCTTTGGTTGCAGGTCCAGGTTCAGATATGGTTTAGTATACCTGTTATTGTTCTGTTTAGCTGCTTATCGCTCATACCAGACTCTTTGTCTGACCCAGAGTTTTATGTCTCTTCTTATTACTCTGGGGGCTCTCGCGAGCAGACTAGAGACAGGTTTGGTGGTATACACGAGTAGCTGTATCGAAGACGAGCAGGAGGCTTCCATGTATGACACATGTATAGATATTCTCCCTGTGTTGCTGCGGTCACTACTTTGGCCATTATTGGTGCACCTTTCTTTCTTTTGTTTAGAGACATTAATTTGGAAAGTTGTAATAAGCTGTATTTGGATTTTCGCTACTCTGATGATGATGTGTTGATGTTGATTTTAGTTATCAGCTTATGCACTATCTCGCCTGTTTTATGTCAAGTACATTATTATTATTATATTTTATTCCATGCACCGTGAGACATTTTATAGGTTTTTGATTAGTTCATTCTCTTCTTTCCTTTCTTTGGCGACCGTTCCGTGTTAGTCAGGCATGTGTACAACGCACTTTCAGAGGAAATGTCGGCTGGTGCGGGGCGGGCCGTCACACTTGGTATCAGAGCTCTAGGTTGCGTAGTTAACCTAGGGAAAGACACCAGGGAGAGATAATACGTATATTAGAGCGCGTATTTGTGATTATTTTGGTTTTCAAAAGCTATATATATATACTATTAGTATAGTTAAGGATGAAGGTGCACTGCACGGGCACCACTATGGAAATGGTTAATCGTTTTCTCTTTTTAGATGAGCCGATACGCAAGAGGTGCCGGTAAGGGAGCCAATAATGGGAATGCTGCTGATATGAGGACGATGTTTACTGACCTCATGAGAGAGATGCTTAGGGATGTGCAGAGGGAAGCTCCCAATGTTGGTAATGGTGGTGGTCCAATAGTGCAGGCGCCTAGGGCCGATTTCGCCAAGCTGAACAAGGATTATACTACTCTTGGTGGGAAGCCGTTCCACGGAACAGAGTCGGCTACGGATGTTCAGGATTGGTTGGATAGCTGCGAGCGTATCTTTGAAGATTTGGGTATCGAGGATGTGATGAAGAGAAGGCTAGCATCCCGTCAGCTGCAAGGATGGGCAATGAATTGGTGGAATGCTATAAAGGCAGCTACTCCCGAGGATCAGATTACTTGGGATCAGTTTAAGGTTCGCTTTAGTGATAAGTTCATTCCAGCTGCTCAGAATTCGGTGTTGTTTAAGAAATTCTTGGAACTCAAGCAGAATGGCAGAGCTGTCTCGGAGTATATTGCCGAATTTGACACTTTGTCGAAATATGGGTTATCCCTAATAGATACTGCCGAGAAGAAGAACGAGAAGTTCATAACTGGCTTGGATCAGTACTTGAGGGAAAGACTTATTAACCACATCGATGAGACGTTTGAATCGATTGTGGGGAAAGCATTGAGGTCAGAGAGTCTTTACCCTAAGTCGAAGACTGAGGTTGCATCTGCAGAGGAGCCAAAGCCGCAAGCAAGTGGTGGAGGAAAGAGTGGTCCTCAGAATAAGAGGAAGCAGAACCAGAATAAGGATGGCCAGAAAAAGAATAAGAAAGATGTTGAGTGCTTCAGCTGTGGTAAGAAGGGCCATTATGCTAGTAATTGTCGGGCCAAGCCAGCGGATAGGAAGTGCTTCAATTGTGGCCAAGTGGGACATCACAAGGACAAGTGTCCGCAACCCCTTAAAGAAAAGCAGATGGTGAAAGCATATGCCCTTAATGCTATTCCTTCTTCGTCGAATGCCCCAACTGCGGTGGAGAAGGGAAAGAATGTCTTTATTCAAGGTATGCTTTCTGTTTATGATGTTCCTGTTAGAGTTTTGTTTGATACCGGGGCTTCCAGTTCTTTCATATCTAGTGACCTAGTAGATAGGTTGGGACTGGAGCCCGAAATTGTCGTTAGACCTTTAGTAGTGACAAACTCGATTGGTGGTTCGACTAACCTTAGCATGATTTGTTGTAATGTGGTCTTATCGAGTCATGGATGCATGTTTGTTTGTGATTGCTTTGTTTTGGGCTTTACTGGGTTTGGCATTATTCTGGGAGTCGATTGGCTCCAAAGATATGGGGTGGTGGTAGACTGTGAGGGCTTTTTGGTGACAGCTAGAGCGGATGATGGGCAGAGGGTAGTGTTTGGTGGTCTACCTAGTGATCGGGTAATGGCTAGTTTTCTAAATTCCCTCGACATCCCACATAGTGAGTTGTCAGGTTTGCCCATGGTTGGTCAGTATACGGATGTCTTCGAAGAAGTGACCGGGCTTCCACCACACTGAGAGATTGAGTTTTGTATTGATTTAGTGAAAGATGCTAGACCTATAGTGATGCCACTTCGTCGTATGGCACCAAGGGAGCAGCGAGAGCTCGGGGTGCAAGTCAGCGATCTTTTGAAGAAGGGATTTATCAGAAGGAGTGTTTCTGAATGGGGAGCACCGGTTGTGTTTGCTACCAAGGCGGATGGTTCCCTTCGATTGTGTGTGGACTACCGCGAATTGAATAAAGTGACGAGGAAGAATAAGTATTCTCTACCGCGGATAGATGATTTGTTTGATCAGTTGAGTGGCGCGAGAGTATTCTCCCAGTTGGATCTCGCGACAGGTTTTCATCAGCTTAGGGTGGAAGCTAAGAGTATAGCTAAAACGGCATTTTGGACGCCGTCTGGATTTTATGAATGGTTGGTCATGCCATTTGGGTTGACCAATGCACCAGCATATTTTGTGGATCTTATGAATAGAGTATTCAGGGATCAATTGAATAAGTTTGTTCTTGTGTTCGTGGATGATATTTTGGTTTATTCGAGGACAGAGGAAGAACACAAGGAACATTTAAGAATAGTGATGGAGGTGTTGAGAAAACACCAATTGAAAGCAAAGTTTTCTAAGTGTCACTTCTGGAGGAGGGAAGTGAGATTCTTGGGCCATGTTGTTTCAGAAAATGGTATCGCCGTGGACCCTGCGAACGTGGCTACGGTACAAGATTGGTCTACGCCCAAGAATGTGATAGACATAAGAAGTTTCTTGGGATTAGCTGGATATTATCGTAAGTTTATCCAAGACTTTTCCAAAATAGCAGCACCGTTGACTCAGTTGACCAAGAAGAATCAAGCTTTCGTCTGGAACGAAAAGTGCGAGAATGCATTCAAGAGTCTAAAGGAAAAGTTGACATGTGCACCAGTGTTAGTCATTCCTAAGGGAAATGAAGAGATGACGGTATATACGGATGCATGTGGTACCAGACTAGGTGCTGTATTGATGCAAGGAGGTAGGGTTGTAGCTTATGCAAGTCGACAACTGAAACCGCATGAGAAAAGATACCCTACCCATGATTTGGAATTGGCAGCGATCGTGTTTGCATTGAAGATGTGGAGACATTATCTCTTGGGAGAAAGATTCGAGTTGTTTACCGATCATAAATCGTTAAAGTATCTCTTCTCTCAGAAGGATCTAAATCTCTGACAGCAAAGATGGCTAGAATTCTTGGCTTCCTATGATTTCGATATCGCATACACACCAGGAAAGGACAACGTGGTGGCTGATGCATTGAGTAGAAGACATGCCAGTTTAGGGGCTATGTTTCTTGAATGGAAGCAACTGGAGTACATCGCTGGGTATGATTTCAGACCAAAGTGCGAGTTAGATCCAGAAATGTTAGCAAATTTGATGATCAGACCCACTTTGATTGAGCGGATTGGTTCCAGCCAGAGGGACGATCCTAACCTATTGGAAATCATCTCATTTAGAGATGGGGATCAACGAAGAGATGAACAAGTATGGGCTTGATCGAGATGGATGGATTAGAAAGAATGGAAGACTTGTTGTACCCAATGTCAATGGATTGAGGGATGAAGTGCTTAGAGAATGTCATCACTCAAAACTGACTATACACCCCGGTGGTAACAAGATGTATCGAGACATGAAGCAGACCTACTACTGGGAAGGGATGAAAATAGACATTGGGAAGTTTATATCCAAATGCATGAATTGCCAGCTAGTTAAAGCTGAGCAAAAGAAGCCTAGTGGATTGTTGCAACCATTAGAGATTCCAGAATAGAAATGGGAATAAATCCCAATGGATTTCATTGATGGGTTACCAAGGACTAGATCGAGCAATGATAGCATTTGGGTGATTGTGGACCGATTGACTAAGAGTGTAAGTTTTATACCATCAAGTCAAACATGACGGTAGCTAAGTTAGCGGAACTGTATATAAAGTGGGTAGTGAGATTTCATGGAATACCCAAAGGCATTGTGAGTGACCGAGATCCGTTGTTCACTAGTGGATTTTGGAAGAGCTTACAAGAGGCATTAGGATCAGAACTACATCTCAGTACCGCGTATCATCCTCAAACCGATGGTCAAACAGAGAGGGTGAATTGTATATTAGAAGACCTCTTGAGAGCCTGTGTATTGGATTTTTGGTGGATCATGGGATGACCATTTTGCATCTAGTAGAGTTTGCATATAATAATAGTTATCAATCTAGTATTGGTATGGCTTCATTTGAAGCTTTGTACGGAAGACCGTGCAACTCACCGTCATGTTGGTTAGAAACTGGTGAGAAGTTTGTGCTTGGACCAGATGTGATAAGAGAAACTTCAGACAAGATCAAAATCATTCAACAGCGAATGAAGGCTGCTCAAGATAGGCAGAAAAGTTATGCTGATAAGAGGAGGAGAGAATGAAAGTTCTCCATTGGCGACTTGGTGTTTGTCAAGATTTCTCCGCTGAAGCGCGTGATACGATTTGGAAGGAGAGGCAAGTTAGCACCAAGATTTGTTAGTCCATTCCCAGTTCTTGAGCAAATTGGGAATTTGGCATACAAAGTTGAACTACCAGAGAAGATGGCAGGAGTTCACAACGTATTTCATGTTTCCCAGTTAAGGAAGTTCGTACACGACCCAGATGTGACTATTTCACTTGATCAGTTGGATGATATTGAGGTTGAACCCGAGGCGGTTGGAAACCGCAAGCCTATGTGTATTGTTGGGAACGATACGAAGCAACTTCGAAGGAAGGCGGTGAAATTAGTCAAAGTTCAGTGGGGCAAGGATGAGAATGACTATACTTAGGAGACAGAGGAGAGCATTAGGAAGACGTATCCAGAACTCTTCGCCTGGTAAGATTTCAGTTTCAATCTAGTATTTCCGCATGCTAGGATAGGTTTGTTTTATTTGTTTTGCATGATTGATTGTTGTATATGGCTATTAGGAATGTGGGATCCTTTGTATGTTTTGGGTTAAAGAATTTCGGGGACGAAATTTCTTAAGGGGGGAGAGTGTAACGACCCACATTCTACGCATCGAAGGATCGTAGAATATTTATTTCTTTCACATACGAAGTCGTATGGTCATTTAACTTTGGGAGACGACTATTGGGGTCATTTCCCATGTTCATGATTTTTGCCGATTTTCAAATGACCGTTTTGCCCCTAGCCAGTCTTGTTTCGGCCATAACTTATGATTGGAAAGGAGTTTTGACTTAAAACCACTTCCATTTGATCCGGATGATGGTTTACCTTTCCGTAGAGTGGTCATATGCGGAAAACGGACTTAACGTTTGGGAGATATGGCTGAAATAGGGTTTAGAAGGTGAAAAACTGCTTAACCGGGCCAAACGAGGTGATTAGTAAATGAGCCCATAACCCATTTCGGGATTAGGGTTATGGGGAGGCTGAAATGAGTTAGGTTTTCATTCCATTTCAGTTTTCTAGCCGCCGTTTACCTCCTAAGAACCCTAATAATGGCCTCCAACCTCTAAAACATCTCCAAATCACTTTCTAATCAAGGATTAAACTTAGCAACATCAAATCAAAGAGGATTAGACCAAGAATCATGGTAGAACTGCTGTGTTGCATTGGGAACAGCGCCAAACAGAGATTCATTTCAGATTTGGTATTTTATTTGTGGCCAAGGTGAGTGATTTGCATAGTTTTGCACTAATTACGGTTAATTAAGGGTAATTAGTGAAGATTAACGAAATTAGACATGATAAAATTTTGGAAAAATATTCATAAATTCTGAAATATTGTTTTAGGCCTCTGCTAGAATATTTGGTTAATTTGGTTAAGTATTGCTAATCATATCATTTGTTTTGATTAAACATGCTTAAGGGAAAATATGGGGTTTTGGCTATGTTTGATCCGTTTAACCTTGTCATATTGTTGTTTTGGTGTTTGTGGTCACTTTTATTTGTTGCTATGACTGTATGGTGTGCTTTGTGATTGATTAGAATTGTTACAATGGTCAAAAACGCCGTCGTATAGCGTAAAACAGTCGCTGGAAAGTTGCAGGAAATATGCAGGGTTTCAAACCGGATCGGATCGGATCATTGGGCTCGGATCGGACAGGAGAACCGGGAAGGTGGACCTGATTCGGATTGGAACTTAGCATAAGGGGCTTGGTGAGAAAGAAGGCCATTTGCTTAGAGTTAGAGTTGGGTAGGGGATCGGATCGGAGAAACCAAAGGGGATCGGATCGGAGCTAAGAGTGGAAAACCGGAACGGATCTGGAGACATGAGGAAGCACACCCGAACCGAACCACTTCAAGGCATCCGAATCGAACCGAGCTAGAAGGGGAACACCGAACCGAACCGCACCCAGAAGCATTGGACCAAACCGAACCGATGAGGACTGGAGCACTATGCATATCCGAACCGAACCGGACGTGTGCTATTACTACTACGCGACGACTCTTTTGAAGACCAACTCCAATTCAACCAAAACTCGAGATGCAAAGGAAGTCCAAATGGGAAGTAGAACTCAGGATCCAGTTGGGAACCAATGAGTTAACTTCATGAGTTGGGCTTTGCTGCGGGACGTGTGCTAAGGGGTTGTCGATGTTTATAACTTTGGATCACTATGTGTAGGGGGTACGTGAACGGATTCAGGGCCACAGTCGCCTAGGTACGACTAAAGAGCTATAGACCAATGAAGTGGGGTCATTTGTAAAGATTTTGTCATGACTACATGGGGCAAGCTTGGTAGTAGCAGTAGTTGTACAAGTCGAACTCCGTCACTACTTCGATGGGTCTAGTGATTGATAGTGGTGGACATTGTATGCTTTACGCACTGAGTGAGAGATGTGAAGATGGTTGCTATGTTTGATTTGTTTGCCATCATTATGACATGCACACCCCACCCCCGTTATCTTTACAACATCTATTCAGTGGCACCTTAGAGTATTGTATGGTATGTAGTGCTAACTCTTTGGTTGCAGGTCCAGGTTCAGGTATGGTTTAATATACCTGTTATTGTTCTATTTAGCTGCTTATCGCTCATACCAGACTCTTTGTCTGACCCAGAGTTTTACGTCTCTTTTTATTACTCTGGGTGCTCTCACGAGCAGACTAGAGACATGTTAGGTTGTATGCACAAGTAGCTGTATCGAAGACGAGCAGGAGGCTTCCACATATGATACATATATATAGATATTCTCCCTGTGTTGCTGCGGTCACTACTTTGGGCATTAGTGGTGCACCTTTCTTTCTTTTATTTAGAGACAGTAATTTGGAAAGTTGTAATAAGCTGTATTTGGATTTTCGCTACTCTGATGATGATGTTGATGTTGGTTTTAGTTATCAGCTTATGCACTGTCTCGCCTGTTTTATGTCAAGTACATTATTATTATATTTTATTCCATGCGCTGTAAGATATTCTACAGGTTTTCGATTATTTCATTCTCTTCTTTCCTTTCTTTGGCGACCGTTCTGTGCTAGTCAGGCATGTGTACAACGCACTTTCGTAGGAAATGCCGGCTGGTGTGGGGAGGGCCGTCACAGCTATCTTCGGAATCCCAGCTTCGCCAGTCTTTGAATCCTAAGTTGTAATCTTTAAATCTGTAATGCTCTGGTCCGATCCCATAGTTCCATGCAAAAACATAAAACACTTGAATCAGGATTATTCTTTGTTCAAGTAAATTAATTTCAATAAACCCCAAAAATAAAAATAGTTAAATCTTGGTATAAATTTTAACTACTCATCACAAATTATCTATTAGTTATAAGGTGTTGCATGTGTTACCACATGCATTTAGGGATTCCAGCAACACATATTTAAGTTCGACGGAACATGTGTGTGTTCATGCAAGAATAATGACATGTTTAGTATTGTTTTTATCATCCTTTGGGCAATAACAAGGCATAGGTACACATCAAACTTATCACAATTGCTTAATACAATTAATGACCTATAATCGTAGGCCAAAGGTTACATTTCAGACCAGTAAAATAAAATTTTAAATGGTGCAGCAAGGGAGCAAGGAAGTGCTCAATAGAGACAGTCCACCAGTTCAATAGTAACTAAATGGTCCCAATACACATTTGCAATTAATAATAGGTTGAAACTTACAAGTGATTCGATAACAAAAATCCAAGTTGCAGATGTATACACATGTGTATATATGTATATACACATACAAATTTGAATATGCAACTAAATGCATGCCAGAAGCGGTGTTACAGGAGCATGGTGATGCATAAGTATATACAGATTAAGATTGCACAATTGGAAACTATCTTAGTTTAAGTATTCAACATTGATCCAATATGTATGGAGTATATACAGATTAAGATTGCACAACCGAACGACACTCTATTCAAAATTCGAACAAATCAAAATTTGCTTAAAACCCTGGAGCAGTAACAATAAAGTACTTAGAAACAACATGATGATATAACAAAGTATGGTACTGTTTTGCACAAGTGGAGCAAGGAAATTGTATAAACAAGAATATGTATGTCCAAGTTTCAACGGCAAGCACAAACAAACAAGAACCAGGAAACAGACGCAAGGAAAGAAAATAGCAGTAAGGATCAAACCAATAAGGCCATCAACCGTCTAAATTTCTGGTTTAAGTAAATAAATTTACTCGAATAAATATTAATCGTGAGCATAAACTCACCTTGAATCGGCAAAAGAACTAAGAGCAGGTGGCGGTTCCGTCATGAGTCTTGAGGCAATGGCGACGAGCAAAAAGCAAATGAATTCGGTTGCGTGCGATGTTGGTTGTAGATAAGAAATTGACGGAGCGAGGGCACGATCATTTTTTTCTAGGAAGCCATAGATTTTGATTTGGAATGGAATGATTTGGGGAGTGCTTCGATTTTTATTTTTGGCTGAAGAAATATGGGGAAAGGAGGATGATTTTTTGAGGAGGCCATAAAAGAGGTGGAAAATGAGAACGATTTCTGATTTGCGATTTGGCTTCGGCCATGGATTTTTATAGAAGTAAAATTTTTAGGATAAGAACGAAGTAATTTCACTAGGTTTTAGAGAGGGCATCCTATTATAGAATAGGTCGGTGTGATTTTAACCGAGCAAGGTTTTGTTTAAGGTAGGTGATAACATGGTTAAATTAAACGTTACCAAAAATTATCGTTGAACGCTCAAAAATCGTACCGCCAACACATTCTCCAAATACGACAAAAATTATACGTTCCCCTTCGTCTCTGCGTTCTGAATCCAATAAAATTAGTTTGATGGAAATCCTTCTCTATTTATATAGGATGTTATTTTATTTTTAAATTATTTATCGGTTCACCGATTTTATTCCGTTTATCCGCCAACAACTTTGTTTGATTCCAAACTTGAAACGTTAAATTTCGATTTCTTTATATATACAAATACACACATATCCAAACAAATTTTCCATATATTTCAAAAAATAAAATATCTAATTTATTTAACGTTAATAACATTTATTTTTAAATTCAACCATTTATATTTTTCAACCGAATTTCAAATCTAATTCAATTATCCAATCAAATTCAATTCAAGAATTCAACCAAATTCAATTCAAATATTCAACAATAAATATTAGATTTTAACTAACCATTCTGAATTAAATATTGAATTCAATTCGTACTCAAAATAATATATTTGATTTCTAACTCAAGTATCAATATAAAATTGATTATTAAAAATTAAATCTTCATTTAATTCCATATTCTAGTTATCGAAATTTCTGGGATGTTACAAAATGACTTTCTAGTGTGTTAAAAGTATTTGATACAAATTTTTTATTATTTTTGTGTAAGAGAATAATATAGTTGGTTTGTAAAGTTATTTTATATGTCATGTTTTGATAAAATATAATGTTTTGAAAGATGAGAAACAACGAAAATTCTAAAACTGAATAAAACAAGAAAGTATCTTTTATAATGAACAATATTATGATAATCTTATACTTATAATAAAAACTGTAGTGGCAAATATGGTTGAACTTATCAAAGCATTATGTATTATTTACTGCATGCTTTGTTTCATGTTAATGGATCACATTGAGAATTTTTGTGCGATGTTTTACCATTTATTAATACAAACTAATGTGTAGTTAATTATGGTTATTTAAGTATGAATGTTATGTTACAAATATTGATTGGATTACTTTGTTATTAGTTTGAAATGATTAGTATACACAAAATGGTTTATACTTACAATGATAGTGTACATGTAACGACCAGGATTTCGCCCGACCCCAATCGATCGCAAGATCGATTAAAACCGTTCAAAACCCGCGTACGTTAACTTTGGGCATACAACACATCAGAACAACAACACAGACTTTTATAACATCAATAATAAATGTTACATCAGAGTACAGAATATATCAGAGTACATCAATAAATAATACAGCGGAAGATACATTTACATTAAATTAAATACATTGCAGCGGAACTAATCTCATACAACTTGAACAACAGATCGCAACACAACCAACAAACAACATCACATAAATCACAGATATTTCAGATCTGAATCGATAGCATATACATAATCATTTTTAAGAGAGAAAAATAATTAATCAATAATTTAATAATTTAAAAATTAGAATTCTCACCTTGATTGGATAAGAATTTGTCCCAATAGCTTTCTTTCCTTTTAAAAAAAGGTCGTATTTAAAGTCACGGTTCTCACGATCAGGGCGCGCCTCACATCGACCGCCTTCGACTTGCTAACCCGCCGCCCAGGTCTCGGCCAACTCGTCGCTGTGTCTACCCTCAAAAACCAACCCCGAACCTTGCCACTTCATGCTACCGCCCTGGCCACCGTGTGTTATGAAGAGTTGAACCATTTTTGCGTTGGAAGGGCTTTCAATTGATGAAGGAATTGGAAGAAAGAGGAGGAAGGATTGAGCCATTTAGAGAGGAAGAACGGCTACTGCCATTGAAAAGAAGAAGATGGAGGCGACGGCTTTTAGAAAAGAGAATGAGATTAGGATTTTGTTAATCTCTATATCTATAGGAAAAAGGAAGTGAATAGATAAAGGGTTGATTTAGGTTAGAGTTTCGGAAAGGATTTCAAATGCAATATTTAATTTCATTTATTCGTCCTTAATTCTATTTCAAAACATTACCCATCTAATCCTAATTCAACATAGGAAGAAATTACCTATGTTATATATCTCAAATTCAATTTTCTAACAATTTTTAATTGAGCAATCAATTCATTAATTATTCCTTCCAAATATAATATGACAAAGTTATCATAATGCCTCATTTCAAATTTCTTTTTATACTCGAATTAAACTATTCAAAAAATTTCATTATACTAAATTCCAACCTTATATTTCAATCATAAAATTAAATGGTTTGTATTCTTGTATTGATTCAACATTTATTACAGTTCCATTATTTCAAAAATTTTTTTTTTTTTTTTACCACTTTTATTACTCAATTTACATTAAATTATATTTATGTTCATCTCATTAATTATACGTTACCTTAAATTTAACATTCACATTAGAAACAATCCCCATTTGATTATAATTAAATTTCTAATGAATCGTTATACTTTGATTTTACCACACCATAAATATCATATGAACAATTAGTATTTACACATGTTACATTCATAATTTGCAGTCATCATCTTAACCATATAAGTTTATTTCATGTAACGACCCGGATTTTCGAACAATTTATTTTAAATATTTAATATAGTTTTAATTTTATTTACGTTCAAAATTAAAAATCAAAATATAGTCAGTTAATTCAAAATAGTGCAATTACATTGGAATGTCGGTCAGTGCGTTAAAATAGCGGTCCACGATCTCAAGATGCGAACCCCGAAATATCTGACTGTGGATAGGATCGAAGTCAAATTGATATCTGTTTAAAATAAAGTGAAAATCTCTTAAAATCAAATCGAATTAAATTAAATTATATTTAAAATCAAAATAAATTTTTTTAATTATATTACCTTACCCTAAACATCTGAAATACGCAGCCTACCCTGTTACTCGCACATGCCTACTCCTTGATACCCAAGTTTCCCTTTTCTCCTATATAAGCACGCATATCTCTCTTCCTTTGCCTCATTGGTTTCTTTCTCCTTCTCGTTTATTTACCCATTCATTTCTCTTCAATCAAAACAAAGGTCGCTTCAATTTAAGTTCGCAAAGCTCCAGCCAGAAAAATCGAATCCCTCATCTTTAGTAATTGTAAGTTATACCGCAAGCTTCAAAACCGTGCTCCCGTTCCTCTTTCAAGCAAATTGAAAACCCAAATCAGTTTCCAAATCAACCGAGAACAAAACCTAATCGAATCCCGTCCCTGCAGTTCCATTCGATCAACGCTTATGTGGTGCGACGCGAGTTCAAAGGAGAAATCAGTTTCGAAGGGGCGTTGGATTCTGGAGTTCATCGCGACTGGAGTTGGAAAGGGGGAAGCGCGACTTGCAGAGATAGAGGGAAGAGGGTGTGATGAAGATTGGGTGTTTGGTAGGGTGTTTCTGGTCAACTGCGGTGGCTTTTGGGGGAGGATGTCGCTCGTTCAACATAGCAGTATCGAGCAGCAGTAACCTTTCAAATTTTCGAGAAAGATTTGCTGATGATTTCGAATTGGATCTAGGGGTTCTTGGAGGATGATACACTACGGTTCAGGGGGGATTTCCTGTACACGGTTCTGTGATCAAAAGGGGGAACGAGATGAGAAAGGAAGCTGTTTGTTCACGGGGGAAGTCAGTCACTGATTTGGGAGGAGGAAGGTGGGGCAGTCCAGGTGTTCGATGGAAAGTCCAAGAGAGAAATTGAAATAGTTGGAGCTGTCGGGAAATGATCGCATGGTCTGCAAAGTAAGATATACGTTTCCTTTAGAAAATTGAAACCCTACGGTAATTTATTTAATTTTGTTTATAGAATTTAATCGATAAATTAAAATACATAAACATAGGTACAAGATAATCAACTCGAGCAAATTCATAGCTATGACGATTTGGAATTTTGAGGGATGTTCAGCAACTAAAATTTTTGGTGAGTAAATCTCACTCACCTTTAGAATTATTTTTATTTCATTAAAAATAATTGTTTGTTGCTTGTGTGAATGCTTTCTGGTTGTTATATATATATTAGTTATTTAGGCTATATATATATATATTGGGTTGATTGATTGGTTGGATTCCCGCAGTCTCATTAGCGGATGCCCGCGGTACCATAGCGGATGATTACCCTATACGCCCCACGCTATGATTAGTGGATGAACTTCTATACCGCGATATTCTGCCACGAAGCAGAATGGGTATTATTTATGTGCTAACATCTGTGGATGCAGGGAAACAGGTTGGAGGAATCCAACAGGATTTCTCAAAAATATATTATCTGTTTGTTGTTTGTTTGATTTCATATATATTCATATATGATGTGTTAAAAATCAAATGTATGAAAATTGGTTGATTTGATTGTTTAAAATATCACTGGGTTTGAATATTGATTTATAAAAATATCGCGGAAGGGATATTTGAGATTTAAAAGAGAAAATTTTATTTTTCTAAAATAGAATTTGAATTTAAATGGAATAAAAATATTTAACTTGTTTTAAAAGGAATAAAACAAGTAGTTCATTTATACACAAAGTTTTAAATGAAGTGAAAAGGATTATCATTGGACAATTCAAAAGTAAATTATAAGTGTGAATTTGTTAAGGGGAAATCTATTTTTCCAAAGTAGGAAATATTTATTTCAAAGGAAATTGGAAGCGATACTTTGTTTAAAAATATAAACAAGTAAAATAAAAAGGGAATTTGAATGAAGAGAATTTTGAAAAGAAGTTTGAATATTTGAATTCAAATAGAATTTAAAAGAAGTTTTGAATATTTGGATTTCAAATAGAAACCCAAATGGAGTTAAATATTTAAATTGAAGAATGAATTTCAAATATAGGTATTCATAAAAAAAGGATTTGGATATAGAAATTAAAAGTGGAATTTAAATCAAGAAAATAAAGTATGGTATTTGAATTCAACGAGATATAAATATGGTATTTAAATTCAAAAAGAATTTAAATATGGCATTTGAATTCAAGGAAAAATTAAATATGGAATTTGAGTTAAAAGGAGTTTTAAATACTTGGAATTCAAAAAGAGTTGAAATATTTGGGAATTCAAATAAAAGTAGAAATAAGGTTTGAATAATAGAAATTGGAAGAGAATTTGAGAATTTGAATTATATAATTCAAATGGAATTTAAAACATAGAATTTGAAATAGAATTCAAATAGAATTCAAATATGGGATTTGAATATAGCAATTCAAATAGAATTTGAATAAATGAATTTGAATATAGAATTTCAAGGTAGAATTGTAATAAAATTTGAAATATCGAATTCAAGAGAATTGAATATGGTTTTGAATTTAGAATTCAAAGAAGAATCGAATATAAACTTCAAATATAATCGAAATAGAGTTTGAATATATAACTCAAATAGAATTGAATATGAAGTTTGAATAGAGATTTGAAATAGAAATTCAAGTATTGAATTTGAATATCAAATAGAAAAGGAATAGGAATTTGAAAATAGAATTCAAAAGTGAGATTGGAATTTGAATCAAGAAATTCAAATAGAGGAAAATGGAGTTTGAATATTAGAAATTCAAATGGAGTTAAAATGGAGTTGGATTCATTTTAACGAAAGTTTAAAAGTTTATATATATAAATATAAATAAAACGAACTCGCCGCAGCGCTGCAGTTCGTAAATTGGCGATTCGAACTTCAATTGAATATACAGAACTCAATTGAAGTCGAAATTCTTTGAAACAAGAAACGTCAGGACCGATTTGATAATAGCTTTCTAATAAAGGAGAAAAATCTGGATTTCATCGAATAGATTTTGAGTTATGTCAAAAATCAAATTTTCAGAAAAGCAGCGCCAGAACCATTATAAAACCATAACGGTTTGTTTAAATAAACTAAAGGATTTTAAAGAAATAAAATCCGAATTTGCCATGAGAAAAATCCAGACTTGAGTTGTAAATTAAATACGAACTCAAGTGGTGTAAATGAGATGATTGTTGAAACAAAAAATCAGATTTTTAATTATTGATTAGAATTGACTAATTTAAAGAAATTAGTTAATGGAATTTTAGAATCGAAATTTGGGTTTTGAATCAGACAAGGGGGTGTGTAAATTCATATTCGAAATCGAATATGAAACTTGAATTAGAAATGACATTCGATTTTTGTATCAACAAATTAATATATATTTGAACGTGATATGTTCAAATAACAAGTGAAATAGGCTAAGAAGCTAATTAAAGAATAAATGGGCGGAACTGAATTCAAATGATTGGTTTGAGTTGAATTGCAAACAGGTGAACATGTGTAAGCAGGTTTGATATGAAGTATATGAAGATTTAAATTTATGTGCTCGACAAAAAGGTACATGTTTAATTCATATATGAGATTTTATGCGTCGTATCGGCAAGCCGCTTGGCTTTTTCTTTTCCTTTTTTGAGATTAGAAGGACCGGGGAAGCTATTTGAAATTTCCCGATGCTCCCGAAACAGGGTAGGTTATGGCGAATTTTTTCGGAAATTTAAGGAGTTAGAATATTTTTAAGAAAATTTGATAATTAGAATCAGTGTATCGATATATATAGAATTCAATAAGGAAATGAACTTAAAAATAAAACAGTATAAACAAAATGGGAAATATATATACATTTTAGAAATGGAAAATTGGTTTAATATGGTATTGATTATTCGAGTAGCAGTCGGGCCTGTTTTGAAGTTAATAATATTTTCAGTCAAGGTCTGAGAGGTAATTATACCCCAACTTGATTGATTGTTATTATTGGCTGATAAATGGCAAGACTCGGTCTCGAAGATCAATGTTTAAAGAGATTCAGTTGAAGGAAGTATTTTGGGTTGTTGTAACGATGTTTTACACAACATTCGTTTATCCCAAGTGATGGAAACTTTGGAAATATAAAAGTAAATATTTCCTGAGTATAATTAAAATAGTCGGGATAGAGATAAGTGATTGAAATTGTTCCCAAATTGCAAATAGAGATATTTTCTAATATATAGAAAATAAAAGAAGTTAATATTTGGAAACGTTTTCCAAATGGCATAAGGGCCAATATGGTTATTGAAAATATTTGGTTAACAAATATTAATGAATAATTAATTAAAGAGCCCAGTGATTTGTTTGATATGTTGGATGAACACTTGTTTTTATTCGATAGTTAAATCACAGACTATCGAAGTTTTTACCATCGTTGTCAATATGGAAAGATTGGTTGGATTATTATCCGAGAACCACTCCGTATTGGCAGTAGCGTTGCGAATCAGATTATATGAAGATAATCGAAGACGGAGTAAAGTGCAAGGGCTTTTTCTAGTAATAGAAATTGTGCCTTCGGTTTCGTTCAGTCCCAGAACGAACGTAAATGGACGAATGTCTGACAGAGTATTTCCAATGATCAAATGGGTTGGTCTGTATAAATATATATGGTTGCAACGGATTTATTCCCTTAGCATAACATCCAGAATATTTGTGCAAACTCAACTAGTGATTAACGGATCTGACAATGTGGCATTCAAAGTGATTGTGCTATCAATGAATGGTAAGTATTCGTAGCCTCAGGCCTCAACAACCAGGAAAGGACAAAAATCGGGCAGGCAGCATGGCTATGTGGGTCGCACCCATTAGGATGTATAATCACCTATCTAGAGGTTCATTTAATTTCTTATTCTATTCGATGCTGTCCCAGTCGGGAGACGGTTGCTGATCCCAACCGTTGGTGATATACATTCGATACACTCAAGCGAAATGAGTGGTCGGTCATGTGTGGGCCGGGTTGCAAGATGTTCTTGTTGAACCCAGTGTATTCCTCTCTAGAGATACACTAGCGGAAGGTGGTTCCATACCTTGTCATGTTGGAAATCCAATCTCCAATAAGCGCCATGCGGTTTTTGATTTTATACTATATATGTGGAGCGTGAGATGCAAGCGTTCTGCTATTTGGTTATTTACTTGATGTAGACATTATTATAATATCACTGGATTTTCGTATCAAAGTATTTTGGGTTATAGTAAGGTAAAAACCGTCCGTGTTTATGTGTGGGCTGGTCTTACTATTATCTTTTCTTTTGAAAGGATTTTTAAAGTTAAACAAGTGGTTGGAGTTTACTCACACCAGTCCCATGACTGACCCAGAGTTTATTTTGTTTTGTTTTCCCTAAACTCTTGGGTGCCCAAATTTGTATGGGCAGTCAAGTAGTTCAGGTGTTTACAGATACCATTGGAGGAGCTTGGAGCAGGAGGCTTCAACGTTAGTTATCTAGTGTTATTTGCCGCTGTATTGTAAGTGTTGAACTCTGATTCTGAATGTATATGTATACAGAAATTTTGTATTACAAAAGTATATGATATATTATATTTTATTCGTTCCGCTGTGAGTTTGTGATCTTCGTTTTTCTTCTATTCTAATATTTCTTTCTTTCTATTTCTCATCCTCTAACTTCTTTCTAAAAATGATTCGTATTTCTGTGCAATTTGGGTTGGACATGTGGTGTTTTTAGTCAACTCAGATAGTACGGATTCGCGGGTCGTTTCAGTTGGTATCAGAGCTTAGGTTGAGCGAACACCTAGTGGCATGTGCTCATTAGAGATAGGGTTAGTAGTACCCTAGAATGAGTTAAGTGTATATACGAGGGCGCGTATTTGTAAATTGATATAAAAAATTATTTTATATTGTGTTGGCTAGTCTGTTAAGTGGTTTATGAATTCTGGTCGAATCGTGGGACGCCACGACGTCGATAAGAGCTTGTAAATACTTGGACAGAACATTGAACACAGTATTGTTTTAAAGTGGGTGAATGAAATTATTTTACCCAAAATTATATTTTGGTATAAAAAGAATAATTTTTGAAATTATTATAATATATGGATGTGTTGGTTGTTATTACTATAATTAAATGAGATTATATAAAATTAGAATGGTTATATATAATCAAAATAGAATTTGTATACGAATAAAATATACAAATGAGATGAACTAAAATTGAATTCAAACCAGAATTCAGAATTTAAATCCTGGGAAATTGGAAAATATTTTCTGAAGTATATTAAAATAATATAGCTTTGTTTTGAAAGGTATTTTTGAATAAAAATCATTTTTGAATGGATTTTGAAATAGATAAAGCACTGAACTCACTTCAGTGGCTGGAAAATAATTCTGATGAGGACTGCAGCTTCATCAGTGTTCTTTTTCGAGTTATAAGTGACGAATGGCTACCTTAGAAAAGTTTTGATGGAAATTCGTTTGAAGGAAAACAAATTTTTTTGAAAATTCAAATGTTCTGAATTTGAGATGGAAATAAATATATGTATATATTTATGTGATTTTGAAAGGATTTAAAATGAAATCCCAGGAATGTGAATGCGGAAATTTAAATGAATCAAAGTGAATAAATTGAATCAGAATCAAGTTGAATTAGAATGCATATGAATAGAAAACCAAAAGTTTTGGTGGAATTAAATTTGTTGAAATATGAGGAGTTGAGTTTCAACATAAGTGAGATTTTAAAAAGTAATGGATTCGTACCATTTTTCCTACCTTAGCAATTTCGAGGACGAAATTATTTTAAGGGGGGAAGAATGTAACAACCCGGATTTTCGAAAAATTTATTTTAAATATTTAATATAGTTTTAATTTTATTTACGTTCAAAATTAAAAATCAAAATATAGTCAGTTAATTCAAAATAGTGCAATTACATTGGAATGTCGGTCAGTGCGTTAAAATAGCGGTCCACGATCTCAAGATGCGTACCCCGAAATATCTGACTGTGGATAGGATCGAAGTCAAATCGATATCTGTTTAAAATAAAGTGAAAATCTCTTAAAATCAAATCGAATTAAATTAAATTATATTTAAAATCAAAATAAAATCTTTTAATTATATTACCCTACCCTAAACATCTGAAATACGCAGCCTACCCTGTTACTCGCACATGCCTACTCCTTGATACCCAAGTTTCCCTTTTCTCCTATATAAGCACGCATATCTCTCTTCCTTTGCCTCATTGGTTTCTTTCTCCTTCTCGTTTATTTACCCGTTCATTTCTCTTCAATCAAAACAAAGGTCGCTTCAATTTAAGTTCGCAAAGCTCCAGCTAGAAAAATTGAATCCCTCATCTTTAGTAATTGTAAGTTATACCGCAAGCTTCAAAACCGTGCTCCCGTTCCTCTTTCAAGCAAATTGAAAACCCAAATCAGTTTCCAAATCAACCGAGAACAAAACCTAATCGAATCCCGTCCCTGTAGTTCCATTCGATCAACGCTTATGTGGTGCGACGCGAGTTCAAAGGAGAAATCAGTTTCGAAGGGGCGTTGGATTCTGGAGTTCATCGCGACTGGAGTTGGAAAGGGGGAAGCGCGACTTGCAGAGATAGAGGGAAGAGGGTGCGATGAAGATTGGGTGTTCGGTAGGGTGTTTCTGGTCAACTGCGGTGGCTTTTGGAGGAGGATGTCGCTCGTTCAACAGAGCAGTATCGAGCAGCAGTAACCTTTCAAATTTTCGAGAAAGATTTGCTGATGATTTCGAATTGGATCTAGGGGTTCTTGGAGGATGATACACTACGGTTCAGGGGGGGATTTCCTGTACAAGGTTCTGTGATCAAAAGGGGGAACGAGATGAGAAAGGAAGCAGTTTGTTCACGGGGGAAGTCAGTCACTGATTTGGGAGGAGGAAGGTGGGGCAGTCCAGGTGTTCGATGGAAAGTCCAAGAGAGAAATTGAAATAGTTGGAGCTGTCGGGAAATGATCGCATGGTCTGGGAAGTAAGATATACGTTTCCTTTAGAAAATTGAAACCCTAGGGTAATTTATTTAATTTTGTTTATAGAATTTAATCGATAAATTAAAATACATAAACATAGGTACAAGATAATCAACTCGAGCAAATTCATAGCTATGACGATTTGGAATTTTGAGGGATGTTCAGCAACTAAAATTTTTGGTGAGTAAATCTCACTCACCTTTAGAATTATTTTTATTTCATTAAAAATAATTGTTTGTTGCTTGTGTGAATGCTTTCTAGTTGTTATATATATATTAGTTATTTAGGCTATATATATATATTGGGTTGATTGATTGGTTGGATTCCCGCAGTCTCATTAGCGGATGCCCGCGGTACCATAGCGGATGATTACCCTATACGCCCCACGCTATGATTAGTGGATGACCTTCTATACCGCGATATTCTGCCATGAAGCAGAATGGGTATTATTTATGTGCTAACATCTGTGGATGCAGGGAAACAGGTTGGAGGAATCCAACAGGATTCCTCAAAAATATATTATCTGTTTGCTGTTTGTTTGATTTCATATATATTCATATATGATGTGTTAAAAATCAAATGTATGAAAATTGGTTGATTTGATTGTTTAAAATATCACTGGGTTTGAATATTGATTTATAAAAATATCGCGGAAGGGATATTTGAGATTTAAAAGAGAAAATTTTATTTTTCTAAAATAGAATTTGAATTTAAATGGAATAAAAATATTTAACTTGTTTTAAAAGGAATAAAACAAGTAGTTCATTTATACACAAAGTTTTAAATGAAGTGAAAAGGATTATCATTGGACAATTCAAAAGTAAATTATAAGTGTGAATTTGTTAAGGGGAAATCTATTTTTCCAAAGTAGGAAATATTTATTTCAAAGGAAATTGGAAGCGATACTTTGTTTAAAAATATAAACAAGTAAAATAAAAAGGGAATTTGAATAAAGAGAATTTTGAAAAGAAGTTTGAATATTTGAATTCAAATAGAATTTAACAGAAGTTTTGAATATTTGGATTTCAAATAGAAACCCAAATGGAGTTAAATATTTAAATTCAAGAATGAATTTCAAATATAGGTATTCATAAAAAAAAGGATTTGGATATAGAAATTAAAAGTGGAATTTAAATCAAGAAAATAAAGTATGGTATTTGAATTCAACGAGATATAAATATGGTATTTAAATTCAAAAAGAATTTAAATATGGCATTTGAATTCAAGGAAAATTTAAATATGGAATTTGAGTCCAAGGAGAATCAATATGGAATTTGAGTTAAAAGGAGTTTTAAATACTTGGAATTCAAAAAGAGTTGAAATATTTGGGAATTCAAATAAAAGTAGAAATAAGGTTTGAATAATAGAAATTGGAAGAGAATTTGAGAATTTGAATTATATAATTCAAATGGAATTTAAAACATAGAATTTGAAATAGAATTCAAATATGGGATTTGAATATAGCAATTCAAATAGAATTTGAATAAATGAATTTGAATATAGAATTTCAAGGTTGAATTGTAATAAAATTTGAAATATCGAATTCAAGAGAATTGAATATGGTTTTGAATTTAGAATTCAAAGAAGAATCGAATATAAACTTCAAATATAATCGAAATAGAGTTTGAATATATAACTCAAATAGAATTGAATATGAAGTTTGAATAGAGATTTGAAATAGAAATTCAAGTATTGAATTTGAATATCAAATAGAAAAGGAATTGGAATTTGAAAATAGAATTCAAAAGTGAGATTGGAATTTGAATCAAGAAATTCAAATAGAGGAAAATGGAGTTTGAATATTAGAAATTCAAATGGAGTTAAAATGGAGTTGGATTCATTTTAACGAAAGTTTATATATATAAATATAAATAAAACGAACTCGCTGCAGTTCGTAAATTGGCGATTCGAACTTCAATTGAATATACAGAACTCAATTGAAGTCGAAATTCTTTGAAACAAGAAACGTCAGGACCGATTTGATAATATCTTTCTAATGAAGGAGAAAAATCTGGATTTCATCGAATAGATTTTGAGTTATGTCAAAAATCAAATTTTCAGAAAAGCAGCGCCAGAACCATTATAAAACCATAACGGTTTGTTTAAATAAACTAAAGGATTTTAAAGAAATAAAATCCGAATTTGCCATGAGAAAAATCCAGACATGAGTTGTAAATTAAATACGAACTCAAGTGGTGTAAATGAGATGATTGTTGAAACAAAAAATCAGATTTTTAATTATTGATTAGAATTGACTAATTTAAAGAAATTAGTTAATGGAATTTTAGAATCGAAATTTGGGTTTTGAATCAGACAAGGGGGTGTGTAAATTCATATTCGAAATCGAATATGAAACTTGAATTAGAAATGACATTCGATTGTTGTATCAACAAATTAATATATATTTGAACGTGATATATTCAAATAACAAGTGAAATAGGCCAAGAAGCTAATTAAAGAATAAATGGGCGGAACTGAATTCAAACGATTGGTTTGAGTTGAATTGCAAACAGGTGAACATGTGTAAGCAGGTTTGATATGAAGTATATGAAGATTTAAATTTATGTGCTCGACAAAAAGGTACATGTTTAATTCATATATGAGATTTTATGCGCTGTATCGGCAAGCCGCTTGGCTTTTTCTTTTTCTTTTTTGAGATTAGAAGGACCGGGGAAGCTATTTGAAATTTCCCGATGCTCCCGAAACAGGGGAGGTTATGGCGAATTTTTTCGGAAATTTAAGGAGTTAGAATATTTTTAAGAAAATTTGATAATTAGAATCAGTGTATCGATATATATAGAATTCAATAAGGAAATGAACTTAAAAATAAAACAGTATAAACAAAATGGGAAATATATATACATTTTAGAAATGGAAAATTGGTTTAATATGGTATTGATTATTCGAGTAGCAGTCGGGCCTGTTTTGAAGTTAATAATATTTTCAGTCAAGGTCTGAGAGGTAATTATACCCCAACTTGATTGATTGTTATTATTGGCTGATAAATGGCAAGACTCGGTCTCGAAGATCAATGTTTAAAGAGATTCAGTTGAAGGAAGTATTTTGGGTTGTTGTAACGATGTTTTACACAACATTCGTTTATCCCAAGTGATGGAAACTTTGGAAATATAAAAGTAAATATTTCCTGAGTATAATTAAAATAGTCGGGATAGAGATAAGTGATTGAAATTGTTCCCAAATTGCAAATAGAGATATTTTCTAATATATAGAAAATAAAAGAAGTTAATATTTGGAAACGTTTTCCAAATGGCATAAGGGCCAATATGGTTATTGAAAATATTTGGTTAACAAATATTAATGAATAATTAATTAAAGAGCCCAGTGATTTGTTTGATATGTTGGATGAACACTTGTTTTTATTCGATAGTTAAATCACAGACTATCGAAGTTTTTACCATCGTTGTCAATATGGAAAGATCGGTTGGATTATTATCCGAGAACCACTCCGTATTGGCAGTAGCGTTGCGAATCAGATTATATGAAGATAATCGAAGACGGAGTAAAGTGCAAAGGCTTTTTCTAGTAATAGAAATTGTGCCTTCGGTTTCGTTCAGTCCCAGAACGAACGTAAATGGACGAATGTCTGACAGAGTATTTCCAATGATCAAATGGGTTGGTCTGTATAAATATATATGGTTGCAACGGATTTATTCCCTTAGCATAACATCCAGAATATTTGTGCAAACTCAACTAGTGATTAACGGATCTGACAATGTGGCATTCAAAGTGATTGTGCTATCAATGAATGGTAAGTATTCGTAGCCTCAGGCCTCAACAACCAGGAAAGGACAAAAATCGGGCAGGCAGCATGGCTATGTGGGTCGCACCCATTAGGATGTATAATCACCTATCTAGAGGTTCATTTAATTTCTTATTCTATTCGATGCTGTCCCAGTCGGGAGACGGTTGCTGATCCCAACCGTTGGTGATATACATTCGATACACTCAAGCGAAATGAGTGGTCGGTCATGTGTGGGCCGGGTTGCAAGATGTTCTTGTTGAACCCAGTGCATTCCTCTCTAGAGATACACTAGCGGAAGGTGGTTCCATACCTTGTCATGTTGGAAATCCAATCTCCAATAAGCGCCATGCGGTTTTTGATTTTATACTATATATGTGGAGCGTGAGATGCAAGCGTTCTGCTATTTGGTTATTTACTTGATGTAGACATTATTATAATATCACTGGATTTTCGTATCAAAGTATTTTGGGTTATAGTAAGGTAAAAACCGTCCGTGTTTATGTGTGGGCTGGTCTTACTATTATCTTTTCTTTTGAAAGGATTTTTAAAGTTAAACAAGTGGTTGGAGTTTACTCACACCAGTCCCATGACTGACCCAGAGTTTATTTTGTTTTGTTTTCCCTAAACTCTTGGGTGCCCAAATTTGTATGGGCAGTCAAGTAGTTCAGGTGTTTACAGATACCATTGGAGGAGCTTGGAGCAGGAGGCTTCAACGTTAGTTATCTAGTGTTATTTGCCGCTGTATTGTAAGTGTTGAACTCTGATTCTAAATGTATATGTATACAGAAATTTTGTATTACAAAAGTATATGATATATTATATTTTATTCGTTCCGCTGTGAGTTTGTGATCTTCGTTTTTCTTCTATTCTAATATTTCTTTCTTTCTATTTCTCATCCTCTAACTTCTTTCTAAAAATGATTCGTATTTCTTTGCAATTTGGGTTGGACATGTGGTGTTTTTAGTCAACTCAGATAGTACGGATTCGCGGGTCGTTTCATTTCAAAATGCTACATTCTATATATATCATTTTGATTACCTAAGTAATTGCCAAACATTTACGATATTTTTAAAACAAATTCACATACCAAAATTCAAGCTAGGTATTACACCGATTTGCGGTGTTTGGTTTCAATTGTAATTAAATTTCTTTAAGTATATATATATATATATATATTTAATTCCACTAAATTTGGTTTGATTTAATTATGTTAATGAGTTTCAAGATTTAAAAATAATAATAATAATTAGCAATCCAAATATGGTTATATGTTTATTGTATGTTTATTGTATATGGACAAACATGAAATAACATTTTTTTCTAACATAAGAAATGTAACATCTTTATATGACAAATTTTAATTGAATATAATTAAATGACATTACTAACTTACTATAGCATTTCAAACAAAAATGACATTTTAAATATGAACGAACATTACTCTACATAAATGACATTTTAATTAACATACCTGATTCTAAATAAAGTGACATTTTTAATTCTAACATAAATGTTCCTTTTTAATTCTAACATGACAAATGTTTATTTTGTCTAACAATGAAAAATGTTTATTTTGTCTACCATGACAAATTATAACTAGAATGTCTATGTTGTTCTAACTTGGCAATTTTAACATAAATGATGCTTTTATTTAGACAATACATTCCTAACCTTAATGAAATCCCTTTTATGATAACATTATAATGAATTTTTTTTAATATGTTAACATAAAAATGATAATTCTTTTATTTTCTTAGCATACCACTCTTTTTATTCTTTAAACAATAAAAATGTTATTTTTTATTTATTCCTAACATGAACATCCTTTTTGTACATAAACGATAAAAATATTTTTTTTTTAACATGAAACATCTTAGTTATATATATAAACAATAAAAATATGGATTTTATTGTATGCACAAATATGGCCTAACAAGAATATACACAGTTCAATTCTGATTTATTTTGAATCCTGTACATTCAGTTATAGTTAAAAATCAAAATTTCAAACTACAGCGCTATTTTAAACTCCTTTTATATTTAAATTAAACTTATTCGTTTTAACTTCAATTAGAATAAATTTTTGGTCGTTATTATTTAAAATAAATTATTTTAAATCTTTTAAATTCATTAAAATTTCTAAAATAAAAATTTTAAACTGGTCCCAAAATTCCGGGTTATTACAGTCTCCCCCACTTAAGAACTTTTCGTCCTCGAAAAGGAACGAAGTTAAAAGTGTATTAATTATCCTACTCAAATTCTTTTCTATACATTTCTATAATTTTATTTGTTGATTAACTTTCAAGTATATATAACTTTTACATACTCAAAAAATCATATTTTCTAAAATGGATTATGATTACAAATACGTATATCATAAGCTTTTCACTCTGAACTCATTCTAGGGCATTACTAACCCCATCTCTAATGAGTTTTCTCATTCTAGGATACTGCTGATCCTATCTCTAATGAGTATTCTTATTGGATATTGCTAATCCAATCTCTGATGAGTCTTTTGTTCAGTTCTAATGAGTTGTATCCCAAAGATTTGAGCTAACCAGAGCTCTGATACCAGCTATAACAACCAGGATTTCGCCCGACCCCAATCGATCGCAAGATCGATTAAAACCGTTCAAAACCCGCGTACGTTAACTTTGGGCATACAACACATCAGTACAACAACACAGACTTTTATAACATCAATAATAAATGTTACATCAGAGTACAGAATATATCAGAGTACATCAATAAATAATACAGCGGAAGATACATTTACATTAAATTAAATACATTACAGCGGAACTAATCTCAGCGGAAGGCCATCAGTAACTGGACCCAGCTTCAGTCTTCAATCCAGGATCCTGCTTAACTATATCTGCAAAAAGCTACTCAACTGCCCGTGTGGAAAGAGGGCACCCGAGTTTGCAAAGTGAAACAAACTACAGGTCAGTCGTGGGACTGGTGTGAGAATTCTATACTTAACTTAACTTATCTAATAAGTAAGCTAATCACAGGACCACGCCACTAACGCGGAACGGGTTTACTCCATTTGATTGCCAGTGCATAAATAAAGTAAATCGTCAAAAATCGCAATGCCTTTTTAGAAAAAATGAAACCATTATAAGACCTAGGTCCCATCACACAATGCAACGCACACCAGAGGATAGGGTTTTACCTTATAATGGTCAAGAGATGCTTGATACGTAAAAACGATATTATTATTAGTGTGTATATTTATATTTAAAACATTCAAATATAATATCAATCCTAGACGGCATAGGTACCATATACTATGTCGCCGTACTAGTTCTACAATCAAAACCGCAAGGGCGTATTGGGAATTGGGTTTCCATCATGAGTCGAGGCTAGGGGCGAGCTCCTCTCCGATTCGAGACACTCTAGCAAATGCCTCAGGATCCCCCGCAGTGAACCCTTGGATGCGGTAGGGCCGGTCCCCGCCTATCGGCAGTGGATTGGTTATGCCTGAACACACGCTCCCCGGTTCCTTTGAACCTATAATATGACCACTATCGGCCTATAAAAATCCGAGGCGCCTCAAAATCCATCATCCACATAAGTAAAATGTCAGGGCTGGTAGGTCACTGACACCACTATAGCTAGAAAGAAACGTGTGCACTCCCTACGGTCCATATCCGGGATATGGACCGTAGGGAGTGCACACGTTTCTTTCTAGCTATAGTGGTGTCAGTGACCTACCAGCCCTGACATTTTACTTATGTGGATGATGGATTTTGAGGCGTCTCGGATTTTTATAGGCCGATAGTGGTCATATTATAGGTTCAAAGGAACCGGGGAGCGTGTGTTCAGGCATAACCAATCCACTGCCGATAGGCGGGGACCGGCCCTACCGCATCCAAGGGTTCACTGCGGGGGATCCTGAGGCATTTGCTAGAGTGTCTCGAATCGGAGAGGAGCTCGCCCCTAGCCTCGACTCATGATGGAAACCCAATTCCCAATACGCCCTTGCGGTTTTGATTGTAGAACTAGTACGGCGACATAGTATATGGTACCTATGCCGTCTAGGATTGATATTATATTTGAATGTTTTAAATATATATATACACACTAATAATAATATCGTTTTTACGTATCAAGCATCTCTTGACCATTATAAGGTAAAACCCTATCCTCTGGTGTGCGTTGCATTGTGTGATGGGACCTGGGTCTTATAATGGTTTCATTTTTTCTAAAAAGGCATTGCGATTTTTGACGATTTACTTTATTTATGCACTGGCAATCAAATGGAGTAAACCCGTTCCACGTTAGCGGCGTGGTCCTGTGATTAGCTTACTTATTAGATAAGTTAAGTTAAGTATAGAATTCTCACACCAGTCCCACGACTGACCTGTAGTTTGTTTCACTTTGCAAACTCGGGTGCCCTCTTTCCACACGGGCAGTTGAGTAGCTTTTTGCAGATATAGTTAAGCAAGATCCTGGATTGAAGACTGAAGCTGGGTCCAGTTACCGATGGCCTTCCGCTGAGATTATTTCCGCTGCAATGTATTTAATTTAATGTAAATGTATCTTCCGCTGTATTATTTATTGATGTACTCTGATATATTCTGTACTCTGATGTAACATTTATTATTGATGTTATAAAAGTCTGTGTTGTTGTTCTGATGTGTTGTATGCCCAAAGTTAACGTACGCGGGTTTTGAACGGTTTTAATCGATCTTGCGATCGATTGGGGTCGGGCGAAATCCTGGTCGTTACAGTACAATTATTGATTGATAAATAATAATTGTTTGAGTATCTTAATGTTGTTACCTTCTTGTTTAATAAGTTGGAATTGTCATTGGATGTTGTTGGTTTTTGAAGACTGCATGCTAATTTTATTTTATTTACTTCATGTGGTGAAATGTTGTGATAGAAGAGTAAGAAACTATTTTCTGCTCTTATTTATTTGCGTTAATGTAGTGATTGTGCTGATTGCATCAATTTCAAAGTTTTCACTGGTTGTATTAAATCATATTAATTGCAATGGTTGAATGAATGCAATGGTTGTAATGCACTAACGAGTATTTAGATGCAGGAGAAGGGCAAAAAATAGAACTACATGGGCTTGATCCCTAAAGGAGGTACGCAAGTAGTCTTTTCTAATGCAATAGCCACTGGAACCCTTAGATTGGGCTAGGGTGCATAGGGTTAGGCACAGTCCGAATATCGTTGAAACTCCTTTTCTCTTTCTACAGAACTTGTAAAATTGGAAGATGTTAGATGGCAAAAAGAAAAAAGATGTAGAAAAAGAAAGCATAGCCTGTCTGTGGATCCACATGTTTTTTTTAATTCACTTCTTGTGTATCGCTGCATTTTATTTTATGAATGTTTAATGTAATGAAATGGATTATGATGATTTAAATTATTTGTTTTATTTCATCATAAGATCTTCCACATTATTCGCTATCTTATATACTTAAGGTCCACTACTTTTAGTATCTAAAATTAGTTGTAAGAGTATTTGATGAAGCTTGTAATTGATTTAAGACCTTTACAAAAAAGTGGGTCTTTACAATATATATGCAGGTACTAAAGAATGAAGACTGTACATGATAAAGATTCAGGACTGATGAATTGAAGAATTAGAAACTAAGACTGAAGACTCGTGAGTTTCAATATTTCAAGAGATCAAGTATTCAAGACATCAAGATAAGTAATAGAGTCTATATTTATGTTAAAACGTCATAATACCACCAAAAACTTTATTTTGATTTTAGTTGTGGAATGGAATTGATGAATTTTTAAAATAACCTGTTTTATATTTTAAACTATTTTTTCAAAACTTTATTTTAAATCATCTCTTCTAATTTAAATATTTTAGCCTCAAATTTAAAACTATTTCTTAAGTTATTTAGCCTTGATTTCAGATCACTTCTTAATTTAAATATGCTACTCTCAATTTTAAAATCTATCTTCAAATCATCATGTTACAATATTAATATTTAATCCTCAATCTCAAAATTAAATTTTAAGATTTTTTATATACTTTCATGCTCTAATTTATATTTCTTTATATATATATTATTTCAATGTTTATTCTCTAAAAATTGTTTAGAATATATACAAAATGATTTATATGTCTTAAAATTATTTAGACAAGTTTTAGAATAGAAATCATTTAAAAAACTAAATAAATTTTCAAAATATACACAGGCAGGTCGACATCCTCTGTATTAGTTAGGGAAATTAGAAGTCCAAATTTAGACACTAACACATCCTATGTATTCACATGCCAAAGTTTGAGTATCAGAAACCCATAAGTTAGAAGAAAGAAGTTAGGAGGTGAGAAAGAAGAAAGAAAAAGAAGAACACAAACAAATCAGATCAGAGAAGGTTAGAATCTCACAGCTAAAAGAATAAAATATAATATAACAATATTCTTTACATAGGAGAAAAACATCATATATCCATACATTAATCATCAAAGTACACATGAGAACAGCATATATAGTCATAACAATCTGCCTATACAATGGTTGATAAATACAACACACACAGCAGAAATGAAATAGTACTATAATTATGAGAATACATCTCTGTAGGATCTAAATCAACCCTAGAGGGGGTGAATAAGGTTTTTCGTTGTTTTTCGCTGAGTAATAAATAATAGCAACACATATAATAATCCGAGTAAATATGGAAAATAAATAACACTTAGATATACCCAACTTTGGCAAAACCCTGCCTACTGTTGCATTCCCTAAGATTTCTACTAGGAATTAAAACAACCTCCATGCTTACAATCCCCTATAAACTCATGACACCCTCTCCCAACTGTTCTAAACCTACAATCAGAACCCTACACTAGTCTCTATTCCTGAGATCAGATTTCCCTGAAATACAAACATGTGACTCGTCTCCCTAATTTTACAGACAAACTAGAAACCTCAATACGATTTACAAAATAAAAACACTCAAAACAAAAAAAAACAAAAACTCTAGTATAAAAACTAAAATCCTTTAAGCCTCTTTGATCAATTGCCAGTCCCTTCTCTTTTTCACTCAAAGATTGTTGGCTTCCTTTATATTTTCAATGGTGACTAAAATAAATCGAATTAGGGTTTTATTCCTCTGTCCAAATCGTAACCCCTGGGGCTCTGAAATTAGAGATTGAATCTGGTTCTCTGTATGCTCGTGTTTGCCCTAATTGTTTTCTTTCTTCGATAGTTTTTTGCTTTTAGATCGAGAGGGAATCGATTTAGAAACTGGTATGATTTTGATTGCTTTGCTTTTGTAATTATCTGTTGCGATCTCCACTGCCAGTGATGATGTTGTGTGTATTTATAGAGTCTCGATTCCAAAATAATCACTGATGTTGATTTGTGACATGGTTGAGATATTTGCTAAAATATTGGGCTTGATCTTTTTGGCTTTGAATTAATCTTGTACATCTGGAGATTTCTTCGATTTGAATATTTCGTTGACTTCTGAAACTTTTAACTGAGTCTTCCTTCTGAAATAATCTTGATAAAAAATTTGTAAATTCAATTTTTTGGAAATAAAACTCAGCGTTTTCTGGAATTTCGAATTTCATTTCCCTTTGACCATTTCTGAGTTAAACTTTCCCAGTTAATTTCAAATGGAATAAGTTGATTTTTTTGGTCTTCCTGGTGATAACAACTTGGATAGACACAATGCTTGATTTGCCATGACTTTGTTTGAACGGACACTATACTTGATGAATGCTTTGGTAAATTTGATATTGCCTCAATCACTTATTTTGATAACAACAAATACTATCCTTGTTGTTCTAGTGTGTATACGGCTTGACCATAGCATATTGCCCTTATACTCTATATTGTTGCTCGATGTATTTGAAACTGTTTGCATCTGCCTTGATGTGCTAAACTCTTTGGCGCTTTGGTTTTCTTGCTCCACTGCCTTGCAAACTGTTTTACTCTCTTTTTTTAAACTGTTGTGCATTGTTTTATTCGCCATGTACAGTGATCATTTCTATCTTCATTCACTTAATTCTTGTGCATTGCTTTCTGGTTTTGACTGTTTCTATGCATATTTTGGAAATTTGGAATTTATCTTTAGTAATATCCTGTTTCTCTTTGAACCATATTTACACTGCTTGAATTCTTGTACACATCTTGCTTTGGAGTTGTTGACATGATGCTTGTCACTTTTCTTGAGCCTGCAACTTGCCTATTTGTGTATACAATTAAATTTGGGCTGCTTTGAACTTGCTTGACTTTAGTGCTAGTTCCATGTTCATTGTTGAGCAGCTATGCTGCATGTTCCCATGCATGTGCAATAATGTGTTCATTTCTTTTGTATCTCTTAGTTATGCACTATGCACCTTAACAACACATGTTAGCAATACCAACTTTGTTATCATTCTACATCATGTACACCTGCCTACTTTGTTGTTTGTGCATATATCTTCATACTTTCAAATAGCTGCTATATTCATGTATTTAAAATTGCCATGCTTGTTTACGTTGCTGGGCCGTCTTGTGCTCATATTCTGGGTTCAGCATGTCATGCCCCATGCACTTAAACTTGCCCCTTGTATTTGCATTTTCCATGTTGTCTTTGTTTGTAGTTGAGTTTCATGCAGCTTTGTTCACTGCAGCTTTGTGCATTTGAACCACCTTCAGCCTGGCACGTTCATGTTCATGCTGATCCATGCTTTCTACCGCGTATTTGTATATTTGACTTTGTATATACTGGCCTGGTTTGCGACTTATGCACCTGCACATTAATATGTGTATATACATGCATATGTATGTGTATACATGTAACGTGCACGTGTAATTTATATATATGGGCTATTCGAATGACATACATTAATTTTCTATCAACAGACCACTATATATGAGTTATGGCTGTTCAGAATGAGCTAATTATAATGCTAGTTATGATCACCAAACCAGTGCAGTTGTGTCATGGTTGATCAATGAGCACTAGAGTATACAGTCAGCCTTGTAGTATTTACAATGTATCACTGTGAATATTACAAGTAGTCTAGACTCGGATATATATATATATATATATACATAAGACCAAGTCTAGAAAAATGATGAGAAACACATCAAAATTTTAAGGCAAATAAATTTGTATTTGCTTGTATTCAAATCTATTCTTGTTCTAGTTTATTGTGTGTGTTTTCGTGACAGATATACACGTGACTAAGACTGGATTGGAAGCACGTGAAGACTCAGTGTCAGTGTCAATGAATGTATATCTAACTGTGTATGAGTCTGTATATGTAAACAGAGTGATACTGAGTGATATGCGGTGAGGAACTTCTGTATATCAAATTGATTGTAGACATGAATAAAGTCGTACTAATATATGTAACAAATTGAATTTGAAATTAGATTTTTTGTTATCCAATTCAGTTTGTCTATTTTGTTTGAATTCTTTTAATAATACAATTTCATGTGATATATATTCAAGTGTGTCATGTCTAACCTAAATAGAAATATCCATCATGTGGATTTCAAATAATGGAGTGAAAAAATGTACTATTTCAAATGCTGAAATAAAATATTTATTTGAATGCACATACTATTTGAAAATTCAATTCTGTGTAATAGTATTATATTCAGTATATATTTATTTTTGAATGTGATGTGAAATATAGAATAGTACTGATTACAAACACATTTATATAATAATATATAAGTTTGTTATAATCAAACAACAATCATATTGTTATACTCAACAATCTCTCCCTTTTGATGATGACAAACATACACAAAGATTTTGAATGTGATAAATGTGTTTGAATGTGAAATATAATACTTCCCCCTATCTGTATGCTCCCCCTACAACTGAACTCCTCATATATATATATATATATATATATATAAGTGTTTAAAATTCAATTAAATTTTCCAGTATTAAAATATTATCGAATTATTCACTCATCAATCAAAATCTTAACCATTCTCCCCCTTTTGTTATCATCAAAAGGATAATAGAAATCGAAATAGTGATGAACATAGACTAGAAATATAAATTCAAATTAAGAGGGAAACATATGTTGTAAACCTCATTTAATCAAACAAAAATCATAATGTTCTTCAAATTAGCAACAAATTTCACTTTTTAGAATGATGGATTTACGATTGATTTTATAAAAATGAGGAGAGTTTTTAAAATTCAAATATAGGATTTGTGAATTCCATAATTTTCAAATTTAAGCATAAAATAATTTAAGCACTTTCTAACTATGCATAACCTCTAGGACTTTTAAATGGGGTTAGCAGTAACTTAAATTTGTTAAGTATTTTCTAACCATGCATAACCACTAGGACTTTTAAATGAGATTAGGAGAATACTTAACTTAATCCTCTCTTATGAGTTCCATCCATGCATAACCGTGAGGACTTTTAAGTGAGAATGGAAGCACATACAAAGATTAAGGTGATTCACTCATGCATAACCGTAAGGGCTTTTAAATGATAGTGAATACCAAGGATTTTATTTCAAAATAATTTCAAAATATTTCCTTATTTACTGAACAATTTTAACTCCCTATATAATATAAAACTATTATGAGTGAAAAAACAAGGTAAAAATAGAAGATGATTGTGAAATAAGCAGTAATTCAAAAATATTACAAATCTGTCCAACCATCATGAGAATTTAAATAATATTTTCTCTTGTATGAAATATACGATAGCCACAACTCACCACAATTTCATAAATCTATTAAATAATTTTGATGAGTTCCAAAATGGTTCAACTTGGTCAATAATTTCAATTTTTGAATAAATGATTTTAAAATTAAAAATATCAGTTTCAAGAGGGGTTTTCGAAATATCAGTGTAAGTTGAAAATCAGTTTCAAAAATCAATCAGTAGAATATGCAATTTTTAATACTTCTAAGACTGATTGCTCCTAGACAATTTTAAAAACCACTTGTGTATGTAATTTAAACTACAGATGGAATTTAATGAAATCTAGTCACCGATTTTTTTCAACTCATCATCCAATCACCAAGACACTCAAAAGAACCTTTATCAGATCAGCAGAAAATCCATTTCAAAGCAAGAATTTCATGAGAAATTTTCAGGCTATTTTTACAAATGACAATCAATAATTCAAATCAAAAGAAAATTGTTTTGAAATCACTTGATAAAAAATTATTTTCAAAAGTCAAATTCAAATATTATGATCCATGAAATTCAACAATCAATCACTAATGGTCTCAACCCCAAAATAATCTAGCAAAGTAAAAAACTATGAAATTTTCACAACTAATCAATAATAGCTTTCAAGTAATACGCTGAATTGAGTGCAGTTTTTTAATATTTTCCGAAGTAAATTAGAAGAAACTCAAAACAACAAAGATATGTGAAATTTTATCATCTTTCCAGAACCTCATAAATTTTAAAATTCCGATTAACAGTGTTCAAGATATGCTCAAAATACTATGGCAGTATCAAAAAGATCAACATCAATAAGAAGAAAAAAATTACAAGTTTAGAGATCATACCTGACTTACCATAATCGATGTAAGCCAATGAATCTCCAACTCAGAAATCTATGGCTAAGGAACTCCAAATAATTCAATAATATGGAATAATTTGAATTTTGTCTCTCTTAAGCACAGTTGTCCCTTAGCTTCCCTCGGTACCTAAATATTTATAATATCAAGTGGTCTAACAAAGGTTGTTTTACCACTCTTAGCTTCGCTTACACATTTTAGTAACCAAACCCATTTATATAACAATCCATTACCATCCACTAAAGTGCCCTTAGGAACCCAAATTTGTTTAATTTTTTTCGAATTCATTTTGTTATCTTTTGGGATCCAAACACCTTTAACTGAATGGTTTCTAAACGAGTTTTCATTTTGTTTATGATTAGAAAATCGTTTAAAATTATTATAGCTCAAATTTCCAGTTTGATCTTTCCCAAAGCTATTTGAAGGATTTTTAAAATCATTAGGATTGATTTTCCCAAAGTCGAGTCCTTTCTTATTCTCAACAAAAAATTGGTTTTTTAACAACATATTCAATGATTTTTCTCCTTTAGAAAATTTGGCAATTGTTGATTCAATTCGTTGAATTTTAGATTTAAAATCACTATATCTTCCTTCATTAAATTCGAACAACGATCTATAGCGATCTTCCTTCTTTTATCATTGTTTGTTTCAAAACCATATTTTCATTTTCAAACATTTTAATTTTAGCATTGGACTTAGAAATTTAATTTTTTTTTTCTTTTCAAAATCAAAATTTTCAATTTCTCTATGCTTTTAAATCTCCTTTTCAAAATCACGATTAACGTTTTTCAAATTCACGTTCTCACTTTCAAGCAAATCAAAACTAGTTTTGAAATTCAAAAAATCATCACTCAAAATTTGACCTTTTTTGCATTTTAAAATTTGTGAATTCTTAATTTTTTCACGTTTTCTTTCTAATCTATTATTTTCTTAAACTAATTTTGACCTATTAGATTTCAATTTCTTAACTTCTAGCTCGAAAAAATCAACAGATTTTGTGAGATCGTGACACATTAAAATCAAATCTTTATAAGTGAAATTCAATACCTCACTTGAATCCTCTTCACTACATTCCGAATCAGAGAGTGCCATTAGACGCAAAATACGTTCCTCTTCATTACTGTTGGAAACTTCTTTTCCTTCCTCATCATCTAGCATGGCTGCAAAAGCCATCTTTTTCTTCCTCTTCCTTTTTTCATTCTTAAGTCGTGGGCGATCTGGTTTGATATGTCCGGGTTTCTTGTAATTGTAGCAAATAACTTCATCGTCTGAGCTGTCTAAATTTTCGGACTTGTTAGTTTTTGAATTCTTCTTTTGCGGCATGTAATTTCTTTTAGCCCATTTTCTAAAAACCATGGTTAGATCTTCAACAGGATCTTCATCATCATTTTCAACTTTATTATTTAGAGCAATCGTCTTTTTCTTCGATTCAGAATTCTTTTGTTTTTCTTTTTCTTTTAAATCTATCTCGTAAGCAATCAGATTTCCAACCAACTCTTCCATGCTTAATTTATTTATATATTTTGATCTTTGAATCGCCTTTACTTTAGCTTCAAAATTCATCGGTAGCACTATCAATATTTTTCTGACCTATTCCACTTCAATATAAGCTTTTCTAAGAGCTTTTGCATTGTAAACCAGTGATGAGAAGCGTCCAAACATCTCTTTATATCTTCATCTTTTTGCATAGATATTTTTTATATTCAATACTGAGCAGAGCAGACGAGATTCCTTAACTTGAGATGTTCCTTTATGTGTGACCTCCAACGTATGCTATATTTCCTGCGTAGTTAAACAATGAGAGACTCGGTTAAATTCAGTTTTGTCGAGAGCATAGATTAAAGTATTCATTGCTTTGGCATTAGCTAAAAATGATTTTTTATCATTAACATCCCACTTGTCTTTTGATTTAGGAAATTCAACACCGTTAGCAATCACAGTAGGAGACATATAACCCGTTTCAATAATATCCCACAAATCATAATCAACTGAACTCAAATAAATTTTCATCTTAGCTTTCCAATAGGCGTAATCAGTTCCATTAAACATAGGTGGCCTAGCTATGGGCTAACCCTCAGAAAAAGCGTTATTAGACAGATTCATGACTTTAGAGTTAGAAAATAACTGCTCTAATACCACTTGTAGGATCTAAATTTACCCTAGAGGGGGGATGGGATGAATAGGGTTTATCGCAGTTCATCGTTGAGTAATAAATAATAGCAACACAAATAATAATCAGTGTAAATGTGGAAAATAAATAACACAAAGATATACCCAGCTTCGGCAAAAGTCTACCTACTGTTGCATTCTCTAAGGTTTCTATTAGGAATTAAAACAATCTCTACGCTTACAATCCCTAGTAAACCCGTGCACCCGCTCCCAACTATTCTAATACAACTCTCAAAACCTTGCATTGATCTCTATACCCGAGATCAGATTTTCACGAATTACAAACCTATAACTTGTCTCCGTAGTTTTACAGACAAACTAGAATACCTCAATATGATTTACAAAATAAAAATACTCAAAACAAAAAAAATAAAAACCCTAGTTTATAAACTAAAATCCTTTAAGCCTCTTTAAACAATTGGCCAGAGCCTTCTCTTTTTCGCTCAAAAGATTGCAGGCTTTCATTATATTTTCAATGGTGACCTAAATAAATCGAATTAGGGTTTTATTCCTCTGTCCAAATTGCAACCCAAGGTGCTTTAAAGTTTGAGATAGAATCTGGTTCTCTGTATGCTCATGTTTGCCCTAATTGTTTGCTTTCTTCGCTTGTTTTTTGCTTGTAAATCGAGAGGGAATCGATTTAGAAACTGGTATGATTTCAATTGCTTTTGCTTTTGTAATTATTTGTTGCGATCCCTACTTGCCAATGATTATGTTATGTGTATTTACAGAGTCTCAATTCCAAAATAATCCCTGATCTCGATTTGTGACTTTGTTGAGATATTTGCTAAAATATTGGGATTGATCTTTTCAACTTTGAATAGATCATGTACATATGGAGATTTCTTCGGCTTGAATATTGCGTTGACTTCTGAAAATTTTGAATGAGTCTTCCTTCTGAAAAAATATCGATAAAAAAATTCGTAAATTAATTTTTTGGTAATAAAACTCGGTGTTTTCTGGAATTTCGGATTTCATTTCCCTTTGACCATTTCTGAGTAAAGCTTTCCCAGAAAATTTCAAATGGAATAAGTTGATTTTTTTTCCGGCTTCCTCGTGATAACAACTTGAACAAACATTATGCTTGATCTGCCATAACTTGTTTGAACGTACACTATACTTGATGAATGCTTCGGTGAATTTGATATTTCCTCAATCACTTATTTTGATAAGAACAGATACTGTAACGACCCGGATTTTCGAACAGTTTATTTCAAATATTTAATATGGTTTTAAATATTGAATTGATAATGTAAATGGATATTTATATAGAATTTATAGATTTATAATCAAATATAATTTAATTTGTGTATTTCGAATTATCATAAACCGTAAATAATTGAAACTGAAGTTAAAACTTGTAACACCCTGTAATTCTGCAACACTAAGATTCACGAATCAAGGCAGAATTAAAAGTTAAAATCAAAATCAAGGGAAACGGGCTGCGCCATTGCGTTCGTCTCGTAATTCTGCATGGAAACGAGTCCGAGTTTGCGTAAATCGGAGTCCGTATGAAGAAGATATGGCCTCTAGAAGATTCAGCGAAGTTCAAATTTCAAAACAGGTCAGAAAACGAGTTCGAAATTCAAAAATCGGACCCAGATTGGGTTGGGCGGGAATTTTCCCGCCCAAGGCACCCAGGTCGACTGGGTAGTTGACCTGGGTCACCCAGGTCGACTGGGTAGTCGACCTGGGGGTCGACCCCCCCCCCCCCCGCTTTTTCCAGCTTTCTGAACCTGATTCGTTTCTCTGTATCCGGACGCCCTTCTGACCAGATTCGTTGACTTCTACACTATATAAACAGCCCTGGTCTTCTTCTCTATTCACAATTCTTTTCTATCCTTATGCCGGCTCTGAGAAAATATATAAATAAGTAATATATAAAATAAATCAAGACGAGGAATTGCTGCTCAAGACTTTCAAGAGGAGATTCAAGTCAAGCTAGGATTCAAGTGATGATTCAAACGACTTCAACGACTGTTTTTCTACGAATCTAATCTAATCTCTGTAAGTCAGTTATTTTTAGATTTGAACGTTTTTCTCTATTCGTGACATGAAATTAAAGGAATAAAAGAATATGCCAAATCTCTCTCTCTATTCGAATTTGTGCCTATTTCTTTGGACCTAATTAAGAACTGTCATGATTCGAGGACAAATAAGACCGTGACTATGAAACTATGGACCTTAGAACCATATGCCTCTTTGACTATGAACATCGTCTATGACTATGAACATTGCCTATGACTATGAACATCGCCTATGACTATGAACATTGCCTATGACTGTGACTGTGACTATGAGAATTATTTCATTGACTATGAACACAAGTCTATACCTTTGATTAGGAAACATAAACTATTGCCTATGACATAACAAGAACAACTGTGATTCATGACTAGGAAAGTGCTGCTTAAGTTTTGTGACTGCGAAATTGGGTCTAAACCTAATTTTCTATTCTGTCTATTCTTGGTTCTCTTTGGTTTTAGACCTTGGAAATTTACCTATTAAGTTAAGTCTACCCATGTTCTTGAACCTACGTCTCTATTCTGTCTATTCTTGGTTTTCTTTGGTTTTAGACCTTGGGAATTTACCTACTAAGTTAGGTCTACCCATGTTCTTGAACCTACATCGTTATTCAACCCTTTTTATGCCAGTTATTATGTCTATTTTTGCATAGCATCTTTGGTTCATTCCCTATTTTCTACGAATCTAGATTTATCTATAATCTAGATTGAATCACGATTATATGAACGGTGGGAATACGATTTGGGCAAAATAAGAAATTTACTAAAAACATAGTTATAAACTTGGAAATTGGCATAAATTGGGAACATGTATTATGGCATGTTCATAGAAATGCAAATTGGATAAATTTGACATAGGATGTGTAATTTGAATATAGTATTGACTTGTAAATCTAGCATTTACATGAACTGTGAACTAGAATAGTAAGTCTAGTTTGACATGAACTATAATTAGAATGTTAAAGCAGTATTGGGTTAGCTAATTTGGCATATTGGCATAAACTTGAAATTGGCCTTAATTGGGAGTACCTGTCAGATTTAGCAAAATCATGGTTAGTGACACTTAATTTGGTATAGTTTACATACCAAAAAGCATAAACATGATTTAGAGGGGGAAATGGGCCATAAGAATGAATGTTGACAATTTACATTAAAAGAGGAATTAGGAAATAAGTAAATTAGGAATAATTTACTTATAGAATTTGTTCTAAATGAGAAATGTAAACTTAGACAAATTAAAGGTTTGTTAACGACATCTCTTTTAATAACACACCAAAAAGTTCTAGGGTGACAGAGAGGATGGTGTCTAGGCTTGGGTTTGGAAAATACAAGTTTCCTTCTCTCCCTGGCTATCCCTAACTGATCCGACGGACGGGATGGTTACTTTCAAAACCTGATTTGAAAATTAATCAAACCCTTTAAACTTAGAAAACACGAATAGGCCTAACCCGAGGTTAGACTGAGTTGCGATGTAAACCTGCCCGGAACCAACCGGCACATCCAGTATTCGCAACAATATCTGTCTAATGTGAGTGGTCGCGTCTTTAATCTATTTAGTTAAAGCTAGAATAAGAATGGTAGGGTTAAGTTAACAAAGACACTTAACCAATTCAACAAGATAACCAAACCGATGGGCGGGGTTAGGTTCATACAGACACTTAACATAGTTAAGCTAGAATGGGAGGGTTAAGTCCATAGGAACACTTAACCAACTTAACACAGTTAAGCTAGAATGGGAGGGCTAAGTCCATAAGGATACTTAACCAAACTCATAGTAGCAAGACAAGATTTGTAGGGGTTAGGTAACTAAGAAAACACTTAGCCAAATTAACATGTTAACTAGAAGGTGGGGAAATTAACATGTTAACTCGACTAGAGGTTGGGGTTAAGTAAAATCTAATACACTTAGCCAATTTGATATGTTAGTTGGGCTAGACCGTAGGGTTAAGTAAACTTGAACACTTAACCATCCGTTTGTGATAAAGGAATAGGGTTAAGTCTAAAACATGAAGGGATAATACTTAACCATTAATAACATGTTAGTTAAAACAGAAGGGCAAGGTTAAGTTAAAAGGAACACTTAACCAATACAGGATGAATGGGTAGGGTTAAGTAATAAGAAATACTTAACCAATATAACTTGGTTTGTGATGGGGTTAAGTCAACATGGATTACTGATAACACTTAACCAGTTTAACAAGATAAATAAAAGAGGGTTAAGTTAGCTTGAATTGACTAATGACACTTAACCAATCCAAATTGACGGGAAAGAGAACTAAGTAGTAAACCTTAGTTAAAAGGAGCTAAGTAGTAAATCTTAGTTAAGAAAACAACGATTTTGGAAACTAAGTGGTAAACCTTAGTTAGCAAAACTAAGTAGTAATTCTTAGTATGACACGAGAAGGAGCGAACGTCCGTCTGATTAAAACGAAGGCTCCAACGAATTGGGTTACGAAGCCCGAGGCTTCGAGGGGACGTGAGGGTACTCTTGGTATCCCTCTGTGAGGCTGCAGATGATCCTCCTGGGCTCACAGAGGTTAAGGTCTGCGTTGGAAGAACCAGGGGTATGCCTTGGTTGCAATATATGGCAACCTAAAGACTAGGATGGACCAGCGTGATTCGGCGAGAAAAACGGTAGCCCTGTGATAGCAACTCGTCGTCTACCATCCATCTTGAGTCAATCGAGATACGTGAAGCGGAAAGGAGGAGAACTCCAAAAGACCATATACTTGCTATCTAGTTATGGGTGAGGATGGCCATAGGATAGTGGGGGCACCGGGGGCCTGCGTATAGTTCTCATTTTTCAAGGTGTGCCTTTCATTAGTTGAGGGAGGGGTCAAGTGGGACCATAGCCACTGGAATAAAAATAGACCTTAGCATCTGCATCGGCAGATATCTGAAAGCTCCCGACCGAGTTCTGTATTCCTTGATTTGTCCTGCCACAGGACTCGGGCTGCACATTACAGGACATGTGCATCTAGACAAGCGATAACGATTCGCGATACATGCGTGGGGAAGTCTAGGGACATATACCACTCTAGGTAGTGTGTCCTAGACTTGGGGGCATCGTTCAACAGGTAGCACAATCCCTAGTGGAACTAGGTGGCATAAACCCTGAATCCGAGAAGCGTTCAGCAGATAGCGTAAACTCTAGTTGAAACTAGAAAGCACTTGATAGAAAACCATAGATTAGATCCAGGTAAAAAATAATAAATGTATGCCTGAAGGCAATGGAAACTACAGGGATTGGGATCACTTTATCGTTACTAGTTGGGACACTAGTTAGGCGGTGCAGAGATATAGAAACCAGTATAACAAGGAAATAGTGAAGCGGCGAAAGTATTAGAGCATATCCAGTTAATCTTATCTTAGCATATCTTGTGTTAATCTTGTCTAATCTTTCCAACCCTATCATCATGGTGTTATCTTGTATTCAGTTAATTCTTGTCGTTTTGTTGTTCCATGTTCATATGCTAGAAGTTACTGAACTTACTCAGGCTTTATGTCTGACTCTGTTTTTCTTTCGTCTTCTTTTCTTCCGTTTCCCCCCTAGGTAGTAAAGGAGGGAATAGTATAGCTCAGGTTAAGTTGGACTGTCACTCTTTCCCAGCTTGAAGATTTGTCGAAGTTTGTTTGGATTCTCTTTTCAAATGCTATGGCTGGCTCTTGCTAAAATTGGGTAATATAAATGTTGTTTTATGCTTCTTTATTTTGTAAGACAGATGATACTCTGATATTGTAAAGAAATCATTGTACAAACTATTTTATCAATAAAGCAAAGTTTTATTTTCCGCTGTTTAATTTCTGTCTATCTTGTAATTTATCTGCATCTTTTACCCTAAATGCTCCACAGGACTTAGTGCATTCCCTTTGTGAGTGACACTAACGGATGTGGGGTGTTACACGTGGTATCAGAGCTGAAGGTTACCGGATCAGATGAAGGATTTGAAAATTTATTTTCAAAACGGTTTTAAAAGAAGCATTTTCAAAAGAAAAGATTTGTTTTAAAAGGCATATTCCCCAAAGCCATACGCACTATCTTCTCTTCCTCTGTTTGAATTATTGTCTTCTTCTTTCTTGAGTCTCTGGGGCTCCTGGCTTTCTGGGAGGTAACCTCATCGAAGGGCAAAGTAGTGCCCGACTTCCATCTATAGCCATAGTTGTTTCACCTACGGCCAGTTTTCTTTCAAGCTTAGTAGGGTTTTCTGTACGATGGAAGCAGCTTTCGAGAGATTTGTCCAACTGACTACACACGGAAGGGGATGAGGAGTTTGGCTAAGGAGCACAACCCTAGGATGAGGAATTCATGGATGTAGATTTAGCTCACGAAGGAGGAAGAAATTATAAAACCTAAGGCAAGAGGAAGTATCTGTACTAGGGTATGATAGGGCATATAATTAGGGACAAGGGCAAGAACGAGGAATAAGATTTTCAGAAGGGCAAGTACCTACTTTCGCCACCAAGCGTACCTAGGAGAAAGTTAGTAAAGTCCTGTTGGAAGAGTCTAGTTTTGCTGTTCATACTATTTCCTTTGGTTTTAGTGCTTCGCATTTGTTCATATCCACTTCCATAGTTGAGTCTCTGCACCATAGTACTTGTATAGTAGAAAGATCCCACTAGAGTCTCAAATCCAATTGGTGGTCCGACCAGTTTATTTTTGGTTAGTAGGGATTTGAGAATAGCTATCGAGTTTGCTTAAATCATCTCACGTAGATCGTCTAAATTCGAAGGAGATATTCCTTGGATGCTTGTCTGATATTGGTTTAGGCCTTTGGGGCTTATACTTGAGGAATGTCGAATTCGACTAGGATGGTTTCGCGTGAGGGGTAAATAGTTGTGGTAGGCACTCTAAAAAGCATGTAGCAACCTTTCGACCCTTATAGTTAGGGCATGGCGGATAAGAGGGAGACCTCTAATCATCTTAGTACATATACTTGGTACCGTGATTGACATATGTTTATTTTGGAAATGGAGGTCAGGAACTTCACAATCGTGAAGTTAAGTTAGTTAGGATACAGTGGAGTAAAGCTCAAGAAGGCTAGATACTAGCATCATACCCTTTTCCTTAAGGGTGCATCCTTGATTTCTTTGGTAGGAGCTTTACGCATAATTGTTTCTCTCTTTCCAAAGTATATCCTCTAGGTCGTATCCTCTATCCTTAGGTAGAAGCCAATGGATGTAAACATGTGTTTGAAACATGTTATGGTTGGTGGTTGCAAGTGGTTGCTAATGGTTGCTCGTGGATGCATATGCATACGTATTAGGCACTAAATCAGTTCGGACGCTTTCATATTGCATTTACAGATATGTATTTGTTTGCAAGTTGAACTTGATATGTTATCATATGGATGTTGCATATGGATGAATGGCTATGCACACATGTAGCATTTACATAACTAGGGATGCTTGCATACATGATTGGACGCATGGCACTGACATGATTCGCATTAAGGAGGTCAACTGAATCAGTAGACCGCCGATTTTGCATTAGATAAAGACATGTACACACACTATGCATATGAACATGAAAGCATTAGAAATCTTTTAAGGACAATGAATGCCTGTGATTGAATGGTTGAGTAGATGGGTGATTGGATGGTAGGACACATTCTTTCTAACTTGAAGATTTCGGGGACGAAATCCTTTTAAGTGGGGGAGAATGTAACACCCCGTAATTCTGCAACACTAAGATTCACGAATCAAGGCAGAATTAAAAGTTAAAATCAAAATCAAGGGAAACGGGTTGCGCCATTGCGTTCGTCTCGGAATTCTGCATGGAAACGAGTCCGAGTTTGTGTAAATCGGGGTCCGTATGAAGAAGATATGGCCTCCGGAAGATTCAGCGAAGTTCAAATTTCAAAACAGGTCAGAAAACGAGTTCGAAATTCAAAAATCGGACCCAGATTGGGTTGGGCGGGAATTTTCCCGCCCAAGGCACCCAGGTCGACTGGGTAGTCGACCTGGGGGTCGACCCCCCCCCCGCTTTTTCCAGCTTTCTGAACCTGATTCGTTTCTCTGTATCCGGACGCCCTTGTGACCAGATTCGTTGACTTCTATACTATATAAACAGCCCAGGTCTTCTTCTCTATTCACAATTCTTTTCTATCCTTATGCTGCCTCTGAGAAAATATATAAATAAGTAATATATAAAATAAATCAAGACGAGGAAATGCTGCTCAAGACTTTCAAGAGGAGATTCAAGTCAAGCTAGGATTCAAGTGATGATTCAAACGACTTCAACGACTGTTTTTCTACGAATCTAATCTAATCTCTGTAAGTCGGTTATTTTTAGATTTTAACGTTTTTCTCTGTTCGTGACATGAAATTAAAGGAATAAAAGAATATGCCAAATCTCTCTCTCTCTCTCTATTTGAGTCTGTGCCTATTTCTTTGGACCTAATTAAGAACTGTCATGATTCGAGGACAAATAAGACCGTGACTATGAAACTATGGACCTTAGAACCATATGCCTCTTTGACTATGAACATCGTCTATGACTATGAACATTGCCTATGACTATGAACATCGCCTATGACTATGAACATTGCCTATGACTGTGACTGTGACTATGAGAATTATTTCCTAGACTATGAACACAAGCCTATACCTTTGATTAGGAAACATAAACTATTGCCTATGACATAACAAGAACAACTGTGATTCATGACTAGGAAAGTGCTGCTTAAGTTTTGTGACTGCAAAATTGGGTCTAAACCTGATTTTCTATTCTATCTATTCTTGGTTCTCTTTGGTTTTAGACCTTGGGAATTTACCTATTAAGTTAAGTCTACCCATGTTCTTGAACCTACGTCTCTATTCTGTCTATTCTTGGTTTTCTTTGGTTTTAGACCTTGGGAATTTACCTATTAAGTTAGGTCTACCCATGTTCTTGAACCTACGTCGTTTTTCAACCCTTTTTATGCCAGTTATTATGTCTATCTTTTGCATAGCATCTTTGGTTCATTCCCTATTTTCTACAAATCTAGATTTATCTATAATCTAGATTGAATCACGATTATACGAACGGTGGGAATACGATTTGGGCAAAATATGAAATTTACTAAAAACACATTATAAACTTGGAAATCAGCATAAATTGGGAACATGTATTATGGCATGTTCATAGAAATGCAAATTGGATAAATTTGACATAGGATGTGTAATTTGAATATAGTATTGACTTGTAAATCTAGCATTTACATGAACTGTGAACTAGAATAGTAAGTCTAATTTGACATGAACTATAATTAGAATGTTAAAGCAGTATTGGGTTAGCTAATTTGGCATATTGGCATAAACTTGAAATTGGCCTTAATTGGGAGTACCTGTCAGGTTTAGCAAAATCATGGTTAGTGACACTTAATTTGGTATAGTTAACATACCAAAAAGCATAAACATGATTTAGAGGGGGAAATAGGCCATAAGAATGAATGTTGACAATTTACATTAAAAGAGGAATTAGGAAATAAGTAAATTAGGAATAATTTACTTATAGAATTTGTTCTAAATGAGAAATGTAAACTTAGACAAATTAAAGGTTTGTTAACGACATCTCTTTTAATAACACACCAGAAAGTTCTAGGATGACAGAGAGGATGGTGTCTAGGCTTGGGTTTGGAAAATACAAGTTTCCTGCTCTCCCTGGCTATCCCTAACTGATCCGACGGACGAGATGGTGACTTTCAAAACCTGATTTGAAAATTAATCAAACCCTTTGAACTTAGAAAACACGAATAGGCCTAACCCGAGGTTAGACTGAGTTGCGATGTAAACCTGCCCGGAACCAACCGGCACATCCAGTATTCGCAACAATATCTGTCTAATGTGAGTGGTCGCGGCTTTAATCTATTTAGTTAAAGCTAGAACAAGAATGGTAGGGTTAAGTTAACAAAGACACTTAACCAATTCAACAAGATAACCAAATCGATGGGTGGGGTTAGGTTCATACAGACACTTAACACAGTTAAGCTAGAATGGGAGGGTTAAGTCCATAGGAACACTTAACCAACTTAACACAGTTAAGCTAGAATGGAAGGGCTAAGTCCATAAGGATACTTAACCAAACTCATAGTAGCAAGACAAGATTTGTAGGGGTTAGGTAACTAAGAAAACACTTAGCCAAATTAACATGTTAACTAGAAGGTGGGGAAATTAACATGTTAACTCGACTAGAGGTCGGGGTTAAGTAAAATCTAATACGCTTAGCCAATTTGATATGTTAGTTGGGCTAGACCGTAGGGTTAAGTAAACTTGAACACTTAACCATCTGATTGTGATAAAGGAATAGGGTTAAGTCTAAAACATGAAGGGATAATACTTAACCATTAATAACATGTTAGTTAAAAAAAACGGGCAAGGTTAAGTTAAAAGGAACACTTAACCAATACAGGATGAATGGGTAGGGTTAAGTAATAAGAAATACTTAACCAATATAACTTGGTTTGTGATGGGGTTAAGTCAACATGGATTACTGATAACACTTAACCAGTTTAACAAGATAAATAAAAGAGGGTTAAGTTAGCTTGAATTGACTAATGACACTTAACCAATCCAAACTGACGGGAAAGAGAACTAAGTAGTAAACCTTAGTTAAAAGGAGCTAAGTAGTAAATCTTAGTTAAGAAAACAACGATTCTGGAAACTAAGTGGTAAACCTTAGTTAGCAAAACTAAGTAGTAATTCTTTGTATGACACGGGAAGGAGAGAACGTCCGTCTGATTAAAACGAAGGCTCCAACGAATTGGGTTACGAAGCCCGAGGCTTCGAGGGGACGTGAGGGTACTCTTGGTATCCCTCTGTGAGGCTGCAGATGATCCTCCTGGGCTCACAGAGGTTAAGGTCTGCGTTGGAAGAACCAGGGGTATGCCTTGGTTGCAATATATGGCAACCTAAAGACTAGGATGGACCAGCGTGATTCGGCCAGAAAAACGGTAGCCCTGTGATAGCAACTCGTCGTCTACCATCCATCTTGAGTCAATCGAGATACGTGAAGAGGAAAGGCGGAGAACTCCAAAATACCATATACTTGCTATCTAGTTATGGGTGAGGATGGCCATAGGATAGTGGGGCACCGGGGGCCTGCGTATAGTTCTCATTTTTCAAGGTGTGCCTTTCATTAGTTGAGGGAGGGGTCAAGTGGGACCATAGCCACTGGAATAAAAACAGACCTCAGCATCTGCATCGGCAGATATCTGAAAGCTCCCGACCGAGTTCTGTATTCCTTGATTTGCCCTGCCACAGGACTCGGGCTGCACATTATAGGACATGAGCATCTAGACAAGCGATAACGATTCGCGATACATGCGTGGGGAAGTCTAGGGACATATACCACTCTAGGTAGTGTGTCCTAGACTTGGGGGCATCGTTCGACAGGTAGCATAATCCCTAGTGGAACTAGGTGGCATAAACCCTGAATCCGAGAAGCGTTCAGCAGATAGCGTAAACTCTAGTTGAAACTAGAAAGCACTTGATAGAAAACCCTAGATTAGATCCAGGTAACAAATAATAAATGTACGCCTGAAGGCAATGGAAACTACAGGGATTGGGATCACGTTATCGTTACTAGTTGGGACACTAGTTAGGCGGTGCAGAGATATAGAAACCAGTATAACAAGGAAATAGCGAAGCGGCGAAAGTATTAGAGCATATCCAGTTAATCTTATCTTAGCATATCTTGTGTTAATCTTGTCTAATCTTGCCAACCCTATCATCATGGTGTTATCTTGTATTCAGTTAATTCATGTCATTTTGATGTTCCATGTTCATATGCTAGAAGTTACTGAACTTACTCAGGCTTTATGTCTGACTCTGTTTTTCTTTCGTCTTCTTTTCTTCCGTTCCCCCCCCAGGTAGTAAAGGAGGGAATAGTATAGCTCAGGTTAAGTTGGACTGTCACTCTTTCCCAGCTTGAAGATTTGTCGAAGTTTGTTTGGATTCTCTTTTCAAATGCTATGGCTAGCTCTTGCTAAAATTGGGGAATATAAATGTTGTTTTATGCTTCTTTATTTTGTAAGATAGATGATACTCTGATATTGTAAAGAAATCATTGTACAAACTATTTTATCAATAAAGCAAAGTTTTATTTTCCGCTGTTCAATTTCTGTCTGTCTTGTAATTTATCTGCATCTTTTACCCTAAATGCTCCACAGAACTTAGTGCATTCCCTTTGTGAGTGACACTAACGGATGTGGGGTGTTACAAAACTGAATTGAAAACAGTTCAGATAATCAACACAAACTTCTATTTGAATTAGAATAATAACATTAATTTATTATCGAATAATTTTTTTTTGAAATTAATTTATATCGATTTAAATTAATATCTTCTCCATAAGATTAGATTGGACTCCGCAGCTTGTTCCAATGTGTCCAGAATAGTGGTTAACCCTAGATACGTCAGTGTTGTGTTTCAACTGGAGTTCAGGATCTCAAAATTTATTATTTTGAAATTTAAAGGGATAAGTACTGAGTCAAATCAAATTAATAACCTACCCTAGCCTATCTGTACCGTGCGCTGGCTAAATTACTTCATCCCGAAGTGTTCTTTACTTATATAAACGCGAGACCCTCTTCCTTTTCTTTCTTTTAAAGTTCGATCCAAGCTTCATGTTAGCCTACTTTGTGAACTAGGCTACACAAAGAGCAAACAGTGAGAAAGCAACCAGTCGGTTCGGATCGGAAGGAGATAGCGCAGGAAAAAAGTAAAGATCAAAGATGCAGAAATCACATCAGTTCGGATCGGTGATATGTCAGCAACATTAGAAGATAGCGAGTGACCTCATCGGTTCGGATCGGTGATACGTTAGCAACATTAGAGGATAGCGAGTGGCCTCGTCGATTCAGATCGGAACAGAGGAGTACGACAATAGCATCATAAGGCAGGAGGCTTCATCGGATCGGATCGGAGGCCGCCGATATGAACCCCTTTCTCTGAACCTGTGACCGTTGCAACACACATTTCCTGAAGACTCGGACCAAGCATGACCATTTCTCCCACGATCTCCCACCAAATCGATGCGCTGTCACCATCTGAAAGCCTCTGAACCCGACTCTTGTGGGATGAGTGCCACGCAATTACGAACCGGAGCCACTTCGAAGAGATTTTTCACCTATAAATACACCATCTGGAGGCATTTGAAAGGATCTTTTGGCAAATTCTCAGTTCTAACTTCCGCCATAGCCGAATTTCACAGCTACATTCAAATCAAAATCATCTCTTAAAGTCTGTTTTTGAGAGATTTGAGTGAGTTTATGCATTGTAATTGTGGAGTTGTGTGAGAATCATTGTTGTATTTGTATTCAAACCATCAATTAAAAGAAAACAAAGTGGATGTAGGCTCGTTAACGCCGAACCACTATAAATCGCGTGTTCTATGTTGCTTTTTGATTCTATTTCATTGAAATCATAATTAATTTGGGTGTAAGAACCAATTTTTGGTCTAACATTTTGGTTCTTTCACTGAGAAAACCTTTCGAATTCTCAGCCTTTTCGGGATTATCGTTCTACTATTTTGACCTTCAAGTTCAAAGAAGTTAATCCCTTCTCTCTGACATCTTTCAGTACTTGTTGACTAACCGTTGAAGAATCAAGTATTATGGCTAAGACCAAAGGAAAAGAAGTGCAAGGCACTCAGGGAAATGATTCCAGAGAAGATCAGCAAGCTATCGTGTTAACAAGGTCACGCGCTCAAAGCTTTGGAGCAGATCACTTCAACCAGGAGGATCCGGACCGGATCGGAGGTGCCGTCCGAACCGAGTGGAAGGCTCCGATCCGATCCGATCTGATGAGGCCGGGGGCACCCACTCTCTCTATCCGAACCGCCCCGACCAGGCTGCTGTGAACCGATCTGATCTGAACCAGAGTGAAGCCGGAACTTCTACTCGAGCTCCCTCCAACGCTCCGATTCCAGCCACGATGACTAATGCCCAGCCTGATCCATCTGCACCCATTACCCAGGGAGACTTTTCACGTTTTCTTGACATGCTTCAGAGTACCAAAGAAGCAATGGAAGCCCAAAGGCGTGACAACCTTTGCATGTAGGAAAACATGATCACTATGGGCAGAGAACTACAGGAGCTCCGGAGACGGAAGCCTCCTTCCCCAACGCGTCATCTTACTACAGATGATTCGTCCTCTTCGGAAGAGGAACGCCCTCGCGTGAGGAGGCCGGTTGAACGACCTCAGAACCTAGATCAATTGACTTTTGGATATTTGGGATCCCGAGAAGACGCTGCTCGTGCATTGGGCCCTGATGACCCGAGCCTACAACAGCCTATGTTGCTACCCATGCGCAGATCCCACGTCTTGCCCAGGGATCCTAATATTAACAACCCCATGCAGCAACAACTTCTCTAACCTCTACCTCCTGAGATCGACTGGGAACACAGAGAGCAACGTAGAGCAGCTGCCGCCAGAAACAGGAGGTTAACCCCTGATCAGGAACCCAGGGGTAATCCGAACATCAGATCAAGAGAGCCTGTGCAGACATTAACAAATGTCGATGTTTGGGCAATGGTGCACAAGATCATGTCCGAAAGCCGGCACTCTACTAATGAAGATTGGGGCATTGAACGAAGTCATACCAGAAGACATACTGAATTTCCAGTTCCCTCGTCGATTCAACTTGCCTCAGATGGATCGATATTCAGGAAGAACAGACCCATGGCAGCATCTGATGAGATATGAATGGTTCATGAATGCGGCAGTAGCCCCGGACGCCGTAAAATGCAAAGCTTTTCCAGTCTATCTGGAATATGTAGCGTTGATGTGGTTCACTCGACTCCCTCCTCGGTCGGTATCAAATTTCACAGAATTGAGTGAGCGCTTCATGAATCAGTTTCGACTCCATGCCCAAAAGTCCAAGACCGTTATAGAATTGTCACGAATTAAACAGGCCCCAGGAGAATCTTTGAAGTCATATTTGGATCGCTTCAACCTGGCCGTCGCCGAAGTTAGTGATCCCCATGATCCCACTATCCTGATGGCTTTGATAGAAGGGGTAGATCCTAAAACAGAGTTCGGGGATTCCTTGGCTGGAAAACTACCTCCTACTAGAGAACTATTCTATAAAAATGCTAATGTCCGCTTAAGGCGAGAAGAAGCTAAGGCAAATCGAAAGAGAAAATCCGAGGGGGCCTCGAAGGAGGGTGTCCAGAGTAACATTACCGTGAAACAATCTGGTGACAGTTCAGGGAAGGTGGAAGTAAATGTTGGCAACTAGAGTGGTGGTAATAGCAACAGAAATGGGAACGACAATAGAAGGAACAGAAACCGAGGGAATAGCTCTAATAAAAGACCGAGATTCCAGACTTTTGAAAATTACACGCCATTAAATGATACGTTGAAGAACATTTATTTAGATACATACAACATATTGCAGTACAAAAAACCACCACCCAGAGATTCTACAGAGAAAGATATTGAAACAGGAAAGTTCTTCTTGTTTCATGGTACGCACGGTCATTCCACCAATGAGTGCCATCATTTGAGGGATATCGTTGAAAAATTGCTGCGAGAAGGGAAGTTGGATGAGTACAAGGCCGCCTCAAGGGATAGGGGGCAAAGGGGACAAGCCCCGAACCAAGACCAACCTGCTTCAAAACCCACAGCTCAGCAAAAAGGTAAGAGAATCGTCATTAACTCTATTATAGGCGGACCTCACCTAGTTGGTCGTAGTTTTAAAGCAATGGACCAGTACGTCAATGCCGCCAAGCATTTTGAAATAGGAGAATGCATTAGCCTTGAAGACGTCACTCCAATAAAACAGCAAAAAACGACGTCAGATGATATCATATTCCGCAATAGAGATGATTATGGAGTTCAATCTCCAACCGATGATCCATTGGTGATTACCATGACAATCGGCCCTGCCTTAGTCCATAAAGTATTAGTGGACAACGGAAGCTCGGTTAATATCCTCTTCAAGAAAGCTTTCGAACAAATGAGGCTCGAAGCAAAAGACTTAAAGCTATGTCAAGGATGGATACGAGGCTTTAACGGAGTATCTACAGCTCCGATGGGTTTTGTGGAATTACCCGTCACTCTAGGGCAGGGAGATCGCCAGAGAGTAAGGATCCTGCCGTTTGTAGTTTTGGATTTGGAGTCACCTTACAATGCCTTACTAGGTCGACCGGCCCTTGCCGAATTTAGGGCATGTATTGCGCCTTGGTGCTTGCTGCTTAAATTCCCGACTGACTCAGGAGTTGGGACGATGAGGGGTGACCAAGCTACGGGACGTGCTTGTTACGTGGCAGAGTTAAAGATGTTAATGAAGGGGTTGAACATAGATGCTAAAGATGATTCTGCCCCTCCAAAGGAGGTCTCAGCATAGCAACTAAGGGGTCCTGCCCCAAGAGAGTCGCCCTCAGACGTGCTCGAGGATATAGATCCCAGAGAGGATAGAGAACTCGGGGACAAGAAGGCAACTCCCAACGAAATAACAGTTGATATACCTATTGATGAAGCAGATCCAACAAAGTACTAAAGATCGGTTCGCAACTGGATCTAGTTAGAGCAAGGGAATTGGCTGATTTTTTAAGGGCAAATTTGGACGTATTTGCCTGGACTCACGCTGACGTATGTGGAATTTCGCCTACCATCATGAGCCACTCTTTGTGCATTAATCCAAAGCACCCACCAGTCAAGCAGAAGAGACGGATGTTGGGTCCAGAGCGGTCAGCAACTTTGAAAGAAGAAGTAGAGAAGCTAAAAGGTAATGGATTCATTAAGGATTTGAAATATCCCGATTGGATATCGAATCCTGTCCTGGTTAAAAAGTCAAACGGGAAGTGGAGAACGTGCATCAACTTTTCTGATTTAAACTAGGCTTGCCCGAAGGATAGCTTTCCTCTTCCCAGAATTGATAAACTAGTAGATTCGACTGCTGGGCACAAACTTTTATCCTTTATGGACACTTATTCCGGGTACAATCAAATTCCCATGCACATACCAGATCAAGAGCATACAAGCTTTATCACAGACTTGGGAATGTATTGTTACGTCGTAATGCCATTTGGATTAAAAAATGCGGGAGCCACGTATCAGCGCCTAGTCAACCGCATGTTTTACAATCAAATCGGGAAAACCATGGAAGTTTACGTGGACGACATGCTCGTGAAGTCCAAGAAATCTCCTGATCATACGAAGGACTTAGCAGAAATGTTCGGCATACTACGAAGGTATGGGATGAAGTTGAACCCCTTGAAGTGCTCTTTTGGCGTGGCATCAGGCAAGTTCCTTGGCTTTATCGTGAGTTCCAGAGGAATTGAAATCAATCCGAACCAAATAGCAGCAATTCGGAATATAGAGGAGCCACAAAAGATTAAGGATGTTCAAACCTTAGCTGGGAAGGTCGCAACATTGGGCAGATTCATCTCTAAAGCAACAGACAAGTGTGTACCTTTCTTCGATCTCATAAAACGGGGAAAGCGAAACTTTGAGTGGACTCCCGACTGTGTTGAGGCCTTCCAGAATCGATTGGATTTCTTAAAAAGCCTCCAATATTACCAAAGCCTGTGGAACACGAGGATTTGTTCGTCTACTTGGCGGTATCATCTCACGCCGTTAGTGCAGCATTAGTACGTGAAGAGGATAAAGTCCAGAAACCTGTGTATTACGTAAGCAAAAAAATAGCTGCTGCAGAACGCAAATACCCAAAGATAGAGAAGCTTTCCTATAGCCTCTTGATTGCTTCCCGTAAACTCCGCCATTATTTTCAGGCACACCCAATAGTTGTGTATACCGACCAACCTTTGAGACAAGTGCTGCAGAAACCCGAAGCATCGGGGCGATTACTTAAATGGAATATCGAGCTGAGTCAGTTTGATGTGAACTTTCAGCCACGAAGATCAATAAGGGGACATGGCTTGGCTGACTTTATAGCCGAATTTACAATTCCTGAAGAGGAAACGGTGGGCGACATGGTAGTTGCTTTGGATCAAGAATTAGAGCTTAGTCCGTGGAAATTATATACGGACGGAGCCAAGAATGATAGAAAGTCCGGCGCCGGAGTTGTTTTAATAACTCCTGAAGGACGATCTATCTACTATGCATTACGGTTAGAGTTTGCTGCTACTAACAATGATTCCGAGTATGAAGCCCTGATTGTCGGGCTGAAACTCGCCAAAGATTTGGGAGTGAAGACACTAGATATATATATTGCGATTCCAAGATAGTTGTATGTCAAGTTCGGGAAGAATTTGCTGCTAAAGGACCTCGACTTATCACTTATCTCAAAAAGGTAAAGGAGTTATTGGAAGGTTTTGATCATTATAGCATAACACACATTCCGAGAGCAGAAAATTAGAAAGCAGATCGACTGGCGAAGCTGGCAAGTTCTGATAATCTTAAAGAAACCGAAATGGTTCTGATAGAGGTGTTGGATTCACCAAGTTTCGACCTAATGGAAATAGAGCTAGCCTTGGACGTCGAACCAGAAAGAGAATCCTGGATGACATCAATTAAGAATTTTCTCGAAAATGGAACCCTCCCGTTGAAAAAGAGCGAAAGACGAGCTGGAAGACGTAAGGCCACAAGATACGTTTTACAGGACGACGTCCTTTATCGTCAAGGGTTTTCAATGCCCCTGCTACGGTGTATCGCACACGACGACATCAAACGTGTACTGCAAGAGGTGCACGAAGGTGAGTGTGGAGATCACACTGGGGGCCAAACCCTAGCAAAGAAAGTGTTACGGTACGGATATTTCTGGCCTACCGTGAACAAAGACGCGGCTGATTATTCACGACGTTGCGATAGATGTCAAAGATATGCCAAAGTTCCCAGAGTGCCTCTGACTCAGCTCAAGTCGATGGTAAGTCCGCGGCCGCTTGCCATGTGGGGAATTGACATTATTGGAGTGCTACCTATTGCCAGAGGAGGAGCTAAGTACGCGATCGTTGCTGTGGACTACTTCACAAAATGGGTGGAAGATGAACCTCTAACAACCATCACGACAAGGAAGGTGATCAGTTTTGTGGTCAGAAATATTATTTGTCTATTTGGGATTCCGAAGACCATCATAACCGACAATGGGACGCAATTTGACAACATCGAGTTCAAAAACTTCTGCCAGAAATATTAGATTGATAAACGATACACTGCAGTAGCTCATCCACAGTCAAATGGACAGGTCAAAGCCGTAAATAAAGTCATTAAATCAATTCTAAAGAAGCGGCTGGAGCAGGCCAAAGCCAGATGGGTAGATGAGTTGCCATTAGCTTTATGGGCCTACAGGACGACCTTTAAGATGGCTACCGGCCATACTCCCTATTCACTTTCCTTTGGGTCAGAAGCAGTGATCCCGATAGAATTGGAAGTCCCTTCTCATCGAGTTGTGTACTATGACCCGATGACGAATAAAGCGCTCCTCCTAGAGTCTCTTGATATGATTGAAGAGAAAAGAGATGAAGCCAACTTGCGTGCCTCAAGGCATCGACATCAAGTAGCACGTTATTATGACCAGAAGGTTCGCCTCAAAACCTTTGAATCAGGAGACCTAGTACTGAAATGAGTATTCCCACCTTCAACCCAATTGGGTCCAAAATGGGAAGGGCCATACACCATCCAACGGAAGCTTGATACAGGAGCATTCAAGCTAACGACCGTGGACGGTGAGGAGATTCCCAGAGCATGGAACGCTCAGCACCTACGACGATATCTGAGCTAAATATGAAATGTCATTTCTTTTGTTTTCATAAGCTATGTAAAAAGGCACGAATTGCCTTGAAAAGTCTGGTTATGTGAACAAAGGATTATAAAGTGGATGTAGGCTACGACTTAGCCGAACCACTACAAAAATATCATGTGTCATTTACTTTCCTACATTATTTATATCTTCAACAATTATTCTATTATGACTGTGAAACACAAAATGTTAAATTAAATTTGGAAAGTTGGAGATGACCTATATGCAGGAACAAAAAAAACGACTGTTTGTACAATAAGACATAGAAGATGGAAAGACGACATTCTTAACTCTAACACTCTAGAATCGAGAGAGAGTATAAAGGACGGGAAGACGACGTCCTCTGAGGCGTGAAGGTGCACCCAGATGAGAGACGGCCTCATCGAAAACTCTAACCTGGATATGAGACAAGAGAGTATAAAGATGCCAGAAAGAACAGGCATCAATGACGAAAGCAATATGTCCCCGTCAGAGAATCGGGGACATTTGGATTTTTTAATTTAATTTAATCTTGAATAGTTCTTGCTCAGTTATCCAAGATTGACCGGGGGCATACATGTGCACACATATTCCCCTCCACCATGACTTCATTACATAACTTTAGTATGACATACTTTTGTATTTTCACTTAAGTGCTAAACTAACGACTATCAGGCATTGCAGTAAATAAACTATTTTTATTTACAAACGTGTGAGTTTGTACAAGGAAAACAAGCAAAAAAGAAGATGCGAGGGCTGCACTCGCTGCAACAATTGCGAACCAATTAAATGCCAAAATAAAACGAAGCACTTCATCATTTGGGCTTTGGATCGGACTTGGATTTTTTGGCAGCTTTCTGAGCAGCCTTAGCTTCCTTTTTAGCTTCGGTCATAACGCGTTTCAACTTTTTCTTCCATGTAACCGAAGTGCTAGAATCAGTTGATTTTTTCCCAGGAGTCGGAATGCTGGAATCAAGAGAAGACTTTTTAGCAAGCTCTTCTGTAATAGATCTAGTTGAAAGCTTAACGACTAACCTTGATCCAGGATCCATCACTGCAAGAGGCTTAAGGCTTTCGGGGTCCAGGTCTTCAACTTTTAGCTGCAACGTTTATCTTGTTCGGCTTTCATTTCAGCCAAAGTGATGTCATCAGCGCTTCTTGAATCCCCGACTATAGCCACATCAGGGTCTTCCTCATGTCCCTCTCTACCGCCATCGTCCTTCAAGGCGTCTATCATCTCATCGTCATGAGGAGCATCAGCCTTGGACAATTCAGCTCCCCCTCCTGACTCTGCTGAGGCAGCCTTATTCTTTCCTCCTTAAGCCTTCTCCGCGGATTTTGCTCCGGTGGTGGTTCCCTGAGGCACGTCTGTCTTCTCGGTCGGTTCAACACCTACAGAATGAGAAGCAACAGTTATCATCTCAGGAGAAAATAAAGGGGCCTTCATTGATTGCCCGATCATAAGATGAAAAGTGGAGACAACTTTGACGAATTGGGGTGAAAAGGTAGAAATACCTTCCGATGATTTCTCAGCTGGAGTGACTGCCGTCTCTGACGCCGTCTCGGGTATGGGGGATAAAAGAGATGCCTGAGGGATCCCCGGGTTTTCGGGGTCATATCCCTCAACTTCAGAAGTTTCAGCGGCAGTAGAAGAAGAACCAGCCTCGGAGATGTACTTTTGTTTGGCTATCCGCTTCTCCTCCTCCATAGCAGCAGCGATGAGGCGACGCCCCTCAGCCAGACGTGCCGGCTCATTATCTCTTAGATATTTTTCCATGAGCTTGTCTTCGTCGACGGAATCTACCTTGAGTTCCTCTTTCTCCCATTCAATAATTTGGCTCCATACGTGAACCAAGGTAGTCGGATAATCTTCAATCCAAGAGATGTTTCGACGACGAAATATATGCGCGAAGAATTCGATCAGTAATTCGCCGAAACCATGCACTTCCTCCTGGGCCTCTGACAGCTGCTTGCGGGTCTCTTCGGTGGACTTAATAACACTTTCCACATTACCCTCCGCTAGGGCAGCCCTATTTTCGGCCTCCATCAACTTGGAAGCTAAGTCAGCGTTTCTCTTCTCCAATTCAGCGTTCTTTCTCGCTAACTCGGCTTTTTCTCGCTCAAGAGCATTGTAAGCAAGTTGCATTTTGGCGTTATCCGACTTAGCATCTTCTGCTTGCTTTTTCAACTCTAAGCGCTCTTGGCTATGAGATTCTAGCAAGTCATGATAAAGCTTCTGTAACTCTTCAAATTGTTGTTTAAAGTTGGTAGCGTCTCGTTGAGCGATTACAAGTTGGGCTTGTGTGTCCTCGAGGTCCTTCTCCAAATTTTTCAAGGCCTTTGCGTCGGCACCTGCAGTCTTTTTCATTGATTCAATATCCGTAATTAAAGTTCGAATGATTCTGGAGAGGTTACGCGAATACTTGAACATCTCCGAATATTGTTTTTCGACTGCGTCAATTTTTTCTTTGGCCTTGTCTGCCCACCTCGAGGAAATAGGCTCGAGAGCAGGTAAGAAAGTCAGATTTTCAAAATAGTGGTCGGGGAACTGCTTCTCTAGATATGTCCGTTTAACTTTAGCTTCAGCATCCAATGGTGGAGGTGCGCAGTATGTTAGCTCAGTATCCTTATGTTTAGTGGGCACGATGGCCTCCTCACCCTTCCTAGGCCGCTTATCAGAAACCTTATGCTTGCCTCGTGAGTCGGTATCTTTCGGCAGGCTCCTTTCCCTACTACGTTTGTCTTGAGGAGAAGTTTGGTCTTTTGGCTGCGATGTGTCTTCTCCTCGACGACCCTGGTAGTTTTTGTATCGTTCTGGATCCGACCGAACGGGGGAGCGAGAGCGCGAGGTCCGCGACTGATAAGAATCATGAGGCCTTTTGTCCTCTCTACCCCGGCTTTCGCGGCGATCATGCTCGACATCGGAAGGGGGTCTAGTCATGCTGTGACGTATTTTCCTGATGTCATAGTAAGGGCGAGACATGGTACCTATGCATCAATGTAAGTGGAATTCAGAATCAGTATTCTCATGAGAAGTAAGTGCTGTGAAGTGTGGTGCTATTGTGTTAAGTGCATCCTAAGTGGTGTTCCCCCCGACAAACCCGAGTCCGAAGCCAAGCCAGCGTGAGTGGGCCCTTTGGCCTTAACAGGAGTAGTCTCCTCTAAAGAAGTAAAAACTAAAGGATTTGTGCCAAAATCCTCGGAAGTATAGATAGTTTCAGGTGGGGGGAGATCTCCTAAGCCCTGAAATGTAGGATCATCGGTAGTAGGGGCATCTCCTTAGGAAGTGTCTGTTGGAAGTTCTTTAGGAGATAGTGATTTCTCAGGAGAAATAGCATCCCCAGGGACGATGTACCCTTCTCGGTGCTTTTCGGCTATGTTGGCCAGCTCATCGTCTTGAGTTAAAATGGAGAAGGTGAAGTCCGAAGAGGTATTCTTGGACTTTTCGAGCCCTCGCCCGTTTCAGGAATTATGTCCACTAGGGGGATGTATACATATGGACCCGACCCGTGACCTATGCTACGGGTAATGGACAATAGCCCGTGATGGTGGAGGTATTCATCCTTAAGGACTTCATCGATGGTAAGAAATTTTTGATCACCATTGAGGAGCCGATGCATCCGATCAAAGTACACTTGACCCAATATTTGTTTTGGATTATCAACTGCAAACAAAAAGAAAACGGATTAATGTGTTGGCGTGAACATTCAGAGTTGAGATCTAGAAAACCAATGCTTTACTTGATTTTGTCCATCTCCTGGCACATCCCGGCTGTTGCCTGATATAAAACCATTCTAGCTTGGAATCGCCGGCCTTGCTGCTGAATGGTGTTGAAATAATTTTTCTTTTTGGGACTGATTCGAAGTAAGAGAAGGATGGAGTTTATCGAGTCCGATGCTTGAAATTATAAAAAAAGTGAACGTCATCGAAGGTGAGCTCTGTACCTAAAATCTCTCGGTATGCTATATATAAGGTATATAAGTAAGCATATGAGTTGGGATGTAGCTGCATGGGGGCAATCCGCATCTGTCTTAGAAAGTCGACAACAAAAGGCGGAAATGGTGGAATAGCCCCAACCATACACATCAATCGCGTAATTGCCATAAATCCTTCTGGGGGATTGTGAGGACGGTCAGTTTTCGATGGCACCAGGGTATCCATTTTTAGTATCCCGTGCTTTAAACATATGCGGACAAGTCTATCATCGTCGATCGTTGATTCAACAGAGTCTACGGGTGACTCCAAGATAATGGCAGACTCAAATTCGTCAGGAGCTCGATTATCTCCAATCCCTTCTTCCTCCTCATAGCCCAGAGAAACTTCGCTATCGGAAGGTGTTTCGTTGCTATGCGCTCCTACTTCATAATTTGGGCCCTCATCCCATTCAGGGTCTGAAGAAGAAGATATGTCATCAATGGTAACTTTCTCAGAAGTTTCCACAACTTCCATCTTCTTTGCCAACCTAGATGAATGTCTTTCGGCCTGATCACTAGACTATCGAAGAAACACTAGCAAGAATAAGAGTAAAGTTGCATGTGTACCCCGTGTATGTATGTGAACTAAAGTGTGTGCTACGTGTAACAAAAATGCAGAGCAAACATATGAAAGCGTGATATGGAGATTCAAAGAAGTAATAATGTGTCAGAATAGTTCTTGATGTTTGTCATGTTAGAAAGGCGCTATCCTAATTGTTCGTCAAGTTAAAGGTTATGTCAAGCATTGATTAAGATAATTGAAAACATTCTTGCACATTAAGTTAGGCTATTTCGGTTCGGTTCGAATATCAGTATGGGGATCGGATCGGAGGGCAAAGTGATGTTTCGATCTGAAGCAGATATTCACACCCAGTAATTAGAACCAGATCGGTTCAGATGAAGGCCACCGGATCGGTTCGGATTGATTTAAATAATACCGCCTCTTCTCCTCCTAGTCTTTTACTCCGGTCCGACCCGGTCAAGTAGGCTTTGTTTTCCCTTTCTTTTTGGTTTCCTTTGCTCCGATCCGATCCGACTTTGTAAACATCTTTTCTGATTCTTCCTTTTACTTCGACCTGATCCGATCCGATCTTGTAAACATCTTCCCTTTCCTCCATTCCAACATTTCTTCACCCGAACCGAACCCAGTTCCTCTCCTCTTCTTCGTCTTCCCCATTCTCCACCTCAGCTAACCCATACCGAACCCAACTCCATTTCGCAAAACCCAATTAAGTCCAGACACTTACGTGCTCAAATGTTCTGTAGAACCCAAATTCATCCTCTCAACGCCTCGAGGTGGTGACAAGAGCCACCAATGACGACGGCGAAGAGAGAGAGGGCGGCGACGTTGGAATTAAACGCGCACCAGGTTCAAATCGCCCAGTTTTACCAAAAATTTAAATCGGAAGACGATTACAGCAAAGTGATTCGAGATATTAAACCTACCTAATTGTTTAATTTAAGGAAGAACGTGAGGGTTTTGGGGTTTTTGGAGTTTTTGGGTTTCAATGAAGAATCAGTTTATGCGGAGTGATAAAAGAAGAAGAGGAAGAAGAAGATGGGAGGGATACTTATATGAAATTAAGGTGACCACTCGTATTCCCATTCGGACCGGAAGTCAGGCCCACTCGTGTATTACGGCCTGTTAGTCCATGGTGAAGCGTCGCTGGAGGGCCCATCTGAGTGTGTTGCTGGAGGAAGTCCATTTGGATCGGAATCCGAACCGAAAGGGACCACATACACTGGTTCGACACGCAGGGAGAATTTGAGGAAAAGCAAAGAAAAAGCTCACCTGGAAGAATCGCTGGACATTAAAAGAAGCTCTAAAAATTGTTTGAAGATGAAGAAAGTGATTCATATGGTTTTTGAGTGTATATAAGCAGCAAATGCCACGACTTCATGAAACGACACTACAAGTAAATGGAAGTGATCATTCAATGGTTTTATTCCAAAGGATGTTTTGTAAACTGCTTCGAAGCACACTTTATCTTAAATAAGAGTGTACTTCGAGGGGGCAAAATGTTAGCCTACTTTGTGAACTAGGCTAAACAAAGACCAAACAGTGAGAAAGCAACCAGTCGGTTCGGATCGGAAGGAGATAACGCAGGAAAAAAGTAAAGATCAAAGATGCAGAAATCACACCGGTTCAGATCGGTGATATGTCAACAACATTAGAAGGTAGCAAGTGACCTCATCAGTTCGGGTCGGTGATACGTCAGCAACATTAGAGGATAGCGAGTGGCCTCGTCGGTTCGGATCGGAACAGAGGAGTACGACAACAACATCATAAAGCAGGAGGCTTCATCGGATCGGAGGCCGCCGATCCGAACCCCTTTCTCTGAACCTGTGACCGTTGCTACACACATTTCCTGAAGACTCGGACCAAGCATGACCATTTCTCCCATGATCTCCCACCAAATCGATGCGCTGTCAACATCGGAAAGCCTCCGAACCCGACTCTTGTGGGATGGGTGCCACGCAATTCCGAACCGGAGCCACTTCGAAGAGATTTTTCCCCTATAAATACACATCTTGAGGCATTTGAAAGGATCTTTTGGCAAATTCTCAGTTCTAACTTCCTCCATAGCCGAATTTCACAGCTACAATCAGATCAAAATCGTCTCTTAAAGTCTGTTTTAAAGATATTTGAGTGAGTTTATGCATTGTAATTGTGGAGTTGAGTGAGAATCATTGCTGTATTTGTATTCAAACCATCAATTAAAAGAAAACAAAGTGGACGTAGGCTCGTTAACGCCAAACCATTATAAATCGCGTGTTCTTTGTTGCTTTTTGATTCTATTTCATTGAAATCATAATTAATTTGGGTGTTAGAACCAATTTTTGTTCTAACACTTCAGATAGGAAAAATATAAATGTCGCTCTTCAATTTTTATTCACAACTTCAATCAGATATAAGGCCGTTCCCTTCTTTGTAAACCCCCAAAAAAATCGCAAGTTCAATTCAGAAATCAAATGAAAATAGCCCTCTTCAATATCGCGAGCCCTTTTGTCAAAATCAAAATAAGAAACCGCAGTTTGTAATTTTCAAGCTCAAAGACATCCGCAAATTGGATCGCGACTTGGAAGCCACCAAAATTTGCTGGAAATCGAAACCCTGCTGGAGGCACTCGCGACTTCAAACCACTGATTTTCAGAGCTCGACGCGCTCGCGTTTAACAAGGGGAGTTAGATTGTCATCGTATGATTTCCGCTGAGTTATTGTAAAGGTTTAGATCTTGTGTTGAGCGCGCCTGAGATGATGTCTGAACAGGGAAGTTTGGTTCGAAATTAGGATAGTGGATGGAGTTCGAATCGGTGGAGTTAGCTTTGGGGAAGGGTGAACGCAAGGCTGACTAAATGGCTGTTACCTGGGGAGGGTTTCATGATAGGAAATAATGATGGTTTTCTTTTTCTGGTCATGTTGGCGTGAGGATAGAAATGGAGGGAAGGAGACAAGTGGTTGAAGGAAGCTCGTATGGGCAGTTATAAGGACTGGGAATTTTTGTGGAGTTTTAACTGGATGGTTTGGGAGGGTCAACATTTATGGAAGTATGAATTGTTGCATAGGGAAGAAGGTGATAACAGCATGGTTATGGTAGCTAGGTAATTTATTTAAATTTACCTTATGATTTATTTAATCGATATTATATATATAATAATCGTGTAACTTATAAATAATTAAAACATAGATGGGGTCAAAGAAATCATGAAGTAAGTAGAATTGATTTCATATCTACGAGGGATATGAACGAGAGTTGATTTTGGATTTTTTGGAATCACTTTGGATTTAATATTTAAAGTCAGAATGAGTTGCCGATAAAATCACGGTGAGTAATACTCATTTAGAAATTTATTAAATTTATTTTTATCATTAAAAATAATTGTTGTTGGTTGTTTGGTTGCATTAAAATATTACTGTGGCTATTACTAAATATATATTAGTTATTTAGGATTGGTTGTTGTGGTTATTATATATATTGGTGGTTGGATTCCCGCAGTACCATTAGCGGATGCCCGCAGCATCATTAGTGGATGACCCTATATGCCCCACGCTATGATAGTGGATGACCTTGTATACCACGATATCCTACCACGAAGCAGGATGGGTATTATTTCTGTTGGCTAACGTCTGTGGATGTAGGAAAAACAGGTTGGAGGGATCCGACTAGATTCCTCAAAAATATTATTATTGTTGTTTTCATATATATCATCATATATGAGGTGTTAGAAAACCAGTGATTGATAATGGGTTGGTTTGGATGTTTAAAATATCACTGGGCCTGAATGTTTATTCATAAAAATATCGTAAATAGGGTTTTGAGATTTAAAAAGAGAAAAACTATTTTCTAGAATAGAAATTGAATTTCAAATGGGCTATAAATGTATTTACTTGTTTTGAATAAATAAAACAAGTATTGAATTTATAAACGTTGTTTATAAATTAAATAATACAAGAAATTGAAGTGAATTTATAAACGGTGTTTATAAATGAAATAAAATGATTTGCATTGGATAGTCAGGGAATTGAAGTGAATTTATAAACGGTGTTTATAAATGAAATGGAAAAAATTATCATTTGGATAATTTAATATTTAAATTCAAATATGAATTTAAAGTCAGGATTGAGAATCATGTTAGGAAAACGATGAAGTCTATTCTGATATTCAGAATGTAAAGTTAACTTAAAATAAATTCGTATGGATTTATGATTTGAATTCGATTAAATCGAATGTATTTAAATAAATATTTTCAGTAAAATACATTAGGATTATATTAAATTAAATTATGAAAATAAATTCTATATTTATATAGATAAGTTAAAATAAAGAAAATATTCCAAAATGAGATTTTGGTTTTAAATAGATTTCGAATTGGAACTTGTTTAAATATATAAAACAAGAAATTTATAAATGGTATTTATAAATATGATGAATTAATTATCAAGAGATAAATTTGAAACATTAAATTCAAGTATAAATTTATAAGTATAATTTGAAATCATTTCGAAAAAGGGAATTATAGTTTTTATCCAGGAATTTAGAATATTAAAGGAATTGGGGTTCAAATAGATATTTGAAGGAAAGCTTGTTTTAATTTTTTAAAATAAGAAAAATTAATTTCTAAAAAATGTTTATATAAATAGGGAAATAAATTATCGTCCGATAATTTAGAAGTTTATATTTCAAGTATGAACTGAAAAGTGAATTGGAAAACGGTTTGAAATTGAACGATAAATTTTATTCCGGAATTCGGAATATAAATTGAAGTGAGAAAAATCCAAAGGATTTATAATCAGAATTCGATTATATAGAATTTTATAAATAATTTATTTATAAAAGGAATGGAATTAAATAATAAAAGATGGAAGTATAAATAAATTTATTACTTAATAAGGAAAAATCGACAATTTTAGATAATTGGAAATAGTATGTTGAATTGGGAAAAAATTGATTTGATATATTAAAAATATATTAGAATGGAGTTGAATTTATTATAAACGAAGTTTAAAGGTTTATATATATTAATATAATTAAAACGAACTCGCCGCAGCGCGGTAGTTCGTAAATTGGCGTTTCGAACTTCAATTGAGTATACAGAACTCAATTTAAGACGGAATTCTGTGAAACAAGAATCGTCAGGACCGATTGAATAGTAGTTTTCTAATGGAAGAGAAAATTTTGATTTTCGTCATATATATTTTGAGTTATGTCAAAATCAAATTTTTAGAAAAACAGCGCCATAACCATTTAAAAAACCATAACAGTTTATTTAAATAAAATAAAGGATTTGAAGCAAATAAAGTCTGAATTTCTATTTAGAAAAATCCTGAGTTATAAAATATATCTGAACTCAAGTGGAGTAATGAAATGATTTTGGAAACAAAAATCAGATTTTGTTAATTATTGAATAGAATTAACTAATTTGAAGAATAATTAGTTATCAGAGTTTTGAATTAAAATTAAGCTTTAGATAAGTAAACTGGGTTTGTAAAGTCATATTCAAAGTCGAATATGAAACTTGAATTAAAAATGGAATTCGATTTGTTATAAGCAAGTCAAAATTTTATTTGAACGAGATATGTTCAAATAAGTAGTGAACTAGGAAAAGAGCTGATTAATGATAAATTAGCAAATTAAGTTAAAATGGCCAATTGAGTTGAAACAAAATAGGAATGGACGTATATGGGTTAGACAGGTATCAGACGAAGTGTATGAAGGTTATAATTCATGTACTCAACAATAAGGCACATGTTTAAATTCCATATGAGATTTTATGCGCCGAATCGTCAAGCCACTTGGCTTTTTGATTTTCTTTTCGAATGGAAAGGGCCTAGAGAGGCGAGTTGAGGTTTGAACTATCGACCGGTACAAAGGAGGTTATGGAAAAATTTTCCAGAAATTTAAGGAGTTAGAATATTTTAAGAAGATTTGATAATTATGAATCGATATATCGATATATATATATATATATATATAATTCAATAAGGAAACAAAATTAAAATAGAATGTTATAAACAAAAGGGATCTATAACTAATTCAGGTAAAATTAGAAAGAGAAATGTATGCGGGTTTAAAAATGAATAATTGGTTTTATGATGTTGATTATTCAAGGTAAGTGGTCTTGTTCGTTTTGAAGTTAAGGATGTTTTCGGCCAAGGTCTGAGAGGTAGTTAGACCCCAACTTGTTTGATTTCATTTTTAACCAATAAATAGTAGGATCTAGTCTCGAAGAGAAATGTTTAAATAAGAGTTAGTTGAATGCAGTATTTTGGGTTGTTGTAACGATGTTTTACACAACATTCATTTTAACCCGAATAAGTGGAATTTTGGAGGTATAAAATTTCCTGAGTGTAGAAATGAACGGTCATGGAAGAGATAAATAATTGGGATGTTTCCAATTATAAGTAAAGGATATTTTCTAAGTACAGAAAATAAAAGAAGGCGATATACGGAAATGTTTCCCAAAGAGCGAAAAGGCCAAGATGATAATTGAAATTATTTGTTTAAAAAATATTTATAAGGAAATGGAAAGGGTGATTTAATTAATGAAATATTAATTAATGGGCCCTGTGATGGTTTGATGTTATGGATGATTGTTTGTTTGTTTTTCTTCGATAGTTAAATAAACGACTATCGAAGTGTTTGCTAATATCGTTGTCAATATGGAGAGACCAGTTGGATTATTATCCGAGAACCACTCCGTATTGGCAGTAGCATTGCGAATCAGATTTTATGAAGATAATCGAAGATGGAGTAAAGTGCAAGGGCTTTTTCTATTTATGGAAATTGTGCCTTCGGTTTCGTTCAATCCCAGAACGAACGTATATGGACGAGTGTCTGACAGAGTATTTTCAATGATCGAATATGTTGGTCTGTGTAAATATATATGGTGGAGGAGAATTTATTCTCTTAGCATAATATCTAGATTATACATGTGCAAATCAATTAATGATTAACGGATATGATAATGTGGCATTCAAAGTGGTAGTGTTACCAATGAGTGATAAGTAATCGTAGCCTCAGGCCTCAACAACCGGGAAATGACAAAAATCGGGCAGGCAGCATGGCTATGTGGGTAGCTCCCATTAGGATGTGTTATCGCCTATCTAGAGAAATTCATTTAATTCCTTATTCGATGTTGTCCCATTCGGGAAAACGGTTGCTGATCCCAACCGTTGGTGAAATACATTCGATACACTCAAGCGAAATGAGTGGTCGGTCATGTGTGGCCGGGTTGCAAGACGTTCTTGTTGAACCCAGTATATTCCTCTCTAGAGATACACTAACGGAAGGTGGTTCCATACCTTGTCATAGTCGGAATCCAATCTCCAATAAGCGCCCTGTGGTTTTGATTTTATATTATATATGGAGCGTGAGATGCAAGCGTTTTGCTAGATTGTTATTTATTTGATATAGACACTATTATAATATCACTGGATTTTCGTATCAAAGTGTTTTGGGTTATAGTAAGGTAAAAACCATCCATGTTTATGTGTGGCTGGTCTTACTATTATCCTTTATTTCGAAAGGATTTTGAAAGTTAAACAAATGGTTGGAGTTTACTCACACCAGTCCCATGACTGACCCAGAGTTTATTTTGTTTGTTTTCCCTAAATTCTTGGGTGCCCAAATTTGTACGAGTCGTCAAGTAGTCGGGATTTTATAGATTCACTTGGAGGAGTTTGAAGTAGGAGGCTTCACCAGTTAGCTATAGACTATCATATATTCCGCTGTGTACCATGTTTTTATCTGGAAACAAGTGTTTATAACTGTTCCAGAAATAACTGTTGTGCTCTGATAATGGTATGTATACATAGTTACCGAATTGTATTTCAAAGTTTATGTTGCCTAATATATTTTATTCGTTCCGCTGTGAGTTTGTGATCTTCATTTTCTTGTATTCTAATATTTCTTTCTTTTTATTTCTCATGCTCTAACTTCTTTCTAATAATGATTCGTATTTCTGTGCAATTTGGGTTGGACGTGTGATGTATGTAGTTGACTCAGATAGTACATATTTGCGGTTCGTTACAATTGGTATCAGAGCTTAGGTTGAGCGAATATCTAGGCTTGATTGGGTTGTGCTCATTAGAGATAGGGTCAGTAGTACCCTAGAATGAGTTGAGTGTATATATACGAGAGAGCGTATTTGTTAATTGATATAAAAATTGTTTTATATTGTGTTGTCTTGTTTGTTGAGTGGTTTATGAATTTTAATCGAATCGTGGGATACCACGAAGTCGATAAGAATTTCTAAACACTTGAATAGAAAATTTCGATATAGTATTGTTTTAAGGTGGGTAAATGAAATAATTTTACTCAAAATTCTATTTTTTATATAGAGAAAATAATTTTCTAAAATTATAATATATGGATGAGTTGGTTGTTATTTTTATAATCAAATGAGATTATTAAATTGGAATGGTTATATATAACCAAATAGCATTTGTATAGAAATAAAATATACAAATGAGATGAATTAAAATTGAATTCAAAATATAAATCCTGGGAAGTTGATAAAAAATATTTTTCAAAGTATATAAAAATAATATAGCTTTGTTTTGGAAGGATTTTGAATCAAAATCATTTTTTTGATGGATTTTGTAAGTGATAAAAGCACTGAACTCACTTCAGTCGCTGGGAAATAATTTTGATTATGACTACAGCAACATCAATGTTCATTTTCGAGTTTCTAAGTGATTTATTGCTACCTTAGAAAGGTTTTGATAGATATTTGTTTGAAAGAAAACAAACTGGTTTGAAAAATTTAAACGTTTTGAATTTATGATGGGTTATAAATATTTGAATATATTTATATGATTTCTAAAGGATTTGAAATGAAAAACCTTGGAATTTGGATTTTGGAATTTAAATTTAACTCAAGCAAGTTAAATGGATCGAAGTGAATAAATTGATTAAAGTCAGTTTGAATACATATGAATTAAAATATATATGAATTGGATGTGACTATCTTGATTGTAAATCATTCGAATAAAATTTTCGAAGTATGAAATATTGAGTTTCAGCATTAATGGATTTTGAAAAGATGATGGGTTTTGTAGCATTTTCCTATCTTAGTAATTTCGGGGACGAAACTCTTTTAAGGAGGGAAGAATATAACGACCCGGAATTTCGAACATAATTTAAATGGGTATTTATATAGAATCTATCAATTTATAATCAAATATAATTTAATTCGTGTATATGGAATTATCATAAACCGTAAATAATTGAAACCGAAGTTAAAACTGAATTGAACACAGTTCAGATAATCAACACAAACTTCTGTTTGAATTAGAATAATAACATTAATTTATTATCGAAGAATTTATTTGTTTTGAAATTAATTTATATCGATTTAAATTAATATCTTCTCCATATGATTAGATTGGACTCCGTAGCTTGTTCTAGTGTGTCTAGAATAGTGGTTAACCCTAGATACGTCAGTGTTGTGTTTCAATTGGAGTTCAAGACCTCGAAATATATTATTTTAAAATTTAAAGGGATAAGTACTAAGTCAAATCAAATTAATAACCTATCCTAACCTATCTATACCTTGCGCGGGCTAAATAACTTCATCCCGAAGTATTCTTCACTTATATAAACGTGAGACCCTCTTCCTTTTCTTTCTTTTAAAGTTCGATCCAAGCTTCAGATAGGAAAAATATAAATGTCACTCTTCAATTTTTATTCACAACTTCAATCAAATATAAGGCCGTGCCCTTCTTTGTAAACCCCCAAAACAAAATCGCAAGTTCAATTCAAAAATCAAATGAAAATGGCCCTCTTTAATACCGCGAGCCCTTCTGTCGAAATCAAAATAGGAAACCGCAGTTTGCAATGTTCAAGCTCAAAGACATCCGCAAATTGGATCATGACTTGGAAGCCACTAAAATTTGCTGGAAATCGAAACCCTACTGGAGGCACTCGCGACTTGAAACCACTGATTTTCAGAGCTCGACGTGCTCGCTTTTAACAAAGGGAGTTAGATTGTCATCATATGATTTCCGCTAAGTTATTGTAAAGGTTTAGATCTTGTGTTAAGCGCGTCTGAGATGATGTTTGAACTGGGAATTTTGGTTCGATAGTAGGACAGTGCACAGAGTTCGAATCGGTGGTGTTAGCTTTGGGGAAGGGTGAACGCAAGGCTGACTAAATGGCTGTTACCTGGGGAGGGTTTCATGATAGAAAATAATGATGGTTTTCCTTTTCTAGTCATGTTGGTGTGAGGACAGAAATGGGAAGAAGGAGACAAGTGGTTGAAGGAAGCTCGTATGGACAGTTATAGGGACTGGGAATTTTTTTGGAGTTTTAACTGGATGTTTTGGGATGGTTAACATTTATGGAAGTATGAATTGTTGCATAGGGAAGAAGGTGATAACTGCATGGTTAAGGTAGTTAGATAATTTATTTAAATTTACCTTATGATTTATTTAATTGATATTATTTATATAATAATCGTGTAACTTATAAATAAATAAAACATAGATGGTGTCAAAGAAATCATGAAGCAAGTAGAATCGATTTCGTATCTGCAAGGGATATGGACGTGAGTTGATTTTGGAATTTTTGGAATCGCTTTGGATTTAATATTTAAAGTCGGAATGAGTTGCCGATAAAATCACGGTGAGTAATACTCATTCAAAGATTTATTAAATTTATTTTTATCGTTAAAAACAATTGTTGTTGGTTGTTTGGTTGCATTAAAATATTACTGTGGCAATTATCAAATATATTAGTTATTTAGGATTGGTTGTTGTGGTTATTATATATATTGTTGGTTGGATTCCTGCAGTACCATTAGCAGATGACCCTATACGCCCCATGCTATGATAGTGGATGACCTTCTATTCCACGATATCCTGCCACGAAGCAGGATGGGTATTATTTCTGTTGGCTAACGTCTGTGGATGTAGGAAAAACAGGTTGGAGGGATCCGACAGGATTCCTCTAAATATTATTATTGTTGTTTTCATATATATAATCATATATGAGGTGTTAGAAACCAGTGATTGTTAATGGGTTGGTTTGGATGTTTAAAATATCATCGGGCCTAAATGGTAATTTAAAAAAATATCGTAAATAAGGTTTTGAGATTTAAAAAGGGAAAAACTATTTCATAAAATAGAAGTTGAATTTCAAATGGGCTATAAATGTATTTACTTGTTTTGAATAAAGAAAACAAGTATTGAATTTATAAACGATGTTTATAAATTAAATAATACAAGAAATTGAAGTGAATTTATAAACGGTGTTTATAAATGAAATAGAATGATTTTCATTGGATAATAGGGGAAATGAAGTGAATTTATGGATGGTGTTTATAAATGGAATGGAAAATTTATCATTTGGATAATTTAATATTTAAATTCAAATATGAATATAAAGTGAGGATTGAGAATCGTGTTAGGAAAACGATAAAGTCTATTCTGATATTCAGAATGTAAAGTGAACTTAAAATAAATCTGTATGGATTTATGATTTGAATTCGATTAAATCAAATGTATTTAAATAAATATTTTTAGAAAAATATATTAGGATTATATTAAATTAAATTATGAAAATAGATTCTATATTTATATAGATAAGTTAAAATAAAGAAAATATTCCAAAATGAGATTTTGGTTTTATATAGATTTTGAATTGGAACTTGTTTAAATATATAAAACAAGAAAATTTATAAACGATATTTATAAATATGATGAATTAATTATCAAGATATAAATTTGAAACATTAAATTCAAGTATGAATTTAAAATTATAATTTGAAATCATTTCGAGAAAGGGAATGATAGTTTTTATTCCGGAATTCAGAATATAAAAGGAATTGGGGTTCAAATAGATATTTGAATGAAAGCTTGTTTATTTTTTTTTTAAAACAAGAAAAATTAATTTCTAAAAAATGTTTATAAAAATAGGGAAATAAATTATCATCGGATAATTTAGAAGTTTATATTTCAAGTATGAATTGGAAAACGGTTTGAAATAGAACGATAAATTTTATTTTAGAATTCGGAATATAAATTGAAGTGAGAAAAATCCAAAGGATTTATAAACAGAGTTCGATTATATAGAGTTTTATAAATAATTTATTTATAAAACTAATGGAATTAAATATAAAAGATGGAAGTATAAATAAATTTATTACCGAATAAGGAAAAATCGACAATTTTAGATAATTGGAAATAGTATATTGAATTAGGAAAAAATTGATTTGATATATATTAAAAATATATTAGAATGGAGTTAAATTTATTATAAACGAAGTTTAAACGTTTATATATATTAATATAATTATAACGAACTCGCCGCAGCGCGATAGTTCGTAAATTGGCGCTTCGAACTTCAATTCAGTATACAGAGCTCAATTTAAGACGTAATTCTATGAAACAAGAATCGTCAGGGCCGATTGAATAATAGTTTTCTAATGGAAGAGAAAATTTTGAATTTCGTCGTATATATTTTGAGTTATGTCAAAATCAAATTTTCAGAAAAACAGCGCCATAACCCATTAAAAACCATAATGGTTTATTTATATAAAATAAAGGATTTGAAGCAAATAAAATCCGAATTTCTATTTAGAAAAATCCAGATTTGGGTTATAAAATATATCTGAACTCAAGTGGAGTAATGAAATGATTTTGGAAACAAAAATCAGATTTTGTTAATTATTGAATAGAATTAACTAATTTGAAGAATAATTATTTATTCGAGTTTTGAATTAAAATTGAGCTTTTGATAAGTAAACTGGGTTTGTAAAGTCATATTCGAAGTCGATTATGAAACTTGAATTAAAAATGGAATTCGATTTGTTATAAGCAAGTCAAAATTTTATTTAAACGAGATATGTTCAAATAAGTAGTGAAATAGGAAAAGAGCTGATTAATAATAATTAGAAAATTAAGTTAAAATGGCCAATTGAGTTGAAACAAAATAAGAATGGACGTATATGGGTTAGACAGGTATGGGATGAAGTGTATAAAGGTTATAATTCGTGTGCCCGACAATAAGGTACATGTTTAAATTCCATATGAGATTTTATCCATCGAATCGGCAAGCCACTTGGCTTTTTGATTTTCTTTTTGAATGGAAAGGGCCTAGAGAGGTGAGTTGAGGTTTGAACTATCGACCGGTACAAAGGAGGTTATGGCGAAATATTCCGGAAATTTAAGGAGTTAGAATATTTTAAGAAGATTTGATAATTATGAATCGATATATCGATATATATATATAGAATTTGATAAGGAAACGAAATTAAAATAGAATGTTATAAATAAAAGGGATCTATAATTAAATCAGGTAAAATTAGAAACAGAAACGTATGCGAGTTTAAAAATGAATAATTGGTTTTATGATGTTGATTATTCGAGGTAAGTGGTCTTGTCCATTTTGAAGTTAAGGATATTTTCAGTCAAGGTCTGAGAGGTAGTTATACCCCCAACTTATTTGATTTCATTTTTAACCAATAAATAGCAGGATCCAGTCTCAAAGAGAAATGTTTGAATAATAGTTAGTTGAATGCAGTATTTTGGGTTGTTGTAACGATGTTTTACACAACATTCGTTTTAACTCGAATAAGTGGAATTTTGGAGATATAATATTTCCTGAGTGTAGAAATGAACGGTCGTGGAAGAGATAAATAATTGGGATGTTTCCAATTATAAGTAAAGGATATTTTCTAAGTACAAAAAATAAAAGAAGGCGATATACGGAAATGTTTCCCAAATAGCGAAAAGGCCAAGATGATAATTGAAATTATTTGCTTAACAAATATTGAAAAGGAAATGGAAAGGGTGATTTAATTAATGAGATATTAATTAATGGGCCCAGTGATGGTTTGATGTTATGGATGAATGTTTGTTTGTTTTTCTTCGATAGTTAAATAACCGACTATCGAAGTGTTTGCCAATATCGTTGTCAATATGGAGAGACCAGTTGGATTATTATCTGAGAATCACTCCGTATTGGCAGTAGCGTTGCGAATAAGATTTTATGAAGATAATCGAAGATGGAGTAAAGTGCAAGGGCTTTTTCTATTTATGGAAATTGTGCCTTCGGTTTCGTTTAATCCCAGAACGAACGTATATGGACGAGTGTCTGACAGAGTATTTCCAATGATCGAATATGTTAGTCTGTGTAAATATATATGGTGGCGGAGAATTTATTCTCTTAGCGTAATATCCAGAATATATTTGTGCAAATCAATTAATGATTAACAGATATGATAATGTGGAATTCAATGTGGTAGTGTTACCAATGAGTGATAAGTAATCGTAGCCTCAGGCCTCAACAACCAGGAAATGACAAAAATCGGGAAGGCGGCATGGCTATGTGGGTAGCTCCCATTATGTTGTATTATCACATGTCCAGAGAAATTCATTTAATTCCTTATATTATTTGATGTTGTCCCATTCAGGAAAACGGTTGCTGATCCTAACCGTTGGTGTAATATATTCGATACACTCAAGCGAAATGAGTGGTCGGTCATGTGTGGCCGGCTTGCAAGACGTTCTTGTTGAACCTAGTGTATTCCTCACTAGAGATTCACTATTGGAAGGTGGTTCCATACCTTGTCATAGTCGGAATCCAATCTCCAATAAGCGCCCTGCGGTTTTTGATTTTATATTATATATGGAGCGTGAGATGCAAGCGTTCCGCTAGATTGTTATTTATTTGATTTAGACACTATTATAATATCACTGGATTTTCGTATCAAAGTGTTTTGGGTTATAGTAAGGTAAAAACCGTCCATGTTTATGTGTGGGCTGGTCTTACTATTATCCTTTCTTTCGCAAGTATTTTGAAAGTTAAACAAATGGTTGGAGTTTACTCACACCAATCCCATGACTTACCCAGAGTTTATTTTATTTGTTTTCCCTAAACTCTTAGGTGCCCAAATTTGTACGGGCAGTCAAGTAGTCGGGATTTTACAGATTCACTTGGAGGAGTTTGAAGCGGGAGGCTTCACCAGTTAGCTATAGACTATCATATATTCCACTGTGTACCATGTTTGTATTTGGAAACAGATGTTTATAACTGTTCCATAAATAGTTGTTGTGCTCTGATGATGGTATGTATACAAAGTTACTGAATTGTCTTTCAAAGTTTATGTTACCTAATATATTTTATTTGTTCCGCTGTGAGTTTGTGATCTTCGTTTTCTTCTACTCTAATATTTCTTTCTATTTCTCATGCTCTAACTTCTTTCTAATAATGATTCGTATTTCTGTGCAATTTGGGTTAGACGTGTGATGTATGTAGTCAACTCAGATAGCATGGATTTGTGGTTCGTTACAGATACTGTCCTCGTTGTTCCAGTGTGTATATGACTTGACCATAGCATATTACCCTTGTACTCCATATTGTTGCCCCATGTATTTGAAAATGTTTGCATCTTCCTTGATGTGCTAACCTCTTTGGCGCTTTGGTTTTGTTGCTCCACTACCTTGCAAACTACTGTTTTTCTCTTTAAAAAAAACTGTTATGCATTGTGGTATTGGCCATGTACACTAATCATTTCTATCATCATTCACTTAAGTCTAGTGCATTCCTTTTTGGTTTTGACTGTTTCCATGCATATTTTGGAAATTTGGAATTTATCTTTAATAATATCTTGTTTCTCTTCGAACCTTACTTACACTGCTTGAATTCTTGTACACATCTTGCTTTCGAGTTGTTGACATGATGCTTGTCACTTCTCTTGAGCCTGCAGCTTGCATATTTGAGTATGCACTTGAATTTAGGTTGCCTTGAACTTCCTTGACCTTAGTGCTTGTGCCATGTTCATTATTGAGCAGCTGTGATGCACGTTCATCCATGCATGTACAGTATTATGCTCATTTCATTTATATCACTTGGTTATGCAGTATACACCTTAACAATCCATGTGAGCAATACCAACTTTATTATCATTCTACATCATGTAGACCTGCGTAGTTTGTTGTTTGTGCACATATCTGCATACTTTAGAATAGTTGCTATATTCATGTATTTAAAACTACCGTGATTATTTACATTGTTGAGCCGTCTTGTTCTCATATTATGGTTTCGGCATGCCATGCTTCGTGCACTTAAACTTTCCCCTTGTATTTGTAGTTTTCATGTTGTCTTTGTTTGTAATTGAGTTCCATGCTGCATTGTTCACTATGTCTTTATGCATTTGGACCACCTTTAGCCTGGCACATTCATGTTCGTGCTGATCCATGCTCTCTACCATGTATTTGTATATTTGACCTTGTATATACTGTCTGATTCGCGACTTATGCGCATGCACTTTAATATGTGTATATACATGCATATGTATGTGTATACATGTATCGTGCGCATGTAATTTATATATGTGGGCTATTCGAATGACATACATTAATTTTCTATCAATAGACCACTATATCTGAGTTGTGGCTGTTTAGAATGAGCTAATTACAATGCTGGTTCTGATCAGCGAACCAGTGTAGTTGTGTCATGGCTGATCAGTGAGCAATAGAGTATAAAGTCTGCATTGTAGTATCTACAGTGTATCACTGTGAATATTACAAGTAATCTAGACTAATATATATATATATATATATCAAGTCTGGAAAAATGATGAGAAACAAACTAAAATTCTTAGGCAAATAAAATTTAAAAGTAAATTTATATTTGCTTGTATTTAAATCTATTCTTGTTCTAGTTTTCTCAGTGTGTTTCTGTAACACGTATACACGTTACTGAGACTGGATTGGAAGCACATGAAGACTTAGTGTCAGTGAATGTATATCTAACTGTGTATGAGTCTGTATATGAAAACAGAGTGATACTGAGTGATATTTAGTGAGGAACACTTGTATATGAAATTGATTATAGACATGAATAATATTGTACTAATATATGTAACAAATTGAATTTGAAATTATATTTTTTGTTGTTCAATTCAGTTTGTCTATATTGTTTGAATTCTTTTAATAATAGAATTTCATGTGATATATATTCAAGTGTGTCATGTTTAATCTAAATGGAAATATCCGAACACATTCATGAGGATTTCAAATAATGGAGCGAAAAAATGTACAATTTCAAATGCTGAAATAAAATATTTATTTGAATGCAAATACTATTTGAATATTCAATTCTGTGTAATGGTATTATATTCAATAAATATTTATTTTTGTGTGTGATGTGGAATATAGAATAGTACAACTTACAAACACATTTATATAATAATATATATGATTGTTATCTTCAAGCAGAAAACATATTGTTATACTCAACAGTCACGGTGAACAATCCGGTAATTCTGAACCAATTTAAAAAAATTATTTTAGCTATTCTAATAGATATTGAATATTTAAAATGATTTATTTTAAATAATAACGACTAAAAATTTATTTAAATCAAAGTTAGAACATATAAATTTATTTTAATTATAAAACGAGCCTGAAATGGCATGGTAGTTTGAAAATTCGATTTTAAATTTCAACTGAATGTATAGAATTCAAAATAAATTGGATTTCAGTAAAACCAGAAATATTTGAATCTGTTTAATAATATCTTTCTAATGAATGTGAAAAATTCAGATTTTATAATATAAATTGAAAGTTATGTCCAGTTTAAAATTTAAAATAGTCGCTATGGAATTTATATATATTTTTAATATAATATAACCCTTAAAAATAGTCATTTTGCAAATGAACTCCATTATCGACGAAACCACTTTTGCTGTATCTGGAATGTCAAATTATTACTAGGTTTCAAATTTCATAATTTTTGGATTTAATATGTAAGCGTGGTAAATTTAAACGTGTTTTGATAGTTTTAGTTTGAATTGGATCGACCAGAAAATGGCTATTTTTCAAACGATCTCCAAATTTGACAAAATTTGTTTTGTTAGGACCGTATCGTCAAAACATAGCTAGATTTGTTTTTCTGTAATTTTTGGAGTCAGTATGTGGCCCCAGTAAATTAAAATGTACATTTAAATTCAATATATATTGATTTATATTTTAATTTAAAGAAAAACTGATCGAAATAGTCGAATTGGCTTACGAAACATATCCCATTGTGTCCGTAATGGGGGTATTTAGCTGGTGGCGACACTCGTTGGGTTTGATTTGGAGTTTGAACAGATAAACATGTATTTTTGAAAAAATAGAATAATTAAAATAATTTATATATAAGGGTCAAAACCCTAGTGTCTTAATCATTAAAATCAACCCCTTCCTAGCCACCTCTCACAGAACATACGGCGGAAATCGCTCCTTGCTTCCCGTCGATTTTCCTCTCCATCCTTTCATTTAATTCAAAAAAACATAAAACATAATTGGTTAAGCTCTCAACGATCTTCAATTTGGTACCAGTATGATGAATTTTCATTCCGTGTTTAGCTCGAAATCGAAGCTCAAGGGTGCGTTGTTCGGATGCGATTTCTGACACCTGGGGAGGCGCGAGTTCGCCGTTGCTCCTGACAGAGGGGCGTGGCACGAAGGCCGACGTGGTGGAGGTGTTGGATCTGGTCCCACGCGATGGTAGCACATGCAAATTGAAACCCTAGGGCCGATGGTTTTGGGTTACGGTCGGCAGTGTGTTCCTGAAGGAGATAAATGATGGAATTAGATTAAGTGCGGATTAGGAAAATTAATTAATTATTTAATTTGTATAATTTAAATGTTTAAATGTTTAAAATACTATAACTTTGTCATACGAGCATGGAATTCGACAATTCAAAGTGCGTTGGAATCGTCTCAACACGATCTACATTTCAGAACTGATTGGGACAGAAACGGAGCACGTTAGAATTTCAGGCAAATTTGAACCCGAACAGTGTCAAAACCATCATCTGTTAAATAATGGGGGAGTGGAAACGAACGTAAAACTCTCTCTCACTCAAATTATTTTACAATTATTATATAATTGGTTGTAGATGGGGCTTAGTATCTCCTCACACTACTTTTTTGTACAAACCATGGTTGATTGTTTGTTTTGATTGTGATTGGGATTGTCATTGATTGATATTGTTGTATATAAAATTATTTATATAAATGTATATAAAAATTACCATGAAAAGAAAGTAAAATAAATATTCATTTACAAATTGGACGGTTTATTTATGTACACCCATTTAACTGACATTGATTGGGACGATAATATTTTACAAATTGCCCAACTGCACAAATAATAAATAGTATTTGTTGTTTGAAACCCCACACGGGTATTGGGATGATATTTGACATACACTAGTCCCAATTGTTTAGTTGTATGTCAATCGATGGGTTGACAAACTGTATAAGCGTTATTTATTTGTTTTAATGCTTATATAGTTGTAAATTGCACTCTGCATGTTGTATGAATTTCTAATGATTGTTTATCATTATTGTTGTATACATGCGATGTATGAAATCCATATAACTGAAATTATATGGTAATTGATCGAGTCTGATTCCAGTTCATAATTAACGAATATTTTAAAATAATATTCAGTGAATAATCAAAATGTGATTTTGATGTCCGAATTTGGATGGACATGAAAATATTGAAATGTGAAGCCGTGTTAAATAGTTAAACACCATTTTAACATCCACAAATTTTATTCATTTTATAATGAATATCGAAAAGTGATTTCAAAATCTGATATTTTGAAAATATTATCATTTTAATATTATAATGATATAGAATATTCAATTTTTATTTAAAATTGAAATAGAAGTGGGAATCGTTTTAAAATGAATTTATAAATATTTTATAAATACGTTTTAAACGGAAATCGACAATATATATTATATATATTAATGACTTGAATAGAACGTGTCGCACAGCGACCGTTCGCGAATTTCGACCATTAACTTCAAATGGACGTAATGGGAGATCCGACCGTCGGATTCTCCTAAAACTGGAACCATTGGGTTCGTATCGAAAAGAGCCAGCTTTCCAATGAATACAAGAGATTTGAAATCTTACAATTGGATTTTAAGATATGTCCAAATCAATATTGGAAAAGGTCGCTATGAATGTAGTTCGATGGCCGATATTGGAAACCAACTGTAAAGGCCTTAATAAAATTATTAAATAATGGAAAAATTATGTAAATTCATAATAAGGGTTTTGGAAAGATTTTGGATAAAAATTCCATATTTGAAAAGATGAAAATATATTTTTATCGAAATGAACTAGTATAAAATCCAATGTTTTTAAATAAATAAATTCGATTTAAAAAATGGTTTTAAAATAACCAGAATTTTCCAATAAATAAATTGGAATGGATTTGAATGGGAATAATCTTCGGAATATTTCGATATTGGATTCCGTGGTTATACGAATATTATTGAGGAATTTGGAAGATACAGATATCGTTTTCCTAATACGATATACGTTAATTTCAGAATTTGATATTGAATGTAAGCCGATATTATATTCTATTCAGAGCCTTGTATTTATATCAAATTGGATTTTGGGTTTGTTGTGAATGGTGTCTTTACTAGCACTATTCTTAAACCCAGTTGAGAAAAGAATAAATCTTTAAATTAAGATGTAGTGAAGTTTTCCAATTAATTAATATTTGATTGGAGTTGAATTGAAATTGGATTTTTGGGTTTATCGTGAACGATGTTTTAAACAACATTCATTCTTTAACCCAATTAATAGTGAAGATGTGATTTGGAATTTACAAATCTTTTAATTAAGATTAATGGAATTTTCCAAAGTAAAGTTTTTCCAATTTGATATATTAAATTGGAATTGAATGGAATTCGATTTAGTGATAATCGAGATGAGCTTCTGTGAAGGAAGACAGTTATTATATATGGAATTTAAAAGGCTTTGTCATTATTCCATTCATATTTTTAGTCTGATACGGAAATTTATATCGATTATACATTGATATGTTTTCCATGAAAGTTCCAGTTTGATGGAATATGATTTTAGGTTTATCATGAACTGTGTTTTAAAGGACATTTGTTCTTTAACCCTATTAGAGACATGATTTATTTCCTAAATTTGAATAATCACAAAATAATGTTTTTTGGAGATTAAAACTAAGTGGAGTTTTAATGAATCTTTAATTAGAAAGAAATGTTAATGTGGTAGTTAAATTTGCCAAATTTGAAAAGTGTTCGAAAACGGAGTATCGCCGGTTTTACTTCATGTGATAGTTAAATATTTAATTAGATTTGAACTTGAAATGGTATTTGAATTTATCGATAACACAGTGGTGTTAGATATGGAGTACTACCAGTTTTGCTCCATGGGATGAATAAGTTGGGATGGGATAATAAAACGAATGATTACTTCGGTAAGGCATTAATCCAAACTAGTTTGATAAACCTTAATTTGGTTTAAACTATGAAAATATACTATAAAATCTTTTGAAATAATTTCCAAAGAAATGGATTAAACAGTGTGTTTAAAAGTGATAATCCTTGATAAGATTAATGAGAACTTTCCAGAATAAGGAAATACAAATAAAAGAATATTATGGATTGGAATGAGGCGTATGATGTGTTGTTATAGCACTTGATTATAAGATACGCGAGTTATTCGGGAAGACTGGGTTTAACCCATTCTGAATAATTGATACAACGACTAACAGTCGAAGAGATTGAAGACAATGCAAGACCGACGATCTTCACATCGAATGGATGGGTTGCTACTGATGTCCATGATTGGAGTAGATACCTTGAAGGGGCTAAAGTGGTAGCCATCCCGACGTATTTGTTGATTGTTCGGATATGCTAGGGTATCTCTCCTATATTGGACATACGGGACGAGGAATAAGGTGCCTTCGGTTTCGTTTAGACCCAGAACAGACTTGCAAACGGATGGTATGTCTGACATTGTATTCCGTTATGCCTATTCGTTGATCTCTGCTAAATATATATCTGTTTTGTGGCGGATAATTTATTGTCTTTCTTAACACCCTTCTCCGAGACGTACGAGCTTAGAGATTATATATTGGTTGAGATCAACGATATGGTATGGATTGACAGTGTGACATGCTGAGTTGCAGTGATCCAAGCATTGTTGAAAAGCAGAGCTTGGTCGATGATGATAAAAGCATAGATTTAATTAGCATAGCTTTGTGTAGTGTTAATTCGCGATCCTCACACACCGGTATGATGGTGAACTGATGTTCAGGTCGGTATGCTTTTGAGACGAGGATAGACACACTTAGAGGTGTCATGGATTTGGTCGACCGATATGAGCAGAGTGTGGTCGCTCCACGCTCAGAGGGATAGGGCACACCCTCTATTCCCTGAGGGAAAGAGTAAGCGGTGTTTTCTCTTACTGGGACGTAAGCCGCGGGGATACTTGATTTCCCAAAAGGGCAGATGTGCATTATGGTGTTTTCTCTAGCTGGGACGTAAGCCGTTGAGTATTGCACTACGCGAAAGATCTTTCGAATCAAGAGCCATCAGTATGGAAATCCAAACTTCCAATACGACATTTTGTGTTTTTAATTATAAACCTATATATGGCAACATAATATATGGTACCTATGCCGCCTAGGATTGATACATTTATATTTGAAGTTGATTTCTTCACTTATAGTAATAATAAAAGATAAATTTCGCGTACCAAGCATATTTGGCTATTATAAGGTAAAACTTTATCCTTCGGCTTGCATTGCATTGTGTGATGGGACCTGAGTCTTATAATAGCTTCAATTTTCTTTTATTTAGCATTGCTCTATTTGTTTTATGCACTGGTATTCTTGGGGGTAAACCTATTCCGTGTTATATGGCGTGGTCCCTTTATTTGCCTAACTTTAAAATCAAGTTAGTAACTGTTTTAGTTCTCACACCAGTCCCATGACTGACTCGGAGTTTATTGTTTTAACCTAAACTCTAGGTGCCTATATTTTTCACACTGGCAACTAGTAGTTTTGGTTTTCGCAGATACTTCTTTTCACATGATCCTAGATCACAACTGGAGCTATATTCAGAAAGCTTTGTATTCGTATATCTCTTTCAGTCGTGTCATGTGTTATTTTACGCTACAAATTGTACTTATGTATATATTTTCCGCTGTATATTATTTATTCATACTCTGATATATTCTTGTACTCCGATGTAATTGTTGTAATAACAACGAAATGTTCTATTGTTTTGGTTTGATCAGTCGTGTTCTTAATTCAATCCAGGCTTTCCCATAAGGAGGAGTTTGGGTCATCTCACTCGGCTTCAGCTTCTCTCCTATAGCTCCAAGTAAATCCAAAGAAAATCTAGAAAATATATTATGTCTGACCAGAGCAGATTTGAGGGAAAGCAAAACACCTGGATCAATATGGAATAGTTACAGCAGGAAAACTCACATCACATACCACTTTCTTAATTTTAGAAATCCTTTAAAGGAATGGAATTCTCGAATGACACGACCATACATAAAGTACTGATAACATTCATCCATATAAGTCATTCAGGAATAGAACAAACTGAAGGCATTACCTTTACTACATCCATAATCTTTGCACTCTCAATACTGCCTTTGCACAAGCATATACGTAAATTTAATTCGAATGCAAAGTCAGTTTAAAGTGGTTTTGGATTCCATTCCGGTCCTGATTCCTCAAACCAACACGTTATAAGTTAAAAAGGAATTTATTGATGGTCGATTGTTTAACTATCAATCTATAGTTTTATAGTTAAGTGCATTAGTGGCAGAAGCTCTTTTAAGTAAATCATTCATCAAAATCATTTCATCGATTCTTAAAAACTGATTTCATATACTTGTCTCAATGGGATAAGTATATTCACAAATCTCTTGTTTTCATTACTTTGAAAAACCATAGCCATATACTTATCCCTTTGCAATAAGTGTATTCAGAAAACCAATTATTTTCACTACTTAGAAAATAATGTTATATACTTTACCAAATGGTATAAGTATATTCGCAAATTATACATGTCTAAATAATTTCATGTGATACATTATTTACTATTAAACCCAAATAGTTTTATTTAACTTCTAAACATTGCAAATTAAAGTTTACAACATCACTTATAGTAATAATAATTTAATTTCTCGCATTCACTTTCGATTTGAAACCTATATCATCTTTTGGAAAACAATGAAGCCGTTCAAGTTGGGACTTTTATTTAAATCTCAGACCTTGACTCGATAACATTCTTATCTTCAAGATAAGTAAGAGTTTGTCAACGCAAAATCTGATATTCAGTAAATATCACAATAAGTTCCAATTACTATTCAATTCAAATAAGGTTTGTAAGTAATTCTTTTAGAAATACTTGCCTTGAAAAGTTATAGTTTTAGGATTCAATATCCACTACTTGAAATGCAAAAAACTAAGGCATCTTCAGTCGTTAGAAGTTGTCGCATTACCATTGACGTTGGGTTTGACGCATCTAACAAAGTGAAAGCAGTAACATGTCAAATCATTAGTTTGATCGTCCAGGGGTAAATGGACCATTGACGTCCGACGCATGTGATGCAAAATTTCAATTTACAAAATGGTCGACTAATTTTCAGTATCTTCTCTCCTATATATTATCCCCTTCCATCGCCCCAATCATCACTACCAAACCTGCAAAAAATAAAAAAATTCCCACAAGCAAGAACTTCTCCAAATTTATCTACCATATCCAACCTTCCATTAAGTCATTTTTCTGTTATAATATACTTTTTTTTGTTTCTATAGCATAAATATTTTCAAAATGGTAGGTTTTGTAGTTTTATTTTTCTGGAGCAATCTTTTGATTCCGCTGCTATTTTCGCTTTCTCACAACCCGTAACTTTATACGTAGACGAACGCAAACTGAGTTCATTGATATTTGCAGGGAGTATCTACTTGATAGAATACACTCTGTCAGCTCGTTTTGTGTCATTGCAACTAGTTATTTCAATATTCGATTCAATCTTGACTGGTCCTAGAACAATTAGAGCAATCAGAAGCACACATGCATAGACTGGAACAAACCGTTAATGATTGAAGTCGGAGAGTAGAGCATGATCTACCTAATGATTCCAAGAAATGATAGGTTAGTCGTGGGTGCATGGGTGCAAATACAATAACGGAAAAAGAATTCTTTAAGCTCGATCAATTTTTTGGAGGTCACATAACAACAGACTTCCTCAGGTATGATATAAATTAACTTTGTAATGAAATATGGAACTTCTATTTCATCGGTTCAAAATGATTACATAATATAACTATGTACACGACATGTATATATAGTTGAGAATGATTGTGGGCTTCGGCCCATGTATAGCCGACCCGCATAAACAAAGAAGTATGATACAAATACACTGTTATGAAACATTAAGCCAGTCTGAGTACTCCCCCTTCGATAAAGCTAGGATTTTGCCACCCTTTCCATCTTCCATGGTGCCACCATCAATTACTTTCAGATCGCTCCTCAATTGGTTAAAATTATTCATTATAAGGGCTTTGGTGAGGACATCATCTCTCTTGTTGTAGGCTGGAATGTGGCTTACTACCCATTTATTTCCTTCAGTTCTCTCTCAAATGAAATGTAAATCCACCTCAATGTGCTTCATTCTAAAGTGTTGGATTGATTTCACCAATAGTGAAATAATGCTTGATTTGTCGCATTATCACTGAAATTAAATCCCCACTAAAGCCGCGCAAAATCCTCGCTTTAGCTCGTAGTCCCCTTCAACCGCTACGCTATTCCAGTTTAGTGTCGATGAACAGTATATTCGCTTTTATCCCCGCTACTTCCTGGTGCACCCACTAAATCAAGGCCTTTTAGCACCCACTTTAATAATATTAATATACAGTGCTTGATTTGACTAGTTTTCTTTTTAAAAAAAATCAGTAAAGTTAGTGTAAAGAGCTAATTTTAAGGCACAAGCATCTAATATTGTAGGTTTCTATTAAATCGTCAAATCTAGTCCGCGTAACCATAATATTCTTGTATTTGTTTATTTAATATTAGTTTTTTTCTACATATATAATGTGAGAATGATAATTAATCAATTTTATATATTTCATTTCACATCTAACAAACATTTTGGATCATCTGTTATATCCCCGCTATTTCCCTGCTTTATCCCGCTACACCTTTTTGCACCTCCGCCTCTATAGAACCACTAAGCGCTTTAATTTCCTAGCACTAGATAATCAGTGTCCTCTATGGTGCAAACCCTAGTTCTCAAATGAGGGTCTCAATCCAAATCAACTCTGCACTAACACTGACTATGGCATGATATTCCTCCTCTATATTAGATCTAAAAATGCTGGCCTTCTTTTTCATATACCACGAGATTGGGATCGATCCGAGAAATACACAGTAATTAGAGATCAATCTTTAATCATCTGGGTCATTTGCCTAATCTACATCATTGTAAGCCTCCATATTATGCTTTTACAACTTTTGAGTGATGGACTATACCATTATGTTCCTCTTAAGTATTGTAAAATCCATTTAACGGCCTACCAATGATCACTTAACGGATTTTGCATGTGCCGACAAACCTTGTTTACACTATAACACAATTCCAGTCTTGTAATAGTCTCGTATTATAGGGCTCCCACTATACTCCTGTATTGCTTTAAGTTATCAATAGCTTCCTCTTTATTTTTAGACAATTGTAAGTTGCTAACCATTGGTGTGCTTATTGGTTTTTCTTGATGCATTTTTGCTCTCATTAGAATCTCTTGAATATATTTACTATGAAATAAGAAAAGTTCAATTTTAGACTTTCTTACAACTTGTATGCCAAGAAAATAGTCTATTTCCCCGAAATCTTTGATGGAAAAAAATCCGGTCTAAATGTTGCATAACCTTGTTAATTTCATTGTCTTGATTCCCAGTAATCAATATGTCATCTACGTAAACCAATATACAAATTGTGGACTGTCTATCATTCCTCATATATAGTGAATTGTCTGATTTCGTTGCAAGGAATCCCATTCTGATCATGGTTACCATGAGTTCATCATTCCAGGCTCTTGGTGCTTGGTTTAAGCTATATTTGCTTTGAGAAATCTACACATGTATCATTTGTTGTTGTTGCCTTCGAAGCCTTGGCGGCTACATATAAACTTCTTCTTGTAATTCACCATTTAGTAATATATTGTTTATGTCAAACTGTCTTATTTTCCACTGTTCATATAAAGGTACAGATATGACGATTCAAATCGAAGTGGGTTTAACAACTGGTGAAAAGGTCTCATTGAAGTCAAATCGTATTGTTGTGAATATCCTTTGGCAGCATCCATGCCTTGTATTTCGATATATTCCCATTTGCATCTCTTTTGATTTTGTACGTCCATTTGCATCCAACTATGCTTTTGTACATTGGTGGGTTAACTAAGCTCTATGTATTATTCTTGATTAATGTAGTATATTCTTCATTCATAACTATTCTCCACATTTCATTTTTCATTGCTTGTTCATAGTCAGTTGGCTTTGCATCTTCTACCGTTGCAGTGTATATTATTGGTCTGAATATACCATGCTTTGATCTAGTGATCATGTGGTGTCCAATTCGAGCAACATCATGTTGTTCCTCACCATGATCATCAGGTACTACACTGGTGGTTGTGCCTTCTGTGTTGCTATCATCATGGTGTTCTGGTTGTAAAGTCTCATCATCTTGATGTGGACTATATAAGTCATGACTATCACTGGAACCGTAGTTAGACTTTGTGTTGGATATATTTGCTTGATGCCTTTAGTTATCTCCTTGTACTTAAATTCCAACATTTTCAGTCCATTCTGAGAGTGCTGGTGTTGCTAGTACAATGGTTTTTGGCTTGTCTTCATTTTTCTCGTTGTCAGTCTTTTTCCCTACGAAAAGAAATACACCTTCATTAAACATGACCTGGCTTGAAATAATAAATTTATCTTTTCTATCTATACATTTGAAGCCATTTTGGTTATGAGAATAACCTATAAATGTGCATGGACTAGATTTTAGGCTTAATTTATGTTTGTTAAATGGTTTGAGACATGGAAAACAAAAGCAACCAAATGTCTTTAACTATCTGTAGTCAAGTTTCACATCAAACAATTTTTCATATGGACTCTTGTGATTCATTACCTTAGCTGGTAGTCTGTTTATGAGGTGAAAAGCTATGTTAAAAGCTTCATACCAATATTTTATTGGCAATGTTGCTTGAGACAATAATGTGATTCATGTTTCTATTATGTGTCTATGCTTTCTTATTACAAGAACATTTTGTTCGGATGTGTGCACACGATAATCTATGAATAATTCCATTTTTATGAAAAAAATCTCAAAGTGGTTTAAACTCAGTACTACCATCAGTTTAAAATATCTTAATACATAGTTAATTTATTTTTCAATAAGTGTTATGAAACGCATAACTGCATGGAAAGTTTTTGACTTTGCCTTAAAAAAATATCCAAGTATATCGAGAATTGGAGTCCACAAGTGAAAGATAATACCTATTCCCAAGAGTTGAATTTATTGGTGTTGGACCCCACAAGTCTACAACTATCATTTGAAGAGGCCGGCTATACAAAGTTTCAGAATGCTCAAAAGGCAATTTGTGACATTTGTCAAGTTAGAAATGAGTGCATAAATGTGTAGAAGGTAAATTTACAAAAAAAAATTGCATTCATCTAATATTTGTCTTACAATATTCATGTTGGGGTACCTCAATTTACAATGCCATAGCTCTAAAACATCATTATGATTAGCAATACTTTCTTTATTTATGGACTCATTAACTCAGTCAATGTTAGTATTAACATTTTCAAAGTGCCAGTGTCATCAATAGTATTAGTGTAGTTACACCAAAAAACATTGTCATAATCATTTCATGTCTTTCCGGCGGTGAACTTGTATAACCCATTATCCATTTTACCCTGTAAAAATATGTTTTGATTCTGTAAGTCTCTTACGAGATAAAGATTGGGGTGAAACTCGAAATACACATTGTTATCATTGGCAAATTGAGATACACTAATTAAGTTTTTCTTTATTTTAGGCACCCTTAGCAATTGTTCAAGTAATGTTTCCTATTACCTTTTATACAACCAATACCAACATGTGTTATACCAATATATTCATCATTACTCATATGAATAACTTGCTTACCTAAATAGTTCTTGTTGCCAAGGTTGAGATTTTGCAAATTGTTGGTGAGATGGTTTGTTTCCCCTAAATCAGGATACCAATCATCCATGTTGATGACATGTTGTTGTGTTCTTTGACTTGCATTGTTTTGATGGGTTACGTTATGTTCTAAGTTAAACCAGAAGTAACAACTGCTTGCTATGTGGCCAATCTTTTCTCATATTTGACATTTAACTATGTTGTTGTCATTCCATCTTCCTCTATCCCTTCCTCTCTGTGTGACATTTCCCCTTTGACCAATATAGTCTTGTTTGGTCTGTTGGGATGTACTTTCCTATCGGTTCTTGTTTCTTGAGTTTGCAGCATAGTTGACTAAATTTTCATTTTGCATAACTTTTCTCTACTCGGCCGTGCCTTCATGAGCTAGCAAGGATGAATGAACGAACTGCAAGTCAGGTAATGTTCTTTGTGTTGTTATGTAGATTACAAAAGATTCATATACTTGATCAAATCCATTTGTGATGATCAATATCTACTCATTGTTAGAGATCTTATGTCCTACTGCATTCAATTGTCGCATAGATTCTTGATTTTGGTTAGATAGACCCTCATACCAGTATCTTCCATTCTAGAAATATGCAATTCTCTTCTACAGTGCATTATACATGCAGTTGATTGTGAGTTGAAAATTTCTTGTAATGTTGTCCAGATTTCAAATTAGGTGTTGCATCCCACTATTTATGACAACAACTTGCACTAATAGATGAGAGCGGCCATGAATGGTAGTAGATCGTTTTGTTTCTGATATCTAATATATTATGGATTACTTATAGTCTTTCCTTCTTTATCTACAGACATGATTGGTGGAATTGTGATAGTTCCTTTCACATGGTCTTAAAGGCCATAACCCTCTAAAGGTACTTCGACTAGGTATTTCCATAAGATAAAGTTGTCTTCAGCAAGTGATTGGGCTTATTTAGGGCTATGATGGGTGTTGCAACTTCATCAGCATTGTTTGTTGATGTTGCCGAGGTGACTTCATCGTCATTATATGTCATGATTGTCCTCAGTTGGGGAAAAAAGGCGGATGGATCGGTTCTTGAGTCGATAGAATATGATAAAGGCTTGGCGAGGTAGTGATAAGTAAACTGTTGCCATGAACTTACTTGAACGAAGATCAGAAACAAGAAAAACTGCAACAATGACTGCACAAATTAAACAATGCAACAAACCAAAATGAGTGACAATCTGGATCAAATGAAGACTAGAAATGGTTCTGATGATCCAAGATCGATGAAGCCAAGAGGGCGATGATGATAATTCTTTGATCTCTCTTTGGCATGGCACGAAAATGGTAAGAGCAGATGCTAATGAACAAATCTTGAATAGAGAAGGGTATGAACTCTAGTGATGAAGCTTATCTGAGGAGTTAAATATCAACAATCCCCTTTGATTTGTATTGTAGGTGATGATCCCAATGAGTGGTATGCACAGATGTAGTGGACATGATCAAGAACGGATTGCCGCTAGGCAGAGAGAGCTCTGATACCAAATTAAATTTATAATGAAATATGAAACTTTTATTTCATCAGTTCAAAATGATTACATAAATGTAATTATGTACATGACAATGTATATATAGCTGAGAATGATCGTGGGCTTCGGCCCATGTGTTGATGACCCATATAATCAAAGAAGTATAATACAAATACACTGTTATGGAACTTTATGCCAATCTTAATCATGTACGACCAGCTCCACTATGACGGCCCATCCCGCACCAACTGACATTTCCAATGAAATGCATTGTATCGATGTCCAACCAGCACGGGACGATTGTCAAGGAAAAGGGATTTGAAACTATGAATCATCAAAGAACCTGTAGTATATCTCACAGCGCAGGGAATAAAATATAATAATAACATAACTTGATATAAAATAGGCGAGACAGTGCATAAGCTGAAAACTAGACCACCATAGCAGCAGGAAATCCAAAATACAGCTTATGATCCAAATCATTACTACAACTTTAAAATACTATCTCTAAAGCAAAATAGAAAGGGTGCACTACTAATGCCCAAAGTAGTGACTATCAACAACATAGGGAGGATATATGTAAATAATATGTGGTTGCCTCCGGCTCGTCTCCATACAGCTACTCGTGCATAATCACATGACCTATGTCTAGTCTACTCATTTAGGATCACCCAGAGTAATAAGAAGAGACATAAAACTCTGGGTCAGACAAAAGTCTGGTATGAGCGATAACACTAAAACAAAGCAATAACAGGTATAAATAAATCATACCTTGACCTGCAATCAAAGAGTTAGCACAACATGATGTACAGTACTCTAAGGTAACACTAATATAAAGTGTAAATATGGAAGTGTGCATGACATGGTTATAGCAAACATTAAACATAGCAATCATCCTCACATCTCTCACTCAGTATGTAAAGTATACGATATCCACCACTTTGATCACCCAGTCCTTTGCTACGATCACTTGCCCTTGGGAGTCGTAATGATCCCAATGCGCTGATCCATAGCCACTAAATCCATCGCTATGTCCACTTTGCCCCATGAAATCATGACGAATCCACTGCGCTGGCTCATAGCCATGCTACGATCACTTGCCCATGGGAGCCTTACTGTCCCACTGTGTTGATCCATAGCCGCTAATCCGTCTCTCAGTGGTGAACTAAGGCTATAGATATCGATGACCCCTTTATACACGTCCCGTAGCAGAGTCCAACTCATGAAGTTAATATGTTGGTCCCCATCTGGATCCTAAGTAATAACTTTCCATTTGGACTTCCTTTGCATCTCGGGTTTTGGTCGAATTGGAATTGGTCTTCAAAAAAGTTGTCACGTAGAAGTAGAAGCACACGTCCGGTTCAGTTCAGGTGTAAAGTGTTCAAGTTCCCCCATTCGGTTTGGTTCGGTCACCCTTGCTCTGTTCTCCACTTGGTTCGGGCGCTCTCCTTGCACTCGGTTCGGATTGCCACCCTTTTTCGGGTCCTCCTGTCACCACTCCAACTCGTTTCGGTTTGATTGCTCTAGCCTTGGTTCGGTTCATGCTCACCATTTTCGATCCGATCCCCACGCCCTCGCTTCTGATCCGAACCAAACTCCAACTCTATGCAAATGGCCTTACTTCTTGCCAAGCTCCTCTTATGCCAAGTTCGGTCTGGTTCGAATTTCCTTACTCGGTTCTACGATCTGATCCGAGCCCTATAATCCGATCCGATCTGAAACGCTGCACATTTTCCAACGAGCATATATCGTCCATTTTCGCCATACGACGGTGTTTTCAACCATTATAACTTTACTATACAATCAAAAAATATCAGAAACAACAGTAACAACATATGGGTTCAATCAGAAAGATCAAAACATCAAGCATGTAGGTCATTTTAGATCAACCATACCCAAAAAGCATGATTTTCCCCTTAATCCCCTTAAGCATGTCTAACCATACGATTAGCAAACTTAATCCAAATTAACCCAAATTTTTACCAAAGGCTTAAAATAATATTTAAGAATTTTTACATATTTTCCATATTTTTTTGAGTCATAATTTCGCTAAATATCACTAATCACCCCTAATTAGCCATAATTAGTGTAAAAACATGTTAATCACTCACCTTAGCCACAAATAAACTCTTAGATCTGAAACTATACTATCATGGTACGAATCCCAATGTATTCCAGTAGCTATACCTCTGATTTGATGCTAATCCGACATGATTTGACGTAGTTTACGCTAATAAGTGATTTAAAGGTGATTTGGGATACATTTAGAAGGTGAAGGTCATTGTTAAGGGTTAGAGGAAGGTAAATGACGGCTGAAAAATTGAAAATGAACCGTTCTCTAACTAATTTCAGCTCTCCCATAACCCTAATCTCGAAATGGGTTATGGGCCTAGCTGCTAATGTAACATCCCGTATTTCTGTTAACACTAAAGTTGCTAATTCAAAAATAATAATAAATTTGTAAAGGGGAGATGTATCTAATGTGCATACAAATTTAATAATAAATGTGTAAAGGGGAGATGTATCTAATGTGCATACAAATTTAATAATAAATGTGTAAAGGGAGGATGTATCTAATGTGCATACAAATTTAATAATAAATGTTGATAATGTACATTAAGAAAGTAATTATGACAAAATTTGAAATAGGAGTAATTTACAGCCCTTAAATTGTGAACATAATTGGCTTCTATTTAGAACGAACGACTTGTATTAACCTTGGCTTCATCGACGGCTCAAATTAACTTGCAACTCTATATAAACAACATAGCTCTCACAACCTAATTCACAAAAAAAAGAAGAAGGAGCCGTCATGCTGCTGAAGAGAGACTAGGAGTAGCCGTCAAATTAAGAGACGATTAAGAGTTGATTCAAAGCATAAAACTACAACAAACAAATCAAAACTACATCAACCTCAAAGGATAGCATCACCAAATTCAGAATTCAGAATCTTGAATACAAGATTCGTCATACGTTGTAAGTAGAGTACTATTCCGATATGAATAAAAATTGAGACTTGATTTGTGTAGAATGAAAATGGAATCGTACTTTAATTGTAACAATGCTAGTTCATAATTGTATGTTGTTCTGATTTTATTATAAATGGATTTGGGATGTTGTAGTATAATTAACATGATATTGGATTAATTGTACATTTGCAATGAAAAGTAACACCCCTTGCAAGTATACGATTCATGTTGGAAATTGACATTTATATGTTGTGGTTAATAAGAAGTTGTATATATTTTGTTACGACCAAGTTGAGACTTATGTAAACATAATTCACTGTTATGCCTACATGATTTAGATCTTTGTATATATATGCCTATGATCATTTCAAGTGTAGTTGGATCCATTTGGGTAACATGATTCATATAAGTTTATGTTGGAATAAGCCTCATAATTCAAGTTAAACTATACTTTTGTATTAGTGACAAAAGTAAGCATCTTTGTGAACATATAGTGACTTTATGGAAATGACTAGTTTATGTTTAGTGTTATGCCTAAATAAAAATATGTTTTAGGCTTATGTTGTTATAAAAATCATATGCTAATACAAGTGACACCTAATTTAGTTAGGTTCATATTTTAAATGCAAGTTTACATGAATAGATTGAAACCCATGACTCATGTTTAGGTTTATGATTTATGTCAAAATTATATGCTATTACAATGCAAGTACACAAGCCCCTAATTTATGTTAGTTAAATCGCCATATTGCAAGTTCATGCACCACATAATTTATGTTAATTAAATCGCTATATTGCAAGTTCATGCACCACTAATTTATGTTAATTAAATCGCAATATTGCAAGTTCATGCACCACTAATTTATGTTAATTAAATCGCTATATTGCAAGTTCATGCACCACTAATTTATGTTAATTAAATCGCTATATTGCAAGTTCATGCACCACTAATTTATGTCAGTTAAATCGCTATATTGCAAGTTCATGCACCACATAATTTATGTTAGTTAAATCGCCATGTTGCAAGTTCACGCTTTAACACACCCCTTTTATGTTACTTAGAATATATCATGTTCTAAGCCTCTCTTTTTTATGTTTCTAAGTTGGGTTGAAATGTTGAAGCCCAACATATGTTATAATATTGCGAACGTACAAACGGGGAAAATAACGCTGGGTTTAATTAAAATATATGTGTTGGCATGTTTGGCACATGCCAACGACTTGTGAAATTTAAGTGGTATAAATTATTATACCCAAGAATAACGAATTTTGATAATGGGCCACAAAACATTTACATATAAAATTGAAAAGAGACAAATATGTAAACTTAGAAAATACGATATGCTTAACCCGAGGTTGGATTGAGTTGTGATGTAAACCTGCCCGGAACCGACCGGTTGTCCAGTAATCACAACAATACCTATCCAATGTGGGTGGTTAAGCATTGAGCCCAATAAAGACCCGAGGTTAGACATGAGTTGTGGTGTAAACCTGCCCGGAACCGACCGGCTGTCCAGTTACCACAACAATATCTGTCTAATGTGAGTGGTTGGTGCTTTAATTAGTAAATTAAAGCTGAGTCAGGATTGATAGGGTTAAGTCAATTGAATTAATACTTAACCAAATTCAACATGTTAACTAAATTGGTGGGTAGGGTTAGGTTAATCCAGACACTTAACCAATTTAATATGTTGACTAGAGGAGTGGGTAAGGTTAAGCAAATGTTTAACCATTCTAACATGATTAAACTGGACTAGAGAGTGAGGTTAAGTTAATTAGAACACTTAATCATAGAAACATGTTAGTGTGACAAGTGATTTAGGTTAAGTTAATTAGAACACTTAACCATAGAAACATGTTAGTGAGACAAGTGATTGAGGTTAAGTTAATTAGAACACTTAACCATAGAAACATGTTAGTGAGATAAGTGATTGAGGTTAAGTTAATTAGAACACTTAACCATAGAAACATATTAGCGAGACAAGTGATTGAGGTTAAGTTAATTAGAACACTTAACCATAGAAACATGTTAGTGAGATAAGTGATTGGGGATAAGTTAATTAGAACACTTAACCATAGAAACATGTTAGTGAGACAAGTGATTAAGGTTAAGTAAAATTAGAACTCTTAACCATGATAACAAGTTGATTTGACAAGTGGGTTAGGATTAAGTAAGTTAGAAATACTTAACCAATATAACATGAATGATTAGAGTTAAATAACAAGAACACTTAACCAGTGTAATTTGACTTGTAGTAAAGTTAAACGTGAATGGACAACACTTAACCATTATAACCTGTTAAACAAGTAGTAGGGTTAAGTTATATAAGGAGACACTTAACCGTTGTAACAGGTTAGTTAAACAGATGGTGAGGTTAAGTTAACACAAGGAGTCAACACTTAACCGGTATAATATGACAAAAGGGATGGGTTAAGTTAACTTGAATTGACTAATGACACTTAACCAACTTGATGAAGGAAAGAAACTAAGTAGTAAATCTTAGTAGAACACGGGAAGGAGTGTACGTCCGTCTGATTCTAGAAGGCTCCAACGAATTGGGTTACGAAGCCCGAGGCTTCGAGGGGACGTGAGGGTACTCTAGGTATCCCTCTGTGAGGCTGCAGATGATACTCCTGGGCTCACAGAGGTTAAGGTCTACAATAGAAGAACCAAGGGTATGCCTTGGTTGCAAAATATGGCAACCTAAAGACTAGGATGGACCAGCGTGATTCTGCGAGAAGACGGTGCCCTGTGATAGCAACTCGTCATCTACCTACCATCTTGAGTCAATCGAGATACGTGAAGCGGAAAGGCGGAGAACTCCAAAAGACCATATACTTGCTATCTAGTTATGGTTGCGGATGGCCATAGGACAGTGGGGCATAGGGGGGCCTGCGCATAGTTCTCATTTTTCAAGGATGGCCTTTCATTAGTTGAGGGAGGGGTCGAGTGGGACCATAGCCACTAGAAAAAAAACAGACCTTAGCATCTGCATCGGCGGATATCTGAAAGCTCCCGACCGAGTTCCAAATTTCTAGAGTAGCCCTGACACGGAACTCGGGCCGCACATTACAGGACGTGTGCATCTAGACAAGCGATAACGATTCGCGACACATACGTGGAAAAAGTCTAGGAACATATACCACTCTAGGTAGTGTGTCCTAGACTAGAGGGCATCGTTTGGAAGATAGCGTAAATCCTAGATTAGATCTAGGTCAGAAACAATAAATGTACGCCTGAAGGCAACAAAAATTACAGGGATTGGGATCACGTTATCATTACTAGTTGGGACAGTAGTTAGGTGGTGCAGAGATTAGTATGGGGTACGATAGCATATTCGGTTCGAGATAACTTAACTTAGTTTAGGGTGCTTTCCCATTTCCAGCATATACTTATCATGCTCTTTTTCTTATCCATAGACTGAATAGTCACTAGACTTACTCAGGCTTTATGTCTAACTCTACTTTTCTTTCGTCTTCTTTTCTTCCGTTTCCCCTCCCCCCAGGTAGTTGAGGAGGGAATAGTTCAACTCAGGTTAGACTGGACCGCTGCTCTTCCCAAGCTTGAAGATTCTTGGACAAAGTGCTTTGGACTCTCCTTTTCACTGCTATGGCTGGCTTATGCTACATTGGGGAATAAAAATGTATTTTTATGCTCCTTATTTTGTAAGACAGATGATACTCTGATATTGGAAAACAATTGTTGTACAAACTATCTTATCAATAAAGTAAAGTTTTATTTTCCGCTGTTTAATTTCTGTCTGTCTTGTAATTTATCTGCATCTTTTACCCTAAATGCTCCACAGAACTTAGTGCATTCCCTTTGTGAGTGACACTATAGGATGTGGGGTGTTACACGTGGTATCAGAGATGAAGGTTACCGGATCAGATAAAAGATTTGAAAAAATTATTATTTTCAAACAGTTTTAAAAGAAGCATTTTCAAAAGAAAAGTTTTGTTTTAAAGGCATATTCCCCAAAAGCCATAAGCACTATCTTCTAATTCTCTGTTTGAATACTTGTCCCCTTATTTCTTGAGTCTCTGGGGCTCCTGGCTTTCTGGGAGGTAACCTCATCGAAGGGCGAAGTAGTGCCCGAGTTCCATCTATAACCGTAGTAGTTTCACCTGCGGCTAGTTTTCCTTCAAGCTTAGTAGGGTTTTCTGTACTATGGAGGCAGCTTTCGAGAGATTTGTCAACATGATTACACACGAAAGAGGATGAGGAGTTTGGCTAAGGAGCACAACCCAAGGATGAGGAATTCATGGATGTAGACTTGGCTCACGAAGGAGGAAGGGATTATAAAACCTAAGACAAAAGGAAGTATCTTTACTATGGCAGAATAGGGCATATAATTAAGAACAAAGGACAAGATTTTCAGAAGGGCAAGTACATGCTTTCACCACTAAGCGTACCTAGGAGAAAGGTAGTAAAGTTATGTTGGAAGAGTCTAGCTTTTCTGTTTGTACTCTTTCTTTTGGTTTTAGCAATTCACATTTGTTCATATTTGCTTCCATAGTTGAGTCTCTGCACCTTAGTACTTGTATAGTAAAAGATCCCAACTAATGCTCAAGTGTTTGGTTGTTTTTGCTTAGATCATCTCACGTAGATCGTCCAAATTCGGAGGAGACATTCCTCGGGTGCTTGTCTGATATTGGTTTAGGCCTTTGGGGTTTGTACTTGAGGGATGTCGAGTTCGACTAGGATGGTTTGCTTGAGAGATGAATAGTTGTGGCAGGCGCTCTATATAGAGAAGGACTAACCTTAAGAGAGGTAAAAAGTACGTAGTGACCTTTTGACCCTCATAGTTATGGCATGATGGATAAGCTAAGAGGAGAGACCTCTGATCATCCTAGTATATACACTCAGTATCATGGTTGACATTTGTTTATTTTGGAAATGGAGGTCAAGAAACTTCGCAATCGTGAAGTTGAATCTGTTAAGGTACAGTTGAGTAAAGCTCAAGAAGACGTGATACGGGAGATTGAAGATAAGGCATACGCGCCTCATATCCTTTTTCTTAAGCGTACATCCTTGATTCCTTTTTTTTAGGAATTCTATGCATACTAATTTCTATCTTTTAAGGTATATCCTCTAGGACGTATCATCGATCCTTAGATAGAACCCCTTTTGGATGTAAACATGTATTTGAAACATGTTATGGTTGATGGTTGTGAATGGTTGCTAGTGGTTGCTCGTGAATGCATATACACACGTATTAGGCACTAGATCAGCTCAGACGCCTTCATATTTCATTTACATATATGTATTTGTTTATGAATTGAACTTAATGTGCTATCATATGGATGTTGCATTTGAGTGAATGGTTGTGCACTCATATAGAAATAATATGTATCATTAGGATTTGCATACATATTGGACGCATGGCACTGACATGATTTGCATTAAGGAGGTCAACTGAATCAGTAGACCGCCTGATTTTGCATTAGATAAGGACATATACACACACTATGCATATGAACATAAAAGCATTAGAAGCCTTTAAGGACAATGGATGCCTGTGTTTGATGGCTGAGTAGATGGACGATTGGATGGTAGGATATGCATTCTCCTAGACTTGAAGATTTTGGGGACGAAATCCTTTAAGGAGGGGAGAATGTAACACCCCGTATTTCTGTTAACACTAAAGTTGCTAATTCAAAAATAATAATAAATGTGTAAAGGGGAAATGTATCTAATGTACATACAAATTTAATAATAAATGTGTAAAGGGGAGATGTATCTAATGTGCATACAAATTTAATAATAAATGTGTAAAGGGGGGATGTATCTAATGTGCATACAAATTTAATAATAAATGTTGATAATGTACAATAAGAAAGTAATTATGACATAATTTGAAATAGGAGTAATTTACAGTCCTTAAATTGTTAACATAATTGGCTTCTCTTTAGAACGGACGGCTTGTATTAACCTTGGCTTCATCAACGGCTCAAATTAACTTGCAACTCTATATAAACAACATAGCTCTCACAACCTAATTCATACAAAAAAGAAGAGAAAAAAAAAAGAAGGAGCCTTCATGCTGCTGAAGAGAGACTAGGAGTAGTTGTCAAATTAAGAGACGATTAAGAGTTGATTCAAAGCTTAAAACTACAACAAATAAATCAAAACAACGTCAACCTCAAAGCATAGCATCACCAAATTCAGAATTCAGAATCCTGAATACAAGATTCGTCATACGTTGTAAGTAGAGTACTATTCCGATATGAATAAAAATTGAGACTTGATTTGTGTAGAATGAAAATGGAATCGTACTTTAATTGTAATGATGCTAGTTCATAATTGTATGTTGTTCTGATTTTATTATAAATGGATTTGGGATGTTGTAGTATAATTAACATGATATTGGATTAATTGTACATTTGCAATGAAAAGTAACACCCCTTGCAAGTATACGATTCATGTTGGAAATTGACATTTATATGTTGTGGTTAATAAGAAGTTGTATATATTTTGTGACAACCAAGTTGAGACTTATGTAAACATAATTCACTGTTATGCCTACATGATTTAGATCTTTGTATATATATGCCTATGATCATTTCAAGTGTAGTTGGATCCATTTGGGTAACATGATTCATATAAGTTTATGTTGGAATAGGCCTCATAATTCAAGTTAAACTATACTTTTGTATTAGTGATAAAAGTAAGCATCTTTGTGAACATATAGTGACTTTATGGAAATGACTAGTTTATGTTTAGTGTTATGCCTAAATAAAAATATGTTTTAGGCTTATGTTGTTATAAAAATCATATGCTAATACAAGTGACACCTAATTTAGTTAGGTTCATATTTTAAATGCAAGTTTACATGAATAGATTGAAACCCATGACTCATGTTAGGTTTATGATTTATGTCAAAATTATATGCTATTACAATGCAAGTACACAAGCCCCTAATTTATGTTAGTTAAATCGCCATATTGCAAGTTCATGCACCACATAATTTATGTTAATTAAATCGCTATATTGCAAGTTCATGCTCCACTAATTTATGTTAATTAAATCGCTATATTGCAAGTTCATGCACCACTAATTTATGTTAATTAAATCGCTATATTGCAAGTTCATGCACCACTAATTTATGTTAATTAAATCGCTATATTGCAAGTTCATGCACCACTAATTTATGTTAATTAAATCGCTATATTGCAAGTTCATGCACCACATAATTTATGTTAGTTAAATCGCTATGTTGCAAGTTCATGCGTTCACACACCCCTTTTATGTTACTTAGAATATATCATGTTCTAAGCCTCTCTTTTTTATGTTTCTAAGTTGGGCTGAAATGTTGAAGCCCAACATATGTTATAATATTGCGAACGTACAAACGGGGAAAATAACGCTGGGTTTAATTAAAATATATGTGTTGGCATGTTTGGCACATGCCAACGACTTGTGAAATTTAAGTGGTATAAATTATTATACCCAAGAATAACGAATTTGGATAATGGGCCACAAAACATTTACATATAAAATTGAAAAGAGACAAATATGTAAACTTAGAAAATACGATATGCTTAACCCGAGGTTGGCTTGAGTTGTGATGTAAACCTGCCCGGAACCGACCGGCTGTCCAGTAATCACAACAATACCTATCCAATGTGGGTGGTTAAGCATTGAGCCCAATAAAGACCCGAGGTTAGACATGAGTTGTGGTGTAAACCTGCCCGGAACCGACCGGTTGTCCAGTTACCACAATAATATCTGTCTAATGTGAGTGGTTGGTGCTTTAATTAATAAATTAAGGCTGAGTTAGGATTGATAGGGTTAAGTCAATTGAATTAATACTTAACCAAATTCAACATGTTAACTAAATTGGTGGGTAGGGTTAGGTTAATATGAACACTTAACCAATTTAATATGTTGACTAGGGGAGTGGGTAAGGTTAAGCAAATGTTTAACCATTCTAACATGATTAAACTGGACTAGAGAGTGAGGTTAAGTTAATTAGAACACTTAATCATAGAAACATGTTAGTGTGACAAGTGATTGAGGTTAAGTTAATTAGAACACTTAACCATAGAAACATGTTAGTGAGACAAGTGATTGAGGTTAAGTTAATTAGAACACTTAACCATAGAAACATGTTAGTGAGATAAGTGATTGAGGTTAAGTTAATTAGAACACTTAACCATAGAAACATGTTAGTGAGACAAGTGATTGAGGTTAAGTTAATTAGAACACTTGACCATAGAAACATGTTAGTGAGATAAGTGATTGGGGTTAAGTTAATTAGAACACTTAACCATAGAAACATGTTAGTGAGACAAGTGATTGAGGTTAAGTAAAATTAGAATTCTTAACCATGATAACAAGTTGATTTGACAAGTGGGTTAGGATTAAGTAAGTTAGAAATACTTAACCAATATAACATGAATGATTAGAGTTAAGTAACAAGAACACTTAACCAGTGTAATTTGACTTGTAGTAAAGTTAAACGTGAATGGACAACACTTAACCATTATTACCTGTTAATTAAACAAGTAGTAGGGTTAAGTTATATAAGGAGACACTTAACCGTTGTAACAGGTTAGTTAAACAGATGGTGAGGTTAAGTTAACACAAGGAGGCAACACTTAACCAGTATAATATGACAAAAGGGATGGGTTAAGTTAACTTGAATTGACTAATGACACTTAACCAACTTGATGAAGGAAAGAAACTAAGTAGTAAATATTAGTAGAACGCGAGAAGGAGCGTACGTTCGTTTGATTCTAGAAGGCTCCAACGAATTGGGTTACGAAGCCCGAGGCTTCGAGGGGACGTGAGGGTACTCTTGGTATCCCTCTGTGAGGGTGCAGATGATCCTCCTGGGCTCACAGAGGTTAAGGTCTGCGTTAGAAGAACCAAGGGTATGCCTTGGTTGCAAAATATGGCAACCTAAAGACTAGAATGGACCAGCGTGATTCTGCGAGAAGACGGTAGCCCTGTGATAGCAACTCGTCGTCTACCTACCATCCTGAGTCAATTGAGATACGTGAAGCGGAAAGGCGGAGAACTCCAAAAGACCATATACTTGCTATCTAGTTATGGTTGCGGATGGCCATAGGACAGTGGGGCATAGGGGGGCCTGCGCATAGTTCTCATTTTTCAAGGATGGCCTTTCATTAGTTGAGGGAGGGGTCGAGTGGGACCATAGCCACTAGAAAAAAAACATACCTTAGCATTTGCATCGGCGGATATCTGAAAGCTCCCGACTGAGTTCCGTGTTTCTAGAGTAGCCCTGACACGGAACTCGGGCCGCACATTACAGGACATGTGCATCTAGACAAGCGATAACGATTCGCGACACATATGTGGAAAAATTCTAGGAACATATACCACTCTAGGTAGTGTGTCCTAGACTAGAGGGAATCGTTCGGAAGATTGCGTAAATCCTAGATTAGATCTAGGTCCGAAACAATAAATGTACGCCTGAAGGCAACAAAAATTACAGGGATTGGGATCACGTTATCATTACTAGTTGGGACAGTAGTTAGGTGGTGCAGAGATTAGTATGGGGTACGATAGTATATTCGGTTCGAGATAACTTAACTTAGTTTAGGGTGCTTTCCCATTTCCAGCTATACTTATCATGCTCTTTTTCTTATCCATAGACTGGATAGTCACTAGACTTACATAGGCTTTATGTCTGAATCTACTTTTCTTTCATCTTCTTTTCTTCCGTTTCCCCCCAGGTAGTTGAGGAGGGAATAGTTCAGCTCAGGTTAGATTGGACCGCTGCTCTTCCCAAGCTTGAAGATTCTTGGACAAAGTGCTTTGGACTCTCCTTTTCGCTGCTATGGCTGGCTTATGCTACATTGGGGAATATAAATGTATTTTTATGCTTCTTTATTTTGTAAGACAGATGATACTCTGATATTGGAAAACAATTGTTGTACAAACTATCTTATCAATAAAGTAAAGTTTTTTTTTCCGCTGTTTAATTTCTGTCTGTCTTGTAATTTATTTGCATCTTTTACCCTAAATGCTCCACAGAACTTAGTGCATTCTATTTGTGAGTGACACTAACTGATGTGGGGTGTTACAGCTAATCACTCTAATTAGGTCCCGTTAAGTTGTTTTTCACCTTCCAAACCTCGCTTCAGCCATATCTCCCAAACGGTAAGTCCGTTTGATCGATGTGACCACTCTACGAAAAGGTAAACCATCTTCCGAACCCAATGCAAGTGGTTTCAGGTCAAAACTACTTTCCAATCAAAAGTTATAGGCAAAACAAGATTCGCCAGGGGCAAAACAATCATTTAAAAATCGGCAAAAATCGTGAACATGGGAAATGACCCCAATAGTCGTTCCCTAAAGTTACACGGCTATACGACCTCATATGAAAATAAAATAAATATTCTACGATCCTGCGATACGTAGAATCCGGGTCGTTACACTCCCCTCCCCTGTTAGGAAATTTCGCCCCCGAAATTCCTTAACCAAAACATACAAAGGTATCCCGAATGCCTATCAATCATTTACAATCAACCAATCGTACAAAATAACACTACAAGCCTATCCTAGCATGCGGTTTACTGATAAGCGAATAACTATATCGCGATTAAAACCTTACCAGGCAAAGAGTTACGGATGCGTCTTCCTTATGTTCTCCTCTGTTTCCCAAGTACAGTCATTCTCATTATCGCCCCACTGGACCTTAACTAGTTTCACCATCTTCCTTCGAAACTGCTTCGTATCGTCTTCGACAATATGAATCGTCCTGTAGCTCCCAACTGCCTCGGATACTAGCTCGATATCGTCCAACTGATCTGGTGAAATAGTCATAACCAAATCGTGCACAAACTTCCTTAACTAGAAAACATGAAATACGTTGTGAACTCTTGCCATCTTGTCAGACAATCCAACTTTATACGCCAAATTCCCAGCTTGTTCGGGAACTGGAAATGGACTAACAAATCTTGATGCCAACATACCTTTCCTACAAAAACGAGTCACATTCTTCAACGGAGAAATCTTGACAAATACCAAGTCGAAAACGAAGAATTTTAAATCTCTTCGCCTTTTATCAACATATATCTCCTGCCTATCTTGGGCAGCCTTCATCCGTTGTTAAATAACCTTGATCTTGTCTGAAGTTTCTCTTATTGCATCTGGGCCTAGCACAAATTTCTCATCGGATTCCAGCCAACACAATGGTGAGTTGCATGGTCTTCCGTACAAAGCTTAGAATGGAGTTATACCAATATTGGATTGATAACTATTATTATATGTGAATTCATTCAGATGCAAGTGGACATCCCAGGATCCTCCAAAGTCGAATATACAAGCTCTAAAGAGATCCTCTAATACACTATTCACCCTTTCTGTTTGACCATCGGTTTGAGGATGGTATGCGGTACTGAGATGTAATTCAGACCCTAAAGCCTTTTGTAAGCTCTTCCAAAACCCACTAGTAAATAACGGGTCGCGGTCACTCATAATACCTTTAGGTACTACATGAAATCTTACTACCCACTTCATATACAGTTCAGCTAACTTAGCAGCCGTTCTGTTCGACTTGACCGGTATAAACCTTGCACTTTTTGTTAATTGATCCATAATCACCCAAATACTATCATTTCCATTTCTGGAAAGATTTTCTGCCTAAATAATGTTGATACAATCTGGAAAAGAAAAAAATTGTTTTCTTTCCATTTCTGGAATTTCTTCATTTGACATCCATGCTGATTTTAGAAAGCAACAAATGATGATTTCTTGCTTTATTGATGCCGAGACTAAATCATGTGATTTCAGGAAATAACTTCAATTCGTTAAATATAATTGAAAAAACTGTGATTGAGTATCATGATACATGCCATGATTTTGCATCATTGTTTCCTCTTTAAACATGTGACAATATCCAAAAATTATTCGTATATGTGTCTCTTGTAAACTTGGGTCACCATTCTTGTTTGAGTATTACTTTCAGACCAGATTTGGAACCTATTATTTCACATTTGTTTGAACTTTGTTTTACACTGCATATGTGGGTTCTTTGCTGTTTAAACACGATGACAGCATTTGGTCCACTCCAACTTGTCTTGTGCAAGGCTCGACCTTGCTGCTTTGTAAAAAGTCTTGGCTTTATTTCATTCTGATTTTTCCACTTTATTTTGGCTAATCCTTAAGAAACAGGCTCCTTAGTTTCATGGCAGATTTGTTGCACCTAATATATATGTATTATACATACATGTATAACATGTGTGTACACACACACACACAAAAACACATATATATATACACACACACACACATACATACACACATATCATGAAAAACATTGTTGTCTTGGAACATTACTATTCCATTTGTCCTATTTTATCTGACCTTCCGTACATACTTGTTCCACATGCCCTATCTTGCCATATCTGTGAATGTCTGACTTGCTTTTAACTTGAATACTTGGATTTTCCTGTGTAACAGCTCGCATTCTACGTATCAGAAGATCATAAAATATTTTTATTATATTCCCTAAGGGATGGATCATTCTCATCTTTTAATATGTTGCTTATGGGGATGTGGGACATGTCCATAATTTTTACGGATTTTGTTTGTGATCATTTTGCCCCTGTCAGTCTCGTACAGGAAATAACTTTTGACTCAGGTCGAATCAGAGGGTGAGACCTATGCCATTGGAAAGGAATTGATGATTGCCTTTCCGTAGAGTGGTAACATTAAATATTTGGCTCAGCGATTTGAGAGGAATCACTGTTAAGATTTTTAGGTTGGCTGTTCAGGTTTTGGAGCCTTTATGGGTTGAGTTGGGAAGGCCAATTAGTGGGCTGGTAGAATCCTATAAATAGGAGGTGAGAGAGGAGGGAAAATTTTTACTTTCTCATTCTCTCATTTGGAGGCATTGATCTCCTTCTTCCTCTAACACCTTTCCACCATTAAAAATCCAAATCCAAGGAGGGAAATCATAGATCTACACCATTGGAGGCTAGATCTACATCGATAAAAGCAAGGATTCTTGGGATCAAGGTGTTTGGTGCGTGTTGCTTGCTGTCCGGATTCTTACTTCTACCATTTTAGCTTGTTTTTGAGAATCGGTGAGTGATTTACATCTCTCACATGGATTCAATGAAGTGTATTAGTAGTAGATCATGTTTTTCATCAAATTCAAGTGTTTTTCCTTAGATCTATGCATTGGTAAGTTCATTTTCATATAGATCGCCCTAGGATCTGATTTAGCACGTTTAGATAGGTAATTTCTATGATATTTCATACGAATGTGCAAGTTAGATCCATTGTTTTTGTTCATATGCATATTTGTGGTGATTTTGACATTATCGTTGATAAAATTGTCTTATTGATGATATTGTTGATTTCATAACATGCTTGTAATCCTTTTTGATGAATTAGATGAGTTAGTTTCGTCGGATTTATCGTTTAGAGAAGTTTTGGTCGAAACCGAGGTTGAATTGCAATATGTAGGTTTTGGGTTGGCCATAAGTTGGATCGGACCAAAGTGGGTCGGACCAAAGTGGGTTGGACCAAAGTGGGTCGGACCAAAGTGGGTCGGACCAAAGTGGGTTGGTCCAAAGTGGGTCGGACCAAAGTGAGTCGGCCTATTCTGGCCAGCCATTTCTGGTCAGCCATATCTACCATTTCTGGGTAGCTATTTCTGGTCGGACATTTCCGGTGATGATGTGACTTCAAAGTGAATTCAATTAGAAAGTTTAGAAGTATTGAAAAGTGTTTGTTGTTCGTTGTATGCAACAAATGGGGAGACAACTCAAGGATGTATTAAGTTCGTGTGAAGTGATAGCTCTAAAGTGTTCTAAACTAATTAATAGTCGTAATTGATAACCACTAGAGAGACGAAGGCCAAGGAATTATCGTTGTCGTAGGTTCTAGCTGACTCAAAGCAAAGGTACAATTGAAGACCAATTGTAGGTCGAGTGCCTTGGGCGTCATGTATGGCCTAGACATCTGTTGAGTATAGCGTGTAGCATGTGTTGAGTACAGCATGTGGAGTTTTGCTAGAACCAGGGCGTCATGTGTGGTCCTTGACAATTGACGGCAAATTGTTGGCTAGTCATACGATAACGAAGTTTCCAAAGAAAGGTTGGAGGTGATAGACAAAGTCAGTCATGGACGTTTAAATGCACGTTGTGATCATGATTGAGCTGCTTTGCCATATATGAGCGGATATTTTAATTAACGTGACTGAATTGTTATTCCTTTGGGTGTATGGATTGTAAAGTCTATCATTGTCATGTAACGGGTACGGAAATTGGGAGTTCTTCTCTAGAGCTGGGTAGATTAGTTGATTATTTACCCATTCTCATATACTTTATTGATGAAGTTTGTTAGCTGTTTTATCGCTCACTAAGACTGTTGTCTGACTCAAGGTTTTATGTTTCGTCTTATTACCTTGGGCTGTTCATCCGGTTGTGGATGGGCAGACTGAGTAACAGGTGGCAGGTATTACTTTAGTGAGGAAAAGGATGCTGATCGATGGCGAGCAGGAGGCTCACGTACCAGTTTTATTACTATATAGTATTTGTTTCGGCGGTTTGCTATTTCTCAGAGTGTTGTAGTGAGGCAAATTGTACAAATGCTATTGTTGTTACCCATGTGTATGGGAAATACTTTCTAGTTGACATGAAAGTTTAGTGTTTTTCTGCTTCGCTATCACTACCTGTTGTATATGTTCTATTATATTTTGTCCTTACGTTGTGAGTTTACGACATGTTTCGTTTATCTACCATACCTTGATGATCGTCCATAGCTGCCTAGCGCACCTTTTAGCGCATTATTCCTCTTTTTTAGTGCAGGGGTTACGGGCGGTCATCACATTTGGTATCAGAGCTCTGGTTAACGATTTTAGCCAAAGTTCAAGGACGTAATTATGTATGAGAGACGTACTTGTAGATTTCAGTTGGATGCTTACTAAATATATATTAGCATATATAGTGGTAGCAGTTGTTTTCCTTTAGCGATTTTTCTTGCAAGTAGCTAATCATTCTAATTTGTAGATTTAAAATGAGTAGACGACCATCAAGACAAGCTGTTAGGGAAGCTAGTACTGGAGGAGGTAATGGCGAGGCACATGATTACCTGGCCATGTTTGAAGCTATGATGGAAACATGCTTCGAAGGAACCTTCCGGTGGCAGCTATGGTTGAGGTTGGAGTCCCAGTGCCTAGAGCTGTAGAATTTGCAAAGTTATGCAAAGAATTTTCTTCGTTGGGAGGAAAACAATTCAAGGGCACTGAACCAATTGAGGAAGTCCAGAGGTGGATGGATACTTGTGTTCGATTTTCAAGGACTTAGGCATTGATGATGCGACCAAGAGGATGCTTGCATCAAGGCAGTTAGAGGGCAGAGCAATGGACTAGTGGCCCCTATCACACTTGAGACCCCTGAAGACGATATTTCATGGGAGCCGTTCCAAGCTAAGTTTGAAGGAAATTTTATCTCCACCGTGCAAAAGTCTATTCTATTTAAGAGGTTCATGGAGCTTAAACAAAATGGTTGCCCAGTTCTTGACAATATTTCTGACTTCAAGGCTTTGTCGAAGTATACTCGTTCATATATGGATACTCCTTATCAAAAGAACGAAAAGTTTGTCTTGGGATTGGATGAATATCTTAGGGATCAGCTTGTGGGTCACCTTGATGATAGCTTTGAGAAGATTGTCGAGAAGGATTTAAGGCATGAAAGTCTGTTCCCTAAGAAGATGTCTGTTGTTGCACCTAAGGAGGAACAGAAGCCACAGCAGGGTGGTAATAATAAGAAAAGGAAGCAACAACAACAGAAAGGAAAGGATGGCCAAAAGAAGCAGAAGGGAGAAGTGACTTGCTTCAATTGTTGGCAGAAGGGCCATTTTGCTGGTGAATGCAAGAATCCTAAAGCTGAGAAGAAGTGCTTCAAGTGTGGGAAGCCAGGACATGAGAAGGAAGATTGTCCAGAATCAGCCAAAGGGAAGTAAGTGGTTAAGGCTTATGCTTTGGGGGCAGTGCCATCATCTTCGAGGGCTCCTACCGTAGAGGAGAAGGGAAAGGGTGTTGTGGTGCAAGGTACTCTTTCTGTTCATGGTGTTTCAATTTGAGTTTTTTTTTATACTAGAGCATCGCATTCATTCATTTGCAATGAGCTTGTGTGTCGCTTAGGTTTGGAAACCAAAATTTGTGATAGACCATTTATCGTGACAAATCCAGTTGGGGTTCATCCAGTTTGTGCATGTTGTGTCGTGGTCTAGCGTTATCGAGTCATGGTTGCTCTTTTGTGTGTGATTGCTTTGTTCTTAACTTCGCTGGGTTTGGGATCATCTTTGGCATGGATTGTCTCAAGAAGTATGCGGCAAGGGTGAATTGCGAGAAGCTAGAGGTGAGAGTCGGGGATGTGGAAGGGCGAAAGGTGTTGATAAAGTGTAAGCACGAAGAGGATGCCTTCATTAGCTATCTATAATTGCTTGTGATTCCACAAGAAGACTTGTCATCTGTGCTGATCGCTAATGAGTGTGAGGATGTCTTTGACGAGGTCAAAGGGCTGCCGCCGCATCGAGAGATCGAGTTTAGGACCGATTTGGTCGAGGGTGTTAGATCAATCGTTATGCCTCTTAGGCGGGTGGCGCCTAAGGAACAGCGAAAGTTGGAGGTGCAAGTTCATGACCTTCTGAGGAAGGGATTCATTCGGAGAAGTGTTTTCGAATGGGGTGCATTGGTTGTGTTTGCAACCAAGGCAGATGGCTCGTTAAGATTGTGTGTGGACTATTGTGAGCTGAACAAGGTGACTAAGAAGAACAAGTATCTGTTGCCAAGGATTGATGATTTGTTCGATCATCTTCACGAAGCCAAAGTGTTTTCTCAAATGGATTTGGCAATGGGATTTCACCAATTGAAGGTGGCCAAGGATAGTGTACCAAAGACTACTTCACCATCTGGATTATTCGAGTGGTTGGTGATGCCATTCGGGTTGACTAATGCGCCATCATACTTTGTGGATCTTATGAATAGTGTGTTCAGAGATCACTTGAACAAGTTCATGCTTGTGTTCGTTGATGATATTATGGTTTACTCTAGGAATGAGGAAAAACATAAAACGCACTTGAGAGTTGTGTTAGAGATCTTGCGAAAGCATCAGTTGAAGGCTAAGTTCTCGAAGTGTCACTTCTGGAAGGATGAAGTGAGGTTCTTAGGTCATGTTGTTTATGGAAATGGGATAGCGGTTGACCCCGCTAATGTGGCAGCAATCCAGGACTGGGATAGACCTAAGAATGTGACGGATGTACGGAGTTTCCTTGGGTTGGCTAGTTATTATCAATGGTTTATCAAGGATTTCTCCAAGATAGCTGCACCTTTGACATGATTAATGAAGAAGAACCAAGTATTCACATGGGATGCAAACAGTAGACAAGCATTCGAAATACTGAAGGAGAGATTGACGATTGCTCCTGTGTTGACCATTCAAAGTGGGAATGAAGAGATGGTGGTATATACCGATGCATGTGGTACTGGGCTTGGAGCAGTACCAATGCAAAAGGATAAGGTTGTTGCCTACACGAGTCGACAGCTAAATCCGCATGAGAAGAATTATCCAACTCATGATTTGGAGTTGGCAGCGATTGTGTTTGCTCTGAAGATGTGGGGACATTACCTGTTGGGAGTCTGATTCGAGTTGTTTACGGATCACAAGTCGTTGAAGTATCTTTTCTCCTAAAAGGATTTGAATCTTCGGCAGCAACGATGGTTAGAGTCTCTGACATCGTATGATTTTGATATAGCCTATACTCCTGGTAAAGATAATGTCGTTGCAGATGCGTTGATTCGAAGACACGCAAGTTTAGGAGCGATGTTTTCGGAATGGAAGAGCCTTGAGTATTCGGAAAGGTTTGATTTCAGGCCAAAGTGTTAGTTGGAACCTGAATGTTGGCAAGCTTATCGATAAGACCTACTCTCATCGAAAGGATTGGCAAGAGACAAAAGCGAGATGCAAAGCTTTTCGAGTTTATCTAGAGACTAGAACCAGAAGATAAAGAGTTCGAAGTCGATCGAGAAGGTTGGCTTCGGAAGCAAGGGCGGTTAGTTGTTCCTGATATCGATGGATTGAGAGACGAGGTTCTGAGAGAATGTCATCACTCGAAGTTGATAATTCATCCCGATGGTAATAAGATGTATTAGGTCATGAAGAGATTTTACTACTGGGAGGGGATGCAGCGAGATACTGGAAAGTTCATTTCCAAGTGCATGAACTGTCAGTTAGTGAAAGTTGAACAGAAGAAGCCAAGTGGTTTGCTTCAGCCATTGGAAGTTCCTACGTTGAAGTGGGAGCAAATATCGATGGATTTTATTGATGGACTACCTAGAACCAGTGCAGGAAATGAAGGAATTTGGGTCATTGTGGATCATTTGACCAAAAGTGCGAGATTCATTCCTGTCAAGTCGACTAGGACGACATCGAAATTAGCTGAACTTTATGTGAAATGGATAGTTTGATTCCATGGTGTCCTAAAGAGTATAGTGAGTGACTGAGATCCATTATTCACGAGTTGATTTTGGAAAAGTTTCAAGAAGCTTTGGGAACCAAGTTGTGCTTGAGTACGGCATATCACTCCCAAACCGATGGTCAGACCGAGAGAGTCAATCGTGTTTTGGAAGATCTCCTGAGGGCTTGTTTGTTAGACTTCCGAGGATCATGGGAAGACCATCTACATCTGGTTGAGTTTGCATATAATAATAGCTACCAGTCTAGCATTGGGATGGCACCATACAAGGCGTTGTATGGGAGACCATGCAATTTTCTAGCATGTTGGTTAGAAACTGGAGATAAGTTGGTTTCTCCAAAGCAGTATGAAGACCTAGATGTAGAGACTGCAGTTGCGAGACCTCGTAAGCCGCTTCGTGTTGTGGGAAATGACAACAAACAACTTAGGAGGAAGACGGTTAAGCTTGTCAAGGTACATTGGAGTGAATATGGTGACGATTGTACGTGGGAGACGGAAGAGAGCATGAGGGCGACTCATCCAGAACTCTTCGTCGGTAGGACCCTTTGATATCGTACCATCGTTATATAGTTGTATCTTGTTGATTGTTTGATAGAATTCCGCGTGCTAGGATTAGGCTATGATGCATGGCTTGATGGTTGCTAGTTTGGATGATAGAATTGGCTTTTCATGGATGACAAGCATGCAGAATTGTTGTGATTGCTTGTGTTTGCTTGGAATTTCGGGGGCGAAATTCTAAAGGGGGGAAGAATGTAACAGCCCGCGTTTTACGTATCAGAAGATCGTAAAATATTTCTATTTTATTCCCTGAGGGATGGATCATTCTCATCTTTTAATATATTATTTATGGGGATGCGGGACATGTCCATAATTTTTACCAAATTTGTTTGTGACCATTTTGTCCCTGTCAGTCTTGTACAGGGCATAATTTTTTACTTAGGTCGAATCAAAGGGTAAGACCTATGCCATTGGAAAAGAATTGATGATTGCCTTTCTGTAGAGTGGTTACATTAAAGATTTGACTCCGTGGTTTGGGAGTAATCGTTGTTTTAAAGTTTTCAGGTTGGTTGTTCAGGTTTTGGAGCCTTAGTGGGCTGAGTTGTGAAGGCCCATTAGTGGGCTGGTGGAATCCTATAAATAGGGGGTGAGAGAGGAAGGAAAAATTTACTTTCCTATTCTCTCATTTGGAGGCATTGATCTCCTACTTCTTCTAACACCTTTCCACCATTAAAAATCAAAATCCAAGGAGGGAAATCATAGATCTACACCATTGGAGGCTAGATCTACATCAATCAAAAAAGGATTCATCGGATCAAGCTGTCTGGTCCGAGGTGCTTGCTGTCCGAATTCTTATTTCTACCGTTTTAGCTTGTTTTGGAGAATCGGTGAGTGATTTACATCTCTCACATGGATTCAATGTAGTGTATGGGAAGTAGATCATGTTTTTCATCAAATTCAAGTGTTTTTCCTTAGATTTATGCATTGGTGAGTTCATTTTCATATAGATCACCCTAAAGTCTAATTTAGCAACTTTAGATAGGTAATTCCTATGATATTTCATAAGCATGTGCAAGTTAGATCCATGGTTTTTGTTCATATGCATATTTGTGGTGATTTTGGTGAATTTGACATTATCATTAATAAAATTGTCATATTGGTGATATTGTTGATTACATAACATGCTTTTAATCCTTTTTGATGAATTGGAGGAGTTAGTTTCATCGGATTTATCGTTTGCCGAAGTTTTGGTCGAAATTGAGGTTGAATTGCAATATGCAGATTTTGGGTCGGTCATAAGTTGGATCGGCCATAAGTTTGATCGGACCAAAGTGGGTAGGACCAAAGTGGGTCGGACCAAACTGAATCGGACCAAAGTGGGTCGGACTAAAGTGGGTCGGACCAAAGTGGGTCAGACTAAAGTGGATCGGACTAAAGTGGGTCGGACTAAAGTGGATCGGACTAAAGTGGGTCGGCCTATTCTGGTCAGCCATTTCTGCCATTTCTGGGCAGCTATTTCTGGTTGGACATTTCCGGTGATGATGTGACTTCAAAGTGAATTCAATTGGGAAGTTTGGAAGTGTTGAAAAGTGTTTGTTGTTCGTTGTATGCAACAAATGTGGAGACAACTCAAGAATGTATTGAGTTCGTGTGAAGTGATAGCTCTAAAGTGTTTTGAGCAAATTAATAGTCGTAATTGATAACGACTAGAGAGACAAAGGCCGAGGAATTATCATTGTCGTAGGTTCTAGCGGACTCAAAACAGAGGTACAATTGAAGACCAATTGTAGGTCGAGTGCCTTGGGCGTCGTGTATGGCCTAGACACGTGTTGAGTATAGCGTGTAGCTTGTGTTGACTATAGGATGTGGAGTTTTGCAAGAACCGGAACGTCGTGTGTGGTCCTTGACAATTCATGGCAAATTGTTAGTTAGTCATACGATAATGAAGTTTCCAAATCAAGGTTGCATGTAGCATGTGCTGACTATAGCATGTGGAGTTTTGCTAGAACCGGAGCATCATGTGTGGTCCTTGACAATTGACGGCAAATTGTTAGTTAGTCATATGATAACGAAGTTTCCAAATCAAGGTTGGCGGTGATAGCCAGAGTCAGTCATGGACGTTTAATGCACGTTATGCTCATGATTGAGTTGCTTTTCCATATATGAATAGATTCTTTAAATGTCGTGACTGAATTGTTATTCCTTTGGGTGTATGGATTGTACAGGCTATCACTGTCATGTGACGCGGATGGAAATTGGGAGTTTTTCTCTGGAGTTGGGTAGATTAGTTGATTATTTGCCCATTCTCATATACTTTATTGATGAAGTTTGTTAGCTATTTTATTGCTCACGAAGACTGTTGTCTGACTCAAGGTTTTATGTTTCCTCTTATTACCTTGGGCTGTTCATCCGGTTGTGGATGAGCAGACTGAGTAACAGGTGGCAGGTATTGTTTTAGTGAGGACGACGATGCTGATCGATGGCGAGCAGGAGGCTCACGTACCAGTTTTGTTACTGTCTAGTATTTTTTTCCGCTGGTTGTTATTTCTCTAAGTGTTGTAGTGATGCAATTTGTACAGACACTACTGTTGTTATCCACGTGTATGGGAAATACTTTCTAGTTATCATGAAAGTTTAGTGTTTTTCTGCTTCACTATCACTACCTTTTATATATATATATTATTATGTTTTATCCTTGCGATGTGAGTTTATGAAAGGTTTCGTTTATCTACCTTACCTTGATGATCGTCCATAGCTTCCTGGCACACCTTTTAGCGCATTATTCCTCTTCTTTAGTGCAGGGGTTATGGGCGGTCGTCACATCTTGGACTTCACTTGAACATGTTGGTCGGCTATTTTGTATATGTGCATGCACACATGAGATCTGAACTTGCTACACTTTTGTTGTTGCTGTTGTGAACTTGAGTCTTGACCAGATTAAAATTGTTAATTTCTGGAAGGCTTCATTCATATTTGCTTTATCTGCCAGTTTTGCATGCACCATTTTTAAACTTGAGCTTGCACTTGAAAATTGTCTTAACCCTACGAGTTTGAAGTTGTGTACATGAGCTTTTAAACTGTATGCATTCATGTTTTTGTCTTGGATTACTTGTTACTATTTGTTGTTCCATTGATCAATATATATTTGCAATACCCATTTCCTTCTGGTCCATGCACACTGTCCAATCTGCCATGCTTTGGTTTCTTGCATACATACGTTGGCTGATCCTTGTACTTGCTAGGCTAACCATGTTTCAATATGCTGACTTGAATTGAGTTTTCCTTGTACATTTGTACATGTTGTGTTGCCATGTGCTCGACCACTTTGGCTTGCCAATACTTGATGACCGAACATGTATATACTTGTGATCACATACTACCATTCCACTTGAATTATTGTGTGTATTTGCGTTGTATTTTACTATCTCCATGTATACATCCTGACTTGGCTTTGCATAAACTAATTTGCCACTGTACTTGAGCCATGCACCTTGGATATGTGGTTGTTATGATGCACTGTACATTTATGTTTGCTCGGCCATGTTCATGCACTTGCACTGGGTCGAGATTGGTCTTCCTGTCCACTCCTCAGTGCATGCGTATTCACGGATATCTAACCCATGCACCACGCATGTGTGTCGGGATTCACCTGAACACCACTCGATATATTTGTCCTCGCATAGAAATATGTGTATACACATACAATGTATGTGTATACATGTATAATGCACGGCCCGCGAATATATATATATATATATGTGTGTGTGTGTGTGTGTGTGTGTGTGTGTGTATGAGCACTACATGATTTGTCTATCTTGTGGTATTTACCGTGTATCACTGTGAATATAACAAGCTGTTTAGACACAGATGGATATATATACAAATCAGATCAAGTCATGAAAAATGATGAGAAACACACCAAAATTCTGAGCCAATTTTTTTTTAAATAGAAATTAAATTTGCTAGAATTTAAATTATTTCTGTTCCAGATTACTTTGTGTGTTTCTATTGTGACATGTAAGCAGATAACTGGACTGACTGTGAAGACTAGTAAAAGACAGTAGAGAAGAGTATGTATCAGTGAGTGAATGAATATATATATATATATATATATATGTATGTATATATATATATATATATATACTGAGTGACTAACTGAATGAGTGTTGTAGTAAAGAACTGATATGTATATGAAATTGAAATGTATTGTACTACTGAGATGTACAAATAGTGGAGTTATAAAATTTGTACTGTTGAGATGTTGAAAAAAAAATATTTAAATAAAATACTGTTTGAATATTTGACTTCTTGTATAGTAGTATTCTATTTAAATATAAATAATATATTCCTCTATGTGATGTAGTATAACAGTACAATTAAAAACACATTTATAATAATAAATATATGTTTGTATCATCAAACAAGAATCATAGAATTGTTATATACAACAATCTCCCCCTTTTTATGTTGACAAACATAAAAATAAGATTTCGTATATAATATTAAAATAAATGTGTTTGACGGTGAATTATTGAACTCCCCCTATTTGAATGATCCCTCTACAACAGAACTCCCCCTAAATTTGTGCATGAGCGAAAAGAATAAATGAACTGAAATTTTCAATAGTAAAATATTTATAAAATATTCACTCATAAATCAAAACCTTAACCTATTCTCCCCCTTTTGTTATCATCAAAAGGATACAGAAATTAAAATAATAATGAAAAATAGACTAAAAATGTAATTTCAACTTAAGAGGAGGAACGGTCATGAATCTCAATCAGTCAAACAAAAATCATAATATTCTAAAAACTGGTGGCATATTTCACATTGTAGAATGATGGATTTACGATGAAATTTATAAAAATGAAGAGAGTTAAAAAAATGAAATCCAATTATTTTCCAAAATAATTTTATAAGAGAATGAGCAAAAAAAATAGTGATGGATTTGGACTACGATTATATATTCAGTTTAGGTGAAACAATCAAATAATCTCAAATCCCAGTAGCTATCAATCAACAAATCATAATGCATCATAAAATATTAAAACATTTCACAAATTAGAAAATGGATTGATAGGATGGTTTTAACATGCATAGGAGAATTTCATATAAAAAAATTATTTATAGCAAATTATTTCCTTTTCTTTTTCTTTTTGTTTAAGAGCATACCGACCACGCATAACCAGATCTTGGATTTTTAAATGAGTTCATTTGCAGCCTAAAAATAAGTAATCTCATAACCATGCATGACTAGAGCTTGGATTTTTAAATGAAGTTAGAGAAACACTTATAAATATTATATTTTCATTATTTTTAGATTCAAAAGAAAAATTACTCTTTATATGAAACCAATATATATGATTGAATAGTGGCAGGTACATAAATGGTTTGTGAAATAAATTTCTAAATTAATCACATTATGAAATATGCTCAACTATACTGAGATTCTTGAAGATTTTCGATTATCACTAATTATGAAATATAACACAGTCACATTTCCATCACAAGTACTTCCATTGTTTATTCAAGACAATTTAAAAAAATATTAAACTCTCCACATTAATATAAAATCATGATGGATGGCAGAATATTGGTAGATAAAGGGGATGTTCGTGAAATAACCGCCTATTCCAAGATATTATAAAGTTGTTCAATCATCATGAAGAAAATTAAATAAAATTTCCTCTCGTTGTGAAATATACTTTAAGTCATAACTCATCACAATTTCAATAATATGATAATAATTTTGATGAGTTCTAAATACAGTTCTTTTGGGTTATTGGTTTCAATTTTTGAATAAATAGTCAATAAATGATTTAAAGTTGAAAAATCAATTACAAGTGGGATTTTAAAAGATTTATACAAGGCAAAAAGAATATGTAAAATCTATACAAGATGAAGATCAGAATAAAAAATCAAAAACAAATGAGTGAGAGAATACACTTCTGATACCACTTGTTCTCTGTTAATGGGGATTTTAATACCACCCTAGTAGTTATAAAGGTATCTCAGAGACTGATTTTACGTTCTGCCACTTGACACAGAATTTTTAAAAAAATTACCAAGCCCAAACAGTTAAATTAATTACATCAATCAGAGCAGCAAATAATTTTTACCAAAAACAAGTGGTCATCAAAATATTTTCAAGATGATTTCTTTTATCAGAGTAGTAGATGAATATTTACAAAAACAAGCAGTCATAAAGAAACATTTCCAAATCAATATCGGTGCAGCACAAAAATCAATTTCAAAGCAGACTTGTCAATAGAATGTTTCACAGAAATTTCCGACGGGCACAAAAGACGATGCTTGATCCAAGATTAAAAATATAGTTTATCTGAAATCATTTGAAGGAATACGAAAATCTCAAGATTTAATGAATCGATCACACCATATTATACATTTCAAATCCAAGTTATATGTGAGATTCAAGAAATCAATAATTTTAAATGATTTCAAACAATTAGATATCCAAGCCAAATGATCATGAAATAATAGTGAGTTTTAAAACCAGATTTTAAAATAATTTTTCACAAATATTTCTAACAAGCACAAGAGAAATTTTTAGATTATTTACATCAAGTTTGAAAGATATGCATGATCCAAAAAACTAAAAACGATTTATTTGAAATCACTTGAATAAATGTAAATTTTGAGATACAAAGAATCAATCACAAAAGGATTATTAATTTCGAATCTAAGAAGTGCGTGAGATTCAAAATATCAAAGAATTTCAAATGATTTCAACAAACAAATATCTAAGATAGATGATCATGAATAATAATGAATTTCAAGATATAAACAATGTTTCAAGTCAAAAAGTTTTCAATTCAGAAATAATCAAGCCAATCCAAAAATTAATGAAATCATCACAACTGAAAAATAGCAGTATGTTGTAATGAGTATAAATTTTGAAGTCTTTCCAAAATGAATTAGAATAATCTCAAAACAGCAGAGGTGTGTGAAATTTCATTAATATTTCAGATCTTCAAAAATTTAGAATTCTAATTAACATTGTTCAACATGAAACACAAATGCTTCAGCACTGCTAGGAATTCAAAAAAAATAAACTTCAAAACAATTGCAGATATATACCAGTTTAAATTTAAGATCTGGAAATGATTAAAACATCAGAGTTTTATACAGATGAAATTAATTTCTAGAAGATCATAAATTCTGCAATTTGAAGTTAAGAAAGCCTAGGAAAAAGAAAATAATATGGCAATGTCAAATCGGATCATTATAATCAAAAGGAAGAAATATAAGAGGCAGAAATAGGAATAAACAAAGAAGAATAAAAACAGAGAATATTAACAGAGATGAGTCTAGAGATCATACTTGAATCCCAAAAGATGATGTTGATTCCCTAACTCATCACTTCTGGCTAAGGAACATATGTCGATAAGCTGTGATGTTGATGTGGAACAACCTTGATTATTCTAGAGGGTCGTTCCTCAGCCAGCCTCTGGTACCTAAGTGTTTAGGGAATCAAGTGGTCTAACAAAATTTGTAAAACCACTCTGAATTGTCATTACGACTTTAGGTTTCCAACCTGTTTGTGTAACAGTCCATTCGAATTTATCTTTGTACCATTAGGAACCCAAATCTGTTTAAATTTAATTGAAATCATTTTATTGCTTTTTAGGTTCCACAATGGTTTGAATGGATTGTTACACAACCAGTTTCCATTCTGTTTATGATATAAAAATCCTTTGAAATTATCAGAGTTCAAATTTTCAAATCGATTCTTTTCAAAGAAGTTTGAAGGATTTTTAAAATCATTTGAATTTCGCTTTTCAAAAACATTATTTTTCCCAAAGCCAATACCATATTTATTTCCAGTAGAAACTTGATTTTGTAACAACATATTCAACAATCTTTCCCCATTAGAAAATTTATCCAAAGTTGATTCTAATCTTTGAATTTTCGATTTAAGATCACTGTTTTCTTTGATTAAATCTGAAAAACGATTATTAGTGTTCCCTCTTTCATCATAATGTTGTTTCTAAATTAAATTCTCCTTTTTAAGTAATTTAATTTTGGCTTGGGACTCAGAAATTCCAAATTCAAAATGTTTTTGCTTTTCAAACTCATGATTTTCAAAATTCTTGAATTTCACAATTTCACTTTCTAATTCTTTCAAAATCAAATCAGTTTCTAATAAGCTCTCTTTTTCAGCAATTTCATGTTTGGAATTTTTGGTAGTCTTAATATTTTCAAGTTCCTTTTGTAAAGAATTGTTTGCATCTTTAGCTCAATCTCGTTATCTTTTAAAATCAGAATTTCCTCTTCAAGCTATTGAATGTTTTTATTGAGATAAATGAGATTAGATTTTAATTTCAAACAATTTTTACAATCAGAATTTTCTAATTTCATGACATTTGAAAGTTTTGATTCCAAATAGTTATTTTTGTTGTTCAACTCATGATTTTTAGATTTTAAAGATTTGTTTTTCCGATGGAGATTGTCAATAGTTTTTGTTAAATCAGCACACATATAAAGCAAATCTTCATATGAGAAACTTTCAGTCTCATTGTCCATTGAGTCTCCATCGTCTGATCTACTTGAGTTTTCATCTGTTTCTCCTTTCAAGCATAGATCTGAATCTGAGTTGAATTTCTGGGGTTTTGAGCTTTTGTTGTCAATTCTTCCATACATCATATCGAGAGTATTCCAGATTTCCTGCACAGTCAAACAATGAGAGATTAGATTAAGATGATTACTACTAAGATAAGAATACAGAATATGCATAACACGAGCATTAACAACTTTATTTTTCTTATCCAGCATATCTCCCATATTTTCAATAATATTCCAATATTCAGAATTAACAGATTTCAAATATAATTTGATTTTTGATTTCCAAATTAAAAATTCAGTTCCATTGAAAATAATTGGAATATCACTGGACTGACTCTTGCTATACTGACAACTAGGAAACACCATGACTCTAGAGTTAATGAATTACCTGCTCTGATACCACTTATTGGATCTAGATTAACCCGACAGGGGATGAATAGAGTTTATTGAATTTTAACGAGATATTAAAATATCAGATCAGAGATAATAGCAGAGTGAGTAAAAGCGGAATGTAAATAACACACGATATACCCAGCTTCGGCAAATTCTACCTATTGCTACATTCATTAAGGTTTCTACTAGGTAATAAAACATATTCCGCTTACAAGATCCTGTAAACTCGCGAAACCCTCACTCCCGTTCCAATCCTACACTCAAAACCCTAGACTGATATGTATCCCCTAGATTAGATTTTCCCCTAGATACAAACTCGTAGCTAGTAAAGCCTAGTTTTTATAGACTTTAGTAAACTGCTAGTTTAAATCTAACTAGATCACCTAGTTTGACAGAGACTAGAAAACTGAACGAATGATTTACAATACCAAGTAAAAACAAAACTAAAATAAAATAAAATAAAGAAACCCCTTCACAATAATATGGCCGACCCACTTCATTTCTTTGCAAAGTCTTGGTTAATAAAAATGTCATCCAAATTTCAAAAGAGGAATTAGGGTTTTCCTTTGATTCTCCAAATCAAATCACGATTACGAAAAAATGATGCTTTGGAAATTCTCTTAAGCATGAATTCTTTTCTTTGCTTGTCGACTGATTTGGTTTCTCTCTCTGGCTCTTGACGATTTGGTGTTGATCGAAAACTAAAGTTAGTAATAATTTGAATTGAATTGATTTCTGCTCTTGAATTGTCGCTTGTGTTTTTGATATCCTGCCAGTGATGATAATGGTGTTAATATATAGGATTAAAAATCCCTTTGATTACTCTTTGATTTAACCATATGCCTTGGTCTGATAGTTGCGTGATTTTGGTTGCCTTGATGTGAAATTAAATCGTCTTTGAATGTTGCTCTGATTTTGAGTTTGTTGCCTTGTATATTGGTTGAATACTAGAAAGATTTTCTTTCCATTTCTGGAACTTCTTCATTTGACATCCATGCTGATTTCAGAAAGCAATAAACAATGTTTTCTTGCCTTATTTGATGCCAAGACTAAATCACGTGATTTCAGGAAACAACTTCAATTTGTTAAATATAATTCAAAAACCTATGATTGAGTATCAGTGATGCATGCCGTGATTTTCCAATATTGTTTCCTCTTTAAACATGTGACAGTATCCAAAAATTATTTGTATATGTGTCACTTGTAAATTTGGGTCACCATTCTTGTTTGAGTATTACTTTCAGACCTAATTTGGAACCTGCTATTTCACATTTGCTTGGACTTTGTTTAACACCGCATATTGGGTTCTTTGCTGTTTAAACACCATGACTGCATTTGGGTCACTCCAACTTGTCTTGTGCAAGGCTCGACCATGTTGCTATGTAAAAAGGTTTGGCTTTATTTCATTCTGATTTTTCCACTTTATTTTGGCTGATCCTTGAGAAACATGCTCCTTAGTTTCATGGCAGATTCATTGCACCCAATATCTATGTATTACATATATACATGTAGTGTGTGTGTGTATATATATATACATATCATGAAAAACATTATTGTCTTGGAATGTTATTGTACCATTTGACCTGTATTATCTGACCTTCCATATATACTTGTCCCACTTCCCCTGTCTTTCCATATCTGTGAATGTCTGACTTGCTTTTAACTTGAACACCCGTATTTTCTTGGACTTCACTTGAACATGCCGCTCGGCTATTTTGTATATGTGCATGCACACATGAGATCTGAACTTGCTGCACTTTTGTTGTTGTTGTTGTGAACTTGAGTCTTGATTAGATTAAAATTGTTAATTTATGGAAGGCATCATTCGTATTTGCTCTATCTGCCAGTTTTGCATACACCATTTTTAAACTTGAGCTAGCACTTGAAAACTGTCTTGACCCTATGAATTTGAAGCTGTGTACATGAGCTTTTAAACCGTATGCATTCATGTTTTTGTCTTGGATTACTTTATACTATTTGTTGTTCCATTGATCCATATATATTTGCAATACCCATTTCCTTGCTGGTCCATGCACACTGTCCAATCTGCCATGCTTTCATTTCTTTCATATATGCCTAGGTTGATCCTTGTACTTGCTAGGTTAACCATGTTGCAATATGCTGACTTGAATTAAGTTTGCCTTGTACATTTGTACATGCTGTGTTGCCATGTGCTCGACCACTTTGGCTTGCCAATACTTGATGATTGAAAATGTATATACTTAGTATCACATACTGCCATTCCACTTGAATTGTTGTGTATATTTGAGTTGTATTTTACTGCTTCCATGTATACATGTTGACTTGGCTTTGCACAAACTAATTTGCCACTGTACTTGAGCCATGAACCTTGTATATGTGGCTGTTATGATGCACTATCCATTAATGTTTGCTCGGCCATGTTCATGCACTTGCACTGGGTCGAGCTTGGTCTTCATGGCCGCTCCTCAGTGCATGTGTGTTCACAGATACCTGACCCATGCACCACGCATGTGTGTCGGGATTCACCTGAACACCCCCCGATATATTTGTTCCTGCACAGAAATATGTGTATATACATACAATGTATGTGTACACATGTATAGTGCACATCCAGATAATATATATATCTGAGCGCTACAGGATTTGTCTAACTTGTGGTATTTACAGTGTATCATTGTAGGTATCACACGCTGTCTACACAAAGATGGATATATATACTAATCAGATCAAGTCATGAAAAATGATGAGAAACACACCAAAATTCTGAGGCAAATAATTTTTTTTAAAATAGAAATTAAATTTGCTAGAATTTAAAATTATTTCTATTCTAGATTACTGTGCGTGTTTTATTTGCGACAGGTAAACAAATGACTGGACTGACTATGAAGACTGACAGAAGATAAAAGACAAGAGTATGTGTCAGTGAGTGAATGTATGAATATATATGTACTAAGTGACCGAGTGAATGAGTGTTGTAGTGAAGAACTGATATGTGTATGAAATTGAAATGTATTGTACTACTGAGATGTACAAATTGTGGAGTTATAAAATTCGTATTGTTGAGATGTTGAAATAAAATATTATATTTAAATAAAATACTGTTTGAATATTCGACTTCTTGTACAATAGTATTCTATTTAAGTATAAATATTATATTCTTGTCTGTGATGTAGTATAACAGTACAATAACAAACGCATTTATAATAATATATGTTTGTTATCATCAAACAAAAATCATAGAATTGTTACATACAACACCTATGTTTGTGCGGTTCTTGCCATCTATCCTAAAAAGCATTTGGATCCCTTTCATTCTTCCAGATATAAATGTAATGCATAGATTTCATACACTATAAATGAACTCACGCATGCATGAAAAGAACCAGGCCCAACGTCAGCATCTACAATAGTAGCAACAAGCAGTGCTCCCTTATACTTATCATACAGTCCTGTCAATACATAACAATAGACGGCAGTGTACAGAACCTGCAATGGAAGGGACAAATGCCCAAAAAGCACGCTCAAATACTCCAACATCATCATGTGATATATGTCCTACTGAATCTGAATTGCTTCTTTTTATTTTCTCAAAATGTTCAGACAAATACTTATACGATTCGGCCCAATCACCATAATTTTTTTCCATGGCTTTATTCAACGTTCGCCAAGCTTTTATGTAATTGATTTTGATGAAGAGTTGGTAATCAACAAGCACATTCTCCGTACCAGCTGAGATATCCAAATCGGCCTTCACAAAGGACATGATTTTGGACACAAGAATTTCAGAAATGGCTTGCTTGTGGTTGGAGTCAATCGTAAGGTTAACACAGTTATGTCCGTGGGGGCATCTTTCTGATTTCCCACCATCGAGTTTGAGATTTCTTCGATACTAAAACATGTGTTCGCCATGGACATGTAGCATCAACATTACATACAACAATATATATTGTTTTATTCGATTTGATTGGCTTATACGAAACATTGTGCAGAATAGACCACTCCATAAGTTGGTGGAGAAACTGTTCTTTACTTCGGAATACCGTCCCAACAGCAAAACCATTTTGTATGCAAGTAGTCGAGAATTTTTCTCCAGAAAACTCAAGATTAGCCACTACGGATTTGACCATCATTTGGGCCGTGCATAGATCATCATCCATTGGTATTGCATCTGTTAATAAATGCACTTCGGTCACATCTTACATTTCAATGAGTGGTAAGCAAACTATGCCAAACGAATGCTACACATACCTTTGGCTCATATCGTACAATTCTGACTGAGAAGGAATTACATCATGTTGCAATCGTTGTCCATAGTCTTCTGACTGATCAGTTTGTCGTTGTTGATCATGAACATTTGGTTGATTAGTTTGTTGTTGCTGCTGATGTTGCTCGTCCACATTCGGATGAAAATACAGATTGGTGTACATTGGAGAACTAAAGAAGAGTGAAGAATCATGAGCTTGCAACATTTCTGTGAAATACCATAAACCGCTACTCACGATAGGAGGTGTGATGATTTCTTTCACGATTACTTTTGCCATTTTTTCCGACAAACAACTCAATTGATTTCTTAATAGAAGAAAACATTACTTGTACATCATCATCGTCTAAAAGTGATACTGCTCTCGACCCCGAATCGGTAGGCCAGTTAACCAACAACTTGATAACATATTCGAGAGGGTTAATTTTGGTTGCTTTGAAGACTAATTCTGTCAAAGCATCAAGTGTGCAGCCCTTTCGAACTCTCCCTGGTTTGCAGAATCCTCCTACATAATTTCCATTTTAGTGCTCATCCACAACCAATTCACTATCATAGTAGCAAAGTGTAGGAATAAAATTAGGCGCCGTTGTTGAGTGAGTATATTAATTTTGAAGTTATTTGAAGGAAGAATTGAAGTGTTTCTACAATGAGAAATAATAGTTGAAGAGCTATGAAGTAGGCAAAACATCTCAGCAATGTCATTGTCAAATCAACTTTAATCATCTCCGCATTGTCGTTGTCAAGTCAGATTTTGCAGAGCTTTAATCATCGCATCAATTTCAAAATAAAGAAGACTCACTTGTCCTTTGTCCATCTTTATCACAAACAACAAGCTTTGGGTCAGATTTGGTTAGCGTTTTTTTTTCATCACATCAATTTCGAAATAAAGCACAGTCATTTGTCCTTTGTCAGGCTTTATCATAATGGACAAGCTATGAGTCAGATTTGGCAGAGTCTTGTCAAATCAACTGTTTCAAAATAATGACTTACTTGACCATTTTAATCAAATAGGACAATTTTGGACCATCTTTATCAGCGTCTAGTCAAATAACCTGATTTGTGGCAGATCGTACTGTAAGGAAAAGCTCTGGCGCAGCTTTACTTTATGGTAGTGAGTTGTCACTTCATCTTTATGTCAAGGTGTATTATACGAACCAGCTTTAGTCAATTTGGTCTAATATACTATTCCGGGCCAGCTTTGTTTAGTGTAATATGACTGATACTATTTGGAAACACTTTAGTCAGTGAATTGTCATTTCATCAAACAAAGTTTTCTTGCCTGATTGTAATGCGTAATAACATATAGTAATAAACAAACATATTTTCTTAGAAAAAACAAACATACAATACTTCATATTAATCTTCCAAGTTCTACAAAAACACAAACCATAATTCAAACTAATATTCGAAATACTTGTAGGACAACAGATAATAGTAACACTAGTGGTTACGTTTAAACTGCAAGTCTTCTAGGAGTTGTTTGAGACGTCTAATTTCTTGACGTTCCAGCTCGTTCGCATATGCTATGCCATTTGGACACAGAGGTTCGTCAATCCATTCTGTAAAACTGCATCCCTGGGGATAATTAGAATAAAGAAGAATTCGACGACCAATGTTTTCGCCATCAGCTGTTACAACAACTTCAGTCGTATATCCACAATGGCAGTAAATTCGATACGAGTTAACCTCTTGTTCAGAGGGGGGTTGATTTATTGCTACGTGCTCAACCTCTTGTTCTACAACGGGTTGATAAACAGGATGTTCATCCACTCTTGGGACATACACAGGTTCATTCCGACCCGGTTGAAGTGTGAGTAGGTCAAGACTCGGGTATTCACGATCAAGCTCCTCGTAATGTTATTCCTGATAGTTTATATTCCAATCAATGCTAGTGTGATCACTAGAGGTTGGTAGAGACATTCCTTATGGAAAATCAGATTTCACATGTGACGGTCATGAAGGCATTTTAAAGAGAAACAGAGTTGAGAAGATATAGTTCAGTGAATCAAAATTATAAGAGGGTAGCTAGGTATATATTGAATTTGAAGCATATAAATTACACATGCGAGTTCTGAAAATGCGCACGAAGGCTAGTTTTGAAAATGCGCTTAGTTCTCTCCTTCGAACAAAACAGGTCTATATTTGTAAATTTTTCCAAAACACGGCTAAACATGTTATAATTTCTGTAAACAGGCCTAAACTTGTTAATTTTTCTAAATTAAGTTGAACATGAGATATGAGATATATGAACGTTGATTTTAGTACCACCTGCAAACTCTTTACCCAAGTACTTTCATATTTAGTGAATCTATGTCCACTAATATTAGGTAGAAATCATGCATGTAACATGCTACCAAACGTGGCGTACAACGATCGTGCTGAAGTTGTTGATCACTTACCATCTGCACTTTTGTCTTATACGTGACATAGCCAAAATCATTAATCATAATAATCCGGCTTCCATGTGAAAATTAACACAGTATCATAAAATGTCCAAAAAACAGACACTGATAGAATAAAACTAGCATGGAGTGTAACACAATACTGCCAACACATGAACTTTAATATTCTTTTACAATAATGTAACATGACTGTAGTTGGTTTGCGCCGATTAGACCCATGCTTATTATATACAAATTCTAATACATTTCAGTACACTGGTCTAATAAATCAAATGGTCGAGTGGTTTAGTTATCATGGATGAGATATAATGTTGGCCATGTGAGATTATATCTCTTTAAAGAGTCATCAAAGAAGCTAGAAGACGGATTTTGGTATTATCTGGTAATGATTAAGCAAGTCAAGGATGTTAAATTATAATTCATTAATGATATATTATGATAATGTGATGATTCACGCTGAGAGCTGGCTACGGAGGCCATGATGCAACAGTGAAGTGCAATTAAACTAATTTAGCTTGATGATTGCTGCATTAAACTTTTTATTATCATAAAATTGTTATTATAAGTGATGGTTTCCTTACATAGGTTATAAATGAGATGATGAATTTTAACTTTTGACAAATGTTGTTGGGAAGATGTATGATGCCAGAAGGATATAAACCTAGTGCAACCTACTGGCTTACACAGTAGTCTGGAGTTACCCTAAAACATGAATCATTATGGCCTGAAATTCTAGAATAACCCATGTTGATCCTTCAAACTAAAGGTTCAACCTTTAATATTACCTAACTGAATCTTAGTTTTTTCTCTCTTATTTTTTCTGCCCTTCTCATCATTTGTATTGGTTCGAAGGAAGAAATAAATTTAAATTGAGGAAATGATCATTTTAATTAAAATCTGAACAATAAACTTCACCACTTCGTTATTCGCCATTGCAAGTTTCTTCAAAACTGCCTTGAGATTCAACGACTATGTCGTCAATAAACTTTTGTTGCCATGCGCTTCTACTGTGTGTACAACTGTAGTTGTACCGATGTAGTTCTCACTAAGAATATAAACTTTCAAAAAAAGAAAAAAAAATTATGGTTCTAACAAGTTCACCGGTTGAATCATTAAAATCATAGAACTTTAGTCTTTGTTGTTTGATTGAAGGTACAATTATGAAAACCAAAGGCTGGAAGCAATTTTTTTTGTGATTTTTCCTTTTCTTTTTTTGTTTTTGAATATGAAAAAGACTAGGCCTGAACAAACTGAGACAAAGGGAACATGTACTGAAAATATAAGACAACCTTAACAGCTCACTGCATTTGATTAAATTTTTGCCATGTTGTTGGTGGTCAGGCATCTTGTTTGATGATTTTACTTGTTGGTTGCATTGAGAATTTTTAAGCATTGCATGTGTTCGCAGCCTGTTCTGTACTTCTATATCTTCGATTGCCCATTGTTTACACGGGTAGTAAAATCGAACTCATTCCTGCCATATCATAATTTGGATTATATTTGTGAAATATATGTGGATGCATGTCATTTTGGGACATATGTTTAGTTTACATGATGATCTAATCTTGTGCAGGATGTGATATGAATGTAAAGACATTAGCCATACATGCAAATACCACAAAGAATCAGTAAAAGCATTCGTATTTAGTTCACGAATCACGATACTATGCAGTCCGTAGGCAGTTGTTGGAATGTCTCAAACTTGAACCCAAATCTTCCAAAACAATCATGCTGAGAATATAAATGTTGAACTAACTATGGGTCCAGTAGTAATTCTGTAATCGTCCTGATACTGTAGCTGCCGCTACTCAAAGTTAATTAAGCAGTGATTGAAAGGAATATTTATTTGAGACTGATCAGACCTTATCCAGAAGCCTAATCAGGACTTTTTTTGTAGTAATGAAACAATTGAAAATTTCAGTCTTCAAAGGCAGCAATTATGAATTTTTTTGCCTATTTTCACGACAAGTTTGGACAAGGAAATACGCATATTGCCGTAGTTCCCTAGGCTTAATGAAATGCCAATACTAATCAGTAAAAGTTTGAAAATTTCGAGTTCTAGATTATATTAAAAAATGAATACGAAGGGTGCCCTCCCTAGTGATCTTATACCAAAACCACCAAAATAATAATAACAATAATAATTAAATAAATAAAAGGGTCATCTTCTAAGCCATTCACTGAAACGCTGACGGAATCAAATCCTCTATACCCAAAATCTCATATCCCTCTATGCTCAACCAATCAAAACCCCTGGATTTCCACTATTTTGCAATTAAATCCTCATTATCTGTCTATCCTAATTACAAAAAAATGAAAAGCAGAGTTTATGATTGGTTGAGAATAGAGGAATAGAGAATTCTGGGTACAAAGGATTTGCTCTCTTAGCTGATCACGTAGGGATACACAATCAAAGAACAGAGGAATTGAGCACTGTCCTTGCAGGGATGATGGAAATCAAAGATAATATGATAGTCAAGATCACTTGTATTCTGTTAACTGGCTATTTAGCCCGGTTACTAGAAGCAGTCCAAGTCCATAAAACTTGGCTCATCACGTTGCTCAACGACTTAGAAGTGTCGCCAAGTTCCTTAGGAATCAAGCCTAGATGGAGTCGCTCGAGAACAGTCGTCACAACTCATCAAAACCGCTCTCACACAGTGCAAGTCTCAGATTAAGTGCGCGCACTCGAAACTCAGTGATCGGGTCGAAAAAACCATGGTTTTAGCACCAAAAGACTTGGTTCGGATCACCAACCAAAATTTGTATCTCTCAGATGAGAGATTCGCCAACACCAAAGATCGCTTGCCAAACACGTGTTGATCACCTCAGAACATGTGATCGTGCCATGTTGATCACTCAGAAAAACAAGTCAGCTTCATTTCGGATCAGCCTCCTCAAACTTCGGATCATCGCACACGCATCCCCCTGGAGACAGCTAAGCACCACGTGCGGATCGGGCAAAAAGACATGATCGACACGGGCCGATCAACCAAAATCCCAAGCCGAGAACCTGGGTTGGAATTCGTATCCCACCTTGGGATACGAAAATTCGAATCCCACCCTTGCCATGGCAAAGATGTTCACGTGTTGGTCAGTCATTTTGGTTTGCGCACACCACGTTTTTTGCTGTGATCAACCGATTTGGCAAGCGTTAGATATATGCTGATCATCCAAAAGCAGTTGATCAACACATGTTGATAAACTATTTTTGGATGAGCCTTCGGGAAACGAAATTTGGCACGTGGTCCCCATCTCATACCTACTCCACTGCCTATAAAATAAATCTTGACCTCACACACGAAAGAGGTTAGTATTTGGATCATTTCACTTTTTGAGAGAAGTTTGGACACCATCACCATTAGAGCACCTTGGGAAGAAGAAGCTCGTGATACTTAAAAACACCCAACTTCCGAGATACTTAAGAATCGGGCGACCTAAGAACTTTCCGACACCTCCCGAACCTCAAAACTTCCCAACACCTTCTGGGCCTCGAAAGTTCCCGACACCTCCCAGACCTTGGAAATTCTCGACACCTTCCAAACCTTGGAACATTCCAACACCTACCGAACTTTGGAAGTTCCGGACATTATGTAAGAACCCGTGTTTTTATAACGTGTAATAACCATAAATCAAGGCAGAATTAATTTTTAAAATAAGAATCAAAGGAAACGGGTTGCGCCATCGCGTTCGTATCGAAATTCTACTTGGAAATGAGTCCGAGTTTCCGAAAATCGGAGTCCGTATGACCAAGTTATGACCATTCGAAGCTTTCAGAAATTTTCAAGTTCAAAACAGTTCAATTCGAATTCAAAATTCGAAATTCAAACCTCAGATTGGATTGAGCGGGAAATTTCCTGTCCACGACCAGGTCGACCTGGGGTTCGACTATGTAGTCGACCTACCCAGGACCAGGTCGACCATAGTGTCGACCTGGGGGTCGACCTGGTGCCCGAGCCCATTTATGAAGCTGGATTCACTTTGATGTATTTGGCCTCGTTTCTGTCCACATTCGTTGACCTGGCCCTATAAATACAGCCCCTAACACCAGTCTCTCTACACAAAATTCTTTCTGACTCTATGCTGCTTTAATTCTGGTTGAAAAGTTTGAGAGAGGGACTGCTTCTTCTACGTTGAGATTGCGTTAAGGGAATTGCTGATTTGGGGATTTCTATTAGGACTTGACTAAGCATATAGAGATTCAACTATCGACTCCCTTTTTCTAATTCTCAAACCACGATCTGTAAGCCCTAGTTATTTTTAGATTTAAACCGTAAATGTAATATGAATATGATGTAAATTGAAATTGGACATATGTATGATGACTGTTTTACATTCATTCTTGTTCATCTTGGATCTTGACTCTTGGATATAATTATGACATTGATTTGGGGCCTATTCATGTTGTAAATCAAAAAGAAAACCCTCATATTATCATGTTGAATCTGCTATTAGTCACAAGTTTATGACTATCACCTTATGTCAATCGTTACCATGATTATGCTATCACCTTATGTCAATCGTTACCATGACTATACTATCACCTTATGACAACTGTTATCTTGACTAGTACCTTATTTTGTTAGATTTGGAATCTTTATGTTAAATTCCAACATTCCATATGCCAGTAATGTTATAATCCTTTATCTCAAGTCATACCATGCTATGCTAGTAATCACTTTTGCCACCTTATACCCGTCCCTTTTTATGTTATTCCCTAATTAGATTTATTTGTATCGATTCGAGCTTACGTGCGATGGGAATACGATTTGGGTAGACTAGGTAAAACATGAATTAGCTTTAAACTTGAACATGAACGTTGTTATGACTTGAACCTGAATATGGACATGAACTTGACATGATTTGACATGGAATATAACCTGAAAACTGGACATGAATCTAGACATGAAAACTTGAACGTGGGCATGACAATTAGATAAACTTGAAAATGGCCAACTCGAGGTTGGGTTGAGTTTGCAGTGTAAATCTGCCCGGAACCGCCCGGCAAATCCAGTGGCTGCAAACAATAGGATCCAATGTGGGTAGTTGTTCATATCGCACGTAAAACCCGAGGTTAGACTATGTTGTGGTGTAAATCTGCCCGGAACCGCCCGGCAAATCCAGTAACCACAACAGTTAGTCTAATGTGAGGGTTTGAGGTGCAATAATGAATTAATGCCACATGAAAGGGTTAAGTCATGAACCACTTGAATATACTTAACCAACTTGACACGATGATTTGATAGGGTTAAGTCATGAACCGCTTGAACATACGTAACCAACTTGATACATGAATTGGATAGGGTTAAGTCACGAATTTGAAGGACAACACTTAACCCATTAGAAACCCTAGTTACGCGGTCCTTTTCAGTAGTAACCCACTCAGATGTATCACGATACCCTAGGACTAGGCAGGGTGGGGCATGATTACTGGGCTGATTGTAAGCGACCAGAACGACGGCTGAGTAGGTGTGCCATTGTAGGTTCAGGCGGACTATGGTCGTGCACGTAGTCCGGAGTTGAAAAAGCAGGCATTGGGCACCCGTAGATTTACACTGTGCGTGCTTGATTCGTGTCGGTGGTTGGCACCATAGGACTTGATACACCCTATGGTGGACCTAGCACAGGTAACTACATTTCAGGATAGGGCCGTATGACACAGACACATGACGAGCTAGGACTTGTAGGGAGCCGATCGACTAGTAGATCGTACTGTAGGACCCCATAATGGGTCACTTCATGATACTGGGCCAAGGGATCATTTCATGGTTAATACTTGACATGGGTTAGAATACTAGTACAGTTGGTGCATCGAACCTTGAATATGCGATGCCAGACTTGACTTATCTTGTTATCTTAATTATCCTACTAGTTCTGTTATCATCCTTATCTTTAATTCCAGTTTTCACATATCATGTTACCTTTACTAGTTTTCATACTAAAAGTCACTAGGGCTTACCAGTCTTTATGACTGACCTTTTTTCTTTCGCCTCATTTTCTTTCGTTTCTTCCCCCCAGCTTCTCAGGGAGGAAACACTAGCTCTTAGCTTGGATTTAGCTTGCTTTCTGACAGCTCATGTACGGTTTGGTCTTGGGCTATGCTATGGCTACTTCTACTATTTATGGGGAATAATTTACTTTTGTTTTAAGTTCATGCTTCTTTATTATGAACTTGATGTAATGGAATAATATGTATCTTGGATATATGAGCTTTTGACTCTTTTCTGGAAAATAATAAAAAGTTGGTTTTTTCTACCGCTGCTTTATTTATGTTCTGCCTTGTGATATCTCTGTGCATGTTTACCTAGATAATACTCCACCAAAACTAGTGCATTCCCTTTGTGAGTGACCCTAGCGGAGGTGGGGTGTTACATTTGGTATAAGAGCAGAAGGTTACCAGGCTGGGCAAAAGTTTTAAAAACCTTCTGAAACTATTTTCAAAACCATTTATAAAGAAGCACTTTTCAAGAAAAGTTTTATGTTTAAAAAAAAGGCTATTCCCCAAGAAGCCATTAGCACTTCCCTTTGTTTCCTCGTTTGAATCTTTTCGTTTTTCAGCATGGCTGATCTTAACCTGCCTGAGGGAATACCCGTGCCTGGATGGTTCTGAAGGTACTTAGAAGCCAGGGCCAACGACGCGGGCACGGCAGATATCCCTTCTCCTCCTCCCCCAGTGGTCGCGGTTCCTCCTCCTCTTGGTACCGCCTTTGCCAAAATATGCAAAGACTTTAAAGCAATGGGCGGCAAGAACTTCGTTGGAACTGAAACCTTTGTTGAGGCACAAAACTGGCTAAAGGAGACGGAAGACTTGTTCATTATCTTTGATATGGAGGACCATAGGAAAGTTCAGTTAGCATCATGGTTGCTGAAAGAGGAAGCTGCATTTTGGTGGGAAGTCACCAACGCTACCAGGCCAGTTGAGACTTGGGCAGACTTTAGAGAGAGGTTTGGGCTTAAATTCTTATCATCAGCAGAAGAGAACCTTCATATGGAGAGGTTCCTAGCACTCAAGCAAGGGGACATGTCTGTTAGGGAGTACGTGAATAAGTTTAATCAGCTTGCTCGGTTCGGTTTGGATTTGGTCAACACAGCCCAGAAAAAGGCTGTACGCTTTGCTCGAGGATTGAACGAGCCACTACACAGCCTGGCCCTAACTCACATACCCATGGGGGCGACCTTTGAAAGCTTGGTGGATATGGCTCTACTCCATGAGGAAGACAAGAATAGCAAGAAGGAGGTTAAGCCTAATGAAACTCAGAATAAGAAAGTGACTTCAAGAAGGGGAACAACAAGAATAATAAGAATAACAAGAGCAACAACAAACCACGTGAGACGAGGAAGTGCAACTTCTGTGGTATTACTGGACATCTAGCTAAAGACTGTAGAAAGAAGAAGAGGAAGTTGGATGAATGCTTTCATTATGGAGATACTTGACACATCAGCAAGGATTGCCCTAAGAAGCAAGGGCAAGGGCAGACCCAGCGAGCAGGACCTTTTGGAGGGCAGTTGCATGCTCTCAACACCACTCCAGCTCCTGATCGAGGTAGTAATATTTCCGTAGAAAGCCTTGTTTACATTTCTGACTTTCTCGTTCGAACCTTATTTGACTCTGGCGCATCGCATACTTTTATTTCTTCTGATATTGTTGAAAATCTGCACCTAAGTACTAGTCTGGTTGAGGATCCCGTTATAGTTTCAAATCCAATTGGGGGCTCCGCCCATTTATCTATGATGTGTATGGATTTGAGGATTTCTATCTTGAGCGTAGAATTCACGTGTAATGCTTATGTTCTCGGATTTATGGGATACGGTCTGATCTTAGGAATGGATTGGTTGTCCAATTATGGAGTCATTCTTGATTGTGAACGAAGGGTAGTGAGGCTCATGACTCGCCTTGGTAATACCCTTGAAATTTCTTGTAACCCTAAGGGTCCGGTCATGTTGTGTTATCTTGAATCCCTTGACTCATCCGACGATAATTTGCAATCTGTAAGAGTGGTCCGAAAATATCCAGATGTCTTTGATGAAGTGAGGGGTTTACCTCCTAAACGCGAGATAGACTTCCGAATTTATCTTGTTGATAATGCCAAGCCAATTTCATTGCCCGTTAGGCACATGGCCCCGCGAGAAAGTAGAGAGCTCAGTAAACAAGTTAATGAGTTGCTTGAGAAAAATTTCATAAGGCGAAGCATTTCTGAATGGGGTGCTCCGGTGGTATTCGCTACTAAGGCGGATGGATCGCTTCGTCTATGCGTAGATTATCGTGAGTTAAACAAGCTGACGAAGAAGAATAGGCACCCACTACCAAGAACCGACGATTTGTTTGACCAGCTTGTGGGAGCATCTGTTTTCTCTCAACTCGATCTAGCCACAGGATTCCATCAGCTCAGAGTGGCTGAGGATAGCATTGACAAAACTGCGTTTAGGACTCCAGATGGGTTCTTCGAATGGCTCGTCATGCCGTTTGGATTAACGAATGCACCCGCGTACTTTGTAGATTTGATAAGTAGGGTGTTTCGGGAGTTCCTTAACAAGTTTGTGGTAGTTTTCGTGGATGATATTTTGATCTTCTCAAAAGATGAAGAAGAGCATGCTAGGCATCTCAAGGAAGTCATGGAAACACTTAGAGCACACCAGTTAAAGGCTAAGTTTTCCAAATGCCATTTTTGGAGGAAGGAAGTTCGGTTCCTTGGACATGTAGTTTCTAAGCAAGGCATAGTCGTGGACCCCGCAAAGGTAGTTGCGGTACAGGTTTGGAAAATTCCTAAGAGTGCAACGGAGGTGAGGAGCTTTCTCGGTTTGGCGGGCTACTACAGGAAGTTCATTAAGGACTTCGCTAAGATTTCAGCCCCTCTTACTAAGTTAACAAAGAAGAACCTACCTTTTGCATGGGACATAGAATGTGACGCTGCTTTTCAGAGACTTAAGAGAGCCCTCACCACAACTCCAGTTTTGGCATTACCAGATGGAGGTAAGATGTTTACCGTGTACACAAATGCGTGCAGCACGGGGTTAGGCGCTGTCCTAATGCAAGAAGGAAGAGTAATATGCTACGGGGGTAGACAACTTAAAGTTCATGAGAAAAATTATCCCACGCATGACTTGGAGTTGGCCGCGATTGTTTTTGCACTTAAAGCTTGGCGCCATTATCTTCTAGGGGAGAGGTTCGAGCTATATACCGACCACAAATCACTTAAGTACCTCTTCTCACAGAAAGACTTGAATTTGAGACAACAGCGGTGGATGGAGTTCTTGGCATCACATGACTTTGATATAGCTTATACCCCTGGCAAGGGTAATGTGGTGGCGGACGCGCTAAGTAGAAAAAGGTTGACTTTGAGCCCCTTGTTTGTTGAAAGGAAAAGCCTTGAGTTTATAGCAACCTTTGATTTTACACCTGCTGTTGAGTCATTGACTGCTACGTTTGCATCTCTTGAGTTAAGACCCACACTTCTAGATCAAGTAGGGACTTCACAGAAGGAAGACCCGCAGATAGTCGAAATCATGGACAAGCTGATTAGGGGTGAGACGTCGTGTCACCTCAGTAGGTATGCCATAGATGACAAGGGATGGCTAAGGCGCGATGTGAGGCTATGTGTCCCATAAGTGGGAGACCTAATAAGGAGAGTTCTTGAAGAGGCGCATCACTCGAAGATGACTATACATCCCGGAGGGGATAAGATGTACAGGGATATGAAACGCATTTTCTTTTGGGCTGGAATGAAAAAGGATGTAGCAGAGTTCGTTTCGAAGTGCATAGTGTGCCAACAAGTAAAGGCCGATTCGAAGAAGCCTGGTGGGCTATTACATCCTTTGGAGGTCCCGCAATGGAAATGGGAGAGTATCTCGATGGATTTCGTGGATGGATTGCCTAGGTCAAGGAAGGGAAATACTAGCATATGGGTCATAGTTGATAGACTCACGAAAAGTTCTCACTTCATTCCGGTGAAAAGCAAGAGAACCGCATCAGGGCTAGCGTCTATTTACCTTCGAGAGATAGTACGATTGCATGGAATTCCTTCTAGTATAGTTAGTGATCGTGACCCGATTTTCACTAGCCAGTTCTGGAAAAGTCTGCAAGAAGCAATGGGAACACGACTGAATTTAAGCACGGCCTATCACCCACAGACGGATGGACAAACCGAAAGGGTAAATAGGGTACTAGAAGATCTCCTGAGGCTATGCATTCTTGACTTTGGTGGCACTTGGGAAGACCATCTTCCTCTCGTGGAGATTGCATATAACAATAGTTACCAAGCTAGCATCGGAGTGGCACCGTTCGAAGCCCTGTATGGAAGACCGTGCAAGTCGCCAACTTGTTGGTGGGAGATGACGGACAGACTTATACTTGGGCCCGACATGATAAGGGACACTTCTGAGAAGATTGAGTTGATACGGAGACGGATGAAAACGGCCCAAGACAGACAGAAATCTTATGCAGACCAGAGAAGGACAGACCTAGAGTTCGAAGTCGGAGATATGCTCTTTATAAAAGTTTCCCCGTTACGCAATGTAGTTTGTTTTGGAGCAGTTGGAAAGCTATCACCAAGGTTCGTAGGACCGTTCCCTATCACTGAGAGGATTGGAAGAATGGCCTATAAGGTAGACTTACCCGAGAAGTTATCTGGAGTACACAATGTCTTTCACGTCTCGCATCTCCGGAAGTGCTTGCATGAGTCAGCCGAAGTGGTTGAGCCAAGCATCCTTGAAGACGTAGAAGTGGATAAAGAAGAAACACTGAGGCGAGTTCCGATTTGTATCTTAGGAACGGAGATTAAGTAGCTAAGGAATCAAGAAGTCAAGCTGGTTAAAGTGCAGTGGAGTGAACCCTAAGAAGACGCAACTTGGGAAACCGAAGAGAAGATACGCGCGCTTTACCCATTTCTTTTTGAGGGTACATTCTCGATCTCTTTTTCCTATAAACTTGAAAATCTTTTCGTATCATGCTTCTACTATCTACGTTTGTCTTGTTATCTTCTCGATCTTATCTTGAGAACCTTAGGTAGAACCATATGAATGTAAACATGTGATTGAAACATGTTATGGTTGATGTTTGCAAATGGTTGCAAGTGGTTGCAAGTGGATGCTAGTGGATGCATGACACACATTAGGCACTAGATCGGCTCAGTCACATTTTCATGTTGCATATGCATGAGTGCTTATACTTGTACATGGATGGAACTTGTTATGCTATCACTTGGATGTTGCATATGGATGAATGTTTGTGCACTCATGTAGAGATTATAAACTATGTTAGGAATTTGCATACATGTTGGATTCATGACACTAACATATTTTGCATTAAGGAGGTTTACTGAATTAGTAACCGCCTGATCTTTTGCATTAGATAAGTTCATATACACACACTTTCTGCATATGTTCATACAGCACTAGAAATCTTTTAAGGACAATGGTTGCCTGTGGATGATGCTTTGAGTAGATGGATGATGGATGGTAGGATACATCCTCCCTAACTTAAAGGTTTCGGGGACGAAATCCTTTAAAGGGGAGAATGTAACAACCCGTGTTTTTATAACGTGTAATAACCATAAATCAAGGCAGAATTAATTTTTAAAATAAGAATCAAAGGAAACGGGTTGCGCCATTGTGTTCGTCTCGAAATTCTGCTTGGAAACGAGTCGGAGTTTTCGAAAATCGGAGTCCGTATGACCAAGTTATGACCATTCGAAGTTTTCAGAAATTTTCAAGTTCAAAACAGTTCAATTCGAATTCGAAATTCAAACCTCAGATTGGACTGGGTGGGAAATTTCCCGCCCAGGACCAGGTCGACCTGGGGGTCGACTATGTAGTCGACCTACCTAGGACCAGGTCGACCATAGTGTCGACCTGGGGGTCGACCTGGTGCCCGAGCCCATTTCTGAAGCTGGATTCACTTTGATGTATTTGGCCTCGTTTCTATCCACATTTGTTGACCTGACCCTATAAATACAGCCCCTAACACCAGTCTCTCTACACAAAATTCTTTCTGACTCTATGCTGCTCTAATTCTGGTTGAAAAGTTTGAGAGAGGGATTGCTTTTTCTACATTGAGACTGCGTTAAGGGAATTGCTGATTTGGGGATTTCTATTAGGACTTGACTAAGCATATAGAGATTCAACTATCGACTCCCTTTTTCTAATTCTCGAACCACGATCTGTAAGCCCCAGTTATTTTTAGATTTAAACTGTAAATGTAATATGAATATGATGTAAATTGAAATTGGACCTATGTATGATGACTGTTTTACATTCATTCTTATTCATCTTGGATCTTGACTCTTGGATATTACTATGACATTGATTTGGGGCCTATTCATGTTGTAAATCAAAAAGAAAACGCTCATATGATTATGTTGAATCTGCTATTAGTCACAAGTTTATGACTATCACCTTATGTCAATCGTTACCATGATTAAGCTATCACCTTATGTCAATCGTTACCATGACTATACTATCACCTTCTGACAACTGTTATCTTGACTAGTACCTTATTTTGTTAGATTTGGAATCTTTATGTTAAATTCCAATATTCCATATGCCAGTAATGTTATAATCCTTTATCTCAAGTCATACCATGCTATGCTAGTAATCACTTTTGCCACCTTATACCCATCCCTTTTTATGTTATTCCCTAATTAGATTTATTTGTATCGATTCGAGCTTACGTGCGATGGGAATACGATTTGGGTAGACTCGGTAAACCATGAATTAGCTTTAAACTTGAACGTGAACGTTGTTATGACTTGAACCTGAATATGGACATGAACTTGACACGATTTGACATGGAATATAACCTGAAAACTGGACATGAATCTAGACATGAAAACTTGAACGTGGGCATGACAATTAGATAAACTTGAAAATGGCCAACTCGAGGTTGGGTTGAGTTTGCAGTGTAAATTTGCTCGGAACCGCCCGGCAAATCCAGTGGTTGCAAACAATAGGATCCAATGTGGGTAGTTGGTCATATCGCACGTAAAACCCGAGGTTAGACTATGTTGTGGTGTAAATCTGCCCACAATCGCCCGACAAATCCAGTAACCACAACAGTTAGTCTAATGTGAGAGGTTGAGGTGCACTAATGAATTAATGCCACATGATAGTGTTAAGTCATGAACCACTTGAATATACTTAACCAACTTGACACGATGATTTGATAGGGTTAAGTCATGAACCACTTGAACATACTTAACCAACTTGATACATGAATTGGATAGGGTTAAGTCACGAATTTGAAGGACAACACTTAACCCATTAGAAACCCTAGTTACGCGGTCCTTTTCAGCAGTAACCCACTTAGATGTATCACGATACCCTGGGACTAGGCAGGGTGGGGCACAATTACTGGGCTGATTGTAAGAGACCAGAACGACGGCTGAGTAGGTGCGCCATTGTAGGTTTAGGCGGACTATGGTCGTGCACGTAGTCCGGAGTTGAAAAAACAGGCATTGGGCACCCGTAGATTTACACTGTACGTGCTTGATTCATGTCGGTGGTTGGCACCATAGGACTTGATACACCCTATGGTGGACCTAGCACAGGTAACTACATTTCAGGATAGGGCCGTATGACACAGATACATGACGAGCTAGGACTTGTAGGGAGCCGATCGACTAGTAGATCGTACTGTAGGACCCCGTAATGGGTCACCTCATGATACTGGGCCAAGGGATCATTTCATGGTTAATACTTGACATGGGTTAGAATACTAGTACAGTTGGTGCAGCGAACCTTGAATATGCGATGCCAGACTTGACTTATCTTGTTATCTTAATTATCCTACTAGTTATGTTATCATCCTTATCTTTAATTCCAGTTTTCACATATCATGTTACCTTTACTAGTTTTCATACTGAAAGTCACTAGGGCTTACCAGTCTTTATGACTGACCCTTTTTCTTTCACCTCTTTTTCTTTCGTTTCTTCCCCCCAGGTTCTCAGGGAGGAAACACTAGCTCTTAGCTTGGATTTAGCTTGCTTTCTGACAGCTCATGTACGGTTTGGTCTTGGGCTATGCTATGGCTGCTTCTGCTATTTATGGGGAATAATTTACTTTTGTTTTAAGTTCATGCTTCTTTATTATGAACTTGATGTAATGGAATAATTTGTATTTTGGATATATGAGCTTTTGACTCTTTTCTGGAAAATAATAAAAAGTTGGTTTTTTCTACCGCTGCTTTATTTATGTTCTGCCTTGTGATATCTCTGTGCATGTTTACCTAGATAATACTCCACCAAAACTAGTGCATTCCTTTTGTGAGTGAGCCTAGCGGAGGTGGGGTGTTACACATTACCTCCCGGAGCTCGGAAGTTCCCGGCACCTTCCGGACCTCGAAAGTTCACGACACCTTCCGGACCTCGGAACTTCCTGACACATCTCGTACCTTGAAAATTCCCGACACCTCCCTGACCTTGGAACTTTCCGACACCTCCCCGACATTGGAAATTCCTGACACCTCGGAACTTCCCGACACCTGCCGGAGCTCGAAAATCCCCAACACCTCCTAGACACCAAAAATTCCCGACCGCTCCCTAACAGCAAGGAATCTTGACAAGAAGGATTAATAGAACTTAGTTAATCATTGTAACTACTTATAATGATGTCTACCATTGTACTCTTCTGATATTAAATAAAATCAACAAAGCCTTCACAGTGGACGTAGATTCAATTCGAAAAGAACCACTATAAAATACAATGTACTTTATTTTTAGCACATTTCACCGCATATCGCATTGTTTTTCCGCTTTGGGCATTTAGTTTCAAAATTTTGGAACTCTTGACCGTTGGTGGCCAACTTTTGGGCGTCAACAATTTGGTGCACCAAGAAGGGGGTAAAGCGCACCCTCGACCAATACCTTCGCCCAAACTCGACGAAGCCGTCTTTTCCCATCGTTCTTCGATCATAAGTTTGTAGTGCTTCTCGGATTCATTTTCATCCACCTAGCAAACTTGTCAACAATGGCGAAGAAGGAAAAATCCGGCATTGGCATACCCTCTAATGATAAAGCTCTAGTCCGTCAACGACCTCTTTCCAACAACTTAGCATCTGCCGATGTGGCACCGCCTCCGGTTCTTGAGGCTTAGTTTCTCGCACTTACAAGGAGATTGGAAGAAACCGAGCGACAACTCGATGCCCAAGTCAGACAGAACATGGAATTAATCCATCGACTCTAACAATATGCTAAATGAGATGCTACTCGCCTTTCAGTAAATAGGAGCACTCAACCTCCTTCAAATCATGTCTCCTCGAGCTCCACTTCCATTTATGCTCAATAACCTCATATTCCCGACTCTATAAAAAAAATTTCGACTCCATTTTGCTCAAACATACTAACTACCTTCATAGAGAAAAAACTCGATCGTTGAGCAAGATGAAATCATCGAGCTTGAGGAAAGGTTATATGTGTCGTGTCTAGTCAGTATATTTTCACAACCATTCAACTTTTGATCTAAGGTTATAAATCTAACACATGAGTTTTTTGTTTGTAAGAAGCACGTAAGTAGAAGGGCTTTGTTTTCAACATTTAAGTAGGATGTACACTTTTTGGTCAATAATTTGTATCAACTAATCTGCATAACTAATTTATGTAAAAAATAGTAGATTCAATAAATCATTTAAAATAATTGCATAAATAAAGTTTGTATATTTTACATTAATGCAAGAAGTTTTATGTAACTAAAAGTACGTGTTATATTTTATGTTAGAATTGAACATTTATTAGGGTATTTAGCTATTTGCATTGAAAAAGGTACCAAAATATCCAAATTAGAATTAAAAGAAATTCAGAAATTACCGAAATGAGACTCAAATTTAAAAACTACCCATGGATGTGACGATAATGAAAAATGAAATTTTGAACATCGCTTACAATGTTGTAGTAGCAATATCGATTCTCCAGATTTGACTAAAAATATTATGATATTGATGGCTTTTCATATTTGTCATTTTTTTGATTTGACTAAAAATGGCAGCGGTTATATGTAAGAAGAGGAAGAAGAATACTGCAAATCTAATATGGAAAAGGTGATCAGTATTCTCCACCTTTTATAGTAGTCTATCGTCTCTTCCAACAATAATGCCCGTTCAACGGATTGCACCCATTACCGTTTGCAGGTGCTGTCCACAAAAGATCCTGATCGTTCATTTGAATTTTGAACATCATATCTCTTTAGAAAATTATTACAAAAAAGGTCATGCTTTTTCTAGAAAAAAATAAGACATCACATTATACCTGAACCCAATCTGGTACGGTTCAATACGGAACAGATGGGTGCGTTTATGTGCTTAGTGACGAGATATAGGATCTCCTCCTTACACAAAAGTATTTGACCCTAAGGGACAATATGGAGATTGTGAATTTAGTATATATACATGAATCTTATCTTAAATTTGGTAGTGAGGGACTATTGTATATTTCATCTATATCGGAATTCCAACAATCTCCACGTGCATGACTATATACACCCCCTCACAAAAAGTTGATTATCACATTAAATAAGGAATAATGTTGTATCGATGATAAGTAGATATTTCACTTTGAACTTTCCCCGGTTAAAACTCATTCGATATACTTGGCTAATCAGTGAATTATTCCATCTTGAACCATCAACCGTCTTTATATAATCAGATAATAAATTTTACAAAGCATTATTACCTTCTCATTCAATCCCTTAGTTGCTTTCACTTTAGTCCTGAACAATTTGGTTATGTGAGTGTTTATAGAGAATTTAATACATTGATATTCTCATAGAACCGGGCCATCTCACACTAACATAAATGATCACAACCATTAAGAGTATCCTAGATATACCCCACTTGTTATTTCTAAAATATAGTCATCATTAAAAACATAGCTTTAACCTTTTAATCTTTTGTTGGCATGCATTTTATTATACATCATAAGAATGGTCTGCAAGGACTTAGTTCTAAAATACATTACTTTTAGAATTACTCAGAACTGTTTTGCCTATTGATCCTAGTCTGTGGGATCTCCGGTCGCTAGGATAGGTTTCTGTATAAGGTAACTATCTTTTATTTAGGCTTATAAACTCGTCACGCTCGATGTGAAGTTGATTTTCTCACGTGATAAACCTTCAATAAATGGATACACTAGGTTATCGTGGGTTCTTACATAATCAATGGAAATACTTCCATTAGAGAGTAATTGCCTAACTTTCTTATAGCATCACGAATGTATTGTGATCTGCCACTATACACAAAGTTTTTCCTCTAGTTAACACTGCTTGATTATTGTAGTGAATACATATAGTTGTTACATGTTTGGGCTAAGCTGAGATATCTTCCAAGAACTGACAAAGCCATTCTGATTCTTCATTTACTTTATCTAAAGCGATGAATTCAGATTCCATATTAGTTCCAGCTATGCAAGTTTGTTTAGTAGATTTCCATGACACTACTACTCTTTCAAGATTAAAGACATAACCACTTGTGGATTTAGATTCCTTTGAATACGCGATCCAGTTTGCATCATTGTACCCTTCTAAGACGGCTGGATATTTTCAGTAATGTAAAGAATAATTTGTGGTATTCTTTAAATACCTCATCACTTTCATTAGTGCTTTTCGGTGCTCCTTCATTGGATTACTTGTATACCTGCTTAATCGACTTACTACATAAGCAATATCTGGTCTTGTGCAATTTATGAGATACATAAAGTATTCTATCATACACGAGTATTTCTGTTGCCTTACATTTTAATTTGTGTTTCTATGTTGTACTTCTTATGGATTAAAAGGCTTCAAATCCATAATTTTGTAAAAAAAATTGAATCACTTTGACTACATAGCATGACTAAGATAATTCAATTACAATAGGTGTTCATATTATTTTGATTTCCAACATATCGTCTGCAACTCCTAAACCTTTTATATCAAAAGTATATATTAGAATTTTTTATGGCCTCTATAACTTTAATATTATGACCAAAGATTAGCATATCTTTCAAATATAGATAAATCATCATGTATAATCGTCCAGCTTGTTTATAATAAACACATTTATCACATTTATTTCTATGAAAACATTTGGTATCATGACATTCTAAATTTTTCTGCCATTGTTTTGGAGTTTGTTTGAGTCTGCATAATGATTTGATCAGTCTGTAGACTTTATTCTCATTTCCTTTAGAGATAAAACCTTCAGGTTTCTCCTTGTAGAACTCCTCAGCGAGATCTTCATTTAATAATGTTGTCTTTACATCCATTTGATGAATTAACAGGTTATGGATGGATGCAATTTCTATTAACATTCTTATAGAGATTATTTGTTTAAACGACGAATAAGTATCAAAGAAGTCTTCACATTTTTTTAACAATATTCTTTGGCAACTAATCTGGCTTTATATTTATCAATAAAACCATTTGATTTTAATTTCTTCTTGAAAATCCAATCATAACGATTTTGTTTTATTCCAAATGGAATATTAACTACTTCCCAAATTTTATTACTTATAATTGAATCAATCTCACTTTCGATTGCTTCTTTCCAACAGGAAGATTTTGAAGATGACATTGCCTCTTTGTAAGTTTGAGGTTCTTGTTCTAACACATAAGTTAAGAATTATGAGCAAAAAAGATTTATAAGTTCTTTCCCTTACGCTCTTGGATGTTCTTACGCTTCTTTTTAGTTCAATTTCCTCAACTTCACGATGAGTTTCATCTTCATGTGGATTAGTCGATTTTTCTCTTGTCTTTTAGGGACATAATTTCATTCATTCCTTTTATGTAGAAACACATATTCAAAGAATGAGGCATCTCTAGACTCCGTTATTGTATTTTCGTTAATGTCAGATATATCAGACTTGAATACCAAAAATCTATAGACATACCTATTTTGAGCTGAGTCTAAATAGTAATAATCTACAGTTTTTGGTCCAAAATTGACTTTTTTGGAAGGCGAAACTAGACTATTGCCAAGGACCCCGCACTTTGAGGTATTTAAAATTGTATATGTCCTTTCCATAGCTTATCTGAAATTGTTCAGTTTTGTTTTGAGGAACCTTGTTTAATATATGATTAAGCATATTTAAGGCTTCCACCGCAAAAATTCCTTGATAGGCCAAAGGGAAATAATATTGCATTAATCATATCTTTAATGTTTTTCCCGGCTATACCATTTTGTTATAGTGTGAATTATATCATTTTCTACACAAAATGTTCGAATTGTGAGTCATATTCTCCACCTCGATCAGATCTCAATATCTTGATCTTTTTATTTAACTGATTTTTTACTTCAGCCTTATAATTTATAAATGACGTAATCGCTTCATCTTTACTAATTAAAAGATAAGCATAACAATATCGTATATAGTCATCAATAAAGGTGACAAAATACTTTTTCTCACCTCTTTAGGTAATGATTTAAAATCGTATAGATCGGTATGAACCAAACCAAGTGATAGAGTACTCCTATCAATAGTATGAAATGGTTTCTTAACTATTTCTGCTTCTACACATGTCTCGCATTTATAGTTTTTATTTACTTGAAATTTAGGAATTAATCCCAGTTTGATATTTTTTCCATTTTTTGGAAATTAATGTGTCATAATCTATCGTACCATAAAAAAATTCCATGCTCAACCAAATAAGAAACTTTAATTTTATTAATAGCACAAGTAGAATTCATAGTTTTGTTGCCAACTACTGCTACATTTACCTTAAATTGGGCATCAAATAAATATCCCTTCCTATGTACATTCCGGCTTTGGACATAACCATTTTTCTTGACTCGAAAATTATTTTAAATCATTTCTTCAATAATACTGAGCCAGAAATGAGATTATTGTGTATGTTAGAAACATGAAGTACGCTATTTAACTTGACTGTTTTCCAGAAGTGAATTTGAGGATGACTGTGCTATTGCCCTCGTTATGTAAAGTACAGAATTACTCATATAGAGTTTTTCTTTTCGATTGATCTTCATGTATGTAGAAAACAATGATTTGGTAAAACAAACATAAGGAGCAGCACATGTTTCTACCTACCACAATGCATGGTATTGAATCAAATTGCATTTAGAAACAACCGCTAAAAATCCTACTTCCATGTTGTCTACAGTGTTCGTCTTTGAGTTGTGTTCCTTCTTGTTTCTGCAATCTCTAACGGTGTGTCCTCTTTTTCCATAAGCCTAATAGTCGTCATTAAACTTCTTGTTTTTTTTTTTGGTGTCTTTGGTTTGTTTTCTGGAGCTTTTCTCTTATTTGGAAAATTCTTCTTTTTGATTTAGTGACGTGTCCTTTGATCTTTGACCCTTCAGCCACAAATCCCTCCTCTCTTTATTTTGTAATTCCACGGTTATCTGCCTCAAACTTAAGTCGGAATATGAGGTCGAGTAGAGAGATTTCTTTCCTTTTATGCTTTAGATATATAGTTATGGTAGTCTCTCCATAATGAGGCAATTTCTCTGTTATGGCTCCAACCAAAAAGGACTCTCCAATCATATGGCCTTCTGCTTCTAATTCATTAATGATTATTTGAAGTTCATGAAGTTGAATGGTCACAGATTTGGAGTTTACCATCTTGTAGTCCATGAATTTATACCCTATAATGAATTTCTTCAGACTAACAATTTGTGCCCTGTACTTTGTGGCAAGTGCATTTAAGAGGGCATTTGCTGTCTTTGTAGGCTGATACACTTTGTATAATATCTCGTCTAGACAGTTCAGAATATAATATCTACACAGAAAGTCGGAGTACTTCCATTTATCAAAAGCATCTTTGTTTGTTTCCTTGGTTCGACCTGGTGAAGATACTCATTCCTCCTACTTGAGATACCACTGCAGCTCGAATGTGGTGAAATAAAACAACATCTGACTCTGTCATGTCCAAAAATTATCACCGTCTCCTTTAGAAAGATCAAGTATATATGTTGTAAAAGAGCTTATGTTTGATATTTTTTCGTTGTCGTTTCATGTTGCACAAAGAACAGTTCAGGAAATATAGAACAAATGATCCTGACTTGAATGTAGAATAAATCAAGTCTAAAATCAAATCAGTTTAGGCACCGACAGTCAGTCAGAATTATAGACAAAAAGTTTTAAGAACGTTTATTTTCAAAGAGTAATTAAACCGTGAGCACAATGATGGGGACTCTACGGTTTGCCTTAGTAATCTCTTGAAGATCTTGCATGTGTTTAACAATAAGTATAGGCTCTCATTCATATAAAAATACATAGCCCTAAGATATAAAAATTAAGAATTTAGAGTATATACATGAATTTTGTCTTAAATTAAGTAATATGGGAATAATGCAAATTTCATTTATCTTGTAATTTCAAATATTACAGTCGTTACTTAAGGGTTTTTGATGGTAACTACACTTCAACTGTATAATATCCAGATGAGAATGAAGCACAAGTTTCTTTTATGTATTTGAATTATTTTGCAATAGAATACATTTGATTCACACTGTTGCATGTGCATTGAACGAACCAGCAAGAAGAGGAAGCAAAATTATTGATAACGTGATTATTGTGACAAATGACAATTCATGCGAGATCTTAAACGGACACATAACATTGGTTAATTTGCTCCTTGCAAATCGAAGGAAGCATAAATGCGTACACACATCAGTAGCCATTTCGCTTTTGTATCTACAGTCGTCAAAAAAAGTACAAACACTTCATAAATTTAGCACATGAAAAACACGTCAACATAGTTAATTAAAAAAAAATCCATTTTCACATAGTAAAACGCTGCAGGAGATCAATCAGTGACAAACGCTATTGATTGTCGCATTGAATTAGAAAACAACGTATTGGTAAACACATAACCACTACCTCCCCTGTGCATGGGTCACCCATAATTTACACTATTAATTATTCCCCCTCCTTTTCCACTCTCCCTCCTACTACTTAAAAGCCTACCACCTCAGTGCATTTGTTACCACACCTTATACACATACATCCATGATCTTCTTCTCTAACAACCACCTAAAAGCCTCTCTTTACCATACATTATGCCGCGCCCATGATCTCTTCTTCTTCGTCCATTTCTTCTCCATCCTCCTCCTCTGTTTCTTCTAATTCTTCTAAAAAGCGAAAAGCTTGCGATGCCAACAAATGCGTAAAAGAAGATAATATCCCATGTATAAAGGAGTGAGGGTGCGTAACTAGGGCAAGTGGGTGTCGGAGATCAGAGAACCAAGGAAGAAGACAAGGACTGGCTAGGCACATTCTACTTCCCCTAAAGATGTTTTGTGTACATGGCATCGATCTAAATTGGCAGGTGGTATTCCCCCAAATGGAACTCCGTTGCAAATTCAACAACGAGCTTATGTCATCATGTTACACATTATTACTCAACGCCTTTTTTGCGATAGGTCGAAATCTAGAATCTCTCTTCATTGGCTCCCTTTTATTACGGACTTTGACGAGTGCAGAACATATGCATGGGGTGCGGCGGTTCTAGCTACCACATATGCAGAGTTCACTAGGACTGCTTTGGTGTAACAAAAGGAGACGGGTGGATGTTTGAGTCACATTCAGGTATTAATGTGTTAACTAACCTTTTTTAGACATTAGGTCAAACAGCTTCTGTGCCAAATGGGTGAACATGACTTCACTAAGGGATAAAGCATCACCAGGCTCGCACTTCAGTTAGCTGCTCGGTCGCACGATGCTTGCAACTATAGCTCGCTTGCACAGCCGGGGTCGAGCAGGACAAGTCATCGTGGGGTCGAACATTAGCTGACGAGTCGTTCAACCCAAGCTGGTCGAGCAGTCAGCCTCCACAAGCTCAGTCGAGTAGCTTCCAAGTGCCTTCTGGTCGAGTCGCACAGCTCTGCTTTGAGAGTTCGGTCGAGCAGCCTTTCAAGGGAGAGGTCGAGCATGGCTTGCATGAGAGATCAAGCAAGTTCCAGGTGCATTAATACAATGGCAAAACCGTGGTTTTAAATCCCATATTTGTACAGTAAAGCAAATGCATTAAAAGACAAAGGCAGTATTGTGTAAATAATGTTTCAAGTACAAAAGGAGCCACTTGGTCAACTCTAAAACAAAGTAAAGGCCATCCGTGCGAGAACAATGTGGACCACACATCTTCTAGTCGCTCGCGCATGTGTTAGAGAGGTCGTCCATGCGTTATTTTCTGCTCGCTCGCGCAAAACCATTCTGGTCGCTCGCTCTTATGTGCCAGCTGGGTACAGCTGGCTCCAGTTGTGTACAGGTGTCCAGTGGTAGTTCCGTAAATACACCAACGTCCAACCAGAACCCTGTACACCATAATTACGACTTCGCCACATGGACCAAACTTTTCCTATAAATATTCCATTTCACCATACTTCAAAGGACTGATTCTTGGACCCCGAAGGGCTACCCAAATCACTTCTCCACCGTTCTTAAGCAATCCAAGCTCCATTAATGGCTTCCTAAGCTCACTCCATCTTCCTCCAACATCAAATGGATCAAATCTCCTTCATGCTCCATGAAAAATCGCTCTAGCTCGATCCACATCATCTCAAATCTCCATTAGAGATCCATTCAAGCTCACTCAAAGTTCTCCGATCTTCATTCATTCTCTCCAAGCCGAGATCCGCCATCTCTAAGCCTAGATCCGCCATCTCCAAGCCTAGATCCGCCATTTTACTTCTCTCCAAGCCACCATTAATCCTCCTCCGAGCTTCGATTCATATCTTAACCGCTATGGACTCATCGTTGATCCACTAAGTGCTCAAATCGTGGAACAAACACTCCCACACTCATCGCATTCAAAGGAACCAACCATTTCCATAATGAATTAGAGAGAATGAAGTCATTAAAGAGAGGAAAATCATTGTATAAAGAGAGAATGAGCCAAAATTACTTCAAAAATGGACTTTGTAAATCTCTCCATGATAATGAAAATTACTTCAAAAATGGACGTAGATCTATCCTAGATCAACCCACTATAAAAATCTTTGTGTTTTTGCTGACTTTTTCCCGCTTATTTTGCGATCGTGGCTCCTTTTAATTTCTAACCATATTGGTGAAGTGTGGTTCACGTACCTCTAATGTTTGAACCATTTTTGGTTTAACATTTGGCGCACTTCGTGGGGCCACATTCGGACTTCCTTTACACTTTTCTCTTAAGAGCCTACCATTGAATTTCTAAGCCTACTTCCACCATAGATTCTACAAGTCTAAGATCTAGGCCAGTCGACGAACTCTCTTACAAATTCAAAGCCTTGTCTGAGATCATGGCCTAATCTAAGAAAACCACAAGCAAAACCGTTGGAGAAGACAACAACGTTGCCAACAACGAAGCTACACTGCTTACTAACCGTTTTGAAGTTGGCGAAAACTCAATAGGTGGAGCCGGTGTAACTAAGAATGAGTTGGATGCCGCTATTGCCAACATGAACCAATGGATGGATGCTTCTACTAAAGCTATGATGGAAAAACTTGATGCTATCCTTAATACTCGACCAAATCCACCACCTCAAAAGGTCTATGTCGATCTTGACGAAAATGCCAACTCATCCGCTTCTAACCATGATCGCAACGACAACATGGAAGATGATAACGAATGGTTGAACGATAAAGACGAGGCTAACGTCGAAAACTCGAAGCCAAAAGCTAAGAATCGTTTTGTGATGAAAGCTCGAAGGGTTACCAGCCCCGTCATGGGGACACCTCCTCGTCGGGAAGGTAAAGGACCTAAGCTCTCTAACCAAGATCGCATGCCTAGACGAACATTTGGTAAAGAGCTCAGCTTCGCAGAGCGTCATAATACTGAAGAGTACATCTTGGATATGATAGAACAAATTATGAAGAAGAATCAAGCTCTCAATGATGATGATAGGGAATGGGATTTCTCTCCTGACAGGGCTCCGTTTACCGAGAGAATTCGAGAAACCAAGTGCCCGAAGAAATTCAATCCTCCAAGCTTGCCTCCGTACAACGGCTTTGTTGATCCAAAATACTTTATGTTCAAATACGAGTGGCACATGAGTGCGGCAAAAGCAACAGATGAGATGAGATGCCTATATTTTCCTCTCTACTTAGAAGGTACTGCGTCACTATGGTTCACAAAGCTACCACCTAAGTCCGTAGACCGATTTGACCAAAAAGTTCAAGGAGCAGTTCCGCTTATATGCTACCAAAGCTAAGGATGACATAACACTTTCAGCAATGAAGCAGAATCCAGGGGAATATGTTAAAGTTTTTGTCAGTCAATTCAATGTCGCTTTGTTCAAAGTAAGAAACCCAGAACCTCGCATAATCCTCTTGTCCCTAATCGGCGCCATAGACGAGAAGAGCGAATTCGGTAGATAGATTAAAATGAAAGAACCGACATGCTTGAGAAATTCTATAAAAAGGCCGAGATGTACATGAGAGTCGACACTAATCCTATACCTTTTCAGATTACTAATGCCAACCCGCTTCTTGAAGCTCTCAAAAATGTTGCTACCCAATATAATCAAAAGAATACTCAAGGGCAGAAGCGCGCTAATGACGAGAATGACAACAAGGCTAATAAAAAGTCTCGCCATTTCAACTCATCAGAGCTGAAGCCTTTGAATGACACTCCTGAAAATATCTATCTTGCAACAAAGAATTCTGAAGAGCATGCGGAGCCAAATCCGATAAGGATTAGCGACAAAGCAGCAAACTCGGGAAAGTTATGTAGATTTCACAACTAGCCTGGTTATAACACTAATGAGTGCCGACACATGAAGAACCTCATCGAGGAATTGATCAGGAAAAATAAGCTGCAACAATATGTAAAGAATCCGCAAGCCAGGAATCTTTCTGCAACTCCCCAGGGGAGGGGCGTCAAACGATCAGTTTGGTCCAAGCAACGGAGCTACAGCTCAAACCAATACAAAGCTGATCATAAACTTATAAACTTTGACGGTGCTCCGATTTCAATGGCTTAGAATAAGTGATCAACATCGCCACCGCTTTACTTCATGCTCTATTTCCTGCTTTAGTTCATGCTTTAATTCATGTTTTACTTTCTTCTATATCTTCTTGTAAACAGTCTGTAATAATCTACAAGTGATGCACTGAACATTAGCTCTACGACTAAGAGCATATATGTCTGAATGAATTTCTTGCTTGCAAAATTATATGTTAAATTAAAACTTGCTTAAAAGTTGATTTCATATTGCAGACCATCTGTTGAGCACTTGTTCCTTTAGAATCTGACAAACATAGCGACACCAACAACGTTAGTCCAAGTGCCAAATGCTATAACTATTGGCATACACAAATGGGAAATTAGAGAAGCACCACCATGAAAAGTGAATGGGAAGAGTCGCAAAGATTCGAACAGTGAGCAAGCGCCATGACAAACAAACGAAGGAGCTGTAACTTTTGTCGAAGGGGCACTTCCCCAAATGGGAGGTTTAAAGCCTCAGTTCTTAAACTGAAATAACCTGCCAAGTCAAGCGTCCAATAAAGAAACTAATGGTTGCCCCCTGGAACAATACAACAACAACTCCAATTCATTTGCATAGCATCTGAAAATATCAAATGTAAAGAATGACCAATTCATATACGTAGCATCTGAAAATATCAGATGTGAAGAATGACCAATTCATATGTGTAGCATCTGAAAATATCAGATACCTATTCATTTGCGTAGCATCTGAAAATATCAGATGTGAAGAATGACCAACTCATTTGCGTAGCATTTGAGAATATCAAATATGAAGAATGATAAATTCATTTGCGTAGCATCTGAAAATATCAGATGTGAAGAACGACCAATTCATTTGCATAGCATTTGAAAATATCATATGTGAAGAATGATCAATTCATTTTGTGAATAATGAAATCCATTTGCGTAGCATCTGAAAAATCAGATGTGAAGAATGAAAAACCATTTGCGTAGCATCTGAAATATCAGATGTGAAGAATGAAATCCATTTGCATAGCATCTGAAAAATTAGATGTGAAGAATGAAAAACCATTTGCGTAGCATCTGAAATATCATATGTGAAGAATGAAATCCATTTGCGCAGCATCTGAAATATCAGATGTGAAGTGTAAAAATCCAAAGTCCTCCCCGAGCGGGGCACTAAACCCAAAGACCTCCCATAGCGGGGGCACAATATATAAGTCCTCCCCTTGCGGGGAACAACTCAGGGGATCTATGCATGTTGGCAAGTTCAAATAGAAGTGCTAAAACAATCAATAAATTAGGAATTCCTATTGTATTGACAAAACTCAGGGGCTTTATGCATGTTGTCAAGTTCAAATAACTTTTTCCAATAAAGTATAAGCTTTTGGCATGACAATTATGATTAAGGAAATCTGACAAACTAATCCAATGGAGTTTTCATAACATCACAATAAGCCAGAAACCAAAAAAAGAAGCTAATACATTTGGCTTGAACTTGCCTTCGAAATAGGGGCATTTGAAATTTTTTGGCAAAGTCGATAAAACTCACTCCACCGATAAGGTTCAACTTGGGAAACCCAATTAGAATTTCTTGGCACAAAGGCTCCCTCGTTTGCAAACCTCCTATTGAGTAATAATTATGCACAGGAGCGAGTCGTTGTGAAATAGAGATTCATATCCTAAAACGATCCATTGTTTCAAAGTAAATCCAAAATTCTGAATCCATCCAAAGGATGCAATCGCTCTGACCTTAGAAAATCAAATCGAAATTCCGATTTAAATAGATACACGTTTCATAAAACGTAAACCGTCATACAAGATCAAATAAGCCTTTAGAAAAACAAAACTTGAAATCTGCAATCAATATACATATCGATTAGCAGAACTCAAGAACTGTTTTGAATTCGAATTTGAGTACTATATATATGCAGACAATGTTTAACGGATTCTAAACAGCTAAACAAAATAGTTATGCAGAGGCACGTCACTCAGTTCGCCGTAAGTCGTTCTTTAATGATTAACTAACCTGTTATTGATGTGGACGATCAATAACCAAGTATAAGTCCAAAATCGTGCAAGTGCTTGTTTTCATTACAGAACAGGTGGCACAAAACATGTGAATCCAATCAACAAGTTCTGCACTTGGATCGTTTGGAGTCAACAAGTCAAAGCTCGATTTGCCATAGAAAACAAAAGGCTAAAACTGAATCTCGAAGATAAAATATATCAACAACGTTCTTTTCGAAGCCTACATTTCTTGCAAGCAAAAAATACAAGCTTCGAGGGGCAAATGTTAACTAACATTTTTTAGACATTGGGTCCAACAACTTCTGTGCTAAATGATTGAACATGACTTCGCTAAGGGATAAAGCATCACCAGGCTCGCACTTCAGTTAGCTACTTGGTCGCATGATGCTTGCAACTACAGCTCGCTCACAGAGCCAGGGTCGAGCAGGAAAAGTCATCGTGGGGTCGAACATTAGCTGACGAGTCATTCATTCCAAGCTGGTCGAGCAGTCAGCCTCCACAAGCTCGGTCGAGCAGCTTCCAAGTGCCTTCTGGTCGAGTCGCACAACTCTGCTTTGAGAGGTCAGTCGAGCGGCCTTTCAAGTAAGAGGTCGAGCATGGCTTGCATGAGAGGTCGAGCAAGTTCCAAGTGCATTAGTACAATGGCAAAACAGTGGTTTTTAATCCCATATTTGTACAGTAAAGCAAATGCATTAAAAGTAAATGGCAGTGCTGTGTAAATAATGTTTCAAGTACAAAAGGAGCCACGTGGTCAGCTCTAAAACAAAATAAAGGCCATCCGTGCAAAGCGGGAACAGTGTGGACCACATATCTTCCAGTCGCTCGCTCATGTGTTAGAGAGGTCGTCCATGCGTTATTTTCTGCTCGCTTGCGTAAAACCATTCTGGTCGCTCGCTCTTATGTGCCAACTGGGTACAACTGGCTCCTGTTGTGTATAGGTGTCCAGTATCAGTTCTGTAAATACACCAGTGTGCGACCAGAACCCTATACACCATAATTACGACTTTGCCACATGGTCCGAACTTCTCCTATAAATACCTAATTTCACCACACTTCAAGGGTAACACCCCGTGTTTTCTGTTAACATAAACTAACGAATTAAACAATAATTAATTTTAATGTGAGAATCAAGGGAAATGGGTTATGCCATTGTGTTCGTCTCGGAATTCTGGTTGAGATAGAGTTCGAGTTTGCGTAAATTGGACTTCGTATGAAGAAGTTATGGCTGTCGGAAGTTTCCAGAAAATTCAAATAAATTCAAACAGCTCGAAAACAGATTCAAAATTCAAATCAAAAGTCAAAAGCTGGTCGGGCGAGAAAATTCCCGCTTAGGACCCAGGTCGACCAGGAGGTCGACCCTAGTGTCGACCTCCCCCTACCGGTCGACCTGGGGGTCGACCTAGCGGTCGACCTAGCGGTCGACCTGCCCCCCCCCCCGGGCAGATCTGAAAGATGATGACTTTGTGACTCAGTGCTAAGTCATTAGGACTGAGGTGTCACCCTATCTTGACTGGATGGTCTTGATTGAATCTTAGTTGATCGGACAGCCTAAATTAATCCTAAATTCTATATAAACACATGTAGACTCAAACCTTAGAACCTAATCAAAATTAGAACCATGGCCGTCATGCTGTCACCCTACAACCTAAAGTAGCCGTCATCAACTAAGGAAAAGTAAAGCTAATCAACTCAATTCAACTCAAGTTTATAACAACAACAATAAATTTGTCTACTTCAAAGGCGAGCTAAATCAATTTCAGAACTCAGATCCCAAAACTCAAGACCTTCTTTGAGTTGTGAGTTCAATTTCTTTAATAAGATAATTAACAAGTTAATTGGGTTGAGTTATAATTTGGGTTATATGGCCATGTTTGTGAAACATTGGAAAAATGTGATATTTTGTGAATATATGCTAGTTGTTCATAATGAAAGTTTTTGTTGTGGATTCCTTTGTATATGCCCAATCATCTATGTTCAACTTGATTCATGTTTGACATCATTTTATATGCAAGTTTGGGTGTAGATTATATGCTAGTTTCTATGTGAATTGTACACAAGTTTACATGTGAACCAAGTAAAATGACTATATGCAAGTTTAGGTAGAAATTGGATTCACATATATGCAATTTTTCACCTTTAGATTTAGATCTATGACATACATAGTTTTATGCAAGTTTGTGACTATGGTCTATGCAAGTTTTAGGTGAAAACTGTATTCATATATGCAAGTTTTGGGTGAAAACTATATTTATATATGCAAGTTCACACCTTTTTGCCTATGTTTAGATTCATGACAATACCAAGTTTATGCTAGATATGTTGTAATCCTTATTTGTAAGTTAGATCCAATTTGTGTGTTATGCAAATTTGCGGTGTTTCATCCCTTTTATGTGTTAGACTAATAGCTAGTCTAATATATATATATATATATATGTCATAATAAGCGAATGAACAACGTGGGGACGGTGGGGGTAATATTGAATATATACATATTGAGAATTGGCATGTATTGGCCTTAAAAGGCATACAATTAATTTGAGGTAATAATTGGTATAATTTGTATACCTGAAATAAATGGACATAATTTAGGTGACAATTATGGACATAAGTATATTTGGAATTTATTTACAAATTTGAATAGGGATATTAATCCAATATGGGGTTAAATAAAGATGTGTAATAATAAACCGCCTAAGACACGAGGTTAGACTCTTTTGTGGTGTAAGACTTCCCGGACCCGCCCGGCAAATCCAGCAGCCACAAATGCCAGTCTAATACGAGAGGTCAAAGGCATGAATTAAATGCGTAACAGTTGTAAAGACACGAGGTTAGGCTCGTTTGTGGTGTAAGACTGCCCGGACCCGCCCGGCAAATCCAGCAGCCACAAATGCCAGTCTAATGTGGGAGGTCTTTACAAGGTTATGGTGTTAATGAATTAAGAAACACTTAACCAGATAAACATGTGGTGGGACATGGGGGGTTAAGTGGGTGCCTTGGGTGGCATGTGAAATTAAGAGGGTGCCTTGGTTGGCATGTGAAATACGATTAGATGCACTTAACCAAGATTGAAACATGTAAGAAGACATGAATAAGAATGGGGTTAAGTGGGGGAAAACCTTAGAGGGGACCAAGCATAGGTGGAAAGCTTGTGTCATACATGAGGGCCCTTTTCAAACCAGTAACCCATTAAGTATCTTTGTGGGCTCGACCCAAGTCGAGGACGGGACACGCGTACTGGGTTTGATTATAAGAGGTCAAAAGGGGTTAGCAATGGCAACGCTAGTCCAACGGGGTCATGTGCGTGTGTGGCCTCGGGCTGGTAGGTAAGACATTGTTGCATCGTGTAGGTATAAGTCGTGCATTTTTTGTGGTATCGGGTTGCCACATTGGGGAGTGATTCACCCCACTGTGGGGCCTGCACGGGTATCTACGAGTTAGGGAGCCGATTGAGTGGGGGTAGTGGGTACACCTAGTGGAGATAGGGGCAGGCGGCACCTATGAAGGCAGCTAGGGGTACACGAAACTACCATTATCATTATTAAGTTTGGTATGCGGGATCAACTTTTAGTGTGTTTGGTGTAGTGCAATGTAGTAATTATCTTATGATTAGGTGCGCCTTTAACTTTGTATTTGTTCATCTTATTCCTTTGTTTACTCTGACATGCCCACTGGTTCACAGTCATTTCCTTATTTTCCAGCTTATGCCTTATCCTAGTTACTTAATGATTATATTGTTAAAGTTATTGCACTCGCCAGACTTTATGTCTGACCCCCTTTGTTTCCACCTCTTTTCTTCCTTCCCCCTCCCCCCATGTGCTCAGGATGGGACTAGCACTAGTGGAGCCTGATTTGGACAGCTTTATCTCTCTCTTTTTGGAAGTTGCTTGGATCGCTGAAGTAAAGTTCAGCCTATCTTATTTATGGCTATTTTATGTTGGGGTTATGTCTTTTATTTTATGTACTCAGAACTTATTTGTCAAGATGGATAATAAGTGTATTTGGTTTTGTAGTTGGTTTTTGATGTGATGTAACCAAACTATTTCTCCGCTGCAATAAAAGTGGTTTTTGTTTTCCAAGTACATATATATTTATCTGTCTTGTTTACTTTTCTGTTCTATACACAATAAATGCTCCACCAAAATTAAGGCATTCCCTTTGTGAGTTACCTTAACGGAGATGGGGTGTCACGCGTGGTATTAGAGCTGAAGGTTACCAGAACAGATAAGATATTTCGAAAAACTATTTTTCAAAAAGCATTTTATAAAGAAATACTTTCAAAAATATGTTTTAAGGAAAGTATTTTTAAGAGAAAAGTTTATTTTAAAAACATAACCCCCAAGAGCCATATATCTTTCTTTCGAATTATCCGTTTGAATCTCTTCATTTTCTTTTCAGCATGTCTGGAATTCCCGAGATACCCGAAGGGATACCGATACCAGGTTGGTTTAGAAGGTATTTGGAAGCTAGGGCCAATGTCGCAGGCCCAGCAAATGCTCCTCCTCCTCCTCCCCGTATTGGTACTTTCGCAAAGATATGCAAGGACTTTCAGGAAATGGGAGGAAAACCTTTTCACGGGTCGGAGACGTTTGTTGAAGTTCGAAATTGGCTAAAGGAGGTGGAAGAATTGTTTATAATCTTTGAGGTAGAAGATGGAAGAAAGGTCCAGTTAGCTGCTGGTATATGAAGGATGAGGCCTCGTTTTGGTCGGAGGTCACTAATGGAGAGCGTCTAGTTGATACATGGCCGGATTTTAGGCGAAGGTTTGAGGCAAAGTTTCTCTCACGGGCCGAAGAGAATTTATACATGGAAAGGTTTTTGGCATTGAGGCAGGGAAATCTATCAGTAAAAGTGTACGTCAACAAGTTCAATTAGTTAGCGAGATTTGGCTTGGACTTGGTGAATACACCCGAAAAGAAGGCCCTGAGATTTGTTAAGGATTTGAACGAGCCGCTATATGGGTTAGCTATGACCCACATCCCTATAGGGGCCACCTTTGAGAGACTAGTTGACATGGCGCTTATGCATGAAGAGGAGAAAGGCGCCAATGCTAATAATGTACCTGAAAAGAAAGGGGATCAAAAGAAACTACAACAGCAACAGCAGAACAAGAAGGGTGGTAAAGACAACAATGGCAAGGGAAAGAAAAGATGCTTTAACTGTGGGACACCAGGCCATCTGAGCAAAGACTGTGGGAATGAGAGGCGACAGTGAAATGAGTTCCGACTCATACCTTGGAAATAGGAATCAAGGAGCTACGAAATCATGAAGTCAAATGCGGTCAAGGCACAATGGAATTAAGCTCATGGAAATGCGGCTTAGATGCGCGCATCATATCTCTTTTTAAGAGTATATCGTTGATCCCTGGTTCTCCTGTAGATCTTGCTTGCATGCTATCGCTTGGTGGATATCCTCTCGGTCCTGTTTCTGTTACAAACCCCGTAAGGAGTTTGTCTTGTTTATCTTCTCGATCCTATCTTGGGAACCTTAGGTAGAACTCTATGGATGTAAACATGTATTTGAAACATGTTATGATTGATATGGTTGCAAGTGGTTGCTCGTGGATGCGCGAATACACGTTAGATACTAGATCGACGCACTCACATTTTTCATTGCATATGCATGAGTATTTATACTTGTTTGAAAGTTAATGTGTTGTCATGCGGATGTTGCATATGAACGAATGTTTGTGCACGCATGTAGTACTTATATGACTAGGACTATTTGCATACATGTTGGATTCATGGCACTAAACATATTTTGCATTAGAAAGATCATTCAGGCCTGATCATTAGCATTAGCTAAGGAACATATACACACACTTTCTGCATGTGTTCATAAAGCATTAGGAGTCTTTTAAGGACCATGGTTGCATGTGGATGATGTTTTGAGTAGATGGATGGTAGGATACGTTCTTCCTAACTTGGAGATTTCGGGGACGAAATCCTTTAAGTTGGGGAGAATGTAACAACCCGGATTTTTACAACATGCTAAGACAAGAATCAAGGCAGAATTTAATTATAAATTCTGAATCAGGAGAAACGGGTTGCGCCATTACGTTCGTCTCGGAAAAATACGCGAAATAGAGTCCGAGTTTTCGAAAATTGGAGTCCGTATGACCCAGTTATGGCCCGTCAAAGTTTTCAGAAAAATTCAAGTTCAAAAACAGTTCAAATTTGAATTCAGAATTCAAATTCAGCCAAGCAGGACAGGCGGGAAAATTCCCGCCACCCCCAAGTCGACAGGGGAGTCGACACACCCCAGGTGGTGTCGACTGCCCAGTCGACACCCCTGTCGACTTGGGTGGTCGGCCAGTTTGGCCTGGGTGTGCCTGACTTGTTCCTCAAGACATGCTTTTGGGCCTGGTCTATTGGCATGTGACGGGTTTTGAGGGTTCAGATCTATCCTAGGGTTAATCTAAGGGCCTAAACTACTCCTAATCTCTATAAAAACACCCTAGGACCTAACCTAAATCACTAAAAATCATTCTAGCAACTAAGTGCTGCCAAAATCTATCTTGATCATGGCCTCCATCTCCAACCCCAAGAGCTTATGCATTCAAATTGGATCTGAATCAAAGGTGCTAGCTTGCTACATCAAATCAAGGCAGTGGATCAACATTGCTACGCAAATTTCATGACGATTCTTCAACAAAGGAGCCACCTTTCTTCGTCAAGACGATGCATGATCCTTCCCTAAGCCTCGCTATGTAAGTTCTAGCTACTTGTAGATTCTAACGGTGGTTCTAATGTGACATGGAATAAAATGCGATGAAACATAAGTATGCTAGCCTATGTGAACCTAATTTTGCCCCTTTTCAATGATCTATGACCTTGGGCTAAGTTTTAGCGACTTAATCATGCCACTCATGTTATGTTTAACCTAGTTTATCTTGCAAGTTTGAATCTTTATCTATGGAATGTTAGCATGAACCTTTGGGAACCATTTGACTTGTGAAACATTGGCAAAGACTTGACTTTGGGGCTTATGCATGTAAATGAACCCAAATTCCCTTATGTTATCATGCATGTTTGTGGCCAAATTGCATGTGGCCAAATTCCCTTATGATACTATGCATGTTAGTGGCCGAATTCCCTTATGATACTATGCATGCTTGTGGCTGAATTCCCTTATGATACTATGCATGCTTGTGGCCAAATTCCCTTATGATGCTATGCATATTTGTGGCCAAATTTCCTTATGATACTATGCATGCTTGAGGCCAAATCCTTTAAGATAATATTCACGTTTGCGGCCAATCCCTTTATGATATCTCGCCGGTTTGAGGCCAATATGTTGGCATAATACCCCTACTATGTGACTCGCTTCCACTTGGGTTGGAAATACGTTTGGGTAGCTTAGGAAAAACGTGAATATGACACGAAAACTTGACATGGGGTTTACATGAGAACATGACACTCATGATACATTTAAATGTGGTCATGACACGTAGGAAAACATGGGACTTGAACTAGACACGTATGGGTTGTAAGTGTAATATGACACTAGACCAAACATGAAAGTGGCCAACTCGAGGTTGGGTTGAGTTTGTAGCATAAATCTACCCGGACCCGCCCGGCTTAACTAGTGGCTACAAACAATAGGACCCAATGTGGGTAGTTGGTCATATAGCACTTAAAACCCGAGGTTAGACTAGGTTGTGGTGTAAAACTACCCGGACCCGCCCGGCTTAACTAGTAACCACAACAAAGTCTAATGTGAGAGGTTGGGGTGCATTAATCTAATTAATGCCACATGAAAAGGTTAAGTAATTTTGACTAATGATACTTAACCGATATGACACGAATGGGTATGTTAAGTGGGACCGGACTTGATTTCTTAATGACACTTAACCATATAAGACAATTAGGGGATGGGGTTAAGTAATTTACACTTAACTAATCCGACTCGGTAATTAGATGGGGTTAAGTAACTTAGACTTAACTAATCTAAACACGGTAATTAGATGGGGTTAAGTAACCTACACTTAACTAATCTAAACACGGTAATTCGATGGGGTTAAGTTAAACACTTAACCAATCTAAACTTGGTAATTCAATGAGGTTAAGTAACCAATACTTAACCAACTTAACATGATAATTTAATGGGGTTAAGTAACTTATACTTAACCAATTATACATGATGATTTGATGAGGTTAAGTAACCTGTAATTAACCAATCTAATATGCGGACCTGATAGGGTTAAGTCACAAGACCTTTTAAATATACTTAACCAATCCGACTCGATAATCTAATGGGATTAAGATAATCTATGCTTAATCAATCTAACACGATAATCTGATAGGGTTAAGACAAACAAATACTTAACCAATTTGACTTGATAGGGTTAAGTCATGAGCTTCTTGGTATACTTAACCAACTTGTAGGGCTAAGCCTTGAACTTAAATACTTAGCCAATCTTGACATGATTCGTAGGCAGGTTAAGTCATGAACTTGAATGACAACACTTAACCCATTAGACAAAACCCTAGCTCAGGGGACTAGGTTGAAAATCATAGTTAACAAGGATAGCGGGAAGGGAAGCTAAGTGGTAAACCTTAGTTAAGGATAACTAAGTAATAATTCTTAGTCAAGGAAATTGGACCAGTTCACAGATAGATGAGTAACCCGATACGGTAGGTCATCGCTTGAACACACGTGGAGGAGCGAATTATCTGACTTAGATAAAGGCTCCAACGAACTGGGTAACGAAGCGGTAGCTTCGGGGGACGTGAGGATACTCTTGGTATCCCTCTGTGAGGTTGCAGATGATCCGCCTGGGCTCACAGAGGTTAAGGTCTGCGGTAGAAGAACCAAGAGTATGCCTTGGTTGCTGTGCGAGCAACCTAAAGACGGGGATGGATTAGCGTGGAGTCGACGATACTTGATTTTTGCCCTGGATAGCGCGTCGCCGACTACCTACCATCTTTAGTCAATCGTGTACGTACGGAAAGGCAGAGAACTCCCAACAGACCATATACTTGCTATCGAGTTATGGGTGAAGTTGGCCAATAGGTATGCGGGGCATAGTGGGGCCGGGATGTAGTTCTCATACATGATTTTTCTTGGATTGCCTTTCAGTAGTTGAGGGAGGGGTCATGTGGGACCATAGCCACAGATACAAAAACAGACCTTGATATCTGTATCAGCAGACGACTTAAAGCTCCCGACCGAGTTCCGTATTTCTCGATTTGCCCTGGCACGGAACTCGGACGGCACATTGAGATACATGTGCGTCTAGACATGGAAAACGATTCACGATACATACGTGGGATAAAGGGCGTGGTTGACGGGTGGCATAATCCCTAGTGGCCCTAGGTGGCTTGAACCCAAACCGAGACACGGAAACGTTCATTAGGTAGCATAATCCCTAATGGTCCTGGGTAGCATAAATCCTAAGTGAACACGGGATAGTTCATGGTAATAAAATATAACCAGATCAAGGGTAGCAGTCCAAAACAACTTCAAGGATAAAATGGTACTACGCTGAGGTGGTATAGATTTACATGGGAAAGCCCGTACGGCCTACGGCAAAGGACTGAACTTATACATGGAAAGAAACATACGAGTTGGGAAAACCTACATATGCTATATATTAGGTTGACATGGACCATTACATGACATTGGGCAAGGGACATCCATAGTTAACACATGACGCGGGTTGGGATACTAGTATGAGAGGTGCAGAGCAAATATACATGATAAATACCTTGGGATGTTATACATGATAGATACCGTGGGATGTTATACATGATAGATACCTTGGGATAGTATACTTGATAGAAACCTGACGATGTGATACCTTGATTTATCTTGACACACCGTAGTTTATCATGATACCTTAGTTTATCTTGCTACAGTAGTTCATCCGGTTATCTTATCTATCTTGTCGTCATCCTTATGTTTACTTCAGTTTATGCATGTCATGTTACCTTTACCTGTTTTTATACTGGAAGTAGATAGGACTTACCAGTCTTTATGACTGACCCCGTTTTGTTTCGCCTCTTTGTCTTCCGTTCCCCCCCCCCCCCCGGTTTTCAGGGAGGAAATGATGTTGTTTAGTTCGGACCTCTTATGCTTGAAGCTCATCATGTATAGCTTGGTCTTCTCTTGGCTATGGCTGCTTCATTGCTTTGTTTTGAGGAATAATTTATGAAAAGGTTTTATGCTTCTTTACTATTGCAAGACAGGTTTTGATGTATTCTGATGTAAAAGGCTTTAGACCTTATTTTATAAGGTAATGAAATTTGTCTTACTTCCGCTGTTTTATATATGTTCTGTCTTGTAATATTTCTGTGCATGTTTACCTCGATAATGCTTCACCAAACCTAGTGCATTCCCTTTGTGAGTGACATTAGCGGAGGTGGGGTGTTACAATGACCAAGAAGAATAGGCACCCACTGCCAAGAATAGACGATTTGTTTGATCAGCTTGTAGGTGGAACAGTTTTCTCCCAATTAGTTCTGGCTACCGAATTTCATCAGCTAAGAGTGGCTGAAGATGACATTGATAAGACCGCGTTCGGAACCTCGGACGGTTTCTTCGAATGGCTCGTCATGCCTTTCGGCTTGACAATGCACCGGCTTATTTCGTCGATTTGATGAATAGAGTGTTCCAAGAGTTTCTCCATAAATTCGTGGTGGTCTTCGTAGATGATATTCTGATTTTCTCGAAGAATGAGGAAGAGCATGCTTTGCATTTGAAGGAAGTCATGGATACTCTCCGTGCACATCAGTTAAAAGCAAAATTCTCCAAGTGCCACTTCTGGAGGGAAGAAGTAAGATTTCTTGGGCATGTGGTGTCCAAAGAAGGGTTAGCTGTGGACCCGGCAAAAGTGGTTGCGGTCCAGGATTGGAAGGTTCCAAAGAATGCAACCGAAGTCCGAAGTTTTCTTGGACTAGCAGGCTTTTATCGCAAGTTCATTAAAGACTTTGCGAAAATCTCATCTCCACTTACAAGGTTAACGAAGAAGAACCTGACTTTCACTTGGGATTTGGATTACGAAGTCGCTTTCCAACGATTGAAGAGGGCTCTGACAGCAACCCCAATTTTGACATTACCATATGGGAGCAAGATGTTTACGGTATACACAGATGCATGCGGTACGGGACTAAGCGATGTTTTGATGCAATAGGGGAAGGTAGTAGATTGTGGTGGAAGGCAATTAAAAGTGCATGAGAAAAACTACCCAACCCATGATCTAGAGTTAGCAGCCATCGTTTTTGCTCTCAAGTCTTGGCGCCACTATCTCTTAGGTGAGAAATTTGAGTTGCATACTGCCCACAAATTGTTGAAGTACCTTTTCTTTAAGAAAGACCTCAATCTAAGGCAGCAAAGATGGATGGAGTTTCTCGCCTCATACGACTTTCATATCTCCTATACTCCTGGCAAGGGCAATGTAGTAGCAGATGCCCTAAGTAGAAAGAAGCTGACCTTAAGTCCTCTCTTTGTAGAAAGGCAAAGTTTCGAGTACATAGCAAATTTTGATTTTAGACCCTCTGTTGATTATGTAACTGGCTTGATGGCAATGCTAGAGGTGCGGCCTATTTTGTTGGACTCAATTGGAACCGCACAACGTGACGATCCTCAGCTAGTTGATGTGATAGATAAGCTAATTAGAGGAGAGACTTCTAGTTACCTCAATAGATACTCCATCAATGATAAGGGTTGGTTGAGACGGGATGGAAGACTATGCGTCCCGCAAGCAAGAGATTTGGTGAAGATGGTTTTGGAAGAAGCACACCATTCCAAGATGACCATACACCCCGGTGGAGAGAAGATGTATAAAGATATCAAAAGAGTTTTCTTTTGGAATGGCATGAAGAGGGATGTAGCTGAATTTGTTTCGAAATGCATGATATGCCAGCAAGTCAAGGCGGAGCAGAAGAAGCCTGGCGGTTTGCTTCATCCTCTAGAAGTTCCGCAATGGAAATGGGAAAGCATCTCGATGGACTTTGTTGATGGGTTGCCTAGGTCAAGAAGGGGCAATACCGATATTTGGGTAATAGTGGACAGGCTCACGAAAAGCGCTCATTTTATACTTGTCAAGAGTAAGAGGACCGCCTCGTTCTTTAGCCTCCATTTATCTTAAGGAGATAGTTCGACTCCATGGGATACCCTCCAGCATAGTGAGTGACCGAGACCCTATCTTTACAAGTGAGTTTTGGAGGAGTTTGCAATAGGCTGTAGGCACACAACTATGTTTAAGCACAGCCTATCACCCTCAAACCGATGGTCAGACGGAAAGGGTGAGAAGAGTACTAGAAGATCTTTTGAGACTGTGCATTCTTGACTTTGGAGGATCTTGGGAGGATCATCTCCCTTTGGTGGAATTCGCTTATAACAATAGCTACCAAGCCACTATAGGCATGGCACCCTTCGAAGCTTTATATGGAAAGCCATGTCGATCACCAACTTGTTGGTGGGAGTCCACAGATAAACTTATACTTGGGCCGGACATGATTAGAGAGACTTCAGAGAAAGTGGACTTGATACGAAGGAGAATGAAGACTGCCCAAGATAGACAGAAATCCTACGTAAACAAGAGAAGGACCGACCTTGAGTTTGAAGTTGGGGATAAGGTGTTCCTTAAAGTATCTCCTTTGAGGAATGTCATCCGCTTTGGGTCCGTAGGAAAGTTGGCACCATGATTCGTAGGACCATTTCCTGTCGTCGAAAGGATTGGGACGATGGCCTACATAGTAGAGCAACCTGAAAGACTGGCTGGAGTTCATAATGTTTTTCATGTCTCTCAGCTACGAAAGTGCTTACATGAGTCGGCAGAAGTTGTGGAGACAAGCATACCAGAGTAAGTCGAAGTAGAACGAGAAGCGACTGTGAGGAGAGTTCCAACTCATATCTTGGGGATGGAAGTCAAAAAGCTACGCAACCGTGAAGTTAAGCTTGTCAAAGTTCAATGGAGCGACGCCGAGAAAGACGCGACTTGGGAGACTGAGGCCAAAATACGTGCAGCCTACCCTTTTCTTTTTAAGGGTACATCTTTGATCTCTTTTTCCTTAAGTTTATTCAAACTTGTATCTACCTTTTTAGTGTATCTCCTCAGTCATATTCTTTATCCTTAGGTAGAGGCCAATGAATGTAAACATGTATTTGAAACATGTTATGATTGATGGATGCTAATGGATGCAAGTGTTTGCTAGTGATTGCTCGTGGATGCATATACACACACATTAGGCACTAGACCAGCTCAATCACTTTCATACTGCATATAAATGTGTGCTTATTTAGATTAATGGATGTATAATGGTTGTGTTATCATATGGATGCTGCATTCGGATGAATGGTTGCGCATGCATGTAGAAATAATATGTATTATTAGGGATCTTTTGCATACATAATGGACGCATGGCACTATCATAATTTGCATTAAGGAGGTCAAATGAATCAGTAGACCGCCTCATTTTGCATTAGATACAGACATGTACACACATTGTACATATAAACATGAAAAGTATTTTAAGGAAAATGGATGCCTGTGTCTGATGGTTGAGTAGATGTACGATTGGATGATAGGATATGTATTCTTCGTAACTTGAAGATTTCGGGGTCGAAATCCTTTAAGAAGGGGAGAATGTAACACCCCATGTTTTTTGTTAACATAAATTAATGAATTAAACAATAATTAATTTTAATGTGAGAATCAAGGGAAACGGGTTATGCCATTGTGTTCGTCTCGGAATTCTGGTTGAGACAGAGTCCGAGTTTGCATAAATTGGACTTCGTATGAAGAAGTTATGGTTGTCGGAAGTTTCCAGAAAATTCGAATAAATTCAAACAGCTCGAAAACATATTCAAAATTCAAATCAGAAGTCAGAAGCGGGCTGAACGGGAAAATTCCTGCCCAGGACCCAGGTCGACTAGGGGGTCGACCCTAGTGTCGACCTCCCCCTACAGGTCGACCTGGGGGTCGACCTGCCCCCCTCCCCCGGGCAGATCTGAAAGATGACGACTTTGTGACTCAGTGCTGAGTTATTAGGGCTGAGGTGTCACCCTATTTTGACTGGATGATCTTGATTGATTCTATGTTGATCGGATGGCCTAAATTAATCCTAAATTCTATATAAACACACGTAGACTCAAACCCTAGAACCTAATCAAAATTAGAACCATGGTCGTCATGCTATCACCCTACAACCTAGAGTAGCCGTCATCAACTAGAGGAAAAGTAAAGCTAATCAACTCAATTCAACTCAAGTTTATAACAACAACAAATTTGTCTACTTCAAAGGCGAGCTAAATCAATTTCAGAACTCAGATCCCAAAACTCAAGACCTTCTTTGAGTTGTTAGTTCAATTTCTTTAATAAGATAATTAACAAGTTAATTGGGTTGAGCTATAATTTGGGTTACATGGCTATGTTTGTGAAATATTGGAAAAATGTGATATTTTGTGAATATATGCTAGTTGTTCATAATGACAGTTTTTGTTGTGGATTCCTTTGTATATGCCCAATCACCTATGTTCAACTTGATTCATGTTTGACATCATTTTATATGCAAGTTTGGGTGTAGATTATATGCTAGTTTCTATGTGAATTGTACACAAGTTTACATGTGAACCAATTAAAATGACTTTATGCAAGTTTAGGCAGAAATTGGATTCACATATATGCAAGTTTGCACCTTTAGATTTAGATTTATGACATACATAGTTTTATGCAAGTTTGTGACTATGGTGTATGCAAGTTTTAGGTGAAAACTGTATTCATATATGCAAGTTTTGGGTGAAAACTATATTTATATATGCAAGTTCACACCTTTTAGCCTATGTTTAGATTCATGACAATACCAAGTTTATGCTAGATATGTTGTAATCCTTATTTGTAAGTTAGATCCAATTTGTGTGTTATGCAAATTTGCGGTGTTTCTTCCCTTTTATGTGTTAGACTAATTGCTAGTCTAATATACATATGTCATAATAAGCGAACGAACAACGTGGGGACGATGGGGGTAATATTGAATATATACATATTGAGAATTGGCATGTATTGGCCTTAAAAGGCATACAATTAATTTGAGGCAATAATTGGTATTATTTGTATACCTGAAATAAATAGACATAATTTAGGTGACAATTATGGACATAAGTATATTTGGGATTTATTTACAAATTCGAATAGGGATATTAATCCAATTTGTGGTTAAATAAAGATGTGTAATAATAAACCGCCTAAGACACGAGGTTAGACTCTTTTGTGGTGTAAGACTGCCCGGACCCGCCCGACAAATCCAGCAGCCACAAATGCCAGTCTAATGTGAGAGGTCAATGGCATGAATTAAATACGTAACAGTTGTAAAGACATGAGGTTAGGCTCGTTTGTGGTGTAAGACTGCCCGGACCCGCCCGACAAATCCAGTAGCCACAAATGTCAGTCTAATATGGGAGGTCTTTACAAAATTACGGTGTTAATGAATTAAGAAACACTTAACCAGATAAACATGTGATGGGACATGGGGGGTTAAGTGGGTGCCTTGGGTGGCATGTGAAATTAAGAGGGTGCCTTGGGTGGCATGTGAAATACGATTAGATGCACTTAACCAAGATTGAAACATGTAAGAAGACATGAATAAGAATGGGGTTAAGTGGGGGAAAACCTTGGAGGGGATCAAGCATAGGTGGAAATCTAGTGTCATACATGGGGGCCCTTTTCAAACCAGTAACCCATTAAGTATCTTTGTGGGCTCGACCCAAGTCGAGGACGGGACACGCGTACTGGGTTTGATTGTAAGAGGTCAAAACGGGTTAGCGGTGGCGACGCGAGTCCAACGGGGTCATGTGCGTGTGTAGCCCCGGGCTGGTAGGTAAGATGTTGTTGCATCGTGTAGGTATAAGCTGTGCATTTTTGCTGGTATCGGGTTGCCGCTTTGGGGAGTGATACACCCCACTGTGGGGCCAGCACAGGTATCTATGAGTTAGGGAGCCGGTCGAATGGGGGTAGTGGGTACACCTAATGGAGATAGGGGCAGGCGACACCTAAGAAGGCAGCTAGGGGTACACGAAACTACCATTATCATTATTAAGTTTGGTAGAGGGATCAACTTTTAGGGTGTTTGGTGTAGTGCAATGTAGTAATTATCTTATAATGATTAGGTGCGCCTTTAACGTTATCTTTGTTCATCTTATTCCTTTGTTTGCTCTGACATGCCCATTGGTTCACATTCATTTCCTTATTTTCCAGCTTATGCCTTATCCTAGTTACTTAATGATTATATTGTTAAAGTTATTGCACTCGCCAGACTTTATGTCTGAACCCCTTTGTTTCCACCTCTTTTCTTCCTTCCCCTCCCCCAGGTGCTCAGGGTGGGACTAGGACTAGTGGAGCTTGATTTGGACAGCTTTATCTCTCTCTTTTTGGAAGTTGCTTGGATCGTTGAAGTAAAGTTCAGCCTATCTTATTTATGCCTATTTTATGTTGGGGTTATGTCTTTTATTTTATGTACTCAGAACTTATTTATCAAGATGGATAATAAGTGTATTTGGTTTTGTAGTTGGTTTTTGATGTGATGTAACCAAACTATTTCTCCGATGCAATAAAAGTGGTTTTTGTTTTCCAAGTACCAATATATTTATCTGTCTTGTTTACTTTTCTGTTCTATACAAGGGACCGATTCTTGGACTCCGAAGGGCTGCCGAAATCACTTCTCCATCGTTCTCAAGCAATTTAAGCTCCATTAATGGCTTCCTAAGCTCATTTCATCTTCCTCCAACATCAGATGGATCAAATCTCCTTCATGCTCCATGAAAAATCGCCCTAGCTCGATCCACATCATCTCAAATCTCCATTAGAGATCCGTTCAGGCTCACTCAAAGTTCTCCGATCTATATTCATTCTCTCCAAGCCGAGATCCGCCATCTCTAAGCCTAGATCCGCCATTGTACTTCACTCCAAACTGCAATTAATCCTCCGAGCTTCGATTCACATCTCAACCGCTATGGACTCATCGTTGATCCACTAAGTGTTCAAATCGTGGAACAAACACTCCCACACTCATCGTATTCAAAGGTTCCAAGCACTTCCATAATGAAATAGAGAGAATGAAGTCATTAAAGAGAGGAAAATCATTGTATAAAGTGAGAATGAGCCAAAATGAGATGTATGAGATGATGAACTTTGTAAATCTCTCCACGATAATGAAAATCCCTTCAAAAATGGACGTAGATCTATCCTAGATCGAACCACTATAAAAATCTTTGTGTTTTTGCTTACTTTCTCCCGCTTATTTTACGATTGTGGCTCCTTTTAATTTCTAACCATATTGTTGAAGTGCGGTTCATGTACCTTTGGTGTTTGAACCATTTTTGGTTTTAACATAATGCAAACGATTATACTTTTGCACATTATAAGTCTCGTTCAGGTAATAATACAACACATTGTACTTTTGCAGCTGTGGTCATGGACTTACCTTCCAGTCGGCCGTGTATTATGAAGAGGCCAGTGGTGGACAACACGAAGCCGTATGCAGCAATATACAAAAGTAATTACTATGTTTTGTTCAAAAACAGTTGCGTTCATTGTAATTTGTAATCACATTTGTTTACGTGCAGATGGATCAGACCGAAAAACACCAAGTTGGCTTCTAGACGCAATTTAAAGTTTTACAGGAATGAATTGGATGTTCTTTCTACTGATGCAGTGACTTGGAATCCGTACAGTGAACAAGACCTGCAGGCATTGCCCGCATATGCACAACATCTATAAGGCTGTGGAGAGACAGATTGCTTTTGTTTTCGCTGATAGACTGTGCATACTATCTTCCGAACAGAGTAATGAGGCAGTTTGGATTACGACAACATCTTCCCAGCCAGCTCCTCCTTATGAAGTCAAAGTAAACGATGACATGTACAAGGAGATGCTTACTTTATGGGATAATCGATATGCGTGCGAGGAACAAGAACGTGATGCCCCGCTAACTGAGAAAACTTACATGGCATGGTACTGGAAGATTACGCATTGGTTCGTGCTACCAAGACCATCTCCACATCCTCATGCATTTCCTTCTTCCTACGAACCAAGAGCTCCTCTTGGAAGGAATGTGATACATTCTTAATTTCTACGGTTCAATCGAGGCTACATAATGATATAACTACTTGTATTTGTTTATAGGCGGATGGTGATTATTGCGCAATTGAGATAGTGGAGGAATTGAAGCAAGAAATTCCGGAGATAAGCAAAATGAAATGCTTTTCGATTAAACAAATTCTTTGTTCTTGCTTGTCCAAGAACAAAATGGACAGATCACGACCTCCTACACCACATCCTCTGCCACCTGCTTGATTGGATCTTTTTAGTCTACCTCGGAGTTCTCGAAATAGGAAGACGTACGCAAGCCATATGAAAAGCAAGAAGGAAGCATCCGTTGAGTCGTCTTCGCAGCATTCTTTGTCGGTAGGTCCTTCACAACCACCTTCAGAACAAGTAGAGGAGGGCATCTAGGAAGAAGACGAGGAAGAAGAGGTGTCAACATCGGAGGAGTTTAGACTTAAGCCATGGCGAAATAAGAAAACCCCTCGGATTTTGAAAGAATTGGGGTGATTATTATATTTTACACTTGTACCGAACAATTCGCTACTGTTTGTTATTGTAATTCGAATGTTTGTTATTGTTTTGTTGGATGTTTGTTCTTGTTTTGTTGGTGGATACGTAGTTCAATTGTTTTGTGTCGACCCTTATGGTCGTTATGTAATTTGAATATGGCATTGTTTTGTTGGGTATGTATTTTTGATATGATTATATTTCGTTGTTGGATATGTATTTGTCATGTATGTCAAGTTGTATATGTCAATAGCATAGTCGTTTTGTAATTTGACATGTTATTGTATTGTGTGCGACGGACTAAATTTGCTCACTGCCTCTTTGGGAGGCAGTGAGTAATCAACAGAGCGTTATCTCGGATAACGCTCTGCAGCGTGATTCGAGATAACGCTATTAGAAATGCTCACTGCCTCAACGGAGACAGTGAGCTCTCCACTAAGCGTTATCTCGGATAACGTCTTTGTAAAAAAAAGCAAAAATAAGCTGGCGTTAATCGGGATGACGCTTTTGCAAATAATGTGGTCTATTTTTGTAATTAGTTTTGAAGTGGTCTATTTTTGTTATAAGTTTTCAAAAACGATCCAAACTAGAAAATTTTCCTATAAAAATACGGAGCCCTAATTAAGAACCTAGATAAAAATTTGAGAATTTAGAATATATACACGGATTTTTTCTTAAATTAGGTAAAGTGGGACTAATACAAATTTCATTTATCTTGTAATTCCAACAATTACAACCGTTACTCAAGGGTTTCTGATGGTACTACACTTCAACTGTATGATGTCCAGACGGGAATGAAACACGAGTTTCTTTTATGTATTTGAATTATTTTGCAACAGAATACGTTGATTCACACTGCTCCATGTGCATTGAACGGACCAGTATAAGAGGAGAAAGCAAGGTATTGATAACGTGATTATTGTGACAAATGACAATCCATGCGAGATCTTAAACTGACACAGAACGTCGTTGAATCTGCTCCTTGCAAATCGAAGGGAGTATAAATGCGTACACACATCAACAGTCATTTCGCTTTTGTATCTACAGCACCCACGTCAAAAAAAAAAAAAGTACAAACACTCCATAAATATAGCACATGAAAAACACGTCAACATAGTTAATTACAAAACCCCTTTTCACGCAGTAAAACGCTGCAGCAGATCAATCAGTGACAAACGCCATTGATTGCCACACCGATTTAGAAAACAACGTATTGGTACACACACAAACAACCACTCACTCCCCCGTGCATGGGGCACCCCTACTTTACAATATTAATTATTCCTCCTCCTTTTTCACTCTCCCTCCTACTACTTAAAAGCCCACCACCTCAGTGCATTTGGTACCACACCTTACACACATACATCCGTGATCTTCTTCTCTAGCCAACAACCACCTAAAAAAGGCCTCCTTACCATACATTGTGCTGCGCCCATGATCTCTTCTTCTTCCTCCATTTCTTCTCCTTCTTCCTCCTCCTCCTCCTCCTCCTCTTCCAATTCTTCTAAGAAACGCAAAGCTTGTGACACCAACAAATGCGTAAAAGACGATCAACATCCCACGTATAGAGGAGTGAGGATGCGTAACTGGGGCAAATGGGTGTCGGAGATCAGAGAGCCAAGGAAGAAGACGAGGATTTGGCTAGGCACATTCCCAACCGCTGAAATGGCCGCGCGTGCGCATGACGTGGCCGCGATGACCATCAAAGGTGAATCTGCTTACTTGAATTTCCCTGAACTGGCCGCTGACCTGCCCAGGCCTGCTTCTACTTCCCCTAAAGATATACAGGCTGCTGCAGCCAAAGCAGCTGCATTGAATTTTTCGGTGCAGGAAAAATGTAAGGACGTCGTTGCGGCCGATGAGAGTGAGGAATTTGTCTTTGATTTGCCTGATCTCTTGCTTGATCTCAGAAGTAGTTTTACCTGCTCCAGCTCTTGGGATTGTATCGAATATCGACTCGACGAGCCTTTTCTTTGGGAGTAAGATTGTTAATTAGATTTAATTATTTTATATTGGGGGGTATAAGATATAAGTACATGTATGAACACCCACATTTGGGTAGTATGAAGGCTTCTTCCAGGTAATAATTCAGGTAGGGTATATGACGGAAGGGTGCTCAATTCTACCTGTTATGTGTTCATTATATTTAGTTTGTAATCAATAATTATGTTCGGGAAGACTTTAAGGTTTTTAGCCTATGAACATGAATGTTGTTCTCAAGGTTTCTACTTTCTATTGAATTGTATATCTTTTTATTAATCTTTTAGAGCATCTTCAGTGTTATTATAATTTTTATTAAGTTCTTACCGGTTTGGTGATCATATGCTTTTATCACGTGGAAAGTGAATATATACATATATATGTTTCTAAAGCCGAATTAATCATGTAACTAAGAATAAAGGTAGTAAACACTTGACACATACACTTTGAGTTCCACTGTTTGTATAGGATGGTTTTATGTGGTACAAGGAGCATTAACGTTGAAAGTTTCATTGTGTGATAAGCTTTAGTTGATTGCTAAACTTAATCATCCACTATAAAAGAAAGATTCGTGGTACCTTTGCACAAAACAGCACAGTATTGCTTTGATTGATTAATTAATATATGAGCAATTCTCAGTATATATGGTATCATGGCTCAATCATAGGTCCCCCATACATATAATGTGGGCTCTTTCACAGATTGTGTTATAATATATTCATCATGTATAATGGTTAAAACAAAAAGATAACATAAAATATTTCTGAAAAATCCTAAAGACAACACATTGTCCGTGAAGATGGTTAAATAAATCACATATGTCCCAGGTATTATTTGTGATGTTATCTCATGCCTGTTTCTTGCTGTATGAATTAAGACGTGTCTGGCAGCTAGTTGAGGCCTCGACCAGTAATTTTGACAATGTAATATCATTCTCAACCGGCCGGGGTGGGTTGGATGCGGTCAAATCCAATCTGATTGATCCCCCGTCCACCTTCAATGGAAAAACACAGCAATTCCAACTTAGTGTGCACACCACGGTGTGGATTACGATCCATACCGTAAACATTGAATGTTGCTTATGTTTGAGGGATAAACGACATAATAAAAACCGGTGTCCCCATAGCTAATTAAGAGAAAATTGCCTAAACAACCATTCGGTTGCTTTGGCAACCCCGATGTCCACTCATCCCAACCCAACCTGAATCTGAAATGCCCATTTTATTTGAATACTGTGTACAATTACGCATCTCCCAAACATATAATATGGGCTCTTTCATAGATTGTGTTATAATATATTCATCGTGTGTAATGGTTAACAAAAAGAAGGCTGGATTTTACATAATATAAAATATTTCTGAAAATTCCTAAAGGCAACACATTGTCCACGAAGATAGTAGAATAAATCACATATGTCCCAGATATTATTTGTGATGTTATCCCATGCTATTTCTGGCTGTATATGAATTAAGACATGTTTGTCAACTAGTTGAGGCCTCCACTAGTAGGACATTGACAATGTAAGATCATTTCCAACCAAGTGGGTTGGATGGCCGGTCCGATTGACTCCCATCCATCCACCACCAATGGAAGATAACACTGCAACATCAATGTGGGTTTGCTGTGTGTGCTTAGCCTGGCTAAGGAAATGGCCCATACTGAAATGGATTATGTATAAGGGCATTCCAAGCACTGTGAGAAAACAATGAAATGCGGAGAGATTGTGGTGGGTTCCCGCTGCAGTAGCGATGGAAGAGTGTGTGTGGAGCAAAGTGAAATGGGGAGGATTGCTGCTGTAAACATCGTTCTTCCTCTTCAATCCCCACTGACTGCCGGGATTGCTCTAAGAAATCTTGAATTATCGTTCCGTACGAGCCATCTTTTCATCCTTGTAGTTTAGTTTCAAAACGACGCAAGATTAAGAATCTGACTGTTGACCTTAGGCTGTGAAGGGTTTCAAAAAAAGAGAATCCAACACAAAATATTATTGCAGGGTTGATGTGCGCTTTTTTGGAAGAATTAAGCAAGTAGTGGTTTGATGACAAAAAATGCACTAGACTTGGCTCTACTCTGTCCCTATATGCTTCTCTCTCAATTCTCTGTCATTCTGGTTGGTATTCTTCTTTCAACAGTGATGCTGAATTTTGCGCTTTTAAGATAATAGACTCGTGGTATGATATTGGTTTAATGACACCCCTGTTTTTGAGCCTACTTGATATTCTATCATACCTTAATTTATATCATTTTAATAATACTATAAAAATAGGCAATTGCTTTCGTCCCATGTTTAGGATATTCTCAACAAGATTTTGATTCTTTTGATTAAATAGAACATAGCATACTTGACGTTCAAATTTAATGGTTAAAAATGAATGTTTTAATGAAAAACAGTCGATTCATAATTTTGAAAAAAAAATATACAAATACTAAAATTTCTCATGTTTCAAAATAAAATAGCGGCTTTAACTACTGAAGATAAGTGTTATATAAAGTACTCAGGTCGAAGCTTTTCAATGAAGCTCCCAAGACCGGTTACAACCAATTGGGTTAGAAAGCCCATAAAGCAAAGCCCAATAGAAAACAATGCTATATATACAATGTAAACACATTTTGTATTATTAATTTCTACAATACAGTTTCGATGCTTATTATCTTCATAAAATTTTCTGTACAACTCTGTATATCATTTCTCGAGGGTTACTAATATAGATACACTTTTTTTATATGGTATCAGAGCTTATTGGCTTAACAAGACTCAGTATATTAAGAAAATTCAAGAAAATTTGTATCATTTGGGTCATCCTCTCATCAGAGTTTCACCCTTCATTTGAGAGCTGAGTATGTTAGATCCTCTGAATCATGGTTTTAATGACAACAACTATACAATCACAATAAACAACGTATATATACACTATTTTTTTTTTCTTTTAGGAAATACACATGTGCAGAAATATCATCGAAGATTTGAAGACATGCACAAGGAATGTGTACAAGAGCTTCACAGTAAGATAGCACTTTGTGTAGTAGTAGGGATAAAATGTACAATCTCCTTGGTTGGATATATTTTAGATAAAATGATCAGAATAAAGGTCTGTACACTTGTCAAAAGTCTGACTACACTCCGTGGAAATTTTCCAAACTCAGCACAAACGTCTGACCTATAAGGACAGACGTCTGTCACTGACTTCAGGAAAATTTACCGGGCATGAACCGACGTCTGAACGTCTATTCTCTTGGGTGAGACGTCTGTCCTGAGTGACGACCTATTATTCTGAAAGTTTTTTTTTTTTCAAAATGAAAAGTCACACACATTTCTTTAAATCCTATTTTCTGCCTATCAAAGATTACAACTATTCGATTGAAGAGTTTTCATTCCAAAATCAATATTTTCAATAAATCTCTTCGATCTCTGTATATAGAATGATAACAAAAGAGTTTGGTCACCAAATCTTTCTGAATCTATCTTATACTCTTTATACTCTCTTACAATCTATTTGTCAATCAAAAGCACACTACTTCTTCTATACAAAATCACTTCAACTCGTATATCTACTCAAGGTGATTGTAGGAGAATTTTGTAAGCATTTAATCAAAAATAGTGTTGTATCACGATCTTGTCAAAGAAAACTACGCTTTTGTAAGCCTATTCCTCCGGGGAAAAAGAGGGTTGTTTTGGTAGTTAGAAAGCTGAAGGGGAGCTACAGGATTGGACGTAGGATGGGTGGTCCAAACCAGAATAAAAATCTAGTGTGATCGCTTTTACTTTACTTATTTCTACATTTCTAGCTTCTATATTAGTTATACTTGCTTAATTAGATACGCATGATCCATATAAGCACTTTCAATTGGTATCAGAGCAAAGTTTTGATCAAATACAATAACATGTATTTGTATCACATTAATATAGCAAGTATATTTCAAGAAGGTCAGTCTACGACATGTTCCTCACTTTTTAACGATTGACTATGCATATTGGTCAACCCATATGCGAATTTTTATGGAAGTCGACGGATTAGAAATCTGATCCGCAACTCAAAATAAGTATGATGCGCTTACAACTGAAATGAGTGCATGGACCGATGTACAAAAAACCGCAACTTCAAATAACGCAAAAGCAATGAATGTTTTGTTTTGTGATTTAGATAAAAATGATTTTTCACGAGTCATGTTATGTAAAACTGTATATGACATTTAGCATACCTTACAAGTAACACACGAAGGTACTATTGGAGTTTGTGCCCTAAAGGCAATCTGTTTGATGTGAATAGTAACATTGTTGATATTATATTATGTTATATGTATTGCGTAATATAAATATTAACATAGTAGAAGTCCTTAGAATAATAATACGGAATTATTTAGTTTCAAGTGACTTGAACATGAGATTATGTACTATATTAAATATTATAATTCTTAAATATCCCTGTCAAGCGTTATTAAGAAAATAGGACAACAATGAAACATTGAGACTAGAATGTTGATTGACCGAAGACCATATCTCATTGATCACTAATATATGTGATATTATTGTCAATACATAAATATGTATTAAATAATAGTGTATTAGAATGACCCATCTTGAGAAAATTTCATGGAGCATAATTAATAGTTCATAAGTAATTCTCAAAGTGATAGTAATGTAATGGTCCTCAGACCTGAAATCATTATATATATTTATTCGAGGGTATTTGTATTTTGATATCATTAAAAGTAACTTTTAACCAAGTAGACAATAAAGGTGATTATCGGATACATCTCCAATCGATTAAATAATATGAATGATATAGATGGAATTTAACCCTACAATATAAGTAGAGATATATGTAACAACCCGAATTCTGACAGACAATTTTTTTTCAAAAATCTCAATCTATCGAAACTCGAGTTGACTTGTCTGGTATCCTGCAGAAAAGGTACAAATATAAAATATATTAGAGCTCGAAAAATATCTCACAACGGAATGGAATAAATATAATATAATCAAATATTGCCCTACCAAGGTATTTGTATTTTGAATGTTTTGTTTTGTGATTTAGATAAAAATGATTTTTCACGAGTCATGTTATGTAAAACTGTATATGACATTTAGCATACCTTATGTAACACCCCATGTCCATTAATGTCACTCACAAAGGGAATGCATCAATGTCCATGGAGCATTATTGTTGTATAGAACAGATAAATTACAAGAATAAATAAATAAAACAACACAGCGGAAGATAAAACTTATTTCATAGCATCATAACTCAAAACAAGCTTACATAAGTAGTTTCCAAAACCATTACAACAGGATCAATAGTCTTTTTCAAAAACTTCAAAGTACATAAAAAGAAAATACTTAAATAACATAAATGCATAAATCCCCACTGAGCATAAGCAAAGCCATAAAGATGAGAGAGTCCAAAGCGATACATCTACTCTTTTCAATCAACTGAAAGAAATCGACACTAAGCTGTAGTATTCCCTCCTTGCAAACCTGAGGAATGGGGGAAAGGAAAGAAAAGAGGTGGAAACAACGGGTCAGACATAAAGTCTGGTGAGTCCAGTAATTTTAACAAATAATAGGTAAGGTAAATGATCAAGACATAAATAAGCATCATGATATGGCTGAAACTTAGATAAGGTAGATAAAAAGGATGGACAAGATGATTTCGTTCCTAAGTACTAAGACATTCCTACACCTTGGCTAAGCAAACAACCCTCTAAGTACTAACCCCGAAGACCGAAGTCAACATTAGACTAGCACCCAAAGGACTATCCAACTCAACCAACATGTATTTCGTTACACCGCACTTTTGCTAAGTTACACCACATTACTTAATTACACCGCACATCTACTAGTCTCTTTTTACTAGAGGTTGATCCCTTCCCACTAACTGTACCCACATGACAAGCTTGGTAGTTACTTGTACTTAGCTGCTATCGTAGGTGCCGGCTTGCTCCTACCACCGCTAAGGTACCCTTAATCTACCCATTCGATCGGCTCCCTAAACCTCGTAGGCACTCGTGTTGGCCCCACAGCGGGGTGTAACACTCCCCAAAGTGGCAACCCTGATACCAACATGAAATGCACGGCCATACCTACACGATGCAACAACGTCTTACCTACCATCCCGGACCCATGCACGCACATGAACCTGTTGGACTAGCGTTACCACCGTTTTGACCTCTTATATTCAAGCCCAGTAAGCGTGCCCTAACCCTGGCCTAGTACCGGGCCCAATTAGATACTCAAACGGGTTACTGGTTGAAACGGATCCCCATCCAACACAAGCCTCCCATCTATGCTTGGTCCCCACTAAGTTTTTCTCCCACTTAACCATTTTAGTTTAAATGTCCATGCCTTACACATGCTACGGTTAAGTCCATACTTACATGTCATAATTTACATGTCCTATCTTATTCCGGTTAAGTCCATATTTACATGTCTTAATTTACATGTCACCCACTTAACCCTCTAACCATACCCATGTCTTATTATGGTTAGTATTCTTTAATTCATTTCTTATGATGAACGGTGCATGACCTCTCACATTAGACCAAACAATTTGTGGCCGCTAGATTTGCCGGGCGGTCTCGGGCAGTCTTACGCCACAAACCGGGTCTAACCTCGTGTCATTAACCATTACGCCTACAATTCATTCCTTTGACCTCTCACATTAGACGTCCAATTGTGACCGCTAGATTTGCCGGGCGGTTCCAGGCAGTCTTAAGTCACAATTGCGCCTAACCTCGTGTCAAAGGTTCATTAACATCGTATTTCACCCATACCCAATTTTCATGTCATATATATCCAATTAAACATATAATCATGTCTATAATATTGCCTATTCCAAATTGTCACTAATTACACATTAATTAGCCTCAATTACAAATTTACGATTTTAGGCAGTTTCATCAATTCCATGTAATTCATACCCAAATATGCCAATTTCACATATTATCCAATTATCCAAAATATCCAATAATATCCAATTTTCCAAATTTCCCATATTCCCAATATTCCACATCGTTCCCACGTATTCGCATTTGCGCGTATTTTTAATATAGGCTCGAAGGTAGCCTAGATCCACAAATAAAAGGAATAGGGGTAAGAAGAGAGAATCAATTCATAGAAAATTGGAATAAAACATCATTATGAAATAAAGAGGCATATAGACTGGCATAAAGGCATAATAAAAGATTCAACATGAATAAACTGATAAGAGGTATGAACTTTACATAGAAACATAGGCATGTGATGACATGAATCAAAAAGGTGAAGACTTGGTGAGATTTTCATTACAAACATATGTATGAATCCTTTTTACAACTTTTCATGTTACTTTAATCCCATTAAATTTGTGAAAATAACTGTACTCACCCTTCATGACTTAAGAAAAGGATTAACGAATTGAAATTGGTGTAGAAACGTTGCGGTGATGTTGATTGATCTTCTTTAATTGTTGTTGAAGCTCTAAACTTTGATTTGAATTGTGTATGAACACTTGAGATTTGACTAGAGGCGGCGGCTAGGGTTTTAGGAGAGAGTTTGACAACATAATGGTGTCTTAGAAATTATTTTATGAATTAGGGTTAGGTTGATGACATATTTATAGGCGTAGAAAGTTATTTAGGCCTTAGGATTAACCCTAGAACTGACCTGGACCATCAAAAATCGTCCCATGCTCAAAAATCGCACCTCACAGGAAAACTAGTTGAACCAGGTTCGACCTTCCAAAGTGGGAGGTCGACACCATGGTCGACCTCCCTCTTGGGAGGTCGACCTCCCTGGTTGGCCTGCTCATACACACACACACATATATATTTCTTTTTATCTTCCGAGGGTCATATCTCCTTCGTCCGGACTCCGTTCTTCGAAAACTTGGACTTTATTCCATGTGGAATTCCGAGACAAACGCAATGGCGCAACCTATTTCCCTTCATTCCTCTTTTAAAAATTTAGTGTTCTTAAATTTAGTTAATTCAATCATTCAAAATTCGAGGTGTTACATTCTCCCCTACTTAAAGGATTTCGCTAAGGAAATGGCCCATACTGAAATGGATTATGTATAAGGGCATTCCCAGCAGTGTGAGAAACAATGAAACGCAGAGAGATTGTGGTGGATTCCCGCTGCAGTAGCGATAGAAGAGTGTGTGTGGAACAAAGTGAAATGGGGAGGATGGCTGCTGTACACATCGTTCTTCCTCTTCAATCCCCACTGACTGCCGGGATTGCTCTAAGAAATCTTGAATTATCGTTCCGTACGAGCCATCTTTTCATCCTTGTAGTTTAGTTTCAAAACGCCGTAAGATTAAGAATCTGACTGTTGACCTTAGGCTGTGAAGGGTTTCAAAAAAAGAGAATCCAACACAAAATATTATTGCAGGGTTGATGTGCGCTTTTTCGGAAGAATTAAGCAAGTAGTGGTTTGGGGACAAAAAATGCACTAGACTTGGCTATACTCTGTCCCTATATGCTTCTCCCTCAATTTTCTGTCATTCTGGTTGGTATTCTTCTTTCAACAGTGATGCTGAATTTTGCGCTTTTAAGATAATAGACTCGTGGTATGATATTGGTTTAATGATACCCCTGTTTTTGAGCCTATTTGATATTCTATCATACCTTAATTTATATCATTTTAATAATACTATAAAAATAGGCAATTGCTTTCGTCCCATGTTTAGGATATTCTCAACAAAATTTTGATTCTTTTGATTAAATAGAACATAGCATACCTGACATTAAATGAATGTTTCAATGAAAAATAATCGATTTATAATTTTGAAAAGAACACAAATACTAAAAATTTTCATGTTTCACCTGCTGAAGATAAGTGTTATATGAAGTACTCGGGTCGAAGCTTTTCAACGACCAGGTACAACCAATTTTGTTAGAAAGCCTACTAAGCAAAGCGCAATAGAAAACAATGCTATATATACAATGTAACATCATATCCTGTATTATTAATTTCTACAATACAGTTTCGATGCTTATTCTCTTCATAAAATTTTCTATACAATAACACTTTTTTTATAAGGTATCAGAGCTTATTGGCTTAACAACACTCAATATATTAAGAAAATTCAAAAAAAATTGTACCCTTAGGTCATCCTCTCATCAGAGTTTCACTCTTCATTTGAGAGTTGACCATGTTAGATCCTCTAAATCATGGTTTTAATGACAACAACAATATAATCACAATAAACAACGTATATATACACTACTTTTTTTACAAAATATACATGTGCAGAAATATCATCGAATATTTGAAGACATGCACAAGGAATGTATATAAGATCTTCACAGTAAGATAGCACTTTGTGTAGTAGTAGGAATAAAATGTACAATCCCCTTAGTTGGATATATTTCAGATAAAATGATCAGAATAAAGGTATGTACACTTGTCAGATGTCTGTCTACACTCCGTGGAAATTTTCCAGACTCAGCACCGACGTCTAACATATAAGGACAGACGTCTGTCACTAACTTCCGGAAAATTTACAGGGCTTGAACCGACGTCTGAACATCTGTTCTCTTGGGTCAGACGTCTGTCCTGAGTGACGACTTGTTATTCTGAAAGGATTTTTTCCAAAATGAAAAGTCACACACATTTCTTTAAACCCTATTTTCTGTTTATCAAAGATTACAACTATTTGATTGAAGAGTTTTCATTCCAAAAGCAATATCTTTTCAATAAATCTCTTTGATCTCTGTATATTCCAAATCTTTCTGAATCTATCTTATACTCTTTATACTCTCTTACAATCTATTTGTCAATCAAAAGAACACTACTTCTATACAAAATCACTTCAACTCGTATATCTACTAAAGGTGATTATAGGAGAATTTTGTAAGCATTCAATCAAAAATAGTGGTGTTCACGATCTTGTCAAAGAAAACAACGCTTTTGTAAGCTTATTCCTCCAGGCAAAAAGAGAGTTGTTTTGGTAGTTAGAAAGCCGAAGGGGGGCTTTAGGACTGGACGTAGAATGAGAGGTCCGAACCAGAATAAAAATCTAGTGTGATCGCTTTTACTTTACTTATTTCTACATTTTTAGCTTCTATAGTAGTTAAACTTGCTTAATTAGATGTATATGATCCATATAAGCGCTTTCAATTGGTATCAGAGCAAGGTTTTGATCAAAGTACAATAACACGTATTTGTATCACACTAATACAGCAAGTATGTTTCAAGAAGGTCAGTCTACGGCATGTCCCTCACTTTTTAACGATTCTGACTATGCATATTGGTCAACCCATATGCAAATTTTTATGGAAGCTGACGAATTAGAAATCTGGTCCACCACTCAAAATAATTATGACGCGCTTACCACTGGAATGAGTACTTGGACCGACGCACAAAAAACCACAGCTTCAAACAATGCAAAAGTAATGAGTGTTTTGTTTTGTGATTTAGATAAAAATGAGTTTTCACGAGTCATATTATGTAACACTACATATGACATTTAGCATACCTTACAAGTAACACACGAAGGTACTGTTAGAGTTTGTGCCATAAAATCTGTTTGATGTGAATAATAACATTGTTGATATTCTGTCATGTTATATTTATTGTGTAATATAAATATTAACATAATGGAAGTCCTTAGAATAATAATACGGAATTATTTAGTTTCAAGTGACTTGAACATGAGATTATATAATATATTAAATATTAAAATTCTTAAATATTCTTGGTCAAGTGTTATTAAGAAAAATAGGACAATAATGAATCATTGAGACTAGAATGTTGATTGGCCGAAGATCATATCTCATTGATCATTAATATAAGTGATATTAACGTCAATACATAAACACGTATTAGAGAATAGTGTATTGGAATGACCCGTCTTGAGAAAAATTCATGGAGCATAATATAATTGTGTCATAAGTAATTCTCAAAGTGATAGTAATGTAATGGTCCTCAGACCTGAAATCATTATACATATTTATTTGAGGGTATTTGTATTATGATATCATTAAAAGTTACTTTTAACCGAGTAGACAATAAAGGTGATTATCGGATACATCTCGAATTGATTAAATAATACGAATGACCTAGATGGAATTTAACCCTATAATATAAGTAGAGATATCTATAACAACCCAAATTCCGACAGATTAATTTTTTTTCAAAAATCCCAATCTATCGAAACTCGAGTTGACTTGTCTGGTATCCTATAGAAAAGACAGAGATATAAAATATATCAGAGCTCAAAAAATATCTCACAGCGGAATGGAATAAAATATAATATAATCAAATATAACCTTACCAAGGTAATAATACTACCTAACCATATCTAAGGTTATCATATCTCAGCCACAAACCTAACCTACGAGTGTGTTATGAGGAGGGGGTCAGAACACATGTTCTGGTGGCTGGACTAAATTACACAATATGAAAAAACCCTACATATACTATTTAGTTATGTTACTTATTTAGTAGGTTACTTGGGTTAATATATAGCACTCAAGGCTTTACACTCACGTCGTACCTATGTACCTCCTAGTATATTAAACCTAACATAACATATATGTTACTAACCCCAATACCAAGGTACTTTCCATGATACCCTTCTCGCACGGTCTTCGTCGTCATGCCATGGAAGCGTCTACAACTCTCATCCTACGCTGGAGCGACGTAGGATCTCCATAAAATAATGCCACGTATGCAGCACTTATCATATGCCAGAGTGATGTACAGAATTCCATATCCAAACTTCTCGGCTAATCTCGATTTTAATACGATGTAATGCCCTAGCGTCTACGATACACCACCCGGTGCGGCATGCATGTATCCTCACACATACATACTGTCTACTGTACCCCGAGTTCAGTAATAGGACTACATCTGAATGCACAAACTCGGTCGGGAGCTTTTTCATATCTGTATAGGTCTGCTAAAGAGGCCTAAAGTACATATATCTAAATTATGGTCTACATTTCTACAGTGGCTATGGTCCCACCATGACACCTCCCTCAACTAGTGAAAGACTACATCAAGAGCTAAGTGACGTGCCCCTAACAAACAATCTATATCCAAATTGGTGTGTCCCGTAACCAAAGTCTCGATAGTGAAAGATCGATGGTCTGTAGGTTTAGTTATAGTCTTTCCGCGCCACACTGACTGCCGATGACAGGTACCCGACGATTACTATCCTTTATTTGGTCCTGACCAGCCTCTCTGTAGAAAAATCATCGAACCACCCCAATGTCATACAGCCACAGACCTTTGACTGCCAAACTATTGTTGTGGTCAAGGTATACTCACTGGGTGGTAACGCGCAGACCCAACCTCTACGAGTACAGCCTGAGCATGCACCACAACAGAGGACCACCACGGAGTACCCTATCACGTCCCTCGGAAGCTGCGTGCTTCCTTCCAGTCCTATATAGCCAGCAAGCAGAATATTAGCAGAGTAATCAGATGGATGTGTTCCTCTTATGCCTATAAATACCACGATGATCTACCTTATTGGGTTCTTCACCTTCAGACGTGCAGATTGGTCCAAGCGCATCACGCTAACGTGTTTATTGGACCATATGTCTAAACATTTAATTACGCGCTTGCTATACCTCATCTGATTTCCAGTTAAATTGGTTATTTTCAATCATGTTAACTTCTTATTCAAGTTACCAAGTTCTCTCCGAGCCTCTTATATCTCTAAGGAATGGACCCATCTCGCTTATTAATTTCAGTTATATAACTTAACCCATTTAATTATGTTCATTAATAAGCCCCTAACATGTTATTCTCTAGATTCTAATTCATGGTCTATAATCTATAATCTTATAACATTATTATCCTGCCATTCATTGTCCAATTTCAGGCTACAATAACATGTTCTACTTAATGTGTCATTAAGTAAATCCTATCACAATCAGCAAGTTTCCTTTTAACATATTACTTAATTTATAATTAAGTATAACTTAATTCATTCCATAAGTCTTCTTACTTCGTTCAGTCTTATGCCGCCTGAGTGGGCTTCCGCTTATTATTAATTTATTTTATTATACTTCATAATTCTCTTTTATAAGTCTACAAATTATAAGCCTACTTCATTCTTTTTCATTAACCATGACTTGGTTTAATGTACCCTCTTGTCGTTATTTACTTAGTTCTCTTTAACTAAGGTTTATTAATAAGTTTCTTTCCATTTATTATAACCTATGTTATAATTTCCACTTTTCCCTAGGACAAGCCTATCTATTATATTCTATTCTTTTTAATATTATCACTTATAATATGTAATATTTCCCGTTCATCACATTTTCCTTGGTTCTTTTACGTTAACAAAACTTTTACTGTTGTAACATCCATTCAGTTAATGTTATTCATTTATTTTTCATTATATACATATATTCATATATGTAAATTTATGCACCAGATCTCTCACATTAAGCCGACCACTTGTGGATGCTAGATTTGTCGGGTGGTTCTAGGCAGACATCTACCACAAGTTGAACTTGACATCGTGTCTTAGTGTCGTTATTTACAATTATATGTATGTTTATGCACCGAGACCCTTACATTAAATTCGCCATTTGTGGATGATGGATTTCCCGGGCGGTTCTGGGCAGACTTATACCACAAGTTGAACTGCAGTTACAATTTAATTTCGTACAAACTAGGCTTATTTATCATTTCCCATTTACCCCAAATTTTATTGTAATTATATTTTTACATGTTATACTTAATATCATATTATGTCCATTTTAACTAATTATCATGTCGCATGTTCTTCCTAACATGTAATTAACCCAATTTTAAAAGAATTTATCCAGTCATGTAATTATTCCAATCTAACATATTAACATGTAATTATCCCAATTCTTGCAGTCATAACATGCCAAATAACGGGTCCTATGGATGGTTCTATATACAACAGTAATCTTTTTAACATGTCCTAAATAGTTTTAATACACATTTTCCATAAACATATTAATTATGACAGATAATATAAACGATAAATATATCGTTATTTAAAATGGTATAATTTAGATCCACTCACCTAATAGCCTTCCAATCCATGAATATGATACAGATTTGTTGTTCCATGGCATCCCTAACTGAATCTATATCAAAAATATCCATGGATTCACAAATATGTTACTAAAGAAGGGGAAAAGAGGAAGAAATCTATATAAACCAGATTCAAGGATTTTACCTTTCGCTAATCAGAATTCTGAACACCCATTTGTAGATATATTTATTTATTTTTCCTTCAAATCTTAAATCAGAATTTTCTAAAACTAATTATTCTATTTTCTAAAGAGAATTGAGGAGGAAGAAGAATGGCAGAGTCTAGGCAGCCTCTTAGAAAATATGAAATTTAGGCTAGGCTCTGCTAGCCTATATATAGGTGTTCAGTCTTGATCTTAATCGTACATGCAGTGTTGAGTCAGCAATGAATATGGTCCGAAAAACAGTCCAGATTCGTCGATCGAATCTGCCGAGATTTGGGGTAAGTCGACCTGCATGTTGGTGGGTCGACCCATAAGTCGACCAAGGCAAACATGGTTCGACCCAATTGGGTCCAATGCCCAGTTTTGGGGCGCGATGCTTACTTTTTAACGGTTTTAATTTAAACATTGGTTTTGTCCATTTTACCTCATATGATTTATTTTGTACCTATTATAAGTCACTGTCACGTTTGAATTTCAATTTTACGCATGTAAATTTTATCTCAACATTTAAATTTATGTATGAGTGTATATATATATATGCGCAACTTTTATTTCATTTTCAAAATTCAAATGGTGTTATGCCGTCATTTAATTCTTACCTATTTTCATTGATTGTAGGTTTATTTTGAATTTCTCTTTCATATGTATATATTTTTGCAGATATGTACGCATATATTTACGTACACATGTGCAAATATATTTTTATATTCACTTTTATATATAATTTTCCTTATATGTGCATTTATACATATTTTCCCTTTTAGAACGTGCATCATTTTAGCCGTTTCTCTAAAATAAAGCTATGGCGTCGGAGGGATTCAAACTTGTGCCACATTAGTTCGATTATTATATTAATCCTATCTTTTTGTTTATTTACAATCGAACGCCTAATCACAGGGCCACCATATAACAATAGAATAATGGATGTCTACAAGGGTGCCATAGAAAAATCAATGGCTAATCAAAAGGTTACCATAGAATAATACCTAATCACAAGACCACCATAGAATAATGCTTAATCATAAGGTTAATATAGAATAACGCATAATCACAAGGTCATCTTAGAATAATGAATAACCAAAGATTTAGACTTATAAACTTGGCATTATTTTATGTTTAATTTCATTAAGTTATTTATTACAACTTCATGTCATATTCATATCTGCAAATAAACCATGTTTGTTTATTACGATTCTTTGCGTTTGTACAATCTATCATATTTATGCAAATATGTTACAGTCTATTTTTTCTATCATAACATATGCTATAACTAGTTTGCAAATCTTATCAAGTTAGCCGATTTTTAGTCCAAATTCCCTTTTTATTACAGTATAACATTTTACGTCAATTTAATTACAAATTATCCAATCCTCTTTCATTCATAGTTACGATTGAATTAAATTTCCCAACATATGCAAAATAGAAGGATTAATCAGTCGTATGAAATTAGGTATATAAATCTATGTCTAAATCAGTCGTATACCTATGCAGTTAAAGCCCCGCAATATCCGCGCTATAGCCCATAGCGTTCTTCAACCGCTACGTTATTTCAATTTAGCGCTAAAGAACAGTGGATCCGTTTCTAGCTCCATTATTTTCCGTTGCTTCTGCTAAATCAACGATTTTTAGCGCCCGCTTTAGCAGTATTAATATATAAATCTTGATTTGACTGGTTCTCTTTTTTAAAAATTCAGTAAATATAGCTTAAAGGGCTAAATTTAAGGCGTATATGCCTAACATATGATAATAATATATTACACTCATCATATTCAACATGCATAACTATGACATTCCTTGATTTTGTTATATAAGATTAATTGATATTGGACTGCAATCTCACACATTTGATTCATGTGCTATAAGCACACCCACTTGATTTGAACATGCTACAAGTACACTTTCTTGACTTAAAGTCCATAAGCACATTGAAGAGGATTTGAGTAGAGCTGATAGTTTTTTCAAAGCAAAATTCTTGATCTTTTGTTATAATGAATTGTATAGTTTCTTAATTAGCACTTTGATTTTTGATTTGAGAGATAAATGTTTCCAAGAAAGTAAAAGAGTAGTATTGATTCAATAAAAAGAAGTTTAAACTGATTCTACATGATTATAAAGAGGTTTGTAGATATCTTTTCATTTACTAGAAATTTCAATAGAGTAAGAAAAGAAAAGAAAATAAGAAAGTAGTTTGAAAATTTTGTTTGAACTCTCTTTTACATATTGAATAAACATGTGTGTCAATTTGTGGGAAGTCGCGATGAATGGATACTTCCACTCAAAATTTGGTAAATCATTTGGCAACATTATGTCTCAATATTAAGGCCATGTATGTTGGCATGTGCTTGTTAATTTTGAAAGCTATTTTCATTTAAATTATTTTGAAAATCTTATACTTTAGTAAAAAAAATTGATACTTTGTCAAATAGTTTGAAAATAGTCTATACAATTCTAAACTTTCCAAATTTTTATAAAATGTTCAAATTATATTTTAGGAAAATATAAAAGATATTTTTAAATATAAAGATACCTTGAAATATAAAAATTCTTAAAAATATTAAAAATGTTTTGAAAGTTTACTTTGGTAAAAGATATTTTGAAAAAAAAATTGTAAGATTTTTTTTTTGAAGATATAAGATAAAGATAAAAGATTCCTATTGAGAACTTTAACAATATAATCTGTGACTCTATATATATAATTATAGTCTTGATATCTTCATATGTTTGATATCTGAACTCATGAGTCTTTATTTCCATCTCTTAAGTCTTTGTATCTATTTATTGAGTCTTTATATTGTACAGTCTTTAATTTGACGCTTATCTAATATATATTTGGCATTATATATTATATAAAAACATTAGTATTTACATTTTGTATGACAGTATATGGTTGTTATTAGTAAAATCAATAACTTAGGTATTAATACAAGTGACCAATGAGAGCTTCTCCTAAGCAGTCTAGTTTAGGCTGCGAGCCACCACACTGCATTATCTGTCGCTGCTTATGACGTCTCCTCCCTTGCTTTGCTCGATGAGACATCTTACATTCCAAGCTTTCTTCTAACCCTAAGGAATCTCTCCGAAGTTAATTGGCTGATGTCTTGGAATTGATTTCTTACATATTTGAAGCCGATATAATATTATCTCCACTCATTGCATATATGTGTGAAGTTTATAACGGGCTATACTACCTCATGTATGGTCTATTTGTGTTAACATATTCATTCATGCATATTTACACTTACAGGCATACCACCATCATACACATCATGTTTAGACTTCACTAAATGATTACTGAGCTGGGTATCTTTTTCACAAAATTCAGCACATATGGTAGTCATAAATGCTATGCGACATCTGACAACACACTTGTATATATTAATGTGAAAATTAGGCTAACATCCTTAAAACTAAACTTAATTAGGCTCACATCCCCCATTTTGAAACATATAAATTTCATCCCTATTTTCGAATAACAGCTCTTTTTTTTAAGAACTGCCCTTTTTGTTAATTAACGCCGTAATTAATGTAATACGAAACACGTATTAGGGTTTTATTTTTTCCAAAATCATATAATTCTGTGTCATGGCGGCACCGTCGTCGTTCTCATTTTTTGCATTTCGTCGATCTAAAATTTACTTTGCTCAGAATTCTTTCAGTGATTTAATTAGATCCATCCTTGATTTATATAATAAATGTTTATTCTTCAAGTTAATTTATATTTTTTATTAATTTTTATTTTCTACGGGTATCTTTTTTTGCTCGATCTTCGTTAATTGATTAATCTGATCTTCTTTAACTGTATAGACTTGTCGATGGACAATTTAATTATATAGTTTTAATGTTATTATAGATCCTACAGATTTATTTGTTAAGTTTGGCAATACATTTGTTCTTATATTCTGAATAGGTGTATACAAATATGCATAAGCTGTTAATATTTGCATAAACATATGCAATTATTGTTAGGGAGCGTCTATTTTGACACAATTTGGTAACACAAATGGTGACACAAAAGATCTGCACCATTGGATCTTTTTGTATTTACATGGGAAGGTGGAATTCAGGGGGCAATCCAATGATGAGAATTCATTGTGTCACCAATTGTGTCACCAAATTGTGTCAAAATAGACTTTCCCTTATTGTTATAACCGGTATATAGGTCTTCGCATATATTAAGGAAATTTGCGTATATGTATTAATATATTATGTATAAATGCATTTGAATATAAAACTATTTTGAATATCTGTTTGTGTGTGTTTGTTGATTAATCATATACAAATATGCATAATTTCTCAATATATGCATATTAAAATGTTTAATATATGCATGTATTGTTAATATTTTTAATTTTTGTGAATTTCTGTGTAATGTTATTTGATTATTGCAGATTATGTTTATTAATGTTTATTCTTTTCTTCGTATAACAGTGTTCCTGCCGATAATGGTGTATTGGTGCTGTTGATGTTTGGTAATAATAGATGTGGATAAGGATGTTTAATAGATGCTACCGGAAAATATGGAAATGACGGTTTGTTGTGTTACAGTTTATTTTTCAATTATAACATGAATTATTGTGTTTATAAGCATACATGTATGCAATTTTTCTAAATATTTGCATGTGTTCATGAATTTTATCTGAATAATATATTATTCTTTTGTATATATGCTTTTAATTATGCTTCTTTTGGTTAATACTAGCATGCAATAATGCAGAAATTGTAAACAAATGCATACAATTGTTCGGAATATTGAATTATTTGCATAAAGGTATGCATTTCATCTGGATATATGCATACTTGAATTGAATGCAATTATTATGACTATACAGATTATTTTCGACTGTTATAGTTATGTGCGTTCATGTATGCAAATATTTTTAGAATATGAATGCATGTGTGGAAATTTGATTAAATATGGAAAAATAAAACAGAACTGTATGTATGAATGTGATTTTACTGTAGATTTGCGCTGTAGTGTATTAATTATTTGTGCATGTTTTACTTCTATTTTGTACTATTTGTTTATGTAGTTTATTTTATTCTTTAGTATTTTTTATATATTTTTTCATAGGTTTTTTCCCTATAACAATTGCTATTGTGTCTGGAGAAGATGAAGACAATTGGATTTGGTATTGTGAACAACTCAAAAACTTTCTAAAAGATGATCGTAGAAGATGACGTGTTCTTCAAAAGACTATTAGATGTTTTTTTTAATTTTTTTTACAAAGTTATACTGTATACCATTGTGAACATTTACATTCTGCTTTAAATTTAGTTCAGTATTTTAATGTTAAATTCTGTGATTTTTATATTTATTTTTTTAGGCTTATATATATGCAATTACTCAGTATAATTGCGAACATATATGCAATTATAGTGAATTTTTGTATCATTTTTTGATAGTATTTTGCATTGCTGCATAAATGTATGAAACAGTTCGTAGTAGTTACATACAGGTACAAAAGTATCTTTATGACTGGATAATATATACAAGTATTCTCAATTGTTGCATACAAGTATGCAATTATTTTTATTATGTGCGTGCAAGTATTCAATTGTTCAGCGTGCATGCATATGCTCTTTTAACTTTGAAGATTAATTCCTTTTTTTATCTTGAAATTATCCTGAATATTTTGTCAATTCATAATATCGTTTAAGAATAGAAGAACTAAATTCAGTATATAAAATTCCACAGTAATTCAGTACAGAAAATGCATAATCATGTCATAGTAGTTCGAATACAGAAAATCGGTCAACATATTTGTACAGAAATCTAAACACCATTTTTAATAGTTTTAATCAGAAGGTTTGTTTTCGTCTGATAGCAGGAACGTCTATGTTAGGTCATCATCTATAGTCCAACTGTAAAATTTGCTACTTAGAATTTGAGCAGCAAACACAGCTCGTTGTAAATTTACAGAATCAGGCTTGTATATTTCATCATCTTTGTCGACTTGTTTATCCTTATTTCTCTGTTTCATTAAATTAATTACAAACATTTCATAAATTGACGCTGCAGAAATTATAAAAAAATTATCAATTTGTTAGAATTGTTCTATTTAGTATGAAAATATGCATAGAAATATGCAAACATTCTCAACATCTACATTAATATGATAACATTTACGAAATCAGCATAAAAGTATGCAAGTCATCATATTTTATGCATACAAGTTTGCAAATATTATGAATTCATGCGTACAAGTATGCACTTATTATGTGTGTACATGCATATTCAACTATTCTAAATATGTGCATGCAAGTAAACAACTTTTTTTATTTTTTGCATCCAAACATGCAAATATTATCAATATTTGAATACAAGTATGCCAATGTTCTGAATATTGGCATAGTTGTATGCAAATATTCTGACTATTTATATACGTGTATACAAGTATTTTGAATTTATTTACTTACGTATAGCCTTGTTTTGGGCAATTAGCCAATTCAAGTTGTTCGTGTTTATGATAATTCTCCTTTTCCAACCTTTTCACCACTCCACTGATGTAAATTCTCTGTATTAAAACGTATATAGATAAATTATGTAAACGGTTTACATACCAAATTGCATAAAAACAAAATTTAATTTACATACCAAATCTCTTGCTAATCTTTCTAATTAAATGGATACAATTATGCAACATTCATATGATAGTTGCACATTTGCATGCAATAATTCTTCTAAAACCCATATAAATATGCAAGAATGTGTTGATAGTTTCAGAATTGTTTGCAACATTTCTAACTTAACTCATAAAATTATGCAACAATTATGTAATTAAATCACAATTGCATGCCACAGTTTTGGATAAATGCAAATAATTATTCAGCACTCAATTAATAGTTGCACAATTACATGCAACAATTGTGATTAAATGCATATATTTATGCATGAATCTGCTGATAGGTGCACACTTTCATGCAACAGCTCTAAATAAATGCAAATAATTATGTAAAAAACAGGTGATAAATTCACACTAGCATTCAACGATTTAAATTAATTGCATGGAATCATGCCGCAATAAGGTGATAAATGCATACATTCAATTAACAATTTTGATAAAATGCGCAGTTTTAAGCATTAGTTATGAATACCTGCATGTAAACATGCAACTATCTGTTGACATTTGCACAACTGCATTCAATATTTCTTGCTTGAATTCAGAATTTTTTTGATAAATCAGCCGATAATTTCACAACTAGGTCCAACATTTGTACTTATATGCATATAATTATGAAACAACCATGAACTAAATCTATACTTGCATGTTGTACATCTGAATAACTACATATAATCATGCAGCTATCTGTTGATAGTTGCACATTTGCGTGCAACATTTCTTATTTAATTAATATACTATTGCAAGAATCATGTAATAACTGCACACTTATACTCATTAATTTTGAAAATTTGCCTAGACGAATGCTATATTTCTGATTAAATTCATTAATTTATGCAAGTACTATGCCTAAATTTTTGAATATAAGCATCTATGATGAATATTACATCCATATAATTAATTGTTTTTAATATATGATTGTGTGTTTGCATATGTAACAAATACATGCATACAACTATGAAAATAATCTAAATACATGCATATTTTCGTTAAGAATTTCTTTATATACTCATTTATGCAAATCAAATAATTTTGCAACATCTATATAATAAAATCCCCCCGGACAAACAACAAGACAAAGAGGGACTGAGATTTAATATTGAAACATATATCAAGCGGCTACTAACGGTACACGTTTCCTCGAACACAAAACAGAAATGAATGGACCTATTTAATTGGTAATTAAACTATGTCCTTTTGATTTCTATCCATTTTCCCACGATTCATTACCGGTAATTACTTCCCTTTCTATTTGTTCAATTCCACATTAATTATTTTTCCAATGATCCCTTCAAAATCATTTTTGAGTCTTCTCCGTCGCTCTAGCAAGGATCTTATTCTCCAAAACGAAAAAAAATTGTTTTCTATTGGATAGAAGCATAGTACTCTTACATCTTCTTCTGGCTTGGTTGCTCCAATCTTCAACTATTGATTCACGGATACTTATGAAATTAAAGGTAATCTTCTCAATTTCACTTCAATTTTCAAAGTTTCTACTGGAATTTAATATGATTTAACATAATGAATTTTATATTATTTGTGCTTCCTGAATCACTACGTTTGAACCGACATAGCTTTGTATTTTTTGGTGTTCGATATGAAATCAAATTGCTAATCGGCATCGCTCTATAGTACGATTCAGTTTCGTTCAATTTCAAGTGTTTTTTTGGTGATTTTTCCCATCTAGACATGCAAAAGCTGTCATTGTAGAGGCCATATTTATCGCCACTTACGTTCAGTGAGCTCCTTATCTTTATATTTCCACTCATCTTGAAAATGTTATCTAATTTTGGGACTTTCTTCCGATGTTCGGGGGTGAACTAAAATAGATTCATGTGTACTTTGATTTCAAGGTGTGATTAGATCTTTTTAATTACTTCATCTTTACTGCGTTTGGCATCCTACTGTTGTTCCCCTTTCAAAACAGCAGTAGCCTTCATCTTCCTCCCTGAAGTAAAATAAATCCATGTGTGCTTCATTGATTTTAAGAAAGGTTTATATCTTTTTAATTAGTTTATCATTTTTGGGTTTATATCTCAAGTATTACCATCAAAATCATTGTGCTAATTGCAAAAGAAATTTATGCATAATCAAGAGGGGTTCATTTCTCCTATACCTAAGAAAAGGTAACCTAAACATAAGTGCCAAATTGTAAAAGAGGTTGAATAATTAACGTAGATTATGCATTGTTTTTATAAATCATTGTTTGATGTGACAACAGGGCATTTCGCTCGATCCGAATCAGTCGCTAAACCGATCTAGACCGTTCGAAACGCCTGATTGTTTTGAGAACACGACAAATCAGAACGCAGACGGAAGAACATTTCATTGCTAATTACAACAATTCATCGATTACAAGAATATACAGAGTATAAATGAATATTACACAGAAATATCAGAGATTTAAATTACATTTAAATACATCGCAGCGGAAAATAATACAATACACAACTAGAAGAGATATACGGATACAAAGCTTTCCGGATATCATTCCAGCTGTAAACCAGGATCCTGTGAACATAAATCTGCAAAACCAAAACTACTAGCTGCCCGTGTCAAAATAAGGGCACCCAGAGTTTAGGTTAAAACAATAAACTCCAGGTTAGTCATGGGACTGGTGTGAGAACTAAAACAGTTATTAATTTTTATTTCAAAGTTAGGTAAATCAAGGGACCACGCCGTATAACACGGAACGAGTTTCCTCCCAAGAACACCAGTGCATAAAACAAACAGCGTAATGCTAAATAAAGAAAAATGAAACTGTTATAAGACCCAGGTCCTATCACACAATGCAACGCTAGCCGGGGGATAGGGTTTTCCCTTATAACAGCCAAAGAATGCTTGATACGTTTTAAAACAAATCATTTGATACTATTATCAGTGTATAGTGTATAAAACAACTTCAAATCATAAGTATCAATCCATATATCATGTCGCCATACTAGTTCTACAATTAAAACCGCAAATGTCACGTAATAGGAAATTGGATTTCCGTCTGTGAACCGAGGCAAAAGATAGTCCTCAACTGATTCGAGACTGTCTAGTCCGAGTCTCAGGCAAGCGCGCAGACAAGCCTTGGATCGTCAGGGCCGGTCCACCGATGTGGATTATTATGCCTGAACAATACGTCTCTCCGCCCTATGGGGCGTAAATGAGCCAACAAATGACTCCATCGGACATGGATCGTCCGATCAAACCGAGGCGCCTCGCAACAACAACAACCACATAAGTCAAACTCGTCAGGGCGTGTAAAACCACTGACGCCACTTCTAACTAGAAAGAAACGCATGCCCTCCCTGAGGTCCGTGTCCCGTTTTGGTTCATACCGGGTGTGAAACTCGCGAAGTAAACGTTACACAAAGCTACGCCACAAAGGCCGTGCTTCGATCATCAACCACCAGACTTTGCTTTTCAACAGAAGCCTTGATCATTTGCCACTTAGGCATGCCACACAGGCAATTCACTCTATGCGTTTGATGTCCATCAGTATATAACCCCTGAGCTCGTACGTCTCAGAGAAGGGCGTTAAGCAAGAGAATAAATTCTCCGACGCCAAACAGATATATATTTAATAGAAATCAATCACACAGACTAAAATCCAATGTCAGACACACAGTCCATTTACAAGTCCGTTCTGGGTCTGAACGAAACCGGAGGTACCTAGTACCCTGCATATCCATCGATCTCCAAGTACGTCTGGACGATCACCAACTGTTTCCATCTTCTTGGGTGTACATCCCAATCAAGATCATCAGTAATCACCCAAACGACGTAAAGACCTCCGGTCTTCGACCACCGTCTTCATCTTCGACCTAACGTCGTATCAGTTATTCAGAATGGGATAAATCCGGTCTTTCCGAATAACTCGCGTATATTATAAACAAGTGTTACACAAACACAACATACGCCTCATTCCAATTCATCAGTCACTAACCGTAAATTAACAAGAGAATAATTCCCTAAATATTAACCCCGAAGGCCGAAACCAACATCAGATCAATATCCAGAAAACCATTCTGCTTAGCTAACCGACAGTTAGTTTCTAAATTTCACTTTCATAGGAAAGGTTCCCATTAATTTTATCAAAGATAAATTCCTTGAATTTATTCTTTGATCTTCTTTTGAATATCGATTCAACTAGTCGGGATTATCGAACCTTACCGAAGTAATCATTTATTTTAATTTCCCAATCCCAACCTATTCATCCCATGAAGTAAAACTGGTAATACTTCATATATAACACCACGGTGTTATCGGTAAATTCAATTACCATTTCACGTTCAAATCTAATTAAAGATTTAACTATCGCCTGGAGCAAAACTGGTGATACTCCATTCTCGATTATTTCAATCTAATTAAAGATTCATTAAAACTCCACTTAGTTTTAATTTGTGACTGGGTGAAAGAATCAGTGTCATTTAAAACACGGTTCACGATAAACCCAAAATCACATTTCATTCAGTCCCTAACCGTGAATTAGCGAGTGAGCAGTTCCCTAAGTATTAACCCCGAAGGCCGAAACCAACATCGGATCAATACCCCAGAAACCGTTCAACTCAACTAATCTCCAGTTAGTTTCTGAATTTTCTTAACTCCTTTGGGTCTAAGAACAGTATTATTGAAGATACCGTTCACGATAACCCAAAATCACATTTCATTAATTATCGGGTTAAAGAACAAGTGTTATTTAAAACACTGTTCACGATCAACCCAAAAATCAATATCCATTCAATTCCAATTAAATATTATTTAATTGGTACACTTCATTAAATCTAAATAAAAAGATTTAATCTTTTCTCAACTGGGTTCAAGAACAGTGTTAATGAAGACACCATTCACGACAAACCCAAATCACATTTGATATTAAATACAAGGCTCCAAATAGAAAATATATCGGCTTATATTCAATATCAAATTCTACGACCAACAAATATCGCATTGGAAATAACGATATATATATATATATATATATATCTTTCAAATTCCTGTAACAATATCTGTATCATCACGAAATCCAACATCGAAATATTCCGAAGACAATTTCGATTCAAATCCATTCGAATATAATTATTGGAAATTCTGGTTATTTTCAAAACCATTTCAAATCCAATTTATTTATTTAAAAATAAATAGAATTATAATTCTAGTTCAAAAATAGTTCATTTCGATAAAAATCTATTTTTATCTTTTCAAATATGGAGTTTTTCATCCCAAATCTTCACAAATCATTTCTTATGATTTTACATAAATTATTGATATTTTTAATAATTTTATCAAGGCCCGTGCAGTCGATTTCCATCAATGGCCATCGAACTGCACTTACAACGACCTTTTCTAAATTTGATTCGGACATAATTCCAAATCCAACCGTTAGATTTCTAATTTCTAATATTCGTTAGAAAGCTCTTTTCGATACAAACCCAATGGTTCCGGTTTTAGGAGGATCCGACGGTCGGATCTCCCGAAATATCCGTTCGAAGTCAATGGTCGAAATTCGCGAACTGCCGCGGCGCGGCGCGTTCTATTCAGGCCATTATATTATATATATAATACATATAATATATACTTCGTCGATTTCCTTTTAAAACGTATTATATAAATCGTTTTAAATTCGTTTTCAAAACGATTTCAACTTCTTTTCAAATTCAAATCAAAATTGAATTTTTTCTTTTAAATTCAATTTAAATTCATTTCAAATTGATTTCAATTCAAATTGATTTCTAATTCAATTTCAGTTTGTTTTCAATTCAATTCAATTTCAATTCGAATTCATTTCTATTCGATTTCAATTCGAATTCATTTCTATTCAGTTTCAGTTTGAATTTCAATTCTTTTCAAAATATCAGATTTTGAAATCACTTTCGATATTCATTAAAAAAAATGAATAAAATCGATATAAATATCGTTCACGTCAAAATGGCGTCAATCTAATCAACACGGCTTCATATATTTCTATTTTCAAAAATTCTATTTCAAATATTTCTTTTTCAAATATTTCTATTTCAAAACTGGAATGAGGCCCAATCAATTACCATATAATGTTAATTATATGGATTTTCTACAACACATGTATACAATAACAACGATGAATGATCAACCATCATCCAAAGTGCATTCTACACTGTATAAGCATCAAATATAAATATTTAACGCTCATAACAGTCTGTCAATCAATCGATTGACATATAACTAAACAATCGGGATTAGTGTACGTCAAATATCATCCCAATACCCGTGTGGGGTTTCAAACAATCAAACACAAATTTTATTTGTGCAGTTGGGCGATGTGTAAAATTTATCAGCCAATCAATATTAGTCAAATGTGTGTATATAAAAAAATCGTCCGATTTGTTTATTTTTATTTCCTTTCATATACACGTTAAAAATTCTATTTTTAACTATAAAATATTTTTAACTATAAAAATATTTTATTTCATTTCACATCACACAATCAACTACGCATCAAAATCAAACAAACAAGCATACAAGCCGTCCATGGTCTGTGGACGACGGGTGTCGGGTGCTACTAAACACCGTCTGCATCCTAGTATATATTTTAACTAGAAAATTAAATTAAAAAGTGAGAAGTTCTCACAGAGGGTTCCACTCCGCTGTGCTTTGCTTTTGAACTGCTGAACCACCTGGATCCGTTTGTAATTCCAATGCAGTCCTTTTCTCGCTGTTTATAATAAAAATTATATTTTTATCACTTCATTCTAATAAATAAAAATCATATTTTTATTTCTTCTTCGTATATATTTTCGACGCTTCATTCTATATAAAAATTATATTTTTATACCTTCTACATAATAAAGATCGAATTTCACATATGATTATACCATATGTGAAAATATATAGAATTATATTTTTATACCATTTCACATATGATAAAAATCATATTTTTATTATTTTTAATTATAATATAAAAATCATATCTTTCCTAATTCAAAAATATAATCTTTTTGCTATTTCATTATAAAAAATCATTTCTTTATCGCTCCTATAAATTAAAAATTGAATTTTTATTCTTTCTATAATATAAAAATCATATTTTTATTCTCTCTATAATATAAAAATCACGTCTTTCATGTAGATAAAAATTCCACCTTTACATTATAAAGTTTTCGCCTTTTTAAATATAAATCTAATCTCTATGTTGTTATTGCTCACAACAATAAAGATCCAATCTATATATGTGAAAAATATAAGTCAAAAATCATATTTTTGTTTGTAAAAATCCCATCTTTTATTCGTAAAAACCACCTTTTCATGATTAAATAAATTTCAGATTTTATTTTCTCGCCATTACATAATAAAAACTGAAAAACACATAACTATATATAAATAAATTATATAAAAACTCACCAAAATCGAATACGTGGGCTGTCGAATTAAGGTGGAGGGCTCGAGGTGTTGTAGAAGCGGAGGAAGGAGGAGCAGAAGGGGAGGGGGAGGGGAGTGGGGGAGAGTCGGCGGTTAAACTGAGTGGGGCGCGGCGCCTAGGGCTTTGGGTCACGGGGGATATGGTTCGTGCGTCGTGAGGAGGAAGAAGGCTGGAGGGCGGAGGATGGAGAGGGAAGCGACGTCGGAGAAGAAGGGGAGGAGGTGCGAGACGAGGGCGGTGGGCGGCGAACGGAGGTGGAGGGCGACGGGCGATTTGAGGAATAGCGGCGGTGGTTTTTTTTTCTCTATTTTAATTTTGACTGAACGGGGAGAGAGAAAAGGAAGAAAGGGGGGTTGGTTATATATTATTTTAATTTATTTTCAATTTAAGTTGACTTTTCACACGATCTCCAAACGACACCCAACGACTGTCGCCCCTAGCTAATTACCCCCATCCCGAACACAATGGGATATGTTTCATAGGCCAATTCGATCGTTACGATCAGTTTTCGCTGAATTTAAAATATAAATCTTTATATATTCAATTTGAACGCACATTTTAATTTACCGGGGCCACATACGGACCCGAAAAATTCCAGAAAAATATTTTCTAACTTCGTATTGACGATACGGTCCTAACAAAACTAATTTCGTCGAATTCTGAGACCGTTTGAAAAATGGCCATTTTCCAGTCGATTAAAATCAACTGAAACTGGTCAAACGCGTTTTCCTTTGCCACGCTTACATATTGATTCGAAATATTATGAAAATTGGAATATAGCAATAACTTGACATCACGGATCCAACAAAAGTGGTTTCGTCGAAATCCAAGATCATTTGCAAAATTTCCATTTTTAAGGGCCAGAATTCCATAGCGACTATTCTGAATTTTCATTTGGACATATCTTTTGATTCCCGCTATAAAATTTTGATTTTTCGGATTCGTTGGAAAGATATTCTCAATTAGATTCAAATATTTTTGGTTTCACTAAAATCCGGTTTATTTTGAATCTTGTACATCCATTTGAAATTTGAAATCGAATTATCGAACTACCACGCCATTTTCAATTCCTTGTATAAATATAAATAATTATTTATATTCTAACGACGAACTATATAAATATATTCGTTCGAATTCTATTCAAAATAAATTTTTCGTCGTTTTTATTTAAAATAATTCATTTTAAATAATCAAAATTCGCTAAAATTGCCAAAATAAAAATTTTAAATTGGCCTAGATTTCCGGGTTATTACAATCTCCCCCACTTAAAACTTTTCGTCCCCGAAAAGGAACGAAGCCGAAAGTTGTTTAACTAATCAACTCAACTTTCATTATTTTGACTACGGCTTAAGTTCTTCAACTTTTCAGTTTCTAAGAACTTTTCAAATTTTTCAAAAATTTGGCTAACACCCTAAATTTCCGAATTTTTTTGCCATAACCTCGCCTGCACCGGGAGCATGGGAAAATCCCGAAATTGCCATACAGGCCTTCTGATCTCAAAAAGAAAAAGAAAAAGCCAATCGGCTCATAAAATCATCATCACCCAAACAAAACAGTAAATTATGGTAAACATGTACCTATTTGTCGGGCAAACAATTTTATTCTTCTGCTCTAGCCTCTTTGCTATGACCTGTTCAATGTAAGTACATGTATATGCAAACAAATGCGACCAAATTTCAATACAATTCACTATTTGGTTCAATTGGGCTATATGGTACAAATTTTAACAAATCAACCAATAATTCACAACACAACCATCAATTAATTAGTTGATTAGCTTTTCAAATTCATAACTTTGATACATATACATATACAGAAAATCATGTTTTTGATGCCAATTCACAACGATAAGCCCTATCTAATTTCGGTTCTCACACCAGTCTAATGGAAATATTGAAATCTCACTTTCGTTACTCGAAAATAAATACTGGCGACGGTGCCCCATCACCAGAATTATCCCCGGGCAATAGAGGGATTCTATATCTACCCAGTATATTAAAACTTCGAACACACGTTTGCAAGACATATATACAAAATCTTTATATATTGGATTGTCCAAATTCATTTAAAATAAATATTCAAATACGTTGAATAAAGTTTAAATTTTCAAAACAAGAATTGGTTTTCACTTTATATTTCAAAAATATACTCTTCACACTCGTTCTAGGATACTACTGATCCCATCTCTAACGAGTCATTCCCAGTGGATATTACTAATCCAATATCTGATGAATTATATGTGCCTTGTTCTCCGTGCTTTGTAAACCAAAGCTCTGATACCAACTGTGACAACAGGGCATTTCGCTCGATCCGAATCAGTCGCTAAACCGATCTAGACCATTCGAAACGCCTGATTGTTTTGAGAACACGACAAATCAGAACGCAGACGGAAGAACATTTCATTGCTAATTACAACAATTCATCAGATTACAAGAATATACAGAGTATAAATGAATATTACACAGAAATATCAGAGATTTAAATTACATTTAAATACATCGCAGCGGAAAATAATACAATACGCAACTAGAAGAGATATACGGATACAAAGCTTTCAACTACTCCACTTAGTTTCTAAATTTCACATTCATAGGGAAAGGTTCCCATTAATTTTACCAAAGATAAATTCGTTGAATTTATTCTTTAATCTTCTTTTGAATATTGATTCAACTAGTCGGGATTAACGAACCTTACCGAAGTAATCATTTATTTTAATTTCCCAATCCCAACCTATTCATCCCATGAAGTAAAACTGGTAATACTTCATATCTAACACCACGGTGTTATCGGTAAATTCAATTACCATTTCACGTTCAAATCTAATTAAAGATTTAATTATCGCCTGGAGCAAAATTGGTGATACTCCATTCTCGATTATTTCAATCTAATTAAAGATTCATTAAAACTCCACTTAGTTTTAATCTGTGACTTGGTGAAAGAATCAGTGTCATTTAAAACACGGTTCACGATAAACCCAAAATCACATTTCATTCAGTCCCTAACCATGAATTAGCAAGTGAGCAGTTCCCTTAGTATTAACCCCGAAGGCCGAAACCAACATCAGATCAATACCCCAGAAACCGTTCAACTCAACTAATCTCCAGTTAGTTTCTGAATTTTCTTAACTCCTTTGGGTCTAAGAACAGTATTATTGAAGATATCGTTCACGATAACCCAAAATCACATTTCATTAATTATCGGGTTAAAGAACAAGTGTTATTTAAAACACTGTTCACGATCAACCCAAAAATCAATATCCATTCAATTCCAATTAAATATTATTTAATTGGTACACTTCATTAAATCTAAATAAAAAGATTTAATCTTTTCTCAACTGGGTTCAAGAACAGTGTTAATGAAGACACCATTCACGACAAACCCAAATCACATTTGATATTAAATACAAGGCTCCAAATAGAAAATATATCGGCTTATATTCAATATCAAATTCTACGACCAACAAATATCGCATTGGAAATAACGATATATATATATATATATATATATCTTTCAAATTCCTGTAACAATATCTGTATCATCACGAAATCCAACATCGAAATATTCCGAAGACAATTTCGATTCAAATCCATTCCAATATAATTATTGGAAATTCTGGTTATTTTCAAAACCATTTCAAATCCAATTTATTTATTTAAAAATAAATAGAATTATAATTCTAGTTCAAAAATAGTTCATTTCGATAAAAATCTATTTTTATCTTTTCAAATATGGAGTTTTTCATCCCAAATCTTCACAAATCATTTCTTATGATTTTACATAAATTATTGATATTTTAAATAATTTTATCAAGGCCCGTGCAGTCGATTTCCATCAATGGCCATCGAACTGCACTTACAACGACCTTTTCCAAATTTGATTCGGACATAATTCCAAATCCAACCGTTAGATTTCTAATTTCTCATATTCGTTAGAAAGCTCTTTTCGATACAAACCCAAGGTTCCGGTTTTAGGAGGATCCGACGGTTGGATCTCCCGAAATATCCGTTCGAAGTCAATGGTCGAAATTCGCGAACTGCCGCGGCGCGGCGCGTTCTATTCAGGCCATTATATTATATATATAATACATATAATATATACTTCGTCGATTTCCTTTTAAAACGTATTATATAAATCGTTTTAAATTCGTTTTCAAAACGATTTCAACTTCTTTTCAAATTCAAATCAAAATTGAATTTTTTCTTTTAAATTCGATTTAAATTCATTTCAAATTGATTTCAATTCAAATCGATTTCTAATTCAATTTCAGTTCGTTTTCAATTCAATTTCAATTCGAATTCATTTCTATTCGATTTCAATTCGAATTCATTTCTATTCAGTTTCAGTTTGAATTTCAATTCTTTTCAAAATATCAGATTTTGAAATCACTTTCGATATTCATTAAAAAAAGAATAAAATCGATATAAATATCGTTCACGTCAAAATGGCGTCAATCTAATCAACACGGCTTCATATATTTCTATTTTCAAAAATTCTATTTCAAATATTTCTTTTTCAAATATTTCTATTTCAAAACTGGAATGAGGCCCAATCAATTACCATATAATGTTAATTATATGGATTTTCTACAACACATGTATACAATAACAACGATGAATGATCAACCATCATCCAAAGTGCATTCTACACTGTATAAGCATCAAATATAAATATTTAACGCTCATAACAGTCTGCCAATCAATCGATTGACATATAACTAAACAATCGGAATTAGTGTACGTCAAATATCATCCCAATACCCGTGTGGGGTTTCAAACAATCAAACACAAATTTTATTTGTGCAGTTGGGCGATGTGTAAAATTTATCAGTCCAATCAATATTAGTCAAATGTGTGTATATAAAAAAATCGTCCGATTTGTTTATTTTTATTTCCTTTCATATACACGTTAAAAATTCTATTTTTAACTATAAAATATTTTTAACTATAAAAATATTTTATTTCATTTCACATCACATCACACAATCAACTACACATCAAAATCAAACAAACAAGCATACAAGCCGTCCATGGTCTGTGGACGACGGGTGTCGGGTGCTACTAAACACCGTCTGCATCTTAGTATATATTTTTACTAGAAAATTAAATTAAAAAGTGAGAAGTTCTCACAGAGGGTTCCACTCCGCTGTGCTTTGCTTTTGAACTGCTGAACCACCTGGATCCGTTTGTAATTCCAATGCAGTCCTTTTCTCGCTGTTTATAATAAAAAATATATTTTTATCACTTCATTCTAATAAATAAAAATCATATTTTTATTTCTTCTTCGTATATATTTTCGACGCTTCATTCTATATAAAAATTATATTTTTATACCTTCTACATAATAAAGATCGAATTTCACATATGATTATACCATATGTGAAAATATATAGAATTATATTTTTATACCATTTCACATATGATAAAAATCATATTTTTATTATTTTTAATTATAATATAAAAATCATATCTTTCCTACTTCAAAAATATAATCTTTTCGCTATTTCATTATAAAAAATCATTTCTTTATCGCTCCTATAAATTAAAAATTGAATTTTTATTCTTTCTATAATATAAAAATCATATTTTTATTCTCTCTATAATATAAAAATCACGTCTTTCATGTAGATAAAAATTCCACCTTTACATTATAAAGTTTTCGCCTTTTTAAATATAAATCTAATCTCTATGTTGTTATTGCTCACAACAATAAAGATCCAATCTATATATGTGAAAAATATAAGTCAAAAATCATATTTTTGTTTGTAAAAATCCCATCTTTTATTCGTAAAAACCACCTTTTCATGATTAAATAAATTTCAGATTTTATTTTCTCGCCATTACATAATAAAAACTTAAAAACACATAACTATATATAAATAAATTATATAAAAACTCACCAAAATCGAATACGTGGGCTGTCGAATTAAGGTGGAGGGCTCGAGGTGTTGTAGAAGCGGAGGAAGGAGGAGCAGAAGGGGAGGGGGAGGGGAGGGGGGAGAGTCGGTGGTTAAACTGAGTGGGGTGCGGCGCCTAGGGCTTTGGGTCACGGGGGATATGGTTCGTGCGTCGTGAGGAGGAAGAAGGCTGGAGGGCGGAGGATGGAGAGGGAAGCGACGTCGGAGAAGAAGAAGGGGAGGAGGTGCGAGACGAGGGCGGTGGGCGGCGAACGGAGGTGGAGGGCGACGGGCGATTTGAGGAATAGCGGCGGTGGTTTTTTTTTTCTCTATTTTAATTTTGACTGAACGGGGAGAGAGGAAAGGAAGAAAGGGGGGTTGGTTATATATTATTTTAATTTATTTTCAATTTAAGTTGACTTTTCACACGATCTCCAAACGACACCCAACGACTGTCGCCCCTAGCTAATTACCCCCATCCCGAACATAATGGGATATGTTTCATAGGCCAATTCGATCGTTACGATCAGTTTTCGCTGAATTTAAAATATAAATCTTTATATATTCAATTTGAACGCACATTTTAATTTACCGGGGCCACATACGGACCCGAAAAATTCCAGAAAAATATTTTCTAACTTCGTATTGACGATACGGTCCTAACAAAACTAATTTCGTCGAATTCTGAGACCGTTTGAAAAATGGCCATTTTCCAGTCGATTAAAATCAACTGAAACTGGTCAAACGCGTTTTCCTTTGCCACGCTTACATATTGATTCGAAATATTACGAAAATTGGAATATAGCAATAACTTGACATCACGGATCCAACAAAAGTGGTTTCGTCGAAATCCAAGATCGTTTGCAAAATTTCCATTTTTAAGGGCCAGAATTCCATAGCGACTATTCTGAATTTTCATTTGGACATATCTTTTGATTCCCGCTATAAAATTTTGATTTTTCGGATTCGTTGGAAAGATATTCTCAATTAGATTCAAATATTTTTGGTTTCACTAAAATCCGGTTTATTTTGAATCTTGTACATCCATTTGAAATTTGAAATCGAATTATCGAACTACCACGCCATTTTCAATTCCTTGTATAAATATAAATAATTATTTATATTCTAACGACGAACTATATAAATATATTCGTTCGAATTCTATTCAAAATAAATTTTTCGTCGTTTTTATTTAAAATAATTCATTTTAAATAATCAAAATTCGCTAAAATTGCCAAAATAAAAATTTTAAATTGGCCCAGATTTCCGGGTTATTACAATCTCCCCCACTTAAAACTTTTCGTCCCCGAAAAGGAACGAAGCCGAAAGTTGTTTAACTAATCAACTCAACTTTCATTATTTTGACTACGGCTTAAGTTCTTCAACTTTTCAGTTTCTAAGAACTTTTCAATTTTTTCAAAAATTTGGCTAACACCCTAAATTTCCGAATTTTTTTGCCATAACCTCCCCTGCACCGGGAGCACGGGAAAATCCCGAAATTGCCATACAGGCCTTCTGATCTCAAAAAGAAAAAGAAAAAGCCAATCGGCTCATAAAATCATCATCACCCAAACAAAACAGTAAATTATGGTAAACATGTACCTATTTGTCGGGCAAACAATTTTATTCTTCTGCTCTAGCCTCTTTGCTATGACCTGTTCAATGTAAGTACATGTATATGCAAACAAATGCGACCAAATTTCAATACAATTCACTATTTGGTTCAATTGGGCTATATGGTACAAATTTTAACAAATCAACCAATAATTCACAACACAACCATCAATTAATTAGTTGATTAGCTTTTCAAATTCATAACTTTGATACATATACATATACAGAAAATCATGTTTTTGATGCCAATTCACAACGATAAGCCCTTTCTAATCGGTTCTCACACCAGTCTAATGGAAATATTGAAATCTCACTTTCGTTACTCGAAAATAAATACTGGCGACGGTGCCCCATCACCAGAATTATCCCCGGGCACTAGAGGGATTCTATATCTACCCAGTATATTAAAACTTCGAACACACGTTTGCAAGACATATATACAAAATCTTTATATATTGGATTGTCCAAATTCATTTAAAATAAATATTCAAATACGTTGAATAAAGTTTAAATTTTCAAAACAAGAATTGGTTTTCACTTTATATTTCAAAAATATACTCTTCACACTCGTTCTAGGATACTACTGATCCCATCTCTAACGAGTCATTCCCAGTGGATATTACTAATCCAATATCTGATGAATTATATGTGCCTTGTTCTCCGAGCTTTGTAAACCAAAGCTCTGATACCAACTGTGACAACAGGGCATTTCGCTCGATCCGAATCAGTCGCTAAACCGATCTAGACCATTCGAAACGCCTGATTGTTTTGAGAACATGACAAATCAGAACGCAGACGGAAGAACATTTCATTGCTAATTACAACAATTCATCAGCTTACAAGAATATACAGAGTATAAATGAATATTACACAGAAATATCAGAGATTTAAATTACATTTAAATACATCGCAGCGGAAAATAATACAATACGCAACTAGAAGAGATATACGGATACAAAGCTTTCAACTACTCCACTTAGTTTCTAAATTTCACATTCATAGGGAAAGGTTCCCATTAATTTTACCAAAGATAAATTTGTTGAATTTATTCTTTAATCTTCTTTTGAATATCGATTCAACTAGTCGGGATTAACGAACCTTACCGAAGTAATCATTTATTTTAATTTCCCAATCCCAACCTATTCATCCCATGAAGTAAAACTGGTAATACTTCATATCTAACACCACGGTGTTATCGGTAAATTCAATTACCATTTCACGTTCAAATCTAATTAAAGATTTAACTATCGCCTGGAGCAAAATTGGTGATACTCCATTCTCGATTATTTCAATCTAATTAAAGATTCATTAAAACTCCACTTAGTTTTAATCTGTGACTTGGTGAAAGAATCAGTGTCATTTAAAACACGGTTCACGATAAACCCAAAATCACATTTCATTCAGTCCCTAACCATGAATTAGCAAGTGAGCAGTTCCCTTAGTATTAACCCCGAAGGCCGAAACCAACATCAGATCAACACCCCAGAAACCATTCAACTCAACTAATCTCCAGTTAGTTTCTGAATTTTCTTAACTCCTTTGGGTCTAAGAACAATATTATTGAAGATACCATTCACGACAACCCAAAATCACATTTCATTAATTATCGGGTTAAAGAACAAGTGTTATTTAAAACACTGTTCACGATAAACCCAAAAATCAATATCCATTCAATTCCAATTAAATATTATTTAATTAGTACACTTCATTAAATCTAAATAAAAAGATTTAATCTTTTCTCAACTGGGTTCAAGAACAGTGTTAATGAAGACACCATTAACGACAAACCCAAATCACATTTGTTATTAAATACAAGGCTCCGAATAGAAAATATATCAGCTTATATTCAATATCAAATTCTACGACCAACGAATATCGTATTGGAGATAACGATATATATATATATATATATATATATATATATATCTTTCAAATTCCTGTAACAATATATGTAGCATCACGAAATCCAACATCGAAATATTCCGAAGACAATTTCGATTCAAATCCATTCCAATATAATTATTGGAAATTCTGGTTATTTTCAAAACCATTTCAAATCCAATTTATTTATTTAAAAATATAAAGAATTATAATTCTAGTTCAAAACTAGTTCATTTCGATAAAAATATATTTTTATCTTTTCAAATATGGAGTTTTTCATCCCAAATCTTCACAAATCATTTCTTATGATTTTACACAAATTATTGATATTTTTAATAATTTTATCAAGGCCCGTGCAGTCGATTTCCATCAATGGCCATCGAACTGCACTTACAACGACCTTTTCCAAATTTGATTTGGACATAATTCCAAATCCAACCGTTAGATTTCTAATATTCGTTATAAAGCTCTTTTCGATACGAACCCAATGGTTCCGGTTTTAGGAGGATCCGACGGTCGGATCTCCCGAAATATCCGTTCGAAGTCAATGGTCGAAATTTGCGAACTGCCGCGGCGCGGCGCGTTCTATTCAGGCCATTATATTATATATATAATATATATAATATATACTTCGTCGATTTCCTTTTAAAACGTATTATATAAATCGTTTTAAATTGGTTTTCAAAACGATTTCAACTTCTTTTCAAATTCAAATCAAAATTGAATATTTCCTTATAAATTCGATTTAAATTCATTTCAAATTGATTTCAATTCAAATTGATTTCTAATTCAATTTCAGTTCGTTTTCAATTCAATTCAATTTATATTCGAATTCATTTCTATTCGATTTCAATTCGAATTCATTTCTATTCAGTTTCAGTTTGAATTTCAGTTCTTTTCAAAATATCAGATTTTGAAATCACTTTCGATATTCATTAAAAAATGAATAAAATCGATATAAATATCGTTCACGTCAAAATGGCGTCAATCTAATCAACACGGCTTCATATATTTCTATTTTCAAATATTCTATTTCAAATATTTCTTTTTCAAATATTTCTATTTCAAAACTGGAATGAGGCCCAATCAATAACCATATAATGTTAATTATATGGATTTTCTACAACACATGTATACAATAACAACGATGAATAATCAACCATCATCCAAAGTGCATTCTACACTGTATAAGCACCAAATATAAATATTTAACGCTCATAACAGTCTGTCAATCAATCGATCGACATATAACTAAACAATCGGGATTAGTGTATGTCAAATATCATCCCAATACCCGTGTGGGGTTCAAACAATCAAACACAGAATTTATTTGTGCAGTTGGGCGATGTGTAAAATTTATCGTCCCAATCAATATTAGTCAAATGTGGGTATATAAACAAATCGTCCGATTTGTTTATTTTTATTTCCTTTCATATACACGTTAAAAATTCTATTTTTAACTATAAAATATTTTTAACTATAAAAATATTTTATTTCATTTCACATCACATCACACAATCAACTACACATCAAAATTAAACAAACAAGCATACAAGCCGTCCATGGTCTGTGGACGACGGGTGTCGGGTGCTACTAAACACCGTCTGCATCCTAGTATATATTTTAACTAGAAAATTAAATTAAAAAGTGAGAAGTTCTCACAGAGGGTTCCACTCCGCCGTGCTTTGCTTTTGAACTGCTGAACCGCCTGGATCTGTTTGTAATTCCAGTGCAGTCCTTTTCTCGCTGTTTATAATAAAAATTATATTTTTATCACTTCATTCTAATAAATAAAAATCATATTTCTATTTCTTCTTCATATATATTTTCGACGCTTCATTCTATATAAAAAAATTATTTTTATATTTCACATATGATAAAAATCATATTTTTATTATTTTTATAATATAAAAATCATATCTTTCCTACTTCAAAAATATAATCTTTTCGCTATTTCATTATAAAAATCATTTCTTTATTGCTCCTATAAATTAAAAATCGAATTTTTATTCTTTCTATAATAAAAAATCATATTTTTATTCTCTCTATAATATAGAAATCACGTCTTTCATGTAGATAAAAATTCCACCTTTACATTATAAAGTTTTCGCCTTTTTAAATATAAATCTAATCTCTATGTTGTTATTGCTCACAACAATAAAGATCCAATCTATATATGTGAAAAATATAAGTCAAAAATCATATTTTTCTTGGTAAAAATCCCATCTTTTATTCGTAAAAACCACCTTTTCATGATTAAATAAATTTCAGATTTTATTTTCTCGCCATTACATAGTAAAAACTGAAAAACACATAACTATATATAAATAAATTATATAAAAACTCACCAAAATCGAATACGTGGGCTGTCGAATTAAGGTGGAGGGCTCGAGGTGTTGTAGAAGCGGAGGAAGGAGGAGCAGAAGGGGTGGGGGGGAGAGTCGGCGGCTAAGCTGAGTGGGGTGCGGCGCCTAGGGCTTTGGGTCACGGGGGATATGGTTCGTGCATCGTGAGGAGGAAGAAGGCTGGAGGGCGGAGGATGGAGAGGGAAGCGACGTCGGAGAAGAAGAAGGGGAGGAGGTGCGAGACGAGGGCGGTGGGCGGCGAACGGAGGTGGAGGGCGACGGGCGATTTGAGGAATAGCGGCGGTGGTTTTTTTTCTCTATTTTAATTTTGACTGAACGGGGAGAGAGAAAAGGAAGAAAGGGGGGTTGGTTATATATTAATTTATATATTATTTTAATTTATTTTCAATTTAAGTTGACTTTTCACACGATCTCCAAACGACACACAACGACTGTCGCCCCTAGCTAATTACCCCCATCCCGAACACAATGGGATATGTTTCGTAGGCCAATTCGATCGTTACGATCAGTTTTCGCTGAATTTAAAATATAAATCTTTATATATTCAATTTGAACGCACATTTTAATTTACCGGGGACACATACGGACCCGAAAAATTCCAGAAAAATATTTTCTAACTTCGTATTGACGATACGGTCCTAACAAAACAAATTTCGTCGAATTCTGAGACCGTTTGAAAAATGGCCATTTTCCAGTCGATTAAAATCAACTGAAACTAGTCAAACGCGTTTTCCTTTGCCACGCTCACATATTGATTCGAAAAACTACGAAAATTGGAATCTAGCAATGACTTGACATCACGGATCCAACAAAAGTGGTTTCGTCGAAATCCGAGATCGTTTGCAAAATTTCCATTTTTAAGGGCCAGAATTCCATAGCGACTATTCTGAATTTTCATTTGGACATATCTTTTGATTCCCGCTATGAAATTTTGATTTTTCGGATTTGTTGGAAAGATATTCTCAATTAGATTCAAATATTTTTGGTTTCACTAAAACCCGGTTTATTTTGAATCCTGTACATCCATTTGAAATTTGAAATCGAATTATCGAACTACCGCGCCATTTTCAATTCCTTGTATAAATATAAATAATTATTTATATTCTAACGAAGAACTATATAAATATATTCGTTCGAATTCTATTCAAAATAAATTTTTTGTCGTTTTTATTTAAAATAATTCATTTTAAATAATCAAAATTCGCTAAAATTGCCAAAATAAAAATTTTAAATTGGCCCAGATTTCCGGGTTATTACATTTGAAAGTTTTCAATTTTTACACATGTCCTATATTTGGAAATCCTAAAAACCATATTTTACTTTGTTATCAAAATATACTTTCATTCCATATTCACTGCACATTTCGAAATTGGCATATTTTAGGATTTATCTGTTAAATTTGATATTTTTTGTAATTCCTTATTTGTGTAAGCAATTAATGGTACTTTTCTAAAGAAAAAATAGGTGGAACATTAACTTATATGACATATGCAATAAACTAATGCATTAACATTAACATAAATTGACAACAATTTGTTCCACCAGTCAGTTTTTTTTTTTTTTTTTTTTTTTTGCTATAATTGGGCCATCACATTTACAATTAATTTATTAAATACAGATTGGTTTTATAATGTTTTCAACGTAACTTATGGAAAATAAATTTATTTAAGCTAATAGGTTATCACCATGTACATATAGAAACAGTCCAAACTGTGGTTAGATAATCCTACATCACTAATATGATTTAACATAATGGATTTTATATTATTTGTGCTTCCTGAATCACTACGTTTGAACCGACATCACTTTGTATTTTTTGGTGTTCAATATGAAAACAAATTGCTAATCGGCATCGCTCTATAGTACGATTCAGTTTCTTTTAATTTCAAGTGTTTTTTGGTGATTTTTCCCATCTAGACATGCAAAAGCAAAAGCTGCCATTGTAGAGGGCATATTTATCGCCATTTGTGTAATTCCTTATTTGTGTAAGCAATTAATGGTACCTTTCTAAGAAAAAATAGGTGGAACATTAACTTATATGACGTATGCAATAAACTAATGCATTAACATTAACATAAATTGACAATAATTTGTTCCACCGGTCAGATTTTTTTTACTATAATTAGGCCATCACATTTACAATCAATTTATTAAATGCAGGTTGGTTTTATAATGTTTTCAACGTAACTTATGGAAAACAAATTTATTTAAACTTACAGGTTATCACCATGTACATATAGAAACAGTCCAAACTATGGTTAGATAATCCTGCATCATTGCACTTGATTTGTTGTCACCATGTACATATAGTCTATCTCCTCTAAGAAAAAGGTACCGCCTTTGGTATGTTTGCATGTCATAATAGGATATATTTTTTCTACGTTCATTAATGATAACGAGAATGATAGACGCTAAAATTTATAATGTAATTGTTTCAATCTTAGGCAAGGAACTGTTAAGGAGGAAAAGAGACATTCTACATGTTAGTCAAAGCAAGCAAAGTTAATGTTGACTTGGAGCTACTGTCTTAGATTATATGCCACATGAAGTCAAGCCATCTGGATATTAAATATATGTGATGCGTCCTTTGTTTTCGTCTCATTATGTTATTATAAATGCTGCCATGTAATTCTACAAGTTAGACTAATTATTACTCCATGATTGATGTGTTGATATATGAATTCAAATTTATTTGTCTTATGTGCAGGATTAACATTCACGTGTATTCTTTTGGATAGCCAATTGATTTAATTAATAGCATATACTTTATATCTTAGCTTGCAAGCCGTATAATCAGTAAGCTCTCCTCTTCTTTTCAAATATGTTTCCATAGCCATTGTTTGATCAATTATGCCACTTGATCAAACTAAAAATTTATCGCTGGGAATAAAAGAACTGCACCTATATCCTACCATATTATATAAAGAAAGTTGTTGCATGCGTGCCATTTAATGCATACACTATTGCATGTTGTTTTTTTCATGCAGTTTTGTCTTCTTTTCTAACATATAGTTAGTATAAATGTAAAAAGGAGGATTGAAGCATAACACTAAACCACAGAAAATTACTTTAACTCGCTGTGTTTCAAAAAAAAAATACAAAATCCTATTTATTATATATTAAAAGAATCAATTACTAGACGTATAACCCCACATTTGTTCACATACGGTTTCCACCCACTTCTCTCATTTCTTTATATTTTTTGACTTCTTTCTCTGCTACAAATACTAATTTATAGAATATAAACGCATGTTGTAATGTATACAAACTCTCCATGATATCACCTGAATTTTACCTCCCATAACTTTGGACATAATGATGATATATAATTTAACCTTTCATAACTCTTCATAACCCCTTTTCATAAACTCTCCTTGATTATATTTCTTCTTACCGAATTAATAGTTTTATTCGTACTTTTTTCATGCATTGAATCTTTATATTCTTTCGCTTTCATTTTGTATTCTTTTGTCATATTCTTCCATCCTTTATTACTTACGTGATATAATTCAATAATGTTGCATTCAATAACATCCAATTTTCATTACATTACCTGCTACAACCAAAAATTAAAACACAATATTACTACACACATAAAAAAACATTCCACGAACATCATTCCACACCGAAGCGCGTGCCAAAACCATGCACGAAGCGCGTGCCAAGACCACGTGCGTCCAAACTACAACACCCCGTACTTTATGCTCCCATGCAAACTATAACACCCCATACTCTATGCTTCCGTACAACGCATGGGTTTCCACTCATTCATGATAAAAATCACATCATCAACAAAAATTTCTGACTAAAATAATTCAACCATGTTACTATTCTGGTATGTTTCATAATAAAGTCTTTCAACAATGTTTCAAATCTGAAAAAACAATAGTACGGATTTTTTTTGCAACCGAAAACATTTTTTCAACCAAATTTGCATGAATATTTGTATATAATCATATAATCATGCAAAAATTCCAAGTTAATCCATATCTTAATATAAAATATGATAAGATTATCTTTTGTTTGACAGATAGTATACCCTTAAAAAAACAGACGGACTTTTTATAGAGCAACAGTCGGACTTTTTGCAACATTCGGACTTTTTTTACATTTTAAAAGTTAACAGGGACCTGTAAAAAAACGCACCCTTTACTAATATACTTATATAATTAAACAATTGCATACAATATTTCAACTTCATAATCATTTTAAGGCCTTTAATACTTAATTATCTTTTTTAAAATTAAGCACATGTTGGACTATTATTTTATAAAATATCATTTCCACTTTTAAAATTAATGCTTCATTTATAAAATCATATAACCATTTTGTAAATACTAATTAAGCTTTATTCATATTATTTGTAACAACCCACATTTTTTACCTTTACAAACAGACTTGACTGCATCTGGAATATTCATATGCCGAACAATCAAGTGTCGGAAAGACAGATTATGGGGAAAAAGAGAGAAAAGACTGAACATAATCTCACAATGAAACGATTTATTTATAATATTTTTTTATAATATAAACACGATCTTTATTAAATATAAAGACTTTTATATATATAATAAATAAGAAAACTAATCTATAAATCGGTATGGACAGTTATAACAATCTGTTCTTTTAAATGTTGGTGAATATAACTATAGCCACGACAAAAAACAAGGAAATATACCAGTATATGTTTTGGGCCTTCATCTCCTCTCCTAAAGCTTCAAATTAATCCAAATGTAATTTGCAAATATACTCGGTCTAACTTGAATATTATAGTCGATAACACCGGGATTAGTCTGCTAAAGCAACGTGAGAAAATACACCGTAATTTAATTCTAATGTTATAAAAATATTTCAAATAAAAGGTATCATAAGACCATGCAAAACATAAATATGGACGAGTTTTACCTTACGATGGCCAAACTATTCAAATTAGAAATTTCAGTTATATTGTAGTAATGTTTGAGGGCAGAAATATAAGTAATTGAATAACTCTAATGCTTGTGAGTTTATCACAACAATACTAGGTATATAACCAAAAATCATTAAGGCACGTTAACTAATTGTGTACGGTTTCCATGAATGTTCCCTGAGAACGTCGAGTAATGATCCTCTTATACAAGGATCAGAGTTATCCTTATAAAGCATTGTATCCAAAAAGCCAGGAACCTATAGGGAAAACATAACTGGTCTTGCTAGGACCTAATGCATCGCTTCCAACATGCTAAAAAATTGAACGTATTGCTAGAAAATGGAGTTGATTTACCCAATGAGTTTTTCACCCATACTGAATGTGTCTTCTATTTCGGGTTTTAGTCAATATTGTTAATGAGGCTACGACTAGCATTCCAACTCATGCAACACACTCAAAAGAATGATCACGGATTTCGACACGGATTCCTACGCATCAACTGGTTTTGGAATCACACATAGATTACCTACATCTTAAATGATATTGTAATCACATATGGATTCTCATTCCCTAATAGGTCTTGGAGTCTCATATGTATTTCAGCATCCAAAATAAAGCTTGATTATCCTTTATGTAACACATATGTGGTTCTCCAAATGCTTTCGGTTCAAGTCATCTTTTACGAGTACGCTTCCCTTATTTACTTGGCACTTTGTAAACTAAACGATCGACTTTACATTGGGCGTAAATCTACTTGTTGTGGACAAATCTACTTATCATTTTCCTTATAAGAGCCTCAAGTTTATATGCACGATGCAGTATTTTCAAAGATAATTATGCCATATAATTCCCCATTTCTCCTAAATTCTACCTAAGTTGGATCTTTCGATGTTAATTATGGACAACACTCCACACCACTAGTTTGAAATGGATTTCGTTTTAGGTCGGATTTGACAGTCGGTTATTTAATTACTAAACCAAACAACCAATCAACCACTAGTTTAATTTTCAGTGGCAACCACTAAGCCACATTTAATTAATTTCTTATTAACTCAACGTTTTTGTATAGTTTAAAAAGCATTTTCGTATACTTATCTTGTTGAGTTTCGGCATTCCCTGCGTACCGTACGCGCTTCACCGTGTCTATCGGAGTCAACGGTCGAAGTCTCTCATGCCGGCGTCCCGATTGAACATCCCCATCGTCTCCCATCGAGCATATAATTTGGTATTGGCAAACATTTGTTGTAACAAAAGGAATTCCCATTGTTACATGCCACCAATACCATATATATACCACGATCTTTCTTAATATCTTGCGATGTGGGACAATTCTCCCGTTCAATCCACGCACCCACTCCATTCCAATGCGATCCACACCTAACAATCTCCAACTTGGCGAGAATTGCTCAAGTCACCTTAGAGTTACACCTTGAGCTCTCTTCACAGTTGGCTAGGCTGCTAGCCCGAGTTCTCATAAGCAGTAGCGTCATGCTGCTTTTACCATTGTATCTCCACCTTGACGAGCATCCCATGCTCAAGCCCCTTTGGAGCCATGCTTCGGTCATGCTACGCATACCGGTCCCCTCGAACCATGGAGCTCTGATACCATGTTGAGTTTCGACATTCCCTGCGTACCGTACGCGCTTCACCGTGTCTATCGGAGTCAATGGTCGAAGTCTCTCATGCCGGCGTCCCGATTGAACATCCCCATCGACTCCCATCGAGCATATAATTTGGTATTGGCAAACATTTGTTGTAACAAAAGGAATCCCCATTGTTACATGCCACCAATACCATATATATACCACGATCTTTCTTAATATCTTGCGATGTGGGACAATTCTCCCGTTCAATCCACGCACCCACTCCATTCCAATGCGAGCCACACCTAACATATCTCAATGCTATGAGAACATTCACAACAATGTAAGCTCGGTACCTAGAAAATATATTTATATATCGAGCTTACAGACCTACATATATTAATAAAACAACATATTTTCAATATTTAAAAAAATACATTCATACAGTTATCTCACCGACCTAAGTATATTAACAAGACATGGCTTGTTGAACCTTTAAATAAAATATTCAAATATAAATACAATCTACAAATTTTCCTTTATAAAGTATCATTCTCATAGAAAATTTGTTTATAAATAATTTATTAAATAAAAATATAAAATATTTAACATATATATATATAATTACTTATGGAAACTTATTATTAAATGATTTAATATCCCTAAGACATCATTAATAAATAATGATGAATAATCTTTTACTACAATTATTAATTGATAATAATTAATTAACCTTTAAATTTTATAAATTAAATATTTATTTATTTATACAATAATTATTAACATTAAACGCTATTAATAAAATAATTTATTAAACACTAAAACATACGTAACACTCACCTTTATTTTTAAAACATCATAAAATAATGAGTTTTACTTTCAAAACATCATAAACGGAATAATAATAAACCGAAGACATTTCTTCAGTTGGACTTTATAACCATATTTATCTGATAGTTATGTCTCTATTTTAGGGGGTCCATAGGGAGCTGTAATGGTCAAATAAGCAAACGCAATGGTTGCATTGCTATCCTAGCACATCTATAGTAAAATTTAGGCAATTCCTACCGGTCAAATTATGCCACTAGAATTTCTAATACATTATTCTATTTTTTTAGAAGAAATAATATTAAATTATGACTTAAAATATTTATGCAAATATTTCGTAGTGAACATAACAATACTTAAATAAGCTACCATTAGTTCAATTCATTTTCCAATCATAACACTTGTATTTATGTAAGCAGGTATATGTAAATCAATCAACAGTTAATACCGTTCATCAACATTAAAACAAAAAATCTAAATTAATATTATAACGTAAGAGAATTTATTCTGTTAAAAAATGTCAATTAGAATTATTTTTTTAATTTATTAGATAGTGTTTATTTGACCGAATAGATAACACCAAACACATGATTTATTTAACTGCGATATAAATAAATGACGTAACCAATTCAACATTTTTTATCAGTTCCACACACGATTCAATACTTGAAATAAGTTTAAATATAAAATAAATTCAAACAGTATTTAATAACATTTCAAGATGTTATATTTGATCCTATGTAAGGTTCAAACAATCTAATAGCATTTCAAGGGGTATAACGTAATCCTGAATTTAGTTACACAATAGGCCAACTCAAGCACATACAAATAAATTTTAATTTGTAATAAATAGTACTAGTTAATAAAAAAGGGGAGTTTAACTCACTATCATTTCAGTTTATGCTTTAGTGTTTGGTCTTGTTTAATTTTGAACAACATTCGAAATTAATTGGAAATTTCATAATCTCTAACAACAACCAAATCAGTTCCAAAATGTGTTGTCATTATAAATCCAATGAGGCTGACCACATTGGATGTAGACCTTATATGAACAAGTCACTGAGTTTACAAGATTTGAATTAATTAAAGTAAATCTAACTTAACCAAATTACATGTTTAATCAAAACATAATGACTAGCATCCTAATCATCTCTACCAAACCCATGTTGACCATCAAAAAATTGACGTCACCAAAAAACTCCTCGACCACCATGCCTCTTCCTACGGCCACACTACCGCAACCATGCTAAATCAACCTTTAGACCTTGACAAACCATATGCCACCAACTGTCTCCTCATACATCACCAGTGATGAGATAAACCCCTATAATGATGCATTATTAATCAAGATTTTCCTACGGCCACACATCACCATTGACTACCAAAATCCTCCAAAGTGTCTCCTCCTTTCCCTCTAAACCCCCCCCCCCCCTTGAGAATGCACCAGCCCACGACCAGCGATAACCATGAAAACATCCCAAAACCAAAATTAGGCTCACAATGTTCATGTTTAGATCCACGACGTCTCACACTGATCCAAGGCGATCTAATAAATCAACATACTCACCTCACTACAATGAGTAACTTCCTAGTTGATGTCGAGGCATAATTCGAACTTGGGTAGCTCTAATCGATGTGGATCGTCAGATGAAGGTTTTCAATTATGGCTAAGTTAGTATGTGATCTGAGCAAAAGAAATAACCTAAGGTCCTTATATAGAAACAATCACCAACAATATTCACACTCAAAATTTCACAACCATCTATTAAAGCGTGCTTACTAGAGTTTTGTACAAAATACTCATATTTTGAACTCAATGGAACTAGTTTACATAATTCTGACATATACCAAAGTTAGCCTTTTAAACTGAATTATGTTAATTAATTCTAAAATTAAGTGCTACACTTTTCAAGCTCGAGCAACCACATAATACACTTGATCGTTACGAAACTCGATGGTATACAACAACACACTATTATGAATTCAATGGCACTGTTTCATCAAAATCTGAGAAAGTATTCCACAATGATAAATTCACATGTTAATTAAAACGAATCAAAATGAAATGATTTAAATCGATTCAAATCTCAAACGATAAATTATTGTTATTATTATTATTATCATCATCACCATCATCATCATTCTTAAATTATACAAGACTAAAGTAAGCTTTCAGAATCATTCTATATTCATCATATCCCAAGTTTTCATCTATTTACAAAATTCCTATATTTAAATTACCATTTCACATTTTGAATATATGGAACAAAACACATATTTGAAACTCAAATCATTTAATTTTTGACCCATTAATTTAATATTAAAACTAATTAATAACTAAGCACCAAAATCTGGGTTGTTGCACAGATTAATAAAATATATTCTTATAAAAAAACCTTTTGACAAGGCCTTATAAAATATTTTTTACTTATAAAAATCATTTCATTACTTCTATAATATTTATAAATAAATTATTCATAAATAAATGTCCTTTCTTTATTTTACACAAGTGCTAGTTAAGTTGCGTTAGCACTCTAATCACTTTAATACAAGTGTAGAGTTATAAACTCACTTAATTAGTTTTCTCTTTTCTAAAACCGTTCCAATAAGTTTCGATATTACTAGCTAATGAAATGCACTTAAATTTTCATGTTGTTAGTCTCTAGTCTATCACAATGTCAACCTAAAACCTGTTTCTTAGCCCACTAACTATTTTCAAAAATAGTTGTTAAAGTCTTAAACAAGTAATAAGTTATTATAAGCATATTTATACCATAAATACAAGCCTCAATAAACCGAAACAATCTTTAAATCACTTAATGTAATTTCATATTAATTAATAAATGAAAATATGATGATTAACACGTAAATTTAGATAGAGAATCATCCCACCTACATTCGCTTTCTTAAGGCAAGTTCTAATCATCAAAACTCACTTCAAAGTTCTTTTTAAATCATAAAGGAAGCTCCAAATCACAACTTCATCTTAACTACTTGATGGTTTTTGTGGTGAATTGAAGGAGATGGGTTATGCCAATTTTCATTTGACTCTAAGAGATTGATTTGAGGGGTTTAGGGTTGGGGCATGTGATATTAAAGCGGGATTACGAGGAATTACAAAAGTAACCATCAATCGTTAAATGAAATGGAATGACGATAATTAGCTACATATAAACCTGTTCAGCTAATGCTCCGCTATTTATAACCTGCTATAACACCGCTGTATCCCATAGCAGATTACCATCACTACGCTTTTCCCAAATAGCCTCTGATATAACCTTTCTTCTTTAAGCCCCACTATATTCCATTATTCCCGATATATCCAGTTATTTCTGCTATATTATGTTATTCCTGCTGTATCTTTAATGAAAGAAACGAACTGAAAAATGACATCTATACATTATAAAAATTATGAAGTTAAATTTTCTAATTAAATTATCTAATATATATTATTTTAGAAATAAAAATAATCTAATATTTTATAAAATTTAATTAATTTAAATAGCAATTTCTGTTTATTTACAAATATTTGCATATGTTTTTTTTTTAATTAAGAATGTACTAATTACAGTTAAATAGAGTGCTAGTTTCCATTTGATTATCATTTTTACATTCGTAAAAACAATATAAACGAGTTATATGTGCTATTTTAAAGTCATCCGCTATATCCTGTTATTTGCTCGCTTTGTTTCCGCTATGACTTTTTGGACCTTCGCCGCATTAGATCCGCTAAGCGCTTTAATTGCACAGATACAAACTAATTTGAGGGTAAGCTAGTGGCCTTGAACCAATTTCATTTCATTTAAACAAAAACACTATCCTGACCAAAAACTTTTGAACTCCATGCACGACCAAGTTTATGCTCATTTTTCTTACGATGTAAAAACAAACTCAACTACGAGAGTTTCAAGTCTCGGTTCATTCGTCTTCGTAAGTAGAGTAAAATCGGTGTTCTTTTAATTAGCGATTTATTTAAATTAACCATTTCGATCGTTAAAAGTATTACAATCACCTTTACAGAAAGTTAAAGTCTAATGAATACTCAATCTTCTAACTCTTCATTATCAACCTCTGAAATATTCATCGAAATCGAATGTGTATCAGATATAATTAGATGTACCGGATCTTGTCTTAGAACTGTTTTCATCTTCCATTGCATTTTTTTAAATGAATATCACAGTTTCATTTCTTTGTAACCAATTATGATTCTGACCCACATACAAACGTAGATCATATAAGTACTACAATACTAGTGAGGCCAATGCCTTTTGTGGGACTAGAAGAGTCGTTATCTAATTCTAACATTTGAATAATCACCATAGCACACCTTAACGTTTTGACACCAAATATAAGGAAACTAGTAAATTTAATCAGTAGAAAATCAAATCATCTCCAAACATGAATTAACACCATAATTAGAGGAAAATCAAAATAGATTAATAATATGATGTAAAATAATTAATCAAATAATTTCTCTATCCAACATTAAAAAAATCAACAATAAAAAATAATCAAAATAGCGATAAATAAATTACACTATGATATCTAGTTGTTTCACTAATTACATGTTAGTGTACATCAACTTTGGAGAGAACATTTACTAATTCGAAGTAAAACGATATTGATTACAATAGTTATTTTTCAGGATTAATTTTATGAAAAGAAGAAATGAAGAAATAGAACAAATGAAAATCATAAAGCAATGGAGCAAACCCTAGCCTCTAAGAGATTGTCTCAGATCTGTTCATAACTTCTCTTTTGTAAGTTAGAGAATTATAACGAAAAGTGAGAATAGTGCCATTGTAAATATGCTTCAGATTTGTTTAGTCCCTATAGCAGCTAACTGGTCAACTGGATAAATGGCCAGTTGACTTGTCCATTTGAATTAATTTTAACATCAAACGAGAATCAGTCAACTTTTTCTTGTAACAAATACTTGTTGTTTCTAGGTTGCTTCTTCTTTCAACCTGCATTAACTCTTTCATGTGAGCTTCAAATTATGAAATACTTGAACCATTTGAAACCTTACTCGATCCTCTGCATTTTCACATGTATAAGACCACAAAATTTGATATATATTTTTTTGTGTGTGTGGGGAACCGAGATAAAATGTACTCAATTATATAACAACTTAAATATATATATATATATGGGACCGAGCTAAAATGTAATCAATTATATAACAACTTAAAGTAGGTACCCTATTTCGAAAGGTTTTAAAATTCTAATTTCTTATATTTATTCAATTGAAATTATGAATTTTTCATATATATATATATATATGTGTGTGTGTGTGTGTGTGTGTCTTTATGTGAGTACAAGTACGTTGACGTGGGTAATTGGTTATTTGCGTGCGCCAACCCCGAAGAGTGGGTTTAGAAGAAAACCTAATATCCAAACAACCAAAATACGAAAAATGTAAAGGAACGCACAACTTTTATAGTGGTTTGATACTAACGCCTAAGCCCGTATTATAGTAATCATTCATCATAAATTTATCGATTACAATGTTTATCCAAGTTCGGACAATCTGAATGTACAAAGTTGTATAATAGAGAAACAAATATCTTATTAGTTCCTAACTTTGACCAAAATGCTCTTTTTCTTATTCGCTGAGCCAAATTGTCTTAGAGCGAACAACAATGGCCAATGAAAAGCTTTAATGTCCAAGAACATCCAAAATTGTCAAAGAATGTCCAATAGTAATCCAAAAGTCCAAGTAAATGCCAAAAAGTTTTAGGCAAACATTTATGTGATGTTTACAAGTCCATGAAGTATCCCATAGCCATAAAAATGACCATGGAAGCCATTAATGAGCTCCAAAGAAAGCTCCCACGTATACCCAAGGTCCAAAAATACCAAGCTAAGCCAACCCCTTTGAATGCCAAACAAGGGGGTATTTAGAGGTGAAGTTTCGATGCATCAGCCCGAATTTCGTAACATGAGGGGATGCGAAATTCATATCTCCGATACTTAGCCAAAAACAAGCCCGAAACCAAAAATTCACATCCTAAAAAATATATGGAAAAAGTAGTGATCGGCATGTGTTGATCACCTAAAAAATAATGATCAACACAGTGTTAGGCTTGCCGTGGAAAGCAGGTGAAATTCGCATCCCCTTGTCCAGGTTAATTTCGCATCCCAGAAAACCTTTCCTCGGCCGTGTTGCTCAAGCAGAATCCAGTGATCCACACATGATTTTCCACTTTGTGACATCCTAAACCGATTTTGCATCCGCTACCCCTGTGTCATTCGCATCATGAGATTATGTGATCCAATCGTATGTGGAAGAGTAAAAGAGGGATCTGCATGGGGATTTTGCTTTGCCTTACCAAATTCCAGACTTCGCATCACTTTCCTGCCTAACCCAAGAATTTTGCCTTGCATCCCCATGTCGCACCCCTGATTTGGAGTGATCAAACGTGATTTCACATCGGTTCAGATGTGAAATCTTGGTTACACGAAAAGTCCTAGTTTCGCGCCAAATTCTGAAGTTGTGCCATGGCTGATGCGCTCATTCGATTTTGAGTGATCGCATGTCGATTAGCCTATTTTGAAATGCCAAACCATGACCTTGACCAATTGCCAGATCTGAAGTTGTTGAGTTGCACACATGAGTTTTAGTGATCGGGCCATGCCGATCAGCAGTTTTTGGGTGATCAACAGCGGTTTTGTCAAAATCCAAAACATTTTCCCTTGATGATTTTTAGCGCTTTGCGACTTAAACCAAGCCACTTTGTGAACTTCGACGAGCGTACTCGAATCCTGAGCACGTCATTAACCATACACTTGACGTGTGATTGCTTTTCCAAAAATTGGGTCAACACATTGCCCCTCAAAACATATTTTTCTTGATCGAAGGAAGTTGTGTTTTGCGGGTAAACCAGAAATCCAGGAATCCATAAACAAAGCAAGGAGAAGTCCAAAGAGAATCCAATAACCAGAAAGGTGAAGAGCCGCGATCGCGTTGGATCACTTTAACCATGAAACCAGGAAACCAAAAAGCCAGAGAACCAGAAAGTCGCAATCTCGCCAGATCGTACTAACCAAAAATCTACGATTGTGCCTGAATCGTATTAGTCATAAGACCAAAGCCTGAAATCTAATGAAAGCCGACGATCACTCTGGATCGTTTCTTGAGAGATAGCTAAAATAACTAAATAACTAGAATAACCGAAGTAGCAAGAATACCCGAGGGACTACAAGGGTCCAAGAGCCTAAATACCAAAATAACCAACAACTGGTGGACCTTGGTGTTCCGGAAGCCGGAATAACCAGAGTAGCCGATAATCGAGGGTTCGCATGGACCCGAGAATCTGAATAACTAGAATAACCATAACCGAGAAATTGGAAAACCCGAAATCCTTAAATTTGTATTAAACATTAACAAGATAACTAATAGCCACGAGTGAATAGTCTTGTCGTGCCACCGGCAAGTCCACTCGACATAACCAGATAACCAGATGAATCGTCGAGGTAGGACGGTCCAAAGTCACGACTGAATATCTTATTGCGTCACTGACTTGTCCACCTGACGTAACCAGATAACTAGATGGATCACCTTGACAGGACGATCCAAAGCCACCGGTGCTTATCTTGTCGTGTCATTGACAAGTCCACCCGACATAATAAAATAACCAAATGAATCGTCTTGATAGGGCGATCCGAAGCCAAACGAGTAGGATCCAATACTCGCCACTAGACAGAGAAGCTTTGTTGAAGTAGGACGACCCATCCTTTTAGAATTTGCAATCCAATTCCAGGTTTCATACCTCGCAAGCAAGTTTCCATACTTAGCGGAGTAATTTTATTAAAGTTGCAAAAGTTAGAGAATTTTTTGTAAAGCCAAAAGAAACGTTTCCGATTTCAAGTTTATTCATGAAGCAGGTTGAATAGTTTATCGTTCGCAAAGAGCATGCCTAGGAACTTGTCAGTTCCTGTTACATGGGTACACAAACTTAGCCGTTCAAAATCCAAAACCAGAAAAGTTAAATTTTATTAATAATCGGGGGTGATGGTGTATTGTCGAGCAATGTTCTTGCTGACTCAACCATCTATAACCAGAAAGCCAAAAGGATACATCCAAAGGGTCGAAGCCTGTATAGCCAAAACCATGGGCCGAGGCCCAAATAAGCAAAATCCAGAAGAAGCCAGAACCAAACCATAAGCCAAAGAAAGCTAGAAAGCCAAAAGCCGAAAAACCAAGAACCAAAAAGTCGAAGACCAAAAGCCAAGAATACCAAATCCAGGAAGCCAAAATATACCAAAAACCAAGAGACAAAAGAGCAAGTAAGAGCCAAAAAGCCGGATTACCAAGAAGCGAAGACCAGAATCCATAGAACCGAACAACACCAAGAGCTAAGTGACCAAAGAGTCCACAATGCCAAAAGACCAGAAACACAAGCCAAAAGATACTAGTGTCCACGAGGCTTGGATCCAAGACATCGGAACTATAATTAAGATAAGTTGATAACAATGTCGCCGCGAGCGTTGGGCTCGGGCCTATCCTGAGTAGCATGATGGGGTTGTGATTGCGTTGGCACTACAACCCGATTTTGAACAAACTGTGCTAGCTCACCACGTCTAACACACTCTTCAATCATATCCCGAAGATGTCGACAATCGTTTGTGTTATGACCATCGAGATCATGAAACAAGCAATGCCAACCAGAATCCTTTTCTCTTTGAGTCAATTCCCCTGCGAGAGGCTTTCTGAAAGGAGCAGTGGGATGAACTTCAAAGTAAATTTCTTAGAGGGTATAAGTAAGTTCCGAGTAGGACGGGAACTTAGGATCCTTCCAAGCCGTGTTTCGAACATTCATCGAAGAAGGTTTACCTTTGCCAGAATCCTTAGCTTTACTAGAGTCGGGCGGCGTTCCGCCCTCAACCACGTTAGCCTCGAGAACATTTTTATCACTCTTTGCATGCTCTTTACGAAGAAACCTTCCAGCTTCAAAGTAGAACTCACTGAGATCCCTGGGTGGTCCCCGTTGCAGTGAGATTTTAAAGTCGGTCTTATCCGAAACACCTGAGACTGCAGCCATCAAAACCATGAACGGATCGGGTTTGTCAACCGATGCAGCCGCTGCATTAAACCTTTTCAAGAACTTGTGCAAAGTCTCGTTGGACTTTTGTTTAATCGGCGTCGAAGTCACAACGCTTTTTGGACGGGCGATGTGAACTCTAAACTGCTTGACGAACTTACCAACAAAAGCATTCCAAGAATGAACCGAATATATTTCCAACTGCTGAAACCACATGGCATCAATGTCCGTCATGTAAAGAGAAAATACTTTGCTATGACATTATCTAATCAGAGAGAATTTCTATGTGGCACACGTAGCGCATCAAGTGAGCAGTTGGATTCTTCCAACCATCATAAGCTTCCAACACCGGTAATTTGAAGTCCAATGTGTTACAAGAATTCCTGATATCCAAAGAGAACGGACTGTGAGTAACATAATCCAAATCTGAAAATGAGGCACCGCCTTGAGAAAATCGATGAATAATATCTGCGATTTGAGATCCATTACCAAAAGCAAGCAACTGATTCAAGTTATCCAAAGAGAAACTAGTGCCTCCAGTGTTTAAGTCCATATTAGCAACCAGTTGATTTGCAAGAACATTCGACCGAATCCCAACATGAGGAACCTCATTGGGCACAATCCTTACTCCCGGAATAGCGGGAGTGCTATCATTTAAACCTACGTGCAAAGGTGCTTAAACCACATTATCAATGCCGGAATCCGCTTCTTGACAAACCAAAGCGTCACGTGTTTCAGCGACGTCAAGATTAGGGGTATCGCCTCCGAGTGTAGCGGGAACGGCACCGTCCCGAGGGTCGGCGTCGCCCTAATGATTAGTTTGTGGGGTTGCCCCCAAGTCCCGAGTCACTGACTTCGGGAACACTAGTGCTTTCTTCGATAATATCTGCCTGGCTTATCGGCCATCCTGCACTTCCAAGTCTAGCCTAAATCCGAGCGAGAAAAGTATTCGTCGCTTTCTTGTAAGGACCCGTAACTTCCCCCGGTAAGGGAAGAGCGGATACTTTGAGAACAACACACAAAAGAACCCAGACAGAAGAACATTTCATTGTTTATTACAACAATTCCATCAGATACAAGAATATACAGAGTATAAATGAATAAATTACAACAGAAAAATATCAGAGATTACCATAAATTACATAGCAGCGGAAAACAATATAAAACACAACTGAAAGTAATACACGGATACAGAGCTTTACGAGCATCGTTCCAGCTGTAAATCAGGATCCTGTGAATATAAATCTGCAAAACCAAAACTACTAGCTGCCCGTGTAGAAAATAGGGGCACCCAGAGTTTAGGTTAAAACAATAAACTCCAGGTCAGTCATGTGACTGGTGTGAGAACTAAAACAATTATTTATCTTTATTTTCAAAGTTAGGTAAATCAAGGGACCACGCCGTATAGCACGGAACGGGTTTCCTCCCAAGAATACCAGTGCATATAAGTAAACAGCGCAATGCTTTTTCTAAAAATGAAGCTATTATAAGACCCAGGTCCCATCACACAATGCAACGCAAGCCGGAGGATAGGGTTTTCCCTCATAGTAGCCAAACATGCTTGGTACGTTTTAAAACCAAATCATTTGATACTATAATAAGTGTATAGTGTCAAAACAATTTCAATCATAAATATAAATCATAGACGGCATAAGCGCCCCATCCCACTATGTCGCCATACTAGGCTCTACAAATAAAGCTGAAATACACGTATTGGAAAGTTGGATTTCCATCATGGTGGCTCCTGATTCGAAAGATCGATCGCGTAGTGCAATTCCCCATGGCTTACGTCCTAGCAAGATAAAACACCGTAATGCACATCCGCACTTTTGGGACCAGAGTATCACCGCGGCTTACGTCCCAACGAGAGAAAACACCGCTTACTCTATCCCTCTGAGCACTAAGCTCATCTCGGTCGACCGAATCCACGACACCACTAAGGTGCCCATCCACTAAAAAGCATACTGATCAAACCATCAGTTTACCACCATACCGGGGTGTGAGGCTCGCGAATCAACGCTATACACAAAGCCATGCTATATCAAAGCTGCGCTTTGATCATCACCCACCAAACTTTGATTTTCAACAAAAGTCTGGATCACTGCATCTCAGCATGCCACACTATCAATCCATATCGTACCACTGATTTCTGCCAATATATAACCTCTGAGCTCGTATGTCTCAGAGAAGGGCGTTAAGCAAGAGAATAAATTCTCCGCCGCCAAACAGATATATATTTAGCAGAGATCAACGAATACGATATAAAGGAATACAATGTCAGACACACCATCCATTTACAAGTCCGTTCTAGGTCTGAACGAAACCGGAGGCACTTTCCTCGCATATCCATCCATCTCCAAGTACGTCTGGACGATCACAACCTGTTTCCCTCATCTTGGGTGTACAGCCCAATCGAGATCATCAGTAATCACCCAAACGATGTGAAGACTTCCGGTCTTCAACCATTGTCTTCATCTTCGACATCTCGTCGAATCGGTTATTCAGAATGGGTATAAACCCGGCCTTTCTGAATGACCCACGTATATGATAAACAAATGTTACACAAACACAACAAACGCCTCATTCCAATTCAGAATATTCTTTTATTCACAAAATCACATTCTGAGGGAAAAGGTTCCCATTAATTTTATTCAAGAAAAATTCTTCTAAAATTATTCTTTAATCTTCCTTTGGATATCATTTCAAACCAAATTATGGTTTTCCAAACTAGTCGGGATTAGCGAACCACACCGAAGTAATTATTTGTTTTATTTCCCAATCCCAACCTACTCATCCCATGGAGCAAAACTGTTATTACCCCATATCTAACACCACGGTATTATCGGTAAAATTAATTACCATTTCACATTCAAATCTAATTAAAGATTTAACTATCGCTTTGGAGCAAAACTGGTGGTACTCCATTTTCGATCACCTTTCAGATTTGATAATTTAAATTATCAATTCACATTTCAATCTAATTAAAGATTCATTAAAACTCCACCTAGTTTTAATCTTTTCAAAAATCAATATCATGTCTTTAATTGGGTTAAAGAACCAATGTCATCTAAAACACGATTCACGATAAACCCAAAATCACACTCTATTGTTAATCGGTTTAAAGAACAGGTGTTGTTCAAAACAGCGCTCACGATAAACCAAAAAACCAATTCAAATTCAATTACAATTAAATATTATTTAATTGATACACTTCATTAAATCTAAATAGAAAGATTTAATCTTTTTCTCTATTGGGCTTAAGAACAGTGTTAATGAAGACACCATTCACGACAAACCCAAATCACATTTGATATTAAAGACAAGGCTCTGAATAGAAAATATACCGGCTTATATTCAATATCAAATCCTGAAACCAACAAATATCGTATCGGAAATAACGATATAAAATATCTTTCAAATTCCCATAACCATATCTGTATAATCCCAGAATCCAATATCGAAACATTCCGAAGATAATTTCGGTTCAACTCCAGTCCAATTCACGTATTGGGAATATTGATTATTTTTAAAGTCACTTTCAAATTCAATTTATTTATTTCAAAAATAAATTGATTTTAATTCTAGTTCAAAACTAATTCATTTCGATAAAAATATATTTTTATCCTTTCAAATGTGGAATTTTTCATCCCAGTTCTTTCCAATTCATATATTATGATTTTACACAAATTATCAATATTTTTAATAATTTTATCAAGGCCCGTACAGTCGATCTCCACCAATGGCCATCGAACTGCACTTACAGCGACCTTTTCCAAATTTGATTTGGACATAATTCCAAATCCAACCGTTAGATTTCAAATTTTGAATATTCATTGGAAAGCTCTTTTCGATACGAACCCAACAGTTCCGGTTTTAGGAGAATCCGACGGTCGGATCTCCCGTAATGTCGATTCGAAGTCAATGGTCGAAATTCACGAACTGCCGCAACGCGGCGCGTTCTATTCAGGCCATTATATATATAATATATATATATATATATATATATTATATTTCGTCGATTTCCTTTTAAAACGTATTTAATAAATCGTTTTAAATTCGGTTTCAAAACCATTTCAACTCTATATTCAATTTCAAATCAAAATTGAATATTTCGTATCATTACTATATAAATGATAATATTTTCAAAACGTTATATTTTGAAATCACTTCTTTTCTATATTCATTATAAAAATGAATATAATCGATATAAGTATCGTTCACGTCAAAATAGCGCAACTCTAATCAACACGGCTTTATATATTTCAATAAATTTGTTATTCTATTCAACAAATGAATATTTATTCTATTCAACACATGAATCTATATTTCTTTTAACACCTGACTAATCTCAACACATGAGTACTGTCAACACACGACTATTTTTGTTATGTAAAATATTTTATAAAATTATGGTATCTATCGTTTGATTTTTTTATCAGACTCCACCGTGAAGTAGATTCTAATTTTAAATATGATAAAGATGTAAATTTTATTGTTAAAATATTTTACTCAACACATGAATAGTTTCAACACATGAACATCGTCAACACATGACTATTTATTCTATTATATTCTTTATTTTCCCGATCGGAATGAGGCCCAATCAATCACCATATAACGTTAATTATATGGATTCCATACAACACATGTATATAATTGCAACGATAAACAATCAACCATCATTCAAAGTGCACCACACAACTGCATAAGCATCAAATATAAATTATTAACGCTTACACAGCCTGTCGACCAATCGATCGACATACAATTAAATAATTGGGATTAGTGTACGCCAAATATCATCCCAACACCCGTGTGGGGTTTCAAATCAACAAACACAGATTTTTATTTGTGCAGTTGGGCGATGTGTAAAATTTATCGTCCCAATCAATATCAGTCAAATCAGTGCATATAAACAAATCGGCCGAATTGTTTATAAATATTTATTTACCCACTTTCACGTTAAAAATTATATTTTTAACGATAACTAATTTATTTCAACCATCTACAATTTATTATCGATTTCACATTAACATCACAGACAAATTTCACAACATATCAAACAAGCATACAAGCCGTCCATGGTCTGTAGACAACGGGTGTCGGGTGCTGCTAAGCACCGTCTGCATCCTAGTGTATATATTTATAACTAGAAAAAGAGAATTTAAAGTGAGGAGTTCTCACCGATAGCTAATCCAATACCACGACTCTTCTTATGTAGGGAATCATCGCTGTTCTCGCCTTTTGTCACTTTCGTTGACCGTAGCCACTACATATATAAAAATCACATTTTTATATTGTTGCTATGTATATAAAAATTATGTTTTTATACCGCTACTATATAGATAAAAATTCTATTTTTACCTCGTTACTATATAGATAAAAATTCTATTTTTACAACGATGTTCATATAATAAAGATTATATTTTTATCATGCTATTCTCTACATATAGATTTCGCCTTTTCAAATATAAAGATTTCGCCTTTTCAAATATAAAGATTTCGCCTTTTCAAATATAAAGATTTCATTTTTCCAAATATAAAGATTTCATTTTTATATTTCTACCTGAGTAAAAATCATATTTTTAACCTTCTACTAATATAAAAATTATATTTTTACTTCGTTAAAAACCAAGTCTTTGCTTCATTAAAAATCCAATCTTCAAGCGATTAAAAATCTTGTTTTTTCCTACTTAAAAATCATATCTTTATGATTTTAAGAGTCACATTTTTAGCTAAATATAAATCCCATCTTTTCCTAAATAAAAATCTAATCTTTATACAATGTTCATACAATAAAAATCAATTTTTCCTATAAACAAAAAGATCATATCTTCACCAAAACAAAGATCATATTTTTAATATCGTTCTCCATACAAAGATTATATTTTTATAATCGTTTTCCATACAAAGATTATATTGTTAATCAAAAATCTTTTCTATTAAAAATCATAACTCATATAAACGAAAATCAGAATTCATATATATAATTAAAATCAGTTTTTATATAAATAAAAATAAATAAAGGAGAAAGCTCACCTTTGTTCAACGGAGAGGGAGAAAGGAAAGAAGGGGGCGGTGGATGGTCGACCTGAGGCGCGGAGGAGGAGGGGTGTCGGGATTTGGAAGAGGGGGGGTCGCGTTAGTCGAGGAGAAGAGGAGGAGAAGGGGGTTGGAGGCGAGGAGGAGGTCGGAGCTTAGAGGGGGGCGATGCCTGTAACACCCCGTAATTTTATAACATTAAAATTCACAAATTAAAGTATACTTAATTTTTAGAAAAGAATTATGTGAAATGGGTTGCGCAGAGAAATATATATATATATATATATTGATATATATATATAAATTAAAAATTAATTAAATAAATATGCGAAAAAGTTCAAAACAGCGAATTGGGAGGGGGGGAATGACCGAACCGGCCCATTTTTGAGGTCGACCCAAGCTCCGCTGGGTCGACTAGGGGTTAATCCAGGGTGTTTGGCTGTCAACCCGTGGGCCGATTCGCTCAAATGCAGATTTTTCATTTGGTTGGTTCTCATGGTTCAGGGTTAATCTAATGGTCCTAAATAACTTCCTACACCTATAAATACATCCTAATGCTAACCCTAAACCTAATTAAAATTGAAACTAAAGCCGTTATGCCGTCGCCATGGAACTCAGTGTAGCCGCCGCCAACTAAAGAGGAAGATAGCTAATCAATTCAACCTAATTCAAGCTTAGAGCTTCAACAACGAATCAACTAACGTCGCTACAACAATTCTGCATCAAGTTTGATCAATTGTTCATAATTCTTTAACCACGAAAGGCAAGTTCGATTTCTCTAATCAAGATAAATATTAAATTAAGTAAGATTAGATATAGTTGTGGATTATATGGATATGATGTGAATTATTGACCGTATGATATGATTATGTTGTTAAATTGTGATGTTATCATACATGTTGTAAAGTTATGATCTATGTTGTAATTCTATGATTGGCTTATGTATAATCAAATCATCATGTTGTTTAAATGCTAGTTTGGTTATGTTGATTCATATGATAGATCATATGTATGTATGCAAGTTTAGATGTTGATTTAGACATAAATCACATGCAAGTTAGTAAAGATTATGACATCTATTTTAGATCAAAAGTTAGGCTATGACATGTATGAGTTATATGCTAAATCTTTACATGCTAGTTTATATGTTTAGAGGTAAATTTACACCATTGTTATGTTGCATAAATCACATATGTAAGTTTATATAAAAATATGAGTTTGGAATATGAATCATGTTATGCAAGTTTGTGGTTATTGCCTATGTAAATTTTGTGATGAAAATCTTATTCATAACATGCAGGTTCATACCTTTTAGGCCTATGTTTAGATCTATGATTTTATGCAAGTTATGTGGTAAATTCTCATATGCAAGTTAGGCCTATTTTGTATGTTATGTGAATATGTGGTGTTTTCCCCTTTTTCATGTGTTAGACTATTTCTTAGTCTATCATATATTCTATGCGAACGGACGCCGCGGGGGTTATGGGAAAAATATTGATTATGTTAATAAATGTGAATTGGCATGTAATAGCCTTAAAAGAGGCATATATGTAAATTGAGATATTAATTGGCAAAGTGATATATGGACATAATTAATGTGAATTATGGTCATAAAGATAATTGGAATTTTATTAACATATTTGATTAGGAATAATTAATCCAAATATGAGATGAAAATATTGATTATGTTAATAAATGTGAATTGGCATGTAAATGAGGCATATAACGAATTTGAGATATTAATTAAGGTGAATTGCCTTAAAAGGCGAAAAATTTAATGAAGGCATTAATTGGAAAATTAATGTGTAGTAATGGACATAGTTTAATTATGGACATAGATTAATTTGAATTTGAATTTGAATAGGGATATTAAATATTGGGAATTGGCACAAATGCCTAAAAAGGCATGAAATTAATTTGAGATGTAAATTGGTACAATTTATGTACCATAAATAGTGGACATAATTAAGGTGACATATTTATACATAAATAAATATGGAAATGATTTGTAATTTGAATAGGGAAAGTAATTCAAATATTGGGGGAAATTAATTATGTATAATTAATTGCCTAAGACACGAGGTTGGACACATTTGTGGTGTAAGACTGCCCGGACCCGCCCGACAAATCCAGCAACCACAAATGGTAGCCCAATGTGAGAGGTCAAAGGCCCAAACTAAATGCGTAACAATTGTATGGACACGAGTTTAGGCTCGTTTGTGGTGTAAGACTGCCCGTACCCGCCCGGCAAATCCAGCAGCCACAAATGTCAGTCTAATGTGAGAGGTCCTACAGGGGTTACGATAGTAATAAATTAAGAAACACTTAACCAAAGTAAATATGTAGTGCGACATGAGGGGGTTAAGTGGGTGCCTTGGGTGGCATGAGGAATCTAGTGGGTGACATGTGGGTGACATGAGGATGTCATGAGAAATACGATTAGAAAAATGGAGTAATTTGAATATAAACAATTATGACAGTAATTCAAATTATTGGATAAAATAGGTATTGACACCTATGAAGGGAAAGGTTATAATTAATTGATTAATTAATTAAAAATGGACATGATAAATGAAATGGACTACTTAACCAAATCTGATCCATAGGGATTGTAAGAACTCAAGTTTAAGTTGGGGGTTAAGTAAACTGGGTTATACGGAATGAGTGAGTTAAGTAAATCTTGGGTAGGTGGGTAATATTAGTACATATAGACCCACAAACTTAACCGTAAATTAATATGTCTGAACCAGTGAGAGGGTTAAGTAAATCTTGGGTAGGTGGGTAATATTTGTGTATATAGGCCCACAGACTTAACCAATACAACCTGTTAATTAAACAAAAGGGTGAGACTAGGTTAAATTAGAAAACACTTAACCAAATTTATACATGTAAGTGGACATGGGGTTAAGTGGGATGTATTAGAGGGGACCAAGCCTAGGTGGGAAGCTTGGTGGGGGCCCTTTTCATTCCAGTAGCCCATTAAGTATCTTTGTGAGCTCGACCCAAGTCGAGGACGGGACACGCCTACTGGGCCTGATTGTTAGAGGCCAAAATGGGTTAGCGTTGGCAACGCAAGTCCAACGGGGTCATGTGCGTGCGTGGGCCCAGGCTGGTAGGTAAGACGTTGTTGCATCGTGTAGGTATAAGCCGTGCATCCTTAAGTTGTATTGGGTTGCCACTTTAGGGGAGTGATACACCCCACTGTGGGACCAGCACGGGTATCTACGAGTTAGGGAGCCGATCGAATGGGGCAGGGTAGTGGGTACATCTAGTGGAGATAGGAGCAAATGACACCTATGTAGTCAGCTAGGGGTACACGAAGCTACCGTTATTAATTAATCATTAAAGGGGTACATCTAGTGAAGATAGGAGCAGGCGGCACCTATGACGTCAGCTAGGAGTACATGGAATTACCATTGAAGGGGTACATCTAGTGGGGATAGTGGGTACATCTAGTAGTACACGAAGCTATCATCACTCTATTTAGTCAAGAGGGATCAAGTTTCTAGAGTGACTAGTATGGGTGCAGTTAGTGTTAGTACAGTAGCGTACGGTACAGTACGGTAGAGTATAGTAATTACCCTATATTGATTAGGAAGCGCCTTTAACGTTATCTTTTCTCATCCAATTATTTTTGGTTGCTTGGTCTTGCCATTAATTCACAGTCATTTCCTTATTTACCAAGCTTATGTCTTATCCTAGTTACTTTGATAATTATATTGTTGGAGTTATCGGACTTGCCAGACTTTATGTCTGACCCCCTTTGTTTCCACCTCTTTTCTTCCTCCCTCCCCCCTCCCCACAGGTTCTTAGGGTGGGAAGCTTGATTTGGATCTCTTTGGGAGCACTTGGATTTGGATTGCTGAAGTAAAGCTCAACCTATCTCTTTTATGGCTATTTATGGGATTATGCTTTTTATATTATGTACTCTGATTTTGTCAAGATGGATATTATGTACTTGACTTTAGTCTTTGGGTTTTGGTGATGTAACCAAACATATTTACCTTCCGTTGCAATAAATAAAGTTTTAAATTTTCAAGTACTATTTCATATCTGTCTTGTTGTGATTTTCTGTTCTATATTCACTTAAAATGCTCCATAGAAGTTAATGCATTCCCTTTTGTGAGTGACATTAATGGACATGGGGTGTTACACGTGGTATCAGAGCTGAAGGTTACCAGAACAGATAAGATATTTTGAGAAACTATTTTTCAAAAGCATTTTTATAAAGAATACTTTCAAAAATATGTTTGTAGAAGAGTATTTTTGAAAGAAAGGTTTGTTTTAAAAAACATAATCCCCAAGAGCCATATATCCTTCCTTCGACTCTCCGTTTTGAATCTCTTCCTCTTTCTCTTTTTTGGATTTCCCCTCCGCGTATAGATGCTTTTTCTAAGATAAATAGGGACTTCCATACGAAGGGAAAAAAACCACTTCAAGGGACTTAGACGTTTGACGGGCTAGAAGTTAGTTCAAGGAAGTGGAGGGCTTGTTGATACCTTTAAGGTAGACGATGGGAGGAAGGTTCAAATAGCTGTTGGTTAATGAAGGACGAAACCTCATCTTGGTGGAAGGTCACGAATGGGGAATGTGAACAAGAAGGCTAGTAGTTATCCTTTTGGAGAAATAGGACACCTTATTAGGATTGTCCAAAGAGGAAAGGGCAAAGTACAGGATCTTCTGGAGGGTAGTTATATTCCCTCACGGCTGGTATACCTGATAGGGGTAGGACCGTCCAGGTAGAAATTTGGTTTCCTTTATCATCCTGTTCGAACTTTGTTTGATTCTGGCGCTTCATACTCGTTAGTATCTGCTTCGTTGGTTGAAAACACTGCACCTAAATACTAGTCTAGTTAAGGATCCCATCCTAGTCTCAAATCTTTTTGGTGGTTCGGCTCATCCTTCAATGGTTTGTCGGGATTTGAGAGTGTCTATCTTGGACGTTGGATTTGAATGCAACGCCTTCGTCCTTGGTTTCACGGGCTATAGTTTGATTCTAGGGGTGGATTGGCTACCCAGGCGGGGTGCCATCCTTGATAGTGAAAGGAGGGTAGTTAGACTATTGATTCATTATGGAAAGACCCTCATATTTCTTGTGACCCTAGGGGTTCAGTGACGTTTAGCTGTCTCGAATCTCTTGACGTATCCAACGGTGATTTGGAATCTTTTCGTGTGGTCCGTGAGTATAGTGACGTCTTCGATGAAGTGCGGGGTTTACCTAGAGGCACGAGGTATTCGTGTGTGCCTAGGGGATAATGCAAAGTCAGTTAGGTGATTAGTGATGGTTTTGAAGCAAGACTGGCGAGGACAGCCAGAGTCGGTTAAGTGCCCAATTATTTGTTTTGCTAGTATCATCTCACGTAGACTGTCTGAAATCGGAGGAGGTATTCCTTGGGTGCTTGTCTGATATTGGTTTAGGCCTTTGGGGCTTGTGCTTGGGGGATATCGAGTTCGAATAGGACGGCTTGCGTGGGAGATGGATAGTTGCGATGAGTTCACATGGATAGTATCTCGATAGATTTTGTTGATGGATTACCAAGATCGAGGAAGGGTAATACAGGGATTTGGGTTATAGTAGATAGACTTACTAAGAGCGCCCATTTTATTCCCGTGAAGAGTAAGAGGACTGCTCCATGGTTAGCTTCTGTATACGTCCGAGAGATAGTTCGTTTGCATGGTGTTCCTTCTAGCATAGTAAGCGACCGCGATCCTATCTTCACTAGCAAATTTTAGAGGAGCTTACAAGAAGCGGAAGGGACTCAGTTATGTTTGAGCACCGCATATCATCCTCAGACGGACGACCAAACCGAGAGGGTGAATCGTATTCTAGAGGACCTTTTGAAGCTATGTATCCTAGACTTTGGGGGTACATGGGAAGAGCATCTTCCATTGGTGGAGTTCGCATATAATAATAGCTTTCAGTCTAGCATTGGCATGGCACCTTTCGAAGCTCTTTATGGACGACCTTGTCGTTCACCTACACGTTGGTGGGAATCTACGGATAAGATCTTACTTGGGCCCGATATGATTAGAGAGATTTCGGAGAAGATTGATTTGATTCGAAGAAGGATGAAGGCAGTGCAAGATAGGCAGAAATCTTATGCGGATAAGAGGAGTTGCCTGAGAGACTTAGTGGTGTACACGACGTATTCCATGTATCACATTTGAGGAAGTGCTTACACGAGACCGCGGAGGTAGTGGAGCCGAGCTTGCTTAGAGAGGTGGAAACAGAGCGTGATGCGACGATTCGACGATCTCCTACATGCATTCTTGGGTCGGAGATAAAGAAGTTGAGAAATCGAGAGGTCAGACTAGTCAAAGTACAATGGGGAGACGATGAGAGTAACGCTACTTGGAAGACGGAAGAGAAGATGCGTTCATTGTACCCTTTTCTTTTCGAGGGTATGTCTTTTAATTTCTCCTTTATCGCTTAGCTTGTGCTTATCTTATCTTTAGTATGTCCTCTCGCTAGTATCTTTGACCTTCAGTTAGGGAAATCCTATGGTTGAAACATGTGTTTGAGACATGTTATGTATGATGGATGCAAAGTGGATGCAAGTGTTCGCTAGTGGTTGCTCGTGGATGCATATACACACACTATTAGGCACCAGATCGGCTCAGTCACTTCATATTGCATATTGCATATATATGGATGTATTTAGTAAAATGGATGTATAATGGTTGTATTATCATATGGTTGCTGCATTCGGGTGGATGGTTGTGCACGCATATAGAATTAATATGTATCATTAGGAATCTTTTGCATACATATTGGACGCATGGCACTATCATGAATTGCACTAAGGAGGTCGACTGAATCAGTAGACCGCCTAATTTTGCAATAGATATGGACATATACACACACTGTGCATATAAACATTAAATCATTAGAAGTCTTTTAAGGATAATGGATGCTGGTGTTTGATGGTTGAGTAGATGGACGATTAGATGGTAAGATATACATTCTTCTTGACTTGGAGATTTCGGGGATGAAATCCTTTAAGAAGGGAGAATGTAACACCCCGTAATTTTATAACATTAAAATTCACAAATTAAAGTATACTTAATTTTTAGAAAAGAATTATGTGAAATGGGTTGCGCAGAGAAATATATATATATTGATATATATATATAAAAATTAAAAATTAAAATAAATAAATATGCGAAAAAGTTCAAAACAGCGAATTGGGAGGGGGGAATGACCGAACCGGCCCATTTTTGAGGTCGACCCGAGCTTTGCTGGGTCGACTAGGGGTTAATCCAGGGTGTTTGGCTGTCAACCCGTGGGCCGATTCGCTCAAATGCAGATTTTGCATTTGGTTGGTTCTCATGGTTCAAGGTTAATCTAATGGTCCTAAATAACTTCCTACACCTATAAATACATCATAATGCTAAACCTAAACCTAATTAAAATTGAAACTAAAGCCGTTATGCCGTCGCCATGGAACTCAGTGTAGCCGCCGCCAACTAAAAAGGAAGATAGCTAATCAATTCAACCTAATTCAAGCTTAGAGCTTCAACAACGAATCAACTAACGTCGCTACAACAATTCTGCATCAAGTTTGATCAACTGTTCATAATTCTTTAACCACGAAAGGCAAGTTCGATTTCTCTAATCAAGATAATTATTAAATTAAGTAAGATTAGATATAATTGTGGATTATATGGATATGATGTGAATTATTGACCGTATGATATGATTATGTTGTTAAATTGTGATGTTGTCATACATGTTGTAAAGTTATGATCTATGTTGTAATTCTATGATTGGCTTATGTATAATCAAATCATCATGTTGTTTAAATGCTAGTTTGGTTATGTTGATTCATATGATAGATCATATGTATGTATGCAAGTTTAGATGTTGATTTAGACATAAATCACATGCAAGTTAGTAAAGATTATGACATCTATTTTAGATCAAAAGTTAGGCTATGACATGTATGAGTTATATGCTAAATCTTTACATGCTAGTTTATATGTTTAGAGGTAAATTTACACCATTGTTATGTTGCATAAATCACATATGTAAGTTTATATAAAAATATGAGTTTGGAATATGAATCATGTTATGCAAGTTTGTGGTTATTGCCTATGTAAATTTTGTGATGAAAATCTTATTCATAACATGCAGGTTCATACCTTTTAGGCCTATGTTTAGATCTATGATTTTATGCAAGTTATGTGGTAAATTCTCATATGCAAGTTAGGCCTATTTTGTATGTTATGTGAATATGTGGTGTTTTCCCCTTTTTCATGTGTTAGACTATTTCTTAGTCTATCATATATTCTATGCGAACGGACGCCGCGGGGGTTATGGGAAAAATATTGATTATGTTAATAAATGTGAATTGGCATGTAATAGCCTTAAAAGAGGCATATATGTAAATTGAGATATTAATTGGCAAAGTGATATATGGACATAATTAATGTGAATTATGGTCATAAAGATAATTGGAATTTTATTAACATATTTGATTAGGAATAATTAATCCAAATATGAGATGAAAATATTGATTATGTTAATAAATGTGAATTGGCATGTAAATGAGGCATATAACGAATTTGAGATATTAATTAAGGTGAATTGCCTTAAAAGGCGAAAAATTTAATGAAGGCATTAATTGGAAAATTAATGTGTAGTAATGGACATAGTTTAATTATGGACATAGATTAATTTGAATTTGAATTTGAATAGGGATATTAAATATTGGGAATTGGCACAAATGCCTAAAAAGGCATGAAATTAATTTGAGATGTAAATTGGTACAATTTATGTACCATAAATAGTGGACATAATTAAGGTGACATATTTATACATAAATAAATATGGAAATGATTTGTAATTTGAATAGGGAAAGTAATTCAAATATTGGGGGAAATTAATTATGTATAATTAATTGCCTAAGACACGAGGTTGGACACATTTGTGGTGTAAGACTGCCCGGACCCGCCCGACAAATCCAGCAACCACAAATGGTAGCCCAATGTGAGAGGTCAAAGGCCCAAACTAAATGCGTAACAATTGTATGGACACGAGTTTAGGCTCGTTTGTGGTGTAAGACTGCCCGTACCCGCCCGGCAAATCCAGCAGCCACAAATGTCAGTCTAATGTGAGAGGTCCTACAGGGGTTACGATAGTAATAAATTAAGAAACACTTAACCAAAGTAAATATGTAGTGCGACATGAGGGGGTTAAGTGGGTGCCTTGGGTGGCATGAGGAATCTAGTGGGTGACATGTGGGTGACATGAGGATGTCATGAGAAATACGATTAGAAAAATGGAGTAATTTGAATATAAACAATTATGACAGTAATTCAAATTATTGGATAAAATAGGTATTGACACCTATGAAGGGAAAGGTTATAATTAATTGATTAATTAATTAAAAATGGACATGATAAATGAAATGGACTACTTAACCAAATCTGATCCATAGGGATTGTAAGAACTCAAGTTTAAGTTGGGGGTTAAGTAAACTGGGTTATACGGAATGAGTGGGTTAAGTAAATCTTGGGTAGGTGGGTAATATTAGTACATATAGACCCACAAACTTAACCGTAAATTAATATGTCTGAACCAGTGAGAGGGTTAAGTAAATCTTGGGTAGGTGGGTAATATTTGTGTATATAGGCCCACAGACTTAACCAATACAACCTGTTAATTAAACAAAAGGGTGAGACTAGGTTAAATTAGAAAACACTTAACCAAATTTATACATGTAAGTGGACATGGGGTTAAGTGGGATGTATTAGAGGGGACCAAGCCTAGGTGGGAAGCTTGGTGGGGGCCCTTTTCAGTCCAGTAGCCCATTAAGTATCTTTGTGAGCTCGACCCAAGTCGAGGACGGGACACGCCTACTGGGCCTGATTGTTAGAGGCCAAAATGGGTTAGCGTTGGCAACGCAAGTCCAACGGGGTCATGTGCGTGCGTGGGCCCAGGCTGGTAGGTAAGACGTTGTTGCATCGTGTAGGTATAAGCCGTGCATCCTTAAGTTGTATTGGGTTGCCACTTTAGGGGAGTGATACACCCCACTGTGGGACCAGCACGGGTATCTATGAGTTAGGGAGCCGATCGAATGGGGCAGGGTAGTGGGTACATCTAGTGGAGATAGGAGCAGATGGCACTTATGTAGTCAGCTAGGGGTACACGAAGCTACCATTATTAATTAATCATTAAAGGGGTACACCTAGTGGAGATAGGAGCAGGGGGCACCTATGACGTCAGCTAGAAGTACATGGAATTACCATTGAAGGGGTACATCTAGTGGGGATAGTGGGTACATCTAGTAGTACACGAAGCTATCATCATTCTATTTAGTCTAGAGGGATCAAGTTTCTGGAGTGACTAGTATGGGTGCAGTTAGTGTTAGTACAGTACTGTACGGTACAGTACGGTAGAGTATAGTAATTACCCTATATTGATTAGGAAGCACCTTTAACGTTATCTTTTCTCATCCTATTATTTTTGGTTGCTTGGTCTTGCCATTAATTCACAGTCATTTCCTTATTTACCAAGCTTATGTCTTATCCTAGTTACATTGATAATTATATTGTTGGAGTTATCGGACTTGCCAGACTTTATGTCTGACCCCCTTTGTTTCCACCTCTTTTCTTCCTTTCCCCACCCCCCCCCCCCAGGTTCTTAGGGTGGGAAGCTTGATTTGGATCTCTTTGGGAGCACTTGGATTTGGATTGCTGAAGTAAAGCTCAACCTATCTCTTTTATGGCTATTTATGGGATTATGCTTTTTATATTATGTACTCTGATTTTGTCAAGATGGATATTATGTACTTGACTTTAGTCTTTGGGTTTTGGTGATGTAACCAAACATATTTGCCTTCCATTGCAATAAATAAAGTTTTGAATTTTCAAGTACTATTTCATATCTGTCTTGTTGTGATTTTCTGTTCTATATTCACTTAAAACGCTCCATAGAAGTTAATGCATTCCCTTTTGTGAGTGACATTAATGGACATGGGGTGTTACAATGCATGTCAGCGGCGGTGGCAAGGTGAGGGGGGCGGCGGACGATGGCTGTCGCGCCCTAGCGCGATGGATTTTTCCTTTCTTTTTTTTCTCTGTAATGAATCGGGGGAAGACGAAGTAAAGGGGGTTATATAAAATATTTATATTTAATTATTTATTGGTTTCAAAAAGCAACTTTTATGATTGAACTCGAAATCGAACCCACCGCCTGTCGTCCATAGCTAACTACCCCCATTCCGAACACAATGGGATATCTATCGTAGATTGATTTGATCGTTTCGATCAGTTCCCGTCAAAATCAACATATAACTCTATATATTGAATTTGAACGCACATTTCAATTTACTGAGGTCACATACTAACTCGAAAAATTCTAGAAAAATATTTTCTAGCTTCGTATCGACGATACGGTCCTAACAAAACTAGTTTCGTCAAATTCTGAGACCGTTGGAAAATGGCCATTTTCCAGTCGATTAAAATCAACTAAAATTGGTCAAACGCGTTTTCCTTTGCCACACTCACATATTGATTCGAAAAATTATGAAATTTGGAACCTAGCAATAACTTGACATCGCGGATCCAACGAAAGTGGTTTTGTCGAAATCCGATGTCGTTTGCAAAATTTCCATTTTTAAGGGCCTGAATTCCATAGCGACTATTCAGAATTTTCAACTGGACATATCTTTTGATTCCCGCTATGAAATCTCAATTTTTCGGATTCGTTGGAAAGATATTCTCAAATAGATTCTAATATTTTTGGTTTCGCTAAAATCCGGTTTATTTTGCACCCGGTATGTTCAATTGAAATTTGAAATCGAATTATCGAACTACCACGCCATTTTCAATTCCTTTTATAAATGTAAAAAAATATTTATATTCTAACGACGACGTATATAAATATATACGTTCGATTCTATTCAAAATAAATTTCTCGTTGATATTATTTAAAATAATTCATTTTAAATATTCGAAATTCGCTAAAATTGCCAAAATAAAAATTTTAAACTGGCCCAGATTTTCAGGTTGTTACAATCTCCCCCACTTAAAACTTTTCGTCCCCAAAAAGGAACAAAGTCGAAAGTGGTTTGATTAATCAACTCTACGTTAGATCTGGCTTCCATTCTCCAACTTTTCAGTTTCTGAGAATTTTCAAATTCTTCAGAAATTTGGCTAACACCCGGAATTTTCGAAAAATTTCGCCATAACCTCCTTTGTACGGGGAGAGGTTTGGAAATTTATTGGGCCGTATTAGGTACCCAATAAATCCTAATAAGCATACACATATTTATAGTGATATATTCTGGTGTTTACAGGGGAGCGTGTATTGATAATAACTCCAGAGAATAAATTCTCATCACCCTGTCAAAGCCTGAGGGAGTGTGTATTTTAAATGCTCCAGAGGATAAATCCTCGTCACCTCGTCCCGTGTGGGAAATAAACAGTCCATGTGCCATATGTAATAACTAGAGAGACGTGATTATTGTCAACTCTAGACCCGTGTAGGGTTTTTATTAATCTGGAAATTTTATCGTTACAATTTAAATAGTCCATATCAGTCATCAGTTCAACCTGTAAAATATAGTCATCGCCATACAAGCCTCTCGTTCGTATGGTAAATCTTCCACCTCGTCACACAAGCTCCAAATGCTTATGTGGTATATGATGAAGTATGCCTATCTTCCAGAAGTATGCCATGTAATGTAGTTCAAAATTAATTGTTGCTATCCTATTGCGATGTTTATTATTTCACACAGAATAACCAGCACTCTGCATCCAATGGCATTCACAGGAGTTGATATAATAATATTTCGCATCCAACTCATTAAGGTTTACCTATTTGTCGGGCATGCAAATAAAATCTTTACTCAACAGCTATCCAATTTCCTGTTCAAATATATATAATGCACAAGTATATATTTCTAACTATTATATAATCAGTTCAATGTGTGATTTAATTGAATAAATTTGTTCTGGTTTTTATTGATGATATTCTAATCTTCTCTAAATCAAAGGCCGAAAAGGAACATAACAATGGAAGCCGAAAAGGAACGAAGCCGAAAGTTGTTTAACAAATCAACTCAACTTCCATTATTTTGACTACGGCTTAAGTTCTTCAACTTTTCAGTTTCTAAGAACTTTTCAAATTTTTCAAAAATTTGGCTAACACCCTAAATTTTCGAAAAAATTTCGCCATAACCTCCTCTGCACCGGGAGCACCGGGAAAATCCCGAAATTGCCATACAGAACTTCTGATCTCAAAAAGTAAAAGAAAAAGCCAAGCGGCTAGCCAATCGGCTCATAAAATCATCATCACCCAAACAAAACAGTAAATTATAGTAAACATGTACCTATTTGTCGGGCAAACAAATTTTATTCTCTGCTCTAGCCTCCTTGCTATGACATGTTCAATAGATATACATGTATATGCAAGCAAATGCGACTAATTTTCAATACAATTCAATATTTGGTTCAATTAGGCTAAATGGTTGAAAATTATCAAATAAATAAACAAACAACACAAACATCAATTAATTAGTGGATTATCATTTCAAATTGATAATTTTGATACATATACAGAAAATCATGTTTTTGATGCCAATTCACAACAATGTATTCTAGCTATGTTTTGGTTCTCACACCAGTCTAATGGAAATGTATAGAAATCACACCTTCGAAACACGAACATAAATATTGATGATGCCATGGTCATTATCAACATCATCTCCGGGCGACTAGAGGGTGATTCTATATCTATCCAGTATATTAAAACTTCGAATATACGTTCATGATGCGTATAAGCGAAATCTTTATATATTGGATTGTCCAAATTCAAAATAAATAAATAATCAAATACGTATAAAATGGTTTAAATTTTCAAAACAAAATTGTTTTCATTTGAAAAATATACTCTTCACACTCGTTCTAGGATACTATTGATCCTATCTCTAATGAGTCATTCTAATTGGATATTACTAATCCAATATCTGATGAATTCTTCCGTATGGTTCTAATGTGTCTTGTTCTCGAGCTATGTAAACCAAAGCTCTTATACCAACTGTAAGCACCCGTAACTTCCCCCGGTAAGGGAAGAGCGGATACTTTGAGAACAACACATAAAAGAACGCAGACAGAAGAACATTTCATTGTTTATTACAACAATTCCATCAGATACAAGAATATACAGAGTATAAATGAATAAATTACAACAGAAAAATATCAGAGATTACAATAAATTACATAGCAGCGGAAAACAATATAAAACACAACTGAAAGTAATACACGGATACAGAGCTTTCCGAGCATCGTTCCAGCTGTAACCCAGGATCCTGTGAATATAAATCTGCAAAACCAAAACTACTAGCTGCCCGTGTAGAAAATAGGGGCACCCAGAGTTTAGGTTAAAATAATAAACTCCAGGTCAGTCATGTGACTGGTGTGAGAACTAAAACAGTTATTTATCTTTATTTTCAAAGTTAGGTAAATCAAGGGACCACGCCGTACAACACGGAACGGGTTTCCTCCCAAGAATACCAATGCATATAAGTAAACAGCGCAATGCTTTTTCTATAAATGAAGCTATTATAAGACCCAGGTCCCATCACACAATGCAACGCAAGCCGAAGGATAGGGTTTTCCCTTATAATAGCCAAACATGCTTGGTACATTTTAAAACCAAATCATTTGATACTATAATAAGTGTATAGTGTCAAAACAATTTCAATCATAAATATAAATCATAGACGGCATAAGCGCCCCATCCCACTATGTCGCCATACCAGGCTCTACAAATAAAGCCGAAATACACGTATTGGAAAGTTGGATTTCCATCATGGTGGCTCCTGATTCGAAAGATCGATCGCGTAGTGCAATTCCCCACGGCTTACGTCCCAGCAAGAGAAAACACATTAATGCACATCCGCACTTTTGGGACCAGAGTATCACCGTGGCTTACGTCCCAGCGAGAGAAAACACCGCTTACTCTATCCCTCTGAGCACTAAGCTCATCTCGGTCGACCGAATCCACGACACCACTAAGGTGCCCATCCACTAAAAAGCATACTGATCAAACCATCATTTTACCACCATACCGGGGTGTGAGGCTCGCGAATCAATGCTATACGCAAAGCCATGCTATATCAAAGCTGCGCTTTGATCATCACCCACCAAACTTTTCTTTTCAACAAAAGTCTGGATCACTGCATCTCAGCATGTCACACTATCAATCCATATCGTACCACTGATTTCTGCCAATATATAACCTCTGAGCTCGTATGTCTCAGAGAAGGGCGTTAAGCAAGAGAATAAATTCTCCGCCGCCAAACAGATATATATTTAGCAGAGATCAACGAATACGATATAAAGGAATACAATGTCAGACACACCATCCATTTACAAGTCCGTTCTAGGTCTGAACGAAACCGGAGGCACTTTCCTCGCATATCCATCCATCTCCAAGTACGTCTGGACGATCACCAACTGTTTCCCTCATCTTGGGTGTACAGCCCAATTGAGATCATCAGTAATCACCCAAACGATGTGAAGACTTCCGGTCTTCAACCACCGTCTTCATCTTCGACATCTCGTCGAATCGGTTATTCAGAATGGGTATAAACCCGGCCTTTCTGAATGACCCACGTATATGATAAACAAATGTTACACAAACACAACAAACGCCTCATTCCAATTCAGAATATTCTTTTATTCACAAAATCACATTCTGAGGGAATAGGTTCCCATTAATTTTATTCAAGATAAATTCTTCTAAATTTATTCTTTAATCTTCCTTTGGATATCATTTCAAACCAAATTATGGTTTTCCAAACTAGTCGGGATTAGCGAACCACACCGAAGTAATTATTTATTTTATTTCCCAATCCCAACCTATTCATCCCATGGAGCAAAACTCTTATTACCCCATATCTAACACCACGGTATTATCCGTAAAATTAATTACCATTTCACATTCAAATCTAATTAAAGATTTAACTATCGCTTTGGAGCAAAACTGGTGGTACTCCATTCTCGATCCCCTTTCAGATTTGATAATTTAAATTATCAATTCACATTTCAATCTAATTAAAGATTCATTAAAACTCCACATAGTTTTAATCTTTTCAAAAATCAATATCCTGTCTTTAATTGGGTTAAAGAACCAATGTCATCTAAAACACGATTCACGATAAACCCAAAATCACACTCTATTGTTAATCGGTTTAAAGAACAGGTGTTGTTCAAAACACCGCTCACGATAAACCCAAAAACCAATTCAAATTCAATTCCAATTAAATATTATTTAATTGATACACTTCATTAAATCTAAATAGAAAGATTTAATCTTTTTCTCTATTGGGCTTAAGAACAGTGTTAATGAAGACACCATTCACGACAAACCCAAATCACATTTGATATTAAATACAAGGCTCTGAATAGAAAATATACCGGCTTATATTCAATATCAAATCCTGAAACCAACAAATATCGTATCGGAAATAACGATATAAAATATCTTTCAAATTCCCATAACCATATCTGTATAATCCCGGAATCCAATATCGAAACATTCCGAAGATAATTTCTATTCAACTCCAGTCCAATTCACGTATTGGGAATATTGATTATTTTTAAAGTCGCTTTCAAATTCAATTTATTTATTTCAAAAATAAATTGATTTTAATTCTAGTTCAAAACTAATTCATTTCGATAAAAATATATTTTTATCCTTTCAAATGTGGAATTTTTCATCCCAGTTCTTTCCAATTCATATATTATGATTTTACACAAATTATCAATATTTTTAATAATTTTATCAAGGCCCGTACAGTCGATTTCCACCAATGGCCATCGAACTGCACTTACAACGACCTTTTCCGAATTTGATTTGGACATAATTCCAAGTCCAACCGTTAGATTTCAAATTTTGAATATTCATTGGAAAGCTCTTTTCGATACGAACCCAACGGTTCCGGTTTTAGGAAAATCCGACGGTCGGATCTCCCGTAATGTCGATTCGAAGTCAATGGTCGAAATTCACGAACTGCCGCGGCGCGGCGCGTTCTATTCAGGCCATTATATAATATATATATATATATATATATATATATATATTATATTTCATCGATTTCCTTTTAAAACGTATTTTATAAATCGTTTTAAATTCGATTTCAAAACCATTTCAACTCTATATTCAATTTCAAATCAAAATTGAATATTTCGTATCATTACTATATAAATGATAATATTTTCAAAACGTTATATTTTGAAATCACTTCTTTTCTATATTCATTATAAAAACGAATATAATCGATATAAATATCGTTCATGTCAAAATAGCGCAACTCTAATCAACACGGCTTTATATATTTCAATAAATTCGTTATTCTATTCAACAAATGAATATTTATTCTATTCAACACATGAATCTATATTTCTTTCAACACCTGACTAATCTCAACACATGAGTACTGTCAACACACGACTATTTTTGTTATGTAAAATATTTTATAAAATTATGGTATCTATCGTTTGATTTTTTTATCAGACTCCACCGTGAAGTAGATTCTAATTTTAAATATGATAAAGATGTAAATTTTATTGTTAAAATATTTTACTCAACACATGAACATCGTCAACACATGACTATTTATTCTATTATATTCTTTATTTTCCCGATTGGAATTAGGCCCAATCAATCACCATATAACGTTAATTATATGGATTCCATACAACACATGTATGTAATAACAACGATAAACAATCAACCATCATCCAAAGTGCACCACACAACTGCATAAGCATCAAATATAAATAATTAACGCTTACACAGCCTGTCGACCAATCGATCGACATAAAATTAAATAATTGGGATTAGTGTACGCCAAATATCATCCCAACACCCGTGCGGGGTTTCAAATCAACAAACACAGATTTTTATTTGTGCAGTTGGGCGATGTGTAAAATTTATCGTCCCAATCAATATCAGTCAAATCAGTGCATATAAACATATCGGCCGATTTGTTTATAAATATTTATTTACTCACTTTCACGTTAAAAATTATATTTTTAACGATAATTAATTTATTTCAACCATCTACAATTTATTATCGATTTCACATTAACATCACAGACAAATTTCACAACATATCAAACAAGCATACAAGTCGTCCATGGTCTGTGGACGACGGGTGTCGGGTGCTGCTAAGCACCGTCTGCATCCTAGTATATATATTTATAACTAGACAAAGAGAATTTAAAGTGAGGAGTTCTCACCGATAGCTAATCCAATACCACGACTCTTCTTATGTAGGGAATCATCGCTGTTTTCGCCTTTTGTCACTTTCGTTGACCGTAGCCACTACATATATAAAAATCACATTTTTATATTGTTGCTATGTATATAAAAATTATGTTTTTATATTGCTACTATATAGATAAAAATTCTATTTTTACCTCGTTACTATATAGATAAAAATTCTATTTTTACAACGGTGTTCATATAATAAAGATTATATTTTTATCATGTTATTCTCTATATATAGATTTCGCCTTTTCAAATATAAAGATTTCGCCTTTTCAAACATAAAGATTTCATTTTTATATTTCTACCTGAGTAAAAATCATATTTTTAACCTTTTACTAATATAAAAATTATATTTTTACTTCGTTAAAAACCAAGTCTTTGCTTCATTAAAAATCCAATCTTCAAGCGATTAAATATCTTGTTTTTACCTACTTAAAAATCATATCTTTACGATTTTAAGAGTCGCGTTTTTAGCTAAATAAAAATCCCATCTTTTCCTAAATAAAAATCTAATCTTTATACAATGTTCATACAATAAAAATCAATTTTTCCTATAAACAAAAAGATCATATCTTCAGCAAAACAAAGATCATTTTTTTAATATCGTTCTCCGTACAAAGATTATATTTTTATAATCGTTTTCCATACAAAGATTATATTTTTAATCAAAAATCTTTTCTATTAAAAATCATAACTCATATAAACGAAAATCAGAATATATATATAATTAAAATTAGTTTTTATATAAATAAAAATAAATAAAGGAGAAAGCTCACCTTTGTTCAACGGAGAGGGAGAAAGGACAGAAGGGGGTGGTGGGTGGTCGGCCTGAGGCGCGGAGGAGGAGGGGGTGTCGGGATTTGGCAGAGGGGGGGTCGCGTCAGTCGAGGAGAAGAGGAGGAGAAGGGGTCTGGAGGCGAGGAGGAGGTCGGAGCTTAGAGGGGGGGCAATGCCTGTCAGCGGCGGTGGCAGGGTGAGGAGGGCGACGGACGATGGCTGTCGCGCCCTAGCGCGATTGATTTTTCTTTTTCTTTTTTTTTCTCTGTAATGAATCGGGGGAAGAAGAAGTAAGGGGGGGTTATATAAAATATTTATATTTAATTATTTATTGGTTTCAAAAAGCAACTTTTATGATTGAACTCAAAACCGAACCCACCGCCTGTCGTCCATAGCTAACTACCCCCATTCCGAACACAATGGGATATCTATCGTAGACTGATTTGATCGTTTCGATCAGTTCCCGTCAAAATCAACATATAACTCTATATATTGAATTTGAACGCACATTTCAATTTACTGAGGTCACATACTAACTCGAAAAATTCCAGAAAAATATTTTCTAGCTTTGTATCGACGATACGGTCCTAACAAAACTAGTTTCGTCGAATTCTGAGACCGTTGGAAAAATGGCCATTTTCCAGTCGATTAAAATCAACTGAAACTGGTCAAACGCATTTTCCTTTGCCACGCTTACATATTGATTCGAAAAATTATGAAATTTGGAACCTAGCAATAACTTGACATCGCGGATCCAACAAAAGTGGTTTCGTCGAAATCCGAGGTCGTTTGCAAAATTTCCATTTTTAAGGGCCTGAATTTCATAGCAACTATTCAGAATTTTCAACTGGACATATCTTTTGATTCCCGCTATGAAATCTCAATTTTTCGGATTCGTTGGAAAGATATTCTCAAATAGATTCTAATATTTTTGGTTTTGCTAAAATCCGGTTTATTTTGCACCCGATATGTTCAATTGAAATTTGAAATCGAATTATCAAACTACCGCGCCATTTTCAATTCCTTTTATAAATATAAATAAATATTTATATTCTAACGACGACGTATATAAATATATACGTTCGATTCTATTCAAAATAAATTTCTCGTTGATATTATTTAAAATAATTCAATTTAAATATTCAAAATTCGCTAAAATTGCCAAAATAAAATTTTTAAACTGGCTCAAATTTTCGGGTTGTTACATTTCTCATGTCGCTTGAGTCGATCGTTCAAATCCAAAGCCAAATCCTTAATCATCCCATCGACGTTGTCTCGAGTAACGAAATTCGAGGGATTACCAGTCGTAGAAAGTTCTTAACTTCCTTCACCTCCAGTGCCTTGTGCCTCGGCAATAGCATTGAGCTTCTTGCGCTTAACCATGATGAAAAGTGAGATCGAGATTTGTTTTTGAAACAAAGTCGAATCTAAAATCCAAAACCAAATCCGAAGACGAAATTCGAGAATCAAAACCAAAGCCGAAGTCGAAGTTGTTGTGTCGCCGACCCTCCAAACAACCAAAGTACGAGAAATGCAAAGAGATGCACAACTTTTATTGTCGTTCGACACTAACACCTATATCCACTTTAGTAATAATTCATCATAATTTTATCGAGTACAATGTTTATCCAAGTTTGGACAATTTGAATGCACAAAGTTGCATAATAGAACAACAAATATTTTGTTAGTTTCTAACTTTGATCAAAATGCTCTTCTTTTTCGCTGAACCGAAGTGTGTTAAAGTGAACAACAATGGTCAACGAAAACCTTCAATGTCCAATAGCATGCCAGAAGTCCAAGTGAATGCCAAAAAGTTGTAGGCAAACTTCTATGTGAAGTTTACAAGTCCATGAAGTATCCCAAAGCCATAGAAATGACAATGGAAGCCATTAATGAGCTCTAAAGAAAGCTTTCCCATATGCCCATGGTCCAAAAATACCATGCCAACCTCTTTGAATGCCAAGTAAAAGGGTATTTATAGGTGAAGTTACTACGCATCAACCCGAATTTCATATTCCAAAGGGATGCGAAATTTGCATTCTCAAAACTTAGCAAAAAAGCAAGCTTGAGACCAAAAATTTGCATCTTGGAAAAATCTGGAAAAATAGTGATCCGCACATATTGATTACCTAAAAAATAATGATCAACACGGTGCCAGGCTTACCATGGCAAGCAGGCGAAATTCGCATTCCCTTTTCCAGGATAATTTCACATCCCAGAAAACCTTGCACTGGCTGAGTTGCTCAAGTAGAATCCAGTAATCCACACATGATTTTCCACCCTGCCACAACTTGAACCTTTTTCGCATCTGCCCCCTTACACTATTTTGCATCATGAGATTACGTGATCCAGCTGTATCGCGCAAGGGGAAAAAGACTGATCTGCATGGCGATTTTGCTTTGTCAGACCAAATGCCAGACTTCGCATCGCATCCTTGCCCGATCCAAGACTTTCGCATCGCATCCCCATGTCGCACCCCTGATTTGGAGTGATCGACACGTGAATTGGCATCAGATCGAATGTGAAATCTTGGTGATGCATATAGTCCCAGTTCCGTGCCAAATTCTGAAGTTATTCCATGGTTGATGCGTGCACACTATTTTGAGTAATTGTAGCATGTCGATCAACCTATTTTGAATTGCCAAACCATGACCTTGCCAAATTGGTAGATCTGAAGTTGTTGAGTTGCGCACATGATTTTTGATGATTGGTCCATGCCGAAGCAGTTTTTTGAGCGATCAACACTGGCTTTGCCGAAATCCAAAATATTTTCCCTCGACGAGTTTTAGCGCTTCGCGACTTTGACCAAACCACTTTGCGAACTTCTACGAGTGTACTCGAATCTTGAGCACGTCGTTAACCGTAAACTTGACTTATGACTGATTTGCTAAAAAAACGAGTCAATAATGTATGTACATATATGTGCATATGGACTAAATTCGGTTGTACCTCATTTTTGTTGTACATTAGTTACATTTGATTTGAGTCACATTGTAACAACCTAGAATTTCAAAACCAATTTAAAATTTTATTTTAGAAATTTTAATGGATTTTGGATACTTAAAATAATTTATTTTAAATAATAACGACAAAAATTTGTTAAAATCGAAATTAGAACGAATATATTTATTTTTAATTATAAAAGGAGTTAAAAATATCGCGGTAGTTTGAAAATTTGAACTTTGATTGGCTGTACAGGATGCAAAATAAATCGGATTTTAGTGAAACCAAAAATATTAGAATCTGTTTAAAAATATCTTTCCAACGAATCTGAAATATTGAAATTTCACAGCGGGAATAAAAAGTTATGGCCAGTTGAATATTCAGAATAGTCGCTATATAATTTAATATAATATATAGCCCATATGAATAGCCATTTTGCAAACAACCTCCGTTTTCGATGAAACCACCCTGGTTGGATCTGGAATGTCAAATTATTGCAGGATTCCAATTTTCATAATTTTTGGAATTAATATGTGAGCGTGACAAAAGAAAAAGTGTTTTGTCAGTTTCAATCAATTTGGATCGACCAGAAAATGACCATTTTTTTCAAACGATCTCCAAATTCGATGAAATTAGTTTTGTTAGGATCGTATCGTCAAAACAAAGCCAGATATAATTTTTCTATAATTTTTAGAGTCCGTATGTGGCTCCGGTGAATTTAAATGTACGATCGAATTAAATAAATAACTGATTTTAATTTAAAGAAAACCGGGTGAAAACGATTGTTTGGGCTGACGGGACCTAGCCCATTGTGTTCGAGACGAGGGTAATTGGGTAGGAACAACTTTCGTTGGGCTGAATTCGAAGTCAGTAGGAGTTAACGGCCTTTTTCAGAATTAAAGGATTAAATATATTGTTAAATTATTATAAAAACCCTAGGACATTAGAAACCCTAAACCTAATTCAAATTAGACCAGCCGTCATTCTCTTTTTCAATGGCATAAATCGCACGATACTAATCCCATAATAATTTCAAATCCAACAAGAATTACATTCCCACTTCAAAGCAAACATGGTGGAGCGTCTCGTGAACTTTTGAACCATACGGTGATGATCTTTTTTCGCTGAGTGGCACGTGAGGATTTTGCGCCCAAACGTGCTCCGTTCGCTGCAGCTTTTCGATCGCTAGGGAGGATCGAACTCGACCTGGATGCTGGCGTTGGGGGGAGAGAAGGTGACGCTTACAGATGGTGGTCCCTGATCGTGGTCACGACGGCCATAGAAGAATCGGCGGTGGCTTCTTGTTTGCAACGTTGGGTTTGAAGAAGGACCGATGTCTGGAGAACTAACGATGAAGAAGAGGCCAATATGTTAATGTAACTATTTAGTATAATCATATTATTAATTAACTATTTAGAAATCAAACTTCAAAAATTCGTATCTTGTTCAAATAACAACAGAAAAGGACGATTTTCGAAGCGCTGGAATCGCGTGAACGAGATCTACAACCTGGAACTGACTAGAGCTGAAACAGATCACATAGAAAATTCAAACAAAAATCAATGTGAGATTTCTCGTTTTAAATTTAAAATAAAAATAATATATATATATATATATATTGATTGTGATTGTAATATTAAATATATGCGCCGTGAAAAATTTAGATTGATTGATTGACGGTGTTGATGATGATTTGTCGAGTTATATCTTTGTTAGAAATATTGCATTAGAATAAAATGTCCTCTTGAATATTACATTAGAATAACATGTCATTTTTGTTTGAATGTTTTATTAGAATAACATGTCATTTTTGTTAGAATGTTTTATTATAATAACATGTCATTTTTGTTAGAATGTTTTGTTAGAATAACATGTATTTTTTTGTTCGAATGTTTTATTAGATTATAGTAATGTCATGTTAATTATAAAAATGTCATTTATGTTAATTTTGAAAATGTCATTTATGTTAATTTTGAAAATTTTATTTATATTAATTATGAAAATGTCATTTATGTTAAAAATAAATGGTCATTTTGTTGAATTAGAATCAACAAAATATAGAATTGTCATTTTATTGAATTAGAACCAATAAAATATAAATGGTCATTTTGTTGAATTAGAATCAACAAAATATAGAACTGTCATTTTATTGAATTAGAACCAATAAAATATAAATGATCATTTTGTTGAATTAGAATCAACAAAATATAGAATTGTCATTTTATTGAATTAGAACCAATAAAATAAAATGGTTATGTTGGTAAAAGTTAGTGCATACAATAAAAACCATATTTTTATTGTATATATAAAAATAAAATGGTTATGTTGGTCAAAATTAGATTTACAATAAGAATATTAATTTTTATTGTTTACATGAAACATGTTTTTGTCAACATTGGATTTACAATAAAAATATTCACTTTTATTGTTTACATGAAACATGGTTTTTGTCAAAAATTTGTTTCCATTATAATAAAAGATTATAATAAGAAGATTATAATAAAAAGATTATAATAAGAAGATTATATTAAAAAGATTATAATAAGAAGATTATAATAAAAGATTATAATAAGAAGATTATAACAAAAAGATTATAATAAGAAGATTATAATAAAAAGATTATAATAAGAAGGTTTTAATAAGAAGATTATAATAAAAAGATTTTAATAAGAATATTATAATAAAAAGATTATTATAAAAAGATTTCATTTTTGTTGTCCCTTTGTTCAACAACAATAAAAAGAGTAGAATGAAAAGATATGTTTTTATTACCATTTTAGATACAATAAAAAGAGTAAAATAAAAAGATGTGTTTTTATTGTCGTTTTTTTGCAATAAAAGATTGGTTATTAAAGAACATATTTCTACCATAATTTTTTGCAATAAAAAGATTAGTTATTAAAGATCATGTTTTTATTTTCATTTTGTTCAGATAAAGAGAAGTAACATGAAAGATTATATTTTTATCGTTCATAGTTTTCAATAAAAAGATTGAACATAACAAAAATTACATTTTTGATTAATAGATTTGAGTTATAACAAAAATGACATTTTTGGTTAAATAGACTTGGGTTTGAGCAAAAATATTAATTTTGTCAAACCAGAATTGTCAACATAAATGCCACTATCACTTGTAATCATTTTGTTAAACTAGATTTGTTAACAAAATGGAATTGTCACTTTTATCGAATTATAAAAGTTGAAAATAAAATTGTCATTTTCATCGAATTATAATAGTTGAAACCAAATTTGTCACTTTTGTCAAATGTAATAGTTGAAACAAAATTGGCTTTTTTGTCAAAATATAATTGTTGAAACAAAAATGAACATTTTTAACAAATTAGAATAGTTGAATTAGAAATATACATTTTTGTCAAAATATACACTTTTGTCAAAAAGATTGGTTGAAACAAATACATCATATTTGTTGAAACCAAATAGCTGAGATGAAAAGAACATTTTTGTTAAATTATATTAGTTGAAACAAAAATGTACATTTTGTCAAAATAAGATGGTTGAAAACAAAAATTACATTTATGGTTAAATAAAAGATTTAAACACAAATAACATTTTTGTTCAATAGGTTTGTGTTACAACAAAAATATTCATTTTGTTAAAATAGAATTGTCAACAAAATGAATGTATCACTTTTCATACGTTTTGTTGAAATATAATTTGTATGCAAATATAAGAATCATCTTAATTTGCAAAACATACATTAGAATTTGTATGTTAAATAAATAATCATTTGTATTGTCACAACACACATTAGAACTTGTACGTAAGTTAAAGTGGCATTTTTATGTGTTAATGTATACATTAGAATTTGTATGCAATTTAAAATAAGCATTTTTATATGTTAGGTTATACATTAAAACCATATACGAATAAAATATTTCTTTTTATTTGTTAAAGTTTAGAATAGAAATTTGCATACAAATAAAAGAAAATAGGAATTATCTTTTTATTTGTCATCAGCTATAAGGTCATGTGAATAAATTACCTTTTATTAGACATTAGAAACATGTAGGAAAAATTATGCGAGTAAAATACATTTTTATTCGGCATTAGGAATATAATAACATGTTAGTTCATTATCGTCAACGTGTTAGCGGAAATAAAATTGGTTAAATTCATTAACCAATGATTTATTTAGATAAACTGTTGTTGGCTGAAAACCCCACACGGGTATTGGGATGATATTTGACATACACTAGTCCCAATATTTAGTTGAATGTCAATCGATGGATTGACAGGCTGCGATGAGTGTTATTTATTCATTTTAATGCTCACACGGTTGTAAATTCCACTCTGGATGTGAATTGATTGTTTAATGATTATTTATCATTATTGTCGTGGTCATGCGATGTATGAAATCTATATAACCGAAATTATATGGTAACTGATTGAGTCGCATTTCGATTCAGAATTTCTTTTAAAATAAAGAATATTTTAAATAATGAATATCTTTTAAATAAAGAACATTTTTTTTAAAAGGACATTGTAATATAAAGAATATTTTAAAATAAAGAACATTGAAATATAAAGAATATTTTTACATAAAGAATCTTTTTATATCAAGAATATTTTTAAATAACGAATATTTTAAAATAATATTCAACGAAGAATAAAATGATGACTTCTATGTTCGTTTTTGGATGGACAAAAGATAAAAACATATTTTTATTAAAATAAACTATTTATTCACTAAAATAAATCTTATAAACTAAGATTTAATGTAGTCTTCTAATTAATAAATATTTGATTAGAATTAAATAAAAGAACTGGATTCTAGGTTGTCGTGGATGGTGTCTTAAATAACACTGTTCTTAAATCCCGTATAAAAGAATAAATTTTTGAATTAAGATTATTAGAGTTTCCAATTATATTTGGTGATTGGGATAAAATGATATATGAATTGGGTTTATTGTGAACTATGATTTAAACGACATTTGTTCTTTAACCCAATTAACAGTGAAAATATGATTAAGAATCTATAAATCTTTTATTAAGATTTAAAATGAAATTTTCGAAAGTCAAGTTTTCCAATGTAATATATTAGATTGGAACTGAGTGGAAATTCAATTTGATAATAATCGAGATAGGCTTCTGTAAAAGAAGACTGTTACTAAATATGGAATTTAAAAGGATTTGTCGTTATTCCGTTTATATTAGTAGTCGGATACAGATATTTATATCGATTATATATTAATTTGATTTCTGTGGAAATTCCATATTTAATGGAAGATGATTTTGGGTTTATCGTGAACTGTGTTTTAAATGACATTGGTTCTTTAACCCAGTTAAAGATAAGAGTAAGTTCTTAAAAGTGGAATAATCATAAAGTAATGATTTTTGATATTAAAATGAAATTGGAGTTTTATTGAATCTTTAAAAAGAAGATTAAAGACTAAATTTAAAAGAATTTATCTTTGATAAAATTGAGGGAAATCTTTCCCTTTTAATATGAATATTTTATTAAAAGAATATTCTGAATTGGAATGAGGCGTATGATGTGTATTTATAGCACTCGATTTTTTATTATAAAATACGCGAGTTATTCGAAAAGACCGGGTTTAACCCATTCTAAATAATTACTACGACGATTAAAGTCAAAGACATTGAAGACAGTGATTGAAGACCGGCGATCTTCACATCGAATGGTTGACTATTGTTGCCCGACACTGAGTCGCTCCTAGGAAAGGGTTAAAGTGGTAGTTGTCCGGACGTACTTGTTGGTTGTCCGGATATGCGAGCACCTCTTTTTCGTATTGGGCATACGGGACGAGAAATAAGGTGTCTCCGGTTTCGTTCAGACCTAGAACGGACTTGTAAATGGATGTGTGTCTGACATTGGATTTCATTCCATGTAAATTGATTTCTATTTAATATATATCTGTTGGTGGCGGAGAATTTATTCGCTTGCTTAACACCCTTCTCTGGGACGCACGAGCTCAGAGGTTATATATTGATAGTTATCGATCACATGGTGTGAATTATCAATGTGGCATGCCAAGATGCAAATGATCAAGGCTTTTGTGAAAAGCAGAGCCTTGTGGTTGATGATCAAAGCATAGCCTATTTCGGCATAGATTTGTGTATACCGTTACCTCGCGAGCCTCACACCCCGGTAAGAGTTAGAAACGGGACAAGGGAACGCAGGGAGTGCACACGTTTCTTTCTAGCTAGAAGTGGTATCAGGGTTTTGCAAGCCCTGACATTTTACTTATGTGGTTGATGGAATGAGGCGCCCCGGATTTATTGGTCGATAGTGACCATTCTATAGGTTCAATAGGACCGGGAAGTGTGTGTTCAGACATAACTAATCCACTAAAGTATTTGTGGACTCACCGTGCAGGATCCAAGGGTTGCCCGTAGGTGTGATCCTGGGACATTTCTAGAGTGTCTCGAATCGGTAAGGAGATTGTCCCTAGCCTTGACTCATGATGGAAACCCAACTTCCAATACGACATCGCGGTTTTGATTGTAAACCTATATATGGCGACATAGTAGGATGGGGGTACTACGTCGTCTAGCATTGATACATTTACTTTGAAGTATTTTAAAACTGATTAGACACTAATAATAATATTAAAATATTATTTTCTATGTATCAAGCATGTTTGATCATTATAAGATAAAACTCTATCCTCTGGTTTGCGTTGCATTGTGTGATGGGACTTGAGTCTTATAATGATTTCATTTTTCTGAAAAGCATTGCGTTGTTTTAAATAAAATTTGACTAATTTATGCACTGGAAATCCAATGGAGTAAACCCGTTCCGCGTTAGCGGCGTGGTCCTGTGCTTAGCCATATTGTTAGATAAGTTAGGAAAGATTTCTCATACCAGTCCCATGACTGACCTGTAGTGTGTTTCACTTTGCAAACTCGGGTGCCCTCTTTTCCACACGGGCAGTCGAGTAGCTTATTTGCAGATATATTGAGCAGGATTCTGGATCGAAGCTTAAAGCTGTGTCCAGAGCATTGATAGAATTCTGTTGTATAAGATTATTGGTTCCACTGCACTGTACTATATTTATTGTAAATTTAATCTTCCGCTATATTATTTTCAATGTACTTTGATATTATGTACTCTGATGTAACATTATTATAATGTTTATAAAAGTCTTCTGTTATTTGTTCTGATGTGTTGTATTCCCAGAGTTAGTGTATTCGGGTTTTGGACGGCCTTAGTCGATTTTGCGATCGATTAGGTCCGTGCGAAATCTGAATCGTTACAGTTGGTATCAGAGCTTTGGTTAGCTCAAAACTTTGGGGTACAACGCGTTAGAACTAAACAAAAGACTCATCAGAGGTAGGATTAGAAATATCCTATAAAAGAATACTAATTAGAGATAGGATCAGTAGCATCCTAGAATGGGAAAACTCGTTAGAGATGGGGTTAGTAATGCCCTAGAATGAGTTGAGAGTGACAAGTTTATAATTAACTTATTTGTGACTATATGTAATCCGATTTCAGAAAATATGATTTTTATATATAAAAGTTATATATATTTGAAAAGCTAATCAATTAATTGATTGATGATTGTCTTGTGTGATTATTAGTTCAACTAATAAAATTATTGAAACCAATAAAAGAATGAAAATTGAGTTGAATAATTAAACAACTTTCAGCTCTATTCCTTTTCGAGGAAGAAAAGATTTTAAATCGAAGTTAGAACGAATATATTTATTTTTAATTATAAAAGGAGTTAAAAATAGCACGGCACTTTGAAAATTTGAATTTGAACTTTGACTGGCTGTACAGGATGCAAAATAAATTGGACCTTAGTGAAACCAAAAATATTAGAATTTGTATAAAAATATCTTTCCAACGAATCTGAAAAATTGAAATTTCATAGCGGGAATAAAAAGTTATGGCCAGTTGAATATTCAGAATAGTCGTTATAAAATTTAATATAATATATAGCCCGTATAAATAGCCATTTGTCAAATTATTGTCGGATTCCAATTTTCATAATTTTTGGAATTAATATGTGAGCGTGACAAAAGAAAACATGTTTTGTCAGTTTCAGTCAATTTGGATCGACCAGAAAATGGCCATTTTTCAAACGATCTCCAAATTCGATGAAATTAGTTTGTTAGGACCGTGTCGTAAAACAAAGCCAGAGATATTTTTCTATAATTTTCAGAGTCCGTATGTGCTCCGGTGAATTTAAATGTACGATCGAATTAAATAAATAAATGATTTAAAATTTAATTTAAAGAAAATAGGGTGAAAACGATCGTTTGGGCTGACGGGACCTAGCCCATTGTGTCCGGGACGGGGGCAATTGGGTAGGAACAACTTTCGTTGGGCTGAATTCAAAGTCAGTAGGAGTTAACAACCTTTTTCAGAATTAAAGGATTAAATATATTATTAAATTATTATAAAAACCCTAGGACATTAGAAACCCTAAACCTAATTCAAATTAGACAAGCTTCCATTCCCTTTTTCAATGACAGAAATTGCACGATACTAATCACTTAATAATTTCTTATCCAACGAGAATTACATTCCCACTTCAAAGCAAACATGGTGGAGTGTCTCGTGAACTTTTGAACCATACGGTGATGATCTTTTTTCGCTGAGTGGCTCGTGAGGATTTTGTGTAACGACCCAGGGATTTTCGATCCTAAAAATCGACACAAATGCCTTTACCGTAACTCATGCCGACCTTCCAAACACCGAAAACACTGGACGTTATTAGAAAAAAATTAGAGGGTGAGATAAGAAAGAAAGAAATATTATAATAGAAGAAGAAGGAGAAAGAACACAACACAGAGTCTCACATCGCAGCGGAACAAAATATAATCTAGAAATAACTTTATTGAGATCTTTAAATAAAACTTACAACATCAGAGTACATCACACATCGGGACAGTTATAATAACCTGTTCTCATATACAACACACAGCGGAATAGTAGCCATATAATATCATACGCCTGAACATCTCCAGCTCGTCTCTTCACCGCATTCGATAACCTGAACCTGTACATCCCGGGCTAACCCGAGCATTTACAAAACACCGGGTCAATCTGGTGAACCAGAGTGAGATAAACTCACACAGTGTTAAGGTATCACACACTTGATTTTAAAGTTAAAATCCTTTTGAAAGAAAAGGATAATCGTAAGACCAAATCCACACATAAATACGGACGATTTTTACCTTACGATAACCCAAAACATTTTTGAAGCCAATATCTTATCTGATATTATAATAATGTCTAAATACAAATAAATAGAATCTAGTAGAACGCCTGCATCTCACGCTCTACATATATAGTATACAAACAAAACCGCGGGCGCTTATGGGAGATTTGATTCCAACCACGACAAGGTATGGGACCACCTGCCAATCGTGTATCTCTAGAGACGAATACACTGGGTTCAACAAGAACGTCTTGCAACTCGGCCCACACATGACCGACCACTCATTTCGCTTGAGTGTATCGAATGTATATCACCAACGGTTGGGCTCAAACCATCGTTTCCCGAAAAGGGACAGCATCGAAATATATTAAAGAAGGAAATGGATTTTCTCTAGATAGGTGATTATACACCCTAATGGGAGCGACCCACATAGCCATGCTGCCTGCCCGATTTTTGTCATTTCCCGGTTGATGAGGCTTGAGGTTTAAATTATCCTCTGCAATACCTGGCCACCATTCACTCTGAATGCTACATCGTCAAATCCACTAGATATCACTAATTGACGTCCACAAAAATACTCTAGTTCGGAGCTAACCAACTATGGCACGTTTGAAGAAATCAACGTACGCGGTTCTTTTGGAAATACTCTGTCAGACATCCGTCCATACAAGTCATCCAGGAACAGGATGAACCGAAGGCACTCTCCTACTGCATCTCATATAGGAATCACCCCATGGATCAGTAGCGAGTAGTCCTTGCAACCCACATACTTCAACCACGACAGAACTCCAGTATATCTCCGGGTCGAATCAGAGATTTTAAGTGGTTCTTCCATTTTATGAATGTGGTCTTCAATGCTCCATCTCGATCGTCATCTGATACCCTCTTCATTGACGTATTTGTTGGTCGGAATGGTTTTCGAATGTAACTTCGATCCCAGTCTTTCCGTACCGACAATGTATAGACTAGATTTGATAGTCGGTTATTTAACTATCAAATAAAACAGTCATTCAACCATAAAATAAAAATAGAATTTACTGTTCAGTATTCAGCATTACTTGGCCTTTTAATTCAAATAATTAAAAACATCTTATCTTCCAATATCTTGGAAACTCAGTATTTTATTCTTGTTTAACAGAAAATTATTTACGAAGAATATCTTACAACCATCTCAATTATCTTTCTTCTATTGTTCGTCAATCATTTTCTAAAACATTATTTATAATCCATAATAGAGAAATCAATCCAACTTATTATTTGTAAAACAACATTATAAAATATCTTTCATTCATTTACTTGACAGCCCCAGTGCTTATTCTTATTGGATAAAACCCAACTTTACGTTTCCTTTTTGTCTTAAAAATATCGTTGTAATTTCCTTGTATTTTCCTTTTATTGGGATTCTCATTCTGTATAGGTATACCAATGTTTCACTACACATTGCACTTATTATTTCTCAGATGAAATAATAACTCTTACTGTCTTTTATATCATCACAACTAATATCATCTTCAGATAATTCCGAAGTCGTTCAAGTTGGGGTATTTTAATTACCTCTCAGAACTTGATCAACAACGTCCTTATCTTCAGATAAATATAAGTCATAATCAAAACCCATATCTCATTCCAATATCAATTCAAATTCTATTTAAATATTTAATTCAGGAATATAGCTTTATAATTTTACTTTATCTTTTGGAAGTCTCTTTTTAAAATAAAACTAATGTTGCTTAATCCATCTTACCAAACATCACTTTTATAAACTTCCAATTTATTAAATACTTTGTTTCCTAACTGGGTATTATCACAGACCCTATTACTTAATTCTTTTACCAAAATTAATTACAAATCCCTTTTTCCCATTCCTTTTTTCTTTCTGGGAAATCTCAATGTCCAATTACTTACTTAATTCCACCCTTAAGTATTTCTAATTCAAAATCAACTTCCTTACTTCTCATTCGCTTTATAAGCCTCATTCTACATCTCAGGTTTAATTATAACTCCTTTATTTTCTTTACTTAATCCAACCGTCAAGTAAACCCATCATGTAAGCTATAGGTTTTCTTAAACCGCTTTATAAGTTTTATTGAGTTCAAATATAACACTTGTCCATAATCTCTTCTCAACGTTTAACTATATCCCATTTCAAATTTAGTTACTTATCTAAAGGTATCACATTTAAGAGGTAATTTTATAAATTAAACAAATAATTCATTTCAACATTTACTACTGTAAATCAGTTAATTGCTTTATTTACTGAAATAAATAAAATGTCTCCTTTAAATCTTATTAAGATTAAACAATTATTTGTTAAGTTATTCCATTTAGTTCATTATTAACCAACCACTTTAAAAGTCGACCTTAGTTAAAACAAAACTCAAAACACAATTATTTCTCTAATCAATTCTAGTTAATTTCTCCTTTAAATTAATAAATAATAAATTTCATTTAATTGTTCTTAGAAACAATAAATCAAATTCTCAACTGTTAGATTATTTCCTGCTCATCTGCTTACATATTCTACTAACATAAGCATTTACTTTATCAAAACAATTTAAAAATAACTTATAACTTTTGAATAATAGTAATACTTATTTTCTTTAAAATTGCTCTATTCAAAATAGTATAACTGAAAACTAAAATAAATTTATATCCTCATAAAGGTCGACCTACTTGATGATAAAAATCCATATTTGTATAATGATTGGTTTACAGACAATGTGATGCCAAATTATTCAACCAATATTCCTACTAGTTAAAACGAATCAAATGTTGAATTTCAATTCAACTGTTATCGATTAAATCAATTGTCCAATCCAAATTATTTCCTTTATCTGATAATAACAACCATCAATCAACAAACAGATCACACAAACAATTCAAACAATTTAAATCACGCTTATTTGATAAACGTGACCAATCAAGGGGAAATTTCCTTTAATGGATTAGAACAAGGTTTGGTGTTTTACTGGAATCAAATGTCCGTTTAATTCCATTGATTAAATCAAAAATATATATATATATCTATCTAACTAGCAATTGGTCAACTACTAGAAATCAGAGCACACAGAAGTAAAACCCAATTTATATGAAATATAAACGGGAAGAACTGAGTGAGGTTAATTCACCTTGATTTGTTTTGGTCGTTAAACGCTGGTTTTTAATTAAATTAAACAGCGTTTAATTTAAATTAAAAAAATTCCGTGCTTCCAGTCCTGACAGACACTGCTCCATCTCGATCCTCCTGTCCCTACGGTTCGAACGAAACTGACCATGATTAAATCTGATCACGTATGTTCGAGAAATCGTATAAACAAATTTATAAACTACTTTAATTATTTAAACTTAAATTAAAAAAAAATTGGACCTTTACCTTAAATCATTCGGCCCATAACCCATACCCACTTCCACCTTAAAAACCCTCATCCGATCCCTTATTTCCCATTTGTCCAGCCGCCTCCAAAATTTCCCAAATCAAAAACCCTAAACCCCCCTTTTGATTTCAGCAACACCGGAGTTCTACGTCGCAACCATCACTACGCCGCCACACTCCTTCGATCTTCCCCTTGTTCTCCTTTTCAATCGATCCGCTGCAGATCCAAAATGAGGCCTTCATCGTTTGGACTTCGAACGGCTTCGACAGCAAATCCATCCAAGAATCGAAAGTTAAGTTTTCCTTTTTACTTGATTTTTTTATTTGCTGTACTACCTTGTTTTGGTTTTCGTATGGTTTCGAATGGGGTTTGAATTGGATGAAAACAATTTTGTGTGAATGCGTGTATTTATAGTTGCGGTTTTGGTTCAGATTAGTTCAACGTCTATCATTGTTCACCTTAGGTTGATTCGGCTATGCTTAGGCCATTCCCTTCTCAGATTTTCTTGTGTACTGGTAGTGGTTCTTAGCCGAAAATTTATGAATTCAGTATAGGATTTCAGTATTGCTGATGGAATACTGATCGAACAGTGTGTCTAGATTGGATGAGGCAGAGTCTATGAGTTGTTTTATCCCATCAAAGATTTAAAATTTTATTTTAGATTCTGTACAGATTTTATGGTAAATATAACATATATTAGATCCCCCTTAGCTGTTTTGATTTGATATAACAATGTGTAAAATATCCAGCTATTTATCTTAGCTGTGTACCTATGGAGAATTTTTGCATTTACTGTTTCATGAAAGAAACAAGTCATGTTGTTGCTGTGTACATGAATTTATTTAGCAACTTAGCTATGAATTGTCTTTTTTTTATATTAGTTGTTCTTAGCTGTTTTTTTTTGTACAACCTGTAGCTGTTTTTAGCTGATACATTATCTTTTGCTGTTTTATTCATGTATTGTCTTGTTGTCCACTGTTCATGATTTCCTGTTTGGATTTGATGATCTCATTTTCTGTTTCTCATATCATTCTAGTTCAAGATTTGGTTTTATATCATACATACATTTTATTTTATTATACGGCCATACATGTCACTGTTGTTTTAGCTGTTCATCACTTATTTTCTTAATTGCTCCTATTCTATCCCTTAGATGTTCCTTGTCAATACACATGATCTGATGTATGAATAAATTTAGTTGTTTACATAGATTTTGTTGTTCATTTAATCTTGTTTCTTATTTAATTTTCTCTTTTTTTTTTTTTAATCGGCCATTTTTTCTTTAGCTGTCCCCTAGCTGTATATGTATATAGTTAGTTGTTAGCTATGACTATAGCTGTTTATTGTCAACACCAATGATCTGATGTATGAATATATCGCATACATCTTGTTTTCAATTCAGCTATGCTCTGACCCCTTCTTTAGTTGTTCATGAATTTTTTTTTTTTTAATTTTTTTTTCTTTACTGATAGGATTATTGTTGTCTTGCAGCTCATGATAAAGGCATAAGATCTCGCAAGAGGACATGCAGCACTCACAATTTGGATGAGCTGTTACATGAATTTGGTTCAGTCGAAAGGGTATTTTTGATTTTCTCTTGTACAGACAATGTTATGTGTGTGTGTATATATATATATTCTTTTTTTTCTTTCCGTGTTAGGTATTGTACAGACAAAAACGTGTATATGTTTTTATCATTCCAGCTAGTCTCTGTACAAACAAAAATATATTTATATATATGTATTGATTTCTTTGTATTTCATATGTGTACAAATAATGTATGGATATGTGTGTTGATTTGGTGTATCAACACTTCAAGTTTGAATGTTGTAAGTATTTCAGTTTTTATGTTCTTGCTTCTGGAGTGACTTCTTTATTTGTTGGACACACATATGTATTCATGTTTTATTCGTATTGTCGAATCAAAAGGAAACGTTGATGGATATATAAAAATATATATATTAAATTCAAACAGTCGAATTTAACGATAATAAATAAATAATATTGCATTTATTCAAACAACAGCTCAAATTCAATCGGTATGTAATTCAAACTCAACATTAAAAGTTCTTGTTTTAAATTCTATTTATATAAGTTTCCTTTTTATATTTATAAATAAATCGTTATAATTTAAAAACGATTCCACAGCGACTATTTGAAAATTTGAATTTGCAATAACTTGAATCCATAAGCTGAAATCCCGACTTCTCTCTTTCATTAGAAAAATATAATCAAATCGGTTCAAACGTTTCTCGTTTCATAGAAATCTGACTTATATCGGATTCTGTATATTCAGTTAAAGTTTAAATAGAAAATTACGAACTACCGCGACATTTCGAGCTCGTTTTATTTAATATATAAATATATAAATTCGAACTCTATTTTAAATAAATGAATTTGATTAAAAATCCATTATATTTCCAATATAATATATAAACAGATTTAAATACTCGAATTCAAATGGCCGAGAAAATCTGGGACGTTACATTTTGCGCCCAAACGGTCTCCGTTCGCTGCAGCTTTTCGATCGCCAGGGAGGAACGAACTCGACCTGGATGCTGGCGCTGGGGGGAGAGAAGGCGGCGCTTCCATATGGTGGTCCCTGATCGTGGTCGCGACGACCATAGAAGAATCGACGGTGGCTTCTTGTTTGCAGCGCTGGGTTTGAAGAAGGACCGATGTCTGGAGAACTAATGATGAAGAAGAGGCCGATATGTTAATGTTAATAATTAGTGTAATCATATTATTAATTAATTAATTAGAAATCAAACTTCAAAAATTCATATCTTGTTCAAATAACAACTAAAAGAACGATTTTCGAAGAGTTGGAATCGCGTGAACGAGATATACAACATAGAACTGACTAGAGCTGAAACAGAGCACGTTGAAAATTCAGACAAAAATCAATGTGAGATTTTTTGTTTTAAATTTAAAATAAAAATTATATATATATTGATTGTGATTGTAATATTAAATATATGCGCCGTGAAAAAATTAGATTGATTGATTGACGGTGTTGATGATGATTTGTCAAGTTATATCTTTGTTAGAAATATTGCATTAGAATAAAATGCCCTCTTGAATATTACATTAGAATAACATGTCAATTTTGTTCGAATGTTTTATTAGGATAACATGTCATTTTTGTCAGAATGTTTTATTAGAATAACATGTCATTTTTTTTTAGTTAGAATGTTTTATTAGATTATAGTAATGTCTTGTTAATTATAAAAATGTCATTTATGTTAACTTTGAAAATGTCATTTATGTTAATTTTGAAAACGTCATTTATATTAATTTTGAAAATGTCATTTATGTTAAAAATAAATGGTCATTTTGTTGAATTAGAATCAACAAAATATAGAATTGTCATTTTATTATATTGGAACCAATAAAATATAAATGGTCATTTTGTTGAATTAGAATCAACAAAATATAGAATTGTCATTTTATTGAATTAGAACCAATAAAATATAAATGGTCATTTTGTTGAATTAGAATCAACAAAATATATAATTGTCATTTTATTGAATTAGAAACAATAAAATAAAATGGTTAAGTTAGTCAAAACTAGTGCACACAATAAAACCATGTTTTAATTGTATATATAAAAATAAAATGGTTTTGTTGGTCAAAATTAGATTTACAACAAAAACATTCATTTTTATTGTTTACATGAAACATGTTTTTGTCAACATTGGATTTACAATAAAAATATTCATTTTTATTGTTTACATGAAACTTGGTTTTTGTCAAAATTTGTTTCCATTATAATAAAAGATTATAATAAGAAGATTATAATAAAAAGATTATAATAAGAAGATTATATTAAAAAGATTATAATAAGAAGATTATAATAAAAGATTATAATAAGAAGATTATAATAAAAAGATTATAATAAGAAGATTATAATAAAAAGATTATAATAAAGGTTTTAATAAGAAGATTATAATAAAAAGATTTTAATAAGAAGATTATTATTAAAAAAAATCATTTTTGTTGTCCCTTTGTTCAACAAAAATAAAAAGAGTAGAATGAAAAGATACGTTTTTATTACCATTTTAGATACAATAAAAAGAGTAAAATAAAAAGATATGTTTTAATTATCATTTTTGTTGCAATAAAAGACTGGTTAGTAAAGGACATATTTCTACCATAATTTTTTTGCAATAACAAGATTAGTTATTAAAGATCATGTTTTTATTTTCATTTTGTTTAAATAAAAAGAAGTAACATGAAAGATTATATTTTTATCTTTCATAGTTTTCAATAAAAAGATTGAACATAACAAAAATTACATTTTTGATTAATAGATTTGAGTTATAACAAAAATGACATTTTTGGTTAAATAGACTTGGGTTTGAGCAAAAAATATTAATTTTGTCAAACCAGAATTGTCAACATAAATGCCACTATCACTTGTAATCATTTTGTTAAACTAGATTTGTTAACAAAATGGAATTGTCACTTTTATCGAATTATAAAAGTTGAAAATAAAATTGTCACTTTTATCGAACTATAATAGTTGAAACCAAATTTTTCACTTTCGTCAAATGTAATAGTTGAAACAAAATTGGCCTTTTTGTCAAAATATAATTGTTGAAACAAAAATGAACATTTTTGACAAATTAGAATAGTTGAATTAGAAATATACATTTTTGTCAAAATATACACTTTTGTCAAAAAGATTAGCTAAAACAAATACATCATATTTTTTGAAACCAAATAGCTGAGATGAAAAGAACATTTTTGTCAAATTATATTAGTTGAAACAAAAATGTACATTTTGTCAAAATAAGATGGTTGAAAACAAAAATTACATTTTGGTTAAATAAAAGAGTTAAACACAAATAGCATTTTTGTTAAATAGGTTTGTGTTACAACCAAAATATTCATTTTGTTAAAATAGAATTGTCAACAAAATGGATGTATCACTTTTTATACATTTTGTTGAAATATAATTTGTATGCAAATATAAGAATCATCTTTATTTGCAAAACAAACATTAGTTTGTATGTTAAATAAAGAATCATTTGTATTGTCACAACACACTTTACAACTTGTAAGTAAGTTAAAGTGACATTTTTATGTGTTAATGTATACATTAGAATTTGAATGCAATTTAAAATAAACACTTTTATATGTTAGGTTATACATTAAAACCATACACAAATAAATTTTTTATTATTTGTTAAAATTTAGAATAGAAATTTGCATACAAATAAAAGAAAATAGGAATTATCTTTTTATTTGTCATCAGCTATAAGGTCATGTGAATAAATTACCTTTTATTAGACATTAGAAACATGTTTAAAAAATTATGCGAGTAAAATACATTTTTATTCGACATTAGGAATATAATAACATGTTTGTTCATTATCATCAACATGTTAGCGGAAATAAAATTGGTTAAATTCATTAACCAATGATTTATTTAGATAAACTGTTGTTGGATGAAAACCCCACACGGGTATTGGGATGATATTTGACATACACTAGTCCCAATATTTAGTTGAATGTCAATCGATGGATTGACAGCCTGCGATGAGCGTTATTTATTCATTTTAATGCTCACACAGTTGTAAATTCCACTCTGGGTGTGAATTGATTGTCTAATGATTATTTATCATCATTGTCGTGGTCATGCGATGTATGAAATCCATATAACGATTGAGTCGCATTTCAATTTAGGATTTGTTTTAAAATAAAGAATATTTTAAATAAAGAATGTCAAATAAAGAATTTTTTTTAAAGGACATTGTAATATAAAGAATACTTTAAAATTAAGAACATTGAAATATAAAGAATATTTTTACATAAAGAATCTTTTTATATCAAGAATATTTTTAAATAACGAGTATTTTAAAGTAATATTCAATGAAGAATAAAATGATGATTTCTACGTCCGTTTTTAGATGGAAAAAGGATAAAAATATATTTTTATCAAAATGAACTAGTTATTAACTAAAATAAATCTTTTAAATTAAGATTTAATGTAGTCTTCTAATCAATTAATATTTAATTAGAATTAAATAAAAGAATTTGATTTTGTGTTGTCGTGGATGGTGTCTTAAATAACACTGTTGTTAAACCCCGTATTAAAGAATAAATTTTTGAATTAAGATTATTAGAGTTTCTAATTATATTTAGTGATTGGAATAAAATGATATGTGAATTGGGTTTATTGTGAATTGTGTTTTAAACGACATTTGTTCTTTAACCCAATTAACAGTGAAAATATGATTTAGAATCTATAAATCTTTTATTAAGATTTAAGAAGAAATTTTCCAAAGTCAAGTTTTCCAATTTAACGTATTAAATTGGAATTGAGTGGAAATTCGATTTGATAATAATCGAGATACGCTTCTGTAAAAGAAGACTGTTACTATATATAGAATTTAAAAGGCTTTGTCGTTATTCCATTTATATTAGTAGTCGGATACGGAAATTTATATCGATTATATATTGATTTGATTTCTGTGGAAATTCCATATTTAATGGAAGATGATTTTGGGTTTATTGTGAACTGTGTTTTAAGTGACATTGGTTCTTTAACCTAGTTAAAGATAAGAGTAAGTTCTTAAAAGAGGAATAATCATAAAGTAATGATTTTTTATATTAAAATCAAATTGGAGTTTTATTGAATCTTTAAAAAGAAGATTAAAGATTAAATTTAAAAGAATTTATCTTTGATAAAATTGAGGGGAATCTTTCCCTTTTAATATGAATGTTTTATTAAAAAAATATTCTGAATTGGAATGAGGCGTATGATGTGTATTTATAGCACTCGATTTTTGATCATAAAATACGCGAGTTATTCGGAAAAATCGGGTTTAACCCATTCTGAATAATTATTACGACGATTAAAATCAAAGACATTGAAGACGGTGATTGAAGACCGGCGATCTTCACATCGAATGGATGACTACTGATGTCCGGCACTGGGTCGCTCATAGGAAAGGGTTAAAGTGGTAGTTGTCCGGACGTACTTGTTGATTGTCCGGATATGCGAGCACCTCTCTTCCGTATTGGACATACGGGACGAGGAATAAGGTGTCTCCGATTTCGTTCAGACCCAGAACGGACTTGTAAATGGATGTGTGTCTGACATTGGATTTCATTCCATGTAAATTGATTTCTATTTAATATGTATCTGTTGGTGACGGAGAATTTATTATCTTACTTAACACCCTTCTCTGGGACAAACGAGCTCAAAGGTTATATATTGATAGTTATCGATCACATGGCGTGAATTGTCAATGTGGCATGCCAAGATGCAAATGATCAAGGCTTCTATTGAAAAGCAGAGCCTTGTGATTGACGATCAAAGCATAGCCTATTTCGGCATAGCTTTGTGTATACCGTTACCTCGCGAGCCTCACACCCCGGTAAGAGTCAGAAACGGGACAATGGAACGCAGAGAGTGCACACGTTTCTTTCTAGCTAGAAGTGGTATCAGAGTTTTGCAAGCCCTGACATTTTACTTATGTGGTTGATGGAATGAGGCGCCTTGAATTTATTGGTTGATAGTGACCATTTTATAGGTTCAATAGGACCGGGAAGCGTGTGTTCAGGTATAACTAAAGTATTTGTGGACCGGCCCTGCAGGATAAAAGGGTTGCCTGTATGTGTGATCTTGGGACATTGCTAGAGTGTCTCGAATCGGTAAGGAGATCGTCTCTAGCCTTGACTCATGATGGAAACCCAACTTCCATTACGACATTGCGGTTTTGATTGTAAACCTATATATGACGACATAGTAGGATGGGGTACTATGCCGTCTAGGATTGATACATTTACTTCGAAGTATTTTAAAACTGATTAGACACTAATAATAATATTAAAATATTATTTTCTACGTATCAAGCATGTTTGATCATTATAAGGTAAAACTCTATCCTCCGGTTTGCGTTGCATTGTGTGATGGGACTTGAGTCTTATAATAATTTCATTTTTCTAAAAAGTATTGTGTTGTTTTGAATAAAATTTAACTAATTTATGCACTGGCAATCCAATGGAGCAAACTCGTTCCGCGTTAGCGGCGTGATCCTGCGATTAGCCATATTGTTAGATAAGTTAGGAAAGATTTCTCATACCATTCCCATGACTAACCTGTAGTTTGTTTCACTTTGCAAACTCGGGTGCCCTCTTTTCCACACGGGCAGTCGAGCATTGATAGATAAGTTAGGAAAGATTTCTCATACCATTCCCATGACTAACCTGTAGTTTGTTTCACTTTGCAAACTCGGGTGCCCTCTTTTCCACACGGGCAGTCGAGTAGCTTATTTTCCATATATATAAAGCAGGATTCTGGATCGAAGCTTAAAGCTGTGTCCAGAGCATTGATAGACTTCCGCTGTATCAGATTATTGGCTCCGCTGCACTGTATTATATTTATTGTAAATTTAATCTTCCGTTGTATTATTTTCAATGTACTCTGATATTCTGTACTCTGATGTAACATTATTATAATGTTTATAAAAGTCTTCTGTTATTTGTTCTGATGTGTTGTATTCACAGAGTTAGCGTATTCGGGTTTTGAACGGTCATAGTCGATTTTGCGATCGATTAGGTCCGGGCGAAATCCGAATCATTACAGTTTGCCGAATCATTACAGTTGGTATCAGAGCTTCGGTTAGCTCAAATCTTTGGGGTACAACGCGTTAGAACTAAACAAAAGACTCATCAGAGGTAGGATTAGAAATATCCTATAAAAGAATACTCATTAGAGATAGGATCAGTAGCAACTTAGAATGGGAAAACTCATTAGAGATGGGGTTAGTAATGCCCTAGAATGAGTTGAGAGTAACAAGTTTATAATTAACGTTTTTGTGACTATATATAATCCGATTTTAGAAAATATGATTTTTATATATATAAGTTATATATATTTGAAAAGCTAATCAATTAATGGATTGATGATTGTGTTGTGTGGTTATTAGTTCAACTAATAAAAATTTTGAAACCAATAAAAGAATGAAAATTGAGTTGAATAATTAAACAACTTTCAGTTCCGTTCCTTGACGAGGACGAAAAGATTTTAAATCGAAGTTAAAACGAATATATTTATTTTTAATTATAAAAGGAGTTAAAAATAGCGCAACAGTTTGAAAATTTGAATTTGACCTTTGACTGGCTGTACATGATGCAAAATAAAACGGATTTTAGTGAAACAAAAAATATTAGAATCTGTTTAAAAATATCTTTCCAACGAATCTGAAAAATTGAAATTTCATAGCGGGAATAAAAAGTTATGGCCAGTTGAATATTCAGATTAGTCGCTACAGAATTTAATATAATACATAACCCGTATAAATAGCCATTTTGCAAACGACCTCCGTTTTCGATGAAACCACCCTGCTTGGATCCAGAATGTCAAATTATTGTAGGATTCCAATTTTCATACTTTTTGGAATTAATATGCGAGCGTGACAAAAGAAAACGTGTTTTGTTAGCTTCAGTCAATTTGGATCGACCAGAAAATGTTCATTTTTCAAACGGTCTTCAAATTCGACGAAATTAGTTTTGTTAGGACAATATCGTCAAAACAAAGCCAGATATAATTTTTCTATAATTTTTAGAGTTCATATGTGGCCTCGATGAGTTTAAATATACGATCGAATTAAATAAATAAATGATCTAAATTTTAATTTCAAGAAAACAGGGTGAAAACGATCGTTTGAGCTGACCGGACCTAGCCCGTTGTGTCCGGGACGGGGGCAATTGGGTAGGAAAAACTTTCGTTGGGCTGAATTCGAAGTCAGTAGGAGTTAATTTGAAGTCAGTAGGAGTTAACGGCCTTTTTCAGAATTAAAGGATTAAATATATGGTTAAATTATTATAAATACCCTAAGACATTAGAAACCCTAAACCTAATTCAAATTAGACCAGCCGCCATTCTCTTTTTCAATGGCAGAAATTGCAAAGTTGTACTCCACTTTATACGATTGTCCATAATTAAAAAAAAAAAAGGAAAAAGCACATGTTTACATCAAAGTACGAAGTCGTATTCCATCCATACGAATTACGATTGCAAAAATCATCCTGCATCGCCAATTTCAAGCTATTGCTTCTACTGTAGCGATATGTACACATAATTCTCTGGCAATGCAGAAACTGCGTAAAAATAGCAATCCAGAATTTGTTATTGTAAACCAAAGAACATCACAGTTGAGATACATAAAGAAAAAGAAGATAAAAAGCAAGATAAGAGCCGTACAAGCAACGAATAAAGCGTTGTTTACATGTTGGTCAAAGCTGAATTAGTAGGAATATTTATTACACACACACACAACACCAACTTTCCTTTTTGTTTTTTCAAAGTGGATCATCTTATTCTTTTGCTTTTTTCTCACTAAATAATTTGATACTTCTATGCTTTTGATGCACGTTTCCACAATCTTTCCCTTCTTACCTATTTGATTTTATTTTATTTACTCTTCATTTTGTATGCACAATCATTGGCGGAGAGTGCGATAACATATAGGATATAGCAAATAAATTGATAAACACAACCATGTGCAAGTACACCAACACAGCCTTCATGAAGAAGACTGAGTACCATTCCTCAATTCACATGACTATTTCAGTTTAGCACAGTATGATGCAACCTCTGTACTGTATTTTAATAGTTCTTGACTGGATTTGTGATGTGTTCGTCACAGTTAGTGATCACAGCAATGCTGAATAGGAGACGGACTACGCCATTAACTGATTGATTACAAAGAAATTTCAGATAGGTCGCACTCAATTTGAACTGGCTACCAACATGAAAGGAGCTGGAAGGGTTGATAAATCCTGAAGTGTTTCTTTCATCAGTAACCAGAGACATACAGGGATTTGATTTGCTCGGTGCAGAAATCGGAATCGTACATTAACAACAATGGCCTTTTAACGTTATTCAAAAACAAAAATTATAGAAAGCTGACCGCTATTTTGCACAAAACTGTGTAATCTGTATTGCCACATGGCTATCACGATCACCAATAATGCTTTCATACAAACTTTCAGATATACATGTTACGATAGTCATGCTCACATTAGCAACAAAAAAACTAATTCAACATTCCACACTTTTCATGTATATGTTTAGAGCTATACATAGAACCTAGGTCACTAGCAACTTAAAAAATTCGCACCTTTTAACATCTTGAACTCCAAAATGCTCTCTTGAGAAGATAAGCAAAGCCATAAACAAACAAAGCCATAATGAATTTCTTGGATGCTAAAACCCTTAGATTTATTCTCATCCCACGCGCTCTCATGAGCCTCGCTACCGTGCGAGCAAAGATAAGCAGGCAAGAACCAATAAAGGAGATAACCATGAAAAATGCTTCTTTAGCTCCATGGATATTGACTGTTTGGTCGCGAGGAACATCGACAAATGTTAATCCAGTGGATTCAGCGTTGCTATCGAAACGATCGAAACCAAGAACATCATTCAACCAGTTAGAAAGCCTTATCAAGTGTTTGGCCAACCATGCAATCTCATTGTCCGAAATCGGTCTAGTCATTGAATCGCCTCTGTATCTTAAAGAAGGGTGCTTTGGAGTGAACACTTCAGGACGATCGTGCTGGTGTTGGAAACGAAGAGGCATAGCAGGATGTTGCGTGTAAGAGGTGGCGATCTGGCCACCAAAAAGCGTGTTCATTTGAGACTTTATAGCATTCAAATTTTGGACATCGCCAGCGCGCACAAGTATCTCGTGCTCCGCACGTAGAATAAACAGCTGAAGAAAAATGATGTTAGAAACAATTGTAAGTGTTTGAAATAGCTTAAACAATTCTGCAACAAGCAAACGTAACAAATTAACAGATTTCACTCAAAATGTCCAATTAGGTGAGAATTGGTTGTTCAGGTCCAGCCTCTATTGTCTTTGCCTTTTTCCTTCAAACTTATACCCTTAACCTCTCTCATGTCAAAACTGTCCTGAGCTCAACAAAACAAACTTACATGCAACCTTCAAATGGAAAAAACTAAAAGTTATGAACATATGCCGTCCCATGCTTCAAAATTTGAATGCATCGGTTACCATACTATCGTCCACCTTTTTCGTGTCATAACGTAACGTCAGCTTATTTAATTCAGAAACTTTAAATTTTAAATGAAATGTTACCAATACACTTATTTTTCATAATATAACTAGCCTATTTAAATCAGACAATTAAAATCATAAATAAACTGTTCCAATATACTTTTGCTGATAATTTTCATTATTTTATTTACTTAATTTTGCATTTATTTTTCAATAGTTGGAGTACTTCAGCTCCACTATTCTACTCTCTATTTTATTTATTAACAATAAATTGTAGAAGGTCCTTCAACACTTGCGAAGTTTTGTATTCATCCTTTTATTGTATGAGTATCCAACAATCATACGTTTGAAATACAGGTACGGCATCCTTTGTAAGGAAAGACAGTTTTATAAAATAGAAAGAGTCAAACCCTTGGCCCAAATAAATAAACATATGTAGCAGTGCTCCGCCTTCAACCACTCGGGCATCCTTCTATGGAATCTTGTTTGTTGATTTGATTCCATTTGCTAATTTGATTTCATCTCAGTGTCTTATGTCTCTAACATATGCTCCTAGTGTAAGTTGTATATAAATACGTACCACATTACTGTCCATGAACACTCCACCAGCATGGAACACTCTTAATATTGGTTGAATCATTGGTTTCCTATTGATTTTCCACAGTTGGATTTGCTTGCACGGTAAGTCTAGTAGCCATCTATTTATTTAACTTTATTACACCGCAACGCTGCTTCAGCCAACAAATAAACACATGTCTAATTTCTGTTAGACCTCTGCTATGGAATAAATAAATCTACTTCAACATTCAAAAAATCAAACTACACAAACCATCACAAGTAAATCTTGTGAACCGACACTTTTTCTTTTCTTCAACTTTTTTCCACATCCTCTACAACCAATGATGTTTCTAGAAGATGTATATGTATTACTAACAGTGACAGGTTAGCATCATAACATGGGATGAAATTGGGTTTGAGATACTTGGGTAAACCATGTACCTCACTTGCCAGGCATAACTCATGCATGGTATTTATTGGCTGTAAATTTAGGGGTGAGCAAATGGTTGGTTCGGTTTGAACCGGTCAAAATTTTTCAATCCAAAGTAACCATTCAAAAATCATAAACCGAATCAAACCAAACCAAAAAAATTAAAAATCGAAACCAACCAAACCGATAATATTTAGTTTGATTGGTTTATTTGGTTTACCCAAGTTAATTTGATCTATTAGGTGTAGAGATAATATAAAATTAAAGTAATCAATTGAGTCCAAAGGATGCAAATATTTTCAAAAACAAACTCATCTTCGAAAAATATTAATAAGAATTGAAAAAATAATAAATATTATTATTAAAATATTGTAAATAATGGTATTGTTAGTGGTAATTTTTTGGCTTTAAACTAATTAAATTTTTATATTTGGTTTAATCGGTTGGTTTGGTTCTTAAATATTAAAAACCAAAACCAACCGATGAACCAAAATAATTCGAAAACAATAACCAAAACCAACCAATTAACTAGAAAAACCAAACCAAACCGACCAAACTTAACTGATTTAGTTGGTTTTAACTAATAAATGCTCACCCCTACTATAAAATAAGAAAATCTATTAAATGATAAAGCGAAATAATTGGGGCTGTCTTATTAATTCTAGGAATTTTCTCTAGATATTTCATTTTTAAATCACCACAGTCCACTGTTATTTTTTGTTATTATAATGATTTTATTTGTTCTGCCTTATATGGTTTTGCATTTGAATGATAAAATTAAATTTTAAGAATTATTTATAAATTTCTCTCAAAGTTTCTCCAATTATTTTACACCCAAGTCCACACATTAATATTAATTAGGTCACCTTAAAATTAAGCTTTTTAAATAAATGCATTTAACAAACAAAATCTAATAATTTTAACAACTATTTACAAATTTCTCTCAAAGTTTCTTCAATTATTTTACATCCAAGTCCATATATTAATATTAAGTGATCATAAAATTTAACTTTTTAAATAAATACAATAAACAAATATTTATTAACTGATTTGATAATTTCCTTAAGCTCTTGTATTCGAAACTTTTCAATGGCTTTATTCATGGTAGTCTCTCTCTCTCTCCCTCTCTCTCTCTCTCCAATTAGGCATTTCTTCTTCCACTTATTTTTCACTGGTTCTCCTTTTCTCATTTTGGATTCTGCAGCCATTGTTTCTTCTGTGCTCAGCTGTGATTCGTTGACCTATTAGAGGGTCCTATTAGCTTCGCTAGATTTTGTATGTCTCCATCTTTTTTCAATTTGGGCTTCTGTGTTGTTGGTTCTATTGTGGGGTTGTTCCCGGATGTTGGCTCGATTTTGGAGGCGGTGTTCTTGGCCTTCGGGATTTTGGTCCCCATTGCTCAGATTAGCTTCAATTCGGTGTTGGTTCGAACTTTGACGTTGTTGGATTTAATGGCGCTAGTCTGTCACCGAGTTGTGGTTGTTAGGTTGGTTTTCATGGAACTCTGGCCTTGCAAGTTTTTCTCGTCGGAGATTTGCTTGCAAGCTCGTGTTGAGCGACCTTGTGTGATGCCTAGTTTTGTTCATGTGGGTGTTTCTCCAATTACCTGTTTCGCTCCCTCTCTCAGTGATAATAGTGATGGGGCTTTTGTGTTGCCTATTCATTTTCTCCTGAAAACGATTTCTTGTTACTCGCCGGATTTAGTTGAGTGATCGGTTCTTGGTCCTCAACCTTATGTGCAAAGGTGTGTTCCTAGTCCTAGTCGAGCTCCGCGTGTGGTCTTGGATAGCTCTTCTTTACGCTCACCGTTGTGTAAAGTCGTCGGCTTGGTTGCTGAAAGTGGTGGTGCACTCTTCCGTGCACTACCCCCTTGATACGCTAAACAATTTTGCCCCGCTAGACCTACTTGAGGAAAGGGACGCTTGTTATGTTTCAATGGTTGTGGTTTCGGGTCTAGCTTTCTGCCAGTCTTGGTTGACTTTGGGCATGTGTTTCCTAATGCATGTTTTGCTTTGATATAGTTGTCGTCTTTGCTAGTGATGGGTGTTGTGGTTCTTGTTTTGGCGGTGGAGCATGCAACGGTTATGGGGTCTTCCCCCCTCGGTCGTTATGTTGTGCCTGGGTCTTCGTTTTTTTTCCTTTTGATGGTTTGTTCAGACGTCTGTGTTTCCTACTGTGTGAGTTTCCTCTAGTTTTTTGGGCTTGCTCACCGTTATCGTGGTTGCTTATTGGGTTTTTTAGTGGATGGTCGTTCACCATGTGTTGATGGGTGAGCGCACGTTCAGACTTGTGTCTTGTGGCCCTTGTCTCTTTGATTTCGTCTTTAGCCTGGGTTCATGGCGCCTTTTTGCCTGGTGGTTCCCCATTGACAACTTCAAGTCAAACAATGACTTGGTAGTGGTTTTTGGCCTTTGCGTATACTTGCAGTGGTTGTTTTTGGTTTCCGATGTCGGTAGGGGACGTATAGCCATTATTTCTAATTTTCTGATGGTGACTATACGTTGACCATCGCTCTTGGCTTTCCTGGTATGTGTTCGTTTCTCACTGAGGATTGTATGGTGTTTTACCTCCTTCGATCTTTGGGTTCGTTCGCTCGATGCACTTCTGGTTTCGCACAGAACTGTCAACCTAATGATAGCTTTGCAATAGTGCAGTCCACACATCAAGGCGTGATGTCAGCATTTGACGTTTCGACATCTCTTCGTTCTCTTTATCTTCACTCATTGCCCCTTCTTAGCGTGGGCGAGATTTGAGTTATAAATGATCGTTTGTCTCAGCTTTTTAGAAACCTCTTCTTGTCTTTTAGACAATCATGTTTCTTCGCGACGAGAAGTTTCTTCTGCTAGAGGCAGAAAGCCCTCCTCGTCCGTCGCAGTCTCCCTCGGAGTCTACAACCTCTCGTTGTGACATTTGTTTTCGTTTTACTCATAGAAAAGCTAAGATTATACCTCGTACTCCTCGTGCCATTCACACTCGTTCTTTGGCTGCAAAATAGCAGATAGTTAGGATCACCTGCCGTACTCTCTATTTGATCTGACTTTCCTGCCTTTCCATTTTCCTCTTTGTCTCACTACTTCCTCCTTTTAAGCGGTGTCGAACTGTTTGTTCTAGAATATTAAAGGTGTAGAGAACAAAGCATCTTTACCACATCTCAAGCGCATCATTCAAAAAACACTATTTTGTTGGTGGTGCTTCAGGAACCCTTCATGGGAACGAAAGTGCTACCCAAAATTGTATTTCTTCTCACTTTTGAAGGTGGCATTCTCAACGTTTCAAACAAGTTTTGGATTCTTTGGACCAGCGAAGTGTCAGTGCATCCAATCTTCGACTCGACTCAGCTTCTGTTAGTTGAGTGCTCTATCCCATCTGTTCCTTTTCCCTTTTTTCTGCAGTTTACGCCAGATGCAACCGTGTCAAGTGTCTGTTTGTGGCAGGAAATCCTATTTCTTTCAGTGCACAACATTGCAGCTTCTGTTATCGAAGGGGTTTTAATGTAGCTTCTTGTCAAGTTGGGTAACATGTTGGCTCTCTTATTAACCGCGTTGTCGTGAAGGATTTCAACTCATTCACCATTCATTAGTGGTTATCTGAGGTCCCTTTGGTTCAGTTTCGTCTAGACATGGTGTTCGGATCAGAGGGGTGGTTTGGACTCCGTTTCTCTTTCTCTGTTACACGAGCCAATTAATCTGGATGCCTTTGGGTTTTGAATTTCCTAGATGTCTGGTTTCTTTTGCTTTAGGTTTTCGGATAGCTACGTCGATTCACCTATGTATGAGATTAGAACTTAATCCTTAGGCATGCTCTATACCCGACAACCAATCATCCTCCTTCTAAAATAATGAATTTGTAACTGGAAAAGGCTAAGTTGGCTTACTCACGTACGAGGTTATGATAAGACCTCCAGATGTGCTATGCGTCCAACGATAAAACCAATGTGTTTGTTTTGGTTTTGTAAAAACTATAAAATTTTCAACTTTTGCAAAATTACTTCCCCTGTATAGATTATGCATGTGAAGTATGAAATCGAAAATGGAAATTTCAAACTTTAATAAACGGGTTTCTGAGCATGGACGTAGAACGATGCATGAGGGACTTAGCCGTCATGTCAGGATTTGACAAAATCGCTTGGTCATGGCCTGGGTACGGACCATTCTCGATTTGATTTTTAGGTATGGATTATGCCCTAAGTGTTGGACTGTCTCGTCAGGACTTGGCAAGATAATTCAATCTTAACTCGAGAATGGACTCGGTATGGATTTCCGAGCATGAACTATGCTTGAAGAGGCTGAATTGTTTTGTCAGGACTTGGCAAAACAATCCACTTTGTTTATTACAGGTATGGATTATACTCGCACTGGATAAACCCGGCAAGGCCAAGGATTTTGGATTTGAATTTCTCTCGTATTACAATTCGGGGAGATCGTGAGATTTCATTGGGATTTTGGATTTCTGATTATTTATTAATGCAATCTAGAGTGATCGAGTCTATCTATTAATACGATCCGATGCGATCGTGATTTTCTATTAATATGGTCCGATGCGACCATGGATTTCTGGTTTTTCAATATTACAATCTGGCGTGATCATGGATTTATGGTCTTCGGATACTGGACTTGTATTTTGGGTTTCTATTGATTTATGGATTTCCAGATTATCCAATACACGTCTTTCAACCGAAGACATGTTTTAGAAGGCAAGTATTGACTCGTCTTTTTGCAAGACAGTCACATATTGAACTTTCGGCTATCGAAGCGTTCAGAACTTGGGCATGGGCAGCAGGCGAGCTAGAATATACTTGGTTGAAATAACAAAACTCTCGAAGACTTAGGGCGCGTTCGCTTTATAGTTTTATTTTTCGCACATACAAAAATACGAACGACGCACACATATCGTGAAAAATAATCGTTTTACAAAACGAAGTTAACACATAAAACCAAAAATAACTTTTTATCATTTTTCATATTTTAAGAAACAACAAAAAAACTCATTCATCCACCGTCCCTTTCGTTACTCCCTCCGTCATTGATCCATCACCTCCATTATACTTCAAATCTTCGCAACTTTCATTATTAACGCTGAAAACTAAAACCTCAAAGCACGAAATAAACCAAACGCTACCTTAGGTTTGGAATGTTCAGATTCTGGCTCGGCAATGAAGGTTCCGCAAACCACCTCACCACTTCATGTCGGAACGGCTACCTCGACTCGATCAATCTGGATCTACTATCACAGTTCGATGTGGGCCTTTCACCAATTGCAAAGCACTGGAAGAAGCAGAGATAACAAGGGGAAGGAACTCCCTGGATCAGCCGATCCGGTTCGATCATGTTGATCCAGATCTTGGAGACGTCCTAGTGACGTGTCTCACTACTCTCACTCCATAACCTGGTTAAGCTCACTACTTCTACTACTCCGAAGACGCTGACACGTGTCTTGGTCGAACCAAATCTGGGTTCACCTATAAATACATGGTTTTCTGACAGAAGAAATGATGAAACTATTTTCTCTAGTATACGCAAGTACTTTGCTAATGGCATTAATTCGCCTTCTTTTCTCCACATTTCTTAAATAGAAATTAACTGTGTTGTAAGCATACATTATAATAAAGATAGATTACACTACGTGGACGCAGGGTAGATTGTCGAACCACTATAAAATTTTGTGTCTTTCCTTTATTGTTTCTTTGTGATTCGATATTCTGTGATTGTATGATTTTCTCTGTGGCTTAGATGTTGTAGTTGGAAGAACCAATTTTCACGTCAACAAATTTCATCTCGTAATGGAGGAAAACACTGAACATCTATGTTAAGTCATCTACATGGTTGGTCAATCATCGCAATTTACGAGCATGCCACGTACGTAAACCTCCATCGATCTCCCAATCTGATATTTAAACATGTGATTCACTAATCACTGGTACGTCGCTCCAGCGTTCTTCGAACCGAACGACATGACCACGTAACAGTACAATTCAACGTCTGTAGTGAAACAAGTATGTTCCTGGTCAGGTGCATGCATCAGAATCTGGTTGTATTCGGAGTATGCATTCATAAAGGAGAAAAGCTCGTGTCCAGCTACCAAGTTTACAAGCTGATTGATCCTGGGAAATGGGAAGCTGTCTTTGGAACAGACCTTACTCAGGTAGGAGAAATCAATGCACGTCCGCCACTTTCTACTACATCTCTTTACAAGAACTGGATTTGATACTCAGTCAGGGTATAACGAATCTTTGATGAATCTGTTGCTTTTGAGCTTCTCAACTTCCTCCTACAATACCGCTAACCTCTCAAGACCGAGCATACGCCTCTACAGTTTTACCAGGACGTATTTCAGATCGATATTGAGCAATGTTTTAAAACGTGAGGCGTTTTGAGTTTGTGAGGCGAGGCGTAAGCCTCAAAGCGTTGAGATGTAAGCCTTTCGGATCAAAAAAAAGCACAACACATATACTTTATTTTTAATATAGAATAACATTAAGCGTCAAATAGTAAATAAAAACCATAAAACATTCAATTCCATCACTCAAATAGTAGGTAAAAACAATAAACCATAAGACAAAAATACTTGTATAAAAAAGAAAAAAAATGGCTAACTGGAATCAAGCTCGATTCCTCAACAGAAATCAAGCTCGATTCTAGTTGAATCGAGTGATTCCAATTCGAAATTTCAACAGTTGGTTACCTTTTTTTCATTCTAAAGTTTGAATATTTGCTTGATAGGCTAGAAAACGAAGCAGTAAAGAAGTGAGAAGAAGATACGATATTTTGAAAATAAGAAAGATTTTTTTTAACATACGTACGCCTCAGCCAATTAAGGCTCTGAAGCGTACATTTTTTGCGTTTTTCATGCCTCAATTGGTTGAGGCGTAAGCCTCAGAGGTTTAACGCCTCATGAGATGCGCCTTAAGGCGTTTTTGCCTACGCCTCGCCTTAAGGCGCACCTCAAGCGCGTTTTTTAATACACTGATATTGAGTGAATGACTTATGTTGGTCGGCGATATCTCACATATGTTAGCATGGATCCAGGCAAATACATCAAGGTTTGCATGGGAAAAATTAGTCAATTTCCTCGTCCGGATGGGTCCAAGATGAGATTTGATTTTCAAGATCTGAGAAGGGTCGTCGTTATCAATCAAGATCGCAACTGTAGTCTCGTTGAGAACCGCCCTCTGATATTCTGGCTCCTCGTCCTTTCTAGGATAAACGCCTTTGAATTGACGGCTATTGTCTGGGGTATGAATTGTCTCGTGGTTGCTATAAGTCGGCACCCTTGACGAAAAGGGAAGTATCTACAGCCATTCTCTTCTCTTTGTTGCAGGCGTCTTTCGACTCAGCCATGTAGTATGCTCACCCAGCTACCTAGTCTCCCCATACAATCCCAACTCCACTCTCGGTCGAGAATTTCAAGAGCAGACACCAAAAAGCAATGCATGCTCTAAAATCAGCAAGGGTCGATCGATCCAAAAGAACATAAACATTACACGTAGAGCTAATGTCCAACACAACAAACGGAAAAATCTGCACTCTCCTATGGTCTCCCTCACCAAGCTCCACCGGTAGTTCAACCATACCTACCAGTTTGTTAGCAGATCCACTGAAACCATGTAGTCTGACATTACAAGGCTTCAAAACTTTAGCCTGCAGCATTATCTGATCATAGCCTTTTTTGAACAAAATATTTACAGAACTCTCACAGCCAAACAAGGATCTTCCGTACCAGAGCAGGCCAATCAAGGCCGAGATCACCATAGAGTCAATATTTGGGGTCTCCACCTCATCTGCATCTCTATTTCGAAAGACGACGTCGTCCTTCATCGTCCTCCACTGCTTCACTGGAACAGTTTCGTTTACAGCGTTGCACTCCTCAGTTTCAACGTGCTTTATTGCATTGACGTACTATTCCATCGTCCGTAAATTGAAACCAGACGGATGTGTTCCTCCGACTATGGTATTGATCACGATACTTTTTTGTTTTTGTTGGGCGGCGGCTCTAGGAGTCGCCTGACTTTGTCGATTGGGGACCAAAGTCCTATGCCCCTTGTCCCTCGGGCAACTCTATATTCGTTAACTTCCCATCACGAATTAATTTCTCAACAATGTCCCAAGGATGACATTCACCTGTCGTGTGGCCGTAAATTTCATGAAACAAACAAAACTTTCTAGTCTGCTTCCCTTTCTCCTAGGACTCACTTGGTGCAAACTTTTGAGACTACACCGTGTTGCACATATTCAATTACACATTTTTCAGCAAATCATTCAATCGTGTATAATTGTTGAATGTCGGGAATCTAGGTCGCTTCCTAGCATCTCTTTTTTGATCGCATCCACCTCCACTACCCCCTTTACGCTGACTGTCATTTCTCTTATTCTGATTTTGAACATTCACCTGAATTTTTTCGGAATTGCCTCCATACTGCTTTACCCCACATTGCTCTGTATCCCCTTATTCACAGGATCGTCGAGTCTCCTTCTTGGGGTTCTCTCTGCTTCTTCGATGCGCAAAAATTGGAAAGCTTTCTCATAGAATTATTCAAGGTAGTCGGAGGCTTTCTCACTGGCCATTTTTCAAACTCTGTATCGTGGTCGACACCATCAAAATAGTTTCGCCGGATTACTAACTTCGATGACGGCAATATAAGCACTCAAGATAATCTTTAAGCAGTTCCCCGTGAGCTTGATGTATGTGAGAGTGTCATAACATGTTTCAACTTGGCGGCATACAAACAGAACTGACCCATGAATTTTTGGCTCAGATCATCTAATGAGGGTACTAATCTTAGCGGTAGCCTCGTGAACCATATGAGAGCTAAACCAACCAAATAGATCGGAAAGGCTTTGCATTTCACGATGTCAGAGGCTTGGACCGATTCCATATACCATCTGTATCGCATCAAATGCAAGGTCTGTATCATTCTTTCCCGAATAATGTGATATATGTGGCAGGTTGAACCTGCGCGGGAACTCGACATTTAAGATATCGTTCGTGGATTGGGTACGGTTCAATTACTTCCCCAATCCTCATTGTTGTAGCCTCGACTATCATGCATAATTTACCTAACCATGGCAGTCAAGTTTGAAAGTGCAAATGAGAGGTCCATACTCTGAATCATCATCACGTCTAGGCCTCCTTGTCTCCCTCATAAGTAACGTCGTATGCACCGTCGTTTGAGCAGCACTTCCCTGATCCATGTTGCCTCGGTTGATCACAGGGCGCAAGAGGGAAAGTGTAGGAGCTCGACATGGCCCTGTAGCATCGCGATCACGCAACAAAGCAACAGTGTTAAATCATCGGGAAGGGGTCAATCTCAATTCGGCATGGCTAAGCCGAACCGGATCGGCGGGTGCGAATGGTCCAGGTTCGACATGCGGAGCCGGGACTATCGAACCTCGACATGGCAAACCGGATTGGCTGGGTAGCTTTTGGAGCATTTACAGCTCTGACTTGTCGCTGCAGCATTCCTCCAATTCTGCCATATGACGACTCTTCAGACTGGTAATACAGTGGAGTAAGAGCTCTGTGACTTCTGAAATCATTCAATTGCGCCATCATCCTATTCATATCCTGCCTTAGAGTGATGTTCTCATGCATTTGTTCGTTCACAGCATTGTAGTCTCATTGAACTTTCTCATGATCTCCATGAGATAGTCTTACCTCACATGTGCAAAATTTGGCGCAGAAGCATCGAGTGTGACAGTTGTAGCGATCGCAACAACATTTTCAACGTTGATGGATTGTTGGTTCACATCATCCTGAGAATAGTTGTTCGCTAATCTAGAAGAGAAAGCGGTTCTTTTGAACACCATAGTGATGGAAAATGAAAAGTACGGGATCTTCTCGACGAACTTGAGAATCCGCTAGTAGATACAAAAATCCTAATACTGAGAATTCAAGCTTCTCGATGAAAGCACCAAAAAATGTTGACATAAAAAATAGCTCAACACCACTAAGTCTGAAAGTAGAGAACAAAAATTACGACAAATGAATGAAAATGAGATAACATGCAATTTAGAGTGGCCCGGCTTTAATACATCTACGTTCACTTGATGATTCTCACTAGTTTTTCACTAATTTAACAACTACAGTGGATGGAGCTGGTATAATCCCAAGTATAACCGAATACAGTGAACTAACAGTGCCAAAAGTCAAAGAAAAACTCCTCTAAATGTCTTCCAATGTGGTATTTATAGGTGTAGTTCATATCCGGGTAGGCCAGGCGAGTAGGCGGGAAAGTAAGAGTGAGGGAGTGAGTGGACGAAGTGTGCCACATTACCCACGTTCGTCGTCTCGGTTCGGCATACATCATGTTGATCCGGAGTCATGCCGAACCGAATGAAGAGGCATGGTGACGCTACTCCACTTGACCAACCCGAGGACGCCGAGCCAGGAGGAGGTCGATCCAAGGGCGCGATGGACCAAGCTGAAGTGCTTTTAACTTGAATTACAACTGTGACGAACCGAATCATACGGCTTAGTGAAATTGGAGTTGTGCGTTTTAGGCAACCCAAAAATACGCCAAACTGAGGGGTTTGAGCCTGCCGATCTGAACCTTTGTGAGTTGGTCGATCCGGCTTTAAGCGTCTATGTCGATCTAGAGTCAGGCCGAACCAAAATGACTACTCTTTGACCGCCTGGATCTTTATTTCAGTTTCATTCGAGTCTTGAATGTTCAGACTATGAAGGATTATAAACGTGACAGCCTTGTAAAAAGGATGATCGACAGACATTGTCTCACGTGCCTTGTTATATTTTTCCAAATCGAACTCATTGTGAGTTTGATTTAACATTGTCTATACCACGGCGGATCCTTATTCCTCGACAATCTACTGGTGTTTATATCCAAACTTTACGACAATGTTATTAAATGCGTTAAATTGGGTATGGATAACGCCTTAACGCTATTTTCAATAGCATATTTACTAATAGCCATTACATATTATAGTGTATTGTCTTATACATAAATAGTAATGGATCCTTAAAGGATGGAAATTCTAAAAATTCTTTGAGTTATTTATACATTTCGCTTGAGTTGATTTACTTGCATAAAAATGTTAGTCCTGAATCGAGTGTTTTCTTTTACTTTATGCTCGAGTCAACCTGAATATCACAGAATTTGAGATGTGCATTTTGAAGCTAAAGACCTTCTGAAGACTTTATCTGTCTATTTCCATATTTCAGTTATTTGCTTATTTCAGTCTGTTTGTATTAAAACATCTATGTATTTGAATTCTAATGTATTTTTTTTTGAGGCTCTGATGTATTAGTAGCTTCATGAACTACTATGTTTTGTCTTATTCTGCTGCACGATGTAGTATTATTCTGTGATTTTATTCTTATTAAACCCAATTTAATACCAACCTGTTGTTTCGAACGATTTAAGTTGGATATATATGGTTTTATTATCGATCTAAATGGCTCGAAATGGCGGATCATTACAGAGATCGCTATAAGTCTTGGATTATTGGACTACTGTATAGAGACATAAGGCGTAGTATTGGCCTTAGGTATCTACTACTACTAGTACTATTATCATCATCAACATGGTTTTTATTTATATATTCATAACTACTATTATTTGTTTAATCATTTTAAATTTTACTTTATCTTTATTTATGTTTTCACATTTAAATCTCTTATTATCATTATTACCTTTATATTGATTTTGTCTCTTCGTTCCGAGTTCCATCTCTAGCCAACCCCAATTTGTTTGAGATTAATGGTTTAGTTGTTGTTTGTAAACATCCTCCGTGCAAGATTATATTCAATGCAACAGTAATTAAAACATGTAGTGCGAAGTTCATTGAAGATTATTGCCATTTCCCATATCTTTTCATGTGCACCATGCCAAAGAAAAACACCCTTTGCCTTGAGCCATGTAATGCGCTGTATTGCGTCTTTCATAACTTTGGGCATGCATCAACACCTCTCCTCTACTATTTTTCCCCGTAAGCAAGTTGAATGATTCCTTACCAGTTTTTATTAATAAAAAGAACAACTAATGCAAAAGTGGAATTGAACCGCTCCAACTACTATGAATTATAACAAAAGAAACTAACACGGTAGTATGACTTTACACAAACCCATATTCCCCCGTTATATTTCCTGACGAAAAAATAATCTAAGTTGCAAAATTTTGCTTCGGACATTGTCCAGTTAGCCTAAAGAAAATCAAGGCCCATGTCTCTCCCTTTTAAGAAGTTGTTGATAGAAAAAAGAATAACAAACATAACAGTAACTTTTAGCACCTGTAGTAGTTTAGCAGCCCCATCTTCGTCGTTACTGAAAAGTTTGAGGTCACGGTTCCAATTCTCATGCAAAAAGGATCCATCTGCATCACTCTCACATAGACCATCTTCCCAGTCCTGTCAACAAATGTAAAAATGGTATGAAAACACCATAATTCGAGGTCAAATTTCAACTAAATGAACTTCAATGAGAAATGACACAATTTTGATTTAGCAGCGTAACTAATTACAACTAATCAATCAACGAAGAGGCTAAAGAAAATTAGTAGCATATTTGTATAATGGTCAATACCTGCAATTGTTCACGGATGGAGGGGACATATTTCTGTGCATTATCACCAGATGATGGCAACGATCCAGACTGTCTAGCATGATATGCAGAGTCAACTTTGCGAAGAAAGTCAATCAGCTCTTGAGATGAAGTTAATGTGTTCAAAACCTTGCAGAATAAATAGCCCATGTTAACACTACAAAAAAAACAAAATATCTTACATTTCACAGCTTTAAGTTATCCAATGAAACATTAGAAGAATGCCTTTTGTTCCAGTAGAAAAATCAAGGTTTTACATATAAATATTATTTCATATAGGAGTTTAACATCTATGATCCACAATCATGTGGTCTGAAACCCTAAATTACAGATCAAAGATTGTTCACGTCTCAGTGCCTCGTTGAGTCATGGTCCTCAAAAGAATTTTGCAAAGTCTCATTGTAATCAAAGTTTGAAGGCACAAAACTGGAGCAAGGAAAGAGAGATGAAAGCAAGCAGCAAGGGACAGCAAAAACCTAAAACTACTGCTGATCGACAAATGAGAATGGAGGGGACAGCTTGAAAATAAAAGACCGCACTCAGATACAAACTCTACCAGGCGTCCAGTGGAACAAATTTGTGTGGAAGGCTTACTGGATCAAGTTAAAAGTCCTGTGAAAATGGGGTCAGATCAAAACCTATGTAATCATGGTGAACTGAATCTGTTATTTTTGGTACCTAAATAGTTCATAAGCGAATAGTGATGCATTGTGATGCATTGCGGTGCAAAGCCTACATAATTAAGAATGTTTGTAGCAAGCCAGTTGTGCTCAAACTGAAATTTATTCAGCCCCATCACATGAGTACGAAAAAAGGCCAGTAATACTTTAGATTTATAGTTACATCTGAATTCTAAAGAGAACATAAGTAATTTCTATAGAAATTAAACAAGAGGATTATTATCAATTCATGGAGGTAGCATTTGCTGAGATGTGAAACTGATCATTTTAGGTGTGATCAATGAGTATTTTCAAGGTTAAGATCTATATATGCTTCAACTAGTAGGAAATAAGCACGGTATGCAGGATATTTACAATGGGTTAAGTCAGACAAAGCAAAAATCCCGCAAATGAGGTTCTTAGTGAAAATGAATATGGAGGCCAACTTTGAATTAAAATTATGTCAAAACGTTGAAAGGCAAAATTTGTTCCCTAGCAAGAGGAATTCATTCCCCGATGTTATTGAAGTATATGGTTCAGATACTGTCCAAATTAATGTCTGGGTCCAAATGAAGAGAGTGGGAGCGGTAGCAAATGGCCCTATTGAGATGAAAGAGAATGTGACCAAAGTTCGTAATATGAAAAGGAAATGCATGGACAAAGTAATTACAATGCTTGAAGAAACTGTGGGTAATACAAATGAGCATGCAGAACCTAAGATGGAATTATTTAAGCCCAAAAGTGGTGCTGCAGAGCATATGCAACGTTGATGGTCTAAAACAGAACTGCAATCAAAATAAAGACAATGAAAGTGGTAAGAAGATCATAAAGTAGCTGACAAAGCAAATAAAGTTTAATCATAGGTGCACTAATGACCAGAACAATGCTAAAAAAATCTCTTATAGTACTTAGATGGAAGTTCAGAGGTGCACTTACAACTAAACAATGCTCAAATAAAATAGTACTCTATTGAGCTCTCCAATGGGAGTTCACAGGTGCACTTATTAACAATGCTCTAAAGTAATGTCATAGTTCTTAAATTGGCCACGTGGTACATGAGCTGTAACAAACAACTTTTTTTTCTTATGTGCGTGTCTGCACACACGTATGTGCGCTCGCATAAGCACATGTACCTATTACAAATGGATTTTGGACGAGTCTTTTTAGAGCTTGCTTTCTGCAACTTATACCCACGATCAGTAGGAGATATGCTCTGGTTATCCTCAATGTGGTAACAGGTTTTGTGTGCACCTATCTATACATCTGGACATGTGCATATTATATCATCTGCTTGGTTGAATGCTAAGCATGCCACACACATCTATTAAGTAATAGTAAAGCAGAAGAATTTGAAGCACTCTTATTAATTCTTGACTCTTTCTTTCTTTCCTTTAATTCTCTCTAGGTATTTTATTTTCAAATTAGTTTATTACTTTACACTTATTTATCAATTATCTTCATCCTTTAGGACCTTTACTTCTCCGTCATTTTAAATTTTGGTCCGTATAATATAAAGTTTATACAATTATCCGTCGACAATAATAATTTATATTTAAGTCTACAAATATAAATTAATTACATAATCCAAAATTTAATTAACTAATATTTCCCATAAATACTAAAGAATGACCAAAGTATGTTTTTTACTCCAAATACCTACCATTTAAATTTTTTATAACCATCTACAAAATGCCTCTCAATTCTGCTCTAATATTTTACACTAAAGACCATATGTTATTACACATTGTTGTCAAAAATCTTAAAATCCAATGATTTGTTTTAAATCGAATCTCTTTCTTTATGATTCGATTTATATTCCGATCCAAAACAAGCTAATGCTACACATTAGAAATATCATTCAATTAAATATAATATATTCAATATACTTATTTGGGTCTACAATTTAAATTTTAATAATTTTAAAACAATTAAAATCGGAACAACAGAGACAATGATGTTTTAGGTTTAGATGTAGAAGTTTAACATCAAAATTGGTGTGCAAACTTTAAAACATATGTTTTTTGAATCCACGATTTACGATTTAAATCCCGTATCGATTCATAGTATGAATTTTACGATTTGAATCTCATTTTGAAAACCTTGTTATTATAAATTACATAGTACGAAAATTATTTAAAATAAATTTAGCCAACTATTATTCATTGATTCACCTAATAAATCACATCAATATTAACCATATTCATATTAGGGAAATGAGAAAAAAATCATTTAGATATATAAACAAATCAATCGCATAACATTAATTATATACACAAATAATAATCACAAGTTTAGGTTTAATTCGTTTATATCAATATATTTACCTCATATTACATCAATGCATTGTAATATTAACATTAAACACCTACATTTCAAGTTTTATCTAGTTATTTATAAAACACTCCATAATATCACTTGACATTATACATTCAATTAAATATATTTAAATTAATTCTGTGATCTTGGATTTAATAAAATGAATTCAATTAATAAATATTTGTTAATTAATGCTAAATACTATGTTTCAAAATAAATACCATATACATATCAACAACTTTCATATAATTCTAATAGTTGTTAATTCAATCAAATATAAAGTTAAATAAGTCACACAATAAAAATAATATACGTAAACAATAATAACAAATTTAAAAAATTATTCTTTTATCTCAATAAATTTATCGTACATTGAAAGAAAAAATAGCTTGAGATACCTGCGTCTACAATTATTTACTGAACCTTCTCAATTCATTCAGAATATTTTTATTTAAATCCATATGTTTAAACTACTCATGAAATCTTAAATTTAAATTATTTAAATAATTGAATGCTAAGTCCATTTTTCTAACAAGTCTCAAAAATATACGTCAATTTTATATACACACACACATATATTTATATATTCATATTAAGAAAAACAATATTATTTCCACTCAACTATAAAGATGTATAACTCACAAAACATAAATTGTGTACATAAACAATAATAATTAACTTAATTTATAAATCAATTATGATTCGCTGATATCGAGAATTTATCATACATTACATCATAAAATTCTTAATTAACATCAACGACTCCACAACAAATTTATACATTTTTTAAAAACTACTTCTAAATTCTTCCTACTATAAAACCATATATTTAAACTAATTTCTTAATGTTAAATTTAACTTAATCAAACAAATTCCATTAAATAACATTTGTTAATCCATCACATAAATCACTAACATACGTCGGTTTTAGCATGCATAGTATATTCGTATTAACAAAGATAATAAAATTATTTTGTTTCTCGAAAACACACAAACAAAAATAAGAATTTTAATTTATAGTTCATATAAATCATATATTTCACCAGAATTTATCATACATCGCATAACGAAGTTCTCTTTTTAACATTAAAACGATAAATACTATTTTTAGTAATATTGTTGTGTGCATCGCACACGTCATACACTACTTTAAGTGGTAAGAGTAGTGTTTCATCCAGATTTTCTTACATGCGATGTTGATTTTATTGGACAGACATGAAAAAAAAAATACTACATTTCAAAGGTTGTTTTTGAAGAAACAAAAATAAACACAGTAAATGAAGCATAACATTTCTTCTTCAGTCAGCATTGTCTTTAGAATTGATCTTGGATTCCAGTTAATCATTGTGTTTATGCAAATATTCTATTCTGCCAATTGAAACGACTCTCTAACAGTTATCAAATTCCTACAAAATATGAAATTTAAAAGGAAATAAGATAAAAAAGTAGTCGCAAACACAAATTAGCAACTGCAATTGATAGCATAAAGCTCCACACAGAATACAAATTCTTCTCTAGGAAATAAGACAGTTTAGAATTTGGAAGTAAGTGTGTGTAATTGCTACTTGTGCTGTACAAATTTTTTTTTTTAAAAAAAAAAAAGAAAGAAATTTGACACGAGAATTTTATGTCAAAGTGCAACAGAAGTACAGATATATCAGCTTTGCTAATACCTATGTGATTAGATCAAATCTGGGCATCATGAAACTGAATCTGGGTACTCAAGAAAAGGAAGCATAGTGACAAATAAGTAGGACCGCTAGAGAAGGCGGGTTATGTGATGTAGAAGACTAAACTAAGAACTGCAATACCTTGGAAACCAGCTGAACCACTGCATCCACATTTGTGTGCAGAAATTTGTGAGCAAAACCAAGAAAATGCACAACCAAAGAACTATAGAACAGATAATTATTTGCCACATAGCTTTCCCAAATTGGTGTATAAACAGTATCCCCTTTAGCTTTTTCTTTATTATCATTTTTGTCAGATGTCATCTCAAATTCTGTAAAATCTTCTGAGGTAATCTTCCATGGTGTCAAATATGTAACCCACACAGATAACACTTGACTAGTATTCTTAACTGATGCACCCATTGGACAAAACAGAAAACTTCTCAACAAAAACCTGTACAATGGTCTCTGCATTATCAAATTCCAAGATCCAGCTGAAAAACTCTCAGTGTTTTTTGCTGGACTTTCGGCAAATGCGGTAGGTACATTTTTCCCATTACTATTAATCAAGCCATGGTTCAAATACATAACCAACAAGTTTATAACATCACCCAATCCAGGAGTAGGTGGTGACTCACGAAGAACTTTCCGAAAAGGGAATACCAATCCATAAGACCGACAAACATCCAAGCTCAAAGGTGAAAAATCATTATCAACCAACCAAAAATTAACCAAAGTATGTACCAAAAACTCTGCCTGCACCAAAGCCGGCCCATCATACAAACTCTCTGTGTAATGAAGCAGCGAACTCCTATACGGCTGCTGACAAGACACAACTCCACCTTTTGGCACAAAAGTTCTCAAATACACATACAGAAGTCGAATGTACAAGGTTGATTCTTTCTTCCCGCTCGACTTGTTACTGCTATTTCCACCAACTAACGAAGATGTCCAGCTCTCCAACCTAAACCTACTAATCTTCCTAGCAACACCACTTTCGCCGCTCTCGTTGTTTCCTTTATAAACTGGATAATGTGCAAACCAAAATATATAATACTCGAAGACATTCAAACGTAATAAACCATCGTTAACTCTACCTGTAAACAACGGATAAAATGCAACAAAACCATCATTGTCCAAAACACATTTAAACCACTCGGGCAATCTTTCACTTGGAAACACATACTTAATACATTCATACTTATCAACCCAGTTTACAGAAGACATCAGAACACCATCTGGAGATAAAAGTTCGAACAGTTTATGTTTAAGTTCAGGATTTTGATCAGAGACATCGAGCCACGCGGAGGTATTGTTAAATCCAAAAAGGCGGCAGATTAAGGAAGGGAATGTAATGGAGAAGAACGGTCGGCTCTGATCGGAGGTGTGTTTAAGAAGAAAGGAACAGATGGATGAGACCGATTTGAGGATCTGAGGCGGAGTGGTTGAGTTCAGGATCGCTGTTGAAAGATCTTGAGCCCGGTTTTGTGCATCGATTGAGCGAGGAATCATTATAAAATTATTATAATATATATGATCAGGGTTATGGTTTAGGGTTTTATTTAGGGTTTTGAGGCGGTAGTAGCCTTAGAAGTTGGAAGAAGGATTAATATAGTGAATTGGGATTTGAAGATTTGAAAATTGGGGATTAATGGCGCAATTTGGGCGTTTTGGGAACAATCTAGGTGTGCCTAACACGTGGATAGTAACTTGTTCTTTTATAGACGGATGATGATTACCAACTAATAAACACGTACGTTGCTTACTTGACGGAGTTTACTATAGTTCAATATTATTTGTGTCGACATAAAACGTCACATAAGATGTTGATATGCATTCAAATTAAGCATTCAATAAAGGAAAATAGCTTACTCATCCTGATTTTATCAAGTTATACGACAAAACAATAAGTAATGATTAGAAGATATGGTAGTTTTAGTATTTATTGTACATTTGCTACTCTAGTAAATCATGGTGCCCGCATGCAGGACCGGCCCACAACTATCTATTGCCCTAATCAAGTATCATTTTAGTGCTTCTGCAATACACTATATATTGTAGCAAACACACTATACTATAAAAATATTCGTAAAGTTGTTGTAGGTATACTATAACATTATAAAACAACGCAAGTATTACTAGGCATTTCAGCACATTGCCATAAATATTCATACCATGTCTGATTGGTAGTATTTCTGAAAAGGCACAAATAAAAAAATTGTATTTCATGATGGTTGTCTCTATTGGTTAGTGTTGCCCTAGGCATTAGTCTTGGTAGACTTGCCTTGTGGTCGGCTATGCGCGCATGCACATGTGTGTGGCATCAATGCCATAACCACCTATCTGATCACGACTGGAAATAGTTTGGATATTTAAAGTAGTAGGTAAAAGAAGACTAAAAGAGTAAAACATTAGGAAACATGGCTAAATTATTGTGCATATACAAAATGAATTGGATATTCAACCACATTAAAGGGAAGTTGATGCTTATCTAATGATCCAACCAAATATGTCAACTGAGCAAATAAAAGAAACCAAAACTACCTTAAATATCAATTGGAATACACTTATTAGTTTTTATAAGCATTGAAATTTAAATCGGAACCATATTGAAATAATATTCTCATTCAATGATTTAGGAGAATTTTAGTTCACGTATTTTATTCAAGAATTTCAATCCCTTGTTATTTCAATTAAGGCAGGCATTTCAAATCTTGATATTCAACAGATATGAGGAGGTTAAAAAAAAATTCAATTTTTTATATAATAACGTAAGATTTTAGATCCATAAAGTCATAAATTTAATTTAAAATTACATATAAATCAAACAAAAACTATTTTGAAAATTACTAATGAGATTTTTGTCTTAAAACTCTAAAATGAAATAAATATATGGCTAAAAGTTTATACGATCGTGTAGTAACTCTTTGATAGTTATGCAGTAATTACATCGTTGGGTACATATACAATTCAGTGGCTGCGAGTTAACTATGTGTCAAAATGCCAAATGAATTTAAAAAGATATTTAGAGAAACCAAAGCCGGAAAATATAAATATTGCATAAAAGTAAAAGATATCTAAACTCAAGTAATTTATATGTTAAAAATACATTTATGGTGATCATTCTTCCTCAATTGTATTTTAAAAGTACAACCATAGAATTCTACAAAGATCATGATTTTGTTTCACCGCTTTTTAATATGATTCTTTGACTGTTGGAAAATTAGATTTGTTTCTACTAAAATTTCTTTCCATTATAAATGAATGTCATCATTCCATACTCAAACGTGATCATCATATTTTTTGTCATATGTCCCTTATCGACTTGATTGTATGTAGTGGATCAATGTTCTAATTTAGGTGGATAATTTGATTTAAACGAAATGATTTGGTTTTGAAATGTTGGAATTATCGTGGTGTGGTTGGGTGTTAGCCGCCTCTCCGAGGGTCCGACTATGTTATGTTGACTTGGCAGTTGGCCCTATTTTGATGGAGTGATTGTTTATAAGGTTGCGCTTTTATTTCGTTACATAGGAATTCTTTAGCGTTCTAACCTAGTAGGGTTGTTGTGAAAAAATTGAGCATATGCGGAAGCGCAATAAATAGGATCTAGATTTGTCAATTGAACACCAAACTAATCTGATAGCAATTATTCTATTACATCAACAACAAAATAGTAAATAACTATAGTAGAGAAACAAAGAGACACAATATTTATACTGGTTCCACTATCCTCGAGATAGTGTACGTCCAGTCCAACAGAGAGAGATTTTATTCCACATGAGAGAATTACAAGAGATTACAAAATAAGAGTTTACATATCCAAACCTCAATCAGGTTTAATAAGAAGAGACACCATTGGGGATCACTGGCTCCAGGCCAGGATGGGTTTACACTAAAGTCTACCCCTCAATATATAGCCAGTGCAAATCTATGTGAGTCATCAATTAAATTACCAACATATGGTAATAATATAATGGAGGCAAATTACCATAACAACAAATGTGCAAACATAGAAAGTAAATCAATCCGTTTCTTTAGCATAGATGGAATAAATTAATCTCTTCATTTACTTCTCTACCACCTCATCAAATGCAATCAATGCATTCCTATTATAAAAATATTTACTTTCCATTCTTTGCAAATTTGTTCCAATCAATTTGTGATTTTGTATCACCAAATTTAACAAGGGTTACGTTGTGTAGTTGAGTATTGTTGTGTTGGTGATCGATTGTAGCCTTCTGACATATGGTACAATGGTGTAAGATTCATGGTACCATGTATGTTGTGTCCAAAACATGTGCAGTTCGTTGTTGAAGTAGCTTAAGGAAGCATCATTCTTGTACTATGTGGATCACACATGCTGAAGACTTCGTGCATACCTATCTTATACTACATTAGCTACATGATTGTTCGTGTTATTCTCTTTGCTCTAATTGTACAGTATTTTTTAATAAATGTTATAGTTCCCCAAAGTCCAATCAATTCACGCGAGTTTCACGAAATAAAAATGGCGAGCTTCTCTGCTTCCAAAATCGGTTGGTTACCCTAACCCTCCTTTTTGTTTCTTCTCCTTCCTCCCTGTCTTTTCTTTTTCCTTCCCTCGCCTCCAGTTATGTCATCCTCTCACTCTTCTCTTCTCAATCTCCTGCCAGGTTTCGGTTTTATGACTAATACTCTGTTAGATCAAAGAATGACACTAACACCCAATAGAACAAAATTTGTAGAGATTAATAGAGACTTGTAAAATGAAAATGACAAACAACAAACAAACACACAAGATTTATAGTGGTTCAGCGTTAACGAGTCTATGTCCACTTTATAATTCATATATTCAAAAAAGAATTACAATTACAACACTTGAGATCTCTCAACATTTAATATACAATTAAGTCCTCTCCAAAATGTTGAAATACACTCAAAAATCACCAAAACTTTGTTCGGGTCGAACAGTAATGGCGGCCAAAATAGAGAGCTTTAATAATTCAAGTGCCCAAAAGTCCCTGCTTCCGTTCTCGGGTTGAGTATATATATGGTCGAGTAGAGCAGTTTGAGCAGGAACGGTAATGGATGTGTGTTGTAACACCCCGCATTTTATGACAACTAAATAATGCATATGTGTATGTATATGCATGGACATAAATATATATAAGAAGAATAAAATAAAGATAATATGTGATTGCTTGTAATAAATACATGCACTGAAAAAGAAGAAAAGATTAATGCAATGATTTACAAATATTATGCATTAATAATAAAAGAAAATTGAGAGAAAAGTATACATGCAAAGTGATAAGGTTACATGCAATAGTTTAAATGAAAAGGAGGAATAAGAAAAGAACAATGACCACCATTTTTATAAGTCTTATTAACAAAGGCCTAAGTAGTCCAGTTGGTTAGAGCATGTAGCTCTTATATAAGAGGTGCAAAGTTCGATCTCCGTCGCCGTCATATTTTTGTTTTAAAGGAAGTAGAAAAATATGTGTGTGTGTGTGTATATATGCGTATATATGTGCAGAAATATATATACAAGAGAAAAGTTCAAAATAAGGCTGCAATTAAAGAAATATGGTAAGAACTAATAAACGTCATAACACCGTTTGAATTTTGAAATCGAAATAAAAGTTGTGCGTATATACACTACAACAAAAAAGACTTTTGATGGCGTTTAAAAAACGCCATAAAAAGAATCCATAGTGTTTTTGAGGACGTTGTGTATAGACGCCATGAAAAGTATAATTGAATAGCATTTTCTCTGTGCTGTTAATACTTTTCACGACGTTTATGTTAATTTTGTATATTTTTTTCTTAGCGGTTTTTGAACGCCAACAAGAATATTTCTCAGCGGTTTTATAATGCTAAAAAAATATATCTCAGCATTTTTTACGTGCTTTTAAAAGAATTTATAGCGTTTGTTTTTTGTTGTGATATTTTTTATATAGCGATTATGATTTGCTGTAACTGCTCTCACATCAAATTTTAAAAAAACTTTTTACGGCGTTTTATAAACGCCATTGAAAAAAAACGCCATGAAATTTTTTGATAACGTTAAAAAAACGCCGTAAAAAGTCACAAAATCAACCTAGCTGCTTATACCAATTTAAAATCTGCATATAATATAGATGCCCCAATTCAAAATTACTATGTCATAGTAATAGGATATTTTATTTTGATCACATAATTCGTAACCAACAAATAAAATTTTATAACTAAAACATGCAATATTCTTACATCGATAATACACAATAGGTCCATAATAGTTCATAAAATAGTAGTGTTATACCAAACATACACATACATAAGTCGTAACGACCAAAATATAGTACTACATATAGTCTTACAAACCAAAATATATTCTTCGCAACATGATTAACTTCGGCCCATATAGTTGTCCATCAACGTCGTCGTCTATGTATCTGTAAAGCAAAAATCTTCAATATTGTTAGTACGTTCAAAAGCAAAGTTAATCATAAAAAAACAGTTGGTAGCTTCCAAAATGCACGAGAACATGTCAAAAATTGCTAGTTATATTGAAACTCCAATTAGACAAGATGCGATTCAGCATAGAATTTTTTATCAAAAAATTGAAAAAGTTCGTGTGAAAGTGAAAGCATAGGATAATATATACTCTGTAAATGGCACAAAAGTTCGTGTAAAAGTAAAAGTTCCTGCAAAAATTGCTAGTTCAAAATTATCCATCCATTTTGTTCAAAATTTTAAGCTAACATTGTTTCTGGAGTATATTATGATGACTATAATAATCATCAAAAAGATTTAAATTATCTTACCCAGCAACACAAAAATTGAAATAATCACAATGCGACAAATTATAATACCACGGTTTGCTACCAATATAATTTTTATTATTTGTATAAACATGCTAATTGTTGTAAAAACTAGTTAACTTAGTTAAATTTCACAATACTTAGTTAATTTTTATAAACTTAATTATTATTTGTATATCATAGTTAATTTTTATAAAATCGATAATTTAGTTAAATTTTTATAATACTGTGTTATAGAAATTTGAGTTTATACGTATGAGATTTGAATCACATAAATAAAATCAAGCGTGACTCAATCCTGGGATCATTAAATACTACTTATATCTTCTTTACGTGACTTAATAATATTGTATGTTTTGTTTTTTATTTAAAATCTGATGTCCATTTCTCTTAACATATTGAGCAAGCTAGTGAAACATGTGTGCCACCAAGAACATAGCAACAAACATGAAATGTCTGAAACAAAACAATCTACATATCCATGTTTATCTAAAAGAAACCAAACACCAAACAATTTCAAGTAACACTGCTTATTTTTGCATGTTACATGATTAGCAGTTATAAGTTCTAAAAATGACACCCCATATCTTGCTTGCATAGATAAATACAAGTAATTTGTGCATTGATACATTAAACTATTCTGATAATGAAAATTCAAACTGTCTGCATATTTTATAAGTAAAACCAAAAGTAAAAAAGATGAAAAATACAAATGCCATAGGCAATGAGAATTGCTTGTGTTATAACATAGATTAATATAGAAACAAACCTCGATCGTATAGTCATAAGAAAACTGCAGACATTTTGCCTTAGAAACAAGAAAAAACACCAACCTTAGTTCTTAAAATATCTCCAAAAGTGTTTCTAAATAAGTTAGCATGGCCACAAGCCCATCTATGTTGCTAGTTTCTAAAATTTTGAACGTGCCAGGTAATTCGCCTTTGTTCAACCTTAAAATGATAATCCACTGGCATTTCTTGCATTCTAGTCATTAGACACTCACTGCTGTCGACTGCAAAGTTAACCAATAACTGAAAACTTCAGCATGAGAAAATGATCAGATTAATCATTGGCATATTACTTTAATTTCAATAAAAGTTTTTAGTGCATACCCAAAATCTGTCTATTTGTCTATTTTCTTGGTTACAGTTATTAGTTTAATCCTTGGCATGTTACTTTGATTTCAATAAGCATTTTCTACTATTGAAGATATAGATTGTTAATTGCTATTATTTGTCGACAACCTACTTTCAAATAAAAATAAATTATACGTTCTGGTTCAATAAATTAAATAAACATATGTGCAATCATTTACAAAATAAACAACTGACCTCAAATCCAACCATAATCAACTATCCTGCCTTGGTTAAGCTCATCCGTGCATCAGGCACCGCAGCATCAACATGTACATGAACGATATTACTGATTGATGGACACAAACAGATCCTTTAAAAGCTTGCTATATTTCAATGATTAAAACCAATGAAGCTGATGGAAAAGGACTTTTCAAAGAATTTGTCATCTTAAAATAAAAAAGTTGTACTACTTACAAAAGGATGGTAAAGATGGAAAAGAAAGGTATGGTCCATAAAATACAAGTCACGTCCAAATAATCCTTAGCTTCAGTTCTAGGCATGGTTTAGTTTAGTGAAATATTTATGTAGCATTTAGTGAGACTACTGTTCTTATGCAGCAGGACATTTCTCTATACATAAAGACCTTTACACAGACACATATATGCATACTTAGGTACACATATGAAGCCAATTTTTTTGGTTTCATATCAAAAGGGCACTGAATTTTGTCATTGACAGGCTGCATTTTGTTCTATCTTCTAGAAATAATACCTAGAATTGACATCATTTTCTGCAATCATTTGTAACCTCAGTTACAAAATTGGTAAAATGAACCACTTATATCTTAATTGGTGATATTTTCTTTGTAGGAGTTCTACACCATAGCATGGGTGCAACTTCTGCACTGATGGTTATAGATTGCTTAGGCACTCCGGTTATATCTACACTAAAATTAATGCATGTTCATACGGTCCTTACTTCACCTTATGGTCCTTATCAAGCATGTTTGATAATGAACATTGTCCGCTGGTCTACCAAACGATTCCCTTTTAACTGGCCAACCAATTCATTTTGATTTTAAAAGGCAAAAAGATGGTTTACTACAAACCAATCCAAACAGGCTTTAATGAATGTGTACATAATTGAATCAAATGTTGCAAGAAGGCAGAGCATATTTGGATATTATTTACAAGTCGAAATTTTGGCTTATAAGTAACCCACTCAATTTTTTTTGCGGAATCAACTTCCTTCAGCACCCACCCAAAGCGTGCAATGCTGAACTAGAAATAAACAAGCAAGATTGTCACGAACATGCAAATACACTTTACAATAAAAACAGTGGACAACAACACAGAAGAATACGAACATAAAATGTTAAATACTAAAGGATAGATTGGTCATCGTTTCTTTTGTTGTCTAAATTTTTTTTCTGCCCAAGCATAAATTGAACAACAATTGATATATGTGTTTCCATTACTTTGAAAGATGAAGATTGTTGAGCTGACATGTGATAAAATTATCCCTGGAAAAGCAGCATTCTTATAGCATAAAGATTTAAATGCAATTGAATTGTCTTCATTAATCCATAAAAATAGGAATCAGAAAAGAGTAATAAAAAATATAGGCTCATATAACACAATACTTTACTGTCCGGTTTTGGAAAAACAGAACTAGTAAAAAATAAATAATGACCTTGTTTTTGCAACAAAAAAATTGGGCACAAACACTATTAATTGAAATTAAAATGATTAATTTTAAATGATTAAATTATAAAATGAATTTATTAAAATAAACACCTATTATCTGACACAGTTGCATTCATAGTTGTAGGAGTTACGAAACAAACATAAAAATTACAATTTTACAAAAGAAAATCGATCACTTACTTGAGAAATTAAAATAGATGAAAAAGAAAGATCGGAAGAATTCAAGCTTTTGGGATTATAGATATTGTTGACTTTATTATTTAATAGATTTTAAATTCTTAACGGGTTAGCTAAGAATCTGGACTGGGATTTTCACTGTTTAGAGGGAGAAGAATGAAACGCTGTTTTATTAGAATGGAAGAACCAGAGCATACAAATCAAACAGAGAATAAAAGCTAATTAATTATAGATGGTAACTAGGAGTGGTCCACCTGCCCTTTCATTAATGTTATTTGAATTGTAAAAAATGACTCTTTGGGTTCTTACCACTGATTTGCTTGTACATGATTCCATCCCACACAGTAGGGTCTTACTTGAAAATGATCAAACATGCAGTCTAAATATTACTTACCTTGCAACTCATTTGCTATAAAGCAGTACTCTACAGCCCTTCCTTTATTGTAATCAACTTCTTCCATTCCCACAAGCTGTCCATGTATGCTCCTGCCGAAGATCTAATCATGCAACCATCCACAACATTTTCTACCTTCCTTTCAGCATGAAGTCTGAAAATGATCAAACATGCAATCTGAAATAGTGAAAAGTGTCCACTTAAAATTTCATTGTCCATGCTTGTTGGAAAAACCAAATTGGTCTCTGATTTTACATATTTTTCGGTTGGAAGCATCCCTTGCATCCCTCTTGAAATTTTATTAAGAATGTGTTTAAAGACACACTGGTTATCTCAATCTATGCCATACATGTATAAATCAATCACGCTACGTATTAAGTGTGTATATAATTGGATTCAGTAGTATAAAACTTTGTTTCCACTAAATTTGATTTCAAAGTACCACAACCCACTTGAGTATGGAACTTAAAGTGAACAAGAAACTATTTTTTAATGCTATTTTGAAACAATCCTATATAAATCATCTTAGTCTGGCTTATTACTCCAAATAAATCTGCTTAATACTTCCAAAATTGAAAATTTGATCTTCTCCATCTATATAATAATCTATACTATATTATAAAAGCTGAGTTTGCTTTTAAGAGCTGTGAGGCTCTCTGAGCTAAATTAAAATTCGAACGTCGCACTTAAATGTCCATCTTTTCGTGCGCATTTTTATTCCGCTCTCCTTGCCTATCAGCCCCTACGTATTCTTCCGCTCTAATTTTTGCCTCTTCCCATTCATCGTTATCCACCTCTTCTTCCACGTTTATCGCAAAAACTCTGCTTCAAATTTCTGCATCCTTTCAAAGAATTGCAATTTCTATTTCGGTTTCTAGCTATTGAACCCCTTGCCTCTTTCAACCCACGACATACAATCTACTGCCCTACCGTACTCATCCTTATTAGTGCCACTAGCTACGACATCGACCCTAATACCAGCAACTTTATCGTGTGCTTCGATGGTGAGTTCAAGTTCTCGCTCCAATGGTCGTACCAGATCAAGTTCCGTTCATCCCTTAGAATCCCTAGATATGCACGGTACGCTCTTTTTAGCCCTTTTTCCAGCCTTCCGCTTGACCTCCCCACCTACAGGACGTCGTCCAAGATCGATTTTGGTCCCTCTTCTCTCTATGGTTCCTCTAATTTCATAGGTGAATTTTTCATCTAAATTTTATTTTCTGTCTTATTTTGTAACTACTTTTGAAAGCGATAGTATTTGAATTTGTGACATGAATCCTTTTTATAACTACGATCTGATTTAAAATGTCTTCTTTCTTTGTTTGAACGAAATTTCAGTCAGACAATTGATATAACATCAATCCTGATAGAGTTGTTCAGCAAAGTGATTTTGTTACCACGTTAATTTAGATTTCAGCTTCAATTTTGGGAAATTACTGGCTGATATCAAATAAAGTTTCTTCTTGCTGAGTTCGCTAGCTTATAGAGCATAATGATATTTGTTGGCAGGTTAGATTATCTATCTCTTCTACGGATTTTTGCTAGCTACGACCTTATGTGTTTTTAAATTACTTTACAAGTCTAGATTTTGCATATCTATGTTATTTTATGAATAAGTTCCCTGTTTTATTCAAAAGTTAAATGGTAAAATGTGTTAAGATTGGGATATGTGATCTACACTGCATTTTTTTTTTTTTTTGAATTGGGGAAGACTACAATAGTGGATGGCTATTGCAAATGTTACCTATCATCCTAAAATATAAAATGCATGATGCTGTTATTGAAATGTGACGCCTAGGATGAATTTCGTAGGACTGACGTTGATGCACTTAACTAAATTCAGTGCAAAAGTTCCGTCAGTCTAAAGTAAATTGTTTATTTGTAAAATTCAGTCCAGTATTGCTTCTGGTGCCTTTTGATTTTCCCTTTTTCCGGTAAACCATTTCAATCTTAAATCAATTCAATGACGTTTTGCAGCAATTTCTCTCAATATCCGTTTTCATAAAGAGAACATGAAATAATTATTGTATCATTTCAACTAATGAGTATTAAATTTTGGGTGCGAAGACATGCATGTTACTGCATAAATTCATGATAGGTAAAACTTTGATACCTATATTGAGAGATATTCATTTGTTGAAAGATTAAAAAATCTCATACAAATAAAGATATTCATTTTTATCAGAAATAATATTCATTTGCTTTATCTCATACAAATAAAGATATTCATTTGCTTTATCAGAAAAGATATTAAATTTAATCTTGATTCTATTATACAATTGAAAACAAAAGCAAATTTGTAAAGAAAAAAAAATACAGTGGGAACAAATGAAGAGCATTAAAGATTTAGTGGATATACATAAAGTGTGTACTAATTTTTTTTCTATATTCAGCATACAACAATAAAATTATGTTACTAAGAATAATCAACATGTTTGTTTGAGACAAATTTTGTTTCCTGAATTATAGAGCAGGTGGAAAATCACCTTCAAAATTCTGACCAAATAGGAGGAAAAGGTGATAATGTATTTACATCTTTGTGAAATAATTTGTTATACGCAAAAAATGGGTGGGATACTAAACATAATTATGCAATTTAAGATATGCACTTAAGTTACTATCTTCAATAACATTATGGACATTATTCAAATTTGAATACAGAAATTCTCTAGCTGATTAACAATATTAAATTATGATAATTTAAGTATTTCTTAAAGGGCACATAAAACATGTGTGTACCCTTTATTTTATATTTAGTAAACATATGATAAGCAATAGCAAAAAGAAAATCATCATATTCGAATTCCAGAATAAAGATGAGATTGCAAACCGTTTGATTGTTCAATAACATTCATGGACATTTTGCCTATGTGTTCAATTCAGTTTAAATAAAATCTTTAATTAAGACTGTTACATATTTGTGGTTGATATATTTGAATTCATTATTTTACAAATACATTGAAGAAGGAAGACCAGAAAACATAAATTGAAAATTCCATTATTCAATTTTAGCTCTTCAAATGTGTATGTTAATGTTTAATATGTAACCCATGCGCCGCTACCTTGAATTCCATCGTACACCTAACAATGTCTATATGTATATTATAGATCCTAATTTTGTTTTACGTGTGTACTTTTGTATTCAAGAAAAACCATTGAAGTATTTGATTGCTCTAATCACAAAGGTAATCAAATTTGAGAATTTATGATTTTTTTTTTCTAAATTGACCGATTTTGATCGCAGATTATGCCTGCAGGTAAAATATATGTTGGTTATCGCGATGATATGGTCTAACCTAGAGTATACCATGATTCAGTTTTGAGCTTTGCTAACTTGGTTTTATTACACTTGAATATACTTAAATCTCTATGGTTTTTTCCTTCTTCTAAGATTGGCAGGCGACTTATTTTCCTGTTAGAAAATTATTAATATGGATATCATCCGCACAAAGAAACTAAGAGTTCTTCCTTTACTCGCCTTATTTTCCTCGAATTCTTACCAGATAGGTTCACCTTATTTAATCAAACGGTTTAATTCTACTTTATTTCCACTCTGTATAAAAGCTTTGGCTTATTATTGGGCAATCTAATCCTGACATGAGGGTTCATTTTTGAGAAATAATTTTGCACCCTATATCTCTAATTTGCTTCCATTGCAATATATGTTTAGAACTTTTGACCTTTACTATCAACACATATGGGTGCGATTTAATTTCTCTGTGAAGGCAGGTTGTCTCGCTTAATGCTAAATGTCTGATCCGAGTACAATCAAATTGTGGTTTCATTTAAAATTATCTACTATATGCATTTGGGTTTAGCAAAGTGGATGTCGATCCAATAAAATTTTGGTTGATTAGTTCTTTCTCATTCACTCGATAGGTGCATGTGTTCTTTACATTAAGAGGGATTTGATGTTTCACTAAGAAAAAAACAAAATGTAACAGAGTTAGCTACAAAATTGAACAGGGATTATGCTAAATTTAGCACCTTCTAATATATGAGGTAATTAACAGTTTTAATTCCAGGTTACATATTTAAAGTTAGAGAAGAATTAATTTTCAGGTTATGTATTTAAAGAGAGGCAACAATATTCGAGGGACAAGAAAGGAAGAATACAATATCTTATATTAGGTAATGGTGTCCAAATTTAAACATAAATATTAAATTGTTGAAGTATAAGAGGCACCATAGTAATAATAATAGCTGGACATAACTATTGACTTATTAGCTATATTTTTTTTAAAGTTAATTGGGTTGTGCTTTAATACCTTTACAACCTACAGTATTGGTCCTATTGACTTACTGCACTTCGTATTAGTTACTAGGTCATAATTGACATTCATTTTTGAATTGTACTTCCAATCCATTTATAGTTTAATGTAGGATTCAGTGTTCTTAACTTTAGTGAACCCAATTTCGTGTCTACTTTGGATTTAGCTAAGCACTTCAATATGGTAATACAATGGCCTAGGAATAAAAAGCAACATTATTGATTGATAGTCTTCCACGTACACTTTTTCAAAATTCTCTTCTTCATTATTGTTTATCTTACTTGACCGTGAAATTTGCATAATCACTTAAAGAACTCATAACATCCATTAGTAAAGCTATCAATGTTACATAATTCCCCTTTGGCTTTCCATATCTTCTTAGATATCAAAAGTTCTATAAGATATCTAACTGATATAGCTGCCACTTACTCCATAGTATTTTAAGTGGAAAAATTTGTGTGGCCACCAAATTAAATTTATCACGATGAATATTCTCTTAGATTCCAACTACAAAATGTATAGTGCTTTGTTTTTTAAAAGAACAAGCTCCTAATCTTTAGCAATCCTTGGTGGACACCAATTTATGTATGTATGACAACTTATAGGAATGTAAATATAACTACATAGATTGTGGTTTGATATTAAACTGGGTAACATATCAAAATTAATTTTTTTAATGTGGTTGTATTATGGACTTCTTACGTATCAGTAATAGTTAGCTAAAAGATAATATTTCCATATTCGGCTTCTATAATAAAAGTCTGTTGCAACTTATTTAAAGTTGTTGACTGATAGAGTTTGTCATTCAAACAATTACACTAACCACTATTTAAATAATGAAAAGTTAGCTATGCAGAAATAGTCTGCTTAAGTTATATTCATTTTCTTTTCATGTTTTGTTTGCCTAATCCATTGGTTATTCGAACAAATTGTGAGTAAATAATATAAATAAGTAAATGAAATTGCTAAAACCATGTCAAAATTTATTAATAATGAAAAATTCAAATCATATGCCTTGGTAATTTGGATTTGCATTTATGTTTTCTAATTTGATTCGTTCTTTTATACAGCAATCAACAACCTTGCTGGTATTGCTGTCCCCTAATATTTTCGTGACCAAACTTTGTTGCTAATGAATTAATATTTTCAAGATACCATATTGGTGTTAAAATGTGAAAAAAAATTGAACTGACCCAAACATTTATAAGCTTCTGTTGTCCTATACCTATGTTCTTCTTTCTTCAACAAGTTAGACTATTGATATTTATTAGCCTAATTTTTTTGGAATAATAAACTTTGAAGGTGATAAACTTTGGAAGCTTATTCATTTAATTTACTAAGAAATTAGAAGCATCATGTTAACAATTATTTGGAGGCTTGGAGCTTACTGAAATAAGTTTCATAGTTAATTGGTTCATTAAATTTACGAAACACACGCACATATCTATATGACATGTTATCTGTAATATATTTTTTACTTTTTTGAAATAGAAACTTGATTTACTACTTTTTACTTTTTTATTCTGACCATCCACTATACATAGTTCTGATGTGTTATTATTATTAGTTGAACTTTCATTTATGCAAATTCCTTCATCCCTTTTTACTCATAAGATGAATAACTCTTTTATATTCATCAATTTAATGAGTGATTTGATGCATTTTGTTCCTTTGATCTACACCGCGCCTTGCTTTCACCCAAATGGGTAATCTTTGCTTTCACATACTTTCATGCTTTTGATCCATTAAAATTCTCATTTTTGCGACTTTCATATCATTAAGTCAAACCGTTGTTGGGTTCTCTTTCAGCTTTCAGGTTCTATTTTATTTTTTATTTTTTGTTTCTTCGACCCTAAATTCAAATTTATTCATTGTTATTTAAAAGGTATTATTTCTTTTTCCATCTTTTTGTGGTTACTGGAATATGTGGGATAAGGATAATGAGAACAAATAAATATATTCATACAATAAACACAATACGGTACTTTAACATACATTTCTATTAAATTCTTTTGCTTACTTGATGTGGATATTACATAGATGCATACAGGGATGTGACTTCAGATCAGTTTTCAGTTCATCTTCATTCAAGTGATAATAATACCATCAATTTTAAAAATTTAACCTTTTACTGATTATTATATTTATATAAGTTGACATTAAAAAAGGTGCTGCCTGTTTTAGTTGTAGTACCAACAGTTGTTGATCTTGATACTACTAAGCATATATGTATCGGATGTTGATGATAGTGATGATTGTGGATGATAAGAATATGCTTTCTATTGGTTCCATCAGTGTAACAAATGGGAAGTATGAAAAAAATAAATTAGTTCCATTATACGATCTTGCTAAGACATTCATTGTAGAATAAATATTTACCTCAGAAATCAATTTTCATTGTTAAGCTTGTGCAAAAATGGATTTATTTCCATTCAGATTAGGAAGGTAAGTATCATACTTCCATTTAGATACCATACGTTTGGTTGCAATGAATGTAACAGAATGTAAACAGCCATTTTAGTGCTCTGCGAAGGCATTGGAGTTATCAGGTACTGTACAGGTGGTTGCAACAGAATGTAAACAGCCACTATTGAAGTACTCTATAAAGGCCTTTCAATAACGTTTCTTAAATGTTAATATATTTCAGTTTAATGCTAAAAATTAATCAAGTATAACATTTGCATAGACAAAATCACTTCAGCCGTTGGATTTTGAATAGTTTGTTGCTGTTAAATCAAATCTACATTTACTAAACTGTTTGGATTGGTGGGAACAGCTAGGAGCAGTGTGCACACAATGCATATGCATGTCATGACAAGGATGGGAGCAATATATAGATATTTATATGCATATAATCAACAACATGCATGTTGTAGATGACTATACTGAATGGATTGTTTGACAACAAAATTTATTCAACTCCACCAATTTTTTTTTTACATTTAAGTTCCAGCTGTAAAAATATAAATTTTCTCTTGAAATTGCAACATACGATAATGTACGCCAAATACAGGTTTGTTTCAATGATGATTTTTGATCTTTCAGCCACATAGTTTAAGCAACTCTTAAATCTAACTATTCTATGACTTATGGCTCACTGCACCCACGTTTAATGCCATTTCTGTGGCTTAAATTTACAAGCTGTTTTAAGATGCCATACGGAGAAAGAAACACAGGTCCAACTAATGATTTTTTTCAAGAATACACTGTATGTATTGCATTTTAGTTCGGTCATTTCAAATGTTTTCATTCTTTTGTTTGACTCTTTGGACCACTACCACGTTTCAATAGATAGTTGTTGAAACATTGATCGGTTTAACGATAGCATATGATTTTCACTAAAGTATTGCTTAGTTTGAACATATTGGAGTCTTCATTATGGCTTATAATTTCGTATGTATATACTTGGATAGGATTTGGTATTTGAATACTATTTCGCAATTATGTTCTTGATATCTCAAATCATTTGGCTTCTTTATTCTAACTTCAAAAGGTCGAAATGCTCAAATATGTACACATGATAATTGGATTTTTCAAATATCGTATTTATAGCTGTAGTAACATTATTTGATTTGTTGTTTGCGTTGAAGTACTGGATGAATAAATATTAAACTGAAGTTGGTTGTTATTTAGGTTGATGTTGTTTGAGTCTACCACTTGAGCGGATTTATATTTTGATTGCATCCACGAAAAAAATGTTGCTTACATATTGATTAACATTCTGTCTAAATACTGCTTCAATAAGCACGTTTTACTAAACCTAACTGAGGTATGCATGTGGTCTGCACAGGTATTTTTAAATGTCTCTTTTTATTTTTTCATTCGTTTTGTAACCTGAAACCAAATATTCCTCTACACTCTTTATACTTCTTTTTTTAAAAAGTTGATGTTACACTTTCTTACCTTTGTACACTTAAATAACAACGAAAGTACATGTATTTTGCAAATTTCAGTAAATGAAAACCAGTTTATCAATTATAACAACTCAATATTCTTGAGGATTACATATATATTTGAATGTTAAGTCACATATAAAATTTAAGGCCACTAGAGTCAAATTATAAATTTAAATATTGTGTGTGTGTGTGTATATATATATATATATATATATATATATATATATAATTTAAATTTAAAATATAAATTATGGAAGTCACCACGAATATGTATAAATTTAATATGTAAATTTATAACTCAGATACTGTAGTATGATATATCATACTTTAGTTAAGTCATTTTAAATATTAATATGATATATCTACGACCAATTCTTTAAGTGAACCTTTAGATATAAAAGCATTAAACTTTTATCAAAACTAGCATCTTTAAATTTGTTATCTTTAAATAATTATTAGTTATCATCTTTAATTTTCTTTATTAAAATAAGAATGTTATGAAAAGATATGTGGGTAGGCTTAGATTAGTGTTAGCTATCATCTATCTAATTTTTTATGCTCCTTAAAACATGGTAACTTTCACAATACCAATTATGTTCAGTAATGTCTTTAAGTTTGTGTACCCATAAATTTATCTTTATTTTATATTTCGTAAACATGCCTTTAGATCTGTATTTAAATTGCCAGCATTATTTTGTAGATTTTGAGACAAAATTTCATTTTAGACATTTTTTATGCAATTAGGGTAGTCAACCATCTCATAAAGAAATTTTTTAACCTTACCTTTATGCATTAGTTATAGGATCTAGCTTCGGATGAAAATACTTTGGACCGAAGGACTTTTTTGGAAATCATGTGAATAGCGGAGGACATGATAGTACATATGATGATAAATTATTCACATCATCTTGGTGTTTGATGCCTTATTATGTAATGTGCCTTTAATATCATTGATTTTGATCACTGTAAACGTTGATTTTGTTGTACTGGTAATCTAGATAGGTATACAGTCTACATACTTTGGCGGTGTTATACCTAAAGTATTCTACCAGTTTTTGTTCATGGCTTTGTTCCCTGTACTAATCTAAAATATTTGCGTGCATACAAGAGAAATTATACTGCTAATCTTAAACAAAATAAAATTAAACCGACTAAATACCTGGTACTCCAAAGCATTTTAAAATTTCATGACTGGATCCAATTCTAATAAGGTTATGTAACATTATACATTTTTTGGCTTTTATTATTGATGAATTATTTAATTTAGTCCTCCTTAGTCAATCACATTGTCGGATCAGGCTCGGGCCTGATCACAAAAAACCCAACAATAGTCCAGATCTTACAATACTATATTGCAGTGTGGAAACCACAAGATCTCCATGACTACATCCGTCTATTTTTCAGTTACACATAATTGATATATCAAGAAAAAAGAAGTCAGAGGGAGATGCATGATTTTTGTTTCACTGTCCCATATGGATTCATTGTATTAATAGGTGGATTCATGGGGTATTTTAAGAAAGGAAGCACTTCTTTAGTTGGCGGTGTTGGATCTGGATTCATTCTTCTTTTTGCTAGATTTGTCAGTTTAAAGGCTTTTGAGAAGAGGAGGAACTCTTATGTTGCTTTGATCCTTGAAACGGTTTGTTCACTTGCAAACCTTCAAGATGATGCCAGCTGGTGTTGTGTCCGTATTAAGTGGGCTGATGACTGCATTCTATCCGTTCAAGATTGGAACCGGTGGTAATAATTTTACCGCAGTCAACTGCATCAGGTTCTTTGAATGTGGGATGCACAGTTATTTGCGATTTACATTAATGTTCACATGCTTTTTTTGCTTATGTGTCTGATGTCCGTCAATATGTAGAGATTGCCAGCTATGACTTAAACTTAAATTTAGTTTTGTTGAATTGCAGTAAATAGCATTGTTCAGCTACTAAAAAAAGGAATTATTTGATTCCAAATTTCACTACTGGATCCAATTCTGATAAGGTTATGTAACATTATATTTTTTTGGCTTTTATTATTGATGAATTCTTGAATTCTGAGGGATGCTTTAATTGGTCTGTCATATTTTATGTTATGCTTTATAATTATGTATTACACGTTGGCCTAACCATGTGCTTTAGTAAGGCTGCGTAGTTCTATATTGGTGATTTATTATGTGTTCTGCAGGTAATTTGGTCAGAAGGGCATTTGTGTTTTCCTTTTTGTTTGCATTAATCTATTTTTGTTATGCACAAATTTACAGGAAGCTTGGAGATATGTCCTATTTGTAGTGAAATATAAATCCTGATTGATGCTAAATGATTTATTTTTGGGCAGGAAGCTTCGATAATCTCTCCTATTTATTATGGAATGCGAATCCTAATGAATACTAAATGGTTTATTATTAGATGCAATCAAGCTGATATGATTCTTAATGCTATATTTATAAAAATAAAATTAGCACGCTAAAAACAGAGTCATAGAAAATGAACTATTATTAGCATATGGAAAGCATATTAGTTGTTTAGGGGTTCTCAAATTGATCTGAACTTTTTGCCGATAACAAACTAATTGTTAGGATTAATATAAGTTGCTTTAGTTTTTCAACTTTTTGCAAATAATATTCTCATGGCATAAAGAATTTCACAACCATAAATAAAATTATAACTTCTGAAAACAACCGAATTTGGGATTTTTTTTTCTTTATTACTGCTGTTGTTATGGATTAATCTCCACTGTCCACAAAACTAAACTATCGCTTGAGATGTTGGTTTGTACATGGGAATTATGGCTCTTTTTCTTCGTTGTTATAACATATATAAAAATTGGACAAGTGTTGCATTTGGTTTCTACAAAAACTGAACTGTCACTTGACTTCTGTGATGCAAGAGACATATTAAACATATGTGAATGTTTCTTTCGATTCCTATATTAATATGAGTTGAATTTTCTATTTATGCGAAAGAGACACTGTATTGATTGACAACAGTCGACCATCCATTAGAAATCATTAATAAAAAAAATTAACCTTCAAAATCATACGAACAATCAAAATGAAACTATCAATATTGTCGAGAAAACGTAATTAAGCCACGACTTAGACCCCTGGCAAAATATAAACTCCTATCTATTTTGCCATGGTTCAGATTCGTGGAAAGATGAGTTTTTTATGTAGAGTTTCAAAAGTGGGTTAAATTTTTTACTGAAAAAGCAGTTGATGTTTTTGGGAGAACATAAGATGGATGAAGTAAGGTTAATGACTTGCGCTCAACTTCATTTTATAAGGGTGGTGAAAATATTTTATATTTCACTTAATTTTAATATTTCCTCATCCAAATATAATTAGGTGAAAATTTTAGAAACAAATGCTATAATTGTTGCTTGAAGGTTTTTGTTCGAGTTTATGTTGTATTAGTACCTTTTGCATGTTACAAATTTTAATATGAGTGATAAATCAACATGCTTTGTATGTTGCTACGACCAAGTGATTTCTATCAGCATGTTCATTATCCAGATAACTTGCACTTTAATCGGTAAAATTGTTGTTTCTCTTGAGTGATTTATGTCTCAACATACATAAATTTTCATTCAATCACATCATGAACATATAATATCCAATATTTAGCAACCTGTTATAATCTAGCTATCTCTGTTTAAGCACTGTATCGGAGTACATGTTAACTCTTCTGCTTATGCTAATAGTACGACTTTTTTTTTTGAAAATTGGTTAATGTGTCAACATGGTGGGTATAGTAAGTCTCAAACTCAACTCCAGACCTTTTATCATACATGAGCACGTCTTTCCACTGTGCCACACTATGTTGACGACATTTCTTAATTACATGGAAATATTAAAGAAAAATATATTTTAAAATGTGGATATACTCTAGAGGTTTGATTTTAACTATTATCTCCTAGAAAACCACATGGGAATAGGTGATCAAATAATATACTTTTTTGCAAGAATGAAAAAATAGTCAAAATCTCTTTCGATAGGTGTGTTAGTAGTTGCGTTCATTTTGTAAGATGATCATTAAGACATGGGTACCCAACGAATTGAACATAACAACTTACAACATTTTTAAAACTTTCAAACCATATACGCCGACTGTACTAAGCGCTCGATGTTTAATATTTTCAAGAATCAATAATTCATTTGTAAAGTCTATTTTACGTTCTTTTTTTAGTTCTTAACTTTAAACTAATTATTTTTCCAACCCGTATGCGAAGCACGGGTTCGCACTTGTTAATTTTTTATGAACAAATAATGTTCAATAATCATATTCTACAACAATCACAAAAGTATTTTTTAATAAACATTTAAATTCACGAGATGATTTGGTTTCAGAGACTGTTAGCACTTTTCATGTTTAAACTTGGTTAATTTATTAATAATAATTTAAATGTTATTAAAATCCATGGTCTTTTAAAATTTCACATATCACAAAGCACATTCGAGTTTTCAAATTTTTTGAACTAGCATAAATACGTACGATTATTTGAGCTTGAGTGCATCTCTTATTCATATATAATCTCAATATATAATTATTTCTTGATTGAGCTCTAAGGGCCAAAGAAACATTCATGTTTATATCGATACGGAGTAAGGGTGTTTTCTTTAGGTATTTTCTTCTAAGCATTGGACAACAAAAACAAAATAAAGTTTAGAGATTATTTTTAATTCTGACCTTTTTGCAATGTTTTGTAAGTCCCCAGGTTGAATAAGAATGGCTTCAAGCTCTTTTAAAAATTCCCTTTTATGGAAAGATACGATAATTAATAGAAAAACAATGTGCTCATTTATTTATGGCTATTCAAAAATCAAATGTGGTAAAGAAATAAATGTGCCCGGTTGTAATTTGTCCAATAAATGTGCTTATTTGTAAATACATTACTAATTAATACAACATATAAAGAATAGATTTAAAAAAATCTATTATATTTATCCTATGTTTGTAGCATGTAGTTTGGGCATTAAATACAATTAAAACTTGAAACCAAATGAAAATAGAAACTAGACGAAAATTGAAACATAAACTAATAAATACGTGCAAAATCAAAGTTTACATCACTGTCCACACACTCATGATGCTAGTTCTTCTATTTATTGTTATTGTAATCATCATTATTGGTGCTCATTCCTATAAGATACAGTCACCTTAGGTCGCTAACATCAAATATAGTTACGTATGCACATAAAAGCACAACAGAAATTTCCTAAACAGTAATTTGGGAAATCTAAACTATGCAATTGTAGAAAAAACATACTATGAGAAACACACATAATAGTCAAATATTGAAGGTGTCAAAAATATCAGGAAGAATTTTATTGGGGATTATATACAAGGTAAAATATATAATTTTAGGTCCAGAAAAACACCTCCAAACGTAATAGTATAATACTTAAAAAAATTGGGGCAATTTCAGGGGTTTCTATACAGTCAAATGCTAAGCACATATGATCCCCAATAAAACTCTCCCTGACATAAGAGCAAAATATGGATATACAAGGCAGTCATACATAAGGTAATTATAGCCATGCAACTGCACTGATGAGACCTAACAATATATAGTATAACTTTTTCCTGATGCATAATTAAAAAAGAAAGCAAAAAGTTGAAGCATGAGCAGATTTTATAATAAATAGAAAACTATTTAGACAACAACGTTCAAGAAGACAATGAAGAAAAATTTAATGACATGCATATTTATGGATCCAACAATATTCTGACATTGATTTAAGTACACATTCAGTGCATCACAATGCTAGGAAGGTGATGTGCCAACAAGTCTAGCTTTAGGACATTTATTGAAATTTATCAACCTCCGTTATTTACGTTTATCAATTGAGAATTCAAGAGTACATAACTACAACAATAAAAAATTACAATGTAAAAATTAATTATCGTCACTATGTGCACAATTAAAGCATTTAAAATAGCAATTAGACTATGGCTTAAAGTCTAAATGAACCTGCATGCATTCTTTAGTAGTTAAAGTTCCATTAAAATGTTGAGAGACCACAACAATGCATTTCCCTCTCGATAAAAAAGCTACTTAGTGAATAATTCCAACCTAATTATCAACATATATTTGATAAAGTAAAAAAAAAAAAAAAAGAGCAAGAAACTTAAGCATACAAAAAATCATCAAATTGTGCAAGGGTTCTTCATCCAAAAACCATTATTATATGAGTATAAAATTCCTTGTCTCACTCACGATCTACGTGAATATTGGTTTCCCACATGTTGAACCAACCCAACATTATTAGCATATATGTTATAACCTGTGATAAGTAAAAAAGGCATGCAAGGAATTTAAGATTCCAACATGTGTCCAAACTCAAATGAGAATTATTATTTTTCAGTTTTGGTAGAGTAAACCGCAACATTCATTTATATAGAAAATGGGATATATTGGTTCGTAAAAATAAGGATGCACTCATTCATCATTAAATTAAGGAAATTGCTACTTGAATAGGGGTTATGCCTGATTTTTTAACCGCTCTGAATAATAAAAACTAGAACTCCCTTGAATTATGCAAATCAAGCTATGAACTCTGCCCGCCAGTTGTTGTAGCATTACTCATAAATTAAACAATTCAAATGCACAAAAAATATTACTTTAATCAGTAAACCATCAATTTAGATTGTAAATTCAGGGTAATAAAATGTATCTTCTTGGGACTGTGTCTTCTTGATTCTAATCTATCATCCTTTTAATAGGATATCAGTATATGCTTTGGGTTAAAAAAAAGCATTTCCAATCAATGTAATTAAACTCCAGTCATTTTAATCAACATTAATCTCCAATGTCAATCAACATCAATCTCCAGTGTCAATCTCATAGAAAAAAGAAATTTAATAGTCCAAGCTATTCTATAAATTCATTAGAAGAAGGCTAGGCAACATAATCATTCTAGAAACTGATTACATTAATTCAAGAATGATTCCTCTCATATTACGATGAAATAGGAAACAACATTTATCGTTCCTCAACTCAAACAAAAAAATAGTATCAAAGCATAAAAAATGTATACAGTTCGACTTACCAAACTTAAGATCGAAGTCTAAATCAAAGTCCAAAAACCCATGTCTAGATCAAAACATCTGAACCAAAATGGGAGAATTCTGGAATCAACCTTCTGAAATAAATTAGTATTTAATCACTGAAGCCAAACATAAAAGTCAAGTCCAATTAGAATTGAATCAATTGAGTTACCTAAATGAGGGAATTAGGGCATGACAGAATTCAAGAAGGAGGGAATTAGGTAAGGGGAAGCTGTAGATCGTGGGGATTAGGGCACAGCGAAACTGAAGAACTAGAGAAATGAAAATTAGATGAAATAAACGAGGGAAAGCGAAAAATTTTACCAGGTGACATAAAAAGAGAGGCGGCGTCAAAAATTTCGCATAGTAACCTGGTAGGGTGTTGTAATGTCAGCGTTAGTATGTAAAATATCCATAAGGAAAGAACTTTTCACCGCATTATGTAGAGAAACGCCGAGAATGGTTGCTGTTAAAAGGCAATTTTGTTGTAGTGATAAATACGCGTAAAATAGGCATTGGAAGTTTTGTATGCATATAAGGAGATTATATGTAAATATAACATTTAAATAAATTCCAGAAATCAAAAAGTCAAAACAGTAGACAGATAAACTTCTGTGCCAAAATTGCTCGTGGGAGCCATAGGGGGGTCGATCCACCCTAGATCCGGGCAGATTCATCAATGAATCGTGACTGTTTTCTTAACCAAGTTCGATGCTGACTCAGTGCTGCGTCTACGATAAGATCCTAAACACCTATAAATAGGCTAGTAGAGCCTGGTCTAAATCTCACATTTTCTGAGAAGCCGCCTAAGCTCTGTCATTCTTCTTCCTCCTCAAATCTCTTCGGAAAAATAAGATAATTAGTTTAGGAAAATTCTGATTCAAGATCTAGAGGAAAAGGATGTAAATTAATAAAGAAGGTGTTCAGAATTCTGTTCGAAGTAAGGTAATTTCTTGGATCTGGTCTATTTGAATTTCTCCTCTTTCTTCCCTTCTTCTTTTAGTTAATAATTGTGGATCCATGGTTGTTTAGGTTTTAAATCCAGTTAGGGGAACCATGGAATGCTATATCTGAACCAGATTCAGAATTTGGAAAGCAAATTAGGTGAGTGGACTTAAAATATACCTTTTTGATAATGGTATATTTATCGTTTGACATTCCCCGTTAATATGCAATGTAAATCTGTTATAAATGTTAATTTGTTATGATTAATATGTTGAAATGATTAAAATGTTGAAATGTTAACATATGGAATGTAAACTTGTTAAAAATGTGGAAATAATTATTGTTGTATACATGCATGTTCTAATTACATGTTATCCTGTGACATATCATGTAATTAAACGCTTACTTGTAGAAATTGAGGTAATTACATGTTAACATGTGACATATTATGTACTTGAACCCTTGACTGCAAGAATTGTGATAATTACATGTTAAATTACTAGAATGGAATAATTACATGATTTTATGATTACATGTTGATTTTAAAAATGAAGTTAATTACATGTTAGGAAGAACATGCGACGTGATAATTAGAGATGGACTTAATATGACATTAAGCATGACATGTAAAAATAGATTACAGCGAAATCTGGAAGAACGAACATACTTAAAATTACAGTAAATAGAAAATTGTAACCTCACTTAGATACGAGGTGAAATTCAACTTGTGGTAGAAGTCTGCTCGGAACCGCCCGGCAAATCTAGCATCCACAAGTTGTTAATTTAATGCGTGAGGTCTAGTGCGTAAATATACATTTAACGGTGCTAAGATACGAGGTTAAGTCCAACTTGTGGTAGAAGTCTGCCCGGAACCGCCCGACAAATCCAGCATCTGCAAGTGGTCGGCTTAATGTGAGAGGCTAGTCTATAAACATATATAAAAATATATGTATATAGAAGGATAGAAATAAATGGCATCAATTGAAATGAATGGAATTAAATGAAACTTACAACAATAAAAGGATTGGAATGAACGGGGAATGATAATAACCTATTATAAATAAATTACATTAGTGAGAATGTTATATAATAGGTAGGTTTGTCCTAGGGACAAGTGAAAATTAAAACTTAGGTTATAATAAGCGAGAAAGAAAATGGAATAACTTATGTAATGAGATAAGTTATACTTAATTGCAAATTAAGTTATCTGTGAGAACGAGAATCTGAAATCTACTAATAAGGGCGACATAAGTTATATTTATGGAAGGAAACTTATTAGTAAACCTTGGTTAAGAGAACTAGGTTAATAAGTAAACAATGACAAGTTGTAGTGACAGTGTAAGATGAAATTATGATTAAATAAGAAAGAATGAGGCAAACTTATGAAATGAAATAAGTTATATTTAATCATAAATAATAAGTGACATGTTAAACAGAAAACATGTGAATGAGGTATATTTAATTACATATTAAGTAGAACATGTTATTGTAGCTATGAATAAAGAGATTGTAGATTACAAATCTTGAATTACAATCTAGAAAATAACGTGTTGTGGGCTTATTAATATACTTAAATGGGTTAAGTTATATGACTTAAATTAATAAGCAAGAGGGGTCCACTCCTTAGGGATATAAGGGGCTCGGAAAGAACTTGGTAAACTGGATAAGAAGTTAATATGACTTGAGATAACCAAGTTAAATTGGAAACATGATAAGGTAGAGCAAGTGCATAATTGAATGTTTAGACATAGGGTTTAATAACACATAAAAAAGAGGCGCTTGGACCAGTCCGCACATTTGAGGATGAATAACCCAATGGGGTAGATCATCGTGGTGTCATGAGGCATGAGGGGAGCGCACGTCCATCTGACCATTCTGTTATTATGCTGGCTCTGAAGGACTAGAAGGGGAAGCACACGGTTTCCTGGGACGTGGAGAGTACTCCCGGTTGCCCTCTGTGCTGTGACAGCGTTCTACTGTGCTCAAAGAGGGTAGGTCTGCGCGTTTCTACCGGTGAGTATGCCTTGATTGTCACGAAGTGGGCAATCAAAAGACCGTTGTGACACCCCACGTCCGTTAATGTCACTCACTAAGGGAATGCATTAAGTTTCATGAAGCATTGTAGGTAAACAGAAATAGAAATATTACAAGACATATATAAAAGCAACAGCGGAATTTAAATTTTTATTTCAAATATAAATCATAATATCGTGGTCCAAAATATCATAAGTTTGAAACTATATAAAAACCATTACAATAATATAGAACTTCTGTCTTGTACCATCAGAGTGCAGAAAATATCTAAAAAGCATAATTTCCCAAAAGAGACAAAGCCATAGTAGTTAAAGATAGAAACTGAGCAGTATTTCAAAAGCTGCTCCAAGCAAGATGATGACCGAGTTCTGACTAAGCCTAAGAATTCCCACCCTGCGAACCTGGGGGGAGGGGGGACGGAAGAAAGAAGAGGAAACAAAAAGGGTCAGACAGAAAGTCTGGCGAGTCCAGTTACTTTTAGCAAGTAAATAAGTAGAAGAATCATGACAGGCATATAAGATGGACAAGAAAGGTAAGATCAAGTATGACGAGGTAAACATGATAGAGTAAATTGCGCTTCTAGAGATTTCTCTGCACCAATACTAGTATGACAGATATGTAACATGATTACATACTCCCTAATTGCTTAACAGAAATAGGATGATCCCAACAGAAATATAATGGTAGTTTTGGGTGTACTCTAATAACGGGTTTTAACCCAAACAGAATTAGTCATTACCTAGACAGAAATGACGGGTGTTATCCCAGATAGAAACACAGGTACCCCACAGAAACAGACAGGACTGGATGTACCCTATTTACTACCCCCCCAATCGATCGGCTCCCTATTCCGTAAACACCCTATGTCGGCCCCACACTAGGGAGTATTACTTCCTAAAGTGGCAACCTACAGAAGGACACAGAACTATTTACTGGTGCTACAACGGCTTTTTTTCCCAGATGCAGGTCGTACTTATGCACACACATGAGTCCGTTGGAATGCGTCAGTACACACCCCCCTCTCAAATGAACCTCTTATAATCAGTTCAGTAAGCGTGCCCTGACCCCTACCTAGTGAGGGGTCCCCCTTTAATACCAGAATGGGTTACTAACTAATATGGGTCCCACACAACAGATGACACAAGCCAACTTTTGTAGATCTTGTGTCCCCAACTAACTAGGATTTTGATAGGTTATGCCTAACAGACTTAACATATTCGCGTAACCCCCTACATATTTACGGGTTAAACTTTACAAGTTAACGGGTCAATATAATACCAACATATTCAACATGTTAAGTTTTCTAAATTAACATGTTCTATAACCCTTACAGATTTAACAGGTTTACTCAACCTCACAGATTTAACAATCTTGCTTAACCCTACATACTTAATAGGTTTACTTAACCCCACAGATTCATCAGGATCATACAATCCTTATGGATTCAACTAGGTTAAGTTTTCATCTTTATTACCCTATTCAATTATGGTAAAAATGTGCTAGACCTCCCACATTAGGCCTACAACTTCTGGACGCTGGATATGCCGGTCGATTCCAGGCAGACTTCTTCCACAAGACGGGCTTAACCTCGTGTCATAGCATGTCTCATAATTGTGCACTTAGACCTCTCACATTAGATTCACCACTTGCAGTCGCTGGATATGTCGGTCGGTTCCGGGCAGGCTTCCACCGCAAGTGCAATCTAACCTCGTGTCATAAGTATCATTGCCGTTTCTAATTACTGTAATCCTAGGCATTACAATTATTAATTAATTATACCTATGTCTTTATAGGTGTCCATGCCTCTTTTTCCCTAATTATGTTCAAAATTAATTATATGCCCAAATTCATGTTCATAAACATTAAGTTATGCCAAACTTTCCATTTACAAATTATGTCCAATTCATACCCTTTTTCCCTCGTTCCCATTTTAACATATTCGCATAATTTAACGTCAAGCCTAGGCTAGAAAGTAGCCAGGCTAAAATAAAAGGGACAGGGTGACATAAATGATTATTCTAACAAGATTGACATAAACATGTGGTGGCATAATCATATAACGAAATAATGATAAGATGGGCATATATGAACGGATCTAGTGAGCATGTGATATTAGAATCAATCTTAACATAATAGTGATGTCATAACTGGCATGATAAGATCTAAATAATAATTTAGATGTCAAACTAATAATAGATCCTATTTAACTACAACATGATAGGAATAAGGTAATCTAAACAGTGAAACCAAGGTAGACTTGTCATGACAATTAGGTGAAAGTTTAGATCTAAATCTAAAACATGTCCAACTAATGACAGATCCAAAATAACCATAACATGACAAGTACCAAATGATCTAAAAAGTGAATTAGATCCATAATCAAAACTAGATCTGACATAAATAAGGTAAAGATCCAAAATAACCACAACATGATAGGTACAAAATGATCTAAAAAGAATTAGATCCATAATCAAAACTAGATCTGACATAAATAAGGTTAAGATCCAAAATAACCACAACATGATATAGGTACAAAATGATCTAAAAAGAATTAGATCCATAATCAAAAGTAGATTTAACATGATAACGATTAAGATCCAAATCAACTACAACATGATAGGCACAAAATTATCTAAATAGAATTAGATCTATAATCAAAAGTAAATTTAACATGATTCAATCCTAAGCATATACCCAAATCACAGTCATATCATGTCTTACTTTTAATTATTCAATTCCAAAGGTAACTTGAACTCACAATGATCGGATCTATAAGAATAGAAGGAGAAAAGTGAAGTTTGAATCTCAGATCTACACTTGAAACACTTAAATCTTTAAACTTGATTTGTAGAAGAAGAAAGGATTAGATTCAGTTCAGACACTGGCAGCATTTGGCCTCCATTGTTTTTAGTATGAGAAAACAAGAGAAATGAGGGTAAATTTATAGCTGCCAGCCTCTAGAATTCGACTGCCACATCAGCCCTAGGGGGAATCGGGCCATGGGTCGACACCCACTTGGGTCCAGATGCCCAAAAACTAATATGTGCGCACTTTAAAGGTGCGCTAGTGTAAAAATAACTTGGCGCACTTGTCAAGTGCGCCGGTTTTACCTGCTCTTTTCGCCAAACTTCTACCGCCCATAACTTGTTCATACGTTATCCGTTTTATGCAAACCAGGTGTCTATCTTGATCATAATTTCGAGACGGACGCAATGACGTAGTCCGTTTCCCTTAATTCTGAATATTAAATCAATTATTCTTTAATTTATCCTCTTTAGTGTAGTTGAAATATGGGGTGTTACAACCGTAGGGTGGCATAGGTGATTCGACGATTCGAGGATCCTTGTGACTAGGCTAGGTTACGACCACTCTTTAATAATCGACAGGTCTAACCTAGGTGATAGCAAGTCGTCAGGTACCTACCATCGACAGTCAGCTTGTTACATGATGCGCGATGCAGAAAGGCGGAGAGCTAAACCAAAAGACCATAGACCTTTTGCTATCAAGGCTATGGGTGAGGGACAGGCCAATTAGGATTTGTTGGTTGTTGTTTGCTAGAGGGCCAGGACATTAGTTCTCAATCTTGTTCGTCTTTCACCACTTGAGGGAGGGGTCAGGTGGGAACATAACCACTAAAAATGGAGACCTTAGAATCTGTTTATACAAATATATGAAAAGCTCCCGGCCGAGTTTCGTGTTTCTTGTACATCCCTGCCATGAGACTCGGTTTACATTAGAGGTTATGTGCGGTTAAGGCATCGAGTACGATTGACGATACGTACGTCGGAAAGTTTAGATACATGCATGTCTGTTATGGGTGGTGTATTGTAGATTCGAGGGCATTACTCTGTGACAGAATCTGATTCGATCGAAGGTGGCAGTCTGTACGCTTACATAACATAGTAATGACAGATATATGTGGAACGTAACATTGTTATATAGAGATCTGTACATCACTCTATCGTAGGATGAGGGACTGCGTACATGTCTGTGGCATTACGGTGGAGACCGTGCGAGTGAGGTACCATGGGGTGTACCTCAATATTGGGGGTATCTACATATATATTGTATTAGGTTAAACCACTGGAAGGTAGATGGGTACGACGTGTGTGTAAGCCTTGAGTGCTGTTAACCCAAGTAACCTAATAAATGAGAAAATGCAACTAAACGGTATATATAGGATTATCCAAAATGTGTAGTTTAAATCCAGTCTCCAGAACTTGTGTTCAGACCCCCTCCTCATAAAATACTCGCAGGTTAGAATTGTGGCAGATATATGATAACTTTAGATACTGGTTAGGCAGTATTATTATTACGGTAAGGCTATATTTTAATTACATTATATTTTATCCATTCCGCTGTGAGATGTTTTTCTGAGCTCTGATATATTTTATATCTCTATCTTTTCTGCAGGATACCGAAGCAAACCAACATGGGTTTTGATAGATTAGCATTTTCAAAAAAAATCGGTCTGTCAGAATTCAGGTTGCTACATGTGGCAATGGCTTCGGATTTGTAAGGATTTGGTGGGAGCATAAAGGATTGTGGGACACGTGTCGAAGACCCCGCGTCTTGGGAGATAGTGGATAGGAACGTGGGTAGCGGTTCTTATTGGGGTCAAGACTGATCCCGGGATGAATCGAGCATGTTTGACCTGAAGCCAATGACCCGAAGTCATCGACCCGGTAGCAAGTATTTCTGCTCGACCTGAGTATTGCTAGTTTCTTCAACTCGACCGGGCTTCATCTCGACTCTGAGCTTTTGGACAGGTACGATTCCTGGTTATCTAATGCACATGATTATGATCACCTGGGCTTTGGACGGCCTTGTCACAAGGCAGACTAACACTTTTCCCCCTAAAGCACGTCTTACTGTAGATGAGATGTTCTTTGAGCTCACCAAGACATCCATTCTTGAATAAATAGCAGTCAATAGTTGTGTCTTCGCGTGAAGTCGTAACCCTTGATTCCTTGTGCCTGATATAAATAAGAGTTTACACCCACAGTTGTCCTTGTTGCAATTGATAATTCAAGAACTTCAACTTAAGTAGAGATAGATTTACAGGTAAATCTTCCAACCTTTGTCGAATCAAAAAGATTATAGATATCCATTTGAGTTGTGTCAATCTGTCGGTTCTCGTATGTGATCACAAGTACACAAGTCGTTCTGAATAATTCTCTATGATTATTGAACTTCAACCAACTCACATAAATATGATATGTCACCACAAATCATGAAGTAGTCGTCGAGGACATTTCTCATTTTTCTTCAATTTCTCTAATTTTGACTTTTTCCTAGATCGTAATCTTTCGAGTCGAGAAAATTTTGTATGCTTCGGGTCGAATAGCTCGAGATAATAACTGAGTCGAGTCGAGATCATTCGACCGGAAGACCGTCGAACTAGTAACCATGATCTGAATGCTTACTTCATTTCTAGCATCAGCTTTGAGCAATAGTAAACCCGTCTTATCATTGAATACGAACTGTAACAACCCGCAAATTCTGAATCAATTTAAAAATTTTATTTTAGAAATTTTAATGGGATTTTAATAATTAAAATAATTTATTTTAAATAATAACGATTAAAAACTTATTTTAATAAAAGTTAGAGCAAATATATTTATTTTGATTTCTAAAGGAATCAGAAATAGTACGGTAGTTTGAAAAGTCAAACCTGTACTTTGACCGAATATACCGGATTCAAAATCGAACGGATTTAAGTGAAACGAAAAATATTAGAATCTATTTAAAAATATCTTTCCAACGAATCCGAACAATTGAAATTTCATAGCGGGAATCAAAAGTTATGCCCAATTTAAAATTCAGAAAAGTCATAGAATTTAAATATATTTTTTAATATTAAAAATGGCCATTTTTCAAACGACCTCCTTTTTCAACGAAACCACTTTTGTTGGATCCAGAATGTCAAATTATTGTTAATTTTAATTTTTCAGAATTTTTGGAATTAATATGTGAGCGTGGCAAACGAAAATGTGTTTTGTCAATATCAGTCAAATCTGATCGACTTGAAAATGGCTATTTTTCAATTAGTCTCAGAATTCGATGAAATTAATTTTGTTAGGACCGTATCGTCAAAACAAAGCCAGAAATAATTTTTCTGGATTTTTCTAAGTTCGTATGTGGCCCCGGTGAATTTAAATATACGATCAAATTAATTTATTAAAGGATTTTAATATTAAATTAAAGATTTCAGGCCACAGACAGTCGTTTGGGCTGACGAGACCTAGCCCATTGGATCCAAAACGGGGGCTATTGGGTGTGATCAACTTTGGTTGGACTGAAATTGGATTGGTTTAAAACTTTTGGATTTATTTGTAAAATTTACAATAAAATAATATAAAAATACACATCATCTTCCTCCAAACCCTAATCCACAAAGAACATAGCCGCCGCCCCTACAAGTTCGTAGGTGAAAATACTCCTACCTTCCTCCTATAAATTCTTCCAATCCACAGCAAATTAGACCCTAATCCTTTAGGAAATATCGAAGAGATTTTCTCACTATTTATTTCTATACGGCTTGATCATTCTCTAGTGGCCCATACTTTGAGAACCGTGCACCCAAACCCACGCCAAACCCACCGCCGCCACGTCAGCAAACCACCACCGAGTGGGCCCCTCCTTGCAGGCGCACGTGCGCCACACACCCCCCTCCGACGTCCCACTCTCCGATCGTCAAACCATATCACCATTTGCACAAAAATTGGAGACATAGATTTGAAGCTATTGGGTTTTCTTACGGCTTGTTGCTGAAAGAGGAAGAAGGGTATAGAAAATATATTTTAAAATTGAATTAATTTAAAATGTTGTAAACCTTAATTAAATCATAACTCTTTTGTACTGATTCAAAATTGATCAATTTCTGAAGTTGCGATCGTACGACAGAGATCTACGTTCCTAGACTGAAAAGGAGCAATTCAGAACTGATAGAATTTTGGACAAATTTGCAACACGACAGTGAGATTTCTTTCTTTTTATAATTAATTAATTTAATTATTTTGTTTGCTATGTAATGATCGCATGTATATGATGTAGATCTACTTTGTTCTGACATTTTGGATGATGATTGATCTATTGTTTAGTGGCGAATAATTATAGATCTGAACGTGTTGGTTGAATTAAATCATTTTCTCTTTGTAAATATTTGGTGAATCATGTGTAGTCAACAATATAAAAATATATTATTGTATCATTTTTGTTGAGTTGAATTAGATTGTCAATTCAATATAAAATTATTATTTTTGTCATTTTTGGTTGAATTGAATTAGATTGTCAATTCAATAAAATAATCATCATTTTTGTCTATATTATTGTATTGAAATAGAATTGTCAATACAATTGAAAATATATCAATTTTATCTATATTTTTGTATTGAAATAGAGTTGTCAATACAATTGAGAATATATCATTTTTGTCTATATCATTGAATTGAGATAGAGTTGTCAATACATTGAAATAAAAAGTTATTCTTTTATTTGCATTCTTTGATGCAAATAAACATTGTAATAAAAAGTTATTCTTTTATTTTCATTCTTTGATGCAAATAAACATTGAAATACAAAGTTATTCTTTTATTTGCATTTTCTGATGCAAATAAACATTGTAATAAAAAGTTATTATTTTATTTGCATTTTTGATGCAAATAAACATTGAAATAAAAAGTTATTCTTTTATTGCATTCTTTGATGCAAATAAACATTGTAATAAAAAGTTATTCTTTTATTTGCATTTTTTGATGCAAATAAACATTGAAATAAAAAGTTATTCTTTTATTTGCATTCTTTGATTCAATAAACATTGTAATAAAAAGTTATTCGTTTATTTGCATTCTTTGATGCAAATTAGCATTGTAATAAAAATTTATTCTTTTATTTGCATTCTTTGATGCAAATAAACATTGAAATAAAAAGTTATTCTTTTATTTGCATTCTTTGATGCAAATAAATATTGAAATAAAAAGTTACACTTTTATTTGCATTCTTTGATGCAAATAAACATTGAAATAAAACGTTATACCTTTATTTGCATCCTTTGATACAGATAAAATGTTGAAATTGGAAGTTGAATTTTTATTTGCATTTCTTAATGCAAATAAAACATAGTTTAAAAAAAGGTTATATTTTTATTTGTAATTTAGATACAAATTAAAAACATGATTTGAAAAGTTACATTTTTGTTTGCAATTTCAGATGCAAGCAAAACATTAGAATTAAAGTTGCATTTTTGTATTAAAGTTGCATTTTTGTTTGCAATTTTAGATGCAAACAAAACATTAGAATTAAAGTTGCATGCAAACAAAACATTAGAATTAAAGTTGCATTTTCTTTTGCAATTTCAGATGCAAACAAAATATTAAAATTAAAGTTGCATTTTTGTTTGCAATTTTAGATGCAAAAAAACAATAGAATTAGTTGCATTTTTGTTTGCAATTTCAGATGCAAACAAAATATTAGAATTAAAGTTGCATTTTTGTTTGCAATTTCAGATGCAAACAAAACATTAGAATTAAAGTTGCATTTTTGTTTGCAATTTCAGATGCAAACAAAACATTAGAATTAAAGTTGCATTTTTGTTTGCAATTTTAGATGCAAACAAAACATTAGAATTAAAGTTGCATTTTTGTTTGCAATTTCAGATGCAAACAAAACATTAGAATTAAAGTTACATTTTTGTTTGCAATTTTAGATGCAAACAAAACATTAGAATTAAAATAGCATTTTTGCAATTTTAGATGCAAACAAAACATTAGAAAAGTTGCATTTTTGTTTGCAGTTTTAGATGCAAACAAAACATTTAATTAAAGATTACATTTTTTTTATTTGCATATTTAGATGCAAATAAACGCCGTAGGAAAAAGTTGCATTTCGTTTGCAAATTTAGATGCAAACAAAACATTTTATTAAAGATTACATTTTTATTTGCATATTTAGATGTAAATAAACACCTAGAGAAAAATTACATTTTTATTTGCATATTTAGATGCAAATAAACATCGCAGAAAAAGATTACATTTTTATTTGCATATTTAGATGCAAATAAACACCGTAGGAAAAAGTTGTATTTTTGTTTGCAATTTTAGATGCAAATAAAAACATTATAATAAAAGTTACAATTTGTTTACATTTTAGATGTAAATAAAAACATAAATAAAAAGGTTACATTTTTTATTTGCAATTTTGATATAAATGAAAACATAGAATAAAAGGTTATACTTTTATTTACATTTTAGATGTAAATAAAAGAACAGATTATAGTGTTACATTTTTATTTACATTTTAGATGTAAATAAAAGCTAGTATTTAAAGGTTACATTTTTATACATTTTAGTTGTAGTAAATTGCTAGAATTAAAGAGTTGCATTTTTATTGTTATTTTAGAGTCAATAAAAAGAATAGATTTTAACATGGGATTTTTATTGTCATTGTAGAGAAGAAAAAAGAATAGATTTTAAAAGTCACATTTTTATTGACATTTTATATGAAATAAAAGAATAGATTTAAATGTCAAGATTTTTATTGTTACTTTAGATACAATAAAAATAGTAGAATTAAAATCATGTCTTATTTATCATTTGGTTTCAACAAAAAGAGTGAACATTAGGAAAATATATTTCTAATGTAATTTAATTACCATTGGAAATAATTAGTCATTAAAAACATGATTTATTCCAAATCATCATTTTATCATGTTAGAAGAATTATGAAAATCATATACAAATCTCTAACATGAATATAGACTGTGTTTGGCTTGCTTGTGATTGTTTGAAAAGTTGTTGAAACCGCCAGTGATTTTTATATATGTATATATATATATATATAAATTTGAATTAAAACGAATCGCGCGCGTAGTTCGCGTTTCGGCAATCGTAACTTCAAACGATTATACCGTAAGATCCAACCGTCGGATTTTCCCAAAACTGGAACCGTTAGTGAGACGACCCAAACTTCCCCGTGAAGGAAAGCCTGGATTGAATTTGAGAACAAGACGAATCAGGACACAAACAGAAGAATATTTCATTGCTTATTACAACGATTTCATCAGAATACAAGAATATACAGAGTATGAATAAATATTACACATTTACTAAATATCAGAGATTTACAAATTACTATGCAGCGGAAAAATAATACAAAACACAACTGAAAAGAATATACGGATATAGAGCTTTACGAATATCATTCCAGCTGTAAACCAGGGTCCTGTGAATATAAATCTGCAAAACCAAAACTACTAGCTGCCCGTACGGAAAATAGGGGCACCTAGAGTTTAGGTTAAAACAATAAACTCCAAGTCAGTCATGTGACTGTATGAGAACTAAAACAGTTATTAATTTTCTTTTAAAGCTAGGTAAATCAAGGGACCACGCCATATAACATGGAACGGGTTTACCCCCAAGAAAACCAGTGCATAAAACAAACAGCGCAATGCTAAATAAAGAACAATGAAGCTATTATAAGACCCAGGTCCCATCACACAATGCAATGCAAGCCGGAGGATAGGGTTTTACCTTATAATTGCCAAATAATGCTTGATACGTGAAATTTCATATTTTATTATTACTATAAGTGTATAGTGTAAAACAATTTCAATCATAAGTATCAATCATAGACAGCATGGGTACCATATATCATGTCGCCAATACTAGGCTCTACAATCAAAACCGCAATTGTCACGTATTGGAAGTTGGATTTCCATCTGTGAACCAAGGTACCGCTTCGAGACTCTCTAGCCCGAGCCTCAGGCAAGCGCGCAGACAAGCCTTGGATCGTCAGGGTCGGTCCACTCGATGTGGATTAAAATGCCTGAACACTACGTTTCCCCGCCCTATGGGGCGTAAATGACCCAAATGACTCCATCGGCCCCGGATCGACCGATATAACAGAGGCGCCTCCTATCCATCATCCACATAAGTAAAATGCCAGGGCATGCAAAACGCTGACACCACTCCTAGCTAGAAAGAAACGCATGTCCTCTCTGAAGCCCTCTCCCGTTTCTGGTCCACACCGGGGTGTGAGGCTCGCAAATTAACGATACACAAAGCTACGCCACAAAGGCCGTGCTTTGATCATCAACCACAAGACTCTGCTTTTCAACAGAAGTCTTGATCATTTGCATCTCAGCATGCCACACAGACAATTCACGCTATGCAACCGATATCAATCACACAGAATGAAATCCGATGTTAGAAACACATCCGTTTACAAGTTCGTTCTGGGTCTAAACGAAACTGGAGGCACCTTATTCCTCCCCCATATGTCCAATACAGGGGAGAGGCCCTCGTATATCCGTCGATCTCCAAGTACGTCTGGACTCCTTGGGTGTACAACTCAATCAAGACAACAGTAATCATCCAAACGATGTGAAGACCTCCGGTCTTCAACCACCGTCTTCATCCTCGACACATCGTCGAATCAGTTATTCAGAATGGAATAAACCCTATCTTTCCGAATAACTCGCGTATATAATAAACAAGTGCTATAAAAACACGACATATGTCTTATTCCAATCCAGAATATTCCTTTATTCAAATATTCTTATACTTTGGGAAAGGTTCCCATTAATTTTATCAAAGATAAATTCTTTAATCTTCCTTTGGATATCATTTCAATTTAATTAAAGATGCATTAAAACTCCACTTGGTTTTAATCTTCCCGAAAATCAATATTACCGATTGTTTAACTTGGGAAACCATATCCTGTCTTTAACTGGGTTAAAGAACCAATGTCATTTAAAACACGGTTCACGATAAACCCAAAATCACATTCCATTCCATCAGCCTTTAACCGTAAATTAGCAAGTGAACAATTCCCCAAGTAATAACCCCGAAGGCCGAAACCAACATCAGATCAATACCCAGGAAACCATTCAACTTAACTAATCTCCAGTTAGTTTCTGAATTTCATAACTCCATTGGGCCTAAGAACAGTATTATTAAAGATACCATTCACGACAACCCAACATCACATTCCATTAACAATGGAATGTTCATGGAAAACAAGTCGATATATATAATCGATATCAATTTCCGTATCCGACCACTAATATAAATGGAATATCGACAACGCCTTTTAAATTCCATCTGTACTAACAGTCTTCCTCCACAGAATTTCATTTCGATTATTATCAAATCGAATTCCATTCAATTCCAATTTAATATATATTAAATTGGAAAACTTTACTTTGGAAAACTGCTGTTAAATCATAATAAGAAGATTTATAAATTCCAAATCACATTTCACTATAAATCGGGTTAAAGAACGAATGTCGTTAAAAACACAGTTCACAATAAACCCAATTCACCTTCTATTTTCAGTTTCAATTAAATGTTAATTAATTGGTAATTCTTCTTCAAATCTTAATTAAAAGATTTATTCTTTTCACCCTGGGTTTAAGAACAGTGCCATTTAAAACACAGTTCATGACAAACCCAAAATCACATCAGTTTCTAACCGTAAATATGTAAGAGATCAATTCCCTAAGTATTAACCCCGAAGGCCGAAATCAACATCAGATCAACACCCAGTAAACCATTCGACTTAACTAATCTCCAGTCAGATTCTAATTTCCTTAACTCCATTGGGTTTAAGAACAATATTATTAAAGATACCATTCACGATAAACCCAAAATCCAATTTGATATTAAATACAAGGCCCTGAGAAGAAAATATATCGGCTTATATTCAATATCAAATTCTTAAACCAACTAATACCATTTTGGAAACAACGATATAAAATACATCTTCCAAATTTCTATAACAATATCCAAATAATCCCAAATCTCACATCGAAATATTCCGATGATAATTTTGATTCAAATCCATTCCAATTCATATATTGGAAATTCTGGTTATTTTTAAAACCATTTCAAATCCAATTTATTTATTTTAAAAAATATTGGATTTATTATTCTAATTCAAAACTAGTTCATTTCGATAGAAATCTATTTTTATCTTTTCAAATATGGATTTTTTCATCCTAATTCTTTCCAAAGCACTTCTTATGAATTTACACTAATTATTGATATTTTTAAGAATTTTATCAAGGCCAGTACAGTTGATTTCCATAAACGGCCATCAAACTGCACTTACAGCGACCTTTTCCAAATTTGATTTGGACATAATTTCAAATCCAACCGTTAGATTTCAAATCTCTAGTATTCGTTAGAAAGCTCTTTTCGATACAAACCCAATGGTTCCGGTTTTAGGAGAATCCGACGGTTGGATCTCCCGTAATGTCCGTTTGAAGTCAATGGTCGAAATTCGTGAATTGTCGCAGCGCGACACGTTCTATTCAGGCCATTATATATAATATATATATATTACATATATTTCGTCGATTTCCATTTAAAACGTATTTTATAAATCGTTATAGATTCGTTATCAAAACGATTTCAACTTCATATTTAATTTCTAATCAAAATTGAATATTCCATATCATCGATATATAAATGATAATATTTTCAAACCATTATATTTTGAAATCAATTCTTTTTCGATATTCACTATAAAAATGAATAAAATCGATATAAATATCGTTTTCGTCAAAATGGCGTTAAACTAATCAACACGGCTATATATATTTAAATATATTCGTGTTCATCCCAAATCGGACATCAAAATCATATTTTGATCTTTTATAAACATTATTTTAAAATATCCATTATTTTAAAATCATCGTTATTTTAGATATTCTTTCTTTCTGAACTGGAATCAGACACAGTCAATTACCATATAATTTAATTTATATGGATTTTATACAACACATGTACACAACAACCAAACACAGTCAACCATCATCCAAAGTGCATTCTACACTGCATAAGCATCAAATATAAATATTTAACGCTTATAACAGTCCGTCAATCAATCGATCGACATACAACTAATTATTGGGATCAGTTTATGTCCAATTTCATCCCAATACCCGTGTGGGGTTTCAAACAATCAAACACAGGTTTTATTTGTGCAGTTGGGCGATGTGTAAAAGTTATCGTCTCAATCAATATCAGTCAAATCAGTGTACGTTAATAAATCGTCCGATTTGTTATGAATATTTATTTTATTTATATACACGTTAAAAATTATATTTTTAACTATAAAATATTTATTCCATTCCACATCACACAATCAATTTTCACAACACAATCAAACAAACAAACAAGCCATCCATGGTTTGTGGACGACGGGTGTCGGGTGTTGCTAAGCACCGTCTGCATCCTAGTATATATTTTAACTAGAAAATAAAATTCAAAGTGAGAAGTACTCACCTTCGGGATCCACTCCGCCGTTTCATTTCTGAATGGCTTGAATTTGCCCGAAATTCCAATGCAATCTTTTTCACGCTGTTCACATTAAAAATCACAATTATCTCACTATATATATAATAAAAATCAGATTTTTATTTCGCTACATATATAAAAATTATATTTTTATATTCTCTATTATATAAAAATTCTATTTCAATCTGCTGCTCGTATAAAAATTGAATTTTTATTTTGCTACAACATATATAAAAATCGTATTTTTATATTCTCTATCTTATAAAAATCATATTTTTATAATCTCTACTATATAAAAATCATATTTTTATTATCTCTATAATATAAAAATCATCTTTTTATTATAGTGCTATTCACATTTTTAAAAATCTCGTCTTTATACTCTTAAAAATCTCGTCTTTGTTGTTTTAAAAAAAAATCAAAACTTCATCTTTTAAAAATTAAAATTTTAAACTATTAAAAATCCAAACTTTAAATACTAAAAATTATAACTTTATTTTGGTAATAAAATCAGAAAGAAAATAGAGAAAGAAAAACTCACAAAATTTTGATTATCAAAGAAAGGGGAAGCTTTGGCGTCGGGTGCTGTCTTTGAGGGGGGCCTGGTGTCGCGTCGGTGAAGGGAAGGGTGCGGGGTTCGGGTCTAGTGTCGGCGGTGGGCCCTGAAAAGGATGGCGCCAGTTTAGGGTTCGGTGGGTGTAGGGTTTTCGTGGGGCTGCGCGTCGAGGAGGGGGCGGTTGTGGTGCTCGTTGGGCGTGGGAGGGGGACCGCCGGAGTTGGAGGGGACCGCGACGGTGGGGGAGGGCGACGGATAGGGAGTGGCGTTGTTTTTTTCTTTTCTTTCAATTTTGACTTACGGGGAGAATGAGGGTGAAGGGTTGACCATGGTAATATAAATATATATTTTATTAAATTAAATTACAAAAAGTAACCTTTTGTTTTGAACCCCAAATCAAACCCACCGACTGTCATTCCTAGCTAATTACCCCTATTCCGAACATAATGAGATATGCTCGTAAGCCAATTCGGCTGTTACGATCAGTTTTCGCTAAATTTAAAATATAAATCAGTATATATTCAATTTGAACGTACATTTTAAATTACCGGGGCCACATACTGACTCGAAAAATTTCAGAAAAATCATTTCTAGCTTCGGATTAACGATACAGTCCTAACAAAACTAATTTCGTCAAATTTGGAGACCGTTTGGAAAATGGTCATTTTCTGGTCGATCGAAATTGACTGAAACTGTTAAAACACGTTTTCTTTTGCCACACTCACATATTGATTCAGAAAATTATGAATTTTGAAACCTAGCAATAACTTGACATCCCAGATCCAACAAAAGTGGTTTCATTGAAAACGGAGGTCGTTTGCAAAATTTCCATTTTTATGGGCTATATTTTCCATAGCGACTATTCTGAATTTTCATCTGGGCATAACGTTTTATCCCCGCTATGAAATTTTAATTTTTCGGATTCGTTGGAAAGATATTTTCAAATAGATTCTAATATTTTTGATTTCACTAAAATCCGGTTTATTTTGAATCCTGTACATTCATTTGAAATTTGAAATCGAATTTTCAAACTACTACGCCATTTCCAATTTCTTTTATAATTAAAAATAAATATTTATATTCTAACGTCGATTCAAACAAATATATACATTCTAATTCTATTCAAAATAAATTTCTCGTCGTTATTATTTAAAATAAATCATTTTAAATATTCAAAATTTATTAAAATTGCCAAAATAAAAATTTTAAATTGGTTCGGATTTTCCCGGTTGTTACAGTTAGGACCGCTTTGGGAAGATATTTCCAATGATATGTGTGACGGCCCGCCCCGCACCAACCGACATTTACTCCAAAGGTGCGCTGTACACATGTCCAGTTAGCACGGAACGGGTCGTGAGAAGGAAAGGGAAGAAGGAAATGAACATACAAAGAACCTGTAGAATGTCTCACAGCGCACAGAACAAAATATAATAATAACATACTTGACATAAAACAGGAGAGACAGTGCATAAGCTGAAAATCAGAACTAAACATCATAGCAGCGGAAATCCAAAATACAGCTTATTACAACTTTCAAACTGTCTCAAAGCAAAAGTAAGATAAATGAGGTACACTACTAATGCCCAAGTAGCGACCACCAACGACACAGGGAGAATGTGTGTATATATATATATATATCATACGTGGAAGCCTCCTGCCCGCCTCTGAATCAGCTACTCGCGCATCACCAGCTAACCTGTCTCTAGTCTACTCGTGTGAGCACCCAGAGTAATAAGAGGAGACATAAAACTCTGGGTCAGACATAAAGCCTGGTATGAGCGATAAGCATCTAAAGTGAACAATAACAGGTAGACTAAAAACATACCTGAACCTGGACCTGCAACCAAAGAGTTAGCACTACATACTGTACAACACTCTAAGGTACCATATCAAACAGTGTAAAGATACAGAGGTGGGGGAGGTGTGCATGTCATAGGGATGGTAAACAATCAAACATAGCATCCATCCTCACATCTCTCACTCAGTGCGTAAAGCATACGATATTCACCACTTCGACCAGCCAACATACCTTGCTACGATCACTCTGCCCCATGAAGTCATAAATGGCTTCACTGCACTGATAACGTAGCCACTAATCCTTTTCTATGTCCACTTTGCCCCATGGAGTCACAAGAACCCCACTGCACTGGCTCATAGCCTTACCAATCCTTACTATGTCCACTTTGCCCCCATGGAGTCATAAGAACCCCACTGCACTGGCTCATAGCCTTACCAATCCTTACTATGTCCACTTGCCCCATGGAGTTATTCACCCCATCTGCGCTGGCTCATAGTCTTACTACGCATCACCTTGCCCCTCAGGTCAAAATGACCCTACTGCACTGATAACGTAGTCTTGCTACCATCACCTTGCCCCTTAGGTCATAATGACCCTACTGCACTGATAAGTAGCCCATCATTCATTATTAGTGGTGAATCGAAGTTATGAACGTCGACAACTCCTTAGCACACGTCCCGCAGCAAAGTCCAACCATGAAGTGAACTCATCGGTTCCCAACTGGATCCTGAGCTCTAACTTCCCATATTGGACTACCTTTGCATCTCGGGTTATTGGTCAATACTGGGTCGGGTCGGGTTCCTTCTCAAGCCATCGGTTCGGGTCGGGTATCCTCCATATGTTCGGGTCGGGTCTTCTTCTGGTGCGGTTCGGGTCGGGTGCCACTCCATCGGTTCGGGTCGGGTGCTTCACCTTGGGTCGGGTCGGGTGTCTTCTCCCCTCCAGCTCGTGCCTTCGTTCTGATCCGTCTCCTCGTCCTTCACATGCTCCTATCCGATCCATCCTCATGCCTCCGCTCCGATCCGTCCTCCTCGATCCGATCCGTCGTCCTCGATCCGATCCGTCCTCCTCGATCCGATCCGATCCCAGTTCAGCTAGCGTGGCCTTCCTTTTTGCCACTTTTTCCCCAAGTGTTGGGTTCCGATCCGATCGGATTCTTTGCTCAGTTCAACATATCTGATCCGAGCCCTATGTCCGATCCGATCCAAACCCTGCACTGTTTTCTAAAACTGTTCCAGCAAGTTTTTACGCCATTCGACGACGTTTTCGGCCATTCTAACTATTGAAATCAATCACAAAGCATTTCATACAGTCATAGCAACATGCATAATCAACCACAAACATCAAAACATCCATATAATAGGCTAAAATGGATCAAACATACCCAAAATCTCATATTTCCCCTTAAGCATGTTTAGGTGAAACTAATGATAGGACTAGCAAAACTTAACCAAATCAACCCAAATTCATATCAGAGGTCTAAAACATTATTTAGGAATTTATGAACATTTTTCCCGAATTTATTAGTGTATAAATTCGCTAATTAACACTAATTACTCTTAACTAGCCATAATTAGTGTAAAACTATGCAAATCACTCACCTTAGCCACAAAATAAACTAAGATCTGAAATAAATCTCTGATTTGATGCGAATCCCAATCCTAAACAGCAGCTCCAATGTTGATTTGGTGTAGATCTTCCTTGATTAGGGGTTGCTAAGCTTAATCCTTGACTAAAAGATGATTTGGAGGTGATTTAGAGGTTAGAGGCCATTTTTAGGGTTCCTTGGTGATAAGTGGAGGCTAGAAAACTGAAATGGAATGATCCTCTATCTCATTTCAGCCTCCCCATAACCCTAATCCCGAAATGGGTTATGGGCCTACTCACTAATCACCCAATTTGGCCCGGTTAAGCAGTTTTCACCCTCCAAACCTTATTTCAGCCATATCTCCCAAACGGTAAGTCCATTTGGCTATTGTGACCACTCTACGGAAAGGTAAACCATCAAACGAATCCAATGGAAGTGGTTTCAGGTCAAAATTCCTTTCCAATCAAAAGTTATGGCCAAAACAGTACCAACTAAGGGCAAAATGGTCATTTAAAAATCGACAAAAATCATGAACATGGGAAATGACTCTAATAGATGTTTCCCAAAGTTACATGACCATACGACTTCATATGGGAAAGAAATAAATATTCTAAGATCCCCCGATGTGTAGGATACGGGTCATTACACTCTCCCCCCCTTAAAAAATTTCGCCCCCGAAATTCCCTAATCAAAACATACACAAAGGTCCCGCATGCCTATCAATCATAAAACAACCATCAAACATGCAAAACAAGCAAAACAAGTCTACCCTAGCATGCGGAAAACTAAATTGCAAAGTAAATCTTACCAGGCAAAGAGTTCTGGATATGCCTTCCTAACGCTCTCCTCTGTCTCCCAAGTACAATCATCCTCGTCCTCGCATCACTGAACCTTGACTAGCTTCACCGACTTCCTTCGAAGTTGCTTCGTATCATGCCCCACAATACGAATCGGCTTGCGGTTCCCAACCGCCTCGGGTTCTACTTCGAAGTCCTCTAACTGATCAGGTGAAATAGTCATATCTGAGTTGTGAACGAACTTCCTTAGTTGGGAAACATGAAATACATTGTGAACTCCCGCCATTTTTCTCTGGTAAGCCAACTCTATATGCCAAATTCCCGACTAGTTCAAGAACAGGGAATGGGCCAACAAATCTTGGTGCCAACTTGCCTCTCCTGCCAAATCGAATCACGCTCTTCAACGGAGAGATCTTGACAAACACCAAGTCACCAATGGAGAATTTCAAGTCTCTTCTCCTCTTATCAGCATAGCTCTTCTGCCTATCTTGGGCAGCTTTCATTCGTTGCTGAATGATCTTAATCTTATCCGAAGTTTCTCTCACCACATCTGGTCCAAGCACAAACTTCTCGCCAGTCTCTATCCAACATGATGGTGAGTTACACGGTCTTCCGTACAAAGCTTCATATGGAGCCATACCGATTTTGGATTGGTAGCTATTATTATATGCAAACTCTACTAGATGCAAATGGTCATCCCATAATCCACCAAAATCCAATATACAAGCTCTCAAGAGATCTTCCAATATACGATTCACCCTCTCCGTCTGACCGTCGGTCTGAGGATGATATGCGGTACTGAGATGTAATGCTGACCCTAGAGCCTCTTGTAAGCTCTTCCAAAACCCACTAGTGAACAACGGGTCTCGGTCACTCACAATGCTTTTAGGTACTTCATGAAATCTCACTACCCACTTCATATACAGTTCTGCCAACTTGGCTGCCGTTCTGGTCGATTTGACTGGTATAAATCTTGCACTTTTAGTCAATCGATCCACAATTACCCAAACGCTATCATGTCCCGATCTAGTCCTTGGTAAACCATTGATGAAATCCATCGAGACTTGCTCCCATTTCCATTCGGGAATTTCTAATGGTTGCAACAACCCACTAGGCTTCTTTTGCTCGGCTTTAACTAGCTGGCAATTCATGCATTTGGATATAAACTTCCCAACGTCTCTTTTCATCCCTTCCCAGTAGTAAGTCTGTCTCATGTTTCGATACATCTTATTACCACCGGGATGTATAGTCAGTTTTGAGTGATGACATTCTCTAAGCACTTCATCTCTCAAACCATTCACGTTGGGCACAACTAGCCTTCCATTCTTTCGAAGCCATCCATCTCGATCAAGCCCATATACATTCATCTCCTCATCGATACCCATCTCTAACTGGGAGATGATTTCTAATAGATTAGGATCGTCCCTCTGACTAGAACCAATCCGCTCTATCGAAGTGGGTCTGATCGTCAAACTAGCTAGCATAACTGGATCCAATTCGCACTTTGGTCTGAAATCAAACCCCGCGATATACTCCAGTTGCTTCCACTCAAGAAACATTGCCCCTAAGCTGGCATGTCTCCTACTCAAGGCATCGGCTACCGCATTACCCTTTCCAGGTGTGTATGCGATATCAAAATCATACGAAGCCAAGAACTCTAACCATCTCTGCTGACGGAGATTCAGATCTTTCTGAGAGAAGAGATACTTCAACGATTTATGATCGATAAACAACTCAAATCTTTCTCCCAAGAGATAGTGTCTCCACATCTTCAGCGCAAATACAATCGCTGCCAATTCCAAATCATGGGTAGGATACTTCTTCTCATGCGGCTTTAGTTGTCGACTAGCATAAGCTACAACCCTACCTCCTTGCATCAATACTGCACCCAGTCCGGTACCACAAGCATCCGTGTATACCGTCATCTCTTCATTCCCTTTAGGAATGACTAACACTGGTGCACGCGTCAACTTCTCCTTTAGACTCTTGAAGGCATCTTCACACACTCCGTCCCAGACGAAGGACTGATTCTTCTTAGTCAACTGAGTCAACGGTGCTGCTATCTTGGAGAAGTCTTGGATAAACTTACAATAATATCCAGCTAATCCCAAGAAACTTCTCACATCTATTGCATTCTTGGGCGTAGGCCAATCCTGTACTGTAGCCACCTTCGCAGGGTCCACGGCAATACCACTCTCTGAAACAACATGACCCAAGAATCTTACTTCCCTTCTCCAAAAATGACACTTAGAGAATTTCGCTTTCAATTGGTGTTTCCTCAACACCTCCATCACTGTCCTCAAGTGTCCCTTGTGTTCCTCCTCTGTCCTTGAATAAACAAGGATATCATCCACGAACACAAGAACAAACTTATTCAACTGATCTCTGAATACTCGATTCATAAGATCCACAAAATAGGCTGGTGCATTGGTCAACCCAAATGGCATGACCAACCACTCATAAAATCCAGACGGCGTCCTAAATGCCGTTTTCGGAACACTCTCATCCGCTACTCGAAGCTGATGAAATCCTATCGCGAGGTCCAACTGGGAGAACACTCTTGCTCCTTCCAGTTGATCAAACAAATCATCTATCCGCGGTAGAGGATACTTATTCTTCCTCGTCACCTTATTCAACTCACGATAGTCCACACACAAACGAAGGGAACCATCTGCCTTAGTGGCAAACACAACTGGTGCTCCCCACTCGGAGACACTTCTTCTAATAAATCCCTTCTTCAAAATATTGCTGACTTGCACCCCGAGCTCTCGCTGCTCCCTTGGTGCCATACGACGAAGTGGCATCACTATAGGTCTGGCATCTTTCACTAAATCAATACGGAACTCAATCTCTCGGTGTGGTGGAAGCCCGGTCACCTCCTCGAAGACGTCCGGATACTGGTCAACCACGGGCACATCTGACAACTCATCCTGCGGGATGTCGAGGGAATTTACAAAACTAGCCATAACCCCATCACTAGGTAGGCTACCAAACACTACCCTCCGCCCATCATCCGCCCTCACTGTCACCAAAAAGCCCTCACAGTCTACCACCACCCCGTATCTTTGAAGCCAATCGACTCCCAATATAATGCCATACCCAGTAAAGCCAAAAACAAAGCAATCACAAACAAACATACATCCATGACTTGATAAGACCAAATTCCTGCAAATCATACTAAGGCTAGTCGAACCACCAATCGGGTTCGTCACAACCAATGGTCTATCGACTATCTCGGGTTCCAGTCCCAACCTATCTACCAGGTCACTAGATATGAAGGAACGGGAAGCCCCAGTATCAAACAAAACTCGAACTGGTACATCATAAATAGAAAGTATACCTTGAATAACAACATTCTTTCCCTTCTCCGCCGCAGTTGGGGCATTCGACGAAGAAGGAACAACATCAATAGCATATGCTTTCACAATCTGCTTCTCCTTAAGAGGTTGCGGACACTTATCCTTCTGATGTCCCATTTGACCACAGTTGTAGCACTTCCTTTCCGCTGGCTTGGCCCGACATTCTTTAGCATAATGGCCCTTCTTTCCACAGCTGAAGCACTCAACGTCCTTCTTACTCTTTTTCTGGCCACCCTTAGATTGGTCCTGCTTCCTCTTATTCTGAGAGTTATTCTTGCCTCCACCGCCTGCTTGCGGCTTTGGCCCTTCTGCAGATGCAGCCTCAGTCTTTGACTTAGGGTAAAGACTCTCTGATCTCAAAGCCTTCCCCACAATCGATTCAAAAGTCTCATCGATGTGGTTGATAAGCCTTTCCCCCAAGTACCCATCCAAACCAGTAATGAACTTCTCATTCTTCTTTTCAGGAGTATCGATGAGAGACAGTCCATACTTCGACAAAGTGTCGAACTCAGCAATATAATCAGAAACTGCCCTTCCGTTCTGCTTGAGTTCTAAGAACCTCTTAAACAACACTGACTTCTGGGCAGCTGGAATGAACTTCTCGCTAAAGCGAGCCTTGAACTGAACCCAAGTAACCTGGTCCTCTGGAGTAGCTGTTCTAATAGCATTCCACCAATTCATCGCTCGCCCTTGCAGCTGACGAGACGCTAGCCTTCACTTCATCGCATCCTCAAGACCCAAGTCATCGAAGATGCGATCACAGCTATCCATCCAATCTTGAACATCTGTGGCCGACTCCGTTCCGTGGAACGGCTTTCCACCAAGATTAGTGTAATCCTTGCACAACTTGGCGAAATCGACCCTAGGCGCCTGCACTACTGGGCCAACACCAACTCCGGGATTGGGAACTGCCCCTTGCACTTCTCTAAGCATGTCTCTCATGAGGTTAGTAAACATTGCCCTCATGTCAGCGGCATTCCCTTGGTTGGTCCCTCTACCAGCACCCCTCGTGTCTCGGCTCATCGTCAATCTGAAAAAGGGAAACGATTAACGACCCCATAGTGGTGCTAGTGCAGTGCGACTTCATTCTTATACTACTAATAGTATATATATACATAGCTTTTGAAAACCAAAGTAATCACAAATACGCGCTCTCATATACGTACTAACTCTCCCTAGTGTCTTTCCCTAGGTTAACTACGCAACCTAGAGCTCTGATACCAAGTGTGACGGCCCGCCCCGCACCAACCGACATTTACTCCAAAGGTGCGCTGTACACATGTCCAGTTAGCACGGAACGGGTTGTGAGAAGGAAAGGGAAGAAGGAAATGAACATACAAAGAACCTGTAGAATGTCTCACAGCGCACAGAACAAAATATAATAATAACATACTTGACATAAAACAGGAGAGACAGTGCATAAGCTGAAAATCAGAACTAAACATCATAGCAGCGGAAATCCAAAATACAGCTTATTACAACTTTCAAACTGTCTCAAAGCAAAAGTAAGATAAATGAGGTACACTACTAATGCCCAAGTAGCGACCACCAACGACACAGGGAGAATGTGTATATATATATCATACGTGGAAGCCTCCTGCCCGCCTCTGAATCAGCTATTCGCGCATCACCAGCTAACCTGTCTCTAGTCTACTCGTGTGAGCACCCAGAGTAATAAGAGGAGACATAAAACTCTGGGTCAGACATAAAGCCTGGTATGAGCGATAAGCATCTAAAGTGAACAATAACAGGTAGACTAAAAACATACCTGAACCTGGACCTGCAACCAAAGAGTTAGCACTACATACTGTACAACACTCTAAGGTACCATATCAAACAGTGTAAAGATATGGAGGTGGGGGAGGTGTGCATGTCATAGGGATGGCAAACAATCAAACATAGCATCCATCCTCACATCTCTCACTCAGTGCGTAAAGCATACGATATTCACCACTTCGATCACCCAACATACCTTGCTACGATCACTCTGCCCCATGAAGTCATAAATGGCTTCACTGCACTGATAACGTAGCCAGTAATCCTTTGCTATGTCCACTTTGCCCCATGGAGTCACAAGAACCCCACTGCACTGGCTCATAGCCTTACCAATCCTTACTATGTCCACTTTGCCCCATGGAGTCACAAGAACCCCACTGCACTGGCTCGTAGCCTTACCAATCCTTACTATGTCCACTTGCCCCATGGAGTTATTCACCCCATCTGCGCTGGCTCATAGTCTTACTACGCATCACCTTGCCCCTTAGGTCATAATGACCCTACTGCACTGATAACGTAGTCTTGCTACCATCACCTTGCCCCTCAGGTCATAATGACCCTACTGCACTGATAAGTAGCCCATCATTCATTCTTAGTGGTGAATCGAAGTTATGAACGTCGACAACTCCTTAGCACACGTCCCGCAGCAAAGTCCAACCATGAAGTGAACTCATCGGTTCCCAACTGGATCCTGAGCTCTAACTTCCCATATTGGACTACCTTTGCATCTCGGGTTATTGGTCAATACTGGGTCGGGTCGGGTTCCTTCTCAAGCCATCGGTTCGGGTCGGGTATCCTCCATCTGTTCGGGTCGGGTCTTCTTCTGGTGCGGTTCGGGTCGGGTGCCACTCCATCGGTTCGGGTCGGGTGCTTCACCTCGGGTCGGGTGCTTCACCTCGGGTCGGGTCGGGTGTCATCTCCCCTCCAGCTCGTGCCTTCGTTCCGATCCGTCTCCTCGTCCTTCACATGCTCCTATCTGATCCATCCTCATGCCTCCGCTCCGATCCGTCCTCCTCGATCCGATCCGTCGTCCTCGATCCGATCCGTCCTCCTCGATCCGATCTCAGTTCAGCTAGCGTGGCCTTCCTTTTTGCCACTTTTTCCCCAAGTGTTGGGTTCCGATCCGATCGGATTCTTTGCTCAGTTCAACATATCCGATCCGAGCCCTATGTCCGATCCGAACCCTGCACTGTTTTCTGAAACTGTTCCAGCAAGTGTTTACGCCATTCGACAACGTTTTCTGCCATTCTAACTATTGAAATCAATCACAAAGCATTTCATACAGTCATAGCAACATGCATAATCAACCACAAACATCAAAACATCCATATAATAGGCTAAAATGGATCAAACATACCCAAAATCCCATATTTCCCCTTAAGCATGTTTAGGTGAAACTAATGATAGGACTAGCAAAACTTAACCAAATTAACCCAAATTCATATCAGAGGTCTAAAACATCATTTAGGAATTTATGAACATTTTCCCGAATTTATTAGTGTATAAATTCGCTAATTAACACTAATTACTCTTAACTAGCCATAATTAGTGTAAAACTATGCAAATCACTCAGCTTAGCCACAAAATAAACTAAGATCTGAAATAAATCTCTGATTTGATGCGAATCCCAATCCTAAACAGCAGCTCCAATGTTGATTTGGTGTAGATCTTCCTTGATTAGGGGTTGCTAAGCTTAATCCTTGACCAAAAGATGATTTGGAGGTGATTTAGAGGTTAGAGGCCATTTTTAGGGTTCCTTGGTGATAAGTGGAGGCTAGAAAACTGAAATGGAATGATCCTCTATCTCATTTCAGCCTCCCCATAACCCTAATCCCGAAATGGGTTATGGGCCTACTCACTAATCACCCGATTTGGCCCGGTTAAGCAGTTTTTCACCCTCCAAACCTTATTTCAGCCATATCTCCCAAACGGTAAGTCTGTTTGGCTATTGTGACCACTCTACGGAAAGGTAAACCATCAAACGAATCCAATGGAAGTGGTTTCAGGTCAAAATTCCTTTCCAATCAAAAGTTATGGCCAAAACAGTACCAACTAAGGGCAAAATGGTCATATAAAAATCGACAAAAATCATGAACATGGGAAATGACTCTAATAGATGTTTCCCAAAGTTACATGACCATACGACTTCATATGAGAAAGAAATAAATATTCTAAGATCCCCCGATGTGTAGGATACGGGTCATTACAATATGAATTTTGTTAAAATCCAACGGTTAGATTTTAAGATATGTGTAAATTAAATTTTGGTAAAAACAACGCTAGGGCCACCCATTGACTCGAAGTGTCGTTAATTAAATTTGGCTATTTTTATATAAACAAAAATAGTTAATCGTTATTAAATACCACTAACGAGATGAAATGATTTTTAAAATATATATATATGCGAGGATCATTTGAAAAGACCGAGTTAAATCTCATTTCAAATGGTCATACGACGATCTAAATTGAAGATCTTAAAGACGGCGATTGAGGACCGGCGATCTTCACATCAAAAGGATAACTACTGATGTCTGGCATTGGCTAGCTACCAATAAAGGGTTAAAGTGGTAGTTGTCCGGACGTACTTGTTGATCGTCCGGATACGCGAGCACCTAGGTGACTCCGGCTTCGTTCAGACCCAGAACAGACTTGTAAATGGATGTGTGTCCGACATTGAACTTCATGCCGTGCAATTAAATTGATATCTATTAATATATTTCTGTGGTGGCGGAGAATTTATTCTCTTGCTAAACACCCTTCTTTGAGACGCACGAGCTCGAAGGTTATATATTGGTAGTTATCGATCGCATGGTAGGGACTGTCAATGTGACATGCCAATGCAATTGATCGAGGCTTTTGTTGAAAAGCATAGCCTTGTGGATGATGATCAATGCATAGCCTATTTAGGCATAGCTTTGTGTATTTCATTACCTCACAAGCCTCAAACCCCGGTAGAGTCAAAAAAGGGACAAGGGAACACAGGGAGTGCACACGTTTCTTTCTAGCTAGAAGTGGTGTTTGGGTTTTTACAAGGCCCAGCATTTTAATTATGTGGTTGATGGAATGAGGCGCCTCGGATATTTTATTGGTCGCCAATGGCCAATTTATAGGTCTAATAGGATTGGGAAGCGTGTGTTCAGGAATTGCCAATCCACCAAAGTATTTGTGGACCGGCCTTGCATGATCCAAGGGTTCGCCAGCGTCCAAATTCTGAGATATTGCTAGAGTATCTTGAATCGGTTAGGAGATCGTCCCTAGCCTTGACTCATGATGGAAACCAACCTCCAATACGACATTACAGTCTTGATTGTAAACCTATATATGGCGACATAGTATATGGTAGCTATGCCGTCTAGGATTGATACATTTACTTTGAAGTATTTTTGGAACATATTATACACTAATAATAATATTAAAGATATTATTTTCTATGTATTAAGCATTTTTTGATCATTATAAGGTAAAACTCTATCCTCCGTTTGCGTTGCATTGTGTGATGGGACATGAGTCATAATGATTTCATTTTCTAAAAAGCATTGCGTTATTTTTAACTTAAAAATTTATATACCTTATGCACTGGTAATCCAATGGAGTAAACTCGTTCCGCGTTAGCAGCATGGTCCAGTGATTAGCCATATTATTAGTGTAGTAAGATTTCTCACACCAGTCCCATGACTGACTCGTAGTTTGTTTCACTTTGCAAACTCGGGTGCCCTCTTTTCCACATGGGCAGTCGAGTGATTTGCTTTGCAGATATTTATCTATTGAGCAGGATCCTGGATCGAAGCTAAAAGCTGTGTCCAGAGCATGGATAGTCTTCCGCTGTATCAGTTTATTCATTTCCGCTGCATTGTATTAAACCTATTGTAAATTTAGTCTTCTACTGTTGTATTATATTCGATATACTCTGATATATTCTGTACTCTGATGTAACATTATTATGATGTAATAAAAGTCTCCTATTATTTGTTCTGATGTGTTGTATTCCCAGAGTTAACGTATTCGGGTTTTGAACGGTCTTGGTCGATCTTGCGATCGATTGGGTCGGGCGAAATTCGAGTCATTACAGTGGGTATCAGAGCTCTGGTAAGCTCTAATCTTTGGGGTACAACACGTTAGAACTGGACAAAAGACTCATCAGAGATTGGATTAGTAATATCCAATAAGAATAACTTGTCAGAGATGGGATCAGTAGTATCCTAGAACGAGTGTGAAGAGTATTAATTTTTAAAATAAAAATGAGAACAAATTTAGTTTTGAAAATTTAAAATCTTATTATATGTATTTGAATATATTATTTTATTTTATTTTGGACAATCGAGTATATAAAGATTTTGCATATATGCCTAGCTAGCGTGTATTCGAAGCCTTAAATATATTAGATAGATATAGAATCACACTTTAGTCGCCCGGAGATGTTCTGATGGTGGTTCGAAACATCATCAGAATTCATGTTCGAGTTTCGAAAGTGGTATATCTATATATTTCCATTGACTGGTGTGAGAACCAAAACTAGATAGGGTCTATTCCTGTGATTTGCACTATAAATAAAATTTTTGAATATATAGAAGTTATATATATATTTGATAAGTTAATCAACTAATAAAAAAATTATTGAAACAATAAAAGAATAAAAATATAATTGGTTAATTAAACAACTTCCAGCTCCGTTCCATTTCGAGGACGAAAAGATTTTAAGTGGGGGAGATTGTAACAACCCGCAAATTCAGAACCAATTTAAAATTTTTATTTCAGAAATTTTAATGGGATTTTAATAGTTAAAATAATTTATTTTAAATAATAATGATTATAAATTTATTTTAATCAAAGTTAGAGCAAATATATTTATTTTGATTTCTGAAGGAATCAGAAATAGTAAAGTAGTTTGAAAAGTCAAACCTGTACTTTGACCGAATATACCGAATTCAAAATCTAACGGATTTAAGTGAAACAAAAAATATTAGAATCTATTTAAAAATATCTTTCCAATGAATCCGAAAAATTGAAATTTCATAGCGGGAATCAAAAGTTATGCCCAATTTAAAATTCAGAAAAGTCGTTGTAGAATATATATATTTTAATATTAAAAATGGCCATTTTTCAAATGACCTCCTTTTTCGACGAAACCACTTTTGTTGGATTCGGAATGTCAAATTATTGTTAAGTTTAATTTTCCAGAATTTTTGGAATTAATATGTGAGCGTGGCAAACGAAAATGTGTTTTGTCAATATCAGTCAAATCTGATCGACTAGAAAATGGTCATTTTTCAAATACTCTCAAAATTTGACGAAATTAATTTTGTTAGGACCGTATTGTCAAAATAAAGCCAGAAATAATTTTTATAGATTTTTATGAGTTCGTAATTGGCCCCGGTGAATTTAAATATACGATCAAATTAATTTATTAAAGGATTTTAATATTAAATTAAAGATTTCAGGCCACAGACTGTCGTTTGGGCTGACGAGACCCAGCCCATTGGATCCGAAAAGGGGGCTATTGGGTGGGTTCAACTCTGGTTGGACTAAAATTGGATTGGTTTAAAAGTTTTGGATTTATCTGTAAAAATTATAATAAAATAATATAAAAATACACATCATCTTCCTCCAAACCCTAATCCACAAAGAACATAGTCGCCGCCCTTACCAGTTCATGGCTGAAAATGCTCCTACCTTCCTCCTGTAAATTCTTCCAATCCACAACAAATTAGACCCCAATTCTTTAGGAAATATCGAAGAGATTTTCTCACTCTTCATTTCTATACGGCTTGATCATTCTCTAGTGGCCCATACTTTGAGAACCGTGCACCCAAACCCACGCCAAACCCACCGCTACCATGTCAGCGAACCACCACCGAGTGGGCCCCCCTTGCAGGCGCACGTGCGCCACACACCCCCCTCCGACGTCCCACTCTCTGATCGTCAAACCATATCACCATTTGCACAAAAATTGGAGACCTAGATTTGAAGCTATTGGGTTTTCTTACGGCTTGTTGCTGAAAGAGGAAGAAGGGTATAAAAAATATATTTTAATATTGAATTAATTTAAAATGTTGTAAACCTTAATTAAATCATAACTCTTTCGTACTGATTCAGAATTGATCAATTTCTGAAGCGTTGCGATCATACGACAGAGATCTACGTTCCTAGACTGAAAATGAGCAATTCGGAACTGATAGAATTTTGGACAAATTTGCAACACGACTGTGAGATTTCTTTTTTTTATAATTAATTAATTTAATTATTTGGTTTTCTATGTAATGATCGCATGTATATGATGTAGATCTACTTTGTTCTGACATTTTGGATGATGATTGATCAATTGTTTAGTGGCGAATAATTATAGATCTGAACGTGTTGGTTGAATTAAATCATTTTCTCTTTGTAAATATTTGGTGAATCATGTGTAGTCAACAATATAAAAATATATATTATTTTATCATTTTTGTTGAGTTGAATTAGATTGTCAATTCAATATAAAATTATTATTTTTGTCATTTTTGGTTGAATTGAATTAGATTGTCAATTCAATAAAAAAATCTTCATTTTTTCTATATTATTGTGTTGAAATAGAATTGTCAATATAATTGAAAATATATCATTTTTGTCTATATTATTGTATTGAAATAGAGTTGTCAATACAATTGAGAATATATTATTTTTGTCTATATTATTGAATTGTGATAGAGTTGTCAACACACTGAAGTAAAAAGTTATTCTTTTATTTGCATTCTTTGATGCAAATAAACATTGTAATAAAAAGTTATTCTTTTATTTGCTTTCTTTGATGCAAATAAACATTGTAATTAAAAGTTATTCTTTTATTTGCATTCTTTGATGCAAATAAACTTTGAAATAAAAAGTTATTCTTTTCTTTGCATTTTCTAATGCAAATAAACACTGTAATAAAAAGTTGTTCTTTTATTTGCATTCTTTGATGCAAATAAACATTGAAATAAAAAGTTATTCTTTTATTTGCATTCTTTGATGCAAATAAACATTGAAATAAATAGTTATTCTTTTATTTGCATTTTTTGATGCAAATAAACATTGTAATAAAAAGTTATTCTTTTATTTGCCTTTTCTGATGCAAATAAACATTGAAATAAAAAATTATTCTTTTATTTGCATTCTTTGATGCAAATAAACATTGTAATAAAAAGTTATTCTTTTATTTGCATTCTTTGATGCAAACAAAAATTGTAATAAAAAGTTATTCTTTTATTTGCATTTTTTGATGCAAATAAACATCAAAATAAAAAGTTATTCTTTTATTTGCATTCTTTGATGCATATAAACATTGAAATAAAAAGTTACACTTTTATTTGCATTCTTTGATGCAAATAAACATTGAAATAAAAAGTTATACCTTTATTTGCATCCTTTGATACAAATAAAATGTTGAAATTGGAAGTTGAATTTTTATTTGCATTTCTTGATGCAAATAAAACATAGTTTTAAAAAAAGGTTATATTTTTATTTGTAATTTAGATAAAAAATTAAAAACATGATTTGAAAAGTTACATTTTTGTTTGCAATTTCAGATGCAAACAAAACATTAGAATTAAAGTTGCATTTTTGTTTGCAATTTCAGATGCAAACAAAACATTATAATTAAAGTTGCATTTTTGTTTGCAATTTTTGCAAACAAAACATTATAATTAAAGTTGCATTTTTGTTTGCAATTTCAGATGCAAACAAAACAATAGAATTAAAGTTTCATTTTTGTTTGCAATTTTAGATGCAAACAAAACATTAGAATTAAAGTTTCATTTTTGTTTGCAATTTTAGATGCAAACAAAACATTAGAATTAAAGTTGCATTTTTGTTTGCAATTTCAGATGCGAACGAAACATTAGTGTTGACGGCAAAAAATGTCGTAAACACCAAAGATTCCTAATTACTAGGAATTATGAATATGGTCGCGTAGACAAGAACATATTATAGAACATAAACAGTAAATAACACAAGAGATTTATACTGGTTCGGCCTCTAGGAGGGCCTACGTCCACTTTGAAGAGTTGTAGGAATTTTATTGATCACTTGAAAGATTACAAGGTTGAGATCCTCTCATTACATTCATTGACTATGATATATGAAGCTACAATAGTCATATTTGCAAGAAATAGTAAAATGGACAATTTTGCTCTTCTTCCTCCTCAAAGAGGAGATGCCATTAATGAAGCTTTATGGAGGTCTCAAAGCCCAAGAATCCATCTCTTTGAAGTGTGAGGTAGTAGGGTATTTATAGGAAGTGGTTTGGTAGGGGTTGGGTAGGAGTAGGTAAAATGGGGACCATCTTCAGGAAATTCGCGCCTCCAGCTGTCAGCCACGGAAAATTCGTACCTGGGTGGAGGTACGAAATTTTGCACCTGCTAGGTATGAAATTTCGCACCTTGGCAGGGTGCGAAGTTTGTTTGGAGGGGACGTGGCCGAGGTTCGTTGGCGCGGTATGTTGGTTCTTTTGGGGCGTCGAAGCTCCTCAGCACGAAGTGAAGGAATCTATCATTTAGCTGGTCCGAGTAAAGGAATCTGAGCTTCCGACATAGAGAAAATTGAATGAATCGGGCGGTGCCCACAGTTTCGACCTAACCGGTTAGGTCGATCGCCGCCGGGACTATGGGGCCCCGGACCCCCACCGGCGCTGCTCCCGGACCCGCTTGACGGCTCGCCTTCGGCTCGGATGCAGACGGATACTGACGAAGGTTGTGTCCGTGGGATGCGACATCCTGCTAGTGGCCAGACTCGAGTCTTCTGATACTAGCCCCCGGATGATATTGGCGACACCTCCGGGCTGTAATATCATGCGGTATGTTGAGTCAAGGGTGTCTTGAGTACTTTTGGTGACCGGACCAAAAGGCCGGTTAACATTTGCCCCCCAAAGTACGTCTTGTCTTGACATGATGTGCTTTGGAATGAAAGTTGAGATGATAGTTGGGTTGCGGATTTATCCTGCAAGTTATAGGAAAGACATGTTAGTTAGCGGGCACGCTCGTTGGGGAATCGTGAGCGAGCCGCTGCTGGTTTGGTGTCGCACTCGCATTGCTTAGTAGCCGCATAGTGCCGTCGTCGCGCGTTTTAGGCGACTTGACACTTGCGGGGGATGTGCGTACGCGGGCGCTTTGATGATTGAGCATTTGGTGAGTATGCAAGTGGTCATTGAGTCGTGATTGTCTTGGTATCCAGTGCTTCAAAGATAAGTGGTTGTAGTCGTATTTAGGTGTACGATCTCGAAATCCGACCTTGGAACGTTCATTTGGGGCATCCCGATCCCCTGACTGTAGTTACTTCATTTCTCCTCTTCTCCGGATAGAAAATCATTGTAGGGCATGAAGGATGCCAAAATACTTCTTTTGTACTTTGGTTGTTCGAGGTATCATTAGGTTTTTGGGAGAAGGGAAGAGAGATGTGCAAAGTAAGAGGGCTTTCGGATCTGGTACCCAAGAACGTGGAGCGGCGAATCTTAGGAAACGGGTTTAGGAATTTGGATAAAGGTTGCCAAGCATGTGTGAATACGGGATTGGGCTTTGTGTCCCAAACGCTTATTAAATCTTTCACGCTCTTTAGGAGTTCGAATCTTGGTTGAGGAGATGACAACTAAGCCGACGCGCAGGAGCATGAGACATAACTTCGCACTCCCACGACTTTGTCGAACCCTGTCTTCGATCTTGAGTTTGTAAACTTGAACCTTTGCATGAAGCCATATGAGCAGACAGTGATTAGTGATTTTTGGTCTCGCGACGTGGTCCTCAAGGAATGGACCTGCTTGGATTGTCAGCTTGAATGCTTGTGTATGATATCGACACATGGTTAACCGATTAGTCTTGGGATCCGATCAATAACCTAACCATGATGCGGTCGCATCTTAACTTAGGTGTTGCACTGGCGGTTGGTGATGGCCGTGGCGTTAGTTGTTGAGGCTAAAGGCTGCTACGATGTTCCGGAGCGTCAGCTTTTTGTGGAGTCTGGGTAATGATGGAAGCCGAGAAGCCTCCAGGGCCTGAACTCTGGCTCCGGATTTCCTTCGTTGCAAGGTGAAGGTGCTCTAAAGATGGTGGTTCCGTAGGATGCTGTGAAGATGATGCCAGTGCAAAGACTTTAGGGGATTTGATCGGGTCATGAGATTGCCAGGCCGGTGTGACAATTCGTAGAGGGTTGCCCCAGGCCCGGGTACCTGCTATATTCTTCTCGGCGTCAGATACGAGCTAGCAGGCTCGGATCGTTGCTCAATGTTTCATGCCTGGTCAGTAATTGAAGTTGAACTTAACACAATTGATTGGTGAATGATTCTGGAAATGAACTTATTCGGACTGATTGCTCGGATACGTGCGCAATATGTGGGCATATGGTCGAGTCGTTAGTCTCCAACCCAATTATGTCGGGGTCGTTATCCGATTCGGAAAATGGTGCTGACATTTACCGGTAACTACTTCCATAGTTATCCAAACTAGGTGTCGTCGCCGCGTTTCGATGCGCATGTAGGTATGCATCGAGGGGTGTGAGTTAGCTTCATGTTGCATTTTAGTATGAGTTTGCTGGCAGGGCGCTGAGACCTTGCGAACCCAATGAAACGACCATGAAACCCGAGAACTTGCACTGAAATATGGATTTTTTAATTTGCATATTGAGAATTTATCTAAGTTCTCCAGTTCCTTGGGGAACTGCGATCGTATTGCTTCCTCTGCCCTTCGGTTCGGGCCTTTATGCCTGGTCTGCCTAGTACTACTGGGAGGCTAGAAGTTTTCGAGACCCAAGGTTTTGGGTTCGGGTCCTTCTCGTGGCGAGGTGTACGTTCCTCCTTAGAATGGTTGCCTCCACGGCTGTGGCGATGGAAATGCCAGCACGGAAGCCGGTGGAGATCCTCCTTAGGTCCTGTGATGAGTAAACCGGTGCGGAGATGGGTAGGAGACTGCCCCTACGCTCGTGTACTTGCTCTTTGAGCGGAGGTGACGCCAGGCTTTTCCCCCGTACTTCCTCAAGCGTTCGGGTCCCAGTTGTAGTCACAACGGGAACAATCTAGAGAAGTAGGAGAACCCATGGATTTGGGGTCCTATGTTTATATGATCCGCCTTGGAGGAGGAGAAGTTGTGGTTGGTTGAAGTGCTCATGCAACGGGCGTAGCTGGTGTAAACGGGCAAGCAATGCAAGCTGGGGTGGAGAATTAGGAAGCCCGGCTGGTGGCAAAATCGGAGGGGAAGACAGACAGGATGAGGCTGCCATACAAGGTGCCCGGGCAAAGTCTAGTCAGGATGCCCAGGAGAAATCTGCTGCCGTGGTGGCGAGGAGGTAGGCCGATGCTGAGGCAGAGAAGGAGAGGGCCACTGAGTAGGCTAGGAATAAGGAGAGCCGCCGGTGACGCCCGCTAGAAGAGGGCGAGAAGTCCCTTGGCACACTTGTAGAAGATGCCATTATGTGGATCTGGGCCAGGCACTTAGCTGATCGGAAGACTGCCGAAGATGCTGAGGAGAGAGCGGAGTTAGGCGCCAAGAAGGCTTGGGGAGACACCTATGCTGAATTGGTCCTTGCTTCTTACATCGTCCCTAAGCCGTTGCCATGTGTTGCTCTCGGGGAGGCTATGATGATTACAAGCGGCGAGGATGATGGCGGAAGGCGTGCACCGATGCCTAATGAATCCAATACTCTTGTGTGGAGTAGAGGAGGAGGAAGCGGTTCTAGAAGGAAAGGGCCCGTCATTGGTGGTGACCTGCCGGTATCGGACCTGCATAGACAAAAGAAAAGAAAAGGATGAGCAGCATCAATAATTATTAAAGGAATTAAAGATGCCTTGGGTTAACTGAACCAATAGTATATGCAAGTGCGGTCCTCGCTTTTGGTCCTTAAAGACATGGTGTGGTATTCTTGAATACCCTGTCATTAGAGAAAAGAGATGTTAGACAAGTAGTATGTTCAATGCGTGTGTGAAATGGAGAATGAATTAGTAAAGATCGCATTTTGTGTTAACTGTTCGGATGTTCCTCCCATGTTTTCAGGCGTCCCGTACTTGCATGGGCATACTTATCGTTACATTTAACAAAAAAGCGGTTGTGAGTGTTGTGTCCCAAGTTGGTGATTCCAGGGGGTGTTATTGAGTGCGTCGCTCTGGGTTGTAGTTCCAAAGGGGCAGAATTGAGTACCGCGCTTTGGGTTGTTGTTCCAGAGGGGTGAGATAGAGTACCGCGCTCTGGGTTGTTGTTCCAGAGGGGTGAGACAGAGTACCGCACTCTGGGTTGTTGTTCCAGAGGGGTGAGATAGAGCGCAGGCTTCTAGTAAGTTTCCTTCATCTTAGGAAACCCGTAGTTTGTGAAGCCCAGCTAGAGCGCCTGCTGTTTTTTCTTGGGTTGCCCGGGATTAAACTCAAGAGTAGCGGAGGCGTATGACGTCGCGTTATGCGGTCCGTCCAGAGGGTGGCTCTCCCGTCGTTCATCGGGTTCGAGCGTGTGACGACGTTGTTTATTCGCCGGAGAAAAGCTCCGATCATCAGCGCGTACGGTCCGATCGTGGCCATGAGCTGCACCTAAGCCTTTAGGGCTTCGGGGAAACGATTTAACGTCGGTCTCGGTGCTGTGCCGGGATTCGATAGGTACCCGTAGCCAGGGGGAAGTATACACCGCTCCCGGCTGTATGTTGGGCGGCCCCAAGTCGCGTGGGACTTGGGCGAACGATTCGAGTTAGAGGTTATTTATACTCGGTCACGCCGCGGGCCGGCGGCTCGAGTGGCATGGCCGGCTAACGTGCTCAGGGCACCGGTCGTTGCCAATGTGATTAGGCCGCGGGGTTGGTTCGCGGTTGAGATGGTGGTGCCGGCCCCAATGTCAGGGGCGGGTACGGCGGTCGGAAGTTTGAGTGCAAGCTGGTTGTTAGGATTAACCAAACATGTCATGCACGGAGCAAACTTGGAAGGGAGACAGGAAACTGAACATCACTCCTACGGATATCTCTAGTAGTAGTAGCCTTAGCAATGCCTCGAATTGCAGGAAAGCAAAACATCGTTGAAAGGCCTGAATTGATTGTAAACTAAGTCATGTAGAGTAGAGGTGAAGATGTTCGTTGTTCCATGCCCTTGGGAGTTCGACTCCGTCCATGGTTGAGGGTTTGAAAGTTCCATCGCTGAGCTTCCGTTGTATGACTGTGGGCCTTCCTATCGAGGGGCGAGGCCTGCTGGTGGAGGAAGGACCTGTTGTAAGACGAGGTTGCCGATGTTGAGGTCCTTATGGCGGACTATAGAGTTGAAGTATCGGGCTACTCGTTGCTGATTAAAGCTTGATCCAGGGGACCGGTTCCCGGGTCGGAGATGTTGATCCAGTGTAGTGCGCTCGCGAATTAGCCGTAATGGTTGACTATAGGTCGGACAGAAGCCGTTTGGAGGGCTTACAACACTTGAGGCCTGATAGCAACTAGATCGGTGCAAAAGGCGACCCGCGCGAGGTGAGTTATGAGTCATGGATGCTCATTGTTGCCGCAGTCCTGACGAGCCAAAGGGATGATTTTGAGGGATTTATTGTCGGTGAGTTTTTGTTTAGTGGGAATCTCTAATGAGTGTTGAGTGGCTCAGAGACCCTATGCAGTGCGGATCTCCGATGAGCGTCGAGTGGCTCGAAGGTCCTGCGTAGTGGGAACCCCCGATGAGCATCGAGTGGCTCGGAGATCCTGTGCAATGGGAATCTTTGATGAGCGTTGAGTGGCTCGGAGTTTCCATGCGGATGAGTTCCTCAATGTTGCTCTGTATGTGGCGAAACATGTTCGTGTTGTATCCGCGGACGGTGTAAAACCGACAATATCCTGTAGAGTCCCTTGGCGCGTTCGTCGGACATTTAGGTCTGGGCCATTTGCACGGTTGGGAGTTGCAGGCTGCGAGATGGATTTTCTCGGGGGTGTTGTTGAGAGTAGTATAGATATGGAAGGACGGAGGTCGAAGACGCTTCCTCTTGCTATTACGACTACCTTTGACGTTGCCGGCGTGAGCAAGATTGTGCCTAGCGGTGGAATTAGAGTTGTTGGAGCTCTGGGCGTTATCATGAGGCAGGATGTTGAGGGTAGGAACTTGATTCCTTTACGCTAGATTTTTTCATAGGAAGTAGTCGGCATTCGTGTGGAAGATCTTCTGAATCCTTGATTGTTTTTGATCGGTCCATGCCCCAAGTTTGGAACCAGGTGGCATGCCCTTTGTAAGCTGGACGAGCATGACTCGAGGTGTGGGTTCCTTGACTTCGGCAAAGGTGGTGTTGTATTTGGCGAGGTGGCCTTTAAGAGTTCACAGATGCCTTGGTAACCGTTTGAGACTAAGAAAGGTGTCTCTGGGTATCACGACGTGCATCCTGGATTGCAGGACCGTTCTTTTGGCGGTTTAATCGAGAGTTGAGATAGTTCACGGTGGAAGTCGAGGAAACCATAATGGAGCCATCTTGGATAAGGACGGGGAACTACTTGCATTTTACAGCATCGGCATGTCGGAGTGCTGGCACCACCGGCGCCATTTGGTATTATAGCTAGCCGAAGTGAATGGGTTACGCCTCGTACTACTTTCGCAGATGCTGTGGGCATGCCCCCGCGATTTCCTTACGATCCATGGATCGTGTCGGCGACAATCGGAGGTTGGGCTCCCGCTGCATTATAGAGGTCATGATCTAGTCCAAGACTTTGGAGCCTAGCGCACCTTCTTGGCGGAAGGTCTTTAGCACTCCGTGAGTCTCTAACTTCGGTTGCATGTCGTTGTGGAAGCCGGTAGAAGTGAACTTGAGCCCAGTTGGATGCTAGAAGCGTAGGCGATAAGTATGGACTCATAGCAGCCTGAGTCCGCCTAGCATAGGCTTGAGCATCAAAGCCGGGGACGATCGGGATGACGCGTTCCATTTCTCGTAGTGACCCTGATATTGCTGAGGTTAGAGGTCAGTCGTGCCTTCATGGAATGCCACATGTGGTTCGTTGGAGTGTCAGGGCCACTCAGCTTTGCATGCGATCCTAGTGAATGGATAATTCCTGGAGTGTACCGACGGATGACACCTGCGATCTCTGGCCCATTTTCGATTGCAAGCAATTGATTTCGATTGCCCATAGTGGCACTGATGCCCCTAGTGCTTACGTCCAAATTGGAAATCGGCTGATTGAGAGGAAAGTCTTGTTGGATTCCAACTGGAGGGGCCACATCGAGCGTAATTCTAACTCATGAAACCATGGGACGAGTACCATCCATAGCTATGCGCGTTGGTGCTTGAGCAACATTTCCAACTGCAAAGCCTGACCAATCGAAGCGCATCGAGCTGGAGCGATGTCGGGATTTGGGGTGCCCCCGACTGTAGCGGGACCGGCACCATTCCGAGGAGTGACGCCGGCTAGTCGGTTAGTTTGCGGGGCTGCCCCCAAATGCTGGGTCGATGGTGGAGGAGCATCGGTACTTGCCTCCGTAATGTATGCTTGGCCAGTCGGATCTGAAGTGCTTCTTATCTAGCGAGGAAGGTATTGAAAGCTTCCTCCTACCACTCGAGTCAAGCTTTCAAATTGGTGGCAGGATTCTTGATCATTCTTTTGATGCTCCCCTCGAGTGACGTAATTCGATGGAGGTCTGGTTTTGGAATAGCTGTCGAGTTTGGGCGAGCTGATGTGCACCCGGATTCGGAGGTACTTTGGTCTGACGAGTTGCTGGAAGAGTGGGACTTCGGTTGCGAGCGGCGACAGTTAGGCTCTTCCGAGTAGAAGGTTGGTTACACGAACCCAGTTTGTCACCGTGTTCCTTGGCCGTAAGTGATGATTGTTTGATCATCATTTCCTTTCTGTTATTGTTGTTGTCTCCATGCGAATGTTGGAGTGGATGGCGATGTTTTTAGTGTGGCTGAATCTCCTTCCTCGCCGTGGGCCATTAGCTTCGAAAGAGGAAATTTTTGATGCGGTATGCCACTAGCGGGCGCGGTTCTAAGCAAGATGATGTAGAACGATGATGCGTTGATTTTTTTTTGAAGTTAGCACATAAGGTTGATGTTGATCTTCAACGCCTAGCGTGAGAGCTGCATTCTCATATTTCTTATTAAGCGTGTGAATCTGTGCTTGAGCCGTAGGAGCTCCGGGGTCCACAAGTGGGAGGAGATCCGTTTCCAGTGGGTCCTCCGCCACTCGGGGCGGGTGAGAGGCAGCATTGTCAATTGCGGCCAATATTAGGTTTTGCCAGAATTCCGCTTAGTGCCGGCGAGAGTCATGATGCTTTTCGGACGTACCGCTCAAGGCGCTTCTCGCGGACAAGCCTTTCGATTACATCTTTAAATTGATGGCAATTATTGGTATTGTGCCTGTACATGCCGTGGTACCGACAGTACTTGCCGGTCTTCTTCTCATGATTAGTGGACTCCCTGTTGTATGGTTTCTTGTATTGAAGCGTGTTGCACGTTTGCCGGTAGATTGTTTCGAAGTCTTCATTCAGCGGGGTGTAGATCTTGTTTATCCAGTGAGAGCCGGGCTTTTTGGGTTCTGTAGAAACTTAGTCGTTGTTATGGCTGCCTTGCCTACTGCCATTCAGTCTTTGTTTGTAGGGACCTGCCCCCGTGTCCTTATCAAAGAGCTTTACTATCTGTTTCCCTTTGACGTTGTCATTTATGGCACCCGCATGTGGATTGTTGGGAAGACCGGCCCTGGGGAGTCGGTTTCGTCTCGCCTCTTCTTGACATAAGTATTGCCTAGACTTTTCATGGAAAGCATCGAGGCTTTTTGGCTGCTTCCGATCGATCAATGCCCCGAATTCGGAAGTAGGGAGGACACCTTTGGCTAGTTGACAGAGTACGGTGCAAGGATCTGGATCCTTGACCTCGACGGGCGCGACATTGAACCGGGAGAGGTAGCTTTTGAGCGACTCGGCGGGTCCTTGGCATAGGTTATACAAGGTGAGGGCATTCTTCGGAGTCGGGATGTGCAATCTGAATTGCTTGACCAATTCTGCTGCTAATTGGTTGAAGTTGTTAATGGAATCGAGTGGGAGGCGAGAGAACCATAACAAAGCAGTTCCTGATAAGAAGACTGGGAAGCACTTGCATTTGACCGGATCATTGCCCCGGCTCGAGTCCATTTTCCATTCATATTGATTTAAGAAGGTACAGGGGTCGGTTGTGCCATCATAGAGCGGCGTCTGTGGCATGCTGAAGCGGCGTGGCCATTCAGCTTCATTTACCCTCCTGGTGAAGGGGTTGCGCCTAATGTGTGCTTCCCATGAATCATGCATGTTTCCTTGCCTCTCTCTCATGATCCTTCGGACCATGTCGGGAAGGTATGTTGGATGGGGATCCACCATCAGGACCCATGGGTTTTGGCGAGGTTCCGGGGTCCTATTGCGAGGGCGTTTCCTATGATGGACATCCGGATTGTCTTCCTCCATGTCCTCGACATCTATAAGCGGACCTTGATGAAGAGCGATTGATGCGGATCATGTTCTGGAAGAACGCGGGCCATTGGAATAGCGGGCCCATCATCCTGATTAGCGGTCATTGAGTTGTGTCAAGGAAGAGGTTGGTTCGTAGGACCTGGTCCGTCATTGATAATCAAGCGAGAGTGGTCTCGGTACTATGCCCCCTTACTATATGTGACCGTAGTTCGGTTGCCGTAGCCGCTCCCATTGCCGTTGGCGTAGCCATCGTCGAGAGTGTTGGTGAAAACGGCGACGTTGTTGATGAGACTAAACCTCCTTCTTTGATGCGGGCCCCTTGACTCGGAAGAGGAAGTTTCCGAGACCGTTGGTCGAGGTCGAGTATTGTTCCGAGCTAGTTGAAGTTGATCGACGATGCGCTGACTTTCTTGAAGTTGTCGCATAAGGCCGATGGTATTCCTTAATGCTGGGTTGAGCTCAACATCCGTTTTCTCATATTTTTCATTAAGAGCGCAGATTTGAGCTTGTGTTGCGAGCGCTTCGGGGTCCACAGTAGGAGGGACAATTTCATTAGTGGCTGAGCCTCCTAGTCCTTGTGATTGATCTTCCTTGCTGGGCAAGAGTGGTCGAGGAGTTGCCGATGTTATAGCGTAGCCGAGTGAGGCGGAGTCGAGGCCGAGTGAGGCGGAGTCAAGGCCAAGTGAGACGAAGTCGAGGCCGAGTGAGGCGGGATGCGGAGTCGAGGAATCCAAAGTAGTGGAGTGGAGGCTCGAGGCCGAGGCAAGGGACTTTCGAATCTCTTAGGGCTCGGAGGTACGAACCTTGTGGAGTTTGAGTTTCGAACCCCGTGGGGGTTCGAGTTTCGAACCTGGCGGGGTTCGAACTTCGAAGCCCGTAAGGTGGGAGTTTCGAACCCCGTGGGAGGCTCGAGGCCGAGGCGAGAGGTTCGGGGATCGAGGTTGAGGTTGTTGGGATGTCCCGTCCTCGGTTGCTGCTGAAGAGCCGATCTTTGCGTTCTTTGGTCGCTTTGCCATCGTAAGCGGACTCGACAGCAGGTTTAGCAAGGAACCTTAAACTCGTCGGGGGTCGAGATGACAAGATGCGACTAAGGCGCAAAATCCGAGTTTTCTCAGTGAAAGCACCAAATGTTGACGGCAAAAAATGTCGTAAACACCAATATTCCTAATTACTAGGAATTATAAATATGGTTGCATAGACAAGAACATATTATAGAACATAAACAGTAAATAACACAAGAGATTTATAGTGGTTCGGCCTCAGGGAGGGCCTACGTCCACTTTGAAGAGTTGTAGGAATTTTATTGATCACTTGAAAGATTACAAGGTTGAGATCCTCTCATTACATTAATTGACTATGATATATGAAGCTACAATAGTCATATTTGCAAGAAATAGTAAAATGGACAAGTTTGCCTTTTTTGTTCCTCAAAGAGGAGATGCCATTAATGAAGCTTTATGGAGGTCTCAAAGCCCAAGAATCCCTCTCTTTGAAGTGTGAGGTAGTGGGTTATTTATAGGAAATGGTTAGGTAGAGGTTAGGTAGGAGTAGGTAGAAATGGGGACCATCTTCAAGAAATTCGCGCCTCCAGCTGTCTGTAACGACCCGGGATTTTGGGGCCAATTTAAAAATTTTAATTTAGAAATTTTAATGGATTTTATATATTTAAAATAAGTTATTTTAACTAATAACGACTGAAAATTTATTTTAAAATGAATAAATTCAATTTAATTATAAAAGGAGTTTAAAACAGCGATGCAGTTTGAAAATTTGAATTTGAACTTTGACTGACTGTACAGGATTCATTTTAAATCAGAATTGAGCGAAACAAGAAATATTTAAATCTGTTTAATCATATCTTTCTAACGAATCTGAAAAACTGAAATTCCACTTTATAAATCAAAAGTTATGCCCAGTTTAAAATTTAGAAAAGTCGCTGTAGAATTTATATATATTTTAATTAAATATATTGGCCTTAAAAATAGTCATTTTACAAACGACCTCGGTTTTCGACGAAACCACTTTTGTTGGAACCGGAATGTCAAATTATTGCTAAGCTTCAATTTTCATAATTTTTCAAATTAATATGTGAGCGTGGTGAAAGAAAATGTGTTTTGACTATTTCAGTCAAATTTAATCGACTAGAAAATAGCCATTTTTCAAACAGTCTCAGAATTCAACGAAATTAGTCTTGTTAGAACAGTATCGTCAAAACATAACTAGAAATAATTTTTCTGTAATTTTTAGAGCCCGTATGGGGCCCCGGTAATTTAAAATGTACGTTTGAATTTATTAATTAAATGATTTATAACTTAATTTAAAGAAAAACATATCGTAACAGCCGAACTGGGTTACGAAACATATTCCATTGTGTCCGGGGCAGGGGTTATTAGCTAGGGGCGACACTCGTTGGGTTCGATTCGGAGTTAGTATCAACGAACAAATATTTTCTAGAATTAAACAATTAAATAAATAAAATAAAATTGGAAATACACGTATATATACGGTCAAATACCGTAACCCTAATCCCTTTCTAAACGTACAGCCGCCATCTAAACAAATGAATAGCCGACCTTCTCAGAACTTGGATCCACAATTTCTTCTAATCCATGAATCGTTTACACCAACTTTTAATTACAAAATAGAAGAGCTTCTAGAGGACTTGAATTTCATACGGTTAAGATTGGAATTACTGTTGGGGATTGGGAGAATTTGCTGACCAAAGTCGCAACCTTGGGGGCGGATTTCGAGGGGGCTGAGACCACCGAGCTCGCCTGGGTTCCTGGCGTGGAGGCGGCGTTCGTTGGTGCTCTGGGCTGTGGCGTCGGATCGGGTTCTGGTCATCCGGTGGGAGGCGCGCATAGGAAGGATCGAAGTCGATGTTATGGGTTCTGTTTCAGGCAGTTACGAATGTGAGGGAAGAAGAAGAACGGTTAAAGGGGGTAGGAATAAGTCAAAGTAATCGAGTTAATTTTATATTATTTATTTCAAAATTGAAATTGAATGTTTAAAAGACCGTAACTCTCTCAAACAACGACAAAATTCAGAAATTTCAGAAGCATTAAAATCGTGAAGAGGAGATCTACACAATGAAACCAACTAGAGCCGAAACAGAGCAAATCAAAATTCAAGGAAATTTCTGATCTGAATAGCAATGTGAGATTTCTGTTTTTTTTTAAATAATTAATTAATTTGATTATTTTATTTGCTATGTGATGCTTGTACGTGTATGAATTAGATCTGCTTGTTCTGATATGTTGGACGATGATCGATCTATAGTTTGTGTTAAATAATTATAGATCTGAATATGTTGATTTAATTTAAACCAATTTCTTTTTGACAAAATTTGGTGAATCATGAGTATTAGATTCAATATCAAAATTATGTCATCAGTTTTGTGAGTTGAATTAGACTGTCAATGCAATATAGGATAAAATGTCATCATATTTATGTTATCATTCTTGTTGAATTATTTTGTTAAAAATAAAATTTACATTTTATGTAAATATGACATTAGAAATAAATTTTACATTCTTATGTAAAAAGTGATATTAAAATTGGAACTTACTTTTTCATTGTAAAATGTGACATTATAGTAAAATCAACATTTTTAATTGAAATATATTATGCAAATCAAAACAACATTTTTATTTGAAATGAATTATGCATATAAAATGACCTTTTGATTTGAAACCTGTTATGAAAATAACATCTTTGTCAAAGTATGATTATAGAGATAAAAATCACAATTTTGTGAAAACATGTTTATTGAAAATAGAAATAACATTTTTATAGAAATTTGTTATATAAATAAAAACACATTTTTGGTCGAAACTTGTTTAGTGAATAAAAATCACATTCTTGTCAAAACAAGATTATAGAAATAAAAACAACCTTTTTATTTGAAATATGTTTTGTAAATCAAAATAACAATTTTTTTATTAGAAATTTGCAATGATCACATTTTTAGAAATGTGTTGTGAAAATCAAAATGACACTTTTGATTAGAAATTTGTAATGAAAATAAAAGCAACATTTTTATACCATGAAAAGGACTAGACAAAAAAAAAAATCATATTTTGATACTAGAAATGTTAATATTAGAAAAATCATATTTTGATACTAGAAATGTTAACATTAGAAAAATTATATTTTGACACTAGAAATGTTAACATTAGAAAAATCATATTTTGACACTAGAAATGTTAACATTAGAAAAATCATATTTTGACACTAGAAATGTTAACATTAGAAAAATTATATTTTGACACTAGAAATGTTAACATTAGAAAAATTATATTTTGATACTAGAAATGTTAACGTTAGAAAAATTATATTTTCACACTAGAAATGTTAACCTTAGAAAAAAATATATTTTGACACTAGAAATGTTAACATTAGAAAAATCATATTTTAATACTAGAAATGTTAACATTAGAAAAATCATAGTTTGTTATAAAAAGTTGCATTAGAATAAAATCATGTTTTGTTATAAAAAGTTTTCATTGGAATAAAATGAGTTTAACCAAATTTATCACTTTTGGTCCATAAAATGAGTTTAAACAAAATTCTCATTTTGTTTGCATTAGAAGTTAATAAACAAAATCATCATATTTGTTTACATTAAAAAGAAGAATTGAAAATGTATCATTTTTTTATATACATTAAAAAGAAGAAGTTAAGAATGTATATTTCTTACATTAAAAAGAATGAGTTAGAATGTATATTTTTATATACATTAAAAAGAATGAATTAGTAATGGACATTTTTGTCACATTAAAAAGTATGAAGTAGAAATACACCTTTGCCATTAAAATGAATGAGGCTAAAAATATACATTTTGGTAAATAAATATGAGTTAAGATTTTTATTGTCATTTGTCAACAATAAAAAGAATTGAATTAAAAGATTAGATTTTATTGCCATTTGTTCACAATAAAAAGTATTGAAATGTATGTATGAATGTTGAAATGTGTGATGGGTTAAATATAATGTTTAGTATACTCAAGTTTGAATATTACACTCCCATTTACAAGTTACCTGACTTGTTTATGTGATTGGGACGATAATTTTCACACATCGCCCAAGTGCACAAATAATTTATTATTTGTTTGATGAATGAAACCCCACACGGGTATTGGGATGATATTGGACGCACACTAATCCCAATATTTAGTTATCTGTCAATCGATGGATTGATAGTCTGTGATGAGCGTTAGTTATTTACTTTAATGCTCACACAGTTATAAATTCCACATTGGGTGTTATTTGAATGCTTAGTAATTATTTATCATGATTGTCGATTACATACAATATATGGTTGTTGATTGAGTCACATTCCAATAAAGAAAATTTTAGAAAATGTCTTAGAAAAAGAATATTTTAGAAAAAGAATATATTTTGGAAAAATATATTTTATTGAATGAATTAGTTATTATCTAAAATAAATCATTAAATTAAGATTTAATGAAGTTTTCAAAATTAGTGAATATTTAATTGAAATTAAATTAAATAAACTGGATTTTGGGTTTGTCGTGAATGGTGACTTCAATAACACCTTTCTTAAACCCAGTTGAGAAATGAATAAATCTTTTAATTAAGATTATTAAAAGTTTTCAATTTATATTTAGTAATTGAAATAAGATAAAATGTGAGTCGGGTTTATTGTGAACTGTGTTTCTAAGCGACATTTGTTCTTTAACCCATCTGACAGTGAAAGTATGATTTGGAATATATAAATCTTTTATTAAGATTTAAATGGAAATTTTCCAAAAGTAAGGTTTTCCAATTTAATATATTAAAATGGAATTGAATAGGATTCAAATTAATTATAACCGAGATAAGCTTCTGTAAAAGAAGACCGATACTACATATGGAATTTAAGAGGCCTTGCTGTTATTCCATTTATATTATTGGTTGGATACAGAAATTTATAACGATTATATATTCATTTGTTTTCTATGAAGATTCCATATTTTATGAAAGACGATTTTGGGTTTACTGTGAACTATGTTTTAAATGACATTAGTTCTTTAACTCAGTTAAGAATAAGATTTATTTCTTAAATCTAAAGAATCATTTAATAATGATTTTTGATATTTAAAACCAAATGGTGTTTTGAATAAATCTTTAAAAGAAAGATTTAAGAGTAAACGTAAAGAATTTATCTTTGATAGAATAATTTGAATATTTATTTAAAAGAATATTTTGAATTGGAATGAGGCATTGGATGTGTTTTTATAGTACTCGATTTTTTTTTAATTATAAAAATATGAGAGTTATTCAGAAAGGCCGGGTTTAACCCATTCCGAATAATTACTACGACGATGAAGAGTCGAATATGAAGATGGTGGTTGAAGACCGACGATCTTCACATGGAATGAATGTGTTACTACAGAGACCCTTGATGGGAGTAGCTACCTTGAAGGGGCTTCAGTGGTGGCCGTCCGGACTATTGTTGATTGTTCGGATTTGGTTTTCGCTCAGACCCAGAGCATAAGCTAGTAAATGGATGCGTGTCTGACATTGAATTTCGTTCCATGTGAATTAAATCGATTTCTATTAATGTATGTCTGTTTGGTGGTAGAGAATTTATTCTCTACTTAACACCCGGGTATACATTAATAGTGATTGATCGCATGGCGTGAATTGTCAATGTGGCACGCCAAGATGCAATTGATCAAGGCTTTTGTTGAAAAGCAGGGCCTTGTGGGATGATCAATGTATAGCCTATTATGGCATATCTTTGTGTATATCGTGACTTCGTGAGCCTCACACCCCGGAATGAGTCAAAAACGGGATATGGACCGTAAGGAGTGCACACGTTTCTTTCTAGCTAGTGGTAGTGTCAGTGCTTAAACTGGCTGGTATTGTACTTATGTGGATGATGGATTTTGAGGCGCCTCGGATTTTTATAGGCCATTAGTGGTCATACTATAGGTTCAAAGGAACCGGGAAACGTGTGTTCAGGCATAACCAATTCACTGCCGATAGGCAGGGACCGGCCCTACCGCTCCAAGGGTTGCCCATAGGTGTGATCCTGAGGCATTTGCTATAGTGTCTCGAATCGGAGAGGAGCTTGCCCCTAGCCTCGACTCATGATGGAAATCCAATTTCCAATACGACCTTGAGGTTCTGATTGTAGAACTAGTATGGCGACATAGTAGGATGGGGTACTATGCCGTCTATGATTAATACATTATGATTGAAATTGTTTTTGAAATATATTTATACCCATACATATACACACTAATATTAAGCCCGTTTTATCGTATCAAGCATCTTTTGACCATTATAAGGTAAAACCCTATCCTCCGGTTTGCGTTGCATTGTGTGATGGGACATGGGTCTTATAATGGTTTCATTTTTCTAAAAAAAAGCATTGCGTTGTTTAACGATTTACTTTAATTTATGCACTGGCAATCCAATGGAGTAAACCCGTTCCGCGTCAGCGGCGTGGTCCTGTGATTAGCCTTATGAGATAAGTTTAGTTAAGATTTCTCATACCAGTCCCATGACTGACCTGTAGTTTGTTTCACTGGCAAACTCGGGTGCCCATATTTTCCACATGGGCAGTCGAGTAGCTTTTTGCAGATATATTTACAGGATCCTGGCCTACAGCTGAAGCGATATTCGGAAAGCTTTGTATCCGTGTATTCCTTTCGGTTGTATGTTTTGTATTATTTTTCTGCTGCTATTTAAATGTAATTTAAAACTCTGATATTATTGTATTTCTATTTCTGTAATAAGTATTCATACTCTGTTACATTCTTGTACTCTGATGTAATTGTTGTAATCAGCAATAAAATGTTCTTCAGTTTGTGTTCTGTTGTGTGTTGTTCTCAAAGCAATTCAGGCTTCCCTTTACTGGGAAGTTTGGGTCGTCACATGTGGTATTTGAGATTTGGTTTACAGAGCTCGAGAACAAGACACATTAGAACTGAACGAAAGAATTCATCAGAGATTGGATTAGTAATATCCAATGAGAATAACTCGTTAGAGATAGGATCAATAATATCCTAGAACGAGTGTGAAGAGTATTAAATTTTTAAAAATGAAAACAAATTTAGTTTTGGAAATTTTATCTTAATATACGTATTTGAGTATATTATATTTTAATGTGGACAATCGAGTATATAAGGATTTTAAAAATACGAGTAATTAACGGATATTCGAGGTTTTAATATACTGGGTAGATATAGAATCACACTCTAGTCGCCCGGAGATAATTCTGTTGATAGGTCGACCATCACCAGTATTTATGTTCGAGTTTCAAAAGTGGAATTTCTATATATTTCCATTGACTGGTATGAGAACCAACACTTAGTCAGTACACATTGCTATGATTTGCACTAAGAATATGATTTTTGACTATATACAAAGATTATATATTTAAAAAGTTAATCACCTAATTGATTGCTGGTTGTGATGTTTGATTATTAATAAAAGTATAGAAATAATAATTAATTTAATTAATAAGGTTATGGAAACCAATAAAGTTGAGTTGGTAAAATTAAACAACTTTTAGCTTCGTTCCTTTTCGAGGACGAAAAGATTTAAGTGGGGGCGATTGTAACGACCCGGAATTTTGGGGCCAATTTAAAATTTTTAATTTAGAAATTTTAATGGATTTTATATATTTAAAATAAGTTATTTTAACTAATAATGACTGAAAATTTATTTTAAAATGAATAAATTCAATTTAATTATAAAAAGAGTTTAAAACAGCGCTGTAGTTTGAAAATTTGAATTTGAACTTTGACTGAATGTACAGGATCCATTTTAAATCAGAATTGAGCGAAACAAGAAATATTTAAATCTGTTTAATCATATCTTTCTAACTAATCTGAAAAACCGAAATTCCACTTTATGAGTCAAAAGTTATGTCCAGTTTAAAATTTAGAAAAGTCGCTGTAGAATTTATATATATTTTAATTAAATATATTGGCCTTACAAATAGTCATTTTACAAACGACCTCGGTTTTCGACGAAACCACTTTTGTTGGAACCGGAATGTCAAATTATTGCTAAGTTTTAATTTTCATAATTTTTCGAATTAATATGTGAGCGTGGTGAAAGAAAATGTGTTTTGACTATTTCAGTCAAATTTAATCGACTAGAAAATAGCCATTTTTCAAACAGTCTCAGAATTCAACGAAATTAGTCTTGTTAGAACAGTATCGTCAAAACATAACTAGAAATAATTTTTTTGTAATTTTTAGAGCCCGTATGAGGCCCCGGTAATTTAAAATGTACGTTTGAATTTAATAATTAAATGATTTATAACTTAATTTAAAGAAAAACATATCGTAACAGCCGAACTGGGTTACGAAACATATTCCATTGTGTCCGGGGCGGGGGTTATTAGCTGGGGGCGACACTCGTTGGGTTCGATTCGGAGTTAGTATCAACGAACAAATATTTTCTTGAATTAAACAATTAAATAAAATTGGAAATACACGTATATATACGGTCAAATACCGTAACCCTAATCCCTTTCTAAACGTACAACCGCCATCTAAACAAATGAATGGCCGACCTTCTCAGAACTTGGATCCACAATTTCTTCTAATCCATGAATCGTTTACACCAACTTTTAATTACAAAATAGAAGAGCTTCGAGAGGACTTGAATTTCATACGGTTAAGATTGGAATTACTGTTGGGGATTGGGAGAATTTGCTGACCAAAGTCGCAACCTTGGGGGCGGATTTCGAGGGGGCTGAGACCACCGAGCTCGCCTGGGTTCCTGGCGTGGGGGCGGCGTTCGTTGGCGCTCCGGGCAGTGGCGTCAGATCGGGTTCTGGTCATCCGGTGGGAGGCGCGCATAGGAAGGATCGAAGTCGATGTTATGGGTTCTGTTTCAGGCAGTTACGAACGTGAGGGAAGAAGAAGAACAGTCAAAGGGGGTAGGAATAAGTCAAAGTAATTGAATTAATTTTATATTATTTATTTTAAATTAAAATTGAATGTTTAAAAGACGGTAACTCTCTCAAACAACGACGAAATTCAGAAATTTCAGAAGCATTAAAATCGTGAAGAGGAGATCTACACAACGAAACCAACTAGAGCCGAAACAGAGCAAATCAAAATTCAAGGAAATTTCTGATCTGAATAGCAATGTGAGATTTCTGTTTTCTTTTAAAATAATTAATTAATTTGATTATTTTAATTGCTATGTGATGCTTGTACGTGTATGAATTAGATCTGCTTGTTCTGGTATGTTGGAAGATGATCGATCTATAGTTTATGTTAAATAATTATAGGTCTGAATATGTTGATTTAATTTAAATCAATTTCTTTTTGACAAAATTTGGTGAATCATGAGTATTAGATTCAATATAAAAATTATGTCATCACTTTTGTGAGTTGAATTAGACTGTCAATGCAATATAGGATAAAATGTCATCATTTTTATGTTATCATTCTTGTTGAATTATTTTGTTAAAAATAAAATTTACATTTTATGTAAATATGACATTAGAAATAAATTTTACATTCTTATGTAAAAAGTGATATTAAAATTGGAACTTACTTTTTCATTGTAAAATGTGACATTATAGTAAAATCAACATTTTAATTGAAATATATTATGCAAATCAAAACAACATTTTTATTTGAAATGAATTATGCATATAAAATGACCTTTTGATTTGAAACCTGTTATGAAAATAACATCTTTGTCAAAGTATGATTATAGAGATAAAAATCACAATTTTGTGAAAACATGTTTATTGAAAATAGAAATAACATTTTTATAGAAATTTGTTATATAAATAAAAACACATTTTTGGTCGAAACTTGTTTAGTGAATAAAAATCACATTCTTGTCAAAACATGATTATAGAAATAAAAACAACCTTTTTATTTGAAATATGTTTTGTAAATCAAAATAATAATTTTTTATTAGAAATTTGCAATGATCACATTTTTAGAAATGTGTTGTGAAAATCAAAATGACACTTTTGATTAGAAATTTGTAATGAAAATAAAAACAACATTTTTATACCATGAAAAGGACTAGACAAAAAAAATCATATTTTGATACTAGAAATGTTAACATTAGAAAAATCATATTTTGATACTAGAAATGTTAACATTAGAAAAATTATATTTTGACACTAGAAAAGTTAACATTAGAAAAATCATATTTTGACACTAGAAATGTTAACATTAGAAAAATCATATTTTGACACTAGAAATGTTAACATTAGAAAAATCATATTTTGACACTAGAAATGTTAACATTAGAAAAATTATATTTTGATACTAGAAATGTTAACATTAGAAAAATTATATTTTGATACCAGAAATGTTAACATTAGAAAAATTATATTTTGACACAAGAAATGTTAACATTAGAAAAATTATATTTTGACACTAGAAATGTTAACATTAGAAAAATCATATTTTGATACTAGAAATGTTAACATTAGAAAAATCATAGTTTGTTATAAAAAGTTGCATTAGAATAAAATCATGTTTTGTTATAAAAAGTTTTCATTAGAATAAAATGAGTTTAACCAAATTTATCACTTTTGGTCCATAAAATGAGTTTAAACAAAATTCTCATTTTGTTTGCATTAGAAGTTAATAAACAAAATCATCATATTTGTTTACATTAAAAAGAAGAATTGAAAATGTATCATTTTTTTATATACATTAAAAAGAAGAAGTTAAGAATGTATATTTCTAACATTAAAAAGAATGAGTTAGAATGTATATTTTTATATACATTAAAAAGAATGAATTAGTAATGGACATTTTTGTCACATTAAAAAGTATGAAGTAGAAATACACCTTTGCCATTAAAATGAATGAGGCTAAAAATATACATTTTGGTAAATAAATATGAGTTAAGATTTTTATTGTCATTTGTCAACAATAAAAAGAATTAAATTAAAAGATTAGATTTTATTGCCATTTGTTCACAATAAAAAGTATTGAAATGTATGTATGAATGTTGAAATGTGTGATGGGTTAAATATAATGTTTAGTATACTCAAGTTTGAATATTATACTCCCATTTACAAGTTACCCGACTTGTTTATGTGATTGGGACGATAATTTTCACACATCGCCCAAGTGCACAAATAATTTATTATTTGTTTGATGAATGAAACCCCACACGGGTATTGGGATGATATTGGACACACACTAATCCCAATATTTAGTTATCTGTCAATCGATGGATTGACAGTCTGTGATGAGCGTTAGTTATTTACTTTAATGCTCACACAGTTATAAATTCCACTTTGGGTGTTATTTGAATGCTTGGTAATTATTTATCATGATTGTCCATTACATACAATATATGGTTGTTGATTGAGTCACATTCCAATAAATAATATTTTAGAAAATGTCTTAGAAAAAGAATATTTTAGAAAAAGAATATATTTTCGAAAAATATATTTTATTGAATGAATTAGTTATTAACTAAAATAAATCATTATAAGATTTAATGAAGTTTTCAAAATTAGTGAATATTTAATTGAAATTAAATTAAATAAACTGGATTTTTGGTTTGTCGTGAATGGTGACTTCAATAACACCTTTCTTAAACCCAGTTGAGAAATGAATAAATCTTTTAATTAAGATTATTAAAAGTTTTCAATTTATATTTAGTAATTGAAATAAGATAAAATGTGAGTCGGGTTTATTGTGAACTGTGTTTCTAAGCGACATTTGTTCTTTAACCCAACTGACAGTGAAAGTATGATTTGGAATTTATAAATCTTTTATTAAGATTTAAATGGAAATTTTCCAAAAGTAAGGTTTTCCAATTTAATATATTAAAATGGAATTGAATAGGATTCGAATTAATTATAACCGAGATAAGCTTCTGTAAAAGAAGACCGATACTACATATGGAATTTAAGAGGCCTTGCTGTTATTCCATTTATATTATTGGTTGGATATAGAAATTTATAACGATTATATATTGATTTGTTTTCTATGAAGATTCCATATTTTATGGAAGACGATTTTGGGTTTACCGTGAACTATGTTTTAAATGACATTAGTTCTTTAACTCAGTTGAGAATAAGATTTATTTCTTAAATCTAAAGAATCATTTAATAATGATTTTTGATATTTAAAACCAAATGGTGTTTTGAATAAATCTTTAAAAGAAAGATTTAAGAGTAAATGTAAAGAATTTATCTTTGACAGAATAATTTGAATATTTTATTTAAAAGAATATTCTGAATTGGAATGAGGCGTTGGATGTGTTTTTATAGTACTCGAATTTTTTTTAATTATAAAAATACGAGAGTTATTCGGGAAGACCGGGTTTAACCCATTCCGAATAATTACTACGGCGATGAAGAGTCAAAGATGAAGTCGGTGGTTGAAGACCGACGATCTTCACATCGAATGGATGTGTTGCTACAGAGACCCTTGATGGGTGTAGCTACCTTGAAGGGGCTTCAGTGGTGGCCGTCCGGACTATTGTTGATTGTTCGGATTTGGTTTTCGCTCAGACCCAGAGCATAAGCTAGTAAATGGATGCGTGTCTGACATTGGATTTCGTTCCATGTGAATTAAATCGATTTCTATTAATGTATGTCTGTTTGGTGGTAGAGAATTTATTCTCTACTTAACACCCGGGTATACATTAATAGTGATTGATCGCATGGCGTGAATTGTCAATGTGGCACGCCAAGATGCAATTGATCAAGGCTTTTGTTGAAAAGCAGGGCCTTGTGGGATGATCAAAGTATAGCCTATTATGACATAGCTTTGTGTATATCGTGACTTCGCGAGCCCCACACCCCGGAATGAGTCAAAAACGAGATATGGACCGTAAGGAGTGCACACTTTTCTTTCTAGCTAGTGGTAGTGTCAGTGCTTAAACTGGCTGGCATTGTACTTATGTGGATGATGGATTTTGAGGCGCCTCGGATTTTTATAGGCCGTTAGTGGTCATACTATAGGTTCAAAGGTACCGGGAAACGTGTGTTCAGGCATAACCAATCCACTGCCGATAGGCAGGGACCGGCCCTACCGCTCCAAGGGTTGCCCATAGGTGTGATCCTGAGGCATTTGCTAGAGTGTCTCGAATCGGAGAGGAGCTTGCCCCTAGCCTCGACTCATGATGGAAATCCAATTTCCAATACGACCTTGCGGTTTTGATTGTAGAACTAGTATGGCGACATAGTAGGATGGGGTATTGTGCCGTCTATGATTAATACATTATGATTGAAATTGTTTTTGAAATATATATATACCCATATATATACACACTAATATTAAGCCCGTTTTATCGTATCAAGCATCTTTTGACCATTATAAGGTAAAACCCTATCCTCCGGTTTGCGTTGCATTGTGTGATAGGACTTGGGTCTTATAATGGTTTCATTTTTCTAAAAAAAAGCATTGCGTTGTTTAACGATTTACTTTAATTTATGCACTGGCAATCCAATGGAGTAAAACCGTTCGGCGTCAGCGGCATGGTCCTGTGATTAGCCTTATCAGATAAGTTTAGTTAAGATTTCTCATACCAGTCCCATGATTGACCCGTAGTTTGTTTCACTGGCAAACTCGGGTGCCCATATTTTCCACACGGGCAGTCGAGTAGCTTTTTGCAGATATATTTACAGGATCCTGGCCTACAGCTGAAGCGATATTCGGAAAGCTTTGTATCCGTGTATTCCTTTCGGTTGTATGTTTTGTATTATTTTTCCGCTGCTATTTAAATGTAATTTAAAACTCTGATATTATTGTATTTTTATTTCTGTAATAAGTATTCATACTCTGTTACATTCTTGTACTCTGATGTAATTGTTGTAATCAGCAATAAAATGTTCTTCAGTTTGTGTTCTGTTGTGTGTTGTTCTCAAAGCAATTCAGGCTTTCCTTTACTGGGAAGTTTGGGTCGTCACACTGTCGGCCACGGAAAATTCATACCTGGGTGGAGGTACGAAATTTCGCACCTGCTAGGTGCGAAAATTCGCACCTCCCAGGTACGAAATTTCGTACCTGTTAGGTACGAAATTTCGCACCTTCAAGGTACGAAATTTCGCACCTTGGCAGGGTGCGAAGTTTGTTTGGAGGGGACGTGGCCGAGGTTCGTTGGCGCGGTATGTTGGTTCTTTTGGGGCGTCGAAGCTCCTCAGCACGAAGTGAAGGAATCTATCATTTAGCTGGTCCGAAGTGAAGGAATCTAAGCTTTCGAGATGGAGAAAATCGGATGAATCGGGCGGTGCCCACAGTTTCGACCTAACCGGTTAGGTCGATCGCCGCCGGGACTGTGGGGCCCCGGACCCCCACTGGAGCTGCGCCCAGACCCGCTTGACGGCTCGCCTTCGGCTCGTATGCTGATGGATACTGATGGAGGTTGCGTCTGTGGGATGCGACATCCTGCTAGTGGCCAGACTCGAGTCTTCTGATACTGGCCCCCGGATGATATTGGCGACACCTCCGGGCTATAATATCACGCGGTATGTTGAGTCGAGCGTGTCTTGAGTACTTTTGGTGACCGTACCAAAAGGCCGGTTAACAATTAGAATTAAAGTTGCATTTTGTTTGCAATTTCAGATGCGAACAAAACATTAGAACTAAAGTTGCATTTTTGTTTGCAATTTCAGATGCAAACAAAACAATAGAATTAAAGTTGCATTTTTGTTTGCAATTTCAGATGCAAACAAAACAATAGAATTAAAGTTGCATTTTTGTTTGCAATTTCAGATGCAAACAAAACATTAGAATTAAAGTTGCATTTTTGTTTGTAATTTCAGATGCAAACAAAACATTAGAATTAAAGTTGCATTTTTGTTTGCAATTTCAGATGCAAACAAAACATTAGAATTAAAGTTGCATTTTTGTTTGCAATTTTAGATGAAACAAGATGCAAACAAAACAATAGAATTAAAGTTAAGTTTTTGATTGCAATTTTAGATGCAAACAAAACATTTGAATTAAAGTTGCATTTTTGTTTGCAATTTTAGATGCAAACAAAACATTTAATTAAAGATTACATTTTTTATTTGAATATTTAGATGCAAATAAACACCGTAGGAAAAAGTTGCATTTTGTTTGCAAATTTAGATGCAAACAAAACATTTTATTAAAGATTACATTTTTATTTGCATATTTAGATGTAAATAAACACCTAAAGAAAAATTACATTTTTATTTGCATATTTAGATGCAAATAAACATCGCAGAAAAAGATTACATTTTTATTTGCATATTTAGATGCAAATAAACACCGTAGCAAAAAAGTTGCATTTTTGTTTGCAAATTTAGTTGCAAACAAAACATTTAATTAAAGTTGCATTTATGTTTGCAATTTTAGATGTAAATAAAAACATTATAATAAAAGTTACATTTTGTTTACATTTTAGATGTAAATAAAAACATGAATTAAAGGGTTACATTTTTATTTGCAATTTTGATATAAATGAAAACATAGAATAAAAAGTTATATTTTTATTTACATTTATATGTAAATAAAAGAACAGATTATAGTGTTACATTTTTATTTACATTTTAGATGTAAATAAACGCTAATATTTAAAGGATACATTTTAGTTGTAGTAAATTGCTAGAAATAAAGAGTTGCATTTTTATTGTCATTTTAGAGTCAATAAAAAGAATAGATTTTAACATGGCATTTTTATTGTCATTGTAGAGAAGAAAAAAGAATAGATTTTAAAAGTCACATTTTTATTGACATTTTATATGAAATAAAAGAATAGACTTAAATGTCAAGATTTTTATTGTTACTTTAGATACAATAAAAGTAATAGAATTAAAATCATGTCTTATTTATCATTTGGTTTCAACAAAAAGAGTGAACATTAGGAAAATATATTTCCAATGTAATTTAATTACCATTGGAAATAATTAGTCATTAAAAATATGATTTATTCCAAATCATCATTTTATCATGTTAGAAGAATTATGAAAATCATATATAAATCTGTAACATGAATATAGACTGTGTTTGGCTTGCTTGTGATTGTTTGAAAAGTTGTTGAAACTGCCAATGATTTTTATATATATATATATATATATATATATATATATATATATATATAAATTAGAATTAAAACGAATCGCGCGCGGTAGTTCGCGTTTCGGCAATCGTAACTTCTAACGATTATACCGTAAGATCCAACCGTCGGATTTTCCCAAAACTGGAACCGTTAGGACCGCTTTGGGAAGATCTTTTCAATGATATGAATTTTGTTAAAATCCAACGGTTAGATTTTAAAATATGTGTAAATCAAATTTTTGTAAAAACAGCGCCAGGGCCACCCATCGACCCGAAGCGTCATTAATTAAATTTGGCTATTTTTATATAAACAAAAATAACAATTAATCGTTATTAAATACCACTAACGAGATGAAATTATTTTTAAAATATATATATATGCGAGGATCATTTGAAAAGACTGAGTTAAATCTCATTTCAAATGGTCATACGATGATCTAAATTGAAGATCTTAAAGACGACAATTGAAGACCGGCGATCTTCACATTGAAAGGATAACTACTGATGCATGGCATTGGCTAGCCACCAATAAAGGGTTAAAGTGGTAGTTGTCCGGACGTACTTGTTGATCGTCCGGATACGCGAGCACCTAGGTGACTCCAGCTTCGTTCAGACCCAGAACGGACTTGTAAATGGATGTGCGTTCGACATTGAACTTCATTCCGTGTAATTAAATTGATATCTATCAATATATTTCTGTGGTAGCGGAGAATTTATTCTCTTGCTAAACACCCTTCTTTGAGACGCACGAGCTCGAAGGTTATATATTGGTAGTTATCGATCGCATGGTAGGGACTGTCAATATGACATGCCAAGATGCAATTGATTGAGGCTTTAGTTGAAAAGCAGAGTCTTGTGGATGATGATCAAAGCATAGCCTATTTAGGCATAGCTTTGTGTATTTCATTACCTCACGAGCCTCACACCCCGGTAGAGTCAAAAACGGGACAAGGGAACGTAGGGAGTGCACACGTTTCTTTCTAGCTAGAAGTGGTGTTTGAGTTTTTACAAGGCCCGACATTTTTACTTATGTGGTTGATGGAATGAGGCACCTTGGATATTTTATTGGTCGCCAATGGCCAATTTATAGGTCCAATAGGATCGGGAAGCGTATGTTCAGGAATTGCCAATCCACTAAAGTATTTGTGGACCGGCCCTGTAGGATCCAAGGGTTCGCCAACGTCCGAATCCTAAGACATTGCTAGAGTGTCTCGAATTGGTTAGGAGATCGTCCCTAGCCTTGACTCATGATGGAAACCAACCTCCAATATGACATTACGGTCTTGATTGTAAACCTATATATGGCGATATAGTATATGGTGGCTATGCCGTCTAGGATTGATACATTTACCTTGAAGTATTTTTGGAACATATTATACACTAATAATAATATTAAAGATATTATTTTCAACGTATCAAGCATTTTTTGATCATTATATGGTAAAACTCTATCCTCCGTTTGCGTTGCATTGTGTGATGGGACATGAGTCTTATAATGATTTCATTTTCTAAAAAGCATTGCGTTATTTCTAACTTAAAAGTTTATAAACCTTATGCACTAGCAATCCAATGGAGTAAACCCGTTCCACATTAGCGGCGTGGTCCAGTGATTAGCCATATTATTAATGTAGTAAGATTTCTCACACCAGTCCCATGACTGACTCGTAGTTTGTCTCACTTTGCAATCTCGGGTGCCCTCTTTTCCACACGGGCAGTCGAGTGATTTGATTTGCAGATATTTATCTATTGAGCAGGATCCTGGATCGAAGCTCAAAGCTGTGTCCAGAGCATGGATTGTCTTCCGATGTATCAGTTTATTCATTTCCGCTGCATTGTATTAAATCTATTGTAAATTTAATCTTCCGCTGTTGTATTATATTCGATATACTCTGATATATTCTGATGTAACATTATTATGATGTAATAAAAGTCTTTTGTTATTTGTTCTGATGTGTTGTTTTCCCAGAGTTAACGTATTCGAGTTTTGAATGGTCTTGGTCGATCTTGCAATCGATTGGGTCGGGCGAAATCCGGGTCGTTACATGAACAGTCTTCTTTTTATAGTATATAAGTTGACATACCACTTTTCTTCTGTTCTCCTTACTTTTCTCCTCCACTTCCAAATCGTTTTGAGCCTGAAACCCCAATTTTCTCCAAATACTTTGAATTCACTATTAATCTGAAATTAATTTAAAGGTTGGCTTCTTGTTTCTCCGATCCATACCTTAATTCAAAATCATGTGCAAGTTTAATCCTAAAATCATGTTAGTTCCATTCGACCTCGTCATAACGCCAATATTTCAGGGTTCCAGGACCATCATCATTAGTGATGTTGGAATCGTCACTGGTGATGGTGGCGGTGTTTCTGAACTTTCGAGGCACCCACTTGGAAGCTCTTCATTTATTTCGGTGATTTGGAGGAGAGGAAGGGTACGATGGGTCCTTGATGATGAAAGAGGGTTCGGTTCGCATGGATGGATATGAGATTTGGACAAGCTGCGCATATCGAACACTTCATGGGGCTGGGTCGAGTATATTCGACCAGGAACCACTCGACCCAAAAAAATCAACCCGATCATCAACAACCAAAAAAGATTTTCTCATACATATGCAAACATTCGACCAGCATGATTTCACAACTACTATTATTCATCACATGCAAACAGTTTTGATCAATGCCAATGTAACATTTATCTTTACGGAAAATTAGGATAAAGCCTTTCAAAGTTCGGACTTAAATAGCACAACACACATACTCAACAATCCTGGACTTAATAACATAACCTGTTGTAACGCTACGACGTATGTTGATCAATTCCATGCTTACATCACTTCCTCTAATGCTTCACCACACCTTCACTGCACACACTAGCACACACAGGGGGTACAAGTTATTTTACTTTTACCTTCAACAGTTCTTGGATAGTACAACAAGCAAGTTTAGAAGGTATCTAATAAGATATTCTAAGAAAGGAAAAGCTCCTAAGACATCAACTAATCCCAAAATTCTCTCATCGGATTCTAATTCGGACAATATTGATCCAGAATATGAAGTCGATATCCATGAAGAGGTAGGATCCTCTAAAAGAGGAACTTCTATGGAAGAGGAGGTAGGAGGAGTAGGAGATAATAGAGTTCTTGATTATTCAATGATGCAATCACTATGGAGGAGCCCAAATAATCTTGGGTGTCTACCACTGACGAGTCAAGACTTCGACGATTATGCCTAAGGCATAGGATATCTTGGGATGAGGTTCGGGTTGTCGAGAGTGTCTTAGACAGACCTTACATTCCTCCAGAGGGATATATGGTAATAAGCAGGCATATGTGCTTAGTCGGGGCCATTTCTCCGTTCGACCCCTTCGTCGTTGAATTTCTCAAATGATTGAGAATAACTTCCATGCAGCTTCACTCGACAGCATACTCGTATTTGTACACCTTTTACATTGCATACATGGAGGTTCTAAGTGTGGAGCCCACCTACGAGGATATAATTTTTTTCTACCACTTTAAGCACCGAAAAGTCGAGACTCCTTATTTTCTCTATTTCGAATCTATACTAAAAAAAATTTATCATTGATGGGTTTAGCAATGTGGGCGATATAAGAGCCAACAGGCTCTACATTCGACATCAAGCTGGACGTGCCAAGAGGTGGCTTCAATCTGGTGAGCATCAAACCTTGGCTTCCTTGTTTTAAGTTTGCTTACAGATTTTCTGACCTTTCTTTCTTATTTTCAGTTCTGAATCCTAAGAAATCGCAAGACCAAGTGTATCAAGATCGCTTGAACTCTTTATTGAATACTCAACCAGCTTTATTAAGTGCCAAAAGTTGCTTAAGGGACTAGTATCTTCAACGGTATCATTTTCTTAGTCCGCAATGAAGCATAGGACTTAGTGGAGGTCGTGCTCCTGCATTTGTGCCCCCAACTCAGATTCCTCCGGCGTCAGCGGGGACTGGAAGTGTGCCCCCGGTCGAGGGGTAGACAGTAGTGTCATCTGAGGTCGGGGAGACCTCAAAAAGCATCCTACGAGTTCCAATCATAAATTCCAAGCGGGAAAAAAAGAGAAAACTTGTGAGAGAGTCTAATGGAATACCCAAGAGTCCCTCTCCACTAAATGTATCCACCAAGGAGCTTCCATAAAAGACACCCGAGGAGGAGTCGAGGGGTATTTCTTCGAAGGATACATCTACTTCTAGGAAGTAGCCTTCTCCCAAGACCTCACCTCCTGCTAAGTCACCAGCTTATGATTCCCGCCAAGAGTAATCAATGTCTGTATTCAAAGGCTTGGGTGATCTTTCTCTTCCAGATAAAATATATTCTTCTCAAGACATTGGCTCAGATTCTTTCTTTCAAACCTCTGAGGAAGAAGTAACACTTATCAAGACCGAGAAGACAACGCCTACCAGCCAAACTTCGGGCTTTTGTTCGTCGGGTGGAATCACTCAGGACACACACGATGCAAACAGTGCACGTCACAACACTTATGCACTATAATATTTTTTGATTTTAATACTGATTCATGATAACTTGTAAGAACGATGTCTCACTGAAGCTATGATCCTAGAAAGCTCCGCCAAAGTTTCCTAGGCTCTTACTTTAATGCTGAGCATGATTATAGAGAGGACCGCGTAAGAGATCATAGAAGGCGTTATCAATCATAGTAACACCAATCCTCTCGCTCCCGCTCTGCCGTTTGCTTAGATTCTGATGAGCACAAAAGTTACAAAAGTCACTACGAAGGGGATAAGCTAGTTCCCAAATCCGTAGTTCCTCCAAAAGAGTCATATCCTCAAGAAAATCCTCTTAAGAAGCATTCCGAACCTAGGGAAAAGTCCAAGGACAAAGATAAGGATAAGGGTAGTGCATATATTGTTCCGACCAAATGCGAAAGCATTAACATCTCCATATCGGAACCTATGGTTCTTGACGCCTCTACCATCGAGAGTAAAAGTTTTAAAGAAGTAGTTCCCTAAATATCATTTTGGGAATATGCATTTCATGTCAAATCTCCAACCAGTCCCTACAAACTGGTCCGATGGTGTTAAGGCTCGGATAGATTTTGTTGATCAACAGTACAAGGAGACTTGTAAGTATGCCCGGAAACTATCTGAGATTATACAACACCTCCAGTTGGATTTGGACAACCAAAACAAATATTTGAGCATGACATGTCTGCTAGGAAGGCTTCTGATAAGAGTGTGAGGGTGCTTAAGCTAAACTTGCGCTCGCACAACGTAACGACGAGAAATATAAAAAAATTGGACGATGAACTTGAAGAAAGCTTCCATAAAGAACTTGACGTCAACAGTAAGGAGCGTACAACCTTGAAAGAACAGTGCCATAGTGTTATAGCTGAGAACATTGACTTGAAACTATCTTGCACTCACCTTGAGCATGAGAAGGCTGAGTTTGATAAGGAAGCCGTCAATTTAAAATCCAAGTTGGCTGAAGGTGAGGAGAGGGCAAGAACAACCGCGGAGTATGCCTACACCGCCATTGAGTCTGTTTTTGATTCTAAGGCACAACTCATCGAGGCCCAATAAGAGTTGGATGGTTTTGGACATCTTCTAATGTCTTTTTTCACACAAGTCCTTCTAACCCGTGACATATCTTGGGTACAGGTCTGTCCCACGACACTAGTCGATGCATGGGATGAGCTTATCGACAAAGAGAAGAGCTGGTTAAAGGTTGAAACCATGGACAAAGAGGAACTTATGAGGACATTCCTAAGGGGTGACGAGCCTATGCGGCTAATGGAGGGCAGGAGATTGTTGAAAGAGGCTATGGAAGCTGCGAAGCGTCGGGACAAGAGTAAAGATGTCACCGATGGTGGCTCTAGCTCTTCCTTTATAGTTGCCAAGGTCGAGGAGAGAGAGGGATATGACCCTAAACGTCTAGGATTTACTACACGTACACTCCTTTCTCCTATCACTGAAGCTACTACTCCTACCACTCATGGAGATCAGTCAGCCGAAGGTATCTCTGCATTTTCTCCACGGTTTGCTAAAGCTATTTGGGCATATCATCATGCTATGAGGCTTCTAATTGAGAAGCCTACTATTTCTCTAGAGCTAACAATCATTAATCTCCCTACTTTAGGTAAAAAAACTTGCTGACGTTGCCGTAGATCTGAAGGTTAAAGCTATTGACAAGTTTGCACCACCTACCGATGATGACGCTCCAAAGGAAGGTGATATGATTGCTGCTTTAAAGGATCTCGATGGCAAAGAGGGTGAAGGGGATGATGATGTTGTGTGCACCAGAGTGTCTGGTAAAACCGAGGAGCTAACCCTTGCAGAGTTGAAAGCAAGGAATGAGGGAAAGCTTGTAAAGGTCAAAATTGAAGCCTTGGACTTGCCTATCTCGGTTGAACCTATCCAAGTGATTCCTCCTCTTAGCGCAAAGTTTTCTACCGAGCCCTCTGGATCAATCTCAACGGATACGACTTTCCAGTCCATTGCTGATCCGGAAGATCCCTCGTCCTGGAAAACTAAGAGGTAGAAGCGCAATCTCACGGAGACCGAGAAAGAGGAGCAGAAGAAGCTTAAAGAGCTCAAGAAATCTAAGACTACTCCTAAGACTTATTGAATCCTTGATTTGACTTTTTACTTTCCACTGGTTTGTTGTTGTTGTTGCGAGTGTGGCCCTCGTATTTTTTCTTTGTGTAAACCTGCAATTTGTAAATAAAGCAAAGTTTCTACAATATCGTGTATTTGCAAGTTTATTTATTGCTTTCCATTCAATGTATTAGTGACCTAATTTTTGTACTCATAATAACGTAACTTGGAGGTAGTGTATACGCCCCTAATTAATCTTGAATTATAAGCCAAGTCCTTGGCAAATTCGAGGTTAATTTACAAGATCGTGCCATTTGTCCCAGCATCAGTGGGGATTTCAAGCTTAGTTTGTACTTATGCCCCCAACCTTTCTGTGGAGTGAGAACCAATTTCCTCGGAGATCTGGTCCGAGTGTTTTTATACTCTCCCATCGTAAGTTCAGGTTAAAGTTACGGGTTAAGGCGGTCTCAAGTCATGGTGCACCATTTCACGCCTGCCCTGGTTTTATACTCGCTCTTGAGTCTTAAGAGCCAGAGTCGGTTGTACGACTGGCCATGTTATACGCTTCGGCATCCGGTCTACACTTTTAAGTCTTGAAGTGGGATTTAGCTGATTCGAGTGACGATATCAATCTCTTATTAAATCAATTATTCCATTCCAAATTCTGAGGAATGGAATCAAGTGGTCAGGCCCCACCAGTCCTAGTCATGTCCTTTTGCTCCTGATCGAGGAAAAAGTCGCTTTTAGAGTCGTTTCCTCACTTTGGTTCATAAAGTGAGGGCTGTTGTATTAAGCGTCGATATCAAACTCGAACTTGGATAACTCATGTATGATCGATCACCGAAATGATTTAGCTTACCAAGACGTGAGCAAGCGAACGTCTTTAGGGAGATTATTACTCCTTTCGTTCATTTTTAACACAGATGAACTAGATTATAATACTTAGGGATTTCAATAGAAATAGTCATAGATCACGGAAAGAACTTTTATTTATAAGCAATAACTTAGGGCAAACAATGCCCCATTACATAATCCAAGATAGGATAAAAGCTTAAGTTAAATAGTGTCGTAGAAGCTCAACATTCCATGCTATTGGGAGATGATCGTCATCAACGGTTGATAGCCTGAAAGCTCCATTATCAAGCCTCCGATGAATGACATACGGTCCTTCACATTTTGGGGACATGAAAATTGCGGTCGGGAAGACACGCTTTGGTACTAGGTTGTCAAGCTCAAAGGTCACAGGTCAGACCTTTCAGTTGTAATTTCGGGCAACCTCATGTTTATGCTTCGAAGCACACAAGTCTTCCTCGTCTCTCTTCTCATCGATCATATCCAATGTCTCAAGGAAAAGAGCCCTATTAGTCAAAGTGTCGTAATAGGTCGCTCTGTGAGAGGGGACTTCGAGCTATACCAGGGTGACTGCTTCCAACCCATATGACAGCATGAAAGGAGTATGACCAGTCTTTGACTTGTAGGTTGTGCGATACTCCCATAAGGTCAATGGTAATTCATCAACCCATTTAGCCTTCGCTTGCTCAATCGCTTTATCAGAATGGACTTGACGTTCTTATTCACGGCTTCTACGTGTCTATTCGATTGTGGGTGTGCAACAGATGTGTATCTCTTCTCGATATGATATCGTTGACAGAAACCTTTAAATTCCATGCCATCAAATTGGGTCTCGTTGTCTGTTATGATAGTTTTGGGAATTACGAACTGACATATGATATTCCTGACAATGAAGTTGATCACCTGCTTTGTTGTGATAGTGGTTAGCTTCTCAGCTTTACCCACTTCGTAAAGTAATCCATAGCCACGACTGCATTTTTTGCCTCGCCTTTGGCAATTGGAAGACTCCCAATGATGTCTACTACCCCATACGACAAATGGTCATGGACTCACCATCGAGGTGAGTTGATTGGGCGAAGTTGTAGGAATCTTAGCAAACTTTTGGCACTTATCGGAGCATCGTGAATAATCAACTGCGTCTCGGTTTATGGTATGCCAGAAATAGTCGTACCGTAGTATCTTTTTTTGCCAAAGTATGCCCTCCGGTGTGGTCACCACAGTCACCTTCATGCACTTCCCTCAACATACGATTGACGTTGTCATAGACTATGCACCAAAGTATAGGAACAGAGAAACCCCTTCTGTAAATCATGTCATGCTACATAATGTATCTTGATGCTTTACAACTAATGGCGCGCCTTTCATTTTTCCTCTCCGGAAGGGTTCCACGCTGCAAGAAGTTCTTTATGGGGGTCATCCAGGACTCTCTCTCAGGTTCAACTTCCATCACTTGATTAACTTCCATCTGATCAATGCTCGGGGTGTTGAGTGTTTCAATTGGAACCTTTTCCGTCTCTTTTAAGTTGTCGGAGCTTGCTAGTTTGGTTAGTTTGTTAGCCTTCTAGTTTTCTGCTCATGGAATATGCGGAATGCTATAATATTCCATGTTGTCTAATAGTTCCTCGACTCGTTCCAGGTAAGTTGCAAGTCGTGTCCCTTTCATCTGAAACTCCTTGCGAACCTAAAATACAACAATTTGAGAGTCATAGGAAATACATCACAACTACTCACAATTCCTTCGTGAGTCTCAACCCGACAACCAGGGTCTCGTACTCGGAATCATTGTTAGTAGCGGGAAAATTAAGTCTCCAAGCATAGTAGATCGACTTCCCTTTAAGAGTTACCAAAATAACCTTAGCGCCAGAACGTCAATCATTGCGAGCACCGTTTGTAAATAATTTCCAAATGCCCGATTTCGTTTTAGGCTCTTAAGAGACAGTTTCGTCATCCAATACATCTTCCTCGAGAGTTGTGAATTCAACAACGAGGTCCACCAATTTATGCCCTCGGATGGATTTCCTAGAAAGGAAATTGAGATAGAACTAACTTAGTTCAATGTTTCACTTAAGCAATCTCCTATACGCCTCAGGTCGCTGAAGGACCTATCATAGCGGTTGGTTAGTGTATATCATGATCGGATGAGCCTGGAAGTAATACCGGAGTTTCCTCGAAGCGACTAATAGACTACAAGCAAGCTTCTCGATCTTCGGGTAATTACGTTCCGCCGCAGCCAACTTCTTACTCACATAATAAACTGGTCTTTGGGCTTTATCCTCCTCGCGAACGAGAGCTGAGCTGATTGCATGTGATGACACCGCCAAGTATTGAACAAGTCTTCATGATCTATTGGCTTGGTAATATCGGAGGTTTCTCGAAATGACTTAGCAAATTTTTAAATGCTTCAATACAATCTGGGGTCCATTCAAAATTGCTTTTCCCTCGCTTTATTAAGTCAAAGAAGGGAATGCATTTAATGGTGGCCTTAGAAATGAATCTGGTCAAAGTTGCAACCTTTCCCGCCAAGCTCTGCACATCCTTGATTCTCTGCTGTTCTCGAATATTCCTGATTGGTGCAATCTGGTCCGGGATGATCTCAATCCCACGAGAACTGACGATGAAACCAAAAAATTTCCCTAACACAATGCCAAAAGAGCATTTCAAAGGGTTGAGTTTCATTTCATAATATTGGAGGATACTGAACATTTCTATCGAATCTGAAACATGATCAGTTGACTGCTTGGACTTCACAAGCATGTCATCCACATACACTTCCATAGATTTCTAATTTGGTTATGAAACATACGATTTTCAAGACGTTGGTACGTCGCCCTAGCATTCTTCAATCCGAAAGGCATTACTACATAATATTATAACCTAAGATCCGTAATAAAGCTAGTATGTTTCTGGTCTGGTACATGCATTGGAATTTGATTATATCTCGAATACGCATCCATAAATGAAAGAAGTCGTGTCCTACTCTTGAATCTACTAGCTGATCGATCCTTGGGAGCAGAAAGCTGTCTTTCGAGCAAGCCTTGTTCAAATATGAAAAGTCGATTCTCATTCGTCATTTTCCATTAGCTTTCATAACAAGGACTGGATTTGATATCTAGTCAGGATACATTGCATCTCGAATGAAGCCATTGTCTTTCAACTTTCAACTTCTTACTTCAGAGCTGCCGACCTCTCCGACCTGAGCATACGTCTCTTTTGCTTGACTGGGTCGTACTTTGGGTTTATGTTCAACGAGTGGCTCATGATTGATGGAGATATTCCACACAAGTCAGCATTGGTCCATGCAACAACATCTAGCTTGGATCTCAAGAAGTCTGTCAATTCCCTCATCCGGTGGGAGTCTAAATGGGATCTAGTTTTCAAGACCTTAGTTGGGTTGTCGTTATCAATCGGAATATCCACAGTTGTCTCATTGGGTGTCGCCTTCTACATCTGGTTCCTCATCCTCTCTAAGATCAATGTCCTCAAACTGATAACCAAGCGACTCCGGCCAGGATGTTTCCTTTACTTGCTATGCCGATGCCCCCTTGGCGGAAGGGGGACATCCTTGGGGCCTTCGCCAACTCCATTACGAATGACTTTCCATTCTGCTAAGTAACAAGTTCTTCCTATCACTTGGTCTCCTCGGACCATTCCCACTCCAAATTTGGTTGGGGAATTCAGAAGTAAACACCAGAGTGCGATGAATGCTCTAAATTCCGCCAGGGCCGATCGGTCCAAAAAGGCATTATAGGGAGAGTCTATGTTCATAATGAGGAATGAGAGGATTCACACACTTCTGCATTCTCCTTCACCAAGATCCACTGGAAAATCAACCACTCTTACTGGTATAGTTGTCGAACCATTATAACCACGTATCCACCTAGTGCACGGTTAAAAATCTCTAGCTTCCAGTTTCGTCTGATCAAAGGATTTTTTGAATAAGATATTAACGTAACTCCCGCAGTTAGCCAGGTCCTTCTGTACAGTCGTTGGGACGATAATGGTCGATATCACCAATGGATCTATACTTGGAGTTTCCACTCCCAAACTTTCTCGGTCGCGGAAAATAATGTCGTCCATCATCCTTTTCTGCTACTTGATCAACGTAGCATCTTCGGGAATACTGCACTCCCCTATACCTAGATGCTTTGCAGCGTTTACATACTATTCCATTGTTCTTGTGCTAAACCCTGCCGGATGAGGCCCCGAGGGAATGGTGCTAATAACAATTCCTTTTCCATTTTGTTGGGCAGTTGCTTTAGGAGCCACCTGGCCCTGGTTCGGGGCAGAACCACCTTGCCCCTGTCCTTCGAGAACACTTTGTATTCATCAAGCTTCCCTTCATGTAGTAACTTCTCTATCACATCTCTCAAATGTCGGCATTCATTCGTTGAATGACCATAAGTTTCCTGAAGCAATTTTTCTTCTTCCGATTTCGGGTTCTTTCTCCATCGAGTCTCTCGGAGGTGGTTTCTCGTACTGCATCACGTTGCATGTATCTAAGTAAATGTTTTCCAAGGTGTCATTCAACGGTGTATAACTTTCAAAAGACTGGAATCAGGGTCGTTGATAGTGAATTATGGATCGATTCACGGCGGATTTAGACAATTAACAAATTCAATTACATACAAAATTATAAAATTGGATAAAAATATATACCTTTTGCCGTGATTCGAATCCATGAAAACGTGCAAGACTTGGATCTAGTTGAATCAATTATAGCCCTTCATGTGTCGAGCCTCTATAGAGATCCACACGAACGTTTTCTTCTTGATCGAGTCGAAGTGAGAAAAGGGTTAGGTGCTAGCAGCCATTAAAATGATTTCACTGAAATGGATTCAGGTAGGGTTTCATATATTTTTGATCATATTCTCTTTCCAAATGGTTGACGTGTTTGATTATAAAGGGAATGACTATCCTTTATAAAATTTAACGCGTACCATAAAATAAGGAACCCACCGACATACCATTTCAATACTAAATAAAACATCAAAAGATTTGATAATTTATTTATCCATTAAATGTTTTTCCCTTTATAACGTTCTAAGTGTGTGACCCTATAGGTTATTATAACATTGGCAATGATTTTAAATTGTATTTAAAATCATAAATAGTGATTGACATCTAGCAATACGTCGTTGCTACCTAAGTTATAATAAGATCAACGATTCGATACAACCTTTTTGTGACCAGTGTATCAATGTAATATAATTCTTTCAACCAATATATCCAGGATTAAACTCGAGGCATGGATCGTATCATCCACTTTATAATTTAATCCTTTTATCTTGATCAATGAGTAGACTATTCAGAACAAATCAACATTTGAGCACGACCATGCATTTCATAGTCTGACTCAATCAAGAGGCCCATGGATATCACCACAAATATATTATAGGGTTAAATTCCATCTAGGTCATTCATAATTTTCATTCAATTCGAGATGTATCCAATAATTACCGTTATCGTCTATTCTGTAACAAGTAACTTTAGATGATATCGAAACACAAATATCCTCGAATAAAATTATAATTATTTCACGTCTAAGGACCATTACATCACTGTCACTATGAGAATAACTTATGATAATGTTAATTATATTCCATGTAGTTTTCTCATGTTGGTTCATCCCAATACACTATTCTCCAATAGGTATTTATGTCTTGACATTAATATCATGTATATTAATGATCAATCAGATGTGATCATCAGTCATCAACTTATTGGTCTCAATGTTTTATCGTTGTCCTATATAAACAATAATACTTGACTAGGGACATTTAAGAACTATAATACTTAATATATTATATAATCTCAAGTTCAAGTCACTTACTTGAACTATATAAATCTGTATTATTATTCTAAGGACATCTATTATGTTAATATTTATATTACGTAGTAAATATATCATGACAAAATATTTTATTCCAAATAAAATTACATCAACAATGTTATTAATCAACTCAAATGGATTGCCTCTAGGGCATAAACTCTAACAATCTCCCACTTGCACTAGAGTCAATCATACATGTATTATATTGTAATGACCCGTATTCTACACATCATAGGATCGTAGAATATTTATTTCTTTCCCATGAGAAGTCGTATGGTCATGTAACTTTGGGAAACATCTATTAGAGTCATTTCCCATGCTTATGATTTTTGTCGATTTTTAAATGACCATTTTGCCCCTAGTTGGTACTGTTTTGGCCATAACTTTTGATTGGAAAGGAATTTTGACCTGAAACCACTTCCATTTGATTCGTTTGATAGTTTCTCTTTCCGTGGAGTGGTCATAATAGCCAAACGGACTTACCGTTTGGGAGATATGGCTGAAACAAGGTTTGGAGGGTGAAAAACTGCTTAACCGGGCCAAATCGGGTGATTAGTGAGTAGGCCCATAACCCATTTCGGGATTAGGGTTATGGGAGGGCTGAAATGAGATGGAGAATCATTCCATTTCAGTTTTCTAGCCTCCACTTATCACCAAGGATCCCTAAAAATGGCCTCCAACCTCTAAATCACCTCCAAATCACATTTAGGTTAAGGATTTGGCTTAGCAACCCCTAATCAAGAAGGATCTTCACCAAATCAACAAAGGAGCTGCTGTTGGCATTGAGATTCACATCAAATCAGAGAATCATTTCAGATTTTAGTTTATTTTGTGGCTAAGGTGAGTGATTTGCATAGTTTTACACTAATTATGGCTAATTAGGGGTGATTAGTGCTAATTAGCGAATTTAAGTATGATAAAATTCGGGAAAAATGTTCATAAATTCTTAAATGATGCTTTAGACCTCTGATATGAATTTGGGTTAATTTGGTTAAGTTTTGTTAATCCTATCATTAGTTTCACCTAAACATGCTTAAGGGGAAATATGGGATTTTGGGTATGTTTGATCCATTTTAACCTATGATATTGATGTGAATGATGTTTGTGATTGATTATGCATGTTGCTATGACTGTATGAAATGCTTTGTGATTGATTCCAATAGTTAGAATGGTCGAAAACGTCGTCGAATGACGTAAACACTTGCTGGAATAGTTTCAGAAAACAGTGCAGAGTTCGGATCGGATCGGATAAGGGGGCTCGGATCGGATATGTTGAACTGAGCAAAGAATCTGATCGGATCGGAACCCAACACTTGGGAAAAGTGGAAAAAAGGAAGTCCACACTAGCTGAACTGGGATCGGATCGGATAGAGGAAGACGGATCGGATCGAAGAGGACGGATCGGATCGGAAACGCAAAGGCGAATCAGAGCAGGAGCACGAAAGCGGATCGGATAGGAGCATATGAAGGGGAGCATGAAGACGGATCGAAAGAACGAATCAAGAAGGACCCGACCCGACCCGAAGAGAAGCATCTGACTCGAACACAAAGGAGTACCCGACCCGAACCGCACCAGAAGGAGACCCGACCCGAACGGATGAAGGACACCGACCCGAACCGATGACCTGAGGAAGAACCCGACCCGACCCAGTATTGACCAATAACCCGAGATGCAAAGATAGTCCAATAGGGGAAGTTAGAGCTCAGGATCCCGGAACCAGTTGGGAACCAACGAGTTCACTTCATGGTTGGACTTTGCTGCGGGACGTGTGCTAAGGAGTTGTCGATGTTCATAACTTCGATTCACCACTAAAAGGAATGATGGGCTACTTATCAGTGCAGTAGGGTCATTACGACCTGAGGGGCAAGGTGATGGTAGCAAGACTACGTTATCAGTGCAGTAGGGTCATTATGACCTGAGGGGCAAGGTGATGCGTAGTAAGACTATGAGCCAGCGCAGATGGGGTGAATAACTCCATGGGGCAAGTGGACATAGTAAGGATTGGCAAGGCTATGAGCCAGCGCAGATGGGGTGAATAACTCCATGGGGCAAGTGGACATAGCGAGGAATTTGTGGCTACGTTATCAGTGCAATGAAGCCATTTATGACTTCATGGGGCAAAGTGATCGTAGCAAGGTATGTGGGTGATCGAAGTGGTGAATATCGTATGCTTTACGCACTGAGTGAGAGATGTGAGGATGGATGCTATGTTTGATTGTTTGCCATCCCTATGACATGCACACCTCCCCCACCTCCGTATCTTTACACTGTTTGATATGATACCTTAGAGTGTTGTATAGTATGTAGTGCTAACTCTTTGGTTGCAGGTCCAGGTTCAGGTATGTTTTAGTCTACCTGTTATTGTTCACTTTAGATGCTTATCGCTCATACCAGGCTTTATGTCTGACCCAGAGTTTTATGTCTCCTCTTATTACTCTGGGTGCTCACACGAGCAGACTAGAGACAGGTTAGCTGGTGATGCGCGAGTAGCTGATTCGGAGGCGGGCAGGAGGCTTCCACGTATGATATATATATATATACACATTCTCCCTGTGTCGTTGGTGGTCGCTACTTGGGCATTAGTAGTGTACCTCATTTATCTTGCTTTTGCTTGAGACAGTTTGAAAGTTGTAATAAGCTGTATTTTGGATTTCCGCTGCTATGATGTTTAGTTCTGATTTTCAGCTTATGCACTGTCTCTCCTGTTTTATGTCAAGTATGTTATTATTATATTTTGTTCTATGCGCTGTGAGACATTCTAACAGGTTCTTTGTATGTTCATTTCCTTCTTCCTTTTCCTTCTGGCGACCCGTTCCGTGCTAACTGGACATGTGAACAGCGCACCTTTGGAGTAAGTATCGGTTGGTGCGTGGCGGGCTGTCACACTTGGTATCAGAGCTCTAGGTTGCGTAGTTAACCTAGGGAAAGACACTAGGGAGAGTTAGTACGTATATGAGAGCGCGTATTTGTGATTACTTTGGTTTTCAAAAGCTATGTATATATATACTATTAGTAGTATAAGAATGAAGTTGCACTGCACTAGTACCATTATGGGGTCGTTGATCGTTTTTCCTTTTTCAGATTGACGATGAGCCGACATGTTAGAGGTACTGGTAGAGGGGCCAATAATGGGAATGCCGCTGACATGAGGGCGATGTTTACCAACCTAATGAGAGACATGCTTAGAGAAGTGCAAGGGGCAGTTCCCAACCCTGGAGTTGGTGTTGGCCCAATAGTGCAGGCGCCTAGGGTCGATTTCGCCAAGTTGTGCAAGGATTACACTAATCTTGGTGGGAAGTCGTTCCACGGAACGGAGTCGGCCACGGATGTTCAGGACTGGATGGATAGCTGTGACCGTATCTTTGATGACTTGGGTCTTGAGGATGCGATGAAGAGAAGGCTAGCGTCTCGCCAGCTGCAAGGGCGAGCGATGAATTGGTGGAATGCTATTAGAACAGCTACTCCAGAGGACCAGGTTACTTGGGTTCAATTCAAGGCTCGCTTTAGCGAGAAGTTCATTCCAGCTGCCCAGAAGTCAGTGTTGTTTAAGAGGTTCTTTGAACTCAAGCAGAATGGGAGGGCAGTTTCTGATTATATTGCTGAGTTCGACACTTTGTCGAAGTATGGACTGTCTCTTATTGATACTCCTGAGAAGAAGAATGAGAAGTTCATTACTGGCCTGGATGGGTACTTGGGGGAGAGGCTTATTAACCACATCGATGAGACTTTTGAATCGATTGTGGGGAAAGCTTTGAGATCAGAGAGCCTTTACCCTAAGTCAAAGACTGAGGCTGCATCTGCAGAAGGACCAAAGCCGCAAGCAGGCGGTGGAGGCAAGAATAACTCTCAGAATAAGAGGAAGCAGGACCAATCTAAAGGTGGCCAGAAAAAGAGCAAGAAGGATGTTGAGTGCTTCAGCTGTGGAAAGAAAGGCCATTATGCTAAGGAATGTCGGGCCAAGCCAGCGGAAAGGAAGTGCTACAACTGTGGTCAAGTGGGACATCAGAAAGATAAGTGTCCGCAACCTCTTAAGGAGAAGCAGATTGTGAAAGCATATGCTCTTGATGCTATTCCTTCTTCGTCGAATGCCCCAAGTGCGGCGGAGAAAGGAAAGAATGTTGTTATTCAAGGTATGCTCTCTATTTATGATATACTAGTTCGAGTTTTGTTTGATACTGGGGCTTCCCGTTCCTTCATATCTAGTGACCTGGTAGATAGGTTGGGACTGGAACCCGAGATAGTCGATAGACCATTGATTGTGACGAACCCGATTGGTGGTTCGACTAGCCTTAGTATGATTTGCAGGGATTTGGTCTTATCGAGTCATGGATGTATGTTTGTATGTGATTGCTTTGTTTTGGGCTTTACTGGGTATGGCATTATATTGGGAGTCGATTGGCTCCAAAGATACGGGGTGGTGGTAGACTGTGAGGGCTTTTTGGTGACAGTGAGGGCGGATGATGGGCGGAGGGTAGTGTTTGGTAGTCTACCTAGTGATGGGGTTATGGCTAGTTTTGTGAATTCCCTCGACATCCCGCAGGATGAGTTGTCAGATGTGCCCGTGGTTGGCCAGTATCCGGACGTCTTCGAGGAGGTGACCGGGCTTCCACCACACCGAGAGATTGAGTTCCGTATTGATTTAGTGAAAGATGCCAGACCTATAGTGATGCCACTTCGTCGTATGGCACCAAGGGAGCAGCGAGAGCTCGGGGTGCAAGTCAGCAATCTTTTGAAGAAGGGATTGATTAGAAGGAGTGTCTCCGATTGGGGAGCACCAGTTGTATTTGCCACTAAGGCAGATGGTTCCCTTCGTTTGTGTGTGGACTATCGCGAGTTGAATAAGGTGACGAGGAAGAATAAGTATCCTCTACTGCGGATAGATGATTTGTTTGATCAGCTGGAAGGAGCAAGAGTGTTCTCCCAGTTGGACCTCGCGACAGGATTTCATCAGCTTCGAGTAGCAGATGAGAGTGTTCCGAAAACGGCATTTAGGACGCCGTCTGGATTTTATGAGTGGTTGGTTATGCCATTTGGGTTGACCAATGCACCAGCCTATTTTGTGGATCTTATGAATCGAGTATTCAGAGATCAGTTGAATAAGTTTGTTCTTGTGTTCGTGGATGATATCCTTGTTTACTCAAGGACAGAGGAGGAACACAAGGGACACTTGAGGACAGTGATGGAGGTGTTGAGGAAACACCAATTGAAAGCGAAATTCTCTAAGTGTCATTTCTGGAGAAGGGAAGTAAGATTCTTGGGTAATGTTGTTTCAGAGTGTGGTATTGCCGTGGACCCTGCGAAGGTGGCTACGGTACAAGATTGGCCTACGCCCAAGAATGCTACAGATTTAAGAAGTTTCTTGGGATTAGCCGGATATTATCGTAAGTTTATCCAGGACTTCTTCAAGATAGCAGCACCGTTGACTCAGTTGACTAAAAAGAATCAGTCCTTCGTCTGGGACGGAGTGTGTGAGGATGCCTTCAAGAGTCTAAAGGAGAGGTTGACGCGTGCGCCAGTGTTAGTCATTCCTAAAGGGAATGAAGAGATGACGGTATACACAGATGCTTGTGGTACCGGACTGGGTGCAGTATTGATGCAAGGAGGTAGGGTTGTAGCTTATGCTAGTCGACAGCTAAAGCCGCATGAGAAGAAGTATCCTACCCATGATTTGGAATTGGCAGCGATTGTATTTGCGCTGAAGATGTGGAGACATTACCTCTTGGGAGAAAGATTTGAGCTGTTTACCGATCATAAATCGTTAAAGTATCTCTTCTCTCAGAAAGATCTGAATCTCCGTCAGCAGAGATGGTTAGAGTTCTTGGCTTCGTATGATTTTGATATCGCGTATACACCTGGGAAGGGTAATGCGGTAGCCGATGCCTTGAGTAGGAGACATGCCAGCTTAGGGGCAATGTTTCTTGAATGGAAGCAACTGGAGTATATCGCGGGGTTTGATTTCAGACCAAAGTGCGAATTGGATCCAGTTATGCTAGCTAGTTTGACGATCAGACCCACTTTGATAGAGCGGATTGGTTCTAGCCAGAGGGACGATCCTAACCTATTAGAAATCATCTCCAAGTTAGAAATGGGAGTTGATGAGGAGATGAATGTGTATGGGCTTGATCAAGATGGATGGCTTCGGAAGGATGGAAGACTAGTTGTGCCCAACGTGAATGATTTGAGAGATGAAGTGCTTAAATAATGTCATCACTCAAAACTGACTATACACCCCGGTGGTAATAAGATGTATCGAGACATGAAGCAGACTTACTACTGGGAAGGGATGAAAAGAGACGTTGGGAAGTTTATATCCAAATGCATGAATTGTCAGCTAGTTAAAGCCGAGCAAAAGAAGCCTAGTGGGTTGTTGCAACCATTAGAAATTCCCGAATGGAAATGGGAACAAGTTTCGATGGATTTCATCGATGGTTTACCTAGGACTAGATCGGGACATGATAGCATTTGGGTAATTGTGGATCGATTGACTAAAAGCGCAAGATTTATACCAGTCAAATCGACCAGAACGGCAGCCAAGTTGGCAGAATTGTATATGAAGTGGGTAGTGAGATTTCATGGAGTACCTAAAAGCATTGTGAGTGACCGAGACCCGTTGTTCACTAGTGGGTTTTGGAAGAGCTTACAAGAGGCTCTAGGGTCAGGATTACATCTCAGTACCGCATATCACCCTCAGACCGACGGTCAGACGGAGAGGGTGAATCGTATATTGGAAGATCTCTTGAGAGCTTGTATATTGGATTTTGGTGGATCATGGGATAATCATTTGCATCTAGTAGAGTTTGTATATAATAATAGCTACCAATCCAGTATCGGTATGGCCCCATATGAAGCTTTGTACGGAAGACCGTGTAACTCACCATCATGTTGGATAGAGACTGGCGAGAAGTTTGTGCTTGGACCAGATGTGGTGAGAGAAACTTCAGATAAAATCAAGATCATTCAGCAACGAATGAAAGCTGCTCAGGATAGGCAGCAGAGTTATGCCGATAAGAGGAGAAGGGACTTGAAATTCTCCGTTGGTGACTTGGTGTTTGTCAAGATCTCTCCGTTGAAGAGCGTGATTCGATTTGGCAGGAGAGGCAAGTTAGCACCAAGATTTGTTGGCCCATTCCCTGTTCTTGAATTAGTCGGGAATTTGGCATATAGAGTTGGCTTACCGGAGAAGATGGCGGGAGTTCACGATGTATTTCATGTTTCCCAACTAAGGAAGTTCGTTCACGACTCAAATGTGACTATTTCACCTGATCAGTTAGAGGACTTCGAAGTAGAACCCGAGGCGGTTGGGGACCGCAAGCCGATTCGTATTGTGGGGCATGATACGAAGCAACTTCGAAGGAAGGCGGTGAAGCTAGTCAAGGTTCAGTGGGGGCGAGAACGAGAATGATTGTACTTGGGAGACAGAGGAGAGCATTAGGAAGGCTTATCCAGAACTCTTTGCCTGGTAAGATTTACTTTGCAATTTAGTTTTCCGCATGCTAGGATAGACTTGCTTTGCTTGTTTGCATGTTGATTGTTGTTTTATGATTGATAGGCATGCGGGAACCTTTGTGTATGTTTGGATTAGGGAATTTCGGGGGCGAAATTTCTTAAGGGGGGAAGAGTGTAATGACCCGTATTCTACACATCATAGGATCGTAGAATATTTATTTCTTTCCCATGGGAAGTCGTATGGTCATGTAACTTTGGGAAACATCTATTAGAGTCATTTCCCATGCTTATGATTTTTGTCGATTTTTAAATGACCATTTTGCCCCTAGTTGGTACTGTTTTGGCCATAACTTTTGATTGGAAAGGAATTTTGACCTGAAACCACTTCCATTTGATTCGTTTGATAGTTTCTCTTTCCGTGGAGTGGTCATAATAGCCAAACGGACTTACCGTTTGGGAGATATGGCTGAAACAAGGTTTGGAGGGTGAAAAACTGCTTAACCGGGCCAAATCGGGTGATTAGTGAGTAGGCCCATAACCCATTTCGGGATTAGGGTTATGGGAGGGCTGAAATGAGATGGAGAATCATTCCATTTCAGTTTTCTAGCCTCCACTTATCACCAAGGATCCCTAAAAATGGCCTCCAACCTCTAAATCACCTCCAAATCACCTTTAGGTTAAGGATTTGGCTTAGCAACCCCTAATCAAGAAGGATCTTCACCAAATCAACAAAGGAGCTGCTGTTGGCATTGAGATTCACATCAAATCAGAGAATCATTTCAGATTTTAGTTTATTTTGTGGCTAAGGTGAGTGATTTGCATAGTTTTACACTAATTATGGCTAATTAGGGGTGATTAGTGCTAATTAGCGAATTTAAGTATGATAAAATTCGGGAAAAATGTTCATAAATTCTTAAATGATGCTTTAGACCTCTGATATGAATTTGGGTTAATTTGGTTAAGTTTTGTTAATCCTATCATTAGTTTCACCTAAACATGCTTAAGGGGAAATATGGGATTTTGGGTATGTTTGATCCATTTTAACCTATGATATTGATGTGAATGATGTTTGTGATTGATTATGCATGTTGCTATGACTGTATGAAATGCTTTGTGATTGATTCCAATAGTTAGAATGGTCGAAAACGTCGTCGAATGGCGTAAACACTTGCTGGAATAGTTTCAGAAAACAGTGCAGAGTTCGGATCGGATCGGATAAGGGGGCTCGGATCGGATATGTTGAACTGAGCAAAGAATCTGATCGGATCGGAACCCAACACTTGGGAAAAGTGGCAAAAAGGAAGGCCACACTAGCTGAACTGGGATCGGATCGGATAGAGGAAGACGGATCGGATCGAAGAGGACGGATCGGATCGGAAACGCAAAGGCGAATCAGAGCAGGAGCACGAAAGCGGATCGGATAGGAGCATATGAAGGGGAGCATGAAGACGGATCGAAAGCACGAACCAAGAAGGACCCGACCCGACCCGAAGAGAAGCATCTGACTCGAACACAAAGGAGTACCCGACCCGAACCACACCAGAAGGAGACCCGACCCGAACGGATGAAGGACACCGACCCGAACCGATGACCTGAGGAAGAACCCGACCCGACCCAGTATTGACCAATAACCCGAGATGCAAAGGTAGTCCAATAGGGGAAGTTAGAGCTCAGGATCCCGAAACCAGTTGGGAACCAACGAGTTCACTTCATGGTTGGACTTTGCTGCGGGACGTGTGCTAAGGAGTTGTCGATGTTCATAACTTCGATTCACCACTAAAAGGAATGATGGGCTACTTATCAGTGCAGTAGGGTCATTACGACCTGAGGGGCAAGGTGATGGTAGCAAGACTACGTTATCAGTGCAGTAGGGTCATTATGACCTGAGGGGCAAGGTGATGCGTAGTAAGACTATGAGCCAGTGCAGATGGGGTGAATAACTCCATGGGGCAAGTGGACATAGTAAGGATTGGCAAGGCTATGAGCCAGCGCAGATGGGGTGAATAACTCCATGGGGCAAGTGGACATAGCGAGGAATTTGTGGCTACGTTATCAGTGCAATGAAGCCATTTATGACTTCATGGGGCAAAGTGATCGTAGCAAGGTATGTGGGTGATCGAAGTGGTGAATATCGTATGCTTTACGCACTGAGTGAGAGATGTGAGGATGGATGCTATGTTTGATTGTTTGCCATCCCTATGACATGCACACCTCCCCCACCTCCGTATCTTTACACTGTTTGATATGATACCTTAGAGTGTTGTACAGTATGTAGTGCTAACTCTTTGGTTGCAGGTCCAGGTTCAGGTATGTTTTAGTCTACCTGTTATTGTTCACTTTAGATGCTTATCGCTCATACCAGGCTTTATGTCTGACCCAGAGTTTTATGTCTCCTCTTATTACTCTGGGTGCTCACACGAGCAGACTAGAGACAGGTTAGCTGGTGATGCGCGAGTAGCTGATTCGGAGGCGGGCAGGAGGCTTCCACGTATGATATATATATATATATATATACACATTCTCCCTGTGTCGTTGGTGGTCGCTACTTGGGCATTAGTAGTGTACCTCATTTATCTTGCTTTTGCTTGAGACAGTTTGAAAGTTGTAATAAGCTGTATTTTGGATTTCCGCTGCTATGATGTTTAGTTCTGATTTTCAGCTTATGCACTGTCTCTCCTGTTTTATGTCAAGTATGTTATTATTATATTTTGTTCTATGCGCTGTGAGACATTCTAACAGGTTCTTTGTATGTTCATTTCCTTCGTCCTTTTCCTTCTGGCGACCCGTTCCGTGCTAACTGGACATGTGAACAGCGCACCTTTGGAGTAAGTATCGGTTGGTGCGTGGCGGGCTGTCACATATATACTCAAGAAACTAGTGTGACTTTTAAACTTTTGTTGCGATAGAGTTTAATTTAGCAGGACTACAATATTACAACGTTTGCAACTTTATAGATATGTTTATTTTTGTAACAACCCGAATTCCGACAGACCGGTTTTTTTTTCAAAATTATAATGTATCGAAACTCATGTTGGTTTGCTCTGGTATCCTGCAGAAAAGACAGAGACATAAAATATGTCAGAGCTTAGAAAATATTACACAGTGGAATGGATAAAATATAATATAATCAAAGTATAGCCTTACCGTATTAACAATACTGCCTAACCAGTATCCAAAGCTATCATATCTTTTCCACAAATCTAACCTGCGAGTATGTTATGAGGAGGGGGTCAGAACACAAGTTCTAGTGATTGGATTTAAATTATACACTTTGGATAATCCTACATATACAGTTCAATCATAGTTTCTTATTTATTAGGTTACTTGGGTTAGCAGCACTCAAGGCTTACACACACATTGTACCCGTTTACTTCCCAGTGGTTTAACCTAATACATCATATATATAGCTACCCCCAATATTGAGGTACACCCCATGGTACCCCACTCACATGGTCTCCACCGTAATGCTATAGAAAAGAACGCAGTCCCTCATCCTACGCCGAAGTGACGTATGGATCTCTACATAACAATGTTACGTTCCGCATATAACTGTCATTACTATGCTACATAAGCGTACAGACTGCCACCTTTGAGAGATTCAGATTCCATACCAGAGTAATGCTCTCAAGTCTACGATACACCACCCAAAGCAGATATGCATGTATCTAGACTTTCCCACGTACGTATCGTCAATCGTATTCATTGCCTTAACCACATATAATATGTACCGAGTTCCGTGGCAGGACTATACAAGAAACGCAGAACTCGGCCGGGATCTTTTCCATATCTGTACAGGCCCTCCTTTAAGAGCCTCAAAATACAGATATCCATCGGGTCTATTTTTCATGGTGACTATGGCCCCACCTCAGCCCCTCCCTCAACCAGTAAAGACTACAAGAGCTAAATGACTTGCCCCTAACAAACAATCTAAACATCCAATTGGCATCTTCCCTCAACCACCATACCTAGATAGTGAAACATGAATGGTCTATTGATTTTATCTCTAGTCTTTTCGCATCCCATTGGCTGCAGATGACGGGTACCCGACGATCTACTACCTCTGTTGGTCCTGACCTCGCCTCCCGTTGAGGCGATCGCCGAATCACCATAGTGTCACCACGTCACAACATTCTGACCGCAAAGCTACTCTTGTAGTCAAGGCCCACCCACTTGGTAGTCACGCATAGACCCAACCTCTGCGGGCACAGCGTAAACCTTTGCCACCACACAGAGGACCACCAGGATCACCTTACGTATCTCAGAAAACCACGTGCTTCTGTTAGAGAACCCCGAGTTATCACAAAACCAATTGGAAATGTGAAGGGTGAACTCATTATAGTTATACAGGATTCATTTTTACAAGTTCCTAATGTAGGACTTGTCTCAACATGTCCCCGCAAGTGTGGCATATCATGAGCCTAACACGTGGATCTTTATTGAGTGATGTGGATAATAGCGGCATTGTGCGCATGAATTAAACTTGCTCTGATACCATGTTCGAGAACCCCGAGTTATCACAAAACCAATTGGCAATGTGAAGGGTGAACTCATTATAGTTATACATGATTCATTTTTACAAATTCCCCAATGTAGGACTTGTCTCTACAGCTTCCCCTTCCAGTCCTTCGGAGCCGCCAGAATAGTCAAATGAACGTGCGCTCCCCTCGTTCCTCATGACACCCCGATGATCTACCCCGTTGGGTTATTCACCTTCAAACGTGCGGACTGGCCCAAGCGCCTTATTTTAATATGTTATTAGACCCTATGTCTAAACATTCTTTTTCGCGCTTGTTTTACCTCATCAGGTTTCCATTTAACTTGGTTATTCCCTTTCACATTGACTTCTTATTCAAGTTACCAAGTTCCTCTTGCTTATTAATTTCAGTCATATAACTTAAGCTATTTAAGTTTATTAATAAGCCCACAACATGTTATTCCCTAGATTGTGATCCAAGGTCTGTAATCCACAATCCCTTTATATTCTTATTTGATTTCATCGTTACAATAACATGTTCCACTTAATATGTAATTAAGTATATCTCAATTCACATGTTTTCCATTTAACATGTCAGTCATTATTTATGATTAAATATAACTCATTTCATAAGTTTGCCTCACTCTTTCCTATTTAATCACAATTCCATCTTACATTGTCACTACAACTTATCGTGGTTTACTTATTAACTTAGTTTCTCAACTAAGGTCCACTAATAAGTTTATCTTCCCATAAATTTAACTTATGTTGTCCTCTTCCATAGATTTTAGTTTCTTGTTCTTATAAATAACTTAACTTACAAATAAGTACATTTTATCTCCTTACATAAGTTATTCCATCCCCTTTATCGTTTATTATAACCTAAGCTATAATTTTCACTTGTCCCTAGGACAAGCCTACCTATTATATAACATGTTATTCTTATCAGCATGTTTCAGATTTCCATGTTTTCAAATTACTTAATTTATAATTAAGTACAACTTCTTTCATTCCATAAATTTTCCCCCATTTGCTGATTACTTAATTTACAATTAAGTACCATTTTTCTCATTACACAAGTTATCTCATTTTCTCACTAGTTTATTATAACCTAAATTATAATTTCCACTTGTCCCTAGGACAAGTCTACCTATTATATAACATTCTCATTAATGTAATTTATTTATAATAGGTTATTATCATTCCCCGTTTATTCCAATCCTTTTGTTGTTGTATCTTTCATTTAATTCCCTTTATTTCCATTAATTCCAATTAATGTTGTTTATTAGTCCTGCTATTTACATATATATATATATATATATATATATATATATATTGTAACACCCCACCTCCGTTAAGGTCACTCACAAAGGGAATGCCTTAACTTTGGTGGAGCATTTTAGTAAACAGAACAGAAACTTACAAGACAGATAAAACAGTACTTGAAAAATTTATAACTTTATTTCAACAGAAACCGAAATAAGCTTGGTTACATTCTTTCAAATCACAATATCAGAATTCAAGTACAAAATATCAGTCTTGCACAAAAGCCTTAAGAATGCATAGTTTAAAATCATAATCCCCACAGAAGAAGACAATCCATACTTTGAGCACTTCAAGCGGAAGAAATCTGGATCAAGCTAGAGTATTCCCTTCTACAAAACCTGGGGGGGGGGGGGGAACGGAAGAAAGGAGGCGAAACAACAAGGGTCAGACAAAAGCCTGGCAAGTCCAGTGATTTTCAGTTATGAACAAAAAATAATAACATGACATGAAAATAAAACTGGATGAGAGATAGCTATAATAGATGTAGCAGATATAACAGAAGAACAGAATGATATAAGCTATTGCTTTACACTTCCCTGCACTAATACTAGTATAACCGAATTAGGTGTCACCCTAATGTCTAAACTGAAACAGAAACGGGTACAGAATAATTTAACGGAAACAGAATGCTAATAATGGGCCTTTACTACCCGATCAGAAAAAGACAGAAGCAGAAACAGATTAATCCCTACGGAAATAGAATGTAGAATTAGGTGTACACTAGTAATGGGCCTTTACCACCCGAACAGACGGTACCACGCAGAAACAGAGGTGTTACCACCCAACAGAAACAGACGGTACCAACAGAAACAGACAGAACTAAGTGTACCCTAATACCCTACCCCAAGCGATCGGCTCCCTAATACATAAATATCCCGTGTCGGCCCCACAGTAGGGTGTATCACTCCCTAAAGTGATAACCAATTGGCACAGACCTATTTATAGGTGTCACGGCGTCTTACATCCTCAGAGACAGACCGGGATCCATGCACGCACATGACCCGGTTGGAACGCACCATCAACACCCCTCGCCATTATCAGAATGAACCACTTATAATTAGTTCAGTAAGCGTGCCCGGACCCTACCTACTGTTGGGTCAAAGTTTTGATACCAGAAAGGGTTACTGACTAATATGGGTCCTAAACAACAGATGACACAAGTAATTCCCCTCCTAACCTTGTGTCTCCAGACTAACAGATTTCAGATTAACTTGTTTACAAGTTCTGACATACAGAATTCAGATCAACCAGTTCACAGACAAGTTTTCAGAATAACGGATCAGATATACAGATTTAACAGACTTACCGATTAACCAGTTACAGATTAACAGACTTACAGATTTGTCTAACTTTGTAATTGGGCCTACAGATTCACGGAACAGATTTATTAAATTCATCAGTCTAGTGGGTTTAATCCTATCCGCCCAACACGTTTTAGACATCATATTTATCTCAGATTTTCATTAATTAAATATTAATGCCCAGACCTCTCACATTAGACTGACAGTTTGCGGCTACTGGTTAGGCCGGTTGGTTCCGGGAAGATATCAGTCGCAAACTGAGTCTAACCTCGGGTTTCAAGCACGTTATGACTAACTTCTCACATTAGAACCTATTGTTTGTGGCCACTGGAATATGCCGGGCAGTTCCGGGCAGAATTACGCCGCAAACTCATTCTAACCTCGAGTTAGCCATGTTTATCTTTGCGGCCAATTAATTAATGATTTACCATTTATACCCACGCCTAATATACATGTCAATTATTCATAGATAATTCAGATTTTGTCAATAACAGACTGAATATATCAACTTAACAGACATAGAAGATAACAGGTTTAGGCGACTTAACGGATTCAGCAGATTAAGCAACTAGCAGATTTAGCAGATAACAGATTAGGCATCTCAACAGATTTAGGTTGGCATTTTTAACAGAATTAGCAGATGACAGATTTGGCAGATGAAGAGATCTAGCAGACTAGGCAGTAGGGTAGAACTAGCAGATTAAGCAATATAACAGAACTAGCAGATTAGGCAAATATAGCAGAACTAGCAAATTAGGCAAATATAACAGATTTAATCATTCCTTAAAGTTTCACAACATATCTTGCCTAATTATAAATCTTGCCTAAGTTCACATGCATAAATAATAGTCATGATTCACAATATGATCATATACCCCATGTTTGCATTAAATTTGCATGTCACAGATTATGGTCATAATTTACATGTCCCAATTTAGTTCAACTTGCCTAGTACAAAAGATTCACATATAAATTATACCAAATATAGCTATTGACAAAAATCTCCTACTTAGGTATTATTCACATTTGATAGATATCCTACTTTAATGTAAATCTTTATACCTAAACCATATTCTCCTTATCTCAAGTCATATGTTAACATACCATGGTTCCTCTTCTTCCAATTCACAGAATATGCATAGATCTAAATCTAGTTTACAACCTATGTCCTTTTTCTTAAACCAGTCACAGATTAACCAACTTCTCAAGTCGTATGTTCAATATTCTTTATGCCACAAACTCAAGTCATAGGTTCAATTATATGCCTTAGATTTATGTCCTAAGTTCCAAGTTCAACCTATGCTTTTTCCTCAAATCAGTCACATATCGGTCATGCCCATTTCATGCATTATTCATTTTATTGTCCCAAATATTTTAGCGTATGTTAATCTCTTAGGAGATTGGCGCAGGCTCGTAGTAGCCTGGCTATAGAACATAAAGAAGAAGAGATACAGAATAAAATAGATCAGAATAGAACATACACAATCTCAAATTCAGATTTACAATCATGTCACAATTATGATTAAAGTTTATATCGGAAAATAACTGCACTTGCCTTGGTTGGATTCTAAAAGAAAAAGGTGTTGTAGCTGTTCTCTTTTAATCCTAATCAGAATTGGAGGAAGAAGAAGCACAAGTCCTAGCTTAGGTTTCAGCAGAGTAGAGACGCCATTGATTTATTTATTTTTAGAGAGGAAGAGAGCAATGGAGGCTAGAGAATTGTATATGAGATTTAGGTTTAGGTTAGGGATGTATATATAGGTGTAGGAAGTTATTTAGGACCATTAGATTAACCCTGAATCATGAGAACCATTCAAATGCAAAATCTGCATTTGAGCGAATCGGCCCACGGGATGACAGCCAAACACCCTGGATTAACCCCTAGTCGACCCAGCGAGGCTCGGGTCGACCTCAAAAAATGGGCCGGTTCGGTTATTCCCCCTCCCAATTCGCTGTTTTGAACCTTTTTTGCATGTTTATTTATTTAATTTATATATATATATTTTAATACTCTCAGAAAATACGGGGTGTTACATTCTCCCCTCCTTCAAGGATTTCGTCCCCGAAATCTTCAAGTTAAGAAGAATGTATCCTAACATCCAACATCCATCTACTCAACCATTCAATCACAGGCATCCATTGTCCTTAAAAAGTTTCTAATGCCGTATGAACATATGCAAAGTGTGTGTATATGTTTCTTATCTAATGCAAAATCAGGCGGTCTACTGATCCAGTTGACCTCCTTAATGCGAATCATGTTAGTGTCATGAGTCCAAATATGTATGCAAGAAATCCTATTTGATACACATCATTTCTATATGAGTGCATAACCATTCATCCAAATGCAACATCCATGTGCTGAGTCAATCATTTTGCATCCACAAAAATTGAAAATGCTCACACATCCATATGCAGTATGAGAGTGTTTTCGAGCCGATCTAGTGCCTAGTGTGTGTATATGCATCCACGAGCAACCACTAGCAACCACTTGCATCCAATTGCAACCATCAAACATAACATGTCTCAAACACATGTTTACACCCATTAGTTTCTACCTAAAGTTCGAAGATTCGATCGATAGGATACAGTCGAATGATGGAAGCGAGTACAGATAAAACGAAGACTTGGTTCCCATTAGACATTGGTTGAGAAAATAATTCCCCTAAGTATCAACCTCGAAGACCGAAATCAACATCTGATTGACACCCAGAGGATTACCCTCTTTAGACAATGTCAGAACTGGAAATCAGAATTATTCAGATATTTACAGACTACTGATACAGATCAGGTTCCCTAATGATTCTTAGGAAGCTAAGCATGATAAAATCATATCCCACAAAACCTCAGAATGTATGCGTCATACTTGACGCCTAACACAGATATCTCTCAAACCCCAATCTATCACAAACATATTAATCATAACCCTTATGGGTTTGAGTCTACAGCGGAACCAGAAACAATACTAGTATTAAAGTGCAGAGTATCGATTACAGAATCAAAATACCAGAATCAGAAAGAGTTTTAACTCAACAATCAGATAAAGAAATTAAACCTCCTACAGAAAGTTTTCCTAATCCTATCCTATCCACTAGCCTCGAGAGTGTTCGCCTTCCCACCAGCAGTTGGTCCTGCCCTCTGCCCTTGTCCTCGTTTCTTCGGGCAGTCCCTAGTGAAGTGTCCCATCTCACCACAGTTGAAGCAAGTGCCCTTCTTTGGATCCACTTTCTTATCGTGTGTCCTATCCATGTCTCCCATGTACGTTCTCCATTCGTGACCTTCCACCAAAATGAAGCTTCATCCTTCATTAACCAAGCAGTTGGTTGAACCTTCCTCCCATCGTCTATCTCAAAGGTACCAACAAGTCCTCCACTTCGTTCAGCCAACTTCTAGCCTCGCCAACGTCTCAGTCCCATAAAGCGATTTTCCGCCCATCGCACGGAAGTCCTTACATATCTTAGAAAAAGCATCTATACGCGGAGGAAGAGATTCAAAAAGGGAAAGAGGAAGGAACTTGAAACAAAGAATCGAAAGAAAGATATAGGGCTTTTGGGGATTATTTATTTTATTTTTCAAAAATAAGCTTTACTTTTGAAAATACTTCCTTTTTAAATCCTTTTTGAAAATAGTTTTCAAAACTTTTTATCAAATCTGGTAACCTTCAGCTCTGATACCAAGTGTAACACCCCACCTCCGTTAAGGTCACTCACAAAGGGAATGCCTTAACTTTGGTGGAGCATTTTAGTAAACAGAACAGAAACTTACAAGACAAATAAAACAGTACTTGAAAAATTTATAACTTTATTTCAACAGAAACCGAAATAAGCTTGGTTACATCCTTTCAAATCACAATATCATAATTCAAGTACAAAATATCAGTCTTGCACAAAAGCCTTAAGAATGCATAGTTTAAAATCATAATCCCCATAGAAGAAGACAAGCCATACTTTGAGCACTTCAAGCAGAAGAAATCTGGATCAAGCTAGAGTATTCCCTTCTACAAAACCTGGGGGGGGGGGGGAACGGAAGAAAGGAGGCGAAACAACAAGGGTCAGACAAAAGTCTGGCAAGTCCAGTGATTTTCAGTTATGAACAGATAATAATAACATGACATGAAAATAAAACTGGATGAGAGATAACTGTAACAGATGTAGCAGATATAACAGAAGAACAGAATGATATAAGCTATTGCTTTACACTTCCCTGCACTAATACTAGTATAACCGAATTAGGTGTCAGCCTAATGTCTAAACTGAAACAGAAACGGGTACAGAATAATTTAATGGAAACAGAATGCTAATAATGGGCCTTTACTACCCGATCAGAAAAAGACAGAAGCAGAAACATATTAATCCCTACGGAAACAGAATGTAGAATTAGGTGTACACTAGTAATGGGCCTTTACCACCCGAATAGACGGTACCACGCAGAAACAGACAGGTGTTACCACCCAACAGAAACAGATGGCACCAACAGAAACAGACAGAACTAAGTGTACCCTAATACCCTACCCCAAGCGATCGGCTCCCTAATACATAAATATCCTGTGTCGGCCCCACAGTAGGGTGTATCACTCCCTAAAGTGACAACCAATTGGCACAGACCTATTTACAGATGTCACGGCGTCTTACATCCTCAGAGACAGACCGGGATCCATGCACGCACATGACCAGGTTGGAACGCACCATCAACACCCCTCGCCATTATCAGAATGAACCACTTATAATTAGTTCAGTAAGCGTGCCCGGACCCTACCTACTGTTGGGTCAAAGTTTTGATACCAGAAAGGGTTACTGACTAATATGGGCCCCAAACAACAGATGACACAAGTAATTCCCCTCCTAACCTTGTGTCCCCAGACTAACAGATTTCAGATTAACTTGTTTACAAGTTCAGACATACAGAATTCAGATCAACCAGTTCACAGACAAGTTTTCAGACTAATGGATCAGATATACAGATTTAACAGACTTACCGATTAACCAGTTACAGATTAACAGACTTACAGATTTGTCTAACTTTGTAATTGGGCCTACAGATTCACGGAACAGATTTATTAAATTCATCAGTCCAGTGGGTTTAATACTATCCGCCCAACACGTTTTAGACATCATATTTATCTCAGATTTTCATTAATTAAATATTAATGCCCAGACCTCTCACATTAGACTGACAGTTTGCGGCTACTGGTTAGGCCGGTTGGTTCCGGGAAGATTTCTGTCGCAAACTGAGTCTAACCTCGGGTTTCAAGCACGTTATGACTAACTTCTCACATTAGAACCTATTGTTTGCGGCCACTGGAATATGCCGGGCGGTTCCGGGCAGAATTACGCCGCAAACTCATTCTAACCTCGAGTTAGCCATGTTTATCTTTGCGGCCAATTAATTAATGATTTACCATTTATACCCACGCCTAATATACATGTCAATTATTCATAGCTAATTCAGATTATGTCAATAACAGACTGAATATATCAACTTAACAGACATAGCAGATAACATGTTTAGGCGACTTAACGGATTCAGCAGATTAAGCAACTAGCAGATTTAGCAGATAACAGATTAGGCATCTCAACAGATTTAGGTTGGCATTTTTAACAGAATTAGCAGATGACAGATTTGGCAGATGAAGAGATCTAGCAGACTTGGCAGTAGGGCAGAACTAGCAGATTAAGCAATATAACAGAACTAGCAGATTAGGCAAATATAGCAGAACTAGCAAATTAGGCAAATATAACAGATTTAATCATTCCTTAAAGTTTCACAACATATCTTGCCTAATTATAAATCTTGCCTAAGTTCACATGCATAAATAATAGTCATGATTCACAATATGATCATATACCCCATGTTTGCATTAAATTTGCATGTCACAGATTATGGTCATAATTTACATGTCCCAATTTAGTTCAACTTGCCTAGTACAAAAGATTCACATATAAATTATACCAAATATAGCTATTGACAAAAATCTCCTACTTAGGTATTATTCACATTTGATAGATATCCTACTTTAATGTAAATCTTTATACCTAAACCATATTCTCCTTATCTCAAGTCATATGTTAACATACCATGGTTCCTCTTCTTCCAAATCACAGAATATGCATAGATCTAAATCTAGTTTACAACCTATGTCCTTTTTCTTAAACCAGCCACAGATTAACCAACTTCTCAAGTCGTATGTTCAATATTCTTTATGCCACAAACTCAAGTCATAGGTTCAATTATATGCCTTAGATTTATGTCCTAAGTTCCAAGTTCAACCTATGCTTTTTCCTCAAATCAGTCACATATCGGTCATGCCCATTTCATGCATTATTCATTTTATTGTCCCAAATATTTTAGCGTATGCTAATCTCTTAGGAGATTGGCGCAGGCTCGTAGTAGCCTGGCTATAGAACATAAAGAAGAAGAGATACAGAATAAAATAGATCAGAATAGAACATACACAATCTCAAATTCAGATTTACAATCATGTCACAATTATGATTAAAGTTTATATCGGAAAATAACTGCACTTGCCTTGGTTGGATTCTAAAAGAAAAAGGTGTTGTAGCTGTTCTCTTTTAATCCTAATCAGAATTGGAGGAAGAAGAAGCACAAGTCCTAGCTTAGGTTTCAGCAGAGTAGAGACGCCATTGATTTATTTATTTTTAGAGAGGAAGAGAGCAATGGAGGCTAGAGAATTGTATATGAGATTTAGGTTTAGGTTAGGGATGTATATATAGGTGTAGGAAGTTATTTAGGTCCATTAGATTAACCCTGAATCATGAGAACCATTCAAATGCAAAATCTGCATTTGAGCGAATCGGCCCACGGGATGACAGCCAAACACCCTGGATTAACCCCTAGTCGACCCAGCGGAGCTCGGGTCGACCTCAAAAATGGGCCGGTTCGGTTATTCCCCCTCCCAATTCGCTGTTTTGAACCTTTTTTTGCATGTTTATTTATTTAATTTTTATCTATATATATATATATATTTTTAATATTCTCAGAAAATACGGGGTGTTACATATATATTTATATTTATATTTATGCACTAGACCTCTCACATTAAGCCTACACATGTGGATGCTGGATTTGTCGGGCGGGTTCGGGAAGACTTCTATTACAAGTTGACTTAACCTCATGTCTTAGCACCACTACATGTTTTATTTATTCACTTGGACCCCTCACATTAGATTTACCACTTGTGGATGCTGGATATGCCGGGTGGTTCTGGGACGACTACCACCACAAGTGTAATCTAACTTCGTGTCTAAGCGCGTTGCAGTTTCAGATTACTGTGAATCTAGGCATGTTCGTTCTTTAACAATTATTTTTATTTTATTTCATTATAGGTTTTCATGCCCTTTCCCAAGTCATATTTATTATGTGCCATATGCCCGAAGTAAGATCTTTAATCATAATTTGACTTATGCCCCAAACCCATATTCATGTATTCAATTCTATGCTAACATGAAACCATTTAATCATATAACTATTCTAATTCATCCGAGTAAGGTTTCATGTATATAAATGTGACAAGTTAACATGAAATAAGAACAACAGTAGTTGGTACCCATATTCTAACAAGTTTATATTTCAACATATGAACTTTCCAACATATTAGTATCTTAACATATTAATATTCCAACATGGAACTTTAATCTTTTTAACATATGTTTAAAAATTTCAACATATCATATTTCAACTTGTCATATATGACAATTCAATGCTTTTAATTATTCTAGCAAATTCACATCGTATAATAACGGGGAATGCTAAACGATAATATATCATTATCAAAACTTAAATCCACTCGCCTCATTTGTTTTCCAAATCCTGGCTCTGGTCCAGACTAGCATTCCATGGTTTTCCCCTTATTGGATTCAGAACCTAAAAACCATGGATTCATAATTTTTGTTAAAAGAAAAAGGGAAGAAAGAGAAAATAACTGAAATAGACCAGATCTAGGAAATTACCTCACTTCGATAAAAGTTCTGAACACCCATTTACAAACATACGTTCCTTTCCTCCAGATTTGGATTCAGAATTTTTCCTAAATTAATAATCTTAATTTTCTGAAGAGATTCGAGGAGGAAAAAGAATGTCAGAGCTTCTGTGTTGTCTTAGAAATATGAGATTTAGGGTTGGCTCTACTGGCTTATCTATACGTGCTCAGCAATGAATTAGCAAAGAAACATTCCACGTTCGCAGCAGGAATCTTCCCCGGATCTCGGGGTGTCGACACCCCCTTGAATGGGTCGACCCCTGCGGGTCCGGAGGCCGAAAATTAACACGGGCGCACTTCACAAGTGCGCTAGTGCAAAAATACCTTGGCGCACTTGCCAAGTGCGCCAGTTGTTCTGGCCTGTTTCCTGCTTTCTTTGTCAAACTTCTACCATCCGTAACTTCTTCATACGTTATCTGTTTTACGCAAACTCGGAGCCTATCTGAACCAGAATTCTGAGATGAACGCAACGGTACAATCCGTTTTACTTAATTCTGAATATTTAATTACGTTTTTCTTATTTTATTATTAAATTATCATAAAATGCGGGGTGTTACATTCTCCCACCCTTAGGAAATATCGTCCCCGAAATTTGATAAGGGTAAAAATCAATTAACCCCTCACATAATATACATCCATCATGTGTGCATCCAATTTTTGCAAACATTGTACACTTGTGCAAAGTGAAATACAACATGATAATACATGTATGCTTAAGCGGTACCTCCTATGTGTATGCAAATTTTTCAAAAATTCTTTAAAAACATGACGCTCACATCCTAAATGTACTGGCAGTTCTACATGAATGCGATATTTTCAAAATCAAAATATATTTTTATCCAAATTTTCCCACACTCCTACTGGGTGAGAGCATACTTCATCCAATTTTTGCATCCAAAACCCTACCAAGCAATTTTTTTTCGAATTTTAGAAAAATTTAATTTTCTAAATTCGATTTCTTATGTTACAAAAAGGTGGAAAACGGAAAACTTCACATCTCCCGTTTTTCTTTTTCGACTTTTTTCCAACCGTACTTGAATTTTATGAAACTATTTATAAAGATTCCCTATTTTCCTATCCAAGCACAGCCAATATAAGAAAATTTTCTCTGTTGCAGCTTTTTTTACCGTCTTATCTTGGAAAATTTTACTTTTATTCATCTTTTTTCATAATTTGTCAAGTTTGCCGCTTTGCTGAATTATTTGTTTCCTTTTTAGTTGTACCATTTCTCTTTTCTTAGCTTATTCAATCATCTGATCTAAGTTTAATTTTCAAATAATCCTTCTAGTCTTTTAACAAAGTTAGTAAAACAGACGCTCTATACAGCTACTACTAAGGGCCAAGAATCTCGGGACTATGTTCCCTCTCAGACAGAAAAGTCCAAACCATGGGATTCACGACAGGTTTAGGTTTTACCTAACTACCCAATAGGAACCAAATAACAGAATGATCCCAACAGAAATGCAATCACGGGTTGTACCCCTAACATGAAAATTAGCAACAAGATCTACATACTTACTTGCCCCTTTACTATCTAGTAGTCACCACTAGTCCTAGCTATGTACCAACAATTTTTTTCTAGCAACACCCTGGGCTTTTCAATGCTAACGCATTCTACGGGAACTTACTATTATTCCAAGATAATTCATGCTATTTTCTTCATAGCCTCAAAACTTTTCCCGCCTTTCCTAGGCACTAATTCTTACCTACTCCATACTTAAAAAAAAAAACGGTTTGGCCTTTTCATTTAAATTTTCTTCCAAAATTTAAGAGTGTCAAAACTTTAATTTCCTCATGAAAACTTACTTTTGCCGAACCATAAAAACATGTCATCTAAAAAAAAATGTAAATCATCATTTTTCAAATCACAAAACTAGAGTAGATACAGACAATATTTTCTCAATTAGGTTTTCGACTTGTTCTTGCCTATATGGTCGGTTCAGTTTCTTACTGCAAGGTGCATACATCTACTCTATTCTTAATTTCTACAACTTATTTTGCCCACCCAACACAATTTTCTCTTTTAAACAATTTATCAAAAATGATTGTCAAAAGAATAGAGATTTCAAAAACTTTCTCTACTGGAAATTCCAGTTTTCAACAAAATGCTACTTTTCTAAGTTTTGCTTTTTAATCCTTTCATGTAATATAACAAGAAAACTAGCGAGCTATACACTCTCTATAATATGCACCTTTCTATGAGAGAATTTTATTTTAAACAAAAAAATTCGCAAGAAATCACTATTTACAAAACATACCCCATTTTACTTTAAAACTCAATATGTGTACTTTACATATTTAAAACTGTAACTTTTAAGATTAAAACTTGAAAACACCACAAACCACTTTCCAAAACTTTTATAATTTCAAGTTCTCGGAAGTTAACAATGGGGTTAGACTCAAAGCGGGTTTCCAATTTTCTAGGCTTTCCTAGACAATCCTACAAGGTCAATTCTCTCAACTATATATATTCCTAATCCATCCTTCTCTTTTTAACCTTTTCCAATTTATAATGTTCTACTGCCAAACGCACTAGCCCAAAATACTAATCATATGGGATTCACCTTCCTTCCATATAAAGTACATTGTACACTTTCCACCCAAATTACCTAAGGGTCTCAGATTTCCATATTCATTCCTCTAGTGTACAAAACAAACACCCATTTCTAACCATATTATACTTTTTTATTCAGCGGGTTTCTCTGTGGAACTAGGTATATATAATATTTATATTTTTAAAAATACAAATACTCACTCACTATTTATACATGAATCCTAAACCTAAGCTCTGATACCAGATGTAACAACCCGAGTTCCGACAGACCGATTTTTTTCTTCAAAATTCTAATCTATTGAAATTCGTGTTGGTTAGCTCTGGTATCCTGCAGAAAAGACAGAGACATAAAATTTGTTAGAGCTCGTAAAATATCTCACAGCGGAATGGGTAAAATATAGTATAATCAAAGTATAGCCTTACCGTATTAATAATACTACCTAACCAGTATCCAAAGCTATCATGTCTCTACCACAAATCTAATCCGCGGGTATCTTATGAGGAGGGGTCAGAACACAAGTTATGGTGACTGGATTTAAACTATACACTTTGAATAATCCTACATATATCGTTCAATCATAGTTTCTTATTTATTAGGTTACTTGGTTAATAGCGCTCAAGGCTTACACACACATCGTACCCGTTTACTTCCAAGTGGTTTAACATAATACTGTATATATGTAGCTACCCCCAATATTGAGGTACACCCCATGGTACCCCACTCGCGTGGTCTCCACCGTAATGCCACATAAATGAACGCAGTCCCTCATCCTACGCCGGAGTGACGTCTGGATCTCTACATAACAATGTTACATTCAACATATACCTGTCATTACTATGCTACGTAAGCGTATAGACTTCCACCTTTGATCGAATCAAATTCCATACTAGAGTAATGCCCTTAAGTCTACAATACATCACCCAGAGCAGATATGCATGTATCTAGACTTTCCCATGCACGTATTGTCAATCGTATTCGATTCCTTAACCGCTCATAATGTGTACCGAGTTCCATGGCAGGGCTATATAAGAAATGCATAACTCGGTCGATTATGCAGCGTACCATGGAAGATGCTTGTATGCGAGTTACCAGTCGTTTAGTGGCCTGGAACGAAACGGGAGGAAGAGCAAATAATCTGTAAAGTTGAAGATTGAAAAAGTGGAGAATCGGTCGTCCAACGATCTAACAGGGTCGTTCTACGAGCCAATGAATCATGGGAAGAAGCCCAACGATCCAATAAGCTCGTTCCCCAGCTTGCTGAGAAAGAGCAGGATTAAGGAAGCATCGTTGGATCATTCGAGGATTGAATCGTTTTCTTTTGGATCACTCACTCCAGATTCGATCAATCTTGGATCGTTCGCTAATGGGTCGCTCGCTTCTATATTGTCCACATCTAAGTCGTTCATTTTGGAAACGTTTGCTATCTAGTCGAACACTCATGGGCCGCTACTGGCTGAAGACAATAAGAGCTTTTAAAAGACAAGATCATATAGGGGTCTCTCGTTCCAGCGTTGTGTAATGTCATAGTTTAGTCGTTCGATCTATTATTTGCACCGTGTTAAAGATCGCGTATCGTAAAAGGTCGGTCGCTTCTATTGGGTCGTTCTCTTGTGCTCGGATCGTCCGTTTGGACATGGCATGTTGTAAACCCTATAAATAGGGGTGTGGCATGAGTTGTAAAGGTTGTTGAATTTTTCTTAAAATCTCTTGTGTGAGCTTTGTGCCACCATTAAAATTGGAAGTTGAGTTTAATCTTCTTTCTCCATTTTCGGATATTCGAGTACGCTCGAATCAATGAATTTAAAGCCGATTCACGGTATCACTTGCGAGTGATCAACGTTCAATGAATCGTAGATCGACAATGCAGTATCATAAGAGATCAACGCGTTGAAGATATCGAGATTCTGGCATCAAAACATCAACGGAGTTGAGCACCTATCTCATCCTTAATCAATTTTCCACAGATCCATCAATTCAGGAGGAGTTAGATCCCGGACGCTACGCAAGTTTGGTATCAGAGAGAGATTTCCATCTTTTGGTTGGATCGCCGGATCCTTGATCGCCATTTTTGGTTGGATCGCCGACGCTAAATCGTCATATCCTTGGTTGGATCGCTGGAGCTTGGATCACCATTATTGGTTGGATCGCCAAAGCGAGAATTCCATCACTCGGTCGGATCGCCAGAAACCATTCAGGTTATCACCATCGCCGCCGACATCGTCCATTCTATTTCCGCTACCACTTGAAACCGCAGCCATTCACCAGAATGCCATTCAGTCCTGACCACCACTGATTTTAATCGGCGGAGCTGTTCAGATCGTCAGACCTCGTTCAGTTGCATCTATTAATCAGTCGCCGTCACTTGTCCACAATCGCCGGAACTAGTTAGATCATCAGATCTAATTCAGTCGCGATTACCATTCCATAGACCACCATATCTACACAATTTCCATTTAAACACCATATCAGCTAAACCGTCATCATCCAAGTTTAGATCGTTTCAACAATTTGGATAGTACAAGTGTTTTGAAGTTTGTTCAGATTTGAAGTTCATTCCATTTTGTTAAGAATCGATTATGCCGCCAAGACGTGTTAATCGTCATCAAAATTTGGTAGAAATGTATCGGAGAGACGAAGCCGAACAAATGGAGAAAAGAATCAATGATAAGTTTGATGAAGGAATTGGAAGATTAGAAAAGCTGATGATATGAATCAAACTAGAAGAAGAGTATCACCCGATTCAAATCAGGGTGGACACCGAATTTCGCCATCATATTTGGAAAGACACAGAAGATCACCACCATTGGACCGAGAAAGAAGGAACCGCGAAGATTATTCTCGTGATCCGTCCCGTAGAAGTGAAAGACATGAAGATATTCATGATCGATATCATCATCATTCAGTTTGCGAAGATGAAAAAAGTAGCATTCGTTTTCATTCTCTAGGACGAGATCGAGATCCTTTCCGTCAACTGGAAGGTAATTATAATTGGGAATCAGGGATGAAGACAGAAATTCCAGAATTCAAGGGAGGAATATCTGCAGAAGAGTTCCTAGATTGGTTGTCGAATGTCGAGGAAATCATGGAATTCAAGAATGTACCAGAAAATAGAAGATTGAAATTAGTAGCTACTCGTTTGAGGGGAAGAGCTATTTCCTGATGGCAACAAACTAAGCTAACTCATGAAAGAATGGGAAAGTCGAAGGTTGCATAGGAGAAGATGAAAAGGATGATGAGAGCTGCCTTCTTACCTCGCAATTATCAATCCCTTATGTATCAACATTTGCAGAGTTTGAGACAAGGAACAAAATCCGTGAGTGATTATATCGATGAGTTCTATCAATTGATCGCTCGTAATGACATCATGGAAACAGAGGAATAATTGACTGCTAAATATGTTGGGGGATTGAGGAATTAGATTCAGTATATGGTGAATATGTTTTATCCAATGACTGTTGCGGAAGCTCATCAGAAAGCTCTCGCTTGGGAGAAGCAAGGTAGACGAGGAGGAGGAGTGTTCACAACTGCTAACAGTCAAAGCAAAGGAATTGGTAGTAATACTAATGTTACTAAGCCAATTTCAAAGCCTGTTGTCAATGATGCTACAAAGCCAAACATCACCTCGATTGTTAAGTGCTTTAATTGCCAAGAAGTTGGACATAAAAGCAATGAATGTCCAAAATTGAAGAAGAGAACAATGATAGCTGAAGATGTAGAAGATGGCGTAGATTATTCCCTACCACCAAAATTTGACGATGATGTTGAAAATAATGTGGAGGAAGTAGAGTCAGGAGAAGAGGGAATTAGGTTAATGATGAGAAGATCGTGTATAACTCCAAAGCACGTAAATGATTCTAGTTGGTTGAGAAACAATATTTTCCAATCTATTTGCACTATTTTGGGAAAGATTTGTCGATTTGTTATTGATGCTGGGAGTTGTGACAACATGATTTCTGAAGAAGTTGTTAAGAAGCTGGGATTGAAGATGGAGAAACATCCTAGACCTTACAAGCTTGCTTGGCTAAAGAAAGGAGGAGAAGTCACAGTTGGAAAAAGAGCCTTTGTATCATTTTCCATTGGGTTGAAATACAAAGATGATATTTGGTGTGACATAGTTCATATAGACGTATGCCATTTGCTCTTGGGAAGACCATGACAGTATGATCAATTAGTTCATCACGATGGTCGAACCTACAGCTATAGTTTCATGTTTGAAGGCATTAAAATCACGTTAGTTCCTAAGAAGTGTGAGCAAAATGAAGTCAAAGCAGAGAAGAAGATGAACTCGACTAGTCTTTTATCTTTGAAGGATTTTTTTGAAGAAGTAGAAGAGAGTCGTGAAGTGTTTATGTTGATTGGATTTGAATCTAATGAAGATTCTGATATTCCTGCTGAAGCTGAGCCTGTGCTGAAAGAGTTTAAAGATGTGTTTCCTGAAGAGTTGCCGAAGGAATTACCGCCACTCAGGGACATAAAACATCAAATTGATTTGGTGCCAGGTGCAGTGTTGCCACACAGAACGCATTATCGAATGAGTCCGAAGGAACATGAAGAGTTGAGGAGACAAGTTAAAGAGCTGCTTGAACAAGGGAGTATACGAGAGAGCCTTAGTCCTTGTGTCATGCATGCCTTGTTAGTTCCGAAGAAAGATGGTTTATGGAGAATGTGTACGAATATTAGATATCTCAATAAGATCACTGTTCGATACCGATTTCCTATGCCGAGACTAGAAGATCTATTGGAACAAATCAGTGGATCTGTTATCTTCTCAAAGATTGATTTGAAGAGTAGTTATCATCATATTCGAATTAGACCAAGGGATGAATGGAAAACCGCATTCAAGACTCGTGAGGGGTTATATGAATGGTTGGTTATGCCATTTGGTCTATCGAATGCACCAAGTACTTTTATGAGAGTCATGAATCATATTTTCAGACCATACATTGGAAAGTTTGTGGTGGTATAATTTGATGATATTCTGATCTATAGTGCTAGTTTGGAAGAGCATATACAACACTTGAAAGCAATGTTGATGATTCTTCGTCAAGAACAATTTTATGCCGCAACAAAGAAGTGCGTGTTCATGACACAAAGTGTTTTGTTCTTAGGATACACTGTATCCAAAGAAGGGATACAAGTGGATCAGAAGAAAGTCGCTGCAATCAGAGATTGACCTCGACCAAAAACCATAATGGAAGTCAGAAGCTTTCATGGATTGGCATCATTCTTTCGAAGGTTTATTCCACACATTAGTAGTGTGATGGCTCCTGTTACTGATTGCATGAAAGAGAAACAATTTACGTGGACAAAGGAAGCTCAATTTTCTTTTGAGAAGATTAAGGAACTTTTGACGACCACACCAGTCCTTGTATTGCCAGATTTCCAGCTATTATTTGAATTGCATACGGATGCATTGAAAGTTGGAATAGGAGGAGTATTGAGTCAGAAGGGTCGTCCTATTGCATATTTCAGTGAGAAGCTATCTGGAGCAAAGATGAGATACAATACCTACAACGTGGAGTTTTATGCTATTGTACAAGCCGTCAAGCATTGTAGACACTATTTGTGTAACAACCCGGAATTTTGGAACCAATTAAAAAATTTTATTTTAGAAATTTTAGTGAATTTTAGATATTAAAAATAATTTATTTTAAATAATAACGATTAAAAATTTATTTAAATCAAAGTTAGAACGAATATATTTATTTTAATTATAAAGGAGTTAGAAATAGAGCGGTAGTTTGAAAATTTGAATTTGAACTTTGACTGACTGTGAAGGATGCAAAATAAAATGGATTTTGGTGAAACCAAGAATATTAGAATCTATTTAAAAATATCTTTCCAATGAATCCGAAAAATTTAAATTTCATAGCAGGAATCAAAAGTTATGCCCAGTTTAAAATTCAGAATAGTCGTTGTAGCATTTATATTTATATATATATTAATATTAAAAATAGCATTTTTCAAACGACCTCCGTTTTCGACCAAACCACTTTTGTTGGAACCGAAGTGTCAAATTATTGCTAGGTTTCAATTTTCATAATTTTTGGAATTAATATGTGAGTGTGGCAAAAGAAACGTGTTTTGTTAGTTTCAGTCAAATCGGATCGACAAGAAAATGGCCATTTTTCAAACGGTCTCGGAATTCGACGAAATTAGTTTTGTTAGGACCGTATCGTCAAAACATAGTTAGATATAATTTTTCTGTAATTTTTAGAGTCGGTATGTGGCCTCGGTAAATTTAAATGTACGATCAAATTAAATAATTAAATGGTTTATATTTTAATTTAAAGAAAAACATAGCGTAACAGTCGAATTGGGTTATGAAACATATTCCATTACGTCCGGAACGGGGGTATTTAGCTAGGGACGACAGTCGTTGGGTTTGATTTGGAGTTAACAGTGATAAACAAATAAAAATGAGAATTAAATATTAAAATAATATTAAAATATATTCTCTATAAATACCCTTAACCTAACAAACCCTAAACCTAATTCTGAAACAACCATAGCCGCCATGAGCCTTTCAAAGGCTGAAATCATTTGAAACTGATCTCTTAATTTCTCTAAATCTAAAGCGAATTAGAAGATGGAAACAGAACGAAGATGGAAGAGCTTCCTTCGCTCTTTAATTTTGTACGACTCAGATCGGAGTTTGATCATCATGGTGGCGGGATTTTCAGCGCAAATAGTCGTAGTTTGTGAGCGGATTCCGATCAGCATGGGGTTTCGGATCTCGAGATACTTGGCGCGTTGGTGTGTCTTCGGGTGGCCGACGATGTGGCGGAGGGTGATGGTGGTCTGGCGGCTTCTTGGAGATGCGGCGGCGGATTCAAGGATGGAACAAATGGGTTAAAGCGAACGAGAAAGAAGAAGAGAGGAGCAACCCGTTTTTTCCCTCTTAACCAATGTAATTAAAAATTAATTATAATTTTATTTCTTAAATTTGTAAGTAAAATTCAAACTGTCATATATTATTCAAATCTTATCAGAATCAAACAAAATAAATTACGTTGGAATCAGAAAAACCAGATCTACATTCTAGAAAAGACCAGATCTGAAGCGGAGCGATCTAAAATTTTGAAGAATTCAGAAACGAATGTGATATTTCTCATTTTAAATTTAAAATAAAAATTATATACATATATATATATATATACATTTATATTGATTGTGATTGTCATACTATGTGCGTCGTGCAAAATTTAGATTGGTTGATTGTGTTGAGGATAATTTGTCTAATTATATTTTTTTGTAAACAAAAATAACATGTTTGGTTAGAATATTTATGTGTAAACATTTGTGTAAATAAAAATAACATCTTTGTTAGAGATTTGTCATGTTAATAATAATAGCATCTTTGTTAGAGATTTGTCATGTTATAATAAAAATAACATCTTTGTTAGAGATTTGTCATGTTATAATAATAATAACATCTTTGTTAGGGATTTGTCATGTTAATAATAATAACATCTTTGTTAGAGATTTGTCATGTTATAATAAAAATAACATCTTTGTTAGAGATTTGTCATGTTATAATTATAATAACATCTTTGTTAGAGATTTGTCATGTTAATAAAAATAACATCTTTGTTAGAAATTTGTTATATAAATAAAAATAACATTTTGTTTAGGATCATGCTATGTAAATAAAAATGACATTTTGATATAAAATGTTGTCTTTGATTAAAAATGACATTTTGGTTATAAAATGTTACATTAGAAACAAAATTACCATTTTTGTTAAAAAGGTCATTTATGTTAGGAACATATTGTAACACCCCACGTCCGTTAATGTCACTCACAAAGGGAATGCATTAAGTTTCGAGGAGCGTTATAAATAAGCAGAACGGAATATTACAAGACAGATAAAGTAGTACTTGAAAAATTTATAACTTTATTGCAGCGGAAACAGAAATAGGTTTGGTTACATCTTCAAAACAACAAAACCAAGTACATAATATTAGTCTTGTACACAAGCCTTCAGAGTACATAATTTTAAAAGCCATAACCCCCAACAGAAAATGCCATTAGCAAAATCAAAGCCAAGCAATACACCTTTCAACTTCAAGCTGGAAGAAAGAGATATCTGAAATAAGCTTGAGTATTTCCTCCCTAAGAACCTGGTGGGGGGGGGGGGGGGGGGAGAAAAGAGGCAAAACAAACTAGGTCAGAATAAGTCTGGTGAGTCCAATGACTTTAACAATATAATCATTAAAGTAACAGGATAAGAACATAAACTGGAAAGAAAGAAATGACTGTAGAATAAACAGGCATGACAAAGCAGACAAGATGAACAAGATGTAACGTTGATTGCGCTTCTAATCACTACAGGATAATTACTACACTACACCAATGCTAGTAACACCGTATCATTACTAGTTATACCGCACCCTTACTAGTCCACTACTAAAAGTTGATCCCTCTTACTAATCATGATAATGGTAGTTTCGTGTACTCCTAGCTGCTATCGTAGGTGCCCCTTTTTGCTCCTACCCCCACGAGTTGTACTCACTACCTTCCTCGTTCAATCGGCTCCCTAACTCGCATGTATTTATTACTTGTGTCATTCGACCTCGCTTGTATGTATTCATTACTTGTGTCATTCGGCCCCGCTTGTATGTAGATACCAGTGCTGGCCCCATCATGGTGTGTATCAATTCCCATGATGGCAACCCGACATGATTCAAGATGCACAGTGTATACTACTGATGCCCAGTGCCTGCTTTTTCCACTCCAGAGCACGTGAATGCCCATACTCCGTCGGAACCTACACTGCTGCACCATCCGTCGCTATTTTGACCACTTATAATCAGCCCAGTAATCGTGCCCCACCCTGCCTAGCTCAGGGTACCATGATACATCTATGTGGGTTACTGCTGAAATGGGTCCCCATTACCAGGGTTTCCTAATCAACATGTTATAATGGTTAAGTGTTCTCAATTTAACTTAACCCCACTCATTTGCTTAATTAACATGTTGTACTGGTTAAGTGTTGCCTATTCGTATGTTACTTAACCTTCTCACTAATTCACGCATGTTTGTTTAACGGTTAAGTTTGTGGGCCTATATATACTAATATTACCCACTTACCCAAGATTTACTTAACCTTTCCCCTTATCAAGTCCATATGTATTATTGGTTAAGCTTGCCTTAACCTTATCTACTTTGTTCTTGTAATATTGGTTAAGTTGTCTTCTTGTCCATGTTAACTTAACCCACCCATCTAACATGTTGTATTGGTTAAGTGTCGCATGTTCATATGTTACTTAACCTTTCCATTCTTAGCATGTTTGTTCCTTAGCTTTAATTTATTCATTAAATCACCAACCACTCACATTAGAACTGTTGTTTGCAGTTGCTGGATGTGCCGGGCGGTTCCGGGCAGACTTCTACTGCAAACTCATTCTAACCTCGGGTTTTTGGGCTTAATGCGCTAAACTCTCACATTAGATCTATGTTGCTGCGATCGCCGGATGTGCCGGGCGGTTCCGGGCAGTCTTACACCGCAACTCAATCTAACCTCGGGTTAGGCACATTCATCTTTTAGCCAATTTACATATTTACCATTCATGTCCAAGTTTATATGTAAATTATCCATAAGTGTGGTCAATTCAAGTTATGCCACATTTTCTAGTTATGCCCAAAATTAATTATATGATTACAACCCCCTTTTATGCCAGTTACATAATACTCGGCCTTTACCTAAACTTTTCCCCAACGTTCCAACGTCGTTCGTACGTATAGTTCATGTGATACGTTAGGCTCGCAATTAGCCCAACTCATAAAAAAGGAAAAAGGGAAGAAACACATGACATCATAACTGGCATAAGCAATATAGATCTAAGACGGCATAAATCTAGTAAACCTATAAATATAGATCCAATCAACATATTGAGTGCGAACTAGCATGGATCCAAACATAAACTTGCACGTATTTAAACATATGAACATATAGTTCTAAACATATGGACTGATATGGATCTAATCATATAAACATGTAGATCTAAACATATGAACATATAGTTCTAAACATATGGACTGATATGGATCTAATCATATAAACATGTAGATCTAAACATATGAATATATAAAATATGATCTTACATGTATGAACATGACTTGCATATAATCTTTCATGACTTGCATAGATCGAGCAAACTTGCATACATAACTTGCATATGTAATTAGACATATGAATTAACATATAACATAACTTGCATATAATAAATCAAATCAAGCATAAATCAAAACATAGTTTGCAAAGACATAGAATTTGTTTTGTTATGGTGGTGGCTAGGTTAGTTTGTAGATGAACAGCATGACGACATCATAGAATAGGATTATGGGGTTTAGGGTTAAGGTTTGAGGTGATTATATAGGAGTATAGGATTAGTTAGAGCCATTAGATCAACATAGGATCCATCTAGACCATCCAGTCCAAGAGAATGAGTCATCAGGCCAATCAGAAGTCTCCACGTAGCCCTAAGACCCAGAAAATCGTCACTGCCACGTCAGTCAGGTACAAAACGAAATATTTCGCCCAGATCGGGGGAGGGGGGGGGGGGGGGGGGGGCGACACCCTCTGGCGGGAATTTTCCCGCCTAGCCTGTTTTGGCTGATTTTGAATTTCGAACCCATTTTTGACTTTCTGGACCTATTTCTGAAGTACTGATCCCAATATATATATATATATATATATATATATATATATACTTCCCGTGCGTATACAAACTTCAAACCTTAATAACTTCTCCATACGATGTCCGATTTACGCAAACTCAGACTCTGTCTTAAGCAGAATTCTGAGACGAACGCAATGGCGTAACCCATTTCACCTAATTCTTCTTCTAAAAATTAAGTGTTCTTAAATTTGTTAATTTTAATATTTTAAAATTACGGGGTGTTACACATATTATGCAAATAAAAAGGTCATCTATGTTAGGAACATATTATGTAAATAAAAAGGTCATTTATGTTAGGAACATATTAGGTAAATAAAAAGGTCATTTATGTTGGGAACATATTATGTAAATAAAAAGGTCATTTATGTTGGGAACATATTATGTAAATAAAAAGTTCATTTATGTTAGGAACATATTATGTAAGTAAAAAGGTCATTTATGTTAGAATTATAATTACATTTTGATATAAAATGTAACATTGGAAATAAAAATAACATTTTTTTATAAAATGTGCTATTAGATTCAAATAACATTTTTGTTTAGAAATGTTTATTTAGATTAAAAACATCACTTTGTTTAGAAATGTTTATTTAGATTAAAAACATCACTTTTTTATAAATGTTTATTTAGATTAAAAACATCACTTTGTTAAGAGATGCCATTTTCATTAGAAATGTTTATTTAGATTAAACATGCCATTTGCATTATAAATGTTTATTTAGACTTAAAATGTTATTTTCATTAAAAATGTTTATTTAGATTTAAAATGTCATTTTCATTAGAAATGTTTATCTAAATTAAAAATGTCACTACATTAGAAATGTGATATTAGATAAGAAATAACATTTTGTATAAAATGTTATATTAGAATAGAAATAACATTTCTTGTTATAAAAGGTTACATTAGAAAGAAATAACATTTCTTGTTATAAAATGTCACCTTAGGATAGAAATAACATTTCTTGTTATAAAATGTTGCATTATAAAAGAAATAACATTTTTGTTATAAAATGTCGTGTTAGAATAAAATAACATATTTGTTATAAAATGTTGCATTAGAATAAAAATAACATTTTTGTTATAAAAATGTCGCATTAAAATAAAAATATCATCTTTGTCATAGAATGTCATGTTAGATAAAATAATCATCTTTATTAGAAATGATTATTTGGAATAAAAAGATCATCTTTATTATAAATGATTATTTAGAATAAAAAGATCATCTTTATTAGAAATGTGTATTTAGAATAAAAAGGTCAATTTGTTAGAAATGTCATATTAGAAATAATAATGTCATTATTGATAGAAATGTCATTTTTGTATAAAATGTTTGACTAGAATAAAATGTCATTTTATTTAATAAATGTCATGTTAGAATATTAATGTCATCTTATTTAGAAGTGCATGTAGAAATGATTAAAATGATCACTAGATAGAAATATAAAAACATGTTAAAGATAAATGTCATTTTGTTAGATTATTGTCATGTTAAATAATATGTCATTTATTTAGATTATATCCATGTTAAATGAATATGTCATTTTTTTAGTATAATGTTTTGTGAAATAAAAATGTCATCATGTTAGACATGGACAAAAATAATTACTTGTCAAAATATATGGTAGTGGAAATTAAATTATAAATAGTCATTTATAATTTTAAATAGTGAAAATTGATTAAAGTGAAAATAATTCAAACTGAATTATAATTGGTTAAATTTATTAACTAATGATTTATTTATATAAACTATTGTTGTTTGAAAACCCCACACGGGTGTTGGGATGATACTTGACATACACTAGTCCCAATATTTAGCTGTATGTCAATCGATGGATTGACAGTCTGTGATGAGCATTAATTATTTATTTATTTTAATGCTCACACAATTATAAATTTCACTCGCGATGTGAATAAATTGTTTAATGATTATTTATCATTACGGTTATATACTTATGCAATGTATGAAATCCATATAACCGAACTTACATGGTAATTGATTGAGTCGCGTTCCGATTCAGAATATTTTTAATAAAACAACATTTTAAAATAAAGAACATCTTTATATAAAGAATATTTTAAAGTAAAGAATCTTGTAAATAAAGAATATTTTAAAATAATGAATATTTTAGAATAATATTCAATGAAGAATAAAAATATTAAAATATGAAGCCGTGTTATGTAGGAACGCTATTTTTAACCCGAACAGGTGATTTATAAATCTAATATTTTGAAAATATAAATATTTTAATATGATATAAATATAGAATATTCAATTTTGCTTTAAAATTGAAAATGAAGTTAAAATCATTTTAAATGAATTTATAAATATTTTATAAAATACGTTTTAAATAAAAATCGACGATATATATATATATATATATATATATTATATAATGGCCTGAATAGAACGGCCGCGCAGCGACAGTTCGCGAATTTCGACCATTAACTTCAAATTGGCGTAGCGGGACATCTGACCGTCGGATTCTCCAAAAACCAAAACCATTGGGTTCGTATCGAAAAGAGCTTTCCAATGAATATAAGAGTTTTGAAATCTAACGGTTGGATTTGGAATTATGTCCAAATCAAATTTGAAAAAGGTCGTTGTAAGTGCAGTTCGGTGGCCGTTATTGGGAACCGACTGTACAGGCCTTAATAAATTTATTAAATATATGGAAAAATTATGTAAAATTATAATAAATGATGTAAAAAGAATTTAGATGAAAATTTACAATTTTTTAAAGATAAAAATATATTTTTATCGATATAAACTAGTTATTAACTAGAATAAATATCTAAATTAAGATTTGATGAAGTTTCCATTTAACTCATATTTAATTGGAATTAAATAATATAAATTGGATTTTGGTTTGTCGTGAATAGTGTTTTAAATATGACTGTTCTTGAACCCCGTATGAAAAGAATAAATCTTTTAATTAAGATTATTAGAGTTTCCAATTATATTTAGTAATTGGAACAAAATGAAAATATGAATTGGGTTTATCGTGAATCGTGTTTTAAACGACATTGGTTCTTTAACCCAGTTAAGGACAAGATAAATTTCTTAAAGTTGAATAATCATTAAATAATGATTTTTGATATTAAAACCAATTTGGAGTTTTAATGAATCTATAGAAAGAAGATTAAAGTATAAATTTAAAGAATTTATCTTTGATAAAATTAATGGGAACTTTTCCCTAATAATGTGAATATTTATTTAAAAGAATATTCTGAATTGGAATGAGGCGTATGGTATGCTTATATAGTATTTTATTATTGATTATAAAATACATGAGTTATTCGGAAAGACCGGGTTTAACCCATTCCGAATAATTACTACGACCATTAAGAGCTAAAGATGAAGACGGTGGTTGAAGACCGGAGGTCTTCACATCATTTGGGTGATTACTGATGTCTTGATTGGGAGGCATCCAAATACAAGGTAATAAGTGGTGATCGTACAGACGTACTTGGAGATCGATGGATTGCGAGAACCTCTCTCTTATATTGGACATATGGGACGAGGAATAAGGTGTCCCCAGTTTCGTTCAGACCCAGAACGGACTTGTAAATGGATGGTATGTCTGACGTTGTATTCCTTTATGTTGTATTCATTGATCTCTGCTAAATATCTGTTGGTGGCGGAGAATTTATTCTCTTGCATAACACCCTTCTCTGAGACGTACGAGCTTAGAGGTTATATGTTGGCAGAAATCAATGGTATGGTATGGATTGACAATGTGACATGCTAAGATGCAAATGATCAAGACTTTTGTTGAAAAGCAGGGCCTTGTGGTTGATGATCAAAGCATAGCTTTATTTAGCATAGGTTTGTGTAGCGATACTTCGCGAGCCACACATCCCAGTATGAACCAGAAACGGGAGAAGGACCCCAGGGAGGACATGCGTTTCTTTCTAGCTAGAAGTGGGGTCAGGGTTTTTACAAGGCCTGACATTTTTTACTTATGTGGATGATGGATTGCGAGGTGACTCGGTTATTTGAGTCCCTAGTGGCTCTATTTACGCCCCATAGGGCGGGGAAACGTATTGTTCAGGCATTACTAATCCACTAACATATTTGTGGACCGGCCCTAGCGCTCCGGGTGTAGTTCCGACTGAGTACTGAGGCACGGGCTAGAGTGTCTCGAATTCGGTAAGGACGATCCCTTGCCTCGGTTCATGATGGAAATCCAACTTCCAATACGACCCTTGCGGTTTTGATTATAAACCCAAATTTGGCGACATAGTACATGGTAGCTATGTTGTCTATGATTGATATACTATGATTGAAATGTTTTTGAGACATATATATATATATACTATAATAATATCAACTCTGTTTTATCGTATCAAGCATTTTTGACCATTATAAGGTATAACTCTATCCTCCGGTTTGCGTTGCATTGTGTGATGGGACTTGAGTCTTATAGTGGATTCATTTTTCTAAAAAAGCATTGCGTTGTTTTCAATGATTTACTTTATTTATGCATTGGCAATCCAATGGAGTAAATCCGTTCCGCGTTAGCGGCGTGGTCCTGTGATTAGCCTTATTATTAAATAGGTAAAGTAAGATTTCTTATACCAGTCCCATGACTGACTCGTAGTTTGTTTCACTTTGCAAACTCGGGTGCCCTCTTTTCCACACGGGCAATCGAGTGGCATCTTTTGCAGATATCTATTCATTAGGCATGACTCTGGATCGAAGCTTAAAGCTATGGCCAAAGCAATGATAGTCTTCCGCTGCACTATATTAAATCTATTGTAAATTAATCTTCCGTTGTATTATTATTTATTGATGTACTCTGATATTCTGTACCCTGATGTTGCATTATTATGATGTAATAAAAGTCTTCTGTTATCTGTTCTAATGTGTTGTATTCCCAAAGTTAACGTATTCGGGTTTTGAACGGTCTTGGTCGATCTGACGATTGATTAGGTCCGAGCGAAATCCGTTGTCATTACAGTTGGTATCAAAGCTCTGGTTAACTCAAATTTTTGGATTACAACTCGTTAGAGCTGAACAAAAGACTCATCAGAGGTAGGATTAGTAATATCCTATAAAAGAATGCTCATTAGAGATAGGATCAGTAGAAACCTAGAATGAGAAAACTCATTAGAGATGGGGTTAGAAATGCCTTAGAACGAGTTGAGAGTAACAAGTTCATAACTAACGTATTTATGATTATATATATAATCCGATCTTATAAAGTATGATTTTTAAATATATAAAAGTTATATATATTTGAAAAGATAATCAACTAATTGATTGATGATCGTGTTGGGTGATTATTAGTTCAACTAATAAAATTATTGAAACAAATAAAAGAATGAAAATTGAGTTGGTCAGTTAAACAACTTTTTGCTTCGTTCCTTCTCGAGGACAAAAAGATTTTAAGTGGGGGAGATTGTAACAACCCGGAATTTTGGAACCAATTAAAAAATTTTATTTTAGAAATTTTATTGAATTTTAAATATTAAAAATAATTTATTTTAAATAATAACTATTAAAAATTTATTTAAATCGAAGTTCGAACGAATATTTTTATTTTAATTATAAAAGGAGTTAGAAATGGCGCGGTAGTTTGAAAATTTGAATTCGAACTTTGACTGACTGTGCAGGATGCAAAATAAAACGGATTTTGGTGAAACCAAAAATATTAGAATCTATTTAAAAATATCTTTCCAACGAATTCGAAAAATTTAAATTTCATAGCGGAAATCAAAAGTTATGCCCAGTTTAAAATTCAGAATAGTCGCTGTAGAATTTATATATATATATTTTAATATTAAAAATAGCCATTTTTCAAACGACCTCCGTTTTCGACGAAACCACTTTTGTTGGAACCGGAATGTCAAATTATTGCTAGGTTTCAATTTTTATAATTTTTGGAATTAATATGTGAGCGTGGCAGGAGAAAACGTGTTTTGTCAGTTTTAGTCAAATCGGATCGACCAGAAAATAGCCATTTTTCAAACGGTCTCAGAATTCGACGAAATTAGTTTTGCTAGGACTGTATCATCAAAACATAATTAGATATAATTTTTCTGTAATTTTTAGAGTCAGTATGTGGCCTCGGTAAATTTAAATGTACGATCAAATTAAATAATTAAATGGTTTATATTTTAATTTAAAGAAAAACATAGCGTAACAACCAAATTGGGATATGAAACATATTCCATTATGTCCAAAATAGGGGTATTTAGCTAGGAGCGACAGTCGTTGGGTTTGATTTAGAGTTAACAGTGATAAACAAAAAAAATGAGAATTAAATATTAAAATAATATTAAAATATATTCTCTATAAATACCCTTAACCTAACAAACCCTAAACCTAATTCTGAAACAACCGTAGCCTCCATGAGCCTTTCAAAGGCTGAAATCATTCGAAATTGATCTCTTAATTTGTCTAAATCTAAAACGAATTAGAAAATGGAAACATAACGAAGATGGAAGAGGTACGGTTCAGATCGGAGTTTGATCATCGTGGTGGCGGGAATTTCAGTGCAAACAGTCGAAGTTCGTGAGCGGATTCCGGTCAGCATGGGGGTTCGGATCTTGAGACACTTAGGACGTTGGTGTGTCTTTGGGTGGCCGACGATGTGGCGGTGTGTGATGGTGGTCTGGCGGCTTCCTGGAGATGCGGTGGAGGATTCAAGGATGGAACAAATGGGTTAAAGCGAACGAGAAAGAAGAAGAGAGGAGCAGTCCGTTTTTTCCCTCTTGACCAATGTAATTAAAAAATAATTATAATTTTATTTCTTAATTTTGTTAGTAAAATTCAAACTGTCATATATTATTCAAATCTTATCAGAATCGGACAAAATAATTTACGTTGGAATCAGAAAAACCAGATCTACATTCCAGAACAAACCAGATCTGAAGCATAACGATCTAAAATTTTGAATAATTCAGAAACCAATGTGAGATTTCTTGTTTTAAATTTAAAATAAAAATTATATATATATACATTTATATTGATTGTGATTGTCATACTATATGCGTCGTGCAAAATTTAGATTGGTTGATTGTGCTGATGATAATTTGTCTAATTATATTTTTTTTGTAAACAAAAATAACATGTTTGGTTAGAACATTTATGTGTAAACATTTGTGTAAATAAAAATAGCATCTTTGTTAGAGATTAGTCATGTTAATAATAATAACATCTTCATTAGAGATTCGTCATGTTATATTAAAAATAACAACTTAATTAGAGATTTGTCATGTTATAACAAGAATAACTTCTTTGTTAGAGATTTGTCATGTTATAATAATAATAACATCTTTGTTAGAGATTTGTCATGTTAATAATAATAACTTCTTTGTTAGAGATTTTTCATGTTATAATAAAAATAACATCTTTGTTAGAGATTTGTCATGTTATAATAATAATAACATCTTTGTTAGAGATTTGTCATGTTAATAAAAATAACATCTTTGTTAGAAATTTTTATATAAATAAAAATAACATTTTGTTTAGGATCATGCTATGTAAATAAAAATGACATTTTGATATAAAATGTTGCCTTAGATTAAAAATGACATTTTGGTTATAAAATGTTACATTAGAAATAAAATTATCATTTTAGTTAAAAGGTCATTTATGTTAGGAACATATTATATAAATAAAAAGGTCATTAATGTTAGGAACATATTAGGTAAATAAAAAGGTCATTTATGTTAGGAACATATTATGTAAATAAAAATGTCATTTATGTTAAGAACATATTATGTAAATAAAAAGGTCATTTATGTTAGGAACATATTATGTAAATAAAAAGGTCATTTATGTTAGAATTATAATTACATTTTGATATAAAATGTAACACTGGAAATAAAATTAACATTTTTTATAAAATGTGTCATTAGATTTAAAATAACATTTTTGTTTAGAAATGTTTATTTAGATTAAAAACATCACTTTGTTTAGAAATGTTTATTTAGATTAAAAACATTACTTTGTTTGGAAATGTTTATTTAGATTAAAAACATCACTTTGTTTAGAGATGCCAGTTTCATTAGAAATGTTTATTTAGATTAAACATGCCATTTGCATTATAAATGTTTATTTAGACTTAAAATATTATTTTCATTAAAAATATTTATTTAGATTTAAAATGTCATTTTCATTAGAAATGTTTATCTAAATTAAAAATGTCACTACATTAGAAATGTGATATTAGATAAGAAATAACATTTTGTATAAAATGTTATATTAGAATAGAAATAACATTTCTTGTTATAAAAGGTTACATTAGAAAGAAATAACATTTCTTGTTATAAAATGTTACCTTAGGATAGAAGTAACACTTCTTGTTATAAAATGTTGCATTATAAAAGAAATAACATTTTTGTTATAAAATGTCATGTTAGAATAAAATAACATTTTTGTTATAAAATGTTGCATTAGAATAAAAATAACATTTTTGCTATAAAAATGTCGCATTAAAATAAAATTATCATCTTTGTCATAGAATGTCATGTTAGATAAAATAATCATCTTTATTAGAAATGATTATTGGAATAAAAAGATCATCTTTATTAGAAATGATTATTTAGAATAGAAAGATCATCTTTATTAGAAATGTGTATTTAGAATAAAAAGGTCAATTTGTTAGAAATGTCATATTAGAAATAATAATGTCATTATTGATAGAAATGTCATTTTTGTATAAAATGTTTGATTAGAATAAAATGTCATTTTATTAAATAAATGCCATGTTGGAATATTAATGTCATTTTATTTAGAAGTGCATGCAGAAATGATTAAAATGATCATTAGATAGAAATATAAAAACATGTTAAAGATAAATGTCATTTTGTTAGATTATTGTCATGTTAAATAATATGTCATTTATTTAGATTATATCCATGTTAAATGAATATGTCATTTGTTTAGTATAATGTTTTATGAAATAAAAATGTCATCATGTTAGACAAGGACAAAAATAATTACTTGTCAAAATATATGGTAGTGGAAATTAAATTATAAATAGTCATTTATAATTTTAAATAGTGAAAATTGATTAAAGTGAAAATAATTCAAACTGAATTATAATTGGTTAAATTTATTAACTAATGATTTATTTATATAAACTGTTGTTGTTTGAAAACCCCACACGGGTGTTGGGATGATACTTGACATACACTAGTCCCATTATTTAGCTGTATGTCAATAGATAGATTGACAGTCTGTGATGAGCATTAATTAATTAATTATTTTAATGCTCACACAATTATAAATTTCACTCTGGATGTGAATGGATTGTTTAATGATTATTTATCATTACGGTTATATACCTATGCAATGTATGAAATCCATATGACCGAACTTATATGGTAATTGATTGAGTCGCGTTCCGATTCAGAATATTTTTAATAAAACAACATTTTAAAATAAAGAACATCTTTATATAAAGAATATTTTAAAGTAAAGAATCTTGTAAATAAAGAATATTTTAAAATAATGAATATTTTAGAATAATATTCAATGAAGAATAAAAATATTGAAATATGAAGCCGTGTTATGTAGGAGCGCTATTTTTAACCCGAACGGGTTTATCGATCGATTTTATTCATTTTAAATGAATATTAAAAAGAGGTGATTTATAAATCTAATATTTTGAAAATATAAATATTTTAATATGATATAAATATAGAATATTCAATTTTGCTTTAAAATTGAAAATGAAGTTAAAATCATTTTAAATGAATTTATAAATATTTTATAAAATACGTTTTAAATAAAAATCGACGAAATATATATATATATATATATTATATATAATGGCCTGAATAGAATGCGCCGCGCAACGACTGTTCGCGAACTTCGACCATTAACTTCAAATTGGCGTAACGGGAGATCCGACCGTCGGATTCTCCAAAAACCAGAACCGTTGGGTTCGTATCAAAAAGAGCTTTCCAATGAATATAAGAGTTTAGAAATCTAACGGTTGGATTTGGAATTATGTCCAAATCAAATTTGAAAAAGTCGTTGTTAGTGCAGTTCGGTGGCCGTTATTGGGAACCGACTGTACAGGCCTTAATAAATTTATTAAATATATGGAAACATTATGTAAAATCATAATAAATGATTTAAAAAGAATTTAGATGAAAATTTCCAATTTTTTTAAGATAAAAATATATTTTTATCGATATGAACTAGTTATTAACTAGAATCTCTAAATTAAGATTTGATGAAGTTTCCATTTAACTCATATTTAATTGGAATTAAATAATATAAATTGGATTTTGGTTTGTCGTGAATAGTGTTTTAAATAAGACTGTTCTTGAACCCCATATGAAAAGAATAAATCTTTTAATTAAGATTATTAGAGTTTCCAATTATATTTAGTAATTGGAATAAAATGAAAATATGAATTGGGTTTATCGTGAATCGTGTTTTAAACGACATTGGTTCTTTAACCAAGTTAAGGACAAGATAAATTTCTTAATGTTGAATAATCATTAAATAATGATTTTTCATATTAAAACCAAATTGGAGTTTTAATGAATCTATAGAAAGAAGATTAAAGGATAAATTTAAAGAATTTATCTTTGATAAAATTATTGGGAACCTTTCCCTAATAATGTGAATATTTATTTAAAAGAATATTATGAATTGGAATGAGGCGTATGGTAAGCTTATATAGTATTTTATTATTGATTATAAAATACACGAGTTATTCGGAAAGACCGGGTTTAACCCATTCCGAATAATTACTATGACGATTAAGAGCTGAAGATAAAGATGGTGGTTGAAGACCGGAGGTCTTCACATCATTTGGGTGATTACTGATGTCTTGATTGGGAGGCATCCCAAGACAAGGTAATAAGTGTTGATCATCCAGACGTACTTGGAGATCGATGGATATGCGAGAACCTCTCTCTTGTATTGGACATATGGGACGAGGAATAAGGTGTCCCCAGTTTCATTCAGACCAAGAACAGACTTGCAAATGAATGGTATATCTGACGTTGTATTCCTTTATGTTGTATTCGTTGATCTCTGCTAAAATATATCTGTTGGTGGAGGAGAATTTATTCTCTTGCATAACACCCTTCTCTGAGACGTACGGGCTTAGAAGTTATATGGTGGCAGAAATCAGTGGTATGGTATGGATTGCCAATGTGGCATGCTAAGATGCAAATGATCAAGGCTTTTGTTGAAAAGCAGGGCCTTGTGGTTGATGATCAAAGCATAGCTTTATTTAGCATAGCTTTGTGTAGCGATACTTCACGAGCCTCACATCCCAGTATGAACCAGAAACGGGAGAAGGACCCCAGGGAGGACATGCGTTTCTTTCTAGCTAGAAGTGGTGTCATGGTTTTTACAAGAGCCGACATTTTTTACTTATGTGGATGATGGATTGCGAGGTGCCTCGGTTATTTGAGTCCCTAGTGGCTCTATTTACGCCCCATAGGGCGGGGAAACGTATTGTTCAGGCATTACTAATCCACTAATATATTTGTGGACCGGCCCTGGCACTCCGGGTGCAGTTGCGACTGAGTCCTGAGGCACGGGCTAGAGTGTCCCGAATTCGGTAAGGACGATCCCTTGCCTTGGTTCATGATGGAAATCCAACTTCCAATACGACCCTTGCGGTTTTGATTGTAAACCTAAATTTGGCGACATTGTATATGGTAGTTATGTCGTCTATGATTGATATATTATGATTGAACTGTTTTTGAAACATATATATACACTATAATAATATCAACTCCGTTTTATCGTATCAAGCATTTTTGACCATTATAAGGTATAACTCTATCCTCCGGTTTGCGTTGCATTGTGTGATGGGACTTGAGTCTTATAGTGGTTTCATTTTACTAAAAAAGCATTGTGTTGTTTTTAACGATTTACTTTATTTATGCACTGGCAATCCAATGGAGTAAACCCGTTCCGCGTTAGCGGCGTGGTCTTGTGATTAGCTTTATTATTAAATAGGTTAAGTAAGATTTCTTATACCAGTCCCATGACTGACTCGTAGTTTGTTTCACTTTGCAAACTCGGGTGCCCTATTTTTCACACGGGCAATCAAGTGGCTTCTTTTGCAGATACCTATTCATTAGGCAGGCCTCTGGATCGAAGCATAAAGCTATGGCCAGAGCAATGATAGTCTTCCGCTGCACTATATTAAATCTATTGTAAATTAATCTTCTGCTGTATTATTATTTATTGATGTACTCTGATATTCTGTACTCTGATGTTGCATTATTATGATGTAATAAAAGTCTCCTGTTATCTGTTCTAATGTGTTATATGCCCAAAGTTAACGTATCCGGGTTTTTAATGGTCTTGGTCGATCTATTGATTGATTAGGTCCGAGCGAAATCTGTGGTCATTACAGTTGGTATCAGAGCTCTGGTTAACTCAAATTTTTGGATTACAACTCGTTAGAGCTGAACAAAAGACTCATCAGAGGTAGGATTAGTATTATCCTATAAAAGAATGCTCATTAGAGATATGATCAGTAGCATCCTAGAATGAGAAAACTCATTAGAGATGGGGTTAGAAATGCCCTAGAACGAGTTGAGTGTAACAAGTTCATAACTAACGTATTTATGATTATATACATATAATTCGATCTTAGAAAATATGATTTTTAAATATATAAAAGTTATATATATTTGAAAAGCTAATCAACTAATTGATTGATGATCGTGTTGTGTGATTATTAGTTCAACTAATAAAATTATTGAAACTAATAAAAGAATGAAAATTGAATTGGTCAGTTAAACAACTTTTAGTTGCGTTCCTTTTCAAGGACGAAAAGATTTTAAGTGGGGAAGATTGTAATATCCCAGAATTTTGGAACCAATTAAAAAATTTTATTTTAGAAATTTTAGTGAATTTTAAATATTAAAAATAATTTATTTTAAATAATAACGATTAAAAATTTATTTAAATTGAAGTTCGAACGAATATTTTTATTTTAATTATAAAAGGAGTTAGAAATAGCGCGGTAGTTTGAAAATTTGAATTCGAACTTTGACCGACTGGGCAGGATACAAAATAAAACGGATTTTCGTGAAACCAAAAATATTTGAATCTATTTAAAAATATCTTTCCAACGAATTCGAAAAATTTAAATTTCATAGCGGGAATCAAAAGTTATGCCCAGTTTAAAATTCAGAATAGCCGCTGTAGAATTTATATATATATTTTAATATTAAAAACAGCCATTTTTCAAACAACCTCCATTTTCGATGAAACCACTTTTGTTGGAACCGGAATGTCAAATTATTACTAGGTTTCAATTTTTATAATTTTTGGAATTAATATGTGAGTATGGCAAAAGAAAACGTGTTTTGTCAGTTTCAGTCAAATCGGATCGACCAGAAAATAGCCATTTTTCAAACGGTCTCGGAATTCGACAAAATTAGTTTTGTTAGGACTGTATTATCAAAACATAGTTAGATATAATTTTTCTGTAATTTTTAGAGTCAGCATGTGGCCTCGGTAAATTTAAATGTACGATCAAATTAAATAATTAAATGGTTTATATTTTAATTTAAAGAAAAACTTAGCGTAACAGCCAAATTGGGTTATGAAACATATTCCATTGTGTCCGGAATGTGGGTATTTAGCTAGGAGCGACAGTCGTTGGGTTTGATTTAGAGTTAACAGTGATAAACAAAAAAATGAGAATTAAATATTAAAATAATATTAAAATATATTCTCTATAAATACTCTTAACCTAACAAACCCTAAACCTAATTCTGAAACAACCGTAGCCGCCATGAGCCTTTCAAAGGCTGAAATCATTCGAAATTGATCTCTTGATTTCTCTAAATCTAAAACGAATTATAAAATGGAAACATAACGAAGATGGAAGAGGTACGGTTCAGATCGGAGTTTGATCATCGTGGTGGCGGGAATTTCAGTGCAAACAGTCGAAGTTCGTGAGCGGATTCCGGTCAGCATGGGGGTTCAGATCTCGAGATACTTAGGGCGTTGATGTGTCTTCAGGTGGCCGACGATGTGGCGGTGGGTGATGGTGGTCTGGCGGCTTCCTGGAGATGCGGTGGCGGATTCAAGGATGGAACAAATAGGTTAAAGCGAACGAGAAAGAAGAAGAGAGGAGCAGCCCGTTTTTTCCCTCTTGACCAATGTAATTAAAAATTAATTATAATTTTATTTCTTAATTTTGTAAGTAAAATTCAAATTGTCATATATTATTCAAATCTTATCAGAATCGGACAAAATAAGTTACGTTGGAATCGGAAAAAACAAGATCTACATTCCAGAACAGAGCAGATCTGAAGTGGAGCGATCTAAAATTTTGAAGAATTCAGAAACCAATATGAGATTTCCTGTTTTAAATTTAAAATAAAAATTATATATATACATTTATACTGATTGTGATTGTCATACTATATGCGTCGTGCAAAATTTAGATTGGTTGATTGTGTTGATGATAATTTGTCTAATTATATTTTTGTGTAAACAAAAATAACATGTTTGGTTAGAATATTTATGTGTAAACATTTGTTTAAATAAAAATAGCATCTTTGTTAGAGATTAGTCATGTTAATAATAATAACATCTTCGTTAGAGATTTGTCATGTTATAATAAAAATAACATATTAGTTAGAGATTTGTCATGTTATAACAAAAATAACATCTTTGTTAGAGATTTGTCATGTTATAATAATAATAACATCTTTGTTAGAGATTTGTCATGTTAATAATAATAACTTCTTTGTTAGAGATTTGTCATGTTATAATAAAAATAACATCTTTGTTAGAGATTTGTCATGTTATAATAATAATAACATCTTTGTTAGAAATTTTTCATGTTAATAAAAATAACATCTTTGTTAGAAATTTGTTATATAAATAAAAATAACATTTTGTTTAGGATAATGCTATGTAAATAAAAATGACATTTTGATATAAAATGTTGCCTTAGATTAAAAATGACATTTTGGTTATAAAATGTTACATTAGAAATAAAATTATCATTTTAGTTAAAAAGGTCATTTATGTTAGGAACATATTATATAAATAAAAATGTCATTTATGTTAGGAACATATTAGGTAAATAAAAAGGTCATTTATGTTAGGAACATATTATGTAAATAAAAAGGTCATTTATGTTAGGAACATATTATGTGAATAAAAAGGTCATTTATCTTAGGAACATGTTATTTAAATAAAAAGGTCATTTATTTGAAAGGTAAGCACAAAAATTTTATATCACTATGTAAACTGATTACAATGAGGACTACTCTATAAACAAAAATACAAGAACAATCACCTGAGTATCACATAAACTATATAACAAAAGAAAATAAAACTAATTATCCTAATAAGCTCCATGATAGGGAACACCGAAAGTCTTCAGCTGATAACTCCCAAATACACAGCTTGAATTCACGCTTGCACTCTATAGATAAAAACCCATAGATGACTAATAATCCACAATTGACTTACTGAATCTCATCAATAAATCACTCCAAAAAAAGAGTCAGGCAAACACTGCCTTGCCTAATATTCGTATATACTGACAACTGACATATACATGCACCACTTCTGAGCTAATTTATGCCAAGTATCCAATGAAAATTCCAAACCACCAAAATCAACTAGAAAAGCATCAAGATAAAGTAGTGTCATACATTGGATTTTTCCTTGTATGCCTTCTAGAAGATTTCAAGTTCGAACCAAATGGAAAAACATCCTCCTGCGTATATTCAACTCCCTCATCTAAATCGTCCGCCCAAAACTTTCCTTTCAGTTTCTTAGATTTTGATGAGGCCGCAGAGTCCTTAGGAATAGAAGTAGACAAACGAGCTGGATCAATAGCAGGAAATGTCAAAAATGTTACATGCAGTAACATTCTTCTATATCAATTTCATCGTTTTCATCGTTTGCATGCAATTTCATCGTTTGCATGCAACATTTCATCGTTTGCATGCAGTAACATTCCTCTAGGGAATAGTTGTTACATGCAGCAACATTCTTTTATAGCTAATCAATGAGTGAGTAGCATAGTTATCCAATGCGACATGCTTACTTGATTATGGGATGAAAATTTTACCATTACATTTGAGTGCAAACTGAGAAGATTAAATAGCTGATTCTTACATATTTTATATTAGTGATGTGCACAAAAAATGCACATTTATATTCACATATTTACTCTTGTTTAGTTTAATAAATGAACATTCTTGGGTATTTTATGTGATCAAACCATGTTTTAAAGATTTTCAAAATCATCACTTATTTTGGGAAAAAAGGGGGTCACTTGTGCATGTTTTAATTTGTGAAATCTTTTACTCGTTCCTTGTTATTTACTCTTGTAGGAATTTAGGAGCTAAAATGATCCATACACATGAAGAGATGAAGGAAAGCATGCACATACACAAAAGAAGGCAAAGAATTAATACATCTTATGGATAGTGGAGGGCCCATCTTTCAACTAGCCCACTTGCTTCATATTATTGAATGGGACAAAAGGCCTCATGCATTCTACATGACATATTAGTGGCTAAGATCAATTAGAAGCTTCATGAAGGGCCATTTTGGGGAATTCCCAAGAAAAGTGATTAGGGTTTTAGGGTTTTAGATCATGTATATATACCCCTTTGTTTCATGTATTTTGTATCTTCTTTTTAGCATATGAAAGTGTAAGTGATCAAATAAATAAAAATGGCTTCCAAGCCTATTTCTCTTATGTCTATCTTATGTCTCTTTTAATTTCTATGCTTTACTTTCATGTTCATAGCTTAGATTTATTTACATTCATGTTCATAGCTTAGATTTACATTCATGTTCATTTACTTTATGTTCTTAGTTTAGTTTTCTTCTTGTTCTACTTAGTTTTCTTTCATTTTGCTTAATTTTCTAATGTTGAAACTTACATGTGTTGATATGACAACACATATGAGTGGCTAATCCCTTGATTTAGGGGTAATGATACTCTCTAACTTTGTGTAAGTTCAACAAGTGTATGATTTGTGATCTTTAATATGTTCTTAATGTTAGTGAATATGGATGTAAGTTTATACAATTGGGTTTGATAGGTCATGTTGCATTTGCAAATGATCTATGCTTATTCAATATAAACACAAGTTACATCAATATTTGCTAAATGATTATTGATTTTGAAATAAAAGTATGAACAAAATTTGATGGTCTATAGTGCTAGCCAATAGTTCATAGACCATACTTAGAATAGTTTTGCTTTAGTTTCATTTTCATGAGAATCATAAGTGGTGTAAATATTGCATTTATATCACTTGTTGAGATCATACATTGTATGTTTGACAACTTACATAAAGGTGAGAGTGGATTTACCTCTAAATTACTCTCTAATTTCACTTTTAGCTCTCAACTTAGTTTCTAGTTTCATAGTTTTTATTAGAACACATTCTAAAAGTTTGGTTTAATTTGATTGGATAAGATTGAAATTATTCTTTCCTTGAGGATCGACTCGCACTCACTACGTATTACAATAGTACGCCGTGCACTTGCGGTTATTTAAATATTCGTGACGATTTTCTAGTTCAATAGAAATATCGTTTTGCGAACAAGTTTTTGGCGCCGTTGCCGGGGAAAGAATTTAATTTTAGTTTTATTCTTCGAGTTACGTTTTCTTGTTTGTTGTTCTTAACAAAAAAAAAAAACTTGTGTTGTTTGTCTTTTTCATCTTGTGTGTTTGTGTAATTCATTTGTGTTTGCTTGTGTGTGTTTATTAATTTTCTTGTTTGTTCTTCTTAAAAAAAAATGATTTAGCTTGTTCATAAGTTTTTATTATTTCTTTTCTCTTGTTCAAGTTGTGTGGTGTTGTGTTAGTTTTAGTTTTGTTTTGAATTTGATTTTGTGTTTTTTTTTGTGTGTTGTGTCTTTTTTTTTTTTTTAATAAAAGAAGAGAGAGCTCATTTTCAACCTCTGATACAAGACAGCTGCTGTGTCACAATCCCTTTCAGTTGTCTACTTTGCAATTCAATTACATACCTTCACATTTCAGGTTTGTCTTTCTGCTTAGATTTCTTTTTGCAACTAGTTTCACAAATACAACAAATCTCTGTGCACATTTCATCACATATACCATAGATCCTCAACAGCATCTCCCATACTTCAATCCCACCACCCTCTTCATCCATAACAACCATACTGCTCCAAGACAATCACTTCCTGATTCACCAAAAACCAGCCAACTATCAAACTTTCAACCTCTCCACCACACTCTACACAAATTCAATAACTCCATACCCAACTACATTGCTCGGAAACCTCAACACTGAAACCCTGAACAACCCCTACAAACACCCTACTGCACAGACCACCTGCCATATTCATCACATACATAACCACCCTTCCAGTCCCTCACATAGCACTGTCCACCTTCACGCACATGTTTCTAACCACTTCTAAACACTACAACCATTCACTGTCAATCGAGACAGCACAAACTAGCCCCAGTAACCATCACACCTCTACCAATTCAATACCTGTCAACAGTCCCTTTCACCATCTTTCCCCACTGGCAATCCTCATATCAAACTGATCATTCACAATACTTACTCGCGAACCTGCACTCATCAGCACAAACAACTCGTTTCAAGTCAAAAATTGCCAAAACCTGAGCCCTAAATTGCAAACGCAAACTCCAAATCACCTCCGTTTCTCACGCTGCCGCTCCTCCTCGTCACTGACACCGCGAAACCCTCATCAGAACCGACTCCTCCACCATCAAATTCCGACCGTGACCCAATAATCAAACCCGCCATCAAGCCTAAATCGCACCACCACCATTCGAACATCCAAGACCCTCCACCATCTATTTCCGACCGTGACCCAATAACAAACCCACCATTGCAATTCGAGCTTCCAGGCCAAGTCGAACTGCCATTTAACTCCCGAACTCCAACCCCATACCCAATCGCCAGAGTCATTAAACCCGAACCCTCTCAATCACCGATCCACCAAATCGCCCACGCAAATCCGGTTCTAATCTGACTAGGGGTTTAGGAATTGGTATAGATCGTTTTATTAAGTTTGTTTTTGTGAGCCTGACTAGTGGGCTTTTGGACTGCGTTTATTTTGATTTGTAGGATTTGGGTTAAATTTAGTTTTGTTAGATTTGGTCTGTTGGTATTTGTTTCGTTTTATCCTTATAAAAAAAAGTTTGTTTTCTTCGTTTAATTTTCCTTTGATTTCCTTTTCCCATAGAGGTAATTTTGTTTTCACTTGAGTTTGTTAAAAAAAGAGAAGTCATTTTTTTATTTGGATTTTCTTTTGTTTTTCACTCATTCTATTTTTTAGTTTCATTTTGATTTTCTCTAAAAAAAAAATTGTTTTTGCTTTCTAATGTAAATTCGCATTTTGTTTTTTGAAAAAAAAAAAGAATCTCTCTTGTCTTTCTCTTGTTCATATATCGTCTTCACTTTTCAGGTTGCAACAATTCAGAGGGTAGCTTGCTTAAACTGCTTTGCTTTGCTTGGACTTGCTAAACCGCTTCGCTTGCTTGCTAAAACCGCCGCTAAAAATTTTTTTTCTAATAAATTCAGACACTCAGGTATCGTGTTTTAACCCCTTTATTTTATTTGCATTGTTGGTTGCTTGCATTCGCATTTAAAAATCCAAAAATCAAAATTAAATCATTCGTAGTGCATTGTTAATACACGTTTAATTCCTGTTTTGCATTCATCTCATTTTATTTTACTTTCTTAAGGGCACACCCCAATTCACATAAGGTGGGGAGTTCATTACCCTTCCTTAACCCAGAAAATTGCATATCATCGTAGAATTTGACTAATAATAACGGTTAGACGTTGGACATAAGGGAGTCGCGGGCTCATTTAGGGCTTAATTATATTTTGATTGTTGATTTATTTTGAACGAATTATTTCTTGGTGTCTAGACTACGGCAGAGAAATAACCGCTAATAAATATTACGGTGATTCGTAAATATTATTTCGGTTGTTCTTCTGAAGGTACTTAAACCTTCGGTTGCATTTCTAGGGTGATTCCTGGTGCACCGATAACTCCTGTCCGTTAACTGGCCGAGAAATTTTTTGTTTAGTTTAATCAAACGTATCATTATATAGTTTTGGGTTAGGAGCCACTAAGGACAGAAAATTTGTAGTTAATCTTTGCATTCATTTAGTTGCATTAGATTCATGCATATAAAAAAAAATTAAAAAATCAAAAAATCCAAAAAAAAATATCCATCTTCATTTGTAAATCAAATCCTTTTTTCTCTTGTCAAAAAAAAAAAAAAATTCCAAAAAAAAATTTCTCCACCTTGTTTTCTCTTCTCCTTTTCTTGTAAAAAAATTTCGCTTCTCTTCTCAACCTTGTTTTCTCTTCTCCTCACTAATTTTTCTCGCTAGTGCATGAGTATTTGGACTCACAATCCATCTACGAATCGTTGGACACGTGACTCTTCCACTAATTGTTTAGTTCGAACAAACGTCCCTTCAACCATGGGTGAAGAAAACCCCCCTCGAACTCTTATGGATAGAATCTTCCCCGATCGAGTTTCTATTCCTTCTTGCATCATATTGCTCGCCCCAACGGGTAATCACTTTGAAATTCATTCAAATCACATAAATACTCTTCCAAAATTCGGCAATTTTGAACGTGATGACCCCTACATTTTCTTAACCAAATTTGAACAAGTTTGTGCAACCATGAAATTTCAACAACTAAGTGACGATGGAATCAAACTTAGGTTAATTCCATTTGCACTTACCGACTATGCCGAAAAATGGTTGTATAGCTAGCCTTCAAATACGATTAGAACGTGGGATGAATTTGTGAAAGTTTTTCTAAAGAAATTTTACCCCTTGGAAAAAACATCCAAAATTCGAAACGAAATCGTTAACTTTCATCAATTTGGGGGAGAATCCTTTGCAAAATACTTCGAAAGATTTAAAGAACTTCTAGTCAAATGTCCACATCACAATTTCGAAAAATGGACTCTTTGTCAAATTTTATACGTTGGACTCGAAAATAACTCTCGAACCATGCTCGAATCGATGTGCCAAGGAAACTTTCTAGCCCAAAATCACGATGCCGCTTGGCAATTTCTTGAGAACATGGCCGAAAAATCAGCTCAATGGGAACGATCCAACGAGAAATCGATTTATTCCCGCTCAAACGCTCATTCGATAGGATCTTCATCAGCTTTAGAAGCAAAAATCGACGCGATGTTAACCAAATTCGATAATGTCCTTTCATCAAATCAAATGAATCAAGCTCAAACTTCTCAACCCTCGTGTTTCAAATGTAACGATCCGACCCATATTGCTGATCAATGCCCACACTCGTTAGAACAACTCAACGCTTTCAACAAAGTTAGGAACGACCCATTCTCTCCAACGTATAATCCTGGTTGGAGAAATCATCCTAACTTCTCATGGACCCAAAACAACCCAAATTCGAATTTGGTTCGACCCTCATTCCAACCATTTACGAATAATCCTTCGAATCCCCCCTTTCAACAAAATCAATTCCAAAATTTTGCGCCACCTTCTCAAAATCAAGCGCAACAATCTTTTGTTCCCCAAGACGAAAAACGACTGACTTCACTTGAGAAAAGTCTCGAAACATTGACTAAAGCAACGACTCAAAATCTCCATTCAAATAACAATTTGCAAAATTTATTGACTTCGTACATGCAAAACACGAGTCAATCGATCGCTAAACTTGAAATGCAAATGAGTCAGTTAGCCACGTCCGTAAGTGAACGGGAAAGAGGCACTTTCCCGAGTCAACCCATTCCAAACCCCAAGATCCAGAATCCAAATCAAAACCAAGCTCATGTCGTTCAGGATAGCAATGTAACTCTGTTGAATGCTATCACGACTTTACGATCTGGTAAGAAGATCGATAATCAAATTGAAAACCCTAATAATGTATGGATCTTCCTCTCGACCCCTCTAAAACCAAAAATGATCTTGATCCAAATTCCGAGTCTACTTCTTCTCCAACTCAAGTAGACCGACCTACTGAGTTGCGTATTCCATTTCCTCATCGTCTTCGACCAAAGAAGCACTTCGACCAAATGGAAAAGATGTTGGAAATTTTCAAACAAGTGAAAGTTAACATCCCTCTTCTTGACATCATTCAAAAAGTCCCCACCTACGCTAAATTTCTCAAAGACTTGTGTACCCAAAAACGACACACTCATGTACCCAAGAAAGTCTTCCTAGCCGCCGGACTTAGCGAAGTCTTGACCCAATCAATCCCCGTTAAATACAAAGATCCTGGATGCCCTACGATCTCGTGCACAATAGGAGATAAAACAATTAACAAATGCTTAGTAGATTTGGGTGCAAGTGTCAATTTGATTCCATATTCCGTTTACCAACAACTTGGTTTGGGTGAACTTAAGCCAACGAAAATAACTCTTCAATTTGCTGATCGTTCAATTAAGAAACCCATCGGAGAAATCGAGGACGTACTCATCAAAGTTGGTCAATTCATATTCCCTGTCGATTTCATTGTTCTGGAAACTCAACCTGTCAATAATCCAATGAGTCAAATTCCATTGATCTTAGGTCGACCCTTTTTGGCTACTTCAAATGCTTTAATAAATTGTCGCAACGGTTCAATGAAAATCTCTTTTGGAAACATGACTCTAGATCTTAACATTTTCAATCTTGAAAGTCATTCGAATAAATCGTGTGACCAAACCTTGGAAGTTAATGCCATTCACGAAAATTCCGAAAACGAATCGATTGACCTTAATGATGAGTGTGAGGCCGAGTACGACAAATTGTTCCATGACGCTCCTAACGAAGTTGAATACACGCTTCCATTTGAATCACTTTCAGTTGAGCCTGAATCTCAACCACGTTCTTTGATCGAGAAACCACCAAAGTTGGATCTTAAACCTCTTCCCGATCACCTTAAGTACGTTTACTTAGGTGATAATGATACTTGTCCTGTCATAATTTCTTCAGATTTAACTCTTGATCAGGAACTTTCTCTTCTTTCAACTCTTTCTAAAAACAAAGACGCAATCGGTTGGTCCATTTCTGACATCAAGGGAATTAGCCCCGTGATCGTTCAACATCGAATTCACTTAACCGACGAAGCCAAACCCACTCGCGAAGCGCAACGTAGGCTTAACCCTAAGATGAAAGAGGTAGTTCGTGAAGAAATTCTTAAACTTCTTGACAACGGTATCATTTACCCTATTTCTGATAGCTTATGGGTCAGCCCCATTCACGTTGTTCCTAAAAAGTCCGGACTTACCGTCGTCGCAAATGAACAAAACGAACTTCTTCCTACTCGGACTCAAACGGGTTGGCGTGTTTGCATTGATTATCGAAAATTGAATGCTACAACACGTAAAGACCACTTTCCTCTTCCTTTCATCGATCAAATGCTTGAACGTTTAGCCGGTCATGAATTCTATTGCTTTCTTGATGGTTATTCTGGCTATAACCAAATTCCAATCGCTCCCGAAGATCAAGAGAAAACGACTTTCACATGTCCATTCGGTACCTTCGCTTATCGACGTATGCCTTTCGGACTTTGCAACGCTCCTGCAACTTTCCAACGATGTATGGTAGGCATTTTTTCCGATATGATCGAACGCTTTCTTGAAGTTTTTATGGATGATTTTTCGATCTTTGGTGATTCTTTTTCCTCTTGCTTACATCATCTTGAACTTGTTTTGAATCAATGTAAAGAAAAACACTTAACGTTGAATTGGGAAAAATGTCACTTTATGGTCAAACAAGGCATTGTCCTTGGACACATAATTTCAAATAATGGCATTGAGGTAGATAAAGCGAAAGTTGACGTTATTTCAAAACTACCCATTCCAAAATGCGTTAAGGACATTCGTTCATTTCTTGGGCATGCTGGATTTTACCGACGCTTTGTGAAAGATTTTAGCAAAATCGCCCGTCCTTTAACTACTCTTCTAGGAAAGGACATTCCATTTGACTTTAACGCTGAAAGTGTTGCCTCTTTTGAACGTCTGAAAAACGAACTCATTTCAGCCCCGATAATCTGTTCTCCCAACTGGGAACTACCTTTTGAAATCATGTGTGACGCTTCTAACTTCGCGGTTGGTGCTGTCTTAGGACAACGAATCAACAAAATCCTTCACGTAATTTACTATGCGAGTATGACCTTGAACGACGCTCAACTCAATTATACGACCACCGAAAAAGAACTTTTAACTGTCGTTTTTGCGCTTGAGAAGTTTCGATCTTACGTGATTGGTTCTCACATCACGGTCTACACTGACCATTCTACTCTTCGACACCTTTTTGCTAAAAAGGACGCTAAGTCACGCTTAATTCGATGGATACTTTTACTCCAGGAATTCGACCTTACAATCAAAGACAAAAAGGGACCCGACAACGTTATAGCCGATCACTTGTCTCGTCTTCGGAACGCACCATCTTCTTTGCCGATCAACGAAAACTTTCCTGACGAACAACTCCTTTCTGTTTCAATCGACCCTTGGTTCGCCGACATAGTGAACTATCTAGTCACTAAAGAAACTCCCTCTTTTTGGTCCAAACAAGATAAATACAAATTTCTGTCCCAAGTGAAATACTTCTACTGGGACGACCCATACTTGTTTAAGTATCGTCCAGACCAAATCATTCGTCGATGCATTCCTGATAGCGAAATTAGGAGTGTACTCTCATTCTGCCATGATCATGCCTGCGGTGGACATTTTGGTCCTAGGAAAACCGCCGAAAAGGTGCTTCTATGTGGTTTTTATTGGCCCACTCTCTTTAAGGACGCGTTCGAATTCTGTAAAACTTGCAGTCGTTGCCAAATGCTAGGAAAGATTTCTCGACGAAATATGATGCCTTTGAACCCCATCCTTACGATCGAAATCTTCGACGTTTGGGGTATTGACTTTATGGGACCATTCCCAAATTCTTTCGGAAACTTGTACATTCTTCTTGCTGTTGATTATGTTTCGAAATGGGTCGAAGCCATTCCATGTAAAACAAATGATCATAAAATTGTCGTGAAATTCCTAAAAGAAAACATCTTTTCAAGGTTCGGCACACCTCGCACGATAATAAGCGACAATGGAACACATTTCTGTAATCGATCTTTTGAATCCTTAATAAAAAAATACTCGATAACCCACAAGTTGTCCACTCCTTATCATCCGCAAACGTGTGGTCAAGTCGAAGTATCGAATCGTCAAATAAAACAAATTCTGGAGAAAACTGTAAATAAAAACCGAAAGGATTGGTCACAGAAATTGATCGACGCGCTTTGGGCTTACCGTACTGCTTTTAAAACTAATCTTGGAATGTCCCCTTTCCGATTAGTCTACGGTAAAGCCTGTCATTTACCCGTTGAAATTGAACATAAAGCACTTTGGGCAATAAAAAACTTAAACATTGATCTTGAACAAGCTGGCGAAAACCGAAAATTGCAACTCAACGAATTAGAAGAACTTAGGAATGACGCTTATGAAAATGCGAAAATTTACAAGGAAAGAACCAAAGTTTTTCACGATAACTCAATCCTAAGAAAAACGTTTTTGCCACACCAAAAAGTTCTATTATATGACTCACGACTTCATTTATTCCCTGGAAAGTTAAAGTCCAGATGGACCGGACCATATGTTGTTCGAACTGTTTTTCCACATGGTGCCATCGAAATAGAAAATCCGAGGGATGGAGCCATATTCAAAGTCAACGGTCAACGTCTTAAACCATTCTTGGAATTACCCACTGATCGAGAGGAGGAGCTCACGATTCTTCATGAGCCATGCTACGCCAAGTAGGAAAGTTAAGTTAACCCTCCTTTGTAAATATGTAAATATTTCTCTTCTGTTCACTCATTGTTTCATGCATTGACTATGGGGACACAGTCAAAATTTAAGTGTGGTGGGGAGTCTCATTTTCATAGTCTAAAGTCGTAAAGTTCCCCTTTTTTCTTTGTAAAAAAAAAAAAGTGTTTTGCATTTTTATTTACTTTTAATATATGACATGATGAATTTAGCATACGGTTTTGGTCGTACGATTAAAATATTTGGAATTTACTTCTCTTAATGGATAACAAAAGAAAAGTTTGAAATATGAACAAATTTGGTGTAACTGGTTTATAGGGAGATTCGTAGGTGATGAGTATGAAATGTTTTCTAAATTGTAATCCGATTAAATGAATGGTTAATTAAGATTACTTACGTTAACATTTTAGATCGTTTAAGTGAGGTTGTGCTAAGATATTCTCGCTACACTCTCTCTCTTAAAAAAAAAAAAAGAGAGAGAAGAATATATATATATATATATACTAATTCAAGGGTATCCAACATTGCTGGTACATCTGGCGTTGGTGTGCAAACCCGCCAAGCTCTATCCGGCACCTTGTTGACAAAGTCAGCGTCGGTATATCTTGGTCTCATTTTATGAGATTGGACACCTTAGGATTACTGACCCTCACGTAAGTCGTAGTGCAGTGTAGGGGTGGTATACCTAAGTATTTGTAAATAATAATAATGTAAATATTTTGTAATAAAGAGAGAGTTAGCACTTGAAATCCAAGCACACTCTTCACTTATTTGACCTAACTTGCTAACCAAAAGTAATTAAAGATGCCATCTTATGATTGTTGATATCGATTACAGAATTCATTTCATATTTGCACTATGTTTTTACCAAAACAACTGGCCAAGCTAGAGGAGTTTGTAGCGATAACTGACTTTTGTTTGAAGTTTTGATTAGTAACGGACTTAAATTTCATAGTGACGACCCAAACTTGTGTTAACTCCTTCGTGTAAAATTTAAAAGTAAATTACCCATTTGTAAATAATCTTGCATTCATCTTATACATATTTTCTAATCTTGCATTTTGTAAATATTTTTTGAATTTAATATTTGGATTTTGTGGGTAGTATCCGCTGAAAACCCTCACGAGACAACACTCGTCCTACTGGGGACACCCAGAGGTTTAACGGCTTGTTGCATACGCTCAATGCAATCGTGCTCCCTACGAAAGTGGATTTATCTTAGTTTCTTTACTTTATTCGAGGACGAATAAAAAGATAAGTGTGGGGGTATTTGATGTGCACAAAAAATGCACATTTATATTCACATATTTACTCTTGTTTAGTTTAATAAATGAACATTCTTGGGTATTTTATGTGATCAAACCATGTTTTAAAGATTTTCAAAATCATCACTTATTTTGGGAAAAAAGGGGGTCACTTGTGCATGTTTTAATTTGTGAAATCTTTTACTCGTTCCTTGTTATTTACTCTTGTAGGAATTTAGGAGCTAAAATGATCCATACACATGAAGAGATGAAGGAAAGCATGCACATACACAAAAGAAGGCAAAGAATTAATACATCTTATGGATAGTGGAGGGCCCATCTTTCAACTAGCCCACTTGCTTCATATTATTGAATGGGACAAAAGGCCTCATGCATTCTACATGACATATTAGTGGCTAAGATCAATTAGAAGCTTCATGAAGGGCCATTTTGGGGAATTCCCAAGAAAAGTGATTAGGGTTTTAGGGTTTTAGATCATGTATATATACCCCTTTGTTTCATGTATTTTGTATCTTCTTTTTAGCATATGAAAGTGTAAGTGATCAAATAAATAAAAATGGCTTCCAAGCCTATTTCTCTTATGTCTATCTTATGTCTCTTTTAATTTCTATGCTTTACTTTCATGTTCATAGCTTAGATTTATTTACATTCATGTTCATAGCTTAGATTTACATTCATGTTCATTTACTTTATGTTCTTAGTTTAGTTTTCTTCTTGTTCTACTTAGTTTTCTTTCATTTTGCTTAATTTTTTAATGTTGAAACTTACATGTGTTGATATGACAACACATATGAGTGGCTAATCCCTTGATTTAGGGGTAATGATACTCTCTAACTTTGTGTAAGTTCAACAAGTGTATGATTTGTGATCTTTAATATGTTCTTAATGTTAGTGAATATGGATGTAAGTTTATACAATTGGGTTTGATAGGTCATGTTGCATTTGCAAATGATCTATGCTTATTCAATATAAACACAAGTTACATCAATATTTGCTAAATGATTATTGATTTTGAAATAAAAGTATGAACAAAATTTGATGGTCTATAGTGCTAGCCAATAGTTAATAGACCATACTTAGAATAGTTTTGCTTTAGTTTCATTTTCATGAGAATCATAAGTGGTGTAAATATTGCATTTATATCACTTGTTGAGATCATACATTGTATGTTTGACAACTTACATAAAGGTGAGAGTGGATTTACCTCTAAATTACTCTCTAATTTCACTTTTAGCTCTCAACTTAGTTTCTAGTTTCATAGTTTTTATTAGAACACATTCTAAAAGTTTGGTTTAATTTGATTGGATAAGATTGAAATTATTCTTTCCTTGAGGATCGACTCGCACTCACTACGTATTACAATAGTACGCCGTGCACTTGCGGTTATTTAAATATTCGTGACGATTTTCTAGTTCAATAGAAATATCGTTTTGCGAACAATTAGATTGAAAGATCTGACTAATTATGGGTTAAATGAATCTTTATACTATTCATATCTAAGTTTTTGACTAATTCTGAGCTAATTTTGTATGGTTTCTTTAATTTTTTTGATTTGATTTGTACTCTCCTTTCAAATTCGATTATAAAAAACCACCGATGATAGAACAAGGTAAACATTTGTAGTTCCTTTATAAAATATTGTAATTCACATATTTCATGCTGTGGTACTGTTCTTATTCATTTACCTTTTCCTTCTCAGAAAGCAACTCCAAGGTTTGTAAACTATTTCATTTTTAAATTCAACGGAGCTTTTTGGTGGTTCTACTCAACGGATGAAGCCTGTGGATTTTCGTAGTTCTCAACTTTTTGTTTATAGGCTTATAAACACATGTACATGTCTTTTCTGTCTTTCCATTTCATTGATATATATTATATATGCAATGTAATAAATTATATTTAACATGCTTTACTGGTTATAACCTTTAAAAAGGTCATTTATGTTAGAACTATAATTACATTTTGATATAAAATGTAACATTGGAAATAAAAATAACATTTTTTATAAAATGTGTCATTAGATTTAAAATAACATTTTTGTTTAGAAATGTTTATTTAGATTAAAAACATCACTTTGTTTAGAAATGTTTATTTAGATTAAAAACATCACTTTGTTTAGAAATGTTTATTTAGATTAAAAACATCACTTTGTTTGGAGATGCCATTTTCATTAGAAATGTTTATTTAGATTAAACATGCCATTTGCATTATAAATGTTTATTTAGACTTAAAATGTTATTTTCATTAAAAATGTTTATTTAGATTTGAAATGTCATTTTCATTAGAAATGTTTATCTAAATTAAAAATGTCACTACATTAGAAATGTGATATTAGATAAGAAATAACATTTTGTATAAAATGTTATATTAGAATAGAAATAACATTTCTTATTATAAAAGGTTACGTTAGAAAGAAATAACATTTCTTGTTATAAAATGTTACCTTAGGATAGATGTAACACTTCTTGTTATAAAATGTTGCATTATAAAAGAAATAACATTTTTGTTATAAAATGTCATGTTAGAATAAAATAACATTTTTGTTATAAAATGTTGCATTAGAAAAAAAATAACATTTTTGTTATAAAAATGTCGCATTAAAATAAAAATATCATCTTTGTCATAGAATGTCATGTTAGATAAAATAATCATCTTTATTAGAAATGATTATTGGAATAAAAAGACAATCTTTATTAGAAATGATTATTTAGAATAAAAAGATCATCTTTATTAGAAATGTGTATTTAGAATAAAAAGGTCAATTTGTTAGAAATGTCATATTAGAAATAATAATGTCATTATTGATAGAAATGTCATTTTTTTATAAAATGTTTGATTAGAATAAAATGTCATTTTATTTAATAAATGCCATGTTAGAATATTAATGTCATTTTATTTAGAAGTGCATGTAGAAATGATTAAAATGATCATTAGATAGAAATATAAAAACATGTTAAAGATAAATGTCATTTTGTTAGATTATTGTCATGTTAAATAATATGTCATTTATTTAGATTATATCCATGTTAAATGAATATGTCATTTGTTTAGTATAATGTTTTATGAAATAAAAATGTCATCAAGTTAGACAAGGACAAAATTAATTACTTGTCAAAATATATGGTAGTGGAAATTAAATTACAAATAGTCATTTATAATTTTAAATAGTGAAAATTGATTAAAGTGAAAATAATTCAAACTGAATTATAATTGGTTAAATTTATTAACCAATGATTTATTTATATAAACTGTTGTTGTTTGAAAACCCCACACGGGTGTTGGGATGATACTTGACATACACTAGTCCCAATATTTAGCTGTATGTCAATAAATAGATTGACAGTCTGTGATGAGCATTATTTATTTATTTATTTTAATGCTCACACAATTATAAATTTCACTCTGGATGTGAATGGATTGTTTAATGATTATTTATCATTACGGTTATATACCTATGCAATGTATGAAATCCATATGACCGAACTTATATGGTAATTGATTGAGTCGCGTTCCGATTCAGATTATTTTTAATAAAACAACATTTTAAAATAAAGAACATCTTTATATAAAGAATATTTTAAAGTAAAGAATCTTGTAAATAAAGAATATTTTAAAATAATGAATATTTTAGAATAGTATTCAATGAAGAATAAAAATATTGAAATATGAAGCCGTGTTATGTAGGAACGCTATTTTTAACCCGAACGGGTTTATCAATCGATTTTATTCATTTTAAATGAATATCGAAAAGAAGTGATTTATAATTCTAATATTCTGAAAATATAAATATTTTAATATGATATAAATATAGAATATTCAATTTTGCTTTAAAATTGGAAATGAAATAGAAATTATTTTAAATGAATTTATAAATATTTTATAAAATACGTTTTAAATAAAAATCAGCGAAATATATATGGTATATATATTATATATATTATGGCCTGAATAGAACGCGCCACGCAGCGACCGTTCGCGAATTTCGACCATTAACTTCAAATTAGCGTAGTGGGACATCCGACCGTCGGATTCTCCTATAACCGAAACCATTGGGTTCGTATCGAAAAGAGCTTTCCAATGAATATAAGAGTTTTGAAATCTAACGGTTGGATTTGGAATTATGTCCAACTCAAATTTGAAAAAGGTCGTTGTAAGTGTAGTTCGGTGGCCGTTATTGGGAACCGACTATACAGGCCTTAATAAAATTATTAAAAATATGGAAAAATTGTGTAAAATCATAATAAATGATTTAAAAAGAATTTAGATGAAAAGTTCCAATTTTGTAAAGATAAAAATATATTTTTATCGATATGAACTAGTTATTAACTAAAATAAATCTCTAAATTAAGATTTGATGAAATTTCCATTTAACTCATATTTAATTGGAATTAAATAAAATAAATTGGATTTTGGTTTGTCATGAATGGTGTTTTAAATAACACTGTTCTTGAACCCCGTATGAAATGAATAAATCTTTTAATTAAGATTATTAGAGTTTCCAATTATATTTAGTAATTGGAATAAAATGAAAATGTGAATTGGGTTTATCGTGAATCGTGTTTTAAACGACATTGGTTCTTTAACCCAGTTAAGGACAAGATAAATTTCTTAAAGTTGAATAATCATTAAATAATGATTTTTGATATTAAAACCAAATTGGAGTTTTAACGAATCTATAAAAAGAAGATTAAAGGATAAATTTAAAGAATTTGTCTTTGATAAAATTAATGGGAACCTTTCCCTAATAATGTGAATATTTATTTAAAAGAATATTCTGAATTGTAATGAGGCGTATGGTGTGCTTTTATAGTATTTTATTATTGATTATAAAATACACGAGGTATTCGGAAAGACCGGGTTTAACCCATTCCGAATAATTACTATGACGATTAAGAGCTGAAGATGAAGATGGTGGTTGAAGACCGGAGGTCTTCACATCGTTTGGGTGATTACTGATGTCATATTGGGAGGCATCCCAAGACAAGGTAATAAGTGGTGATCTTCCAGACGTACTTGGAGATCGATGGATATGCGAGAACCTCTCTCTTGTATTGGACATATGGGACGAGGAATAAGGTGTCTCCGGTTTCGTTCAGACCCAAAATGGACTTGTAAATGGATGGTATGTCTGACTTTGTATTCCTTTATGCTGTATTCGTTGATCTCTGCTAAAATATATCTGTTGGTGGCGGAGAATTTATTCTCTTGCATAACACCCTTCTCTGAGACGTACGAGCTTAGATGTTATATGTTGGCAGAAATCAATGGTATGGTATGGATTGACAATGTGGCATGATAAGATGCAAATGATCAAGGCTTTTGTTGAAAAGCAAAGCCTTGTGGTTGATGATCACAACAAAGCTTTATTTAGCATAGCTTTGTGTAGCGATACTTCGCGATCCTCACATCCCGGTATGAACCAGAAACGGGAGAAGGACCCCATGGAGGCCATGCGTTTCTTTCTGGCTAGAAGTGCTGTCTAGGTTTTTACAAGGCCCAACATTTTTACTTATGTGGATGATGGATTGCGAGGCACCTCGGTTATTTGAGTCCCTAATGGCTCTATTTACGCCCCATAGGGCGGGGAAACGTATTGTTCAGCCATTACTAATCCACAAACATATTTGTGGACCGGCCCTGGCGCTCCGGGTGTAGTTACGACTGATACCTGAGGCACGGGCTAGAGTGTCTCGAATTCGGTAAGGACGATCCCTTGCCTTGGTTCATGATGGAAATCCAACTTCCACTACAACCCTTGCGGTTTTAATTGTAAACCTATATTTGGCGACATAGTATACGGTAGCTATGCCGTCTATGATTAATATGTTATGATTGAAATGTTTTTGAAACATATATACACTATAATAATATCAACTCCGTTTTATCATATCAAGCATTTTTGACCATTATAAGGTAAAACTCTATCCTCCGGTTTGCGTTGCATTGTGTGATGGGACTTGAGTCTTATAATGGTTTCATTTTTCTAAAAAGCATTGCATTGTTTTCAACGATTTACTTTATATATGCACTGGCAATCCAATGGAGTAAACCCATTCCGCGTTATTAGCGTGGTCCTGTGATTAGCCTTATTATTTAATAGGTTAAGTAAGATTTCTCATACCAGTCCCATGACTGACTCGTAGTTTGTTTCACTTTGCAAACTCGGGCGCCCTCTTTTCCACATGGGCAGTCGAGTGGCTTGTTTTGCAGATATCTATTCATTAGACAGGATTTTGGATCGAAGCTTAAAGCTATGGCCAGAGCAATGATAGTCTTCCGCTGCACTTTATTAAATCTATTGTAAATTAATCTTCCGCTGTATTATTATTTATTGATGTACTATGATATTCTGTACTCTGATGTTGCATTATTATGATGTAATAAAAGTCTTATGTTATCGGTTCTAATGTGTTGTATGCCCAAAGTTAACGTATCCGGGTTTTGAATAGTCTTAGTCGATCTGACGATCGATTAGGTCTGGACGAAATCCGTGGTCGTTACAATTTGTTTCATAAGGAGTTTGTGCTATATACTGACCATGAAGCTTTGAAGTATTTGCAAAGTCAAGATAAGATTGCTGCTAGGCACGTGTCGTGGATTGCTTATTTGCAACAATTTACATTTGTTGTAAAACACAAGTCTGAAGTAACTAATCGCGTAGCTGATGCTTTGAGTCGAAGTAATCGGTTTTGATGTACTTCCAGAATTGCTAACAATCAATTCATATTTCTCGCAGGTCATAGCCAAAGTCAATGAAGGAAATATGGAAGGTTATGTGCTAACCAATGGTTTCCTATTTAAAGGAAATCAATTATGTATTCCAGATTGCAGTTTAAAGATGAAAATTGTCAAAGAATTACATGAGGAAGGACACGTGGGCCGTGATCGTACTTTAAAGCTGATCGCTGATTCTTACTTTTAGCCATCTATGAGGAAAGAGGTTGAGAAGTTTGTGCAAAGATGCCACTATTGCCAAGTATCTAAGGGAACTGCCACTAATGCTGGATTATACATGCCGTTACCTGTACCTACTAAGCCATGGATAGACATTAGTATGGATTTTTTCTTGGGATTGCCAAGGACGCAACGAGGCAATGATTCTATCCACGTAGTAGTAGATCGTTTTTCGAAATGGTTCATTTTATTGCTTGCAAAAAGACGGCAGACACTGTGAATGTTTCTCAGTTATTCTTCAAAGAGATATATCGACTTCATGGTTTACCTGAATCCATTGTCTCAGATAGAGATACACGTTTTCTAAGTCATTTCTGGATCAGTCTGTGGAAAATGATTGGAACGAAGCTGAAATTTAGCAGTGCTTATCATCCCCAAACAGATGGACAAATAGAAGTGGTGAACAGATCTTTGGGAAATTTTTTGAGATGCCTTGTGAAAGATAATTTGAAAGGTTGGGATGCGAAATTGTGTCAAGCAGAGTTTGCACACAATCATGCTGTCAATCAAAGTACGGGGTTCAGTCCATTTCAGATTGTCAATTCAATCGTACCGAATGGACCCTTAGGTTTGACGACGGTTCCTCCGCAGAAAGGGATTGTTAAACGAGCCAGTGATTTTGTTAATGAATTGCAGGAATGTCACAAAGTTGTGCATGAGAGATTTCTCAAGTCAAATATGAAATATAAACAATTTGCAGATTTGAATCGACGAAATGTTAAATTCGAAGAGGAAGATTTCGTTTACGCAGTATTGACGAAAGATCGTTTTTCTGTGGGAACTTACAACAAATTAAAGGATCGAAAGATTGGTCCCATAAAAATTATGAAGAAAATCAATGGTAATGCTTACCGGTTGAAGCTGCCAGAAGGTGTGTATACTTCGGATGTGTTCAATGTCAAATACCTAATTCCATACTATGAAGATGAGCTTATCAACAACGAAGAATGTGTGAATTCGAGGACGAATTCTTGTCAACCAGGGGAGGATGATGCAGCGCACCATGCAAGATGCTTGTATGCGAGTTACTGGTCGTTCAATGACCTAAAACGAAATGGGAGGAAGAGCAGATTGTCTGTAAAGTTGAATCTTGAAAAAGTGGAGAATTGGTCGTCCAATGATCAAACAGGATCGTTCTGCGAGCCAATGAATCATGGGAAGAAGCCCAACAATCCAACAAGCTCGTTCGCCATCTTGAAGAGAAAGAGCAGGATTAAGGAAGCATCGTTGGATCGTTCGAGGATTGAATCGTTTGCTTTTGGATCACTCACTCCAGAGTCGATCAATCTTGGATCGTTCGCTAATGGGTCGCTCGCTTCTATATTGTCCGCATCTATATCATTCATTTTGGAAACGTTTGCTATCGAGTTGAACACTCTCAGGCTGCTACTGGCTGAAGACAATAAGATCTGTTAAAAGACAAGATCATATAGGGGTCGCTCGTTCTAGCGTTGTGTAATGTCATAGTTGAGTCGTTCGATCTATTATTTGCACCGTGTTAAAGATCGCGTATCGTAAAAGGTCGGCCGCTTCTATTGGGTCGTTCTCTTGTGCTCGGATCGTCCGTTTGGACAGGGCGTGTTGTAAACCCTATAAATAGGGGTATGGCGTGAGTTGTAAAGGTTGTTGAATTTTGATTAAAATCCCTTGTGTGAGCATTGTGCCACCATCAAAATTGGAAATTGAGTTTAATCTCCTTTCTCCATTTCCGGATATTCGAGTGCGCACGAATCAACGAATTTGAAGCCGATTCACGGTATCACTTATGAGTGATCAACGTTCAAATAATCGTAGATCGACAACGCGGTATCTTGCGAGATCAACGCGTTGAAGATAGCGAGATTCCGACATCGAAAGATCAAGGAGTTGAGCACCATCTCATCCTTGATCGATTTTCCATAGATCCATCAATTTATGAGGAGTTAGAACCTGGACGCTGTGCCAGTCGGGAGCTTTTCCATATCTGTACAGACCCGCCTTTAAGAGCCTCAAAATACAGATATCCCTTGAGTCTGTTTTTCATGGTGGCTATGGCCCCACCTCGGCCACTCCCTCAATTAGTAAAGACTACAAGAGTTAAATGACCTGCCCCTAACAAACAATCTAAACATCCAGTTGGTGTCTTCCCTCAACCACCGTAACTCGATAGTGAATGGTGAATGGTCTATTGGTTTTAGCTCGAGTCTTTTCGCATCCCATTGGCTGCCGATAACGAGTACCCGACGATCTACTATCTCTGTTGGTCCTGACCTCGTCTCCCGTTGAGGCGATAGCAGAATCACTTTAACACCCCGCATTTTTAATGAATTAAAAATGCAGAGAAATATATATATATATTGTATGCATAGATATATTTGAGAGAAAAATTAAATAATGACAATAAAATTTCATGTAATAAGTTAATGCAGTGAAATGAAGAAAAAGATTAATAAAAGAAATTACATGCGATACATGAAATGTGAAGAAATGCATGCGAACATTTAAAAAGAAATAAAAAGGAGAATTTGAAGAGCCTCCAGAATTTGGCCATGAAATTAGTGTCATTGCGTTCATGGCGATTTTCTGATCAATTTATACCTATAGTTTGTAGAAAACTGATTTAAAATGAAGAAGATATCTTTAAATTAAATGTTGCAACAAAACATGAAAAAGAGGAATGAGAAAATAATAATGGGTAGCATTGTCCTAAGTCTTGTTAGCAAAAGACTTAGTAGCTCATCTGGTTAGTGCATATGACTTGTACACAAGAGGTACAAAGTTTGATCCCCAACAGTGTCATATTTTTGTTTTAGGGGAATGGCAAAAAAGTGGCTTAGTGTGAACGCAGTTCAAAAAGCGGTTTAGTGTGAAAAGGGTTAACTGGAAAGATAATTATATATATATATATATGATATGTGGGTGTCAACACCCCTGCTGTTGCGCATCATGTTGCACACATGGCGCATTTTTGTTGGTCAATGACGATTTTTGATAGATTAGGGCATATGTGGCATCCTCTGATTGGCCTGATGATGTGTGTTTTTTGGTTTGAAGGGTTTGGATGAATCCTAGACTAATCTAACGACTCTGATTAATCAAACACTCTAATTTAATCACATCTAACCTAAACCCTAAGCTAAACTAAATTCATTCATGAGCCTATATGCTGTTGAATCCTAAACTAATCTAGCCTCCACCATAACAAATCAAATTCAAGATTAAAGATAAAGATCAAAGCGTACATCAAGGGTTAAGCTTAACAAATTCAGAAATCAGATCCCAGAATTCAAGATCTGTTCTTTTTCTATGAGTTCTAATCACTTTTAGGTTTAAATAGATAAATGTGAATTGTGGTAGACAATGAATTGGGTATATGTTGTGAATCATTAATTTATACAAGTTTATTATGTCATTATACCTGGATCCAATATGATTATGGACATTATATTATGCTGATTATGTAGATCTTGACTTGCAACTACATTTTGGTAAATGCGAACTTGTTAATATTAGATCTAATCCTTTATGCTAATCACCTTTCACCTGTTATGTTGTAATAATCACGATACGTTGTAAACTTGACATGTGATGCCACCCTTTTAGATCTAATCATGCTACTATGTCACCTTAATTTTGTTAGACGTCTAAATGACAAGTTTAGACCATGTTATGTTGACATTGACATTGTAGTTGCCACGAGTTCATCTATGCAAGTTTATGCTTATATGTTTAGGTCCATGCCAGTTCTTATGTTTAGATCTATGTCGGTTCCCATTACATATGTTAATTGGATCCATCTTATATGCTAGTTCACGTTTATATGCTTGGTTAGATTCATTCTATGCAAGTTATGATCTATACAAGTTATGCAAGTTATGTTGTTCTATGCCAAGTTTATGTTACATATGCTTAATTAGATCTATATTGTTTTATGCCAGTTTGGGTGGCATATGTCTCTTTCTTTTCCTTTTCGTATGAGTTAGGCTAACAGCGAGCCTAACGTATTATGTGAATTACACGTACGAACGACGTGGGAACGTTGGGGAATAGTTTGGGAAATATTAAATATTGGATATTATGTAATTGGCATAAATTGGTTATTAACAAGTAATTAACTTGAGACATAAATTGGCATAGTTTATATAATATTTATATGAAATGAGCATATAATTCAAATGGGGAAACATTGAATTAATTACCTATAATGACATTGGTAAATTTGGGGAAAAATGGCATAATTTGAATATGACCATTTATGGATAAGTAATTCAAATTATTGTTGCAAAACAGGTATTGACACCTATAAAAGGAAAGGATTAATTAATTGGTAAATTAATTGAAAAATGGAATGTTAGTAATTACAATTAGGAATTGTAATTGTACTTATGACACGAGGTTAGGTTACATTAGTGGCGAAAGTCTACACGGACCCGACCGGCATATCCAGTAGCCACTAATGTTGAACCTAATGTGGGAGGTCTAAGTACGCAAATACGAATCGGGCTAAGACATGAGGTTAGGCCCAACTGTGGAATAAGACTGCTCGGACCCGACCGACATATCCAACATCCACACATTGTAGGCCTAATGTGGGAGGTCTCGCCCAATACAACCATAATTGGTCATGGTAATAAGAAAAGACTACTTAACCTAATACATGACGACTGTATGATTATGAACATAAGGTAGGGTTAAGTAAAGTGGATTGGATAGTGGGTGGGTTAAGTATAACTAAAGGGTGGGTGGGTAATATTAGTATATATAGGCCCCCAAACTTAACCATTATAGAGTTATGTAATTAAAGATCACCCTTTAGGGTATACATAACTAGTATAGGGCTATGTAATTAAAGATCACCCTTTAGGGTATACATAGTCAGTGGAAAGCCTAGTGGGGATACAAGACAAAGGGGAGAGCTTGTATCATATTGTGTGGGAGTTATGTAATTAAAGATCACCCTTTATGGTATACATAACTAGTATAGGGCTATGTAATTAAAGCTCACCCTTTTAGGGTATACATAGTCAGTGGAAAACCTAGTGGGGATACAAGACAAAGGGGAGGGCTTATATCATATTGTGTGGGACTCATTTCAGTCAGTAGCTCGTAGTTGGTATCAGAGTAGAGAACTCTGTACTAGGCGGAGAGGGGGCATGCTTACTGATTGATTGTAAGAGATCCAAACGAGACAGATGGTGGGAGCGGCGCGAACCGACCGGGGACATGTGCGTGCATGGGTCGGGCAGAGGGGGACAAGACGACCGTGACACCAGTAGATAGGCCTGTGCATATCTTGGGTTGCCACTTTAGGGAAGTGATGCCCCCTATTGTGGGGCCAACATAGGATATCTACAGAGTAGGGAGCCGATCGGTTAGGGTAGTGGTTAGGGTATACTCGAACGTATGCCCTAAGACTACCAACTTGTAGTGGAAGGGATCATCTCATCTTGATTATACTAGTAATAGTGTAGAGTAGTCATTAGTGAAGCATGTATATACCTTACCTTATCTGCCTTGTCACACCTGCCATTTGTATGAAGATCTCTCTTATCCACTTTATGCCTGTCATGTTCACCTTTATTTATTTACTGGCTAAAAGTCACTAGACTCGCCAGACTTTATGTCTGATCCCTTTTTGTTTTTCCTTCTCTCTTCGGTTCCCCCCCAAGTTCTCAAGGAGGAAACACCCAGGCTTAGCCAGGATTTGGGTACCATCTTGCTAGGAGGTACTGTTGAAGTATGGCTCGAGTCTTTGTCTCTACTATGGCTTACTCTTTTATTGGGGAATAATGTTTTATTTTAATTCCTATGTACTCTGATTATGCAAGACAGAAGTATTTTGTTGTAATGGTTTTATGAATTATGGTATTATAAACCACGGGATTATGATTTATGTATGAAATAAATTTTTTGAAATTTCCGCTGCTATCTTTATTTATATATGTCTTGTAATTATTCTGTGTCTGTTTACCTACAATGCTCCACAGAACTTAATGCATTCCCTTAGTGAGTGACATTAACGAACGTGGGGTGTTTCACTTGGTATCAGAGCTGAAGGTTACCAGATTAGATTAAAGTTTTGAAAATATTTTTCAAAAAGGTTTTAAAAGAAAATATTTTCAAAAGAAAAGCCTGTTTTGAAAAACATATTCCCCAAAGCCATATGTAATATCTCTCAATTCTCCGCTTGATTCCGGGCGGGACAAAGGGTCACGATCCCACGAGGGTGAGCTAACTCCAAAAACCCGTCTTCAGTTCGGATTGCAGGCTGCAACTCGCCTGCATGAAGCCGAAATCGCTAGTAATCGCCGGTCAGCTTTTTCCTTTTTGTATGGGGAACCGATTCTTCTCGAAAGGCGTCCCCATTCCGGCATGATGCCATAGGCATGTTTAGCACATGTTGAAGGGCAATGAAGTGCCTAACCTCCATTCGTAGCCGCAGTGGTTTCACCTGCGGTTAATTTTCTCGAGCTTCGTAAGGATTTTCGGGCGATGGAGGCAACTTTTGAAAGACTTGTTAGCTTGTTACAAAAACGTGGTTAAAAGAAGTATAAGGAAGTTTGGGCTAAGGAGCATAACCCAAGGATGAGAAGAAGGTATGGCCTAAGAAGGGGCAACAATAGCCACAGCAACAGAAACAACAGCAACAACAGAAGAAAGGGGGAAAGATGTTAAAGGCAAGGATAAGAGGAAATGTCACAATTGTGGAAAGGAAGGCCATCTGATCAAAGATAGCAAGAGAAGAAAGGCCAGTTGCTTTAATTGCGGAGAGGTCAGACACTTACCTAAGGAGTGCCCGAAGAAACAGGGATTGCAGGGACAAGGGCAAAAAGCTAGGACTTTTGGAGGGCAGGTGCATGCTCTCGCGATCAGTGCTTCTGAAAGAGGTAGAAAATTTTTCGTAGAAAGTTAAGTTTAGTTTCTCTTTCAAACCATCCAGTTAGAACACTTTTTAATTCTGGTGCTTCACACTCGTTTATATCTAGTTCTCTAGTTGAATCTCTGCACTTAGTTACTAGTATGGTAGTAGATCCCGTAGTTGTTTCAAACCTCATTGGTGGTTCGGCTCATTTATCGATGATTTGTAGGGGTTTGAAATTATCTGTGGTAGGCGTCGAGTTTGAATGCGACACATATGTGCTCGGGTTTTTGTGCTATGGGTTGATTCTAGGAATGGATTGGCTTACTACGTGCGGGGCCATTCTAGATTGCGAGAGGAGGGTTGTTAGGCCTCTAACTTGTCATAGGAGAACCCTCGAAATTTCTTGTGACCCACAAGGGTCGGTTATGCTTAGTTTCCCAGGGTCTCTTGATGCTTCTATCAATGATTTGCAATCTGTTCTAGTAGTCCGAGATTATTCTGATGTTTTGATGAGGTTCGGGGGTTTACCCCAAGGAACGAGATTGGTTTTCGAATATACTAGGTGGATAATGCAAAGCCAGTTGCATTGCCGGTGCGACAGGTGACCTCTAAAAGAAAAGAGGGAACTTGACAGGCAAGTGGGGGAGCTACTTAGGAAGAGGTTTGATAGGTGAATCATATCAGGATGGAAAAACTATTAAATACAGTCCTTGAGGAAGCCCATCAATCTAAGATGATTATTCATCCAAGTGGCAATAAAATGTATGGAGTTCGAGGAAGTGGGGCCAAACTTGCGGATGGAAGTAAAAGTAGAGAAGACAGCGAGAATGCGACTTGGGAGACTGAAAATAAAGATCACCCTTCATAACCTTTCCTTTAGGACTATGTCCTTAACTTCTTTTTCCAAAGCTTTTTATTCGTACTTGTTTCTATCATTTGAGTACATCTTATCCATAGCCTTTTTCGACCTTTAGATAGGAATCCTATGGATTTAAACATGTGTTTGAAACATGTTATGTTTGATGGATGCAAGTGGATGCAAGTGTTTACTAGTGGTTGCCTGTGGACGCATACACACACACACACTAGGCACTAGATCAGCTCAAAAACAATCTCATACTACATATGGATGTGTGTGCATTTTCATTTTTTATGGATGCAAAAAGGTTGACTCATCACATGTGTAACACCCTAAATTTTCTGTGACTATTAAAAGAACGAATTTAAGAATACTTAATTATTAAAGTGAGAATTAAGGGAATTGGGTTACGCCATTGCGTTCGTCTCTAAATTCTGCTTCTAATAGAGTCCAAGTTTTCGTAAATCGGACTTCGTATGAGGAAGTTATGACCCTCAAAAGTTTCAGTAATTTAAATAAATTATTAACAGTTCAGAATTAAAGTTTAAAATTCAAAATTCAAATGAGGAAGCGGGCTGGGCGGGATTTCTCCCGCTCAAGGCAAGGTCGACCAGGGGGTCGACCTCCCGTATACAGGTCGACCAGGAGGTCGACCTACCCCCCGGGGCAGATATGAAATCAGACGATTCTGACTTGTTGCTAAGTCTTTCCTGACCTGTTGCTGGGTCACTAGGGCATAGGTGGCAATTCTGGATAACTCTATCTAGTCTGGACGGTTGTGATTGCTCCTATGATAATCTAACGGCTTATGTTGATTTAAATTTCTATATAAGCACGCATAGACTCAAGCCCTAAACCTAAACTAAATTAGTCTCTTGGCCACCATGCTGCTGCTAGGATAGTTCTTCTTCCTAAAGCTTAGGGATTTGCAAGTCAGAATTCTAATACAAAACGACGAACGAATTATCCTCTTCTCTTACCTGTCTTTGTGAGTACAATTTCTTTCACAAAATAATTAATAAATTAATTATGATGAGTTAGAATTGGGATTATGAGAACATGTCTGTTGAATCATGTGACATTGCTTAACTTTGTTATCGTTTGTTGGTGAACATATGACAGTTTTGTTAATTTATGTTGGTAGATCTATTTCATATGTCCAATCACATATGTTTAACTTGATTCAATTTATGACATCAGTTTATATGCAAGTTCGAGATGTAAATCATATGCTAGTTTGTATGTGAATCTTAAGCAAGTCTGTTTTTACATATGCTAGTTTGTATGTGAATCTTATGCAAGTCTGTATGCGAATTATACACAAGTTTATATGTGAATCAAGTATATACATATGCTAGTTTACATGCAAAACATGGGATAAATTCATATGCAAGTTGTAGGAATCATATGCAAGTTTAGGTGAAAACAATATTTATATTTTTAGGTGAAAACTCTATTCACATATGCAAGTTTAGGTGAAACCTATACTCATATATGCAAGTTCACAATTTCATGTTTAGATCTATATTTAGATCCATGGTAGTTTATGCAAATTTATGTTTTATATGTCCATTTCCTGTGCAAGTTATTGGTTATGCAAACTTATGTTATAATTCTTATTTGCAAGTTAGATCTATTTTATGTGTTATGCAAGTTGTGATGTTTCTTTTCTTTTTATGAGCTAGACTATTTGCGAGTCTAACATACTTCATATTAAAACGTATTAATAGCGTGGGGACAATGGGAAAATATTAATTATGCAAATCGTGAATTGGCAGAAAATAGCTTTAAAGGCATATATAATTAATTTGAGACCCTAATTGGTATAATTTATATACCTGAAAAGTATGGACATAATTTAGGTGACAATTATGGACATAGATTAATTTGGAAAATTATTGACAATTTGAATAAGGATAATTAATTCATATTGGGGTGAAATAATTATGTGTAATAATAAACGCTTAAGAAACGAGGTTAGACTCGTTTGTGGTATGAGACTGCCCGGACCCGCCCGGCAAAGCCAGCAACCACAAACGGTAGTCTAATGTGAGAGGTCGAAGGCATAAACTAAATGCGTAACAATTGTAAAGACACGAGGTTTGTGGTATAAGACTGCCCGGACCCGCTCGGCAAATCCAACAACCGCAAACGGTAGTCTAATGTGGGAGGTCTTATAAGGTTACGGTTATAATGAATTAAGTGTTACTTAACCAAGATAAACATGTGGTGGGACATGGGGGTTAAGTGGGTGACATGGGTGGCCTGTGAAATACGATTAGAAACACTTAACCAAATTGAAACATGTAAGAGGACATGAATAAGAAGGGGTTAAGTGGGAAATCCTAGTGGGGACCAAGCATAGGTGGAAAGCTTGTGTCAAGCATGGGGGACCCTTTTCAAACCAGTAACCTATTAAGTATCTTTGTGAGCTCAAGTTAGATCGAGGACGGGACACGCTTACTGGGTTCGATTGTAAGAGGTCAAAACGGGTTAACAGTTGCAACGCAAGTCCAACGGGGTCATGTGCATACGTGGGCCTCGGCTGGTAGGTAAGACGTTGTTGCATCGTATAGATATAAGTCGTGCATCTTTTGTGGTATCGGGCTGCCACTTTGAGGAGTGATACACCCCACTGTGGGACCAGCACAGGTATCTATCAGTTAGGGAGACGATCGCATGGGGTTTGTGGGTACAACTAGTGGAGATAGGGGCAGGCGGCACCTATGAAGACAGCTAGGGGTACACGAAACTACCATTATGATTATTATGTTCAGTAGACGGAATCAACTTTTAGGGTGACTAGTAATGGTGCAGTATAGTAATTGTCCTATAGTGATTAGGAGCGAGATTAACGCCAGAATATTCCTCATGTTTGTTTTGTCTTGCCCACTTGTTTCACAGTCATTCCTTGATTTACCAGTTTAAACCTTATCCTAATTACTTTAATAATTATATTGTTAAAGTTTTTGGACTCGCTAGACCTTATGTCTGACCCCCTTTGTTTTCGCCTCTTTTCTTCCTTTCATCCCCCAGGTTCTCAGGGTGGGACTAGTGCTAGTGGAGCTTGATTTGGATCTTTCTCTCTCTCTTTTGGAAGTGCTTGGATTGCTGAAAGTAAAGTTCAGCTCATCTCTTTTATGGCTACTTATGTTGGGGTTATGCTTTTTTACTTTACTCAGAAAACAATTTGTCAAGATGGATATTAAGCGTACTTGGTTTTATTGTTGGTTTTTGATGTTGTTGTAACCAAACTATTTCTCCGCTGCAATAAAAGTTGTTTTAAAATTTTCAAGTACCAATATATGTATCTGTCTTGTTATATTCTGTCCTATACACCAATAATACTCCATGAAAGTTAATGCATTCCCTTTGAGAGTGACATTAATGAACGTGGGGTGTTACACGTGGTATCAGAGTTGAAGGTTAACAGAACAGATAAGAGATTTTGAAAAACTGATTTTCAAAATCGTTTTTATAAAGAAATACTTTCAAAAGTATGTTTTAAGGAGAGTATTTTCAAGAGAAAGGTTTGTTTAAAAAACATAACCCCCAAGAGCCTTATATCTTTCTTCGATTCTCCGTTTTGAATCTCTTCCTTTTTCTTCTCAGCATGTCTGGGTTACCCGAGATACCCGAGGGAATACCGATACCAACCTGGTTCAGAAGGTATCTGGAGGCTAGGGCCACCGCCATAGGCCCAGCAGACATTCCTCCTCCTCTCCTCCCCCTCCCCGCGTTGATACTTTTTCGAAGATATGCAAAGACTTTCGGGCAATTGGCGGGAAACCTTTTCACGGATCAGAGACGTTTGTTGGAGCTCGAAATTGGCTTAAGGAGGTGGAAGATTTGTTTGGTATCTTCGAGATAGAAGGTGAAAGGAAAGTCCAATTGGTTGCTTGGTTATTGAAGGACGGAGCCTCGTTTTGGTGGGAGGTCATGAATGGAGAGCGTCCGGTGGAGACATGGATGGATTTCAGACATAGGTTCGAGATGAAATTTCTCTCATGAGCAGAAGAAAATTTATACATGGAGAGGTTCTTGGCGTTGGAGTAGGGGAATTTATCAGTAAAGGAGTACGTCAACAAGTTCAATCAGTTGGCGAGATTTGGCTTAGACTTGGTGAACACACCTGAAAAGAAGGCCCTGAGATTCATTAAAGGTTTGAATGAGCCACTACATGGGTTGGCTATGACCCACATTCCTATGGGGGATACCTTTGAGAAACTGGTTGACATGGAGCTTATTCATGAAAAGGAAAAAGGCACTAATGCTAATAAGGCACCGGAAAAGAAAGGGGATCAAAAGAAGTCACATGAGCAACCTAAAGAAGGTGGTAAGGATAACAACAACATAGGAAAGAATAGGTGCTTTAATTGTGGAACACCAGGCCATCTGAGCAAGGACTGTAGGAAGAAGAAGAAGACTGGCTGCTTCAACTATGGTTAGGCAGGACATTTGATCAAAGACTGCCCGAGAAGACAAGGGCAAGGGCAGAGGACAGGGTCTACTTCTGGAGGCCAGGTTCAGACTCTCATGGAACCAGGGCAGGCAAGAGGGCAGGTTCATGCTCTCATGGCACCAGGACAGGAGAGAGGTAGAAACTTTTCTGTTGAAAGTTTGGTTTTTTTGTTTGATCATCATGTTCGTACTTTGTTTGATTCTGGCGCTTCACACTCATTTGTATCTGCTTCGTTAGTTGAAACACTGCACCTAAATACTAGTCTAGTTACAGATCCCATAGTAGTCTCAAATCCTATTGGTGGTTCGGCTCTTCTTTCAATGATTTGTCAGGATTTGAGAGTGTCTATCTTGAGAGTTGAGTTTGAATGCAACGCCTTCGTTCTTGGCTTCACGGGCTATGGGTTGATTCTAGTCATGGATTGGTTATCCAGTAATGGTGCCATCCTCGATTTTGAAAAGAGAGTGGTTAGACTTATGACTCGCCTTGGCAACACTCTCGAAATCTCTTGTAATCTCATACATTCTGTTATGCTTAGCTACCTAGAATCTCTTGATGCGTCTGTTGAAAACTTGCAGTCAGTTAGGGTAGTCCGTGAATACTCAGATGTTTTTGAAGAGATGAAGGGCTTACCTCCGAAGCAGGAGATAGACTTCCGCATACATTGTTGATAATGCAAAACCCATAGCTCTACCCGTTAGACATATGGCTCCAAGGGAGAGAAAAGAGCTCAGCAAGCAAGTCAAAGAGTTGCTCGAAAATGGGTTTATAAGGCGGAGTATTTCTGAATGGGGTGCTCCAGTAGTATTCGCAACCAAAGCGGATGGTTCACTTCGCCTATGCATTGATTATAGGGAGCTAAACAAGCCGACCAAGAAAAATAGGCACCCACTTCCAAGAATAGATGACTTGTTTAATCAGCCTGTAGGTGCGTCGGTTTTCTCCCAATTGGATCTGGCCATCGGGTTTCATCAACTAAGAGTGGCTGAAGACAGCATCGATAAGACCGTGTTCAGAACCCCGGATGGTTTCTTCGAATGGCTTGTCATGCCTTTCGGCTTGACAAACGCACCCGCTTACTTCGTTGACTTGATGAGCAGGGTGTTCAGGGAGTTCCTTAATAAGTTTGTGGTGATCTTCGTAGACGACATTTTGATTTTCTCGAAGAATGAAGAAGAGCATGCTTTGCACTTAAGGGAAGGCATGGATACTATTCGTGCACATCAGCTGAAAGCCAAATTCTTTAAATGCCATTTCTGGAGAGAAGAAGTGAAGTTTCTTGGACATGTAGTGTCCAAAGAGGTGATAGCTGTGGACCCCACAAATGTAGTTGCGGTGCAAGATTGGAAGGTTCCACGGAATGCAACCGAAGTCCGAAGCTTTCTCGGGCTAGTGGACTTTTACCGAAAGTTCATTAAAGACTTTGCAAAAATCTCAGCCCCACTCACAAGATTGACAAAGAAGAACCTAACTTTCGCTTGGGATTGACAACAGCCCCAGTTCTGACATTGCCTGATGGGAGCAAAATGTTTACCGTATACACTGACGCATACGGTACATGGTTGGGCGTTGTCTTGATGCAAGAAGGCAAGGTAGTTTGTTATGGGGGAAGGCAATTGAAGGTACATGAGAATAACTACCCAACTCATGATTTGAAGCTAGCTGCCATTGTTTTTTCTCTAAAGTCATAGCGTCATTACCTACTAGGAGAAAGGTTTGAATTGTTTGATGACCATAAATCATTAAAGTACCTTTTCTCATAGAAATACCTTAACTTAAGACAACAAAGGTGGATGGAATTTCTGGCCTCATATGATTTTGAGATTTCCTATACCCCAAGCAAGGGCAATGTGATAGCAGACGCCTTGAGTAGAAAGAAGCTGACCTTGAGTCCTCTCTTTATAGAAAGGCAAAGCTTGGAGTACATAGCAAACTTTAACTTTAGACCCTCCTCTGAAATTGTACCCGGTCTGTTAGCATCGCTAGAGGTGCGGCCTACTCTTTTGGACTCAATAGGAACCGCGCAACGAGAAGACCCTCAGCTAGTTGACATGATGGATAAGCTAGTTAGGGATGAGACTTCTAGTCACTTCACTAGATACTCCATCGATGATAAGGGTTGGTTAAGACGGGATGGATGACTATGCATCCCACAAGTAAGGGATTTAGTGAAGACAGTTCTCGAAGAAGCACACCATTCTAAGCTGACCATACACCCAAGCGGAGACAAGATGTATAAGGATGTAAAAAGGGTTTTCTTTTGGAATGGCATGAAGAGTGATGTAGCTGAGTTCGTTCCTAAGTGTTTGATATGCCAGCAAGTCAAAGAGGAGCAGAAGAAGCCTGGTGGTCTGCTTCATCCTATGGAGGTCCCACAGTGGAAGTGGGATAGTATTTTGATGGACTTTGTTGACGGGTTGCCTAGGTCAAGAAGGAGCAATACCAGTATTTAGGTAATAGTGGACAGGCTCACTAAAAGCGCTCACTTTATACCCGTTAAGAGTAGAAGGACTGCCTCGTCCCTAGCAACTATTTACCTTAAAGAGATAGTTCGACTCCATGGGATTCCCTCCAGCATAGTGAGTGATCGAGATCCTACCTTTACAAGCGAGTTTTGGAAGAGTTTGCAAGAGGCTGTAGGCACACAATTATGCTTAAGCACGGCCTATCACCCCTAAACTGATGGTCAGACGGAAAGGGTGAATAGAGTATTGGAAGACCTCTTGAGATTGTGCATTCTTGACTTTGGAGGGACATGGGAGGATCATCTTCCTTTGGTGGAATTTTCTTACAACAATAGCTACCAAGCCACAATAGGCATGGCGCCCTTCGAAGCTTTATATGGAAGACCATGTTGATCACCAACTTGTTGGTGGGAGTCTAAAGACAAGCTCGTACTTGGGCCAGACATGATTAGAGAAACCTCAAAAAAGGTGGACTTGATAAGAAGACGGATGAAGGCTGCACAAGATAGACAGAAGTCCTACGCATACAAAAGAAGGACCGACCTTGAGTTTGAGGTTGGAGATAGGGTGTTCCTTAAAGTAGCTCCTTTGAGGAATGTCATTCGCTTTGGGTCCGTAGGAAAGCTAGCACTAAGATTTGTAGGACCATTTCCTATCACTGAAAGGATTGGGACGATGGCTTACAGAGTAGAGCTAATTGAAAGATTGGCTGGAGTTCATAATGTTTTTCATGTTTCTCAACTACGAAAGTGCTTACATGAGTCCGCGGAAGTGGTGGAGCCAAATATACTAGAGGAAGTAGAAGTGGAACGAGAAGCGACTGTGAGAAGAGTTCCAACTCGCATCTTGGGCTCGGAAGTCAAAAAGCTACGCAACCGTGAAGTTAAGCTTGTTAAAGTTCAATGGAGTGACATGAGGAAGACGCGACTTGGGAAACTGAGAGGAAAATACGAACAGCCTACCCTTTTCTTTTTTAGGGTACCTCCTTGATCTGTTTTTCCATAAGTTTATTCATGCTTATATCTATCTTTTAAAGTATATCTCCTCGGTCCAATTATTTATCCTTAGTTAGAAACTAATGGATGTAAACATGTATTTGAAACATGTTATGATTGATGGTTGTGAGTGGTTGCAAGTGGTTGCTAGTGGTTGCTCGTGGATGCATGTACACACACATTAGGCACTAGATCGGCTCAATCACTTTCATATTGCATATAATTATGTGTGTATATTTAAATTAATGGATGTATAATGGTTATGTTGTCGTATGGATGCTGCATTTTGATGAATGGTTGTGCACACATATAGAAGTAATATGTATCGTTAGGATTCTTTCGCATACATAATGGACACATGGCACTATCATGATTTGCATTAAGGAGGTCAACTGAATCAGTGGACCACCTGATTTTGCATTGGATAAGGAATATGTACACACACTTTTTGCATATGTTCATACGATATTAGAAATCTTGTAAGGACAATGGATGCCTGTGTTTGATGGTTGAGTAGATGGATGATTGGATGTTAGGATATATATTCTCCTAAACTTGGAGATTTCGGGGGTGAAATCCTTTAAGGAGGGGAGAATGTAACACCCTTAATTTTTTGTGATCATTAAAAGAACAAATTTAAGAATACTTAATTGTTAAATTGAGAATTAAGGGAAATGGGTTATGCCATTGTGTTCGTCTCGAAATTCTGCTTGGAATAGAGTCTAAGTTTTCATAAATCGGACTTTGTATGAGGAAGTTATGGCCCTCAGAAGTTTCAGTAATTTAAATAAATTAATAACAGTTCAGAATTAAAGTTTAAAATTCAAACGAGGAAGCGGGCCGGGCGGGATTTCTCCCGCCCAAGGCCAGGTTGACCAGGGGGTCGACCTCCCCAATATTGTTCGACCAGGAGGTCGACCTACCCCCCGGGGCAGATCTAAAATCAGACGATTCTGACTTGTTGCTGAGTCTTTCATGACCTGTTGCTAAGTCACTAGGGCATAGGTGGCAATTCTGGATAACTCTATCTAGTCTGGATGGCTGTGATTGCTCCTATGATAATCTAACGACTTATGTTGATTTAAATTTCTATATAAGCATGCATAGACTCAAGCCCTAAACCTAAACTAAATTATTCTCTTGGCCGCCATGCTGCTGCTAGGATAGTTCTTCTTCCTAAAGCTTAGGGATTTGCAAGTCAGAATTCTAATACAAAACGATGAGCGAATTATCCTCTTCTCTAACCTGTCTTTGTGAGTACAATTTCTTTCACAAAATAATTAATAAATTAATTATGATGAGTTAGAATTGGGATTATGAGAACATGTCTGTTGAATCATGTGATGTTGCTTAACTTTGTTATCATTTGTTGGTGAACATATGACAGTTTTGTTAATTTATGTTGGTAGATCTATTTCATATGTCCAATCACATATGTTTAACTTGATTCAATTTATGACATCAGTTTATATGCAAGTTTGGGATGTAAATCATATGCTAGTTTGTATGTGAATCTTATGCTAGTCTGTTTTTACATATGCTAGTTTGTATGTGAATCTTATGCAAGTCTGTATGCGAATTATACACAAGTTTATATGTGAATCAAGTATATACATATGCTAGTTTATATGCAAAACATGTGATAAATTCATATGCAAGTTGTAGGAATCCATATGCAAGTTTAGGTGAAAATTATATTTACATTTTTAGGTGAAAACTATATTCACATATGCAAGTTTAGGTGAAACCCATATTCATATATGCAAGTTCACAATTTCATGTTTAGATCTATATTTAGATCCATGGTAGTTTATGCAAATTTATGTTTTATATGTCCATTTCCTATGCAAGTTATTGGCTATGCAAACTTATGTTATAATTCTTATTTGCAAATTAGATCTATTTTATGTGTTATGCAAGTTGTGATGTTTCTTTTCTTTTTATGAGTTAGACTATTTGCGAGTTTAACATACTTCATATTAAAATGTACGAATAGCGTGAGGACAATGGGAAAATATTAATTATGCAAATTGTGAGTTGGCATAAAATAGCTTTAAAGGCATTTAATTAATCAGAGACCCTAATTGGTATAATTTATATACCTGAAAAGTATGGACATAATTTAGGTGACAATTATGGACATAGATTAATTTGGAAAATTATTGACAATTTGAATAGGGATAATTAATTCATATTGGGGTGAAATAATTATGTGTAATAATAAACGCCTAAGACACGAGGTTAAACTCGTTTATGGTATAAGACTGCCCGGACCCGCCCGACAAATCCAGCAAACACAAACGGTAGTCTAATGTGAGAGGTCGAAGGCATAAACTAAATGCGTAAAAATTGTAAAGACACGAGGTTAGACTCTTTTGCGGTATAAGACTGCCTGGACCCGCCCGGCAAATCCAGCAACCGCAAACGGTAGTCTAATGTGGGAGGTCTTACAAGGTTACGGTTATAATAAATTAAGTAACACTTAACCAAGATAAACATGTGGTGGGGCATGGGGGTTAAGTGGGAGACATGGGTGGCATGTGAAATACGATTAGAAACACTTAACCAAATTGAAACATGTAAGAGGACATGAATAAAAAGGGGCTAAGTGGGAAATCCTAGTGGGGACCAAGCATAGGTGGAAAGCTTGTGTTAAGCATGGGGGACCCTTTTCAAACCAGTAACCCATTAAGTATCTTTTTGAGCTCGAGTTAGATCGAGGACGGGACACGCTTACTGGGTTTGATTGTAAGAAGTCAAAACGAGTTAATGGTGGCAACGCAAGTCCAACGGGGTCATGCGCGTGCGTGGGCCCGGGCTAGTAGGTAAGATGTTGTTGCATCCTGTAGATATAAGCCGTGCATCTTTAGTGGTATCAGGTTGCCACTTTGGGGAATGATACACCCCTCTGTGGGACCAGCACGGGTATCTATGAGTTAGGGAGCCGATCACATGGGGGTAGTGGGTACAACTAGTGGAGATAGGGGCAGGCGAAACCTATGAAGACAACTAGGGGTACACGAAACTACCATTATGATTATTATGTTCAGTAGGCGGGATCAACTTTTAGCGTGACTAGTAATGGTGCAGTATAGTAATTATCATATAGTGATTAGAAGCGAGATTAACGCCAGAATATTCCTCTTGTTTGTTTTGTCTTGCCCACTTTTTTCACAGTCATTCCTTGTTTTACCAGTTTATACCTTATCCTAATTACTTTAATAATTATATTGTTAAAGTTTTTGGACTCGCCAGACTTTATGTCTGCCCCCCTTTGTTTTCGTCTCTTTTCTTCCTTTTCCCCCCAGGTTCTCAGGGTGGGACTAGTGCTAGTGGAGCTTGATTTGGATCATTCTCTCTCTTTTGGAAGTGCTTGGATTGCTAGAAGTAAAGTTCGGCTCATCTCTTTTATGGCTACTTATGTTGGGGTTATGCTTTTTACTTTATGTACTCAGAAAACAATTTGTCAAGATGGATATTAAGTGTGCTTGGTTTTATTGTTGGTTTTTGATGTTGTTGTAACCAAACTATTTCTCCGCTGCAATAAAAGTTGTTTTAAAATTTTCAAGTACCAATATATGTATCTGTCTTGTTATATTATGTTCTATACACCAATAATACTCCATGAAAGTTAATGCATTCCCTTTGATAGTGACATTAATGGACGTGGGATGTTACAACATGGATGTTGCATATGAATGAATGATTGTGCACTAATATAGAAGTTATAAAGTGCATTAGGAATAATTGCATACATGTTAGACTCATGGCACTTACATAATTTGCATTAAGGAGGTCAACTGAATCAGTAGACCGCCTGATCTTTTGCATTAGATAGGGGACATGTACACACACTTTTGCATATGTTCATATGGCATTAGAAATCTTTTAAGGACAATGAATGTTTATGGATGATGGATGAGTAGATGGATGATGGATGGTAGGATACATTCTTCTTAACTTGAAGATTTCGAGGACGAAATCCTTTAAGGAGGGGAGAATGTAACACCCCGCATTTTTAATGAATTAAAAATGCGGAGAAATATATATATATATATATATATATATATATATATATTGTATGCATAGATATATTTGAGAGAAAAATTAAATAATGACAATAAAATTGCATGTAATAAGTTAATGCAGTGAAATGAAGAAAAAGATTAATAAAAGAAATTACATGCAATACATGAAATGCGAAGAAATGCATGCGAACATTTAAAAAGAAATAAAAAGAAGAATTTGAAGAGCCTCCAGAATTTGGCCATGAAATTAGTGTCATTGCATTCGTGGCGATTTTCTGATCAATTTAGACCTATAGTTTGTAGAAAACTGATTTAAAATGAAGAAGATATCTTTAAATTAAATGTTGCAACAAAACATGAAAAAGATGAATGAGAAAAGTATAATGGGTAGCATTGTCCTAAGTCTTGTTAGCAAAAGACTTAGTAGCTCATTTGGTTAGTACATGTGACTTGTACACAAGAGGTGCAGAGTTCGATCCCCACTAGCGTCATATTTTTGTTTTAGGGGAATGGCTAAAAAGTGGCTTAGTGTGAACGCAGTTCAAAAAGAGGTTTAGTGTGAAAAGGGTTAACTGGAAAGATAATTATATATATATATATGATATGTGGGTGTCAACACCCCTGCTGTTGCGCATCATGTTGCACACATAGCACATTTTTGTTGGTCAATGACGATTTTTGATAGATTAGGGCATATGTGGCATCCTATGATTGGCCTGATGATGTGTCTTTTTGGTTTGAAGGGTTTAGATGAATCCTAGGCTAATCTAATGGCTCTGATTAATCAACACTCCTATATAATCACATCTAACCTAAACCCTAAGCTAAACTAAATTCATTCATGAGCCTATATGCTACTGAATCCTAAACTAATTTAGCCTCCACCATAACAAATCAAATTCAAGATTAAAGATAAAGATCAAAGCCTACATCAAGGGTTAAACTTAACAAATTCAGAAATCAGATCCCAGAACTCAAGATCTGTTCTGTTTCTATGAGTTCTATTCACTTTTAGGTTTAAATAGATAAATGTGAATTGTGGTAGACTATGAATTGGATATATGTTGTGAATCATGAATTTATGCAAGTTTATTATGTCATTATCCCTTGATCCAATATGATTATGGACATTATATTATGCTGATTATCTAGATCTTGACTTGCAACTACATTGTGGTAAATGCGTACTTGTTAATATTAGATCTAATCCTTTATGCTAATCACCTTTCACCGGTTATGTTGTAATAATCACGATACGTTGTAAACTTGACATGTGATGCCACCCTTTTAGATCTAATCATGCTACTATGTCACCTTAATTTTGTTAGACGTCTAAATGACAAGTTTAGACCATGTTATGTTGACTTTGACATTGTAGTTGCCACAAGTTCATCTATGCAAGTTCATGCTTATATGTTTAGATCCATGTCAATTATTATGTTTAGATCTATGTCAGTTCACATTACATATGTTAATTGGATCCATTTTATATGCTAGTTCATGTTTATATGCTTGGTTAGATTCATTCTATGCAAGTTATGATTTATACAAGTTATGCAAGTTTATATGCAAGTTATGTTGTTCTATGCCAAGTTTATGTTACATATGCTTAATTAGATCTATATTGTTTTATGCCAGTTTGGGTGGAATATGTCTCTTTCTTTTCCTTTTCTTATGAGTTAGGCTAACAACGAGCCTAACGTATTATGTGAATTACACGTATGAACGACGTGGGAACGTTGGGGAATAGTTTGGGAAATAATAAATATTGGATATTATGTAATTGGCATAAATTGGTTAGCAACTAAGTAATTAACTTGAGACATAAATTGGCGTAGTTTATATAATATTTATATGAAATGAGCATATAATTCAAATGGGGAAACATTGAATTAATTACCTATAATGACATAGGTAAATTTGGGTAAAAATGGCATAATTTGAATATGACCATTTATGGATAAGTAATTCAAATTATTGTTGCAAAATAGGTATTGACACCTATAAAAGGAAAGGATTATTTAATTGGTAAATTAATTAAAAATGGAATGTTAATAATTACAATTAGGAATTGTAATTGTACTTATGACACGAGGTTGGGTTACATTTGTGGCGGTAGTCTGCCCGGACCCGACCGACATATCCAACAGCCACTAATGTTGAACCTAATGTGGGAGGTCTAAGTATGCAAATATGAATCAGGCTAAGACACGAGGTTAGGCCCAACTGTGGAATAAGACTGCCAGGACCCGACCAACATATCCAGCATCCACACGTTGTAGGCCTAATGTGGGAGATCTAGCCCAATACAACCATAATTGGTCATGGTAATAAGAAAAGACTACTTAACCTAATACATGAGGACTGTATGATTATGAACATAAGTTAGGGTTAAGTAAAGTGGACTGGATAGTGGGTGGGTTAAGTATAACTGAAGGGTAGGTGGGTAATATTAGTATATATAGCCCCCCAAACTTAACCATTATAGAGTTATGTAATTAAAGATCACCCTTTAGGGTATACATAACTAGTATAGGGCTATGTAATTAAAGATCACCCTTTAGGGTATACATAGTCAGTGGAAAGCCTAGTGGGGATAGAAGACAAAGGGAAGTGCTTGTATCATATTGTGTGGGAGTTATGTAATTAAAGATCACCCTTTAGGGTATACATAACTAGTATAGGGCTATGTAATTAAAGCTCACCCTTTTAGGATATACATAGTCAGTGGAAAACCTAGTGGGGATACAAGACAAAGGGGAGGGCTTATATCATATTGTGTGGGACCCATTTCAGTCAGTAACCCGTAGTTGGTATCAGAGTAGAGAACTCCGTACTAGGTGGAGAAGGGGCACGCTTATTGATTGATTGTAAGAGATCCAAACGAGACGGATGGTGGGAGCGGCGCAAACCGACCGGGGACATGTGCGTGCATGGGCCAAGCAGAGGGGGACAAAACGACCGTGACACCAGTAGATAGGCCTGTGCACGTCTTGGATTGCCACTTTAGGGAAGTGATACCCCTTACTTTGGGGACAGCACAGGATATCTACATAGTAGGGAGCCGATCGATTAGGGTAGTGGTTAGGGTATACTCGGACATATGCCCTAAGACTACCAACTTGTAGTGGAAGGGATCATCTCATCTTGATTATACTAGTAATAATGTAGAGAAGTCATTAGTGAAGCATGTATATACCTTACCTTATCTACCTTGTCACACCTGCCATTTGTATAGCGATCTCTCTTATCCACTTTGTGCCTGTCATGTTCACCTTTATTTATTTACTGGCTAAAAGTCACTAGAATCGCCAGACTTTATGTCTGACCCCTTTTTGTTTTTCCTTCTCTCTTCAGTTTCCCCCCAAGTTCTCAGGGAGGAAACACCCAGGCTTAGCCAGGATTTGGATACCATCTTGCTAGGAGCTACTGTTGAAGTATGGCTTGAGTCTTTGTCTCTGCTATGGCTTACTCTTTTATTGGGGAATAATGTTTTATTTTAATTCCTATGTACTCTGATTATGCAAGACAAAAGTATTTTGTTGTAATGGTTTTATGAATTATGGTATTATAAACCACGGGATTATGATTTATGTCTGAAATAATTTTTTTGAAATTTCCGTTGCTATCTTTATTTATATCTGTCTTGTAATTATTCTGTGTCCGTTTACCTACAATACTCCACAAAACTTAATGCATTCACTTAGTGAGTGATATTAACAAACATGGGGTGTTTCAATCACCCTAGTATCACCACGTCATAGCATTCTAACTGCAAAGCTACTATTGCAGTCAAGGCCCACCCACCTGGTATTTACGCGCATACCCAACCTCTGCGGGCACAGCCTAAGCATCTGCCATCACACAGAGGACCACCAGGAGCACCTTACGTATGTCAGGAAGCCACATGTTTTCCCTTCCAGTCCTTCGGAGCCGCCAGAATAGTCAGATGAACGTGCGCTCCGCTCGTGCCTCGTGACACCACGATAATCTACCCCATTGGGTTATTCACCCTCTAACGTGCGGACTGGCCCAGGCGCCTCATTTTAATATGTTATTATACCCTATGTCTAAACATTCTTTTTCGCGCTTGCTTTACTTCATCAGGTTTCCATTTAACTTGGTTATTCCCTTTCACATTGACTTCTTATTCAAGTTACCAAGTTCCTCTTGCTTATTAATTTCAGTCATATAACTTAACATATTTAAGTTTATTAAGTCCACAACATGTTATTACGTAGATTGTGATCAAAGGTCTGTAATCCACAATCCCTTTTTATTCTTGTTTGATTTCATTGTTACAATAACATGTTCTACTTAATATGTAATTAAGTATATCTCAATTCGCATGTTTTCTGTTTAACATGTCAGTCATTATTTATGATTAAATATAACTTATTTCATTTCATAAGTTTGCCTCACTCTTTCCTATTTAACCACAATTCCATCTTACATTGTCACTACAACTTATCGTTGTTTACTTATTAACTTAGTTTCTCAACAAAGGTCCACTAATAAGTTTCTCTTCCCATAAATATAACTTACGTTGTCCTCATCCGTAGATTTCAGATTCTTGTTCTTATAAATAACTTAATTTACAATTAAGTACAACTTATCTCCTTACATAAGTTATTCCATCCCCTTTATCGTTTATTATAACCTAAGTTATTATTTTCACTTGTCCCTAGGATAAGCCTACCTATTATATAACATGTTATTCTTGTCAGCATGTTTCAGATTTCCAAGTTTTCAAATTATTTAATTTATAATTAAGTACAACTTCTTTCATTCCGTAAATTTTCCTTCATTTGCTGACTACTCAATTTACAATTAATTACCATTTTTCTCATTACACAAGTTATCTCATTTTCTCACTAGTTTATTATAACCTAAGTTATAAATTCCACGTGTCCCTAGGACAAGTCTACCTATTATATAACATTCTCATTAATGTAATTTATTTATAATAGGTTATTATCATTCCTCATGTATTCCTATCCTTTTACTATTGTATATTTCATTCAATTCCATTCATTCCAATTAATGTTGTTTATAGTCCTGCTATTTACATATATTTATGCACTAGACCTCTCACATTAAGCCTACACTTGTAGATGCTGGATTTGTCGGGCGGGTCCGGGCAGACTTCTACCACAAGTTGACTGAACCTCGTGTCTTAGCACCACTACATGTTTTATTTATGCACTTAGACCCCTCACATTAGATTTACCTGGATGTTGGATATGCCAGGCGGTTCTAGGCAAAACTTCTACCACAAGTGTAATCTAACCTCGTGTCTAAGCGCATTACAGTTTCAGATTGTTGTGAATCTAGGCATATTCGTTTTTTAACAATTATTTCTATTTCATTATAGGTTTTCATGCCCCTTTCCCAAGTCATATTTATTATGTGCCATATGTCCAAATTAAGATGTTTAATCATAATTTGATTTACGTCCCAAATCCATATTCATGTATTCAATTCTATGCTAAAATGAAACCATTTAATCATATAACTATTCCAATTCATCCGAGTAAGGGTTCATGTATATAAATGTGACAAGTTAACATGTAATACGAACAACAGTAGTTGCTACCCATATTCTAACAAGTTTATATTTCAACATATGAACTTTCCAACATATTAATATCTTAAAATATTAATATTCCAATATGTCACTTTAATCTTTTTAACATATGTTTAAACATTTCAGCATATCGTATTTCAACTTGCCATATATAACATTTCTATGCTTTTAATTATACTAGAAAATTCACATTGTATAATAACGGGGAATGTTAAACGATAATATATTATTATCAAAAGTGATATAACTTAAATCCACTCATCTCATTTGTTTTTCAAATCCTGGATCTGGTCCATATCTAGCATTCCATGGTTTTCCCCCAATTGGATTCAGAACCTAACAACCATGGATTCCTAATTTTTACTAAAAGAAAAAGGGAAGAAAGAGAAAAGAATTGAAATAGACCAGATCTTGGAAATTATCTCACTTCGATAAGAGATTTGAACACCCATTTACAAACATACGTTCCTTTCCTCCAGATCTGGATTCAGAATTTTCCTAAACTAATAATCTTAATTTTCTGAAGAGTTTTGAGGAGGAAGAAGAATGGCAGAGCTTCTGCTTTGTCTCAGAAATATTAGATTTAGGGTTGGCTCTACAGGCTTATTTATAGGTGCTCAGCAATGAATTTGGCAAAGAAACATTCCACGTTCGCAATAAGAATCTACCCCGGATCTCGGGGGCATCGACACCCACCTTATTGGGTCGACTCAAGGGTCGACACTACCTTGAAGGGGTCGACCCCTATGGTTCCGGAGGCCGAAACTTAACACGGGCGCACTTCACAAGTGGGCCAGTGCAAAAATACCTTGGTGCACTTGCCAAGTGCGCCAGTTGTTCTGGTCTGTTTCCTGCTTTCTTCGTCAAACTTCTACCATCCATAACTTCTTCACATGTTATCTGTTTTACGCAAACTCGGAGCCTATCTGAACCAGATTCTGAGACGAATGCAATGGTATAGTCCATTCTACTTAATTCTGAATATTTAATAAGTTGTTCTTATTTTATTATTAAATTGTCATAAAATGCGGGGTGTTACAATTTCCTCTATGAACAACTTCACATAAGAATTATATTTCTTAAATATATGTTTGGACTGACAGTGAGTTTAAGGTTTTAGGGCTGGGCAATAGCCACATTGTTATCTCAATGTAAACCGTTGGATCAACAATGAATTAAGTCCAATTATGAACTTCTTAATCCAAACATTTTCTTTCTTAGAATCAACATTTATTTCTTGTTTTAAAACCAACATTATTCACAATAATTAATGTGTTATCAAATAAAATTAGAATTTTTGTGTCACTCCCATTCAATTTCTTGTCTATAAAAGATTCAATGGTATATTGTGGTTTTTGAGACATTTCGAATTTTATTTCTTTCCCATCAGTAGCTTAGAGACTAGCTCTCCTTTATAAAGGATACCGACTCGAGTAATAAATATCTTATTCTCAAAGAATTTATAGAAATAATATCCATTTGTTTCTTGTGGATATTCAACAAAATAGTTATCTGATTTGGGCCCAAGCATATCAGAGGAAGGACGTTTAATAAACGCCTTGCGTCCCAAATCTTCACATTAGACACACTAGGACATTTCGTAGTCCATATCTTATATGGCGTCTTCAAACTCGTTTTAGCAGGATTAAATGCAATTGTTTTAAATTTAATTTATCGGAAGATCTATATGACTTATCATTTATCGTACTATATCTTATAAGGTGCGATTTCTCCTTTCAGACACACTATTCTAATATGGTGTTCTAGATGGAGTGAGTTGTGAAACAATTTCAAACTCATCTGGATAGTCATTAAATAACTGGCTTAAATATTCTCTTTCTATCTGTTCGAAAAGCATTTATTTTCTATTAAATTTGGTTTTTGACTTCACTTTGAATTCTTCGAACTTTCCAAAGGATTCTGATATGTGTTTCATAAGATACACATATCCGTATTTACTGATATCATCAGTAAATATAATAAAGTAATAAAACCTACCTCTAGCTTATGTATTCATTGCTCCATATACATCATCATGTAGGAGACCCAATACTCATCACCCATTCACTGTGTCAAGTGAAAGGTGATTCAGTTATTTTGCCTGACAAACAAGATTTGAATTCTTCATATGATTCGAAATCAAATGATTTAAAAAATTCCATCATTATGGAGTTTTGATATACATTTTTGTTTATATGGGCTAAGTGGCAATGCTAAAGGTATGTTGGATTTATATCACTAAATTTAATCCACTCATTATTTATGTCAAGAATATTATAGTTAACGATTTATAAAGATCATTAACTATTTGTGAAATTCCATAGAAATTTCATTTAAATAAAATGAATAACAATTGTTCTTTCATTACAAATGAAATTCAAACTTGTCTAAACAAGATTCACAATAACATTTATTTTATATGGAATTTCATAATAACAATTATTTTATTTATTTAATCAAGCCAGTATACAGAACAAGAATCAACTTCCTATGGATAATCCAACAACGTTTGCTTCATTTCTAATCGTAAGTCCACTTATCCTTTTATCATATTTCTATTTATTTTGCAATTTCTATAAATTTACATACATTTATATGATTCATATCCAGTATCTAATATTAGAAATGTATAAGTAGATTGTTATAACATTTATATCTTATTCGGTTGAAGTCACACTTCAACTCTCATTTTAGATCTTCTATATTTGTGAAACAATTTACGTTTAATTTGTTTGAGAACAGTCCTCGAATTTTCATGTAAGTCAAGAAATTTGATTTAATTCAATTTATCCTTCTTAAGGATTAATTTAAATTATCGGAGTTATTTATTATTTAATATCTACAGCAGATAATAATTAATAACTGATTCTTTATTATTTATTTAATATACATTCAATTTTTTGACAATCAAAATTTATATTAAAATAAATGTATAATTTAAACTAGAATACGCTCCCACTCAAATTAACATCCCTTTGTTTATATATATAAGTATATATATACAATGGTGTTCCAAGATCCGTATTGTAATGACCCAAGGATTTTCAACTCTGAAAATCAACACAAAACCCATGTTGGCTATTCAAGTACCAAAAATACCGGACCATTAATAGGAAGAACTTAGAGGGTGAGAAATAGAAAGAAAGTTAGAATAGAAGAAGAAGATCACAACAGAACAAAATCAGAGTAAGCACGAATCTCGCAGTGGAACGAATCAAATATATTATATAACAACTTTTGAAATACAAAATTATAACCGTATATACATACCATTACAAGAATACAACATATAACACCACAACGGAAATGAACTCTATATATTCTAATGTTGAAGCCTCATGTTCCAAGCTTCTCTGTGTATCTGTAAAATCCCGACTACTTGATTGCCCGTACAAATTTGGGCACCCAAGAGTTTAATGGTAAAACATAACAAAATAAACTATGGGTCAGTCATGGGACTGGTGCGAGTAAACTCCAATCACTTGGTTTAACTTTTAAAAATCCTTTTAAAGGAAATGATAATCATAAGACCGATCCACACAATAACACAGATGGTTTTTACCTTACGATAACCCAAGACATTTTTAAAATCAATACTTTTCTGATATTATAATAGTGTCTAAAACAAGTAAATATCAATATAGCTGGATGCTTGCATTACATAATATACAATCAAAACCGCGGGCTCTTTTTGGGCATTGGATTTCCAACTATGACAAGGTATGGAACCACCTTCCAATTAGTGTACTCTAGAGGGGATACACTGGAGTTCAACAAGAACATCTGGCAACTCGACCACACATGACCAACCATTCATTTCGCTTGAATGTTCCGAATATATTATCACCTTACGGTTGGTATAAAAACATAACCGTTCCCAGGAGATACAGAAGCGAAGGAAGTACAAAAATGAATATTCTCTAGATGATGACAATATACCATAATTAGGAGCGGCCTACTTAGCCATGTTGCCTGCCCGATTTTTTTTCATTTCCTAGTTGATGAGGCTTGAGGTCCTAACATATATTTTAGAACATCTGGCCACCATTCACTTTGAATGCCACATCGTCAAACCCGCCAAATCACAAATTGATTTTTCCAAAAATACCACGGGTATAAAGCTAAGAGAAACGAATTCCTCCGCCACTAACGTAAATACTTTGAAAAGATCAACTTACGCGATTTATTAGGTATACTCTGTCAGACATTCGTCCATGCAAGTTGTCATGGGACTAGACAAACCGAAGGCACTATTTTGTAAACCCATCTTAGGCAATTTCTACCTAGGATTAACAGAACAACCCTTGCATAAACCCCGTCTTCAATTTTCTTCAATATACATGATTCGCAACGTTAATGCCCATACGGAGTGGTTTTCAAATAATAAATCCGATTTTGGTCCCTCCGTATTGTCAACGGAAAAAATGGTTAAAAAACTTTGATGGTCGGTTATTTAACTATCAAGGGAAAACATCCATACAAACAACGATCTTATTTTCAAATGGAAATTATATCGATCAACCATCAATCAACACCGAGCCCCTTTAATTTAATTTATCATTAAACTATCCATTTCCCACTTTCCTGTTTCCCATATTTCTTAAACCCGTTTTAGACTCTTACTATTCGCGGAAAAAAACATTTCCATATATCCACAATTTCTTATTTTCCTCATTTAGAAAATATATGCTATTTACATTGGAAAACAATTCCATTTCTTATTCTCGCATCACTAACCTGCTATATCCATCAGTCCCTAACTATAAACTAGTAAGAGAACAACTCCCTAACTATCAACCTCGAAGGCTGAAACCAACATCAGATCGATACTCACAAAGCCATTCAACTTTACTAATCTCCAGTCAGTTTGTAATTTTCTTAATCCCGTTTCTTAATTTCTTATCAAATCATTGCTTACTCAACTCTCGGATTTGGTTTACGAATCCACTTCTTTTATGGAAAATACTAATTATAATGATAACATTATAATCCCTGTTCCCAAAATATTAAAATTTAAAATATAACTTTGATTCTTTACTTAGAATAAATAATTAATATTTATTTAGTTAATTAAATAAATAATCTTGATTGAAACATAAAGTAAATAGTACTTTCCTGAATTCGATATAATTGGAAATCAACGTATAACCCTCTCTCGAATAATGTCTATTCGATTAACGTTCCGAACTTCGAAATAAACTCACCATTTCAAGTCAGCTCAATCTTTAAATTCATTTTTGAATTTATCACTTCAAATAATCACCAATTTCCTTTTATAACCCATGTAATCTACAAAACATTTGCTTTTAAATCATTATTTGCGTTAAAACATGAATATTATTCTACTATATAATTTTGGACTCATTTTATTAAATCAAATCTTGATTTAAGTAATAAATACCATTACAGTTTAAAATTCCATCTATCTAGTTCTTTTATAATTCCATATTCATATTCCATTCATAAACTCCATTTTATAAGTCAACTTCTTGTTAATTATACATTAAGTTTATAACTAAATATCTTTTACACATTCAATCATAAATTTATCGGTTTTTAAACCAAATAATATTTATCAAGTCAAATTCTGAATTATGTAATATATAATTTCTAAAAATAAATTATTCTAAAATATTCGACAAAGTCGAATTCTAATTATAAATCATTTTGGATTTATTTCAATTATATTTACATTTCGAACATTGAAATAAATTTCAACGCTTTCCTTTGAAAACAATTCCCAATTACTAATTTAGTTCTTTCTTGAATTTATAATTCAATTTTATTTAATTACAATTATTTCATTCCATTTAAAAATATCATTTATAAACTAACTACTTGTTTTATATAATTAAACAAGTTATTATATTCTAGCTAATCGAAATTCAATCTCTATTTTCAAAATATGAAGTACCTTTTTAAAACCTTAATTTCCTTTCCAGTATATTCGAATATATTTTATGTTATTTTAATACCAATTATTTCAGGTAAATGTTGTTCAAACATGCCAACCACAGATTATTCGTCACATCATATAATGATATATATGAAAAACAATAATAAAATTGTTGAGGAATCCAGTTGGATCCCTCCAACCTGTTTCCCTGCATCCACATATGTTAATTAACATAAATAACACTAATTTTGTATCAATATGAAATATTAAAATAAATAGAATCAGCATTTAACCAATGGTTTAAGATATATAACTATATATATTATTTCAACCAATTTATTTGCAATCCCTTCAAACAACCATCATGCAAACATTCAATCATTATTTATCAATATAAATAATGTTTATAAATTATAAAACTGGACAGAGTTAGTGATTTTACTCACCTTGGTCGTTAATCGTTAAATAACGATTAATGGTAGGTTGATTCAAATCGAACTTTTTATTTTTCTCTAAATTCAAATGTGTTCCAAATGACTTCAAACCAGCTTTATCGTGTAGCTTACGACGATCATAATGGATACGAATTTGCAAAATTATGATAATGAACAAATAAGTTATATGCATTACCGGTTAATACACTATTTAAAATAGAATTAAACTTACTTTATTTAATAATCGAGCCTCAACCTTTATTCTCAATCGGCCCAAAACTTGACCCATCAATCCACGTAGCAGCGGGACCCTTCTTCCCACTTGTAAATTCCAACGCAAGCTCCTGTAAATATTTTCCATGGCCATCACATTCTTATTTCCTTAACCTTCACATTCTATTTTTTTATTTCTCTGGGCCTTACACATGATTTCGGCCCATGCATTCCCTGTAACCAGTCCACGTAGTATCTTCTTCCTCAAAAATAAATGTCGCCTACTCTCGTATATTTCCCAACATCATTTCAGGGCCAACACCGATCCTTCACAACCTATTCTTCATTGATTTCAACAACCAAAAACACTATGATGCTCCCCTTCTAAGACTACACGATGTCTCCAACTCCACCTCGGCTCTCTGGAAGAAGTCGCGATCGGAATATTCCCATATAGCTTAAGATACAAGTGCAAAAATTATTGTTACCAAAACTTCCAAACTCTCTCACCGTTCAAACTCCTTTCTCGCGCACATCTCCATGCTAACTTTCCTAAACTCGAACACGTTACCTCCCTTGCAGCTTCAAACCGTGGCTACTCCTGTAACAGTGACCGCGTCACTTTATATCCTGAACCACCCCTCATCCCTTTTTGTCCCACAATTACCTAACTCTCTGCACAAACTTGCGGTTCACCCCCACCAACCCAAATCCAAGACTTGAACCAAGAATCGATGCTCTTACCTTCTGCCATCTCGAACCCCAGCGTGCGTCCATACTTTTTTCCCAATGAAGAGAAATGGATCTCGACGTAAAATATATATTAACATAAAGAGAGAAACATATATGAGCTATATATATTTGTTTAGAGGGGAGTTTGATTCTATTTGATTTTTATTTTGTTTGCCATTGTTAGTTCGGCCATTGAAAATATCCTACAGCCGAGAAAATGGAAGAAGACTTCGGTCTGTAGATTTATAACAAGAAGAAACTTAGGGGTTAAGGCTTTAGTAGTTGTTCAACTTTAGGGTTGGTAGGTTTTTGTTTAGGGTAGATGTGATTTGAAACTTCATGGTAGGTGTTCCCTTCGGCCTGAAGTATTAGGGGTCATAGGTTCCTATATAGCTCTTTTAGGCCTACGTGGAAAGAGACAGTAATTTTTTTTTGTTGCCAAGGGATCCTATATATATTATTTGTTTAAAATTTGCTTTTGTTTGCATGTTTTTAGTTATAGGTAACACGATCCATAGCTTAGGGTTGTAGGGCCATATTAAAATGGAGATGGTAAAAGGGCTCGACTTAAACTGACCACATTCTTCTCGGATATAACAACATACTTAATATCCAAGATTTGCATAGGCTTAACAAGCTCTTGTGCTTTTGATTTTCCTAATGTAGATATGAACAAGACGTGCATGCACAACTGTAATCAAACTATGCAAATAAATAGAACACGCACAACTGGAAAATATCGTATTCTTTCATAATTCTGGACAATACCCATTTGCTGAAGGGCTATCAACCTACTATACAGATTGCTATCCAAAACTGGTATGACTGTTTACTATAGAAAAATTCTATAAATTAAATTAAAAATACGTCTTAAAAATCTTATCCAAATTCAAAACAAATAATCTATTATAATTAAATAATTTTTTATGGTTTATAAACGATTCCATTATGTCAATTATATCATACATATAACTCTTGGATCATTTGATGAACATTTTTTTAGTATTATTCATTTGCTCAAAATATAGAATAATTCATGCTGTTGTCTCTAAGCCATAATCTTATTATGCTGCTTAGTTAAGTCAGACCCAATAATACAATTCAAGTATCACTTTTACTCCATCGCATATAACCAAAATAAAAGGATGCACAATGCTTTGGCGTTACCTACATCCAATGAGATTGGACATTGATGAGTGTATTATTGGAAGACCTCGCCATGACTTAATATAACAAAAATTTGCTTTAAAGGGAATTTTATAATTCGTAGTGGAAACAATATTAGAGTTACTTACATATATCAAAATATATGTATTTTATATTCATATGTTTAATTGGATTTAAATAAAATATATGTATCATACATATATTATAACTAAATTCAATGGAGTATATATGTAGAATGCCTCTTCTTTTATTGAACATTTCAAAGTTATGGTCGACTTACCTTTTTTTATATATACATATATATAGTCAATATAATGTGGTTAATATATAATGGCGACCTTATCCATCCTCCCTGAAACCCTAGACGAGAAGGAAGACGAAGGCAGAGGTGGTATGCAGGAGGTACGGCGGAAGGGAAAGCAAACATTCACTGAAGTTATCCGCTTGTCCCCATGAATCCATCAAAGGCCCAATCTGCAAAACCCTAGTCCATAGGCTGATGTTGTTGACTCCAAACTTAAGATCTCTGGCGATCTTTAATATGAACTACTTCAAACATGAGACGTCAAATATCAAGTCATCAACGAACTCGATTTCATTGAATCGAACAAAATTTGGGAGAACTTGATTTTTTCCTATATGGCAGGTAAAAGACCCTACTTTGTTTATTTCAATGCTTACATCAAATGAATGTGGAAGCCCAAAGGGGCCTGGAATGTCTTTCCTAGGGAGAATCATTTTTCCTTATCAAATTTCAACTGAAGGAAGATTACGAAAGAATTTTGAAAGATGGGCCATTGTTTATGGATAGTAAAATTATCTTTATACGTAAATGGAAAGTAGATTTCAACTTCGAAAAAGCTATGTTAACCTCATATCCAATTTGGGTGAAATTCCCAAATCTAAACCTAGCTTCGTGGAATACAAGGTGTATCAGTAAATTGGCTAGCATCATTGACAAACCATTGGAGATTGATGAAAACACCAAACTAGTTAAGAATATCAACTTTGCTAAAGTCCTAATTGAAATCACCGCTGACTTAGAGTTACCGTACTACATAAAGGCATATGACAAAAATGGCAATACATATGATCAAGCAATAGAGTATGAGTTTGTCCCACCAAAGTGCAATACATGCATATGCTTTGGGAACTTAGATACATATTGTACATCTACATTACCAGAGAAAATATGGGTTGAAAAGTGTAAAGTTACTGAAGTTAGCACTTCCAAAGATCCAGCCTCGCCAAAAAGTGTTGTACAAGTTGAAGCTGGTGCTGCTACAGTTCCTACAGCTTGACCTATCATCCAAGTGCATCCCTCACTTATCGAGGAGGGCTCTCTTAATTATCTGCAACATCTCGTAGAGATCCAAATCAAAGTCAGGTATAGGCTCAGGCAATGGTGCGATCCAATTGATCATCATGCGGGGTCCACTGAAGACAAGGAGGAGGATAAGGAACTAGATTCGCTAGATGATATTCAGAATCTGCAAATCCATATTGATGAGTCTGAAGAGAAAGCAACGATGAAACAAATGCCAATAACTTTACTGAGGTAAATGCAAAATATGATACTCAATTCAAACATGAGGGTAAGAAAGTAATTTCCATAAGTGCTTTAGTTGGTGCTGCTCCAGTTACTAGGAGCAAATCCACTAAACTTTAATGTTGGTCTTATGTTGGAATATTAGGGGTCTTAATAATGACACTCGTCAATCAGACCTCTATAACTTCAGGGATAAGTATAAGCCCATTATTATTGCTGTTTTGGAAAAATAAATTTACGCAAGAAAACTTAGAATATTTCAAAATCAGAATGGGAGACACATGGGAGTTAAGTGATAATTTAAATACTTCCCAAAAAGGTCGTATTGCTATCTTTTGGGAAGTATCATGCTGGAAATGTGTAAATGTGAATTGTGATGAACAACAAGTTACTATTTATGCTAACATATAGGGGGTTTGGAGTTATTTAAAACTTTCATCTATGCTAGCAACCTTGCTTCAGAAAGAGCAAAGCTTTGGACTACTTTAGTTAACAACTCTAAAATCATTCAATCCCCATGGCTTGTTTTAGGAGATTTTAATGCAGTATTATGTACAAGTGAAAAGAAAGGAGGACTTACGCTCAAGCTTTCCCAAGTTCAAAATTCAACAATTGTGTGTTAGCTAGTGGATTGTCAGAGCTACCCCATTCAGGTCTGCCGTACACATGGAGAAGTGGTGAGGCCCAGAAAATCACATCAAGACTTGATCGAGCTCTCGCAAATTCACATTTGTTAAACCAGATCAATAGTCTCAATGCTTCAGTCTTAGCCTCTTCTACCATGACCACTCCCCTTTATTAATTACTTTCAATGATGCCAACAATAATTCAAAAGGCAAACCCTTTCGATTTGCAAACCAAACTGGCATCTGATCCAGGGTTACGATGATGCTCTCAATTTCATGAATATTACCATTCCAGAAGGCAACAATATTTTCAAATTGGTTATGTTAATAAAGCAACACAAACTCAATTTTAAAAATTGGAATAAAAACCGACCAAAAGAGGGAGACCTCATTCAAAAACTTCAATCTCAAGTTGAGCAGACACAGATGTTGCTTGATGTAGACCCAATGAGTGAAGGGCTCAGTAGTGATTTTTATGAATTGCAAAGACAACTCAAGATAACATTGGAAGTTAAATCATTGGAGATTAAACAAAAAGCCAAAGAGAAGTGGCTGACACAGGGAGACGAATGCACTAAATTTTTTTATACTAAAATGTCATAGCAAAAGCAATATAACAACCTTCTAAATTGTTTAAATGAATAGGGTGACTCGATGCAGTAATTCAAACAATTAGATGACACAGCAGTTTCCTATTATACAAAGCTATTCAGTGGCAATTGTGATGAAGACTTACCCAGTGTTGAGTGTAGAAGGCAACTCATTACTGAAGGCAGATTGATGTTGGGTGGAAAAATTAGCATGTGGGAACTGAAGACTGTTGTTTTCTCTAACCATAACGACTCCAGCCCTGGGCCTGACGGCATGGGGGCAGCCTTCTTTAAATTGCACTGGGAACACCTGGAAAATTTCTTGTTAGCTGCATATCAAGAAGCATTAGGCACATGTGAATTCATAAGAGAGATAAACTACACTTTCATTTCACTTATTCCAAAAGTTCAAAATCCAACCAGAATTGAAGATTACAGGCCTATTGCCTGTTATAATGTGGTTTACAAAATTTTGAGCAAGATTATTTGCAACAGACTAAACTATGTACTACCTGCTTTAATCCCTCAATTCCAAAGTGAATTTATTAAAGGTAGATTCATTTCAGAAAACTCCATCAAGGCTCGTGATTTAGTTAGAGAATTCAATAAGGAAGGGGTAGATAAATTAAGCTTAAAAATAGATTTGCATAAGGATTATGATAGAGTGAATACAAGTTTCATCTCTCACATGCTTCACTCAATGGGGTTACCAGCAAATCTCATTAACTTAATTGATTTCTGCCTAAATTCCCTTGCTTTCTCAATTCTGATCAATGGGGTGCTGAAGTGATACATAACCAACACAATGAGGATCAGGCAGGAGGGCCCACTTTCCCCTTACTTATTTGTGGTAGCAATGGAATGGGTTTGTAACGACCCACATTCTACGCATTGGAGGATCGTAGAATATTTATTTCATTTTCATATGAAGTTGTATGGTCGTGTAACTTTGGGGAATGGCTATTGGGGTCATTTCCCATGTTCACGATTTTTGCCAAATTTTAAACGATCATTTTACCCCTGGCGTATCTTGTTTTGCCTATAACTTTTGATTGTTAAGGAGTTTTGATCTGATACCACTTCCATTGGATTCAGATGATGGTTTACCTTTCCGTAGAGTTGTCACATTAATCAAACGGACTTACCTTTTGGGAGATATGGCTGAAATAATGTTTGGAAGGTGAAAAAACAGCATAACTGGGCTTAATCGGGTGATTAGCAGCTAAGCCCATAACCCATTTCGGGATTAGGGCTATGGGAGGGATGATAGGGTTTGGAAAATCAGTTTTATTCATTTTTCTAGCCACCACAAACATTCCTCAAATACTAGTCATGGCCTCCAACTCCCAAATCACTTTTTAATCACTTTCTAATCAAATATTAAGCTAATCAACATCAAATTAAGGCGGATTAGCATAGAAATCGAAATAGAGTTGCTGGAGTACATTGGGAACCGTGCCAAATCAGTTAGAGTTTTTGATTTGAAATTTATTTGTGGCTAAGGTGAGTGATTAACATGTTTTTACACTAATTTCGGCTAATTTGGGGTGATTAGTGATAATTAGCAAAATTGTGACTCAGAAAAATATGCAAAATTCTTAAATATTATTTTATGCCTCTAGTAGAAATTTGGGTTAATTTGGATTAGGTTTGTTAATCATATAGTTAAAACATGATAAAGGGGATTAAGGGGAAAATCATGGGTTTTGGTTATGTTTGATCCATTTTAACTTGTTAAATTATTGTTTTGATGTTGATGGTTGATCCTATATGTTATTACTACTGTTTGGAATGCTTCAAGATTGTCTAGAAATGTTAGAATGGTTGAAAACGCCATTGAATGGCATAAATAGCTCGCTTGAAAAGTTGTAGGAAATTTGTCAGACCCCCTCCCCCTCGATCGTGGTACCACCCTCACGACCCGACCCGATCGTGACACCCCACTTCACGAGTGGAACAAGCTCCACGAACCGACCGGCCATTGCTCTACATGTGGACCATCACCACGAGCCGCCAGGGGGGCATCACCACGAGCCGCTAGGGGAGCATCACCATGAGCCGCTAGGGGAGCATCACCACGAGCCGCCACGGGAGCATCACCGCGAGCCGCCGGGGAGCACCACGAGTGGACCCCACGAGTGGACCCCACGAGTTGGTCACGAACTGGAGCTCTCACGAACCGATGAAGGAGCCACGAGCCACCTGCTTGCACGAGCCATGAGCCGCTTGTGTGTCGCGAACCGAATAGAAACTGAAGTGAGAACTGGAGAAGACCAAAACCCGAGATGCAAAGGAAGTCCAAATGTGAGGTTATTACTCAGGATCTAGATGGGAACCAACGAGTTAACTCCATGAGTTGGGCTTTGCTGCTGGATGTGTGCAAAGGGGTTATCGATATCTATAGCTTTAGTTTACCACCGAGAGACAGATTAGTGGCTATGGATCAACGCAATGGGATCATTAAGACTCCCAAGGGCAAGTGATCATAACATGGCTATGGATCACTGCAATGGGGCTATTAGGACTCCCAAGGGCAAATTGATTGTAGCAATGGATTAGTTGCTATGGACCAGTGCAGTTAGGTCATTAAGACCCCAAGGGTAAAGTGGTCGTAGCAAAGGATTTGGTTATCAAAGTGGTGGATGTCGTATACTTTACGCACTGAGTGAGAGATGTGAGGATGATTGCTATGTTTGATGTTTGATATCATTATGACATGCACACTCCCATTTTACACTTTATGTTAGTGTTACCATAGAGAAGTGTACATCTTGTTGTGCTAACTCTTTGGTTGTAGGTCCAGGTTCAGGTATGATTATTTATACCTGTTATTGTTTTATTTTGCTGATACCGTTCATTCTAGACTTTTATCTGATCCAAAGTTTTATGTTTCTTCTTATTACTCTGGGTACTCCTAAACGAGCAGACTAGATACAGGTTAGGTGGTTATGCACGAGTAGTTGTCCGGAGACGAGGAGGAGGCTTCCACGTACTATTTACATATATTCTTCCTGTGTTGTTGCTGGTCACTACTTTGGGAATTAGTAGCTTACCTTTTCTATTTTGCTTTGGAGACAGTATTTTGAAGTTGTAATAATGATGGTTCGAATCATAAGCTGTATTTTAGATTCCGCTGCTATGATGGTTTAGTTTTCAGCTTATGTACCTTCTCGCCCGTTTTATGTTAAGTCATATTATTATTACATTTTATTCCATGCGCTGTGAGGTATTCTATAGGTTCTTGATGATTCATAGTTTCAAACCCTTTTCCTTTGACGACCGTCCCATGCTGGTTGGACATTGGCACAACGCATTCTTGGGAACTGTCGGCTGGTGCGGTGCAGGCCGTCACACTTGGTATCAGAGCCTAGGTTGCATAGTTAACCTTGGGGAAGATATCAGGGAGAGATAGTATACATATATGAGAGACCGTATTTGTGATATTTTGGTTTTCAAAAACTATATATATACTATTAGTATATCTAAGGATGAAGTCGCACTGCACTGGCACCACTATGGAGATGGTTAATCGTTTTCTCTTTACAGATTGGACGATGAGACGAAATATGAGGAGCACGGGTTCAAGGGCCAATGATAGGAATGTCCCTGATATTAGGACGATTTTTACTACCTTCATGAAAGAGATGCTTAGGGATGCTCAGGGAGCAGTTCCTAATGCTTCTAACGGTGGTGATGCAGCGGTGCAGGTGCCTAGAGCCGATTTCACCAAGCTATGCAAGGATTATACTAGTCTTGGTGGGAAGCCGTTCCACAGAATGGAATCGGCTACAAAGGTTCAAGATTGGCTTGATAGTTGTGAGCGCATCTTCAAGGATTTGGGAATCGATGATGCAATGAAGAGAAAGCTAGCATCGCGTTAGCTTCAAGGACGGGCGATGAATTGGTGGAATGCTATTAAAATAGCTACTCCTGAGGATCAAGTTACTTAGAATCAGTTTAAGGCCCGACTCAGTGATAGGTTTATTTCGGCTGCTCAAAAATCGGAATTGTTCAGGAATTTCTTGGAACTTAGGCAGAATGGTAGGGAAGTCTCAGAATATATTGCTGAGTTCGATACTTTATCGAAGTATGGATTATCTCTTATCGATACTGCTAAGAAGAAGAATGAGAAGTTCATAACCGGCTTAGATGAGTACTTGGGGGAAAGACTTACAAACCACATCAATGAGACCTTTGAGTCAATTGTCGGAAAGGCATTTAGATTTGAAAGCCTTTACCCCAAGTCGAAAACGAGGTCGATGTTACATCTGCAGGAGAGCCAAATCCGCAAGAAAGCGGTGGATGCAAGAATAATTCACAGAATAAGAGGAAATAGAACCAAGCTAAGGATGGTCAGAAGAAAAAGAAAGATGTTGAGTGCTATAGCTGTGGCAAGAAGGGCCACTATGCTAAAGATTGTCGAGCAAAGTCAGTAGACAGGAAGTGCTTCAATTGCAGCCAAGTGGGACATCACAAGGATAAATGTCCACAACCTCCTAAAGAGAAGCAAATTGTGAAAGCATATGCTATCAACACTGTTTCTTCTTCGTCGAATGCCCCAACAGTGGCGCAGAAGGGAAAGGGCGTCGTTATTCAATATGCTTTCTATTTATGATGTTCATGTTCGAGTGTTGTTTAATACAGGGGCTTCTCATTCCTTCATATCTAGTGACCTGGTAGATAGGTTGGGATTGGAACCCGAGATTGTCGATAGACCTTTAGCTATGACGAACCCGATCGGTGGTTCGACTAAGCTTAGTATGATTTGTCAAAATTTGGTCTTATCGAGTCATGGATGTATGTTTGCTTGTGATTGCTTTATTTTGGGCTTTACTGGGTTTGGCATTATCTTGGGAGTCGATTGGCTCCAAAGGTATAGGGTGGTGGTAGACTGTGAGGGGTCTTCGGTGACCATTAGAGCGGATGATGGGCGGAGGGTACTGTTTGATTGCCTACCTAGTAGCGGGGTGATGGCCAGTTTTTTTAAATTCCCTCGACATCCCGTATGATGATTTGTCAAATGTGCCTATTGTTGGCGAGTGTCCGGACATCTTCGGGGAAGTGACCGGACTTCCACCACACCGATAGATCGAGTTTCGGATTGATTTAGTGAAAGATGCCAGACCTATAGTGATTCCACTTCATCGTATGTCACCAAGGGAGCAGCGAGAGCTCGGGGTGCAAGTAAGAGATCTTTTGAAGAAGGGATTTATAAGAAGAAGTGTCTCCGAGTGGGGAGCACCAGTTGTATTTTCCACTAAGGCCGATGGTTCCCTTCGATTGTGTGTGGATTACCGCTAGTTGAACAAGGTGACGAGGAAGAATAAGTATCCTCTTTCGCGGATAAACGATTTGTTTGATCAGTTGAATGGAGCGAGAGTGTTCTCCCAGTTAGACCTTGCAATAGGTTTTCATCAGCTCCGAGTAGCACCTGAGAGTATACCTAAAACAGCATTTCGGACGCCGTCTGGATTCTATGAGTGGTTGTTCATGCCATTCGGGTTGACCAATGCACCAGCATATTTTGTGAATCTTATGAATAGGGCATTCAGGGATCAATTAAATAAGTTTGTTCTTATTTTCGTGGATGATATATTGGTTTACTTGAGGACAGTAGAAGAACACAAGGAACATTTGAGTAAAGTGACGGAGGTGTTGAGGAAACACCAATTGAAAGCAAAATTTTCTAAGTGTCACTTCTGGAGGAGGAAGTGAGGTTCTTAGGCCATGTTTTTTCAGAGAATGGTATTGTCATGGACCCTACGAAGGTGGCTACGGTACAAGATTGGTCTACGCCCAAGAATGCAACAGACGTGAGAAGTTTCTTGGGGTTAGCTGGATACTATCGTAAGTTTATCTAAGACTTATTGTAACAACCCATATTTTAATAACGTGTTATAACTATAAATCAAGGCAGAATTAAATTTTAAAATAAGAATCAAGGGAAACGGGTTACGCCATTACGTTCGTCTCGAAATTCTGCTTGAAAACGAGTCCGAGTTTACGAAAATCGGAGTCCGTATGACCAAGATATGGCTGTCCAAAGTTTCAGAAAATTCCAGAGTTCAAAACAGTTCGAATTCAAGTTCAAAATTCGAATTTAAAAACCCAGACAGACTGGGCGGGAATAATCCCGCCAGCACCAGGTCGACTGGGGAGTCGACTGGGCAGTCGACCCGCCCCAGACCAAGTCGACTGGGCAGTCGACTTGGGTGTCGACCTGGTCACCTAGCCTGTTTTTGGGACAGATGTATCTGGTCTTGTTGCCTGTCCAGGTTCAGCTCCCTAAACCCTATATAAACAACCCCTGACCCTAGACTCTCTATCACATTCTTATCCGGCCTTATGCTGCTGAGGTTCTGACTAGAAGATAGAGAACAAGGAGGCTATTCAAGACTTCGTTAGAGCTACGTTGATTTGGGGATTTGCTAGAGATTCTTCTTCTACTCTTTTGCTTTCTCATTCTCTAGACCACGATCTGTAAACCCTTTGTCACTCTTAGATCTAAACTGTAAATTTAACATGAACACGATGTAAACTGAAATTATGCCTAAACATGATAACTAGGTTAGATCTACCATGGTATATCTTTGATCTATGACTATCCCTTTTAGATCTGTTATTTTGGATCTAGTTTTGTACACCCTAGATCTATTCATCTTAAATTTTGACTTGTGGAATATTAGTATGAACTTGATTTGGACATATTCATGTTTAATCTAAAACCCCCATGACCTTTATCTTGACATGCCTGTGATGTTGAATTTATTATTGGGGTTACTATCTTATGTCAATCCTTTACCATGTCTATCACCATATTTTGCCAAGTTGATGTTGAGACCCTATTTCATATGCCTATAATGTTATAATCATCATGCTTAACTTGTGAACACCTTTGCCATCCTATGACTATCCTTTTTGTGTTATATCCCTATTTTGACATGTTGTATTAATGCGAATTCACGTACGTTGGGGATACGTTTTGGGGTAGATTAGGCAAACTTGAAATTGGCTATGGAATTGACATGATATGACATGAAAATATGACAAGAAAACTTGACATGAGAATAAGCTTGAAAACATGAATTTGGGACATGACAATTAGATAACTTGAAAGTGGCCAACTCGAGGTTGGGTTGAATTTGCAACGTAAATCTGCCTGGAACCGCCCGACAAATCCAGTAGTTGCAAATAATAGGACCCAATGTGGGTAGTTGGTCATATAGCACTTTAAACCCGAGGTTAGACTAGGTTATGGTGTAAATCTGCCCGGACCCGCCCGGCACATCCAGTAACCATAACCAAGTCTAATTTGAGAGGTTGGGGTGCGTTAAGTAAATTAGTGCCACATGGTAAGGTTAAGTCATGGACCACTTGAATACACTTAACCAATTTGATACATGTTTGGATAGAGGTTAAGTCATGACCTTTTTAATGACAACACTTAACCCATTAGAAATCCTAGCCACGTGGTCCCTTTCAGCAGTAACCCATTTAGAAGTAGCACGATACCCTGGGGACTAGGAAGGGTGGGGCACGATTACTGGGCTGATTGTAAGCGACCAAGAATAACGGCTGAGTAAGGTGCGCCAGTGTAGGTTCAGGCGGACTAGGGTCGTGCACTTAGTTCGAAGTTGAAAAAGTAGGCATGGGCACCCGTAGTACTACATTGTGTGTGCTTGATTTGTGTCAGTGGTTGACACCCTAGGACCTGATACACCCTAGGGTGGACCTAGCACATGTGACTACATTCCGCGATTGGACCGTATAACACCGACACACGACGAGTAAAGCCGATCGATTAGGATGGACTGTTGGACCCCTTATTGGGTCATTTCATGTTATTGGGTTTAGGGATCATTTCTGGATTTATACTTGACATGGATTTGGACACTAGTACAGTTAGTGCAGTAAACCTTGTATATGCGATGCCACTCTTATCTTGTTACCTTTTTTATTATCATGCCGGTCCAGTTATTATCTTTATGTTTAATCTCAGTTTCTCATGTCCAGTTAACTTTATTAGTTTTTATGCTAATAGTCACTAGGGCTTACCAGTCTTTTTGACTGACCCGTTTTCTTCCACCTCCTTTTCTTTCGTTTCCCCCCAGGTTCTCAGGGAGGAAACTCTAGCTCTTAGCTTGGACTTTGCTTGCTTTCTGACAGCTCATGTACGGTTTGGTCTTGAGCTATGCTATGGCTGCACTCATGCTCTTTTTGGGGAATAATATTGGACTTATGTTGTTTTAAGTACTTTGCTTCTTTAGAACTTGATGTAATGAAATAATGACTTGGTATTTTGATGTAAGAGGTTTTGACTCTATTTTCCACGTAATGAGATTTGGTTAAATTTATATCCGCTGCTTTGTATACTCTGTTTAATTTATGTTCTGTCTTGTGTTATCTCTGTGCCTGTTTACTAGATAATACCCCTCCAAAACTAGTGCATTCCCTTTGTGAGTGACCCTAGCAGAGGTGGGGTGTTACACTTATCCAAAATAGCGGCACCGTTAACTCAATTGACCAAGAAGAATCATGCTTTTGCTTGGGATGAAAAGTGTGAGAATGCATCCAAGAATCTAAAGGAAAAGTTGACGTGTGCACCAGTGTTGGTTATTCCTAAGGGGAATGAAGAGATGACAGTATACATGGATGCCTATGGTACCTGACTAGGTGTTGTACAGATGTAAGGAGGTAGGGTTGTAGCTTATGCTTGTCGGCAATTGAAACCGCATGAGAAAAGATATCCTACCCATGATTTGGAATTGGCAGTGATCGTGTTCACATTAAAGATATGGAGACATTACCTCTTGGGAGAAAGATTTGAGTTGTTTACCGATCATAAGTCATTAAAGTATCTTTTCTCTTAAAAAGATTTAAATCTTTGTCAGTAGAGATGGTTAGAGTTATTGGAATCATATGATTTCAATATCGCATACACACCCGGGAAGGGCAATGCAGTAGCTGATGCATTGACTAGGAGACATGCCAGTTTGGGGGCTATGTTTCTTGAATGAAAGCAACTAGAATATATCGCAAGATATGACTTCAGATCTAAGTGCGAATTGGATCCAGTGATGTTTGCAAGTTTTACGATTAGACCAACTTTGGTTGATCGGATCGGCTCCGACCAGAAGGACGATCCTAATCTATTGGAAATCATCTCCAAAGTAGAGACGGGTGTAGACGGTGAGGAAATGAACAAGTATGGTCTTGATCGAGAAGGACGGCTTTGAAAGAATGGGAGGCTAGTTGTACCCAACATTAATGTGTTGAGAGATGAAGTGCTTAGAGAGTGTCATCACTCGAAACCGACTATACATCCTGGTGGTAAAAAATGTATCGAGACATAAAGCAAACATACTACTGGGAAGGGATGAAGAGAGACATTGGATGGTTTATATCCAAGTGCATGAACTGCCAACTAGTTAAATCTGAGCAAAATAAGCCTAGTGGTTTGTTACAACCATTAGAAATTCCCGAATGGAAATGGGAAAAAGTCTCAATGGATTTCATTGACGGTTTTCCAAGGACTAGATCGGGTCATGATAGTATTTGGGTGATTGTGGATCGACTGACCAAAAGTGCAAGGTTTATACCGGTCAAGTTGAACAGAACGACAGCTAAGTTAGCAGAACTGTACATGAAATGGATAGTAAGATTTCATGGAGTACCTAAAGGTAGTGTAAGTGACCGAGATCCGTTATGTACTAGTGGGTTTTGGAAGAGCTTACAAGAGGCGTTAGGGTCAGAATTACATCTTAGTACCCAAACCGACGGTCAAACAGGGAGGGTGAATCGTGTATTAGAGGATCTCTTGAGAGCCTGTATATTAGATTTTGGTGGATCACGGGATAACCATTTACATCTGGTTGAATTTGCATATAATAATAGTTGTCAATCCAGTATTGTTGTGGCTCCATTTGAAGCTTTGTATGGAAGACTGTGCAACTCACCGTCATGTTGGTTAGAAACCGGTGAGAAATTTGTGCTTGGACCAGATGTAATAAGAGAAACTTCAGATAAGATCAAGGTTATCCAACAATGAACGAAGGCTGCCCAAGACAGGCAGAAGAGTTATGCTGATAAAAGGTGAAGAGATTTGAAATTCTCCGTTGGCGACTTGGTATTCGTTAAGATTTCTCCATTAAAGCATATAATTTGTTATGGTAGGAGAGGTAAATTGGCACCAAGGTTTGTTGGTCCATTTCTAGTCCTCGAGCAAGTGGAGAATTAGGAGTATAAAGTTGGTTTGCCTGACAAGATGGCAGGATTTCACAACGTATTTCACGTTTCCTAGTTAAAGAAGTTTGAGCACGATTCTGATATGACTATTTCACCAGATCAGTTGGACGATATCGAGGTAGAATCCGAGGCAGTTGGGAGCCGCAGGACGATTCGTATTGCTGGACACGATACGAAACAACTTCGAAGGAAGACGGTGGAACTAGTCAAGGTCCAATGGAGCGATAATGAGAATGACCGTACTTGAGAAAGAGAGGAGAGCATAAGGAAGTCATATCCAGAACTCTTTGCTTGGTAAGATTTTAATCGCGATATAGTTATTCCCTTGTTAGTAAACTGCATGCTAGGATAGGCTTGTTGTGTTATTATGAATGTTTGATTGTTTGTAAATGGCTGATAGGCATGCGGGACACCATTGTTCATTTTTCTTAGTTAAGGAATTTCGGGGGAGAAATTTCTTAAGGGGGGAGAGTGTAACTACCCGCATTCTACGCACCGGAGGATCATAGAATATTTATTTCATTTTCATATGAAGTCGTATGGTCGTGTAAATTTGGGGAACAACTATTGGGGTCATTTGCCATGTTCACTATTTTGGCCGAATTTTAAATGGCTGTTTTACTGCTGAAAATCTCGGTTTGCCTATAACTTTTGATTGATATGGAGTTTTGACCTAAAACCACTTTCGTTGGATTTGGATGATGGTTTACCTTTCCGTAGAGTGGTCACATTAATCAAACGGACTTACCGTTTGGGAGATATGGCTGAAATAAGGTTTGGAAGGTGAAAAAACAGCATAACTGGGCTTAACCAGGTGATTAGCAGCTAAACCCATAACCCATTTCGGGATTAGGGTTATGGGAGAGCTGAGAGGGTTTGGGAAATCGGGTTTATTCATTTTTCTAGCCGCCACAAACATTCCTCTAACCCTAGTCATGACCTCCAACTCCCAAATCACCTTTTAATCACTTTCTAATTAGATATTAAGCTAATCAACATCAAATTAAGGCGGATTAGCATATAAATCGAGATAGAGCTGCTGGAATACATTGGGAACCATGCCAAATCAGTTAGAATTTCAGATCTGAAATTTATTTGTGGCTAAGTTGAGTGATTAGCATGTTTTTACACTAATTACGTCTAATTAGGAGTGATTAGTTATAATTAGCAAAATTATGACTCAGAGAAATATGAAAAAATATGTAAAATTTTAAAATATTATTTTATGCCTCTGGTATAAATTTGTGTTAATTTGGATTAGTTTTCTAATCATATAGTTAAAACATGATTAAGGGGATTAAGGGGAAAATCATGGGTTTTAGGTATGTTTGATCCATTTTAACTTGTTAAATTGTTGTTTTGGTGTTTATGTTTGATCATATATGTTATTAATATAGTTTGGAATGCTTCATGATTGTCTAGAAATGTTAGAATGGTTGAAAACGTCATCATATGGCGTAAATAGCTCGCTGGAAAAGTTGCAGGAATTTGGTCAGACCCCCCTCCCCGATCGTGATACCACCCTCACGACCCGACCCGATCGTGACACCTCGCTTCACGAGTGGACCAAGCTCCACGAATCGACCCACCATTGCTCCACATGTGGACCATCACCACGAGCCGCCAGAGGGAGCACCACGAGTGGACCCCACGAGTAGGTCACGAACTGGAGCTCTCACGAACCGAGGAAAGAGCCACGAGCCACCTGCTTGCACGAGCCACGAACCGCGAGCCGCTTGTGTGTCGCAAACCGAATGGAAATTGAAGTGCGAACTGGAGGAGACCAAAATCCGAGATGCAAAGGAAGTCCAAATGGGAGGTTATTGCTCAGGATCCAGATAGGAACCAACGAGTTAACTCTATGAGTTGGGCTTTGTTGCGGGACGTGTGCAAAGGGGTTATCGATATCTATAGCTTTAGTTCACCACTGGGAGATGGATTAGTGGCTATTGATCAGTGCAATGGGATCACTAAGACTCCTAAGGGCAAGTGATCGTAGCATGGCTATGGATCAGTGCATTGGGGCCATTAGGACTCCCAAGGGCAAAGTGATAGTAGCAAGGGATTAGTGGCTATGGACCAGTGCAATGGGGTTATTAAGACCCAAAGTGAAAAGTGGTCATAGGAAAGGATTTGGTGATCAAAGTGGTGGATATCGTATACTTTGCGCACTGAGTGAGAGATGTGAGGATGATTGCTATGTTTGATGTTTGCTATCACCATGACATGCACACTCCCATTTACACTTTATGTTAGTGTTACCTTAGGGTACTGTACATCTTGTTATGCTAACTCTTTGGTTGCAGGTCCAGGTTCAAGTATGATTATTTATACCTATTATTGTTTTATTTTTTTCTATCGCTCATACCAGACTTTTGTCTGACCCAGAGTTTTATGTCTCTTCTTATTACTCTAGGTGCTCCTAAATGAGCAGACTAGAGACAGGTTAGGTGGTTATGCACAAGTAGCTGTCCGGAGACGAGCAGGAGGCTTCCACGTACTATTTACATATATTATCCCTGTGTTGTTGCTGGTCACTACTTTGGGCATTAGTAGCGTACCTTTTCTATTTTGCTTTGGAGACAGTATTTTGAAGTTGTAATAATGATGGTTTGGATCATAAGCTGTATTTTAGATTCCGCTGCTATGATGGTTTAGTTTTCAGCTTATGTACTATCTCGCCTGTTTTATGTCAAGTTATGTTATTATTATATTTTATTCCATGCGCTGTGAGGTATACTACATGTTCTTGGTGATTCATAGTTTCAAACCCTTTTCCTCTGAAGACCGTCCCATGCTGGTTGGACATTGGCACAACGCATTTCTTGGGAAGTGTCGGCTAGTGCGGGCGGGCCGTCACATGTTTACTTTGCAAATGGAACTAGCTACTGAACATAAGCTTATCTTTCCAGTGTATAACCTCTAGACTAAAGTCACTCATCTTATTTATGATGATGATCTTCTAGTAGTGTTTAAGATTCTATCACTGCAATATATCAGCTGAAACTGATTTTTCACAATATGGAGAAATGGGTTGGGCTCAAAGTTAATGAACTCAAAACGAAGTGTTATTTTAATAAGTTTTGTAGCCACAAGCAAGGATTTTTAGATGCTATTGGCATACAAGAAGGCTCTCTTCCAGTCAAGTACTTGGGAGTACCTCTCTTAAACAATACCATTACTGATGTTGAATGTAGTAAATTAGCAGATGACATTAGAGACAAACTGCAAGGTTGGAGATCTAAATTGTTTTCATTTGCGGGCAAAGTTGAACTAGTGCATTCGGTTATCACACCGAAAGTCAGATTCTCGCTACAGACTTTCCAAATACCTGATTGTTCTATTGCTAAGATAAACACAGTGTGTGCTAATTTTATTTGGAAAGGTGGCCGCACAAAATTAGCTATAAATTACTCTACATGCCCAAGAAAGAAGGCGGAGTTGGGCTCAAAATTTTGTTTGAGTTAAAGAAGGCCTACGGGCTGAAATTGGCTTGGAGACTAATTTCCTTAGAAAATTTATGGGCTGTTTGGATGCGGTCCTGCTACATGAAAACAAATTTTTGGACAGCAAATATTGACAACAATGCATCGGTTGTAAGGAAAAATTGTTTGAAATTTAGAAATGATCTCAAACCAAGAATCCAGCGTGAGATAGCCAATGGTAACTCAACTGATTTATGGAGAGATCCATGGCTTAATGGGCTGACCCTAATTGACAGATATGGCTGGGATAGTTACTCTGCCTGTGGTGCACCTAACAGTTCAGTAAATTTGATAATTTCAAATCAATCGTGAGACTATAGTAACAAGTTAGTGGCTGGAAACCTAACTGATGAACTCAACGACAATCCTATTTACATAGAAAGAAATGAAGACACTTGGTGTGATGACCGCCGATAACCCTTGCACTAAACAAGAGGAATAATGCGATGAAGGTTGTGCCAGACAACTATGGACGATCATCAGAGTAGGTAAACAACATCAAAATCTGTCGTAGAACTCACAACGCAAGGATAAAATATAATAGAACATATACAATAGGTAATAGTAATGAGGCATCATATAGCAAACTTTTGAAAACTTTCTCAACACCTAGAAAGGTTATCCAACTAATACTAAAGTTTGTACATAAGTCCTCACTACAACACTCATAGAGCACTCAACATCAGAAACAGAAATACTAGATAGTAGTAAAACTGGTACGCCAGCCTCCTGCTCGCCTCCGCATAGCAGCATCGTCCTCACTAATCACCAGTAACCTACTGCTTAGTATGCCCATCCACAACTGGATGAAAAACCCAAGTAATAAGAGGAGACATAAAACCTTAAGTCAGACAACAGTCTTATTGAGCGATAAAACAGCTAACAAATTTCAGCAACAAAGTATATGAGAAGGGATAGATAAACATACTAATCTACCCACAACACCAGAGAAGAACTCAACCTTATCTTCCTCACATCAGACAGTGATAACCTTTACTTTAAACAATTCAACTATACATCCATGAAAACTAGAACACTCATTCAATCATGGCAAAGCACTCATGACATCAAAATTATAGATCTCATGTAAACCATCCTAATCTAACTCAACACCCCTCGAGCACATGCCCAAGAGGCCTAAACCAATATCAGACAAGCACCCAAGGAACATATCCCTCGACGTTGGACAATCTACATAAGACGGTTCAAACAAAGCAACTTATCGATCATGACATACTGTGGCTATCACCATTAATCCTGCTTCGAAACCATCATTAATCGTATGACGACCGAACTTGCCATATGTCATGAGCTAATTGTAACCCCAGTTCTAGCATAAACTCCATATGTACAACCTTGACCATGTCCAACTTTGACAACTAGGCCTTTCCCCAAGACCCAGGGTACTCGACCTACAACTGGTCTTTAAGGCGTCTCTATCGTACCCTTGCTTCGATTCTGCTAGAACTGATGACAACGATAATCTCTCGGCCTTCGTATCTCTAGTCGTCCAACTTGATGACTTTTCATAGCCCAAGCAACCTTCTCGAGCAACCATTATCCACCAACTCATGACCTTTGAGTTGTCACCTCATTTGTTGTTCTACACCGATCAATGAACATCTTTCAACACTTCGAACCTTCCAACTTGAATTTACTTCGAAGTCACACCATCACCGAGCCAAGTTACACCACTGCGCTGCGGCTTGAGTAGGGTTCAGGGGGGTTGCCCCCGAAAAATAATTTTTTCAAGCTCTTTTCTTCAAATCCAGGTCATACCCGAAAAGTGTACTTTTTCAGAAATTGACCCCATTGAAGACAAACCATAGCACTAAAGCCACCCACCACAACATTTAAAAGCGCTACTGAAAACTCCTACAACTTGACCGGTCGACCCGAATACCCAACCGACCGACCCACTTGGACCCGACCAACCCGTGCCTTCCAACCTGACCGATTCCGACCAGCTGTGTCCAACCCCAGATCCTCTCGACCCGGTTATGTCCGACCCGACCTGATGCCCTCACACGGTTCCATCTCGGCTGACCCATAGAACGACCGACCCGACCCACTTGCTACCTCAACAAAACATGAACTTCAACCCGACCGACCCGGCCACAACCAGCCAACCCGATAGGACCGATCAGGTATGGACCGACCCGACCCAAAAATTTGACCGACCCATTTCCTGGCTTGTTCCCTAAGACAAGTTTTGAACCGACCCGACCCACTTCTAACTAACCCAAAACCTGTATATTGTAATTTCAACTCCGATTTCGACCAAAACTTCACCAAACGACAAATTCGACAAAACTAACTAAAAAAATTCACTAAATGCATCCATGAACATGTCATAACATTGCTAACAACATGAATATGATGATTATCACTAAAATGATGTAAATTTCACAAAAAAAAACCATTAAAATGAACATATGGTCAAAATGAGAGATCTAACGTACATGCATATGACTTGGCATGGAATTAACTGGTTAAACTTGCTAAATTAGATCATAGGGTGATTCATATGAAAATGGACATATAATGGTGTAGATCTTTGAGAAAACACTTGAATTTGATGAAAAACATGATTTAACATTCGTACACTTCATTGAATCCATGTGAGAGATGTAAATCACTCACCGATTATCCCAAACAAGCAAAAATCAAAGGAATATGAATCCGTACAACAAGCACTTCGCACCAGACACCTTGATCTGATGAATCCTTGCCTCAATTGATGTAGATCTAGCCTCCAATGGTGTAGATATTTGATTTCCTTCCTTGGATTTTGATTTTTAATGGTCGAAAGGTGTTAGAGGAAGGAGGAGCACAAGACCTCCCAATGGGAGAATGGAAAATTCGAACCCTTTCTCATATCCCTTACCCCATAATTATACTTTCCACCAACCCGCTAATGGGCCTTCCCAATTCAGCCCACTTTGGTTTACCAAACCTAGACAACAAACTGAAAAACCTTAAAACAACGATTTCTTCCAAACCGCTGAGCCAAATCTTTAATGTAACCACTCTACGAAAAGGCAATCATCAATTCCTTTCCAATGGCACTGTTCTCGCCCTCTGATTCGGCCTAAGTCAAAAATTATTCCCTATAAAAGACTAACAAGGGAAAAATGGTCACAAACAAAATCGGTAAAAATTATGGACATGTCTCACATCCCCATAAGCAACGTATTAAAAGATGAGAATGATCCAACCCTCAGGGAATAAAATAAAAATATTTTACGATCTTCCTATACGTAAAATGGGGGCTATTACATTCTCCCCTTAAGAATTTTACCCTCGAAATTCCAAGTAAACATAAGCAACCACAACAGTTCCGCATGCCTATCATCCATGAGAAGTCAGTTCTATAACCTAAACTAGAAACCATCAAGTCATGCATCCATAGCCTTATCCTAGCATGCAGAATTCTATCAAACAACAACAAGATACAACGATATAAAGATGATACGATCAATGGGTCCTACCAACAAAGAGTTCTGGATGAGTCGCCTTCATACTCTCTTCTGTCTCCCACGTAGAATCATCACCATCTTCACTCCATTGTACCTTGACTAGCTTAACCGTCTTCCTCCTAAGCTGTTTCGTGTCATTCCCCATAACACGAAATTGCTTATGAGGTTTCGCAACTGCGGTCTCTACTTCTAGGTGTTCATACTGCCCTTGAGGTACCACTACATTTGAATCGTGCACAAACTTCCGTAGAAAAGACACATGGAACACATTATGCACACTCGACATCTTCTCGGGTAACTCCAATCTATATGCGAGCTTTCCTATTCGCTCGACTATCGGAAATGGTCCAACGAACCAAGGAGCCAACTTTCCTTTATTTCCAAATCGAACCACATGCTTTAATGGCAAAATCTTCACGAAAACCATATCGCCTACGTCGAATTCCAAATCTTTTCGATGCTTATCAGCATAACTCTTCTGACGATCTTAGGTCGCTTTCATTCGTCACCGAACGATCTCGATACAATCCGAGGTCTCTCTAATCATCTCTGGCCCAAGCACCAACTTGTCACCAGTTTCTAACCAACAAGCTGGAGAATTGCATGGCCTCCCATACAATGCCTCGTATGGTGCCATCCCAATGCTAGACTGGTAGCTATTATTATATGCAAACTCAACTAGATGTAGACGGTCTTCCCATGATCCTCCGAAGTCTAACACACAAGCCCTCAGAAGATCTTCCAAAACTAGGTTGACTCTCTCAGTCTGACCATCAGTTTGGGGATGGCAAGCCATACTTAAACACAACTCAGTTCCCAAAGCTTCTTGCAAACTCTTCCAAAATCCACTCGTAAATAATGGATCTCGGTCACTCACTATACTCTTTGGGACACCATGGAATCGAACTATCCATTTCACATAAAGTTCAGCCAATTTCGACGCCGTCCTCGTCGACTTGGCATGAATGAATCTCGCAATTTTGGTCAAACGATCCACAATGGCCCAAATCCTTTCATTTCCTGCCCTCGTCCTAGGTAGCCCATCGTTAAAATCCATCGACACTTGCTCTCACTTCCATGTAGGAACTTCCAATGGCTGAAGCAAACCACTCGACTTTTTCTGTTTGGCTTTCACCAACTGACAGTTCATACACTTGGAAATGAACTTTCCAATATCTCGCTTCATCCCTTCCCAGTAGTAGACTCGCTTCATGTCCTGATACATCATGTTTCCACTGGGATGAATCGTCAACTTCGAGTGATGACATTCTCTCAGAACCTCATCTCTCAATCCATCAATATCAGGAACAACTAACCGCCCTTGCTTTCGAAGCCATCCTTCTCGATCAACTTTGAGCTCTTTATTCTCTGGTTCCAACTTCTGGATAAACTCGATAAGCTTAGCATCTCGCTTTTGGCTTTTGCCAACTCTTTCGATGAGAGTAGGCCTTATCAATAAGCTTGCCTACATTTTGGGTTCCAACTCACACCTTGGCCTGAAATCGAACCTTGCCAAATACTCAAGGCTCTTCCATTTTGAAAACATCGCTCCCAAACTCACATGTTTTCGACTTAATGCATCTGCAACTTCGTTGCCTTTGCCAGGAGCATAGGCTGTACCAAAATCATACGATGCCAGAAACTCCAACCATCGTTGTTGCCGAAGATTCAAATCCTTTTTGGAGAAAATATACTTCAACGACTTGTGATCTGTGAACAACTCAAATCGAACTCCCAACAGGTAATGTCTCTACATCTTCAGAGCAAACACAATCGTCGCCAACTCCAAATCACGAGTTAGGTAATTTCTCTCATGCGGCTTTAGCTGTCGACTCGCGTAGACTACGACCTTATCCTTTTGCAGTAGTACTACACCCAGCCCAGTACCACATGCATATGTGTATACCACCATCTCTTCATTCCCACTCGGAATGGTCAACACCGGTGCATTCATCAATTTCTCTTTTAAGATCCCGAACGCGTGCTCACACTTTGCATCCCACGTAAACACTTGGTTCTTCTTCGTCAATCCCATTAACGGTGCATCTACCTTGGAGAAATCCTTGATACACCATTGGTAATAATCGGCTAACCCAAGGAAACTTCGAACATCTGTCGCACTCTTAGGTATATCCCAATCCTGGATTGCTGCTACTTTAGCAGGGTCAACCACTATCCCATTTCCAGAAACTACATGGCCTAAGAATCTCACTTCATCCTTCCAGAGGTGACACTTGGAAAACTTAGCCTTTAGCTGATGCTTTCGCAAGATCTCAAACACAACTCTCAAGTGCGTCTTGTGCTCTTCCTCATTCCTAGGGTAAACCAGAATATCATCCACAAACACAAGCACAGACTTGTTCAACTGATATCTGAATACCCTATTCATAAGATCACGAAATACGCTGGCGTGTTAGTCAACCTGAATGGCGTCACCAACCACCCGAAGAAACCAGATGGTGTCCTAAAAGCAGTCTTTGGCACAATATCCTTAGCCGCCCTCAACTGGTGAAATCTTGTTGCTAAATCCATATGAGAAAACATTTTGGCTTCGTGAAGCTGATCGAATAAGTCATCAATCCTGGGCAATAGATACTTGTTCTTCTTAGTCACTTTGTTCAGCCCACGATAGTCCACACACAATCTTAACGAGCCATCTGCCTTGGTAGCAAACACCACTGGTGCACCCCATTCAGAAACACTCATCTGAATGAATCATTTTCCCAAAAGGTCTCTAACTTGCACCTCCAACTCTCGCTGTTCCTTAGGCGCCATCCGCCTAAGAGGCATAACGATTGGTCTAGCACCATCTACCAAATCGATCCTAAACTCAATCTCACAATGCTGCGGCAACCCTTTGACCTCGTCAAAGACATCTACATACTCATTAGCGATCAACACTGATGATAGGTTTTCTTATGGAATCCCAAGCGAATATAGATAACTCACGAAGACCCCGTCTTCGCACTTTTCGCCTTTCCACATCTCAGACCCTCACCTCTAGCTTCTCACAATTCACCCTTGTCGCATACCTCTTGAGCCAATCCATGCCCAAGATGATCCCAAATCCCGCGAAGTTAAGAACAAAGCAATCACACACAAAAGAGCAACCATGACTCGACAACACTAGACCACGACATATCATGCACAAACTAGACAAAACCCCAACTGGATTAGTCACGATCAATGGTCTATCATAAATCTCGGGTTCCAAACCCAAGCGATACACAAGCTCATTGCTAATGAATGATTGTGATGCTCCAGTATCAAAAAGCACACGAACTGAAACACCATTAACAGAAAGAGTACCTTGCACCACGACACTCTTTCCCTTCTCCTCTGCAGTAGGAGCTCTTGAAGAAGATGGAACGACTTCCAAAGCATATGCCTTCACAACCTGTTTGCCTATAGCTGATTCTGGACAGTCTTTCTTCTTATGCCCAAGCTTCCCACACTTGAAGCACTTCTTCTCAGCTTTAGGATTCTTGCACTCATTCGAGTAATGACCCTTCTATTGGCAGTTAAAGCAAACCACCTCACTCGTAGGCTTCTTCTGGCCCTCCTTTCCCTTATGCTGTTGCTGCTTCCTTTTCTTATTATTACCACCTTATTGTGATTTCTGAACTTGTTTGGTTGCAGCGACAACATTAGCTTCCTTAGGAAACAAGCTCTCATGGCGAACAAATTTTTCCACAATCTTCTCGAATGAACCGTCAAGATAATCCACCAGTGAACTTCCAATATAGGTATGCAGACCCATAACAAACTTATTATTCTTCTGATAGGGTGTATCAATGTAGGAACGAGCATATCTGGACAAGGCCTCGAAATCAGAAACATAGTCAAGCACAGAAGGGCCATTCTGTTTCAGCTCTACGAACTTCTTGAACAAAGCTGACTTCTGAGCAGTGGAGATAAACTTTTCTTTAAACTTAGCTTGGAATTTCTCCCATGAAATTTCTTCCTCTGGAGTCTCAAGCGTGACTGAATTCCACCATTCCATGGCCCTGCCTTGCAGTTGCCTTAATGCAACCTTTCTCTTGGTTGCATTATCCAAACTTAAGTCTCCAAAGATACGAACACAAGAATCCATCCACCTCTGAAACTCTTCAGCTGGCTCAGACCCTTTGAATGGTTTTCCTCCTAGCAAATCATAATCTTTGCATAGCTTCACAAAGTCCACAACTCTAGGCAATTGAACTCCTACGTCTATAGTAGCTGCCATTGGAGCGGGGACCCTTTGCTTGAATGCCTCCATCATGGCTTCAAACATGGCCAGGTAATTTGGTTCACCTCCATTTCCCCCTCCAGTACTAGCTCCCCTAGCAGCGTGTCTTGATTCTCGTATACTCATTCTAAATCCACAATTTAGAATAATTAGCCACTTCCAAGAAAAACTGCTAAAGGAAAACAACCATTACTACTATATATGCCAATATATATAGTTAGTATCCAATTGAAATCTACAAGTACGTCTCTCATACATGATTACGTCCTTGAACTTTGGCTAAATTCGTTAACCATAGTTCTGATACCAAATGTGACGACCGCCCATAACCACCTAAACAAGAGGAATAATGTGCTGAAGGTTGTGCCAGGCAGCTATGGACGATCATCAGAGTAACAACATCGAAACCTGTCGTAGAACTCACACCGCAAGGATAAAATATAAAAGAACATATACAACAGGTAATAGTAATGAGACATCATATAGCAAACATTTGAAAACTTTATCAACATCTTGAAAGGTTATCCAACTAATACCAAAGTTTGTACATAAGTCCTCACTACAACACTCATAGAGCACTCAACATCGGAAATAGAAATACTAGATAGTAGTAAAACTGGTACACCAGCCTCCTGCTCTCCTCCGCACAACAGCATCATCCTCACTAATCACCTGCAACCTGCTGCTTAGTCTGCCCATCCACAACCGGATGAACAACCCAAGGTAATAATAGGAGGCATAAAACCTTGAGTCAGACAACAGTCTTAGTGAGCGATAAAACAGCTAACAAATTTCAACAACAAAGTATATGAGAAGGGATAGATAAACATACTAATCTACCCACAACACCAGAGAAGAACTCAACCTTATCTTTCTCACATCGGACAGTGACAGCCTTTACTTTAAACAATTCAACTATACATCCATGAAAACTATAACACTCATTCAATCATGGCAACGCACTCATGACATCCAAATTATATATCTGATGTAAACCATCCTAATCGAACTCAACACCCCTCAAGCACAAGCCCCAGAGGCCTAAATCAATATCAGACAAGCACCCAAGGAACATCTCCTTCGACGTTGGACAATCTACATGAGACGGTTCAAACAAAGCAACTAATCAATCATGACAGACTCTGGCTATCACTGCCAATCCTGCTTCGAAACCATTATTAATCGTATGACAACCAACCTTGCCATATGTTAAAGGCTAATGGTAACCTCAGTTCTAGCATAAATTCCATATGTCCAACCTTGACAACTAGGCCTTTCCCCAAGACCTAGGGTACTCGACCTACAACCGGTCTTTTAGACGTCTCTATCGTACCCCTGCTTCGAGCCTGCTAAAACTTACGACAATGATAATCTCTCGGCCTCGCGTCTCTAGTCGTCCAACTTGACGACTTTTCATAGCCCAAGCAACCTTCTTGAGCAACCATTATCCACCAACTCACGATCTTTGAGTTGCCACCTCATTCGTTGTTCTACACCGATCAACGAACATCTTTCAACACTTCGAACCTTCCAACTTGATTTTACTTCGAAGTCACACCATCACCGAGCCAAGTTACACCACTGCGCTGCGGCTTGAATAGGGTTTAGGGGAGTTGCCTCAGAAAAATATTTTTTTCAAGCTCTTTTCTTCAAATCCAGGTCATTCCCGAAAAGCGTACTTTTTCAGAAAATGATCCCATTGAAAACAAACCGTAGCACTTAATCCACCCACCACAACGTTTAAAAGCACTGCTGAAAACTCCTCCAACTTGACCAATCGGTTAGAATACCCAACCGACCGACCCACTTGGACCCGACCGACCCGTGCCTTCCAACCCGGCCGATCCGACCAACTGTGTCCAACCCTAGATCCTCTCGAGCCAGTTATGTCCGACCCGACCTGATGCCCTTACACAGTTCCATCTCGGTCGATCCAAAGGACAACCAACCCGATCAGAATGGACCGACCTGACCCACTTGCTTCCTCAACAAAACAAGAACTTCAACCCGACTGACCCGATCACAACCAACCGACCCGATAGGACCGACCAGGTATGGGCCGACCTGACCCAAAAGTTTCACCGACCCATTTCCTGGCTTGTTCCCTAAGACAAGTTTTGAACCAACCTGTCCCACTTCTGACCAACCTAAAACCTGCATATTGTAATTTCAACTCTGATTTCAACCAAAACTTCGCCAAACGACAAATTCGACGAAACTAACTCAACCAATTCACCAAAAGCATCCATAAACGTGTCATAACATCGCTAACAACATGAATATGATGATTATCACTAAAATGATGTAAATTTCACAAAAAACCATTTAAATGAACATATGGTCAAAATGAGAGATCTTACTTACATGAACATATGAAATGGCATGGAATTAACCGATTAAACTTGCTAAATTAGATCATAGGGTGATTCATATGAAAATGGACATATAAGGGTGTAGATCTATGAGAAAACTCTTGAATTTGATGAGAAACATGATCAAACATTCATATACTTCATTGAATCCATGTGAGAGATGTAAATCACTCACCGATTATCCCAAACAAGAAAAAAATCAAAAAAATATGAATCCGAACAACAAGCACTTCGCACCAGACACCTTGATCCAATGAATCCTTGCCTCAATCGATATAGATTTAGCTTCCAATGGTGTAGATCTATGATTTCCCTCCTTGGATTTTGATTTTTAATGTTGGAAAGGCGTTAGAGGAAGGAGGAGCACAAGACCTCCCAATAAGAGAATGGAAAATTCAAACCCTTTCTCATATTCCTTACCCCCTATTTATAGTTTGCACCCACCCCTAATGGGCCTTCCCAATTCAGCTCATTTTGGCTTACCAAACCTGTACAGCCAACTGAAAAACCTTAAAACAACGATTTCTCCCAAACCGCTGAGCCAAATCTGTAATATAACTACACTACGGAAAGACAATCATCATTTTCGTTCCAATGGCGCAGGTCTCACCCTCTAATTCAATCCGAGTCAAAAGTTATGCCCTGTACAAGACTGATAGGGGCAAATTGGTCACAAACAAAATAAGTAAAAATCATGGACATGTCTCACATCCCCATAAGCAACGTAAAGATGAGAATGATCCAGCCCTCAGGGAATAAAATAAAAATATTTTATGATCTTTCGATACGTAAAATGCGGGCTTATACACTTGGAAATGGGATGATGGCAAATTTAAGCTTAGTAATGTGTGGAAAAGCATTAGAGAGATATATCCAGAAGTTCCTTGGAGTAAAGTTATATGGGCTCGTTCATGTCCACCTAAAATGGCTCATATCATGTACAAGGCTATTCTAGGAAGATTGCGTACTAAAGAACGACTTTTTAGATGGGGTATAATTGACGAAGACAGATGTGTACTATGTAACAGTGCCCCAGAAACCCCAAATCACCTTCTCTTTTAATGCAATTTCAGCAGATGATTATGGGCTATTCAAAATCTTAAATGCTTCAGTTCAGAATAAATTGGTAGCTTAGAGGACGAAATCGATTATCTGAACGATGGAAGTCACATGTCGAAGTTGATGCTAGAGATTGGCAAGATTGGCCTCGCAACCACAGTGTGGCAGACATGGAGAGAAAGAAATACCTATGCTTTTAAGAAGAAGATGAGAGATGTATTAGCAAATTCAGCCATAATTAATAGGGAGATTGCAGTTAGAATCGTAAGAATTAACAAGAAGTTGTTTACCAACGCAATGGAACAAGAATAATTGCTATTGGGGAAGTGAAATTAGAAGGAAGCGATTGGAGGAAGGAGACGAGAGAATTTACGTCCGCCATAGCTATGCCCTAATTTTTCTTTTTGGGTATCTTTTTCAAAGAATGAAGAAGTAATTCAAAAAGTGTAATGTTGGAAGTATTATGTATGTTTCCCTGTACATTATAACGGGCTGTAATTATGGGCCGAGTCGGCTTTTGGGCTTTCAATAAAAATTTACCCATTTTTTTAAAATATAGTCAATATAATATTACACAAAATATGACTAATTTATGTCATCAAAAGTGCTAACCAAATTTTCAAGAATCGTGACGTTACTCAAAATTGAATCATTTCATCATATATATATAATATCACACATATCACATGCGGGTTAATATATATATATATATATATATATATGTATGTATATATAAATCAGGTTATGTTCGTTAATAAGAGGAACACATAGTCCAACAGTAGTATATCCAATATTCTAGCCTATTATGGAAAAATATTTCAAGTCCTTGTTAGGCATTTGACACGCTGAGTCCAAAATTTCAAAATCCAAGCCCCCTATTATAATTCAACATACAATACCATATTCACTAAACACATCCCATAGTCATGTAATTAGATCTCCAGTTAAATTAAAAATATAATGCGCAGGCATAATCAGGAAACTGTATATGTCTATACAATTCAAACAGAATAAAATAAAAGAGTTTGTATCAATCATAAGATTACTAGCACCAAATGTATATACACTGCCTATCAGCTTATACAAAATTACACAGGTAGTATTATATATATTTACATAATTATATACACATGCAAATGACTTGATAATAAACAAGTCATGTGTGTTTATTCAACATGTGCTTGTAGTACTTGCTTCTACCAACATATGCACTTGTGTTGCCACTTTATACTGGAACTGTTTCAGTGTATAGGCTACCCCCTATTAAACAAAATTTAAAATCAAAGGGCCAGCTTAACTTATATACACACATCAAATGCATATAATATATGTGCACTGACCTATATACATCAAACCTATATGTAATATAAAGTGCTTTAACTCATATAAATATTACATCACATGTATATATATAATATATAATATATTTACTGTAATTCATATATATACATCAAATGTATTTGATTTGCTAATAGGTATATATGTATCAATATGCACATTTATATGTAGCAAACATGGTATAACTTTTATACCAGTTTTCCTTTTACAGATAATGTATAAATGTAACTGGATATCTTAATATTAGTTATAACGAATTGCAGTGTATTTTATAGAAACATGTATACGTTATCAAATCCAATCATTAAGAAAGAAGAAAGCAAGTTATACCTGATTCATATTTGAACAATATATGAGTTATAATTTATTTAAACACACAGATCAATATCTATACATCATGTTATCAAAATTGCAGATTTGCATATATAAATAATTGAAGATGACATAGTTTCAACTCCACTATTATAAACCTTAATGTATACATATATTCAACAGGTTAATGAACTGTGTTCATCATCAATATTTATACAGTCAATGATATCAGTATATCATATTCTTGTGTACATCAGATTTGTATATCTATGTGCAAAATTGCAACACAGAACTACTACACAAATGTATTTGTAATGTAATTAGTGATTCATGTCACTAATAAGTGGTCTGTATGTAGACATAGGTGTATATATGTTACTAAAAATAATATTATAGTTTACATATAAACAAAGAGGATTAAGTGTGTACTACTGCAATTTTATTTCATACGAGCATAATACCAATGATAGGGATGATGATGGTTTTATACACAATGTAATTAACAACAAATCAATCCTTTATTTCTATGTATATCTATAGTATCATTCAGATAACAAAATAGTTCCAGAATTAAGGAAACAGGGTTGTCTGATTTTATAATAACTCAGCCCAACTATAAAAGATTAATATATATAACATTAAATCAAAACAGCAACCCATATCTGTTGTGAACCCCTTAAAAAGAAATTGATTTCCAACATATTTATCATAATAAATATAGAATCTATGTTCAAACATTTGTTAACAAGCGAAAACATAATTGTTTTTTTTAAATCAATATATTTGTATCAAAAACAATTAAAATCCATATGTGATTATGTACAAGAAGTGGTATTATATATATAAATACATATCGTCATAAATGTAAATGCGTAATTGTTTGTCAAGCTAAGTTCATAAACTTAATTGACTTAATATTTAATAATTTGCAATGATTCAAAACAATCAGATTATTATTGGAATGTCAATAATATTCGATCTGAATCAAATATATTTATAACAGAGTCATACTCTGTATTTACAATGCATTCATTTCAAATACATAATCATTGTAATTGACCTAATTTTATCACTTCAGTGTTAATACTCACATCATGTTAATCAACACTTTTCAAGAATAAACTAGTAATAGTTTGATTTAATAAGTCGGTTTCCAAAATGGCTTGTCAATTTTGATCAATCAAAACCAGATTTTGGGCTCTATACAGGATTCCTTTGTTTATTAACAAAGTAATAACAATTTGAAACTTAGTTGATTTTTCATACTTAACCAATAATGATTTTAATGAATCAAATTTCATCAGAAAGGTATCTTACTGATTCAATAACCAGTAAAACCAATTTTAATTAAAAGAAAAAGATCTATAATAGGGTCTAGCCATAAGTACTTATTAATCAAACATTTTGATAATAAGTCTAGCACCGTTTACTCGTATAAACAGATTTAAAATCAAGTAATGTATAACCATAATTAATATCTAATATTAGTTTGTGTTTGAACAAAACAATTTTATTTAAGAAAATGTAATGTCAAAGCTAGGCATATTAATCCCAAAAGTGCCAAATACATAACATACAGCCAAGAGTAAGTCTCGCTATGATTTTAACCATTTAAATGTCTATAAATATACGAGTAATTAGAATACACGGATTCACACTATAATATGGTTTATAATGTTAAATCCAAACATTATTTGAATTCACCAGTGTTCGACAAAATAACCATTATTAAATGTTCTAACAGGTATGAATTGGCGAGTTTAAATACACATATGGCAGAACTAATATCAAATACTAATTCATGGTCCATATCCTATAACAAAACAGGTTTTGTTTGTTACTTTTATAAGAGGAAAGAAAATACGAAAGTCAAATTGTAAATTCCAATTCAACTATTAAACAAACCCAAATTACCAGAGATCAATTACAATACAAATTATTAGTGTAAACTTGAATCAGTTCTAATTATCAATCCATGGATTTATTTCAAAATCTATAATTATAAATGTACATTCACTGATGGGGCTTTGAAACAGGGATGATTTTATTAATCAAAAACTGGATTCATGATCTAACACAGTTTTTGTTAGATCCACAAATCTACTTTAATAATTTGTAAGGATTAATATCAACCAGATTTTCAGATTTGGCATAATTAACATGATCAATATTATGAACCAATACACGATTCAAAACAACAATAAAGAAAGTTTATTTATAATGAAACGATTTCATCATAGATTCGAATCCAATTTTCACTAAGGAATTATTGTTCATAACACTTGATCATAGATCTTCAAAACCAATTAGACAGTTAACCTAATAATCGAATTCATAATAACCTAGCTCTAATACCAATGACAGTGAATTATGAATTGATTTACAGCAGATTTAAACAATTAACAAATTCAATTGCATACAAAATTCGAAAATTAGATAAAACATATACCTTTTGTCGTGATTTCAAATCAATGAAAACGTGCAAGAGTTGGATCCAGTTGAATCGATTCTGAGCTATAACAATCTGGAATTTTGGAACCAATTTAAAATTTATTTTTAATTGATTTCCATAGATATTAAATGTGACACCCCCAAACCCCGTACTGACGGTGGCAAGGGTAATCTTTGGAATATAACACATAAATAGATAATAGCAGAATAGAAATAAATAAATAAATACATCAGATAATGCACAATAGAATATACTGGATAAACATAATCATCAAAGTTACACAGTATACAGGATCATACTTAGTACAAATACAGTTCAGCTATACATAAATGTCTACAGCGGAAATAAACATAATATGTACAATAGGAGCTGAACAACATAAAAAGAGATAAATAATAGAATCCATCTTCAGCTCCAGCTATCCAGAGAAAGCCAGCTAAAACCTGAATACAAGGCTTCCCGTGTAGAAAGAGGGGCACCCGAGTTTGAAAGTGAAACAAACTACGAGTCAGTCATGGGACTGGTATGAGAAATCTACTCAACACATTTAAAATATGGCTAATCACAGGACCACGCCACTTTCGTGGAACGGGTTTACTCCATCGGATCGCCAGTGCTTTAAAACAAATCATTCTTTGAAACATCGCAATGCTTTTTATAAAAATGAAGCCATTATAAGACTCAGTTCCCATCACACAATGCAACGCAAACCGGAGGATAGAGTTTTACCTTATAATGGCCAAAATATGCTTGATACGAATAAAACAAAAGCATTGGATATTATTACTAGTGTTTATATGTTTCAAAAACAATTTCTAATCATAACTATCAATCATAGACGACATGAGCGTCCCATGCCACTATGTCGCCAAATATAGGTATACAATCAAAACCGCACAGTCACGTATTTGGAAATTGGATTTCCGTCATGAACCAAGGCAAAAGATAGTCCTTACCGAATTCGAGACAATCTAGCCCATGTCTCAGGCAAGTACTCAGTCAAGCCTTTAGATCGTCAGAGCCGGTCCACTGATGTGGATTAAAATTCTTGAACAATGCGTTTCCCCGCCCTATGGGGCGTAAGTGAGCCAACGAATGACTCCATCGGACCCGGATCGTCTGATCTAACCGAGGCGCCTCGCAACAGTAACAACCACATAAGTCAAACTCGTCAGGGCGTGTAAAACCACTGACGCCACTTCTAGCTAGAAAGAAACGCATGTCCTCCCTGAGGTCCTTTCTCCCGTTTCTGGTTCATACCGGGTGCGAGGTTCGCGAATTCACGTTATACACAAAGCTACGCCACATAGGTGGTGCTTTGATCATCACCACAAGACTTTGCTTTTCAACAGAAGCCCTGATCACTGCATCTTAGCATGCCACACAGGCAATTTACACCGTGTAACTGATGGCTACCAATCACACAGAATAAATTCCAATGTCAGACACACTGTCCATTTGCAAGTCCATTCTGGGTCTGAACGAAACCGGAGGCACTATATACCTCGCAAACCCATCGATCACCACGTACGTCTAGACGATCACCACTCATTATCCATATTTTGGGATGCCTCCCAATCAGGACCTCGGTTGCCATCCAAACGAGGTGAAGATCTCCGGTCTTCAACCACCGTCTTCATCTTCGATTTCTTATCGTCGATTCAGTTATTCAGAATGGGATAAACCCGGTCTTTCTGAGTAACTCGCGTATATAATAAACAAGTGCTACACAAACACTACTACGCATCATTTCAATTCATTAGTCACTAACCGTGAATCAGTAAGAGAACGATTTCCCAAATATTAACCCCGAAGGCTGAAACCAACATCAGATCAATACCCAAGAAACCATTCGACTTAGCCAACCTTCAGTTAGTTTCTAAATTTCACATCCATATCGTTTATAATATTTTATAACGATTTATCGCTATTTTTATTTATTTTAAAATAGCCAATTTATTTAAAACGACGCTTCGGGCCATAACGCGGCCGTGGCGCTGTTTTTCTTCAGATTTGATTTACACATATCTGAAAATCTAACCGTTGGATCTTCACAAAATTTACATCATTAGAAAGATCTTTTCAAAACGAATCCAACAGTTCCAGTTTCGGGAAAATCCGACGGTCGGATCTCCCGGTACAATCGTTTGAAGTTTCGATTTCAAAATACGAACTGCAGCGTCGTTATTCGATTAAATATAATTATATATATATATAAATATAATCAATTCTGGCGCTGTTTTTCTTCAGATTTGAATTAAACATTCCAGACAATCCAACCGGTGGATTTTTACAAAGTTGGTGCCGTTGGAAAGATATTTCCAAAGCGAACCCAATGGTTGCGATTTCAGGAAAATCCGATGGTCGGATCTCCCGCACTAATCGTTTGAAATCACGGTTTCAAAATACGAACTGCAGCTTCGTTATTCAATATATTTCAATTCTATTTATATATATATCGATTCTTCGATTTCAAAATCATATTCTTTTCATACATTTGATAAAAATGATATTTTTATCTAACTGTCTTCTATTTCAACACTTCACTATTTTTAACAATTCATGTATATAATAAAAATGTGATTTTTAATGTAAAACAATTTATTTCAAAACTCGACTATTTTATATAGTTAATATATGTGATAAAAATAGGATTTTTATTATAAAACAATTTATTCCAAAACAAGATTATTTTATATATTTCATATTGATGATAAAAATGGGATTTTTATTATAAAACAATTTCTTTCAAAATATGAATACCATTCAACACATGAATTTCAATTCAACGAATGAATATCGATTCAACACATGAAGGTTTTCTATAGTTTGTATATATAGATAAAAATGTGATTTTATATTTAAAACACGAATACCATTCAACACATGAATTTCAATTCAATGAATGAATTTCTATTCAACACATGAAGGTTTTCTATAGTTTGTATATGTAGATAAAAAGGTGATTTTTATATTTAAAACACGAACACCATTCAACACATGAATTTCAATTCAACGAATGAATTTCTATTCAACACATGAAGGTTTTCTATAGTTTGTATATGTAGATAAAAAGGTGATTTTTATATTTAAAACACGAATACCATTCAACACATGAATTTCAATTCAACGAATGAATTTCTATTCAACACATGAAGGTTTTCTATTCAACAGATGAATATAATTTCAACACAGGAAAATAATTCTAACACATGAATATTATTCAAAATTTCGGCAGCATAATGGCAGGGTAGTTAAAACCGGGACCGTCCCTAGTACGGCTCCTCGCTATACCTTAAAGCCTCGCAGCTTTTGACAATGGGGAATCATGCATCTAGTTCGCACGCAGGTGGCATGTATATTTTTTTCATTTCCACAAACTAATCCTATGTGGTTTCAACCAAATATTTCTCAACCACAAACGGGTATTTTTCAACCACAATCAATCAATATCAACTACAAACAATTCCAATCAACCATTCGCTATCAATCAATTTTCACACCAGTCACAACCAATAAATATCGTCCATGGTTTGTGGACGAGGGGCGTATATATATATATATATATATATATATATAGCATTTCACTTCTATTTCAACACATATATAATTTTTACAACGCATATACAACTTATACATCGAACGTACAACTTATACAACGCTTATACAAGAGGTGTACAACGCTTATATAACTCATACATCGACTATATAATTTATACATCGTCGTTTTCCATATCGTTTATAAATTAGAAATCTCACATTGGGTTCCACTCCACCAAAAATAGCAGAAGGCTCAGAAAAATATGCGGTCTTTTCTAGAATGTAGAAGACGTCCACACGGTCACGATGTTTCCTGTTTCATCGAATTTCGTCAACACATGAGAAAGATACGATTTTTCAAAGTTTGCAATGGTTTAAAAGTGTTAAAACAGTTGAAAATTAACTCAGCCGTACCTTTTCCGATTTGTTCAAAACAAGGTTTTGAATTTTTGCTCAATCCGTGAAGTGTTGCGTCAATCAGCCACTGCCACGCTGTAGAGGGGAGAGAGGCGCGACGGACGACGGTGGTGCGGTGGACTCCGGTGGTCGGTGGCGACGGCGGCGACGAGCTGAAACCCCGAACTTTCGAAGCCGATTTCTCCCTTGATTCAGAACGAAAAAATTCAAACCCTATATGGATTTGAAGATCTCGAGAAGCTCTACAAATTCCCTAACTGGAGTGTTTGATTTCGATGCGTGGATTGATCAGAAAATGAATGGGAAGCTTTTGAACAATATTTGCCGTCGCTGGAGAATATACGGGGAGAGAGAAAATATAGTCAACCAATGATATTTTTTTTTATATTTATAAATTTTTAAAATCCAAAAATACCCTCTTTCACCCACGAACACCAATTCAAACCCAACGACTGTCGTCCCTAGCGTTCTACCCCCATTCCGAACACAGTGGGATATGTTTCGTAGGCCCATTTGACTGTTTCAGTCAGTTTTCATTCAATTTAAAATATATAACATTCAATATTTGATTTGAACGTACATTTCAATTTTCCAGGGCCACAAACTGATTCGAAAAATTCCAGAAAAATAAATCTAGCTATGTTTTGACGATACGGTCCCAACAAAACTAGTTTCGTCAAATTATGGGACCGTTTGCAAAAAGGCCCATTTCTGGTCGGTCCAATTTAACTGTAATTGACCAAAACACATTTTCCTTTGCCACGCTCACATACTAGCTTCAAAAATTATGAAATTTGAAACCTAGAAATAACTTCACATCCCGGATCCAACAAAAGTGGTTTCGTCGAATTCCGAGGTCGTTTGCAAAGTGGCCAATTTCACGGGCTATATAAATTCCATAGCGACCTTTCTGAAAATTCATTTGGCCATAACTTTTGCTTTCCGCTATGAAACTTCGATTTTTCAGATTCGTTAGAAAGTTTTTCACTAACAGATTTAAATATTTTTGGTTTCACTCAAATCCGTTTTGTTTTGCACCCGGTACAGTCAGACAAGGTTTGAATTCAATTTTTGAAACTGCAGCGCCATTTCAGGCCTTGTTTATAATTCAAAGTAATTATATTTAATTTCAACTTCGATTCAAACTTACTTTTCATCATTATTATTTAAAATATTTATTTTAAATATTTAAAATCCACTATTTTAGCCAATTTAAAAATTTTAAATTGGTTCAGATTTTCCGGGTCGTTACAATAAATATTTTAGACTATTTATTTTGAGAATAAACGATGAAAAATTTATTTAAATTGAAGTTAGAACGTATAAACTTTAAAATTTAATTAAAGCGAACTCGAAATGGCGTGGTAGTTTGAAAATTTGATTTTGAATTTTGAATGAATATATAGAATTCAGTATAATTTTGAATTTGGTAAAACAAGGAACGTTGGAATATTTTGAATTGTAGTTTTCTAACAAGTATATGAAATTGAGATTTCACTTTATAAATTTTAAATTATGTCTAGTATAAAATTTAGAAAAGTTGCTATGGAAGTTAAATATACTTTTAAAAGGTATATATAGCCGTAGAAAAGTCACATTTTGCATACGGATGAATTTGAACTCGAAACCACTTCCATTGAGTTCAAAATGTCGTTTGCGTGTTCAAAAACTATAAGCACCGATACCTTTGGAGTTGGAGAAATTTTGGTTTTTTTCATTGGATATAAGGCCAAAATATCACTTTTTTCCTATGGACGAGTTTGGACTCAAAACCTCTTCCATTGAGTTCAAAATGTCATTTAGGAGTTCGAAAAGTATAAACTTCGATATATTCCGAGCTTTAGAATTTTGGCACCTTGGTTAGGGCTTGGTTAGCCAACTAACCCATTCACTTAAGTGCTCCATAGCCCTCTCCTCTTCATTCATTCTCCAAACACTTCAGTAAATTAGAAATGGGAGAATGGAATTGGAAATTAAAATTAAAATTCAGAAGCCCTAACTTGATCTTAGGAATCCAATTCAAGTCCAAATCCAGTGCAAATTCAAGAAGAAGGGTAAGCAAGCTCCTCTTTATCTTCCCCATCTGGTTTCCTCTTTGATTTATATGATTTCCTATGACCTAACTCTTAGGGAATTGAATCATATGTGCTTAGATTGGAGATTTGCATGCAATATTGGAAGAGAGGTTGTTCTAGCTTGTCATAGGATTGATTTCTTGCTTCTAGCAAGCGAAGGTGAGATTTTTGTGAGTTCTTCGTGTCTATGCTACAAGCTATTAGCTTGTATAGTGTCCTTTAGGTTCATTTAAAGTGTGTATATGCATATGAATTGGTTAGAGATGTATACACTTTCCGGTTCATTCGTGTTAGTTTCATTAAATTGAAAATTATGATTAGAATTGTCCACACAGTCTAATTCATATGCTATGAGTTGTTTAGGCGGTATTGCGAAGCTACATTGTCTTTGATTGCCTTGGTTTGATATTATGTTCGTTTTAGATCTTATAATCAAAATCATTGCAATCTCGTGTATATATGTATGTGCATGTGTTCGGGAGTTGTTTTGACGAGCTAGGAAGGCATTATTATCATCTAGATCAAGTGCATACCCTCCGTGGTTCGCTAGAAACAATTCATGAAAGGAAAAAAAGGGACAAAAGGGGCTAATTAACAGCTTGGTACTCCATGTCGAGCCTCAACAGAGATCCACACGAACGTTTTCTTCTTGATCGAATCGAAGAGAGAAAAGGGTTCGGTGCTAGCCTCCGTTAAAATGATTTTACTAAAAGGGATTCAGGTAGGGTTTCATACTTTATTGATCTTATTCTCTTTCCAAATGGTTGACATGTCTAATTATAAAGGGAACGACTTTCCTTATAAAATTGAACGCGTACCATAAAATAAGGAACCCTCCAACATACCATTTCAACACTAAATAAACCATCAACAAATTTGATAACTTATTTATCCATTAAATGTTTTTCCATTTATAACGTTGTAAGTGTGTGACCCTATAGGTTATTATAACGTTGGCAATGATTTTAAATCATATTTAAAATCATAAATAGTGATTGGCATCTAGCAATACATCACTGCTACCTAAGTTATAATAAGATCAACGATTCGATAGAACCCTTTTGTGACTAGTGTATCAATGTAATATTATCCTTTCAACCAATATATCCAGGATTAAACTCGAGGCATGGATCATATCATAATCTTTATAATTTAATCCTTTTATCTTGATCGATGAGTAGACTATACAAAACAAATCAACATTTATCCATGCATTTCATAGTCTTATTCAATCAAGAGGCCCATGGATATCACCATAAATATATTATAGGGTTAAATTCCATCTAGGTCATTCATATTTTTCATTCGATTCGAGATGTATCCAACAATCACCTTTATCGTATACTTTGTTACTAGTAACTTTGGATGGTGTCAAAAAACAAATATCCTCAAATAAAATTATAATGATTTCAGGTATGAGGACCATTACATTACTATCACTATGAGAATAACTTATGATAGTGTTAATTATATTCCATGTAGTTTTCTCATGTTGGGTCAGCCCAATATGCTATTCTACAATACTTATTTATGTCTTAACATTAATATCATGTATAGTAATGATCAATTAGATGTGATCATCAGTTAATCAACATACTAGTCTCAATGTTTTATCATAGTCTTATGTAAACAATAAATCTTAACTAGGGACATTTAAGAATTGTAATACTTAATATATTATATAATCTCAAGTTCAAGTAACTTACTTGAACTATATAAATCCTTATTATTATTCTAAGGACTTCTATTATGTTAATATTTATATTACGCTATAAATATATCATAATAGAATATTTTATTCCAAATAAAATAACATCAACAATGTTATTAATCACATCAAATGGATTGCCTCTAGGGAATAAACTCTAATAGTCGTTTCTTGTAATCACCCTTTTGGTTCTTATTTCTTCTGTTGTCGTTCTTTCCTTGGAGGCCATTTCCTTCGTTCTGGTTTCCAACTTCCAACATTAACTTCTACCTTGCTAGAGCTATTGGCAGACTGTCTTATAGCAACGTTGCTTTGAATCTCCTGCTTCACAACCTCGTTGGATCTCCTTTTTTGGTTGAAGTACATGTCTTCTTATCACAGACGAGTGTTCACTTTCTCATAAAATAACTTGATGGTCCTTGGAGGTTTTCCAACCAGATACCTCCAAAATTCTGTATCTTTGTCTACCCCATCAATCATTGTCACTAGGACAGTCTATGGATTGGGGTTGTTTACTTCATTGATAGCCATATTGAAGCGATCCAGGTACCCCCTCAAAGTTTCTCTAGGGGTCTAATTAACTACAGAGAGCTCTATAACATTCTTTAATTTTAACACGTATAGTCAGAATTGGTTTAAAAACTTCTCATCTATATCTTTAAAGTTGGGAACCGATCGAGGAGGAAGTCTGGTGAACCAAAGCATAGTAATCCCCTCGAGATATATCGGGAAAGCTTTGCACATGATGGCGTCGGGAGCCACCGCAACATTCATATACCACAAATAACGCATCAGATGCTATCGTGGATCAGTCTTACCCGAATAATTACTCATTGTGGGTAAGTTAAATCGCTTTAGGTACTGTGCTTCCAGGATGTCGTAAAGGAGTGTGGCTATGCTCTATGCCCCAATCCTTGTTGGTGTACCTTCTACTATCGTTCAATATTTGTCGTACCGTTGCTGCTACTTCTACACTGGTCAATGCATATTCTAGCTCGGTACTCTCAGCTCTCCGAGATCCCTTTGCCCGTGTTTTAGGCTCCGTTGCCTGATCCGATGTCCAAGCAGAATTTCCTTGCCCCCTACGATCCCAGTAAATCATAGAAAGAGTGGGTGGAAGCACAAGAGCGTGAGCGGTTTAGGAAGTACCTTGTTCCCTAGGAAGGACTCGAGATCCACGCATCAACATGAGCATAGGTTCTGCCAAGCTTTGTCAGTAGTGCCAAGATGAACCACTGCATCTTCTTGAGAACCCAGTGTACCGAATCAGAGTTGTCGAAGATTCTCAGGTCTTTCATAGGGTCTTCTTTGACATGGTGGTCGTCCATTCTCCTCAGATGAAGACGAACCCTCTGCTACTTGGCGATGGGGAGGAGACGGTGTTCTATGTCTTCGAAATTCCTCCTATTGCCTAGCTATTGTATCCATATCATTTCGGATTGCAGTGTTGTCCCGTCACCGAGCTTCCAGGGTTGAGTTGGCCTCTTCCAACATGGAGAATAGGTGTGTAAAGTCATCTTGCAAAATAGGTGCTGAAGAAGGAGGTTAATTATTGGTAGCAAGAAGAGTTCCAACTATCAACAGTTCGGGTCGGGTCGAACTCGACCCGGAATCCCTTACTGTTGGTTCGACCTACAATCCAGTTTGTGGCTCTTCGTTTGCTTGTGTTCTTTGGGAAGCTTGCTAGTTCCTATCTCGTTTTGAAATCAAACCGATCAAATTTCTCGAAATTGTTGAAAACGTCGATAGTGGTGAAAACACGACTATTCCTTTGGACTTGGTGATCCGAATAGTAGGCAAATAATCCTAAAACCTGAGAATTCGATTTCTCAGTAAAAGAACCAAAATGTTAGACCAAAAAATGGCACTAACACCCAATAGATCAGAATTTGTAGTGATTAATGAAGACTTATAAAATGAAAATGAAAAAGAATAAGCAAACACACAAGATTTATAGTGTGACAGCCCACCCCGCACCAGCCTGCATTTCCTCCGAAAGTGCGCTGTACATACGCCCGACTAGCACGGGACAGTCGTCAGAAGAAAGGAAAGAAGGGAATTAACTAAACGAGGAACCTGTAGAATGTCTCACAGCGCATGGAGTAAAATATAATAACAAAATACTTGACATAAAACAGGTGAGACAGTGTATAAGCTGATAACTAAAACCAACATCAACATCAGAGCAGCGGAAATCCAAATACAGCTTATTACAACTTTTCAAATTTACTGTCTCTAAACAAAAGAAAGCTAAAGTAGAAGATGCACCACCAATGCCCAAGCAGTGACCTTCAACAACACAGGGAGAATACTATATATATATATATTACGTGGAAGTCTCCTGCTCGTCTCCGGATCATCTACCCGTGCCTCTCCAGCTAACCTGTCTCTAGTTTGCTCGTGTGAGCACCCAGAGTAATAAGAGGAGACATAAAACTCTGGGTCAGACATAAAGCCTGGTATGAGCGATAAGCATCTAAACAGAACAATAACAGGTATACTAAACCATACCTGAACCTGGACCTGCAACCAAAGAGTTAGTACCACATACCGTACAGTACTCTAAGGTGCCATAATAATTAGTGTAAAGAATACGGGGGTGGGGCGTGCATGTCATAATGATAGCAAACAAATCAACCATAGCAACCATCCTCACATCTCTCACTCAGTGCGTAAAGCATACGATGTCCACCACTGTCAATCACTAGACCCATCGAAGTAGTGACGGAGTTCGACTTGTACAACTACTGCTACTACCAAGCTTACCACATGGAGTCATGACCAAATCTTTACAAATGACCCCACTTCATTGGTTTATAGCCCTTTAGTCGTACCTAGGCCACTGTGGCCCTGAATCCGTTCACGTACTTCCCATACATAGTGATCCAAAGTCATAAACATCGACTGCCCCTTGGCACACGTCCCGCAGCAAAGCCCAATCATGAAGTGAACTCATCGGTTCCCAACTGGATCCTGAGCTCTAACTTCCCATATTGGACTACCTTTGCATCTCGGGTTATTGGTCAATACTGGGTCGGGTCGGATTCTCCTTCTGTAGCGGTTCGGTTCGGGTTCATAGCGTTGCGTCGGTTCGGGTCGGGTATTCCACTTCGGGTCGGGTCGGGTGTTCAACTTCGGGTCGGGTCGGGTGTTCCCCCTCCGGGTCGGGTCGGGTGCCATCTCCCTTCCAGTTCGTGCTTCCGTTCCGATCCGCTCCCTCGTTTCTTCATTTGCTCCAATCCAATTCCTTCGTCTTACTTCAGTCCGAGCCCTTCCTCCTTCAGTCGATCCGATCCGAGTCCTTCGTCCTTAAGTCGATCCGATCTCTCCTCCTTTATCCGATCCGATCCCAGTTCAATTAGCGTGGCCTTCCTTTTTGCCAATTGTCTCAAGTGTCCAGTTCCGATCCGATCAGATCCCTTGCCCAGTTCAACTCATCCGATCCGAGCTTCCATATCCGATCCGATCCGGTCCAGAACCTGCACTTTTCTGCAACTCTTCCAGCAAGTATTTTACGCCATTCGACGGCGTTTTTGACAAATCTAACACTTCTAATCAATCATAAAACACACCATAAAGTCATAGCAACATGTAATAGCAACCACAAACAGCTAAACAACAATTCAAATGAATCAAATTGGATCAAAAGTGGCCAAAACCCCACATTTTCCCATAATCCCACTTAATCATGTTTAAGCACATACTTAGCAAAACTTAATCAAATCGTCCAAATTTTCTAACAGAGGCATAAAATATTATTTTCAAATTTCTAAACATTTTTCCAGAATTTATTAGTGTATAAATTCGCTAATCACCACTAATTACCGTAATTAGTGCAAAAACTATGCAAATCACTCACCTTGGCCACAAAATAAAACACCAAATCTGAAATACTCTCTGTTTGGGTCGAATTCCTATGTATAGCAGCAGCTCCAACCTTGCTCTGTTGCTATTTGGCCTTGTTTTGATGTAGTTTAGGCTTAATCTTCACTAAAAATGTGTTTTGGAGTGGTTTTAGAGGATGGAAGCCATTACTAGGGTCTCAAGAAGGTTTGTGGCGGCTCAAAACTGAAATGAGAGTGATTTCCTAACCCTAATCAGCCCTCCTATGCCTCTAAACCCGAAATTCTTCTCTGGGCCTAGTTGCTAATCACCCGGTTAAGCCCAATTAAGCTGTTTTCACCATCTGAAACTTGTTTCAGCCATATCTCCCAAACGTTGAGTCCGTTTGGCTAATGTGACCACTCTACGGAATTGTAAACCATCATCCGGAGCCAATGGAAGTGGTTTCAGGTCCAAACTCCTTTCCAATCAAAAGTTATGGCCAAAACAGTGCCAACTTGGGGTAAAATGGTCATTTAAAAATCGGGAAAAATCATGAACATGGGAAATGGCCACAATAGTCGTCTCCCAAAGTTACATGACCATACGACTTCGTATGTGAAAGAAATAAATATTCTACGATCCTATGATGCGTAGAATACGGGTCGTTACACTCTCCCCCCCTTAAGAAATTTCGTCCCCGAAATTCCTTAACCCAAAACATACAAAGGATCCCGCATGCCTAACAACCACATACAACAATCAAACATGCAAAACAAGCAAACAAGCCTATCCTAGCATGCAGAAAACTAAATCGAAGTCAAAATCTTACCAGGCAAAGAGTTCTGGGTGTGTCTTCCTAATGTTCTCCTCTGTCTCCCAAGTACAATCATTCTCGTCCTCGCCCCACTGAACCTTGACTAACTTCATCGCCTTCCTTCGAAGTTGCTTCATGTCGTGCTCGACAATACGGGCCGGCCTGCGGTTCCCAACCGCCTCGGGTTCTATTTCGAAGTCCTCCAACTGATCAGGTGAAATAGTCATATCTGAGTCATGAACAAACTTCCTCAGTTGGGAAACATGAAATACATTGTGAACTCCCGCCATCTTATCTGGTAAGTCAATTCTATATGCCAAATTCCCGACTAGTTCAAGAATAGGGAATGGGCCAACAAATCTTGGTGCTAACTTACCTCTCCTGCCAAATCGTATTACGCTCTTCAACGGAGAAATCTTGACAAACACCAAGTCACCAACGGAGAATTTTAAGTCTCTTCTCCTCTTATCAGTATAACTCTTCTGCCTATCTTGGGCAGCCTTCATTCGTTGTTGAATGATCTTAATCTTATCTGAAGTTTCCCTCACCACATCTGGTCCAAGCATAAACTTCTCGCCAGTCTCTATCCAACATGATGGTGAGTTGCACGGTCTTCCGTATAAAGCTTTAAACGGAGCCATACCGATACTGGATTAATAGTTATTATTATATGCAAACTCTACTAGATGCAAATGGTCATCCTATGATCCACCAAAATCCAGTACACAAGCTCTCAAGAGATCTTCCAAAATACGATTCACCCTCTCCGTCTGACCGTCGGTCTGAGGATGATATGCGGTACTGAGATGTAACCTTGACCCTAGAGCCTCTTGTAAGCACTTCCAAAACCCACTAGTGAACAACGGGTCTCGGTCACTCACGATGCTTTTAGGTACTCCATGAAATCTCACTACCCACTTCATATACAATTCTGCTAACTTAACTGCCGTTCTAGTCGATTTGACTGGTATAAATCTTGCACTCTTAGTCAATCGATCCACAATTACCCAAATGCTATCATGTCCCGATCTAGTCCTTGGTAAACCATCGATGAAATCCATCGAGACTTGCTCCCATTTCCATCCGGGAATTTCTAATGGTTGCAACAACCCACTAGGCTTCTTTTGCTCGGCTTTAACTAGCTGGCAATTCATGCATTTGGATATAAACTTCCCAATGTCTCTTTTCATCCCTTCCCAGTAGTAGTTCTGCTTCATATCTCGATACATCTTATTACCACTGGGGTGTATATTCAGTTTTGAGTGATGACATTCTCTAAGCACTTCATCTCTCAATCCATTGACGTTGGGTACAACAAGCTTTCCATTCTTTCTAAGCCATCCATCTCGATCAAGCCCATACTTGTTCATCTCCTCATCGATACCCATCTCTAACTTGGAGATGATTTCCAATAGGTTAGGATCGTCCCTTTGACTAGAGTCGATCCGCTCAATCAAGGTGGGTCTGATCGTCAAACTTGCTAACATTTCTGGATTCAATTCGCACTTTGGTCTGAAGTCAAACCCCGCGATATACTCCAGTTGCTTCCATTCTAGAAACATAGCCCCTAAACTGGCATGTCTCCTACTCAATGCATCATCCACCGCATTGCCCTTTCCTGGTGTATATGCGATGTCGAAATCATAGGAAGCTAAGAACTCTAACCATCTCTGCTGACGGAGATTCAGATCTTTCTGAGAGAAGAGATACTTCAACGACTTATGATCTGTAAACAGCTCAAATCTTTCTCCCAAGAGATAGTGTCTCCACATCTTTAATGTGAACACGATCGTTGCTAATTCTAAATCACGAGTAGGGTATCTTTTCTCGTGCGGTTTCAATTGCCGACTTGCATAAGCTACAACCCTACCACCTTGCATCAATATAGCACCCAGTCCGGTACCACAGGCATCCGTGTATACCGTCATCTCTTCATTCCCCTTAGGAATGACTAACACTGGTGCGCATGTCAACTTGTCCTTTAGACTCTTGAATGCATTCTCGCACCTTTCATCCCAAACAAAAGCTTGATTCTTCTTGGTCAACTGGGTCAATGGTGCTGCTATCTTGGAGAAACCTTGGATAAACTTACGATAATATCCAGCTAACCCCAAGAAACTTCTTACATCTGTTGCATTCTTGGGCGTAGGCCAATCCTGTACCGTAGCCACCTTCGCCGGGTCCACGGCAATACCATTCTCTGATACAACATGGCCCAAGAACTTCACTTCCCTCCTCCAGAAGTGACACTTAGAAAACTTTGCTTTCAATTGGTGTTTTCTCAACACCTCCATCACTATTCTTAAATGTTCCTTGTGTTCTTCATCTGTCCTTGAATAGACCAAAATATCATCAACGAACACAAGGACAAACTTATTCAACTGATCTCTGAACACCCTATTCATAAGAGCCACAAAATATGTTGGGGCATTGGTCAGCCCGAATGGCATGACCAACCACTCATAAAATCCAGACGGCGTCCGAAATGCCGTTTTGGCTATACTCTCAGCTTCCACTCTAAGCTGATGAAAACCTGTCGCGAGATCCAACTGGGAAAATACTCTTGTGCCACCCAACTGATCGAACAAATCATCTATCCACGGTAGAGGATACTTGTTCTTCCTCGTTACTTTATTCAACTCGTGGTAGTCTACACACAAACGAAGGGAACCATCCGCCTTGGTAGCAAACACAACTGGTGCTCCCCATTCAGAAACACTCCTTCTGATAAATCCCTTCTTCAAAAGATCGCTGACTTGCACCTCGAGCTCTCGCTGCTCCCTTGGTGCCATACGACGAAGTGGCATCACTATAGGTCTGACATCTTTTACCAAATCAATACGGAACTCAATCTCTCGGTGTGGTGGAAGCCCGGTCACTTCCTCGAAAACATCCGGATACTGGCCAACCACGGGCAAACCTGACAACTCACTATGCGTAATGTCGAGGGAGTTTAGAAAACTAGCCAATACCCCCTTACTGGGTAGACCACCAAACACTATCCTCCGTCCATCATCCGCTCTAGCTGTCATCAAAAAGCCCTCACAGTCTACCACCACCCCGTATCTTTGGAGCCAATCTACTCCCAAAATAATGCCAAACCCAGTAAAGCCCAAAACAAAGCAATCACAAACAAACATGCATCCATGACTCGATAGGACCACATTACGACAAATCATGCTAAGGCTAGTCGAACCACCAATCGGGTTCGTTACTACTAAAGGTCTATCGACAATCTCGGGCTCCAATCCCAACCTATCTACCAGGTCACTAGATATGAAAGAACTGGAAGCTCCGGTATCAAAAAAAACTCTAACAGGAACATCATAAACAGAAAGCATACCTTAAATGACGACATTCTTTCCCTTCTCCGCCGCAGTTGGGGCATTCGACGAAGAAGGAATAGCATTAAGGGCGTAGGCTTTCACCATTTGCTTTTCTTTGGGGGGTTGCGGACACTTGTCCTTGTGATGTCCCATTTGGCCACAGTTGAAGCACTTCCTATCCGCTGGCTTGGCCCGACAATTACTAGCATAATGGCCCTTCTTACCACAGCTGAAGCACTCAACATCTTGCTTATTCTTTTTCTTCTGGCCATCCTTAGTCTGATTTTGCTTTCTCTTATTCTGGGAACCACCCTTGCCTCCACCGCTTGCTTGTGGCTTTGGCTCATCTGCGGATGCAACCTCGGTTTTCGGCTTAGGGTAGAGACTTTCTGATCTCAATGCTTTCCCAACAATCGATTCAAACGTCTCATCGATGTGGTTAATAAGCCTTTCCCCCAAGTACTGATCCAAACTAGTTATGAATTTCTCATTCTTCTTCTCGGCAGTATCAATAAGAGATAACCCATACTTCGACAAAGTGTCGAATTCAACAATATACTCCGAGACAGCTCTGCCATTCTGCTTGAGCTCCAAAAATTTCTTAAACAGCACTGACTTCTGAGCAGCTAGAATGAACTTCTCGCTAAAGCAAGCCTTAAACTGCTCCCAAGTAATCTGATCTTCGGGAGTAGCTGCCTTTATAGCATTCCACCAATTCATTGCCCGCCCTTGCAGCTGACGGGACGCTAGCTTTCTCTTCATCGCATCCTCGATACCCAAATCCTCGAAGATACGTTCGCAGCTATCCAACCAATCTTGAACATCCGTGGCCGACTCCGTTCCGTGGAACGACTTCCCACCAAGGCTAGTATAATCCTTATTCAGCTTGGCGAAGTCGACTCTCGGCGCCTGCACTACTGGACCACCACCATTTCCACCATTGGGAGCTGCCCTCTGCACATCCCTAAGCATCTCTCTCATGAGGTCAGTAAACATCGTCCTCATGTCAGCAGCATTCCCATTATTGGCTCCCCTACCAGCACCTCTAGTATATCGGCTCATCGTCAATCTGAAAAAGGAAACGATTAACGACCCCATATTGGTGCTAGTGCAACACGGCTTCATTCTTATACTACTAATAGTATATATATATAGCTTTTTAAAAACCAAAGTAATCACAAATACGCTCTCTCGTATACGTATATTATCTCTCCCTGATAACTTCCCTAGGTTAACTACGCAACCTCGCTCTGATACCAAGTGTGACGGCCCGCCCCGCACCAGCCTGCATTTCCTCCGAAAGTGCGTTGTACACACGCCCGACTAGCACGGGACAGTCGTCAGAAGAAAGGAAAGAAGGGAATTAACTAAACGAGGAACCTGTAGAATGTCTCACAGCGCATGGAGTAAAATATAATAACAAAATACTTGACATAAAACAGGTGAGACAGTGTATAAGCTAATAACTAAAACCAACATCAACATCAGAGCAGCGGAAATCCAAATACAGCTTATTACAACTTTTCAAATTTACTGTCTCTAAACAAAAGAAAGCTAAAGTAGAAGATGCACCACCAATGCCCAAGCAGTGACCTTCAACAACACAGGGAGAATACTATATATATATATATATATTACGTGGAAGTCTCCTGCTCGTCTCCGGATCATCTACCCGTGCCTCTCCAGCTAACCTGTCTCTAGTCTGCTCGTGTGAGCACCCAGAGTAATAAGAGGAGACATAAAACTCTGGGTCAGACATAAAGCCTGGTATGAGCGATAAGCATCTAAACAGAACAATAACAGGTATACTAAACCATACCTGAACCTGCAACCAAAGAGTTAGTACCACATACCGTACAGTACTCTAAGGTGCCATAATAATTAGTGTAAAGAATACGGGGGTGGGGCGTGCATGTCATAATGATAGCAAACAAATCAACCATAGCAACCATCCTCACATCTCTCACTCAGTGCGTAAAGCATACGATGTCCACCACTGTCAATCACTAGACCCATTGAAGTAGTGACGGAGTTCGACTTGTACAACTACTGCTACTACCAAGCTTACCACATGGAGTCATGACCAAATCTTTACAAATGACCCCACTTCATTGGTTTATAGCCCTTTAGTCGTACCGAGGCCACTGTGGCCCTGAATCCGTTCATGTACTTCCCATACATAGTGATCCAAAGTCATAAACATCGACTGCCCCTTGGCACACGTCCCGCAGCAAAGCCCAATCATGAAGTGAACTCATCGATTCCCAACTGGATCCTGAGCTCTAACTTCCCATATTGGACTACCTTTGCATCTCGGGTTATTGGTCAATACTGGGTCGGGTCGGATTCTCCTTCTGTAGCGGTTCGGTTCGGGTTCATAGCGTTGCGTCGGTTCGGGTCGGGTGTTCCACTTCGGGTCGGGTCGGGTGTTCCCCCTCCGGGTCGGGTCGGGTGCCATCTCCCTTCCAGTTCGTGCTTCCGTTCCGATCCGCTCCCTCGTTTCTTCATTTGCTCCGATCCAATTCCTTCGTCTTACTTCAGTCCGAACCCTTCCTCCTTCAGTCCGAGCCCTTCCTCCTTCAGTCGATCCGATCCGAGTCCTTCGTCCTTAAGTCGATCCGATCTCTCCTCCTTTATCCGATCCGATCCCAGTTCAATTAGCGTGGCCTTCCTTTTTGCCAATTGTCTCAAGTGTCCAGTTCCGATCCGATAAGATCCCTTGCCCAGTTCAACTCATCCGATCCGAGCTTCCATATCCGATCCGATCCGGTCCAGAACCTGCACTTTTCTGCAACTCTTCCAGCAAGTATTTTACACCATTCGACGGCGTTTTTGACAAATATAACACTTCTAATCAATCATAAAACACACCATAAAGTCATAGCAACATGTAATAGCAACCACAAACAGCTAAACAACAATTCAAATGAATCAAATTGGATCAAAAGTGGCCAAAACCCCACATTTTCCCATAATCCCACTTAATCATGTTTAAGCACATACTTAGCAAAACTTAATCAAATCGTCCAAATTTTCTAACAGAGGCATAAAATATTATTTTCAAATTTCTAAACATTTTTCCAGAATTTATTAGTGTATAAATTCGCTAATCACCACTAATTACCGTAATTAGTGCAAAAACTATGCAAATCACTCACCTTGGCCACAAAATAAAACACCAAATCTGAAATACTCTCTGTTTGGGTCGAATTCCTATGTATAGCAGCAGCTCCAACCTTGCTCTGTTGCTATTTGGCCTTGTTTTGATGTAGTTTAGGCTTAATCTTCACTAAAAATGTGTTTTGGAGTGGTTTTAGAGAATGGAAGCCATTACTAGGGTCTCAAGAAGGTTTGTGGCGGCTCAAAACATAAATGAGAGTGATTTCCTAACCCTAATCAGCCCTCTTATGCCTCTAAACCCGAAATTCTCCTCTGGGCCTAGTTGCTAATCACCCGGTTAAGCCCAATTAAGCTGTTTTTCACTATCTGAAACTTGTTTCAGCCATATCTCCCAAACGGTGAGCCCGTTTGGCTAATGCGACCACTCTACGAAATTGTAAACCATCATCCGGAGCCAATGGAAGTGGTTTCAGGTCCAAACTCCTTTCCAGTCAAAAGTTATGGCCAAAACAGTGCCAACTAGGTGTAAAATGGTCATTTAAAAATCGGGAAAATCATGAACATGGGAAATGACCACAATAGTCGTCTCCCAAAGTTACATGACCATACGACTTCGTATGTGAAAGAAATAAATATTCTACGATCCTATGATGCGTAGAATACGGGTCGTTACATATAGTGGTTCAGCGTTAACGAGCCTATGTTACCTTTATAATTCGTCTATTCAACAGAGAATTACAACTACAATACTTGAAATCTCTAAACACTAAAAATCAAGTTCCTCTCCAAAATGTTGAAATACACTCAAAACTCACCAAAACTGTGTTCGGGGTCGAACGACAATGGCAGCCAAAATAATGAGCTTTAATAATTTAAGTGCCCAAAAGTCCCTGCTTCTGTTCTTGGGTCGAGTATATATAGGGTCGGGTAGAGTAGTTTGAGTGGGAAAGGTTATGCATGCATGGCAATGGCTCCGGGTTTATAGGGATTTAGTGTGAGTAGGTCGGATCGTGGGACACGTGCCAAAGACCCCGTGTCTTTAGGAGATAGTGGATAGGAACGTGAGTAGCGTTTCTTAGAGGGGTCGAGACTAAACCCGGGTCGAATCAAGTTTGTTCGACCCGAATCCCACGATCCGAAGTCATCGACCTGGTAGCAAGTATTTCTATTCGACCCGAGTATGGCTAGTTTCTTCAGCTTAATCTGGCTTCAACTCAACTCTGGGCTTTTGGACAGGTATGACTCTTGGTTATCTAATGCACATGATTATGTTCACCAGGTCTTTGGACGACCTTGTCACAAGGTAGGCTAACATACTCCCTTTTTTCCTATTCTAGATCTACAACCTCTTTATTGTCACGTACCTCTGCCAACTCCATCGATCCCTCCTCTAAGGATAGGATCTTCTCTTGCAAACGTTTTGGCCTCTCATCTGCTTCTTCACGCGATGTCCCCCTCTTCCTTGTTTTCATTTTTTTACAGTCAACCACCTTCGAAATATAGCGGCCCACATCTTTCCTTTCACCTTTGTTTGGTGCTTAGACTCTTCGACGTTTGTGCCTCACTCCATAAGGCAGACCTAACCATGTCTGGTTTATGGTTATGGATAGAATTTTCTCCAACGTGCTGGTAGTTGTGCTATAAGTTGTTGATCTCTGGTCTATCGCAGTCTATGTGAATCATTTAGGATGTTTTGGTTTGTTTTTTGTCGGGTGTTTTGTTTGTGACTTGACTGGTATACGTGTTAGGTTTGTTTAACTTATGAATGAGGTAGTTTGAGTTGAATGTGCTTGCTATGGATGTTTGAATGTGGTAGGAGGTAGTGTGAGTTGTGGTTGTTGTTTTTTCTTCCGGTTGTTGCTCATTTTGGGATTGGGTTTGTCATATGCTCCTTTGAGCTTTTGTAATATGTTGTGATGTGCCTTAGTTGCGGAGTTGTTTTTGGTTTGCTTCTCTATGCCAAAGCTATGCCACAGCGAAAGCTTACTGCTACAGTGGTAGTAATTGATTTGGTTGGTGTTTATACTTATGTTCGCCTTGCTTTTACTTTGGTGATGTATTGTTCGAGGCTTTAAAGATAAGTGATGTCTTCAGCTATCTGTTTGCACAGTTGGAAGTAACTATTTCTGGTTTCACAATATGATAAGTTGGCTTTTGCCTTGTGTAATTCTCAGCCTATGTGCTGAAGATCATATTGTTTTTTTGTTTTTTCCCAATTGTAACTATTCTATGAAAGTTTGTCACAACCTGCGTGTTGTATGTCAGTTAAGAGTAGTCTAGTCTTATTGTCTATCTCTTGAGCTTTTACCTTATTTAGTGATAATTGCCGGTCTACTCTAAAAACAGTTGGTGGTGGACGATCCACCTTAATAAAACAATAATAGTAATTAGACAAACAGTTTAACTCCTTTTTTTTAAAGCCAAGGGTACTTATATTACATTCAAAAAGAAACAAATAGAGGATCAAACTAGCAACAAATACAACACACACATAAAACAAATACTTTACAAGATACACATGCCAGGTCGATCAAAAAACAGAACAAGCTACTAACAGATACATTAATTAAGATATAACAAGCTAAACCCTGAAAAACATAAAAAAAAAGCAAATTTCAGAAGTTTCTGACACCGTATCCATGTTGACAAAACAACATGCAGAAAGACATACTTCTCGCAAACAAAACCAATCTCCGCAATTCTACCAGCAAGATCCACTGCAAGTTAAAACATCAAAACCGCCATAGCTTGGGAAAGAAGAAAGCCAAAAGCATAACTACTATTTTCACACGAAACCTCAACTACTGAACTGAAAACCTGAAAACACTTCACCAATAAAGAAAAACCAGAAAGCCTACCCATCAAAAGCCCCAGAGCATAAACCATAACTAAAACTGGCACATACGTAGGTGTTGATTCATGACGTTTTCGATTCATGACAACAAAATGGAGATTAATGAAGGTCGTATCGCAGAGCTAAGTTCATGTATATATAGTTGTGTTAGAAATGTGTTAAAATCTATCCTCACAGTATAACACAAATGCACACACACACAAACACACACACACACACACACACACACACACATATATATATATATATATGAATTTATGAATAGAAAAAAGCATTACTGGATTGGTTTAACCTAACCAATCGACTGGTTGAAAACTGACCAGTCGACTGGTCAGGATTCCATAGCCCAGTAACGGCTAGTTTCTTTTCATATTTTAAATATATGTGATTTTTTCAGTTGACCAGTCGACTAATGGTTTTCCTAGCAGTCGACTGATCAGAAATAATAGTCATTTTTATGTGAAGAGTTGCTTTCTTTCATGAAGATATTCCTCTTCATTTATGAACAGAAATGGATGTAATTCTTGGCTGAAATTCATCGTGAAAGATTACTACTATTCTACTATTATACATACACTGCAAACATGAATTCCAAATCATCGAATCTTACTTATTCTGTTCTAAATTCCAATTACATCTCTATACTCACCGCGTTCTAAAAGCTCTCTCTAATTCAAGTTACTTGTTGAATCTTTGAAGTTATTTCATATCTCTCGATTTAACAAGCAACATAATTCCTTCAAACTTCATATACACATCTAATAATTGAGGATAAGATTATAGGAAGGGTGTACTTAATTGTGACTATTCAGTATTGATACAAGAACACATTCAGAAGTCAAAACTCTTTGTAATTGTGAAGTCCTATGTTGGTGCTCAGGCGGGGACATCCTTGTTGGTGCTCGGGTGTATTGTGACCTATTCCTCCGGGTTAAGAGAGGGTGTGTTAGTGAATTCCGAAGAGGAGCTTCGGGACTGGACGTAGGACGGGAAGTCTGAACCAGTATAAAATTCCCGGTCTCTTTACTTATTGTATTTACTTCTTATTTGTGATATATCTATATAACTTATGTTTACCTGGATAACTATTGTAGCTTACTAGTTAACTTATCATATACAATTCCGCTATATCCATATAAAGATCCTACTTTAGTCGTTCACCGACTTTTCATTTGCTATCAGAGCACGACCATCATTTAACTGTAAAACTGTTATTTGATACATTGTTAATATGGATAGCAATACTAGTACTAGCAGTAATATTGGATATACTGAAGGCCAATCTACTGCAAGGCTACCCTTTTTCAATTTCATGAATTATAGTTATTGGGATACTCGTTTGAGAATATACATGCAAGCAAATAGTTTTGAAGCTTGGAATATTACACAGAAAGAATATACACAACCCACTACACTATATACTGAATGGTTTGCATTTGAAAAAGCAGGGGCTACTGCCAATGTTAAAGCCATGAATATGTTGCATTGTGCCTTGGATAGAAATGAGTTTAACTGGGTTTGTATGCGCAACACAACATATGAAATCTAGCGAACACTCAAAGTAACTCATGAAGGAACTAGCAAGGTCAAACAAAGCAAGATATACATGCTTAAAAACCAGTTTCAAAATTTCAGAATGAACGAGAATGAGTCTATAAATGATATGTACTCTCGTTTTCAAAATATTTATCACTCTTTACTAGGATTAGGAGAAAAATACTCTAATTTTGATATAGTTTCAAAAATATTAAACTCTTTGACAGATGAGTGGGAAAGAAAGGTATTAGCTATTGAAGAAGCTAATGATCGTTCAGTCATGAAATCCGAAGAGCTAATCGGTAATCTCATGTGCTATGAAGTAAATTTACAGGCAAAGAAAGCACATGTTCAAGATAATAAAATTTAGCTTTCCGTGTTGAGAAAGATGAGTCAGATTCAGACGAAGAAGATATTGCATTTGTAGTAAAGAACTTTAGTTTATTTTTAAATATAGAAAAGGCCAAAGTAAGAATATGAAAAATAATTCAATAAAAGAGCCTGACCCAGCCTTGGCAAAATGTTTCAGCTCTCACAAAACTAGACATTATCAAAAAATTTATCCAAAATTGAAGAAGAATCGCAACAAAAAGGAGAGATCAAAAGGACGAGCTTTATTATTCACTTGGGATCACTCAGATTACTCATCTTCTGATAGTGAAGCGATAGTGACAACGAACAAGCGAACGTATGCTTAATGGCAAAGGATACCGAGGTTAGTGACTTTACTTATGATGAATTAATAGAAATTAACATGAAAATTTTAGAATCTAGAAATAACTTTAAAAGAAAGTATAAACAAGCAAATAAAGATAAAAAAGAACAAAAATTGAAAGAGACTTATTAAAAGATGAAAAAGAGATTTTAAAAGATGAGATTAAAAAATTATGAGAATCTCTATCAGTAGCAAATTCTCAAATTTCTATGTTGAGTCAAGAAATTGAGACTCAAAAGGATAAAAATGATATACTAGTTTCTTAGAATCATGACTTGAATACTAAGGTTAAAATTATAGGATTAGAAAATTCTAGCTTGAAAGTTAAATTAGATAGTCTTTCTAAGAATGTCAGTAATTTTAATAAAAGTAGAGAAAATTTATCTAAGTTATTAGAAAATTCTCAAATGGTTTCTAGTAAAAAAGGACTAGGATATGTTCAAAAAGTTAAATCTAAAAAGAAATCTAGTCCTAAGAAATCTAGTATTAAACTGAAATAAAAAACTAGACATTGCTACTAAGAAGAATTCTTCAAGAAATATTAGTATATGGGTTCCAGAAACCAATAATATCTTGATTAGAAATAAATATGTTAAGAATTTCTTAGATACTGTTCACAACAATATTAATTATATTTTCAAAAAGGACTCTGAACCTTCTTGGGTTTGGTTTCCTAAGATTTAACCCTTAGAACCCTAACGGGGGCAGTGGGTACCAATAAAATTCTAAATTATTTTTTGTAGTTCCCACTCAACAAAAATAGAGGAAAATAGATACTCGACAGTTGTTGCTCAAACACATGACAGGAGATAAAGAGATGTCAACCAATATTATCTACTTCAAAGGAGGAAATGTCACATTTGGAGATAACTCCAAAGGATATATCATCGACAAAGGCGATGTGAGCAATTACGATATATCTAATTCACCTCTTATTTTTGATGTTTTATTAGTTAAAAATTAAAACATAATTTGTTAAGTATTAGTCAATTATATGATAAAGGTTTTAAAATATCATTTTTCGAAAATAAATGTAGTATTTTAGATTCAAACCAAAATCTTATTTTTGAGGAAACCGAGATAAAAATATTTATATTTTGAATATGGTAGTTAATAATAATCCAAGTATGTATTTACTAGCCATAGATAATGATCCTTGGTTACGACACAAACGATTTTTTCATATTAACTTTAAAACGATAAACAAGATTTCTAAAAATGAAATTGTAAGAGGTTTACCGAAAATAAAATCCAAAACTGAGAATTTGTGCAATGTTTGTCAACTTGGGAAGTTAATTAAATCCTCTTTTAAATCTAAAAAGGTTATATCAACATTATAACTGCTTGAATTACTACATATGGATCTGTTCAGACCAACTCAGGTTCAGTCCATAAACCATAGTAGATATGTGTTTGTAATTGTTAATGACTTTTCAAGATATACTTGGACCATGTTTTTAAAGAATAAAACTGAAACTTTTGATCTTTTTAAAATATTTGTCAAACAAATTCAAAATTCGACGGATTTAAAAATAAAGAATATACGAAGTGATCATGGAGGAGAATTTGAAAATGAGATATTCGATTTATTTTGTCAAAAGAAAGAATTTTTTTCATAATTTCTCTTTTCCTAGAACTCTACAACAAAATGAGTAACATAATGAAAAAATAGAGCTTTACAAGAATGTGCCAGAACACTATTAAATGGAAGTATACTACCAAAACATTTTTGGGCTGAAGCAGTTGCAATGCCTGTTATGTTTTGAAACGTGTTTCCATTCAACCTCTCACTAAAAATACTCCATATGAACGTTTCACTGGAAGAAAACCAAATATTTCGTATTTTAAAGTTTTTGGTTTAAAATGTTTTATTTAAATACAAATGATCAGCTTGGAAAATTTGATTCAAAATCCGACGAAGGAATATTCTTGGGATATTCTGAGCGTAACAAAGCTTATCGTATATAAAATAAGAGAAGCAGTAAAATAGAAGAATCACTTCATGCTTTATTTGACGGAAATTTTATTCAAAATTCTTTTAATTCAGATATTGTGAAAAATAACTCTTCTCATGACGATGATATTGAAATATATAGAGAAGATGAAAACATTGTTCATAATAATACAGAAAATCAAGATAATATTGATAACAATAACCAAGATAATCAAGTTAATGAAGTTAGATCTCCACCAAGAATATTACGAGACCATCCGACTCAAAATATCATTGAAGAATTAACTTCAAATGTAAGAACAAGAAGTCAGCTTAACTTAGTAAACAATGTCGCTTTTTTATCAAATATTGAACCCAAAAATAAAAAAGAAGCATCAACAGATAAAAACTAGATAATTGCTATGCAAGAAGAATTAAAACAGTTTGAACGTAATGAAGTCAGGGAATTAGTTCGAAGACCAAGTGATCAAACTGTCATTAGAACAAAATGGGTTTACAAAAATAAAGTAGACGAATTGGATAATATTACTAGAAATAAAGCTAGGCTTGTAGCACAAGGGTATAACCAAGAAGAAGGCATAGATCATGAAGAAACATTTTCCCCTATTACTCGACTAGAAGCTATTCGTATTTTATTAGCATATGCATGTTTTCACAACTTTAAACTATAACAAATGGATGTTAAGAGTGCTTTCTTAAATGGTTATATTAAAGAGAGAGTATACATTGAACAACCTCCACTATTTGTTCATGAAAAATTTCCTGATCATGTTTTCAAATTTAAAAAGGCACTCTATGGTTTGAAACAAGCACCTCATGCTTGGTATGAAGGTCTCAAGAACTATTTATTAGATTCAGGATTTCAAATTGGAAAGGTTGACCAAACAATTTTTATTATGAAAGCCAATAAAGATATTTTAATAGTGCAAACATATGTCGATGATATTATTTTTGGATCAACAAACGATAAACTATGTCAGGAATTTTTGAAAATAATGACAAGTGAATTTGAAATGTCGCACATAGGAGAACTATCTTACTTTCTGGGTTTACAAATTAAACAATTATCAGATGGAATTTTCATTAATCAAGAAAAATATTGCACTAATATAATAAAACGTTTTGGAATGGATCACACTTCAAGTAAACCTACACCAATGAGTACGACGACACATTTAGATAAAGATGAAAATGGTAAAAGTATCGATCAAGTAATATCAAAGCATGATAGGTTCACTTCTGTATTTAACTGCTAATAAACCGGATATTATGATGAGTGTTTGCTTATCTACTCGTTTTTAAGCTAATCCAAAAGAATCACATTTGAGGGCAATAAAACGTATATTACGTTATCTTAGCAGCACCAAAGATTTTGGACTTTTCTATCCGAAAGATTGTTCCTTCGAATTAGTTTCATATAGTGACGCTGATTTTAGAGGATCACGGATGGATCGTAAAAGTACAAGTGGAACTTGTCACTTTATCAGTAAATCACTTATATCTTTGTTCAGCAAGAAACAGAATTGCGTTTCACCATCGACATGTGAAGCTGAGTATATATCTACGGCACTAGCCTGTGCTCAAGTAATATATATACACTAAGCACTAAAAGATTTTAACGTTAATTTAATTAATTCCACAATTTATTGTGACAATAAAAGCACAATAAACTTATCTAAAAATCCAGTAAACCATTCTAGAACTAAACATATTGATATGCGACATCATTTCTTGAGAGACAATATTGAAAAACAAATCATCAACTTAGAACTTGTAAACTCAGAAAATCAATTTGCTGACATATTTACTAAACCCCTATTAGAGAATACTTTCATAAGACTTCGAAGAGAATTAGGAATTGTTTCATATAAAGTTCTCTGAAGACTTATACTATTCTCGATTATTTTATCTCATAGCATGTATTCTTTTTTATCGATGACAAAGGGGGAGAATAATGTATCAATTTAATTGGTTATATGCTTATATATATACTATGTGCTAACATTTTTGTTACAGGAAGTCACACGGTAAGTATATACTATATTATAAACTAATAAAATGTTGCAGAGTTTCAGGGGGAGCTAAATATATATATATATATATACACAAGCATACATTCAGGGGAAGCAATTCAACATTTCACCAGGATGCGATATGTTGTCATCAATCAAAAAAGGGGGAGAATGTTGACTCATGATGTTTTCGATTCATGACAACAAAGTGGAGATTAATGAAGACCGTATCGCGAAGCTAAGTTCATGTATGTATAGTTGTGTTATAAATATGTTAAAATCTATCCTCATAGTATAACACAAATGCAAATTTTTTAATATATATATATATACATATATATATATATATTAATTTATGAATAGAAACAAGCATTACTGGACTGGTTTAACCTAACTAGTCGATTGGTAGAAAACTGACCAATTGACTGGTCAGGGTTGCAGAGCCCAGTAACGGTTAGTTTCTTTTCATATTTCAAATATATATGATTTTCTCAGTTGACCAGTCAACTAGTGGTTTTTCTATCAGTCGACTGATCAGAAATAATAGTCATTTTATGTGAAAGGTTGCTTTCTTTCATGAAGAGATTCCTCTACATTTTTGAACAGAAATGGATGTAATTATTGGTTGAAACTCTTCATGAAAGATTACTACTCTTCTACTATTATAAATATACTTCAAACATGAATTCCAAATCATTGATTCTTACTTGTTCTATTCTAAATTCTAATTTACATTTCTATACTCACCGCATTCTAAAAGCTCTCTCTATTTCAAGTTACTTGTTGAATCTTTGAAGTTATTTCATATCTCTCGATTTAGTAAGCAACATACTTCCTTCAATCTTCACATACACATCAAATACTTGAGAAAAATATTTTAGGAAGGGTGTACTTAATCATGACTATTCAGTGTTGATACAAGAATACATTCAGAAGTCAAAACTCTTTGTAATTGTGAAGTCCTGTGTTGGTGCTCAGGTGGGGACATCCTTGTTCGTGCTCGGGTGTATTGTGACCTATTCCTCCAGGTTAAGAGAGGACGTGTTAGCGAATTCTGACGAGGAGCTTCAGGACTGGATGTAGGAAGGTAAGTCCGAACCAGTATAAAATTCCTGGTGTCTTTATTTACTACATTTACTTCTTATTTGTGATATATCTATATAGCTTATATTTACCTGCATAACTATTGTAGCTTAGTAGTTAACTTATCATATACAATTCCGCTATATCCATATAAAGATCCTACTTTAGTCGTACACCGACTTTTCGGTAGGAAGATATATATTGTATTTATTATTCCTTATAATAATAAGTATCACGAACCACTTTAAAAACCGGTCGGCCTTAGCCAAAAAACAGTTCCCCAAAGTTCATGTGATGTATATTGGAGAAGATAGGGAATTCACCACTTCATGAGTTTATCAATCTATTTTGCTGTAAATTGCCTTTCTCTTGTCATGCTTAATTGGTTCTTACGTATTTTTGTTGTTGGATCATAATATTTCATATCTTAGAAATTCCATTTGACACCATTATTCTTCATTGGCTATAGTTTTTGTACCATTTAAGTTTCTACCGCTAAAGTCTATCCTCATCGCTTACATAAACTTGAATTTCTCATCCACTTTTATTTTCTGTGATTGTCTTCATTAATCCAACTTTCAGTTTTTGTAAGTGTGCCATTTTATTGTTTTTTCCTTTTTTTCTTTTTATGTGAGGTTGCCAAGGATTTATGCTCCTTGATTTTTCCTATTTTCTATCACATGTTTCATCGAATGTCTTTTCTCTCCCTTATTTTTTCCTTATCTAAAAATAAATGAATATTTTTATGGAGTAATATGCACATACAAATAAATAATTGAAAGATTTAAGTGAATCTGAGTTATAGTGATGAACTTAGGACAATGTTATCCTTAATTTTATTTTGTCATATACTTTTTATTTAACCATGTCTTTCGATGTTATCAAAAGTACCATAGGTAGGCTTACTGTTTCACGTAGGAATGTTATATATAGACTCATCTCCTTTGAACAATTTTAGATATTATTAACCCTTTGGCATAATGGGTTACTCTTACATTGATTCTTCCCTTCCCAAATTTATCCATCAGGTAATAGGTCTCTTGCTTCAAAGCACATCCGTTGTGGCTTATACTTACCCTAAATTTGATAGTCAAAGAATGAACATAGGAGAGGCCTTCATTCAATTGACATTAGTTTCATTTTAATTCTGTGCATATTCTATATATTGAGAACTCGGCCACTTCTCTCTGTGACCTTCACTTTCTATATTATTTTCAAGAGATTTTGACCCTAACTATGCATAATTCTATTGCATTTAGGTGGAAAAATGTTCTTCACACTCACCCTTGAAAAATCTGTCCTTATTTAGGCTAATATTTCTTGATCTCTAATGTTGATGGGGGTTCATTCCTTTCTTTCATGTTGCTAATATACCTCTTTTCCTTTATTTCCTTTTTCAAGACAAACTGAACTATGCTAACTCCTTTCTTTAGCTCTTCTTTTGCTTTTAATAAAGAGAAAAGTGACCTCTTTATGGAGCAAAGGTGTTGCAATCCTTAAAAAATGGCATTAATTAATTAACTAAAGATACAAAAATAACTTCTCACTTACCGATGAATCATGACGCGAGTCCGAATTGATGTTTCAAATTAAAAGGGTATAAATATCGCTATAGTAAGAATTATGTTATTTTTATATCTTTCTTTCAAAAACTACCTGCATTGCCGTTAACCTTAAAAATGGATCGCCAATACCCAAATATAAATTAAAAGCACCAATCCAGATAATTAACAATACAGAAATATAGTAAAGTCCAACAATAGAAATTAGACATAAGAGTTTTCATTGTGGTTTGTGTTCTCAGGATGATGTCCATTTCTATCACTTTTTATTATGATTGTGCTAATTAGATCTCCTTAGATCTTAACAAGTTACTATAGATCTAAGTTTCAAATATTTAAAGATGTTTTGAAGAAATAAGCGTTGAACAAGAAAAGGTGTCTAGTAGAGTACTGACATCTCCAGCAAGATCCAAAAGATTCTTCCTTTTCTGGTTGTCGAAGGTCCACTATTTATTGGAGAGCCGACAGGTATTTGCTCAAAAGCCAAGTTGCAATAGAATCCAGAAGCTAATACGTCCATGACTCGCAGAACTAGCCGAGTCATTTATATGACTCGACACCGAGTCATGACTATGACTCGCTGTCAAGGCATATAGTTAGGCTATTTTATACCTTTTCCTGTTGAGTTGTCTTCCACCTTCCCATTGAGTCATCCCGTCCAATATTGTGACATTTTAGAATAGTTTGATAATCTATCCTCATGACTTCTCCAAGCCATTTATGTCTAAATTACAATTCATCCGGTCTCATCCAATCCTTATCCAAATTAGATGAAATATCTTCAGTGAAATGTTGTAACAACCCGCCCGGAATGGGCCTGAATTTCGACCGAGAAAAGGCTCATCGAAACTTAGAACCATTCTAAATGGGTTGTTGGTTCCTGTAAGGAATTACATTTGCATAGATAATATATGTATACACTTCGAATGGAAACCTCACACAACGGAAAGAGAAAATATATTACTGAAATAAGATGTACCACTTTATAAAAAAATCATGGAATTCCAACACAACAGTCAAGATTACATTTGTTCCATAGGCACATCAATAGATTCAGTCTCAAAAGCTTCCATAAGAAGTATAGTAATAATAATTAATAAAAGCATGACATCTTCATGTTCGTCTTCAGCCTCCATCCTTATTTCATCCATGGATTCTACCCCACGTACTGACCTGTTCGATATGTTAAGGAGAGGGGTCAGAACATAAAGTTATGTGTGACTAAAATACAGTGTTTACTTAAAGTCCATACCCTAGTTTTTAGTAGGCTACATATGTGAAGGTATGTCTATGCAGCACACAACATTCACACAAACATCAAGTATATAACCAATGAGGTGGATATCCAAGTCAATCGCTCATTAGTGTTTTTAGGGTAAAGACCCAATGAGGCAAGCATTCTTGGTCACTTATGTCCCTATTAAAGGTGGATAACTAGGATCGCTTATAACCCTGAGGCGGACCTAGCCCCTTAAGACCCCATCATAATACGTCAACGTTCTTAAGTCTATACTCTCAATTTTAATATGGGAAGTAGTATTGCGAACATTACTACTTAACTGATATTACGGTAGAACACCTATGTTGCTTAAGACTTCCCTTAGCTAGTTGGTGAGCATGCAATGGCCATGTATCTTTTATATACCAATCCTGTCCCTAGTTGAGCCCTTACAAGCTTCTAGAGGAAGTGGACATCCCCCGTGAACTACCCTGCTCTGTTACCACTTATGCCTAACCACTTTTAGAGAAGGAGGAACATACACTTACCTCTAAGCTAATAAGGGTGGGTCCTATGACTTTGGTTACTCTCCGAGGAATAAACCTTTGGAGGGGATCCTAGTCCTAACCACTTAAGACCCAAACTAGATAAGAAATGAGTCTGCCACTCAAGACCTTCTCAAGGTGTAGTAAACCTGCCTATTTTCACATAGAATAGACTAATATATGTAGTTATATATACACACACACACACTAGAACTGTAACATTAAACCATATACCTTTAGTTGCTGGATATGTCGGGCAGTTCCGAGCAGGCTTCTACTTTAAGTGGGTTTAACCTCATGTCATAATGAACTAAGTTTGAATGGCCCATGACACCCAAACCTCTCACATTGGTTAGGACTACTTGTGGTTGCTGGATTTTCTGGTCGGTTCCGGGCAAGCTTACACCACAAATGGAAACTAACTTCATGTCTATGTGTCACTATCAATATATGTAAAGTCATTCTATACACACACAAGCAATCAATATATATGTGGGGACATTTCAAATTCGAGTTCTATCCAAATCACATTTATTACATTGACTACGTTGATTACGCTATATTAATATAATAATTATAATGAATAAATAATGCTTAATGTTCGAATGTAGAGAGAACATTCTAACGAGACAAAAATTGCCAACTTGTCTAAAGTAAGGTATACAAGTTAATTTTTCCATACTTTGACCACTACAATTTAGGCATGATGGCATAATAACACAACAACAAATAGCTGTGAACGGAAAACACACATACATACAAATTTCAACTTGCATCCTAGGCTTATAAGAATGATTTTAATAGTGTATCAAGAATAGAGTATAATATACACATATATTCATAAATATATAAATGTATATTTATAAGCTCCACTTTATCTAATTCACCCCTTTTGGTGTATTTTTAAGCAACACCCCTTTTGGTGTATTGCACATAAAAATATTTACATTTGATATATTTCAAGCATGAATACATTTGGATTTAAAATAAAACCCAAACCTAATCAAATCATGGAACAAACCAAATTCAAACCCTTTCAGGTTACAATCAAATGTTTACATAAGGGTAAATTACACAAAGTAGACACACAATAACCCTTTTATTCTTAATTCAATATTAAGATCCAAAATCCCCAAACCTAAATGTTGACAATTCTTACGCAAATATAAAATAGAGGATTTGGGATTTTTGTACTAATGTTAACGTTGCCATATCCTCTTAGGCATAACTATCAACATGCTATTCTATTAAAAAATAGAATATGCCTAAGAACACAATATTCCACTCACAGATCTAAAAGGGAGAACAATCAAATCCTTTTTTGTAGATTCAGATCTGGATTTTTCCTTCACGATAAACGTGCTCCAATCCTTCTAATATACATGTAAGAGTCATCTTTAAAATCTTATGCATATGTAAAACTAAATTCCAGAATTCATAATAAATCTATATGAACTTAGACTAGAGGGAAGATAAGAATAAAGGTTAGAGGAATGGAAGATAAATTCCTAACCTTTGCTGGAATTCAGCAATGGTTGAAAGATGATATGGAGGTAGATGAAAGAGAGTAGCTAGGGTTTTATTGTGAGATTCTTAGGCCTATATATAGTCGCTTGTGTAAGTGTGAGCCATTGGATTATTCAGATGTAATCCTGGCCATATACTTATATATATTCCCTTAGGAAACCCTAACCAAACATAGATTATTGGGCCTTTCAACCGCCAGGCGTTCGACCGGCGGCGGATACCCTTTTTAAGGGCGGTCGACCTCCTGGTCATTGAAACGCCTAATGAACATATATGGCGCTGAGGTGTTTAATTGAATAATACATTACTTTATTTGCTAATCTCTTTACTTAGTTAAAATATTTTCTATCCCCTTTATCTTATCCTCAATATGAAAGTCAAATTTAACTTTATTTATTTTAATATATTTTGGATATATATTACTAATCTGATTATATATATATATATATATATTTCTCCGTTTACTCTCAAATTTCATTTGCTTGTAACTTCTTCACACCTTCACCATTTTCAGCGTATTATATATGAAAACGATTCAGAATTGCGCCATGAATCCAAATAAAAGATTTTCTTAGCGAAATTCTTAAAGCTGCAAAAATCTCATTTTCCAGCCTTATTATTAGATGGTTTATTTTTATTTGTTGTTAATATTTATGTATTTTACGTAGTGTTACATTCTCCTCCTTAAAATAGACTTCGTCCTGAAATATGTTTCAAGGGGCAAAAAACCCAACTCGCTCAAAACATCCATGTTATTTTTAATTCATCCACAAACTCCCATGACTCGCAGTGGTTATGAACTGCAGATCCACTAAAGTGAGCTCTATTCTAGCGTGCAGGTGTAATAAGTGATGCAATATGTATGCAAAACATCCTAATTATGCATATAACTCGATATGAGTGCGCTTGTGCAATGGTGTTGCATCCATTTCCTAACATCCAATCTAGCAATCACGATGCATCCATAAACGTTATTTTAAGGAAAAATTACTCGAGAAAAGCTCTGGGTGAGTCTGTCTCATCTTGTCCTCGGTCTCCCATGTGCTATCGACATGATCATTTCCCCGTTGTACTCAGACGAGGTGAAAATTTTTATTACAGAGTCTCTTGATTCCGTGCTCTACAATCCTTACAATGGCACGGGACACCCTGGACTCCAACTCGAGTTTTTCTATGTCCCCAATTTCATCAAGCTCAAGTCTAATAGCAGAATCATGAAGGCATTTCCTTGGATGAGATACATGAAAAACATTATGGATTCCCGATAGAAGCTCTACGAGATCCACTCGATAAACCAAAGATCCTATCTTATCGATGATGCGAAATGGTCCAATAAATCTGGGAGCTAACTTCCCAGTCTTCTCAAACCGAACAATCCTCTTGAGAGGGGATACTTTTATGAATACCAAATCCCCAACAATAAACTCAAGTTCCCTTCTTCATTTATCGTCATACAATTTCTGACGGTCTTAGGCTGCCTTCATTCTCTACCTAATCAAGTATATCTTCTCCATGGAATCACAGATGAAGTCTTATCCAAGTATTACTTGTCAGTAGTTTTCAACCAACAAGTTGGCGATTTTCATGGCCTCTTGTAAAGTGCTTCAAAAGGGGCTATACCAATCATCATTTGAAAACTATTGTTATAGGTGAACTCTACGAGCGGTAGGTGCTGCTGCTAAACTCCCCCAAATTCGATGATGAAAGCTTTGAGCAAGTCTTCCAAGATCTGATTTTCTCTTTCTGTCTGGCCATCAGTCTATGGATGATAGGTTATGCTTAGGTTAAGGGTCGTTTCCAAGACTGCTTGTAGGCTTCTCCAAAATTCGCTTGTGAATAAGAGGTCTCTATCACTCACAATACTCGATGGAATACCATGTAATCTGACTATCTCTTTGACATATAATTGGGTTAACGAGGCTGCAGTCCTTGTCTTCTTGACTGGTATAAAATGTGCACTTTTGGTTAAACGATCTACCACAACCCAAATGGCCTCATTACCCCTTTGGCTTCTTGGAAGTCCATCTACAAAGTCCACGAAAATATATTTCCACTTCCACATGGGGATCTCTAAAGGTAGTAATAACCCTCCGGGATTCCCTAGCTTCGCTTTCACTTTTCGGCATGTCAAACATTTAGCCACGAACTCGACTATATCTCTCTTTATTCTTCCTAATGGAGATTCCTCTTCATATCTTAATACGTTTTATCCCCACCAGAGTATATGGTCATTTTTGACCTATGACACTCCTCTAAAATTTCTTTCCTCAGCCCATAATCCTTAGGGACGTAAAGTTGTCCATACCTAAGTAAACTTCCATCATTGCCAATTGAGTGGGGAAAGATCTCCCTCTTTCCCACTTTCTCTCTTAGGCTCCTTAATTCTTCGTCAAGGTCTTGTGTACTTCGAATCCTTTCTTTTAGAGTAGGTCTAATTATCATGGCTCCAAGATAGAAGTGGTTAGCGAGGGTCACAAATTAAAATTATAGAGAAACTCTAATTACTTCTATTATGAGATCACATTTAAAGTTGCATGTTTTCTACTTAACGCATCTGCCATAACATTCCCTTTTCTGGGGGTATACTGAATCATGAAATCAAATGAGGCAATATATTCCATCCACAGTTGTTGCCTCAAGTTTAGGTCATGTTGATAAAATAAATACTTTAGGGACTTATGGTTGGTGAAAAGTTCAAATTTCTCCCCTAAGAGATAATGTCTCCATATTTTGAGGGCGAAAACTACAGCGGCTAACTCAAGGTCATGAACCAGGTATCTTTTATCTGGATCCTTAAATTGTCTACTAGCGTAAGCAACTACTCTTCCTTCTTGCATAAGGACTGCTCCTAAACCACTCCCACATGCATCAGTGTAAAATGTAAACAATTTTGAACCATCGGGTATAATCAGGACTGGTGCGCTAGTTAACATTCCTTTAAATTCATAAAGGCTATGTCACATTTATTACTCCAAGAAAACACCAAATTCTTCTATGTTAGTTGAGTTAAAGAAGTAGTAATCTTTGCAAAGTCTTTAATGAATTTCCGATAATATCCGGCCAATCCAAGGAATCTTCTCACTTCCGTAGCATTCCAAGGTATCCTCCATTCCTTGATTTCCTCTATCTTTGCGGGGTTCTACGACCAAGCCTTCACTCAATACAATGTGTCCTAAAAATCTAACTTCTTCCCTCCAGAAATGGCACTTCGAGAATTTTACTTTCAACTAGTTCTTCCTTAATATCCTTAGAACTTGTCTTAAGTGATTTTCATGCTCTTTATGGTCCTTTGTAAATATAAGGATATTATGTACGAAGACTACCACAATCTTATTTAGAATGCCCCTAAACACTCTACTCATGAGGTCAACAAAGAAGGTGGGTGCATTCGTTAATCCAAAGGGCATAACTTCCCATTGGAACAATCCATCCGGTGTCCTAAACACAGTTTTGTCCTTACCGTCCTCCGCAATCCTTAACTGGTGAGATCCAGTAGCGAGGTCTAAATGGGAAAATACTTGGGCTCCTCCCAAGTGGTAAAAAAAGTCATCGATTCTAGGTAGGGGATATCTATTCTTCTTGTCAAATTATTAAGTTCCCTATAATCCACACAAAGTCTTAAAGATCCATCTGCTTTGGTGGAAAACACAATAGGTGCACCCCATTCCAAGGTACTTCGCCGATTGAAACCTTTTTGTAATAATTTTGAAATCTGCTTATCCAACTCCCTTCTTTCCTTAGGCGCCATATGCCTCAAGGGTAGTGCTCCGGGTCTAGTGTCCTTCTCTAGTCAATACGAAAAGAGATTTCTCTGTGGGGTGGAAGTCCCGTGATTTCCTCAAAGACATCTAAGAATGCACATACTATAGGGACCGAAGATGGTTCTTCTGAATTAAGGGATAAGGAATATAATAAGGCTTTATCCTTGTTCCTAACATTATAAGAAATACTTAGGCTACGTCCTTCTCGGCTCCTAAGACGAACGATTCTCTTATTGCAATCTAGGACGGCCCCATAAAATGACAGCCAATCCATACTTAGGATAAAGTCATACCCCATAAAATCCAATGCATACGTTTTGCAAAGGAGCTCAGCCTTCTCGACCTTCAATACCAGGTCTTTGCAAAACAACTCAAGTTACTTAAATCCTCCAATAGGGTTGACCACCTCTATCGGACTATCAGAGATAGACATGGGAAGGTTCAACTCTGATAGACATGGGAAGGTTCAACCGATTAACTAGTCTCTTAGAGATAAAAGAATGAGTTGCTACGGAATCGAATAACGTGTGTATAGAATTTCCTAATACAGAAGTTATATACATTCCTATGCGGGTTGCCCTTGGTCTTTTGGGGGTCGGTTTTGAACTGGTGCTGCCTCTATTGCATAGTTTTGACCGCTTCGGATGGCTTTGGGCATTGGGCAGTCTCTAGATAGGTGTCCTTCTTCATGACAGTTGAAACACTTTCCTTTGAATTCCTTCTTTGCTAATGAAGTCCTACAATCCTTGACCTCATGGCCCTTGTGGTTGCACCTCGTACAAGCCTTTGTTTCCTTTTTGAATTTACCCCTTTCTTGTTGTTCTTACACCATTCCTTCTTCATATTCTTGTAGGAACTTCCTTCTCCCTTCTCGCCTTCTTTATTTTCCTTAGAGGCTTCAGTCGTGCATAGGATAATTGTCTCTACTAGGGTTTCAAAAGTTCCCTCAAATGTTACTTGGGCCAATAAAGTTTCCTTGAATGGGGAGTTCAAACCTTTCACAAACTTCAAGGCTTTGTTCAAGGGGTGTCTACCAAACCTCTTCCAAACTTACTCAGTTCAGTAAATTTGGCTATATACTCTTGCAAGCTCAAGCTCCCTTACTTGAGGTGAATGAATTTCTCCAACTAGATAGTCATTTCTTCCTGTGGCAAAAACTTTGCTTCGAAACGATTTTGAATTCGGCCTATATAAATATTCGGCCCTCGTTTTCTCTGGATACTAAATTCCACATTTCAAGGGCCTCCTCTGTAATACCCCATAATTCTATAACATTAAGTTTCGCAAATTAAAGTATAATTAAATTTTAAAATAAGAACCAAGGGAAACGAGTTGCGCCATTGCGTTCGTCTCGAAATTCTGCTTGGAAACAAGTTCGAGTTTTCGAGAAACGGAGTCCGTATAAGGGAGATATGACCCTTCGAAGTTTTAAGGATTTTCATAATAGAAAAACAGCTCGAAATTCGAATTCAAATTCGAATTCAAAACCCAGAACAGGCTGGGCAGGAAATTTCCCGCCCAGGACCAGGTCGACCATAGTGTCGACCTCCCAATGACCAGGTCGACCATAGTATCGACCTGGGGGTCGACCTGGTGCTGAAACCCAGTTTTGAGCCTGGGTTCATTCTGATGTTTCTAGTCTCGTTTTCAGTCTAGATTCGTTCGCCTAATCCTATATAAACAGCCCCCTAGCCCCATTCTCTTTACACCATTTTATTCTCTCCTTATGCTGCCTCTGGAATAATTGAAATAAATAAATTAAATAGAACATGAAAACTATTCTTGAAGACTACGGCTAGGAATTGCATATTGGAGATTCAAATAAAGTTAAAGCTTCAAGAAGGGAAGCAAAGGCTAATTCAACGGCTTCGAGCAATGTCGCGTGAATCATAGCAAATTACCTCAACGTTATCTTATTATCCTTTTCTAAAACCAATCAAGGTAAGTCAGTTACTTTTTCGATTTGAACGTCTAGATCTGTTTGTGGCATGTAATTAAATGGATATAAGAATATGCCAGATCCTCTCATTTGAATCTGTGCTTGTATATGCCTTTGGATCTAATTAAGAACTATTGTGAGTAATTACCGATGAGACTGTGCCTATGCCTATGATGTTGAAAACTATTGTTAATGGCCTAAGACTATGACTGTGAACATAAGGCTATGCCTATGCCTATGACCGTGAACATAAGACTATGCTTATACCGATGACTATGAACATAAGACTATTGCCTACGACCATGATTCATGACTATGAGATTATTGCCTATGATTATGAACATAAGACTATTATCTATGACCATGACTTTGAAATTATTACAGTTAATTTCCTATGACTATTTAGGATAATTGCCTAGGACTATTTTGGTTAATTATCCATGACTATTGTGGTTAATCGCCTATGATTCATAACTATGAGGTTTCTACCTATGACCATGACTATGACTATTGTGGTTAATTGCCTAAGATTATTATGGTTAATTGTTTATGCCTATAACACTATAGTTACAAACCATGTTGTACACCGAACTGGCAATTTGTTGGATCTCATACCTAGGGTGTGACTTGCTTAGTTTATTCCTATTCGCTATTTTGTACACCAAAACCACTGGATCCATTATCCTTGTATTTGGCTCGCTTTTGCATGCCTATTCTTTTATGTCAATTCTCATGTTTATCCTCTATTCCCTTTTTAGTTTCATTTCATGATTATTTAGAAAACTTGTGAAATCATGGTATACGTACATTATGAATGCGGGGTTATTTGGGTATAACATGAAATCTACATTATTTGGCATAAATTAGAGCATGTATTATAACATGACCATTAGATGCAATTTGGGGGTAATTTGACGTGAATTGTAGAAGATGTAATTTGATATATTGAATCTAGTATTGACTAGTAACCTAAGCTTTAGGCATAAATTGTAAACTAGAGTATCGAATCTAGTTTTGACATGAACTGTAAATGGGAATACTAGATCTAAATTGGCATAAAACTGCAAGTTGGGTTAATTGATAGGTAAATCAAGATTTGGGCCTAGAATATAGGTATGTTAGTGGGCATGACAAATAAATATGATATAGGCCAAATTTGTTTAAAAGAGTTGTTAGCAATTCACATATCGACAAAAAGGATAAATATGTAAATCTAGGAAAGACGATTATGCCTAACCCGAGGTTAGATTGAGTTACGGTATAAGACTGCCCGGAACCGCCCGGCAAATCCAACAACCATAACAATACCTATCTAATGTGGGTGGTTAGAGCATTGAGCTCGAAAGGACCCGAGGTTAGACTGAGTTGCGGTGTAAATCTGCCCGGAACCGACCGGCACATCCGGTGACCGCAACAATATCTGTCTAATGTGAGTGGTTGGTGCTTTATATGAATAATTTAAAGCTAAGAAACAATTAAGCTTGAATGGGAGGGTTAAGTCCATAGGAACACTTAACCAACTTAACCTGTTAACAAGACAAGACTTGTAGGGGTTAAATAACCGTTATAACATGTTGACTAGACAAGTGGGTGAGGTTAACAAAAGGTTTAACCGTTATAACATGTTAACTAGACTAGAAGGTGAGGCTAAGTAAAATACACTTAGTCAATTTAACAAGTTAACTAGACTAGAAGGTGGGGTTAAGTAAATACACTTAGCCAATTTAACATGTTAACTAGACTAGAAGGTGGAGTTAAGTAAACTCAGAACACTTAGCCATCATAGTGTGACAAATGAACAAGGTTAAGTTAAAACATGAAGGGACAATACTTAACCATTAGAACATGTGAATTAAACAGATGTTAGGGTTAAGTTAACTAAGGGAACACTTAACCAGTACAAGATGAAGGGGTGGGGATAAGTAATAAGAAATACTTTGCCAATATAACTTGATTTGTGGTAGGGTTAAGTCAACATGAACTACTGATAACACTTAACCAGTTTAACATGACAAATGAATGGGTTAAGTTAACTTGAATTGACTAATGACACTTAACCAATCCAACTTGACGAGAAATAGAACTAAGTAGTAAACCTTAGTTAAGAGGACTAAGTTGTAAACCTTAGTTAAGAAAACGACGGTTCAGGAAACTAAGTAGTAAACCTTAGTTAAGGGAACTAAGTAGTAAACCTTAGTAGAATACGAGAAGGAGCGAATGTCCATTTTATCTTAAAGAAGTCTCCATAGAACTAGGGTACGAAGCACGCGGCTTCGAGGGGACATGAGGATACTCTTGGTATCCCTCTGTGAGGCTGCAGATGATCCGCCTGGGCTCACAGAGGTTAAGGTCTGCGTTAGAAGAACCGAGGGAATGCCTTGGTTGCAATATAAGGCAACCTAAAGACTAGGATGGACCAGCGTGATTCGGCGAGACCAGTAGCCCTGTGATAGCAACTCGTCATCTACCTACCATCTTGAGTCAGTCGAGATACGTACTGCGGAAAGGTGGAGAACTCCAAAAGACCATATACTTGCTATCTAGTTATGGGTGTAGATGGCGATAGGTTATTGGGGGCATAGAGGGCCTGCGTATAGTTCTCATTTTTCAAGGTGTGCCTTTCATTAATTGAGGGAGGGGTCAAGTGGGACCATAGCCACTGGAAAAACAGACCTTAGCATCTGCATCGGCTTATATCTGAAAGCTCCCGACCGAGTTCCGTGTTTCTTGATTTGCCCTGCCATGAGACCCGGGTCGCACATATAGAGGACATGTGCATCTAGACAGCGATAACGATCCATGACACGTACGTGGGGAAAGTCTAGGAACATGTACCACTCTGGGTAGTGTGTCCTAGATTAGGGGCATCGTTTGGTAGGTAGCATAATCCCTAGTTGGACCTAGGTCGCGTAATCCCTAAAATCTGAGAAACGTTCAATAGGTAGCATAAACCCCAGTAGCCCTGTGTAGCGAAAACCCTGGTTGGGTCTAGAATGCGCTCGATAAAAGACCCTAGGTTAGACCTAGGTAATAAATAATAGATGTACACCGGAAACAACCACAATTGTGGGGATTGGGATCACGTATCTGTTCTTATCAGTTTATATAGATTACTAGTTAGGTGGTGCAGGGATATAGAAATTAGAATAACAAGGTAGTGGCGAAGCAGAGAAAGTATAGAAGTGCATCCAATTTATCTTACGTTATCATATCTTGTGCTAACCTTATGATTCCCGTCATCATGGTGTAGTCTTGTATTCAGTTAATTAATGCCATGTTGCTTTTTACCTGTTCACATGCTGAGAGTTACTGAACTTACCAGACTTTATGTCTGACTCTGTTTTCTTTCGCTTTCTTGTCTTCCGTCCCCCCCAGGTTCGCAGGGAGGGAATATTACTACTTAGTCCAATTTTCTTTCCAAGCTGAAGATTAGTCGAAGTTTTGCTTGGATTCTCTTTTCCATTGCTATGGCTGGCTCACGCTACATTGGAGAATACAAATGTTATTTTATGCTTCTTTATTTTGTAAGACATATATTATGGTATTGGAAAATAACTGTTGTACAAACTATTTGATCAATAAAGTAAAGTTCTATTTTCCGTTGTTTTAATTTTGTTTGTCTTGTAATTTGTCGGTATCTTTTACCTAGAACTCTCCACTGAAGTTAAGGCATTCCTTTGTGAGTGACCTTAACGGATGTGGGGTGTTACACGTGGTATCAGAGCTGAAGTTTACCAGATCAGATAAAAGATTTGAAAAAAAATATATTTTCAAAACGGTGTTTAATGAAGAATTTTTCAAAAGAAAAGTTTTGTTTTAAAGGCATATTCCCCAAAAGCCATACGCACTATCTTCTGATCCTCTGTTTGAATTCTTGTCCCCTTCTTGATTGAGTCTTCGGGGCTCCTGGCTTTCTGGGAGGTAACCTCATCGCGGCACGGTTCCGTAGGCTTGATAAGACTACGATACCTATCGAAGGGAAAAGTAGTGCCCGACTCCCATCTATAGCCATAGTAGTTTCACCTACAGCTAGTCTTCTTTCAAGCTTTGAAGGATTTTCCGTGCGATGGAGGCAACTTTTGAGAAACTTGTCAATATGATTACACAGGAATAGTAAAGATGAGGATGAGGGAATTTGGTTAGGGAGCTCAACACAAGGATGAGAAATTCATGGATATAAACTCGACGCACGAAGAAAGAAGGAATTATAAAACCTAAGACGAGAGGAAGTATCTTTTCCATGGTATAATGGGGCATATAATTAAGGACAAGGGCAAGGACGTGGGACTGGATTTTCAGAAGGGCAAGTACATGCTTTCACCACCAGAATACCTGAGAGAGAGATAGTAAAAGTCTTTGTTGGAAAAGTTTAGCTTTTCGTTTTGATCAACCAGTTAGTACTCTTTTGATCTTAGCGCTTCGCATGTGTTCATATCTACTTCCATAGTTGAGTCTCTGCAGCTTAGTACTTGTATAGTAGAAGATCCCATTAGTGTCTCAAATCCAATTGGTGGTTCAACCTGTTTACCTTTGGTTTGTAAGGATTCGAGAATAGCTATATTAAGTGTTGAGCTTAAGCGTAACGCTTATGTTTTTGGTTCCATGGGCTATGAGTTGATTCTAGGCATGGGTTGGTTGGCTAGTAATTCTGAAAGGAGGGTAGTTAGACTTTTGACTTGCCTTGGAAATACCCTCGAGATTTCGTGTAAAGAATCAGTTAGGCTTAGCTAGCTAGAATTGTTTAATGCATTTATCGACGATTTGCAATCCGTTAGGGTAGTCCATGAGTACGCAGATGTTTTTGATTAGGTTAGGAGTTTACCCCTAAAACGCGGGATAGACTTCCGCATATATCCAGTTGACAATGAAAAGCCATCTATCCGATCAACGACAGTTTTGGAAATGGAGGTCAAGAAGCTTCGCAATCGTGAAGATTAATTAGATAAGGTACAGAATAGTGAAGCTCAAGAAGATGCGGCTTAGAAGACTGAAGACTAGATACACGCATCATACCCTTTTTCTTAAGGGTACATCCTTGATCTCTTTTTCTAGGAATTCTATGCATACTTTCTAGCTTTTAAGGTATATCCTCTAGGGCGTATCATCGATCCTTAGGTAGAAGCCAATGGATGTAAACATGTATTTGAAACATGTTATGATTGATGGTTGCAAATGGTTTCTCGTGGATGCATATACACATCATAGGCGCTAGAACGACTCTGTCACTTTCATATTGCATTCACATATATGTATTTGCTTAACGGATTTAACTTGATATGTTATCATATGGATGTTGCATATGGATGAATGGCTATGCACACATGTAGTATTTACATAACTAGGGATGCTTGCATACATGATTGGACGCATGGCACTGACATAATTCGCATTAAGGAGGTCAACTGAATCAGTAGACCGCCTAATTTTGCATTAGATAAAGACATATACACACACTATGCATATGAACATGAAAGCATTAGAAATCTTTTTATGGACAATGAATGCCCGTGATTGAATGGTTGAGTAGATGGATGATTGGATGATAGGATACATTCTTCCTAACTTGAAGATTTCGGGGACGAAATCCTTTTAAGAGGGGGAGAATGTAACACCCCGTAATTCTGTAACATTAAGTTTCGCATATTAAAGTATAATTAATTTTAAAATAAGAATCAAGGGAAACGGGTTGCGCCATTGCGTTCGTCTCGAAATTCTTCTTGGAAACGAGTCCGAGTTTTCGAGAAACGGAGTCCGTATGAGGGAGATATGACCCTCCGAAGTTTCAAGGATTTTCATAACAGAAAAACAGCTCAAAATTCGAATTCAAAACCCAAAACAAGCTGGGCGGGAAATTTCTCGCCCAGGACTAGGTCAACCTGGGGGTCGACCATAGTGTTGACCTCCTAGGGACCAGGTCGACCATAGTGTCGACCTGGGGGTCGACCTGGTGCTGAAACCCAGTTTTGAGCCTGGGTTCATTCTGATGTTTCAGGTCTCGTTTTCAGTCTAGATTCGTCCGTCTAATCCTATATAAACAGCCCCTAGCCCCATTCTCTTTACACCATTTTATTCTCTCCTTATGCTGCCTCTGGAATAATTGAAATAAATAAATTAAAATAAAACACGAAGACTATTCTTGATGACTACGGCTAGGAATTGCATATTGGAGATTCAAATAAAGTTAAAGCTTCAAGAAGGGAAGCAAAGGCTAATTCAACGGCTTCGAGCAACGTCGCGCGAATCATAGCAAATCACCTCAACATTACCTTATTATCCTTTTCTAAAACCGATCAAGGTAAGTCAATTACTTTTTAGATTTGAACGTCTAGATCTGTTTATGGAAGGTAATTAAATGGATATAAGAATATGCCTGATCCTCTCATTTGAATCTTTGCTTGTATATGCCTTTGGATCTAATTAAGAACTATTGTGAGTAATTACCGATGAGACTGTGCCTTTGCCTATGACGTTGAAAACTATTGTTAATGGCCTAAGACTATGACTGTGAACATAAGGCTATGCCTATGCCTATGACTGTGAACAAAAGACTATGCTTATGCTGATGACTATGAACATAAGACTATTGCCTACGACCATGATTCATGACTATGAGATTATTGCCTATGATTATGAACATAAGACTATTATCTATGACCATGACTTTGAAATTGTTATAGTTAATTGCCTATGACTATTTAGGATAATTGCCTAGGACTATTTTGGTTAATTATCCATGACTATTATGGTTAATCGCATATGATTCATAACTATAAGGTTTCTACCTATGACCATGACTATGACTATTGTGGTTAATTGCCTAAGACTATTATGGTTAATTGTTTATGCCCATAACACTATAGTTACAAATCATTTTGTACACCGAACTGGCATTTTGTTGGATCTCATACCTAGGGTGTGACTTGCTTAGTTTATTCCTATTCGCTATTATGTACACCAAAACCATTGGTTCCATTATCCTTGTATTTGGCTCGCTTTTGCATGCCTATTCTTTTATGTCAATTCTCATGTTTATCCTCTATTCCCTTTTTAGTTTCATTTCATGAGTATTTAGAAAACTTGTGAAATCATGGTATACGTACGTTATGAATGCGGGGTTATTTGGGTATAACATGAAATCTATATTATTTGGCATAATTTAGAGCATGTATTATAACATGACCATTAGATGCAAATTGGGGTAATTTGACGTGAATTGTAGAAGATGTAATTTGATATATTGAATCTAGTATTGACTAGTAACCTAAGCTTTAGGCATAAATTGTAAACTAGAGTATCAAATCTAGTTTTGACATGAATTTTAAATGGGAATACTGGATCTAAATTGGCATAAAACTGCAAGTTGGGTTAATTGATATGTAAATCAAGATTTGGGCCTAGAATATAGGTATGTTAGTGGGCATGACAAATAAATATGATATAGGCCAAATTTGTTTAAAAGAGTTGTTAGCAATTTACGTATAGACAAAAAGGGTAAATATGTAAATCTAGGAAAGACAAATATGCCTAACCCGAGGTTAGATTGAGTTACGGTATAAGACTGCCCAGAACCGCCCGACAAATCCAACAACCGTAATAATACCTATCTAATGTGGGTGGTTAGAGCATTGAGCCCGAAAGGACCCGAGGTTAGACTGAGTTGTGGTGTAGGTCTGCCCGGAACCGAACGGCACATCCAGTGACCGCAACAATATCTGTCTAATGTGAGTGGTTGGTGCTTTAAATGAATAATTTAAAGCTAAGAAAAAGTTAAGCTTGTATGGGAGGGTTAAGTCCATAGGAACACTTAACCAACTTAACATGTTAACAAGACAAGACTTGTATGGGTTAAATAACCGTTATAACATGTTGACTAGACAATTGGGTGAGGTTAAGAAAAGGTTTTACCATTATAACATGTTAACTAGACTAGAAGGTAGGGCTAAGTAAAATACATTTAGCCAATTTAACATGTTAACTAGACTAGAAGGTAGGGTTAAGTAAATACACTTAGCCAATTTAACATGTTAACTAGACTAGAAAGTGGAGTTAAGTAAACTCAGAACACTTAGCCATCATAGTGTGACAAATGAACAAGGTTAAGTTAAAACATGAAGGGACAACACTTAACCATTAGAACATGTGAATTAAACAGATGTTAGGGTTAAGTTAACTAAGGGAACACTTAACCAGTACAAGATGAAGGGGTGGGGTTAAGTAATAAGAAATACTTAACCAATATAACTTGATTTGTGGTAGGGTTAAGTCAACATGAACTATTGATAACACTTAACCAGTTTAACATGACAAATGAATGGGTTAAGTTAACTTGAATTGACTAATGACACTTAACCAATCCAACATGACGAGAAAGAGAATTAAGTAGTAAACCTTAGTTAAGAGGACTAAGTTGTAAACCTTAGTTAAGAAAACGACAGTTCAGGAAACTAAGTAGTAAACCTTAGTTAAGGGAACTAAGTAGTAAACCTTAGTAGAATACGAGAAGGAACGAACGTCCATCTGATCTTAAAGAAGGCTCCAACGAACTGGGGTACGAAGCACGCGGCTTCGAGGGGACGTGAGGGTACTCTTGGTATCCCTCTGTGAGGTTGCAGATGATCCACCTGGGCTCACAGAGGTTAAGGTCTGCGTTAGAAGAACCGAGGGTATGCCTTGGTTGCAATATAAGGCAACCTAAAGACTAGGATGGACCAGCGTGATTCAGAGAGACCAGTAGCCCTGTGATAGCAACTCGTCGTCTACCTACCATCTTGAGTCAGTCGAGATACGTATAGCGGAAAGGCGGAGAACTCCAAAAGACCATATACTTGCTATCTATTTATGGGTGCGGATGGCCATAGGTTAGTGGGGGCATAGAGGGCCTGCATATAGTTCTCATTTTTCAAGGTGTGCCTTTCATTAGTTGAGGGAGGGGTCAAGTGGGACCATAGCCACTGGAAAAACAGACCTTAGCATCTGCATCGGCAGATATCTGAAAGCTCCCGACCAAGTTCCGTGTTTCTTGATTTGCCCTGCCACGAGACTCGGGTCGCACATATAGAGGACATGTGCATCTAGACAACGATAACGATCTACGACACGTACGTGGGGAAAGTCTAGGAACATGTACCACTCTGGGTAGTGTGTCCTAGATTAAGGGCGTCGTTCGGTAGGTAGCATAATCCCTAGTTGGACCTAGGTCGCGTAAACCCTAAAATCTGAGAAACGTTCAATAGGTAGCATAAACCCCAGTAGCCCTGGGTAGAGAAAACCCTGTTTGGATCTAGAATGCGCTCGATAGAAGACCCTAGGTTAGACCTAGGAAATAAATAATAGATGTACACCGGAAACCACAATTGCGGGGATTGGGATCACGTATCTGTTCTTATCAGTTTATACAGATTACTAGTTAGGTGGTGCAAGGATATAGAAATTAGAATATCAAGGTAGTGGCGAAGCAGAGAAAGTATAGAAGTGCATCAAGTTTATCTTACCTTATCATATCTTGTGCTAACCTTATGATTCCCGTCATAATGGTGTAGTCTTGTATTCAGTTAATTCATGCCATGTTGCTTTTTACCTGTTCACATGCTGAGAGTTACTGAACTTACCAGACTTTATGTCTGACTCTGTTTTCTTTCGCTTTCTTGTCTTCCGTTCCCCCCCCAGGTTCGCAGGGAGGGAATGTTAGTACTTAGTCCAGTTTTCTTTCCAAGCTGAATATTAGTCGAAGTTTTGCTTGGATTCTCTTTTCCATAACTATGGCTGGCTTACGCTACATTGGGGAATACAAATGTTATTTTATGCTTCTTTATTTTTTAAGACAGATATTTTGGTATTGGAAAATAATTGTTGTACAAACTATTTGATCAATAAAGTAAAGTTCTATTTTTCGCTGTTTTAATTTTGTCTGTCTTGTAATTTGTCTGTATCTTTTACCTAGAACTCTCCACCGAAGTTAAGGCATTCCCTTTGTGAGTGACCTTAACGGATGTGGGGTGTTACATCCTCTTTCAAGTGCCAGGTCGCAATTCTCCTTTTTATTTCATCGGGCCAGCCAGTAGCTTCGAAAATTCTTTTGTAGTCTGTTACCCATGATTGGGCATGAGTAAAACCTTCCTTTCCAGTGAACGTTTTCCCTCCAAGATTCGCGAAGTTCTTATAGAAGCGAGAAAAGTTAAAGGCTATCACAATGGAAGGATCTGTAGGTGCCATTGGGGCGGGATTAGCAACAGGGACTTGTTCCATAACTATCATCCATCAACTATCTGAAAAGAAAAGGATGGATCCTTTAGTGGATACTCATGAGATAGTATATAAGCCGAAAAGGAAAGAAATTGATAAAGTTGCCTAGTATAGATGCGTATGCTTATTGGGGTAAATATATTATATATATATAGTTTGAAAAACCTTTTCAAATTACAAATACGCCTCTCATACGTATAATTTCCCTATAATCGGGTAACCTAGGCCCTGATACCAATTGTAACAACCCATCCGGAATAAGCCTAAATTTCAACCCAGAAAAATCCCATCGAAACTTAGAACTATTCTAAATGAGTCGTTTTTCCTGTAAGGAATTATATTTGCATAGATAATATATGTATACACTTTGAATGGAAACCCCACATAGCGGAAAGAGAAAATATAATACTGAAATGAGATGTACCACTTTATTAAAAAAATCACAGAATTCCAACAAAACAATCAAGATTACATTTGTTCCATAGGTACATCAATAGATTCAGTCTCAAAAACTTCCACAAGAAGTATAGTAATAATAATTAATAAAAGCATGACATCTTCATCTTCATCCTTCATACCTATTTTGTCCATGGATTCTACCCCACCTATTGACCTATTGGATATGTTAAGAAGAGGGGTCATAACATAAAGTTATGTGTGACCGAAATACGGTGTCTACTTAAAGTCCATACCCCTAGTTTTTAGCAGGTTACCTATGTTAAGGTATGTCTACGCAGCACACAACATTCAAACAAATACCAAGTGTCTAGTCAATGAGGTAGATATCCTAGTCAATCGCTAATTAGTGTTTATAGGGTAAATACCCAGCGAGGCGGGTATTCTCGGTCATTTATGGTCCAATTAAAGGTGGATTCTTATTGTCGCTTATAACCCTGAGGCAACCCTAGCCCCTTAAAACCCCATCCTAATACATCAACGTTCTTAAGTCTATACTCTCAATTGTAATATGAGAAGCAGTATTGTGAACGTGACTACTTAACTGATATTACAGTAGAACACCTATGTTACTTAAGACTTCCTTTAGACAATCGGTGAGCATGCAATGGCCACATATCTTTTATATACCAATCATGTCTCTGGTTGAGCCTTTACAAGCTTATAGAGGAAGTGGACATTCCCCGTGAACTACCCTACTCCGTTACCGCTTATGCCTAACCACTTTTAGAGAAGGAGGACCTGTATACTTACTTTGAATCTAATAAGGGTGGGTCCTATGACTTTGGTTCCTCTCCAAGGAATAAACCTTCATTGGGGATCCTAGTCCTAACCAATTAAGACCCAAACTAGATAAGAAGAGAGTCAGCCACTTAAGATCTTCTCAAGGTGTAGTAAACCTGCCTATATTCACACACAATAGACTTATTTATATAGTTATATACACACATACTAGACCTATTACATAAAACCGTATACCTATAGATATTGGATAAGTCGGGCGATTCCAGTAGGCTTCTACTACAAGTGGGTTCAACCTCGTGTCATAGTGTACTAAGTTTGAATGGCCCATGTCACCTAAACCTCTCACATTAGTTGGGCCTACTAGTGGTTGCTGGATTTGTCGGTCTGTTCTGGGCAGGCTTACACCACAAATGGCAACTAACCTCATGTCTATGTGTCACTATTAATATATGTAAAGCGATTCTATACACACAAACAAAAGCAATCAATATATATATATAGGGACACTTCAAACTCGATTTCTATCCTAATCGCATTTATTACGTTAATATTATGTTAATTACATTGATTACACTATATTAATATAATAATTATAACGCATAAATAATGCTTAATGTTCGCATGAAGAGAGAACGTTCTAACGAGACAAAAAAAGTTAATTTGTCTAAATTAAGGTATACAAGTTAATTTTTCCATATTTTGACCACTACAATTTAGGCATGATGGCATAATAACACAACAACAGATAACAGTGAATGGAAAATACACGTACATACAAATTTCAACTTACATCCTAGGCTTACTGGAATGATTTTAATAATGGATCAAGAATAGAGTATAATATATACATATACATATACATACATATATATATATATATGTATGTATATTTATAAGCTCCACTTTATCTAATTCACGCCTTTTGGTGTATTGCACATAAAAATGTTTACATATATATTTCAAGTATGAATACGATCGGATTCAAAATAGAACCCAAACCTAATAAAATCATGGAACAAACCAATTTAAACCCTTTTAGGTTACAATCAAATGTTTACATAAGGGTAAGTTACACAAAATAGACACACAACACCACTTTTATTCTTAATTCAATATTAAGATCCAAAATCCACAAACCCAAATATTGACAATTCTTATGCAAACATAAAATAGAGGATTTAGGGATTTTGTATTGACGTTAACGTTGCTATATCCTCTTAGGCATAACTATCAACATGTTATTCTATTAAAAATAGAATATGCCTAAGAACACAATATTCCAATCACAGATCTAAAAGGAAGAACAATAGAATCCTTTGTTGTAGATTCAGATCTGGATTCTGACTTCGTGATAAGCATGCTTCAATCCTTATAATATACATATAAGAATCATCTTTAGAATCTTATGCATATATAAAACTAAATTCCAGAATTCATACTAAAATCTATATGAATTTAGATTAGAGGGAAGATAAGAATAAAGGTTAGAGGAATATAAGAGAAATCACTAACTTTTCTGGAATCCACCAATAGCAGAAGGATGATATGGTGGTAGATAAAAGAGAGTGGCTAGGGTTTTATTGTGAAATTTGAGGGATTATATACAGCCGCTTGTGTAAGAGTGAGCCGTTAAATTATTTAGATGTAATCCTGGCCATATATATATATATATATATATATCCTTAAAAAACCTAACTAGACATAGATTCATTAGGCCTTTCAGCCGCCAGGCGATCGACCTAGGCAGTCGACCTGCTGTTGACACCCCTTATAGGGGGCAGTCGATCTCCTGGTCCCTAAAACGCTAGATGAACGTATATGGCCCTGAGGTGTTTAATTGAATAATACGTTATTTTATTTGTTATTCTCTTTCTTACAGAAAATATTTTTTGTCCCGTCTATCTTATCCTCGGTTTGAAATTCAAATTCAACTTTATTTATTTTAATATATTTTGGATATATATATATTACATATCTGATTATATATATACAACGTTTTACTGTCAAATTTCATTTGCTAGTAATTTCTTCACACGTTCACCTTTTTCAGCGTATTATATATGAAAACGATTCAGAATTTTGCCATGAATCCAAATATAAGATTTTCGTAAACAAATTCTGAAAGCTACAAAAATCTCATTTTCCAGCCTTATTATTAAATTGTTTAATTTTATTTGTTGTTAATATTTATGTCTTTTACGGGGTGTTACAAACGTAGAAGGGTAGATGAGTCAAGAAGTAGAGTCATGGTGGATAGTGAATTGACTTGTATGTGTAACAACCCGGATTTTTGGCCATTTTAATTTGAATATTTAATTTTGTTTAAATATTTTAATTGGAATATTTATTGATTTTGATATTTAAAATTGAGTTCAAACATTATATTTTATAATATAATTAAAACGAGCTCGGAAACGACGCGGTAGTTCGAAATTTTCGATTTGAATTTCAATTGAATATATAGGATCCGATATAAGTCAGAATTTCGTGAAACGAGAAACGTTAGGATCGAATTGACAATAATTTTCTAATGAAAGAGAAAAATCGAAATTTCGTTGTAAAAATTGTAAGTTATGTCCAATTCAATTTTTAAAATAGTCGCTATGGACGATTTCGTTTATTTAATATATTTAATAATGTTTTCTATATAAATTTCGATATCGGTTGACTCGAACCTTTTGATGCTGAATTATAATTTGAAATCGAGTAAATTTGAAAAGAGGTACTTTTCCATTCGAGCATATTTGTTGATAACAATTGATTTATTTTTGAATTTAGTAGTTTTGGGATTTTATCAAATAATTTCCAACTTGTATGTATGTATGCAAATGCTAGAGCTTGAACTCTCGTGTACAAAAGTAAACAAGCGGGACATGCAAAGTGGTATACAACCATCATATGGTGAACGTTTAAAATCCCAAGTGTACACGAGCTGATCAAGTAGACAACATATGTGAAGCACGTAAGGAATAAATAACGATAATCAAGCGTATAGGATTTTTGCAAAGGAACAAACGGTATATATATTACAACAACAAACGAGTTTTCCCGACCAAACCAATAACAAAGCCAAGTACCAAATTAAATACACTAGAAAAAAAGAGCTCTACTGGAATGCAATGAAAATTACATTTATTTGATAGATAATTCGGCTCATGTATCATACAAACAAAGAAGAAAATGAGAAGGGATATCTATATTATCAGACATCTAATTCACATGCATCAAATCTTTTGTCAAGCCTAATTGACAAACTTGCATACTAACGTGAATATTACTAAGCCAATGATCAATAAATAAGAACAGGAAATTAAATAAATAAACACAGTAAGGGTAGCTTCTTTCCACGTTCATATTTACAATATCTTTTGGCAAATCAAATATGCATACTGACGTACACACAACAAGATAAAGTAGCAAAAAAATAAAGTAGGTAAAGAAAAAAATATACATTGACAGCTTTTTCATACTCCAAATAAGATCTTTTGGCCAAGACTTTTCACATACACTTGCTTCTGTTCATGCATGTGCTTATGTCCCAAGATTTATTGCCGAACCGAGTTTCCAAACTATGTTACCGACATGAACCCACCCTTGCACCAAAACTTTGTCAAATCTATTCGAAAACACCATGACAATACATTGCTATGGGACTACTCACGAACAACTTGCCTAGCCTATACTCCCAGTATCACATCATTCCTATTTGAAAGAACAACTCATGTCTGAAGCCCTTAAATCCATCAACACAGAGTGTTTTCCCTTCAAATCCTCCCACTTCTGAAAACCAATGCAGCAGCTATGGCATGAAGTGAACATACATAGCCGATACAGACCTATGAACAGACATTGATCTCATATTCAAGTCCCCTTTTCAACTATAAATACCGCTGTTTTACTTCCCAAACCAAGACAAGTTCACTTTGTTATGTTTTTTCACTTCACAATTTCTTCAGTGGTAACCAGAAATACCAAATAAATCACGTATGAAAATATAAGCCATCTGATTCTTTTAAAACACTTGATCGACCAATTTATTCACCAAATTTCGAACTATAAAATATAAAAGGGTGTGAGATCTGCACGCTAACCTCATGTTGTGAAATTAGAAGTGACGCTGTGTGACGGCCCGCCCCGCACCAACCGACATTTACTCCAAAGGTGCGCTGTACACATGTCTAGTTAGCACAGAACGGGTCGTCAGAAGGAAAAGGAAGAAGGAAATGAACTAACAAGGAACCTGTAGAATGTCTCACAGCGCATAGAACAAAATATAATAATAACATATTTGACATAAAACAGAAGAGACAGTGCATAAGCTGAAAACCAAAACTAAACATCATGGCAGCGGAAATTCAAAATACAGCTTATTACAACTTTCAAACTGTCTCAAAACAAAAGCAAGATAAAGGAGGTACACTACTAATGCCCAAGTAGCGACCACCAACGACACAGGGAGAATGTGTGTGTCTATATATATATATATATATATATATATATATATATATCATACGTGGAAGCCTCCTGCCCGCCTCCGAATCAGCTACTCGCGCATCACCAGCTAACCTGTCTCTAGTCTGCTCGTGTGAGCACCCAGAGTAATAAGAGGAGACATAAAACTCTGGGTCAGACATAAAGCCTGGTATGAGCGATAAGCATCTAAAGTGAACAATAACAGGTAGACTAAAACATACCTGAACCTGGACCTGCAACCAAAGAGTTAGCACTACATACTGTACAACACTCTAAGGTACCATATCAAACAGTGTAAAGATACGGAGGTGGGGGAGGTGTGCATGTCATAATAATGGCAAACAATCAAACATAGCATCCATCCTCACATCTCTCACTCAGTGCATAAAGCATACGATATTCACCACTTCGATCACCCAACATACCTTGCTACGATCACTCTGCCCCATGAAGTCATAAATGGCTTCACTGCACTGATAACATAGCCACTAATTCCTCGCTATGTCCACTTGCCCCATGGAGTTATTCACCCCATCTGCGCTGGCTCATAGCCTTACCAATCCTTACTATGTCCACTTGCCCCATGGAGTTGTTCACCCCATCTGTGCTGGCTCATAGTCTTACTACGCATCACCTTGCCCCTCAGGTCATAATGACCCTACTGCACTGATAACGTAGTCTTTCTACCATCACCTTGCCCCTTAGGTCATAATGACCCTACTGCACTGATAAGTAGCCATCATTCATTTTTTGGTGAATCGAAGTTATGAACGTCAACAACTCCTTAGCACACGTCCCGCAGCAAAGTCCAACCATGAAGTGAACTCATTGGTTCCCAACTGGATCCTGAGCTCTAACTTCCCATATTGGACTACCTTTGCATCTCGGGTTATTGGTCAATACTGGGTCGGGTCGGGTTCCTCCTCAAGCTATCAGTTCGGGTCGGGTATTCTCCATCGGTTCGGGTCGGGTCCTCCTTTGGTACGGTTCGGGTCGAGTATTTCTCCTTGTGTCGGGTCGGGTGTCATCCCCCTCCAGTTCGTGCTTCCGCTCCGATCCGCCTCCTTATCCTTCACATGCTCCTATCCGATTCATCTTCATGCTTCCGCTCCGATCCGCCTCCTCATCCTTCACGTGCTCTGATCCGATCCATCCTGCTCTATCCGCTCCGATCCTCCTCTTTAATCCGATCCGATCCCAGTTCAGTTAGCGTGGCCTTCCTTTTTGCCAATTTTCTCAAGTGTCAGGTTCCGATCCGATCGGATTCCTTGCCCAGTTCAACATATCCGATCCGAGCCCCATATCCGATCCGATCCGAAACCTGCACTGTTTTCTGAAACTGTTCCAGCAAGTGTTTACGCCATTCGACGACGTTTTCGACCATTCTAACTATTGAAACCAATCACAAAGCATTTCATACAGTCATAGCCACATGCATAATCAACCACAAACATCAAAACATCAATATGATAGGTTAAAATGGATCAAACATACCCAAAATCCCACATTTCCCCTTAAGCATGTTTAGGTGAAACTAATGATAGGATTAGCAAAACTTAACCAAATTAACCCAAATTCATATCAGAGGTCTAAAATATCATTTAAGAATTTATGAACATTTTTCCCGAATTTTATCATGCTTAAATTCGCTAATTAACACTAATCACCCCTAATTAGCCATAATTAGTGCAAAACTATGCAAATCACTCACCTTAGCCACAAATAAACTAAGATCTGAAATAAAGCTTTGATTTGATGTGAATCCCAATGCTAAACAGCAGCTCCAATGTTGCTTTGATGTAGATCTTCCTTGATTAGAGGTTGCTAAGCCAAATCCTTGACCAAAAGTTGATTTGGAGGTGATTTAGAGGTTGGAGGCCATTTTTAGGGTTCCTTGGTGTTAAGTGGAGGCTAGAAAACTGAAATGGAATGATCCTCTATCTCATTTCAGCCTTCCCATAACCCTAATCCCGAAATGGGTTATGGGCCTACTCACTAATCACCCTATTTGGCCCGGTTAAGCAGTTTTTCACATTTCAAACCTTATTTCAGCCATATCTCCCAAACGGTAAGACCGTTTGGCAATTATGACCATTCTACGGAAAGGTAAACCATCAAACGAATCCAATGGAAGTTGTTTCAGGTTAAAATTCCTTTCCAATCAAAAGTTATGGCCAAAACAGTACCAACTAGGGGCAAAATGTTCATTTAAAAATCGACAAAAATCTTGAACATGGGAAATGACTCTAATAGATGTTTCCCAAAGTTACATGACCATACGACTTCATATGGGAAAGAAATTAATATTCTACGATCCCCCGATGCGTAGAATGCGGGTCATTACACTCTCCCCCCTTAAGAAATTTCGCCCCCGAAATTCCCTAATCCAAACACACACAAAGGTCCCGCATGCCTATCAATCATAAAACAACAATCAAACATGCAAAACAAGTAAAATAAGTCTATCCTAGCATGCGGAATAACTAAATCGCAAAGTAAATCTTACCAGGCAAAGAGTTCTGGATATGCCTTCCTAATGTTCTCCTCTGTCTCCCAAGTACAATCATTCTCGTCCTCGCCCCACTGAACCTTGACTAGCTTCACCACCTTCCTTCGAAGTTGCTTTGTATCGTGTCCTACAATACGAATCGGCTGGTCCAAAGGTGTTGTCGTCCATAGCTAATGTTTCCAACAAGATTTGGATCCTCTGGTCCAAAGGTGTTGTCGTCCACCCTATCTTCGATTCAGAGCAGCTATTATCTGTGGCTTGTTCGTTTCCCGCTTTTTCTACTTCCTTCCTTTTTTCTGCGGTTTACGCTAAGTGCGATAGGATAGAGAGGCAAGCCTTGTGGGCGGATGTTCTTTCTCTGTCTGACTTGGGGTTTACTGCTTCTGTGCTTGGTGGTGATTTCAATATTGTTGCTAGTCAAGCAGAAAAGCGTGGGGGAAATGTCGTTAACCGTTTGGCGGTAGCGGATTTCAACGCTTTCATCATTCGTTCCGGTCTTTCGGAAGTGCCTTTTGTAGGGTCAGCTTTCACTTGGTGTAACAACCAAGAAGGCCCTAACCGAATTCTGTCCAGGCTAGACAGAATTTTCGCTTCTGAGGGTTGGTTTTGTCTTCCTTTTACTTTTTCTATCTCCCATCTTCATCGCACCTTTTCCGACCATGCACCTATGCTTCTTAGCTGTTCCCCCCGCTCCCTGTCCGGCCCTTCCTCTTTTAGGTTCCAGAGCATGTGGCGTTCTCACCACTCCTTCCTTAGTGTCGTTGCCGACTCTTGGAACTCTCCAATGAGTGGTGCCCCTTGCGTTTCCTTCTCTCGTAAGCTGAAAAGGCTTAAGTCTTGTCTTAAGGCATGGAATTTGCTGGTTTTCAAGAATATTTTCGATCGCGTCAGAGTGGCTGAAGAAATTCTTATCCTAGCAGAATCGACTTTTGATGAGGAGCCTAGTGCAGTCAACCAGGAGGATTGGGCTTTGGCTCAGCTCGCCTTCTCCTCTGAACTTCGTATCGAACATGACCATCTTCGGCAGAAAGCTAGAATTAAGTGGATTGTGGAAGGAGATACGAACTCCAAGTTCTTTCACTCGACTATTCGTAAATAGAATAGTCTTCTCACGATCCGTCAGATTCGTCGCCCTGACAATTCCTTGGCTTCCACTCCTAGAGAAGTCAAAGATACCATTCTCTCCCACTTCCAATCTTTTCTCTCGGTTCCATCGGTTTCTTCTCCTGATCAGTCTCTGCTTGCTTTCATTCATAGATTGATCCTTCCGTCAGATAACACCGACCTAGCTACACCTCCTACCTTGGAAGAAATACGTGCTTGCGTATTTGCTCTAAGCAAGGACAGTGCGAGTGGGCCGGATGGTTTCAACGGGGTATTTTATAGGAGCGTTTGGCCAATCATTCAGGCAGATTTTAGTCTCGCCATTCAGTCCTTCTTCTCTGGTGAAGTTCTTCCCGCTGGTTGGACTTTCACCAATTTAGTTCTCATCCCGAAGAGTGATCTCCCATCCTCTTGCTCGGATTTCAGACCTATCAGTTTGTGTAACTTCTCTAATAAGGTTATTTGCAAGGTCCTAACCTCTAAGCTTGCACCGTTTCTTGAGCGCATTATTTCGTCTTCGCAGGCTGGGTTTGTGAAAGGAAGACTTATCACTGATAATGTTCTTTTGGCCCAGGAACTGATTTCTCAGATTGACAAGAAGATTCGTGGCTCTAATGTAGTCGTCAAGCTAGACATGGCAAAGGCTTACGACCGCATGTCGTGGTTCTTCATCATCAAGGTCCTCAGGGCTTTTGGTTTTCCAGAACCACTTATTGATGTGATCTGGAGACTTATCTCCAACTGTTGGTTCTCCGTTCTCATTAACGGCTCGGCGACCGGTTATTTCAAGTCCGGTAGGGGTCTCCATCAAGGAGACCCTCTGTCCCCTTCCCTGTTCGTTATTGCCGCTGAGGCTTTTGTTCGTGGTCTCCACTCTCTAACGGTTACGGGGCAGATCCATAGGTTCGGTCTTCCAAGAGGTTGCCCTATCATCTCCTCCTTATCCTTTGCAGATGACATCATCATTTTCACAAATGGTTCTCGTCGGTCTATCAACTGCCTTCTTGGTTTTATTAGACGGTACGAGAGTTGCTCGGGGCAACTCGTGAACACCGCCAAAAGCTGCTTTGTGCCTGCTAAAGATCTTTCCTCCATTAGATCCTCCTGGATCGAAGCTACCTCTGGCTTTAAGGCTTCTTCACTTCCGCTTCCTTATCTAGGTATAGTTCTATATCGAGGCAGGAAGCTTAACGCCATTTTTGATCCCCTAACCGATAAAGTCAGGGGTAAGATTATTAGGTGGAATGCTGCTCTCATCTCCCAAGCTGGTAGACTCGTTCTCATTAAGTCTGTCCTTGACTCCATGGGTTCTCATATCTTTGCTGCTATGACACCCACTGCTTCCTTCTTCCGCTCCTTCCGTTCTTTGGCCTCTTCCTTTTTCTGGGGCAACAAGGACGCAGTTACTAGGCATCACTGGATCTCTTGGAACATCGTTTGTCGTCCAAAAGAAGAGGGAGGTCTTGGCCTCCGAAATCCTAAGGATATATGTTTAGCCTTTGCTTGCAAGCTTTGGGCAAGATTTGGAGCAAACAACTCCCTTTGGGCGACGTTCCTCCATGCCAAGTACCACAGGCTAGCAATCATGAATTACACAGGTATCCCGTCTTACGCTAGTGAGACGTGGAAACGTATGCAATCCGTGAAGGCAATTTCGGATGGCCATGGGAATGGTGCCATCTGGGATGGCAATCCCTTCACTCTAAAGGCAGCGTGGGAGTCTGTGAGGTTGTCTGGTCCTCGTCTTCCTGCCTTCAGCTTTATCTGGAATGTCCGTATTCCGCCTAAGGTTTCTTTGTTTATGTGGAAAACTTTGCATGATGGTTTACCTATAGACGAGAACATTCAGCGTATAGGCATCCCGCTTGTGTCCAGATGCAGGTGTTGTAACACTGGACACTCCGAGTCCTCCTCTCACTTGTTAATCTCTGGTGCCTGTGCCAGAGCTGTCTGGAATTACTTCGGGAACCTGATGGGTTGCCGAGGTAATACCTACTCTTTGGAAGGTCTGCTTAGTTTCTGGTGGGCCGGAAACACCAGAAAATCCTTCCACTCTATACTACGTCTTTTGATTCCTTGTCTTACATGCTGGCACATCTGGTGTGCCAGGAATAAGGCAGTTTTCGACGAAGTAGCTATGGATCCTCTTTCGATTATCCGGAAGATTAGGAACGATGTTTTTCTAGCATTTCGGGGCCGTCCTTTCGGTGGTGTCTTAGGTCGGCGCTCAAGGAGTTTGGCCGTCTTGTTTGATGTTGCATCTTCAACGGCAGATCTTAGAGCAGGCATCGGTTGACTTAGGTTTTCCCCTCTTCGGTTTCTGATTTTTTGTTCTCGTTTTTTTTTTTTTTTTTACTAGTCAGTGATGATCTTGATTTCTATTTTTAGGCCTCCTCCCAATACCCCTCCGCCCCCGCCCCCAAACTATGACGTTTACTAGTTGTGCAGGACTATTAGGCACCTGTTAAGACAGATTGGAGCAAGGTGGAGCAAGGTGGAGCTAGGTGGGTGCTCATGTTTTGGGATTATGGAGCGCTTTCTTCTGGAGATTTCAAGACTAGATGTCTTTTGAGTTCGGGGGTCCTGTGTTAGTGGGAGCATTGGAAGATTTCAAATTACAGAATTTCAGATGTCAGAGATTATTCGTCGATTGTGGAGCGTGCTGAGCCAGGGCTTCTAGGCCCCCTTAGAGAGTACTGATTGGAGCTGCTTTTCCATTTTTTTAGGCCTATTTCTTTTTTGTTCCCTGTTGTTGTATTCTGGTTTTGTCCCTTCTTTGTGTATGCACGGTTTCTGATTTTCAGAAATCGTTTTTGTGAGCCGTTGGAGAATGGCTGGATTCTCCCTTTTGGTATGACACATAAATTTTTGTAAAAAAAAAAAAAACAATACGAATCGGCTTGCGGTTCCCAACCGCCTCGGGTTCTACTTCGAAGTCCTCCAACTGATCAGGTGAAATAGTCATATCTGAGTCGTGAATGAACTTCCTTAATTGGGAAACATGAAATACATTATGAACTCCCGCCATTTTCTCTGGTAAGCCAACTCTATAGGCCAAATTCCCGACTAGTTCAAGAACAGGGAATGGGCCAACAAATCTCGGTGCCAACTTGCCTCTCCTGCCAAATCGTATCACGCTCTTTAACGGAGAGATCTTGACAAACACCAAGTCACCAACGGAGAATTTCAAGTCTCTTCTCCTCTTATCAGCATAACTCTTCTGTCTATCTTGGGCAGCTTTCATTCGTTGTTGAATGATCTTAATCTTATCCGAAGTTTCTCTCACCACATCTGGTCCAAGCACAAACTTCTCGCCAGTCTCTATCCAACATGATGGTGAGTTGCACGGTCTTCCGTACAAAGCTTCATATGGAGCCATACCGATACTGGATTGGTAGCTATTATTATATGCAAACTCTACTAGATGCAAATGGTCATCCCATGATCCACCAAAATCCAATATACACGCTCTTAAGAGATCTTCCAATATACGATTCACCCTCTCCGTCTGACCGTCGGTCTGAGGATGATATGCGGTACTGAGATGTAATCCTGACCCTAGAGCCTCCTGTAAGCTCTTCCAAAACCCACTAGTGAACAACGGGTCTCGGTCACTCACAATGCATTTGGGTACTCCATGAAATCTCACTACCCACTTCATATACAATTCTGCCAACTTGGCTGCCGTTCTGGTCGATTTGACTAGTATAAATCTTGCACTTTTAGTCAATCGATCCACAATTACCCAAATGCTATCATATCCCGATCTAGTCCTTGGTAGACCATCGATAAAATCCATCGAGACTTGCTCCCATTTCCATTCGGGAATTTCTAATGGTTGCAACAACCCACTAGGCTTCTTTTGCTCGGCTTTAACTAGCTGGCAATTCATGCATTTGGATATAAACTTCCCAACGTCTCTTTTCATCCCTTCCCAGTAGTAAGTCTGCTTCATGTCTCGATACATCTTATTACCACCGGGATGTATAGTCAGTTTTGAGTGATGACGTTCTCTAAGCACTTCATCCCTCAAACCATTCACGTTGGGCACAACTAGTCTTCCATTCTTCCGAAGCCATCCATCTCGATCAAGCCCATACACATTCATCTCCTCATCGTCGATGTTCATCTCTAACTTGGAGATGACTTCCAATAGATTAGGATCGTCCCTCTGACTGGAACCAATCCGCTCTATCAAAGTGGGTCTGATCGCCAAACTAGCTAGCATGACTGGATCCAATTCGCACTTTGGTCTGAAATCAAACTCCGCGATATACTCCAGTTGCTTCCACTCAAGAAACATAGCCCCTAAACTGGCATGTCTCCTACTTAAGGCATCGGCTACCGCATTACCTTTCCCAGGTGTGTATGCGATATCAAAATCATATGAAGCCAAGAACTCTAACCATCTCTGCTGACGGAGATTCAAATCTTTCTGAGAGAAAAGATACTTTAACGATTTATGATCGGTAAACAACTCGAATCTTTCTCCCAAGAGATAGTGTCTCCACATCTTCAATGCGAACACAATCGCTGCCAATTCCAAATCATGGGTAGGATACTTCTTCTCATGCGGCTTTAACTGTCGACTAGCATAAGCTACAACCCTACCTCCTTGCATCAATACAGCACCCAGTCCGGTACCACAAGCATCCGTGTATACCGTCATCTCTTCATTCCCCTTAGGAATGACTAATACTGGCGCACGCGTCAACTTCTCCTTCAGACTCTTGAAGGCATCCTCACACACTCCGTCCCAGACGAAGGACAGATTCTTCTTAGTCAATTGAGTCAACGGTGCTGCTATCTTGGAGAAGTCCTGGATAAACTTACGATAATATCCAGCTAATCCTAAGAAACTTCTCACATCTGTTACATTCTTGGGTGTAGGCCAATCCTGTACCGTAGCCACCTTCGCAGGGTCCACGGCAATACCACTCTCTGAAACAACATGACCCAAGAATCTCACTTCCCTTCTCCAAAAGTGACACTTAGAGAATTTCGCTTTCAATTGGTGTTTCCTCAACACCTCCATCACTGTCCTCAAGTGTCCCTTGTGTTCCTCCTCTGTCCTTGAATAAACAAGGATATCATCTACGAACACAAGAACAAACTTATTCAACTGATCTCTGAATACTCGATTCATAAGATCCACAAAGTAGGCTGGTGCATTGGTCAACCCAAATGGCATGACTAACCACTCATAAAATCCAGACGGCGTCCTAAATGCCGTTTTCGGAACACTCTCATCCGCTACTCGTAGCTGATGAAATCCTGTCGCGAGGTCCAACTGGGAGAACACACTTGCTCCTTCCAGCTGATCAAACAAATCATCTATCCGTGGTAGAGGATACTTATTCTTCCTCGTCACCTTATTCAACTCGCGATAGTCCACACACAAACGAAGGGAACCATCTGCCTTAGTGGCAAACACAACTGGTGCTCCCCACTCGGAGACACTCCTTCTAATAAATCCCTTCTTTAAAAGATTGTTGACTTGCACCCCGAGCTCTCGCTGCTCCCTTGGTGCCATACGACGAAGTGGCATCACTATAGGTCTGGCATCTTTCACTAAATCAATATGGAACTCAATCTCTCGGTGTGGTGGAAGCCCGGTCACCTCCTCAAAGACGTCCGGATACTGGCCAACCACGGGCACATCTGACAACTCATCCTGCGGGATGTCGAGGGAATTTACAAAACTAGTCATAACCCCATCACTAGGTAGACTACCAACACTACCCTCCGCCCATCATCCGCCCTCACTGTCACCAAAAAGCCCTCACAGTCTACCACCACCCCGTATCTTTGGAGCCAATCGACTCCCAATATAATGCCATACCCAGTAAAGCCCAAAACAAAGCAATCACAAACAAACATACATCCATGACTCGATAAGACCAAATTCCTGCAAATCATACTAAGGCTAGTCGAACCACCAATCGGGTTCGTCACAACCAATGGTCTATCGACTATCTCGGGTTCCAGTCCCAACCTATCTACCAGGTCACTAGATATGAAGGAACGGGAAGCCCCAGTATCAAACAAAACTCGAACTGGTACATCATAAATAGAAAGCATACCTTGAATAACAACATTCTTTCCTTTCTCCGCCGCAGTTGGGGCATTCGACGAAGAAGGAATAGCATCAATAGCAAATGCTTTCACAATCTGCTTCTCCTTAAGAGGTTGCAGACACTTATCCTTGAAATGTCCCACTTGACCACAGTTGAAGCACTTCTTATCCGCTGGCTTGGCCCGACAATCTTTAGCATAATGGCCCTTCTTACCACAGCTAAAGCACTCAACATCCTTCTTGCTCTTTTTCTGGCCACCTTTAGATTGGTCCTGCTTCCTCTTATTCTGAGAGTTATTCTTGCCTCCACCGCCTGCTTGCGGCTTTGGCCCTTCTGCAGATGCAGCCTCAGTCTTTGACTTAGGGTAAAGACTCTCTGATCTCAAAGCTTTCCCCACGATCGATTCAAAAGTATCATCGATGTGGTTGATAAGCCTTTCCCCCAAGTATCCATCCAAACCAGTAATGAACTTCTCGTTTTTCTTCTCAGGAGTATCGATAAGAGATAGTCCATATTTCGACAAAGTGTCGAACTCAGCAATATAATCAGAAACTGCCCTTCCGTTCTGCTTGAGTTCCAAGAACCTCTTAAACAACACTGACTTCTGGGCAGCTGGAATAAACTTCTCGCTAAAGCGAGCCTTGAACTGATCCCAAGTAACCTGGTCCTCTAGAGTAGCTGTTCTAATGGCATTCCACCAATTCATCGCTCGCCCTTGCAGCTGACGAGCCGCTAACCCACTCTTCATCGCATCCTCAAGACCCAAGTCATCGAAGATACGATCACAGCTATCCATCTAGTCTTGAACATCTGTGGCCGACTCCGTCCCGTGGAACGGTTTCCCACCAAGGTAAGTGTAATCCTTGCACAACTTGGCGAAATCGATCCTAGGCGCCTGCACTACTGGGCCAACACCAACTCCGGGATTGGGAACTGCCCCTTGCACTTCTCTAAGCATGTCTCTCATGAGGTTAGTAAACATTGCCCTCATGTCAGCGGCATTCCCTAGGTTGGTCCCTCTACCAGCACCCCTCGTGTCTCGGCTCATCGTCAATCTGAAAAAGGGAAACGATTAACGACCCCATAGTGGTGCTAGTGCAGTGCGACTTCATTCTTTTACTACTAATAGTATATACATTTATAGCTTTTGAAAACCAAAGTAATTAAAAATACGCGCTCTCATATACATACTATCTCTCCCAGGTGTCTTTCCCTAGGTTAACTACGCAACCTAGAGCTCTGATACCAAGTGTGACGGCTCGCCCCGCACCAACCGACATTTACTCCAAAGGTGCGTTGTACACATGTCTAGTTAGCACGGAACGGGTCGTCAGAAGGAAAAGGAAGAAGGAAATGAACTAACAAGGAACCTGTAGAATGTCTCACAACGCATAGAACAAAATATAATAATAACATATTTGACATAAAACAGGAGAGACAATGCATAAGCTGAAAACCAAAACTAAACATCATGGCAGCGGAAATTCAAAATACAGCTTATTACAACTTTCAAACTGTCTCAAAACAAAAGCAAGATAAAGGAGGTACACTACTAATGCCCAAGTAGCGACCACCAACGACACAGGGAGAATGTGTATATATATATCATACGTGGAAGCCTCCTGCCCGCCTCCGAATCAGCTACTCGCGCATCACCAGCTAACCTGTCTCTAGTCTGCTCGTGTGAGCACCCAGAGTAATAAGAGGAGACATAAAACTCTGGGTCAGACATAAAGCCTGGTATGAGCGATAAGCATCTAAAGTGAACAATAACAGGTAGACTAAAACATACCTGAACCTGGACCTGCAACCAAAGAGTTAGCACTACATACTGTACAACACACTAAGGTACCATATCAAACAGTGTAAAGATACGGAGGTGGGGGAGGTGTGCATGTCATAATGATGGCAAACAATCAAACATAGCATCCATCCTCACATCTCTCACTCAGTGCGTAAAGCATACGATATTCACCACTTCGATCACCCAACATACCTTGCTACGATCACTCTGCCCCATGAAGTCATAAATGGATTCACTGCACTGATAACGTAGCCACTAATTCCTCGCTATGTCCACTTGCCCCATGGAGTTATTCACCCCATCTGCGCTGGCTCATAGCCTTACCAATCCTTACTATGTCCACTTGCCCCATGGAGTTGTTCACCCCATCTGCGCTGACTCATAGTCTTACTACGCATCACCTTGCCCCTCAGGTCATAATGACCCTACTGCACTGATAACGTAGTCTTGCTACCATCACCTTGCCCCTCAGGTCATAATGACCCTACTGCACTGACAAGTAGCCATCATTCATTTTTAGTGGTGAATCGAAGTTATGAACGTCGACAACTCCTTAGCACACGTCCCGCAGCAAAGTCCAACCATGAAGTGAACTCATTGGTTCCCAACTGGATCCTGAGCTCTAACTTCCCATATTGGACTACCTTTGCATCTCGGGTTATTGGTCAATACTGGGTCGGGTCGGGTTCCTCCTCAAGCCATCGGTTCGGGTCGGGTATTCTCCATCGGTTCGGGTCGGGTCCTCCTTTGGTACGGTTCGGGTCGAGTATTTCTCCTCGGGTCGGGTCGGGTGTCATCCCCCTCCAGTTCGTGCTTCCGCTCCGATCCGCCTCCTTATCCTTCACATGCTCCTATCCGATTCATCTTCATGCTTCCGCTCCGATCCGCCTCCTCATCCTTCACGTGCTCCGATCCGATCCATCCTGCTCTATCCGCTCCGATCCTCCTCTTTAATCCGATCTGATCCCAGTTCAGTTAGTGTGGCCTTCCTTTTTGCCAATTTTCTCAAGTGTCAGGTTCCGATCCGATCGGATTCCTTGCCCAGTTCAACATATCCGATCCGAGCCCCATATCCGATCCGATCCGAAACCTGCACTGTTTTCTGAAACTGTTCCAACAAGTGTTTACGCCATTCGACGACGTTTTCGACCATTCTAACTATTGAAACCAATCACAAAGCATTTCATACAGTCATAGCAACATGCATAATCAACCACAAACATCAAAACATCAATATGATAGGTTAAAATGGATTAAACATACCCAAAATCCCACATTTCCCCTTAAGCATGTTTAGGTGAAACTAATGATAGGATTAGCAAAACTTAACCAAATTAACCCAAATTCATATCAAAGGTCTAAAACATCATTTAAGAATTTATGAACATTTTCCCCGAATTTTATCATGCTTAAATTCGCTAATTAACACTAATCACCCCTAATTAGCCATAATTAGTGCAAAACTATGCAAATCACTCACGTTAGCCACAAATAAACTAAGATCCGAAATAAAGCTCTGATTTGATGTGAATCCCAATGCTAAACAGCAGCTCCAATGTTGCTTTGATGTAGATCTTCCTTGATTAGAGGTTGCTAAGCCAAATCCTTGACCAAAAGGTGATTTGGAGGTGATTTAGAGGTTGAAGGCCATTTTTAGGGTTCCTTGGTGATAAGTGGAGGATAGAAAACTGAAATGGAATGATCCTCTATCTCATTTCAGCCTTCCCATAACCCTAATCCCGAAATGGGTTATGGGCCTACTCACTAATCACCCTATTTGGCCCGGTTAAGCAGTTTTTCACCCTCCAAACCTTATTTCAGCCATATCTCCCAAACGGTAAGCCCGTTTGGCCATTATGACCACTCTACGGAAAGGTAAACCATCAAACGAATCCAATGGAAGTGGTTTCAGGTTAAAATTCCTTTCAAATCAAAAGTTATGGCCAAAACAGTACCAACTAGGGGCAAAATGGTCATTTAAAAATCGACAAAAATCATGAACATGGGAAATGACTCTAATGGATGTTTCCCAAAGTTACATGACCATACGACTTCATATGGGAAAGAAATAAATATTCTACGATCCCCCGATGCGTAGAATGCGGGTCGTTACACGCTGCTGTTGCCTGGAAGCCATGAACTATGTGAACGAGCTATGGGTCAACGGCAGCGCTTGCGGTGACGGGACTCAAGGCGAGGTTAGAGCTGACTGGCGCGCTGGTTTGAGGACCACCGGAGGAGCTCCGATCGACGGAGGAACGAGGGGCGGTGGGATTGACTTTGTGGCAGCAACAGTTTATCTCGACGGCAGAAAAAAAAGAGAAAATGAAGAGTGGGATAAAAGAAATGCGGCTACTCCTTTTTGTTGGATGGAAAGGGGTTTCAACATGGACGGGTTTGGCTGTAATGAGTGGACGATGGGCTTTTGGGCTTGCAACGTAGAGATCCAACGAAAACAAATGGCTTGCTAAGGTATTTATAACATGAGTAGTGAAGATTATTATGGAATTAAGAGTTAATTAAATTATAATTAAAAAAGAAAAAAAAGTGTTAATGTTTGTATAATATAAACAATGACAGGGTTTATAACAAGTAAGGCTAGAGTTCTGGGATGTTACAGTTGTCAAAACAAGGACAGATGGAGCAGTGTATAAAGGAGTCGGCCCGAAATATTTCAAAACCAAGTAAATTGTTCGTTAATTAAATTTATTTAAATTTATTTGTTATTTAAATAAAATAAAATTTTAAATATAAACAACGTATTTATATTTTATCAGAATTAGCTGATTCAAGTAGAGTGGAACCGTATTCATGGGCAGGACGGTACAGAACGGAGTTAAATCAAACAAGTTGAAATTAATCTGGAACGAGCAGTGTTTACAACGCAGATCAGGTGAGTTAACCTCACTCAGTTTCCCACTTATAAATAATTATAAGTCGGGTTTATAGTTTGTCTGTTATGGCTATTAATTATTGGCTGTTGTTGATTGTTCGATGCGTGTTAAACATTTTTACCAATTATTTAAATTAAACGGTTGATTAATTTAAATGAAAGAACATCGTTATTTTTAATGATGATTTCCAACGAGGTAACTTACCTTGTTGGTTACGTTTATAATAATATAAACGTATTTAAAATTTAATTGGGTGCTTGGATTACTATTGGTTGACCGTTATCAGTCAGATTGATTATTTATCTGTGTATGATCATAATATGAAACTGATGAACCTATATGATTGGATTATTGAATTGGGTATTGATTATAAACTCAAATTCAACATTCGGTTGGTTATTAACCAATTGTGATGAGGATTAAGAAATTCATGGCAGATGGCCAAACACAAATTAATTTATAAAGTTCATTTTACCGTCAAGTGAAATGGTAGAGAAATGGATTTATGAAATTTAGTTTATAACTGAGTACAGATTTTTAAATATATTTTTAAATAAAGTGTTTAAAAAGGGAGTTTAATTCTAGTAAATAAGGAAGTAAATTATAATTTTTATTTACAATAATTATTTCTTAAATGAAGTTTATTTAAGCAAGTAATTAGCAAGATAATATAATCGTGTTTTCAAAGAAAGTTTATGAACGAATTTATGTTAAACCGAATTTGGCAAATAAGGTAGTAAAGTGTTTTAAGCGGATATGGTAAGTTTTAAATTAAGGGTTACTTAATAATTTAAGTAAAGGAAATCGAGATGGTAAAGGGTTTTATATTGAACCTAAGATGTGTAAAACGAAATGGGAAGTTAACGCGACATACCTAATAATGACGTTAAGTGTAACAGATGAGGTTGAAGTAAGCTTTCCCAAAAGAAATGATGTAAAGAACTAGGAAAAGAGTTTTCTATAATTGAATTTGGTAAAAATATTTAGAAATAGAATATGAAACAAAAATCCAGATAATGGAACGAATAGTTTCAAAGAAGTTAAAGTTTAAAGGTTAATGTGTATTAACCATTTACTAGATCATGGAATTTAGTAATAACCATGTATTTAAAAAGGGGATTTTAAAAGCAAGACGATTTTATAAAACCATACTTTAATAGTGAAGTGATGTAAAAATGGATATGTGTTTTTGAGTTACGATTGATATTTATCTTAAGATAAGAACGTTGTTGATCAAGGTCTGAGAGGTAATTAAAATACCCCAACTTGAACGACTTCGGGATTGTCGAAGGATGGTATGAATTGTGATAGTGGAGATGTTAAAGCAGATTAATTTTGGAAATAATAAGGAATCATTATGTGAAGGATTTTGATATATGATGGGATTCCGAGATAAAAGGAAATAAAGAAGGGCGTGAGATTAGGAAATGATATTTCCGTGATAACGAAATAAAAGAAGTTTTTGTAACAATTGTTTATGATAGTAAGTGAATTAATCTCGTCAGTATAAGTGATAAGTAATGTGGTGGAAATGTTTTGAAAGATAGTAACAAGAAATTTGGTAGGGCTTTAAGATATTTCTTTTAAGAAAATTAAATAGAATGATTTGAGAATATTTATTAAAACTTATATATTATCTTTGGTATTACAATTAGTATAATATTTTAATGGCCAAGTGATGTTGTGGAATACACCAATGAATTTATTTTGTTTTTATGATTGTTTATTTTGATAGTTAAATAACCGACTATAAAAATCATGGCCAATACGCTGTTGGAACGGGAAGTCCGGGATCGAATTTATATTCGAAAACCATCCCGAACCAACAAATACGAAAGGATGTTGATTGAAGATGGAGCAGTTGAAGACCGTGGGTCTTCATAAGCGGAAGAACTACTTGATAAATTTCTCTGATGTTGCAACCAGAGATATTTTGATAGAAATTTGGTCGTGGTTGAAATCTATGGATTGCAAGGACTACTCGCTACTGATCCTTGGGGTGATTCCTATATAAGGATGCGGTAGGAGGGTGCCTTCGGTTCATCCTGTTCCTGAATGACTTGTATGGACGAATGTCTGACAAAGTATTTCCAAAGGACCACGTACGTTGATTTCTTCAAACGTATCCTAGTTGGTTAGCTCCCAACTAGAGTATTTTTGTGGACGTCAATTAGTGATATCTGATGGATCTGACGATGTGGCATTCAAAGTGAATGGCGTTCAGATGTGATGAAAGGAAATTCAAACCTCAAGCCTCGTCAACCGGGGAATGACAAAAATTGGGCAGGCAACATGGCTATGTGGGTCGCTCCCATTAGGGTGTATAATCACCTATCTAGAGAAAATCTTTTTGTTTCTTAAATCTATTTCGATGCTGTCCCTTTTTGGGAAGACGGTGGGTAACCCCCAACCGTTGGTGATATACATTCGATACACTCAAGCGAAATGAGTGGTCGGTCATGTGTGGGCCGGGTTGCAAGACGTTCTTGTTGAACCCAGTGTATTCGTCTCTAGAGATACACGATAGGTAGATGGTCCCATACCTTGTCATAGTCGGAATCCAAACTCCAATAAGCGCCCGCGGTTTTTGTTTGTATATTATATATGTAGAGCGTGAGATACAAGCGTTCTGCTAGATTCAATTTATTTGTATGTAGACACTATTATAATATCGGAAAAGTATGGGTTTTTGAAAAAAACTGTTTTGGGTTATCGTAAGGTAAAAACCATCCGTGTTTATGTGTGGATTGGTCTTACGATTATCCTTTTATTTCGAAAAGAAATTATGAAATTAAAAATCAAGTTGGATGATATTTTAAACTTAAGCGGTTTTCTCACGCTGGTTCACCAGACTGACCCGGTGTTTGTAATGCTCGGGTTAGCCCGGGTCTGCAGGTTCAGGTTATAGAATGCTCTGAAGTCCGAGGACGTGTTGGAGAAGTTCAGACGTATGGTGTTATATTATTCCGCTGTGTGTAGTATATGAGGACAGATTATTATAACTGTCCAGATGTGTAATGTACTCTGATGATGGTAAGTATATTTTTAAAGCTCTCAATAAAGATTTATTTCTGTATTATATTTTGTTCCGCTGCGATGTGAGACTCTGTGTGGTGTCGAATCTCCTTCTTCTTCTATTCTAATATTTCTTTCTTCCTTATCTCACCCTCTAAATTCTTTCAAATGACAGTCTAGTGGTTTCGATACTTGAGTTTTGACAAGTAATGTGGAATTATATATTATTGTCAGAATTCGGGCGTCGGATCCCTGCCGGGTCGTTACAGTGGTATTAGAGCTATTGGTTTAGTAATAACCTTGGCTTTGTGGCGTGACTCGGTAGAGATGGGGTTAGTGATACCTTAGATCGAGTTGAGTGTTTATATATGAGAGCGTATTTGTATATTTTATATAAAAATGTTTTGTATTGTGTTGTTGATCGGTTCAAGTGTTGAAAAGCATTGGACTGGTGATGTACACAATATTGTTTCGTAAATAGGGTAAATGAAGTAATTTTACCCAAATCATATTTTGTATATAAAAGAAATAATTTTACTAAATTATTAAGGTATTGTGATTTGATTGATTTAAGTGGAATTCAAATGGAAATTTGAATCTGAATGGTTAATATAACCAATAATTTCACATATATAGTGTGAAAGAGAATTTTAGAATGAAATTGAAGTCAGAATTTAAGTTAAAACAGAATAAAATGAAGTAATGGTGTTTGAATTAAAGTCAATGTTGGAATTATAAAATGAAATCAATTAAGTAATTAAATAAGAAATAAGACTTTAATTGGTGAATTAAATATTAATGTTGATATTAGTTGAATTTAGTATAAGTTGAATGGTTGGCTGAATTGGTTGAGTGTTGATTGTTATTTCGATATAAGATTGGTTGGAATAAACTCAGCTCAATGAAAAGTTGAATGGGTTGAAACAAATTCCAGTATAAATAAAAAATTGGTTGAGTACATCGCAATAAGTTGAGAAGATATACTCAATAGCACCCGTACGAGGTACTCCTATGCGAAATTTTAATTTTTGGGTTTTGAATTTTGTTTTGCGACCATGAGAGTCGATGAATATATATGATTTGTTCCTGCGATATCCCAAATGTCACTCCGTACAGGGGAGACTCTGCTGAATTTTCAGGAAATTAAAGTGTTTGAAAATTTTCGATATTTTTGAATTTTTTTACTTATGATATTGAATTTGTTGAATTTGAGAAAATATAATGGGATGTGACGTTTTCCTTACCTTAGCAATTTCGAGGACGAAATTATTCTAAGGGGGGAAGAATGTAACAACCCGGATTTTTGGCCATTTTAATTTGAATATTTAATTTTGTTTAAATATTTTAATTGGAATATTTATTGATTTTAATATTTAAAATTGAGTTCAAACTTTATATTTTATAATATAATTAAAACGAGCTCGGAAACGACGCGGTAGTTCGAAATTTTCGATTTGAATTTCAATTGAATATATAGGATCCAATATAAGTCGGAATTTCGTGAAACGAGAAACGTTAGGATCGAATTGATAATAATTTTCTAATGAAAGAGAAAAATCGAAATTTCGTTGTAAAAATTGTAAGTTATGTCCAATTCAATTTTTAAAATAGTCGCTATGGACGATTTCGTTTATTTAATATATTTAATAACGTTTTCTATATAAATTTCGATATCGGTTGACTCGAACCTTTTGATGCTGAATTATAATTTGAAATCGAGTAAATTTGAAAAGAGGTACTTTTCCATTCGAGCATATTTGTTGATAACAATTGATTTATTTTTGAATTTAGTAGTTTTGGGATTTTATTAAATAATTTCCCACTTGTATGTATGTATGCAAATGCAAGAGCTTGAACTCTCGTGTACAAAAGTAAACAAGCGGGACATGCAAAGTGGTATACAACCATCATATGGTGAACGTTTAAAATCCCAAGTGTACACGAGCTGATCAAGTAGACAACATATGTGAAGCACGTAAGGAATAAATAACGATAATCAAGCGTACAGGATTTTTGCAAAGGAACAAACGGTATATATATTACAACAACAAACGAGTTTTCCCGACCAAACAAATAACAAAGCCAAGTACCAAATTAAATACAGTAGAAAAAAAGAGCTCTACTTGAATGCAATGAAAAATACATTTATTTGATAGATAATTCGGCTCATGTATCATACAAACAAAGAAGAAAATGAGAAGGTATATCTATATTATCAGACATCTAATTCACGTGCATCAAATCTTTTGTCAAGCCTAATTGACAAACTTGCATACTAACGTGAATATTACTAAGCCAATGATCAATAAATAAGAACAGGAAAATAAATAAATAAACACAGTAAGGGTAGCTTCTTTCCACGTTCATATGTACAATATCTTTTGGCAAATCAAATATGCATACTGACGTACACACAACAAGATAAAGTAGCAAAAAAATAAAGTAGGTAAAGAAAAAAATATACATTGACAGCTTTTTCATTCTCCAAATAAGATCTTTTGGCCAAGATTTTTCACATACACTTGCTTCTGTTCATGCATGTGCTTCTGTCCCAAGATTTATTGCCGAACCGAGTTTCCAAACTATGTTACTGACATGAACCCACCCTTGCACCAAATCTTTGCCAAATCTCTTCGAAAACACCATGACAATACCTTGCTATGGGACTACTCACAAACAGCTTGCCTAGTCTATACTCCCAGTATCACATCATTCCTATTTGAAAGAACAACTCATGTCTGAAGCCCTTAAATCCATCAACACAGAGTGTTTTCCCTTCAAATCCTCCCCCTTCTGAAAACCAATGCAACAGCTATGGCATGAAGTGAACATACATAGCCGATACAGACCTATGAACAGACATTGATCTCATCTTCAAGTCCCCTTTTCAACTATAAATACCGCTGTTTTACTTCCCAAACCAAGAAAAGTTCACTTTGTTATGTTTTTTCACTTCACAATTTCTTCAGTGGTAACCAGAAATACCAAATAAATCACGTATGAAAATATGAGCCATCCGATTCTTTTAAACCTCTTGATCCACCTATTTATTCACCAAATTTCGAACTATAAAATATAAAAGGGTGTGAGATCTGCACGCTAACCTCATGTTGTGAAATTAGAAGTGACGCTGGTCTTGCATGGAAGCCATGTACTATTTGAACGAGCTATGGGTCAATGACAGCGCTTGCGGTGACGGGACTCAAGGCGAGGTTAGAGCTGACTGGCGCACTGGTTTGAGGACCACCGGAGGAGCTCCGATCGACGGAGGAACGAGGGGCGGTGGGATTGACTTTGTGGCAGCAACAGTTTATCTCGACGGTAGAAAAAAAAGAGAAAATGAAGAGTGGGATAAAAGAAAGGCGGCTACTCCTTTTTGTTGGATGGAAAGGGGTTTCAACATGGACGGGTTTGGCTGTAATGAGTGGACGATTGGTTTTTGGGCTTGCAACGTAGAGATCCAACGAAAACAAATGGCTTGTTAAGGTATGTATAACATGAGTAGTGAAGATAATTATGGAATTAAAGGTTAATTAAATTATAATTAAAAAAGGAAAAAAAAAGTGTTAATGTTTGTATAGTATAAACCATGACAGGGTTTATAACAAGTAAGGCTAGAGTTCTGGGATGTTACGGTTGTCAAAACAAGGACAGATGGAGCAGTGTATAAAGGAGTCGGCCCGAAATATTTCAAAACCAAGTAAATTGTTCGTTAATTAAATTTATTTAAATTAATTTGTTATTTAAATAAAATAAAATTTTATATATAAACAACGTATTTATATTTTATCAGAATTAGCTGATTCAAGTAGGGTGGAACCGTATTCATGGGCAGGACGGTATAGAATAGAGTAAAATCAAACGAGTTGAAATTCATCTGGAACGAGCAGTGTTTACAACGCAGATCAGGTGAGTTAACCTCACTCAGTTTCCCACTTATAAATAATTATAAGTCGGGTCTATCGTTTGTCTGTTATGGCTGTTGTTGATTGTTTGATGCGTGTTAAACGTTTTTACCAATTATTTAAATTAAACGGTTGTTTAATTTAAATGAAAGAACATCGTTATTTTTAACGATGATTTCCAATGAGGTAACTTACCTTATTGGTTACGTTTATAATAATATAAACGTATTTAAAATTTAATTGGGTGCTTGGATTACTATTGATTGACCGTTATCAGCCAGATTGATTATTTATCTGTGTATGATCATGATATGAAACTGATGAACATATATGATTGGATTATTGAATTGGGTATTGATTATAAACCCAAATTCAACATTCGGTTGGTTATTAACCAATTGTGATGTGGATCAAGAAATTCATGGCAGATGGCCAAACACAAATTATTTTATAAAGTTCATTTTACCGTCAAGTGAAATGGTAGAGAAATGGATTTATGAAATTTAGTTTATAACTGAGTACAGATTTTTAAATATATTTTTAAATAAAGTTTTTAAAAAGGGAGTTTAATTCTAGTAAATAAGGAAGTAAATTATAACTTTTATTTACAATAATTATTTCTTAAATGAAGTTTATTTAAGCAAGTAATTAGCAATATAATATAATCGAGTTTTCAAAGAAAGTTTATGAACGAATTTATGTTAAACCAAATTTGTCAAATAAGGTAGTAAAGTGTTTTAAGTGGATATGGTAAGTTTTAAATTAAGGGTTACTTAATAATTTAAGTAAAGGAAATCGAGATGGTAAAGGGTTTTATATTGAACCTAAGATGTGTAAAACGAAATGGGAAGTTAAAACGACATACCTAATAATGACGTTAAGTGTAACAGATGAGGTTGAAGTAAGCTTTTCCAAAAGAAATGATGTAAAGAACTAGGAAAAGAGTTTTCCATAATTGAATTTGGTAAAAATATTTAGAAATAGAATATGAAACAAAAATCCAGATAATGGAACGAATAGTTTCAAAGAAGTTAAAGTTTAAAGGTTAATGTGTATTAACCATTTGCTAGATCATGGAATTTAGTAATAACCATGTATTTAAAAAGGGGATTTTAAAAGCAAGACGATTTTATAAAACCATACTTTAATAGTGAAGTGATGTAAAAATGGATATGAGTTTTTGAATTACGATTGATATTTATCTTAAGATAAGAACGTTGTTGATCAAGGTCTGAGAGGTAATTAAAATACCCCAACTTGAATGACTTCGGGATTGTTGAAGGATGGTATGAATTGTGATAGTGGAGATGTTAAAGAAGATTAATTTGGGAAATAACAGGGAATCATTATGTGAAGGATTTCGATATATGATGGGATTCCGAGATAAAAGGAAATAAAGAAGGGCGTGAGATTAGGAAATGATATTTCCGTGATAACGGAATAAAAGAAGTTTTTGTAACAATTGTTTATGATAGTAAGTGAATTAATCTCGTCAGTATAAGTGATAAGTAATGTGGTGGAAATGTTTTGAAAGATAGTAACGAGAAATTTGGCAGGGCTTTAAGATATTTCTTTTAAGAAAATTAAATAGAATGATTTGAGAATATTTATTAAAACTGATATATTATCTTTGGTATTACAATTAGTATAATATTTTAATGGCCAAGTGATGATGTGGAATACACCAATGATTTTATTTTGTTTTTATGATTGTTTATTTTGATAGTTAAATAACCGACTATAAAAATCATGGCCAATACGCTATTGGAACGGGAAGTCCGGGATCGAATTTATATTCGAAAACCATCCCGAACCAACAAATACGAAAGGATGCTGATTGAAGATGGAGCAGTTCAAGACCGTGGGTCTTCATAAGCGGAAGAGCTACTTGATAAATTTCTCTGATGTTGCAACCAGAGATATTTTGATAGAAATTCGGTCGTGGTTGAAATCTATGGATTGCAAGGACTACTCACTACTGATCCTTGGGGTGATTCCTATATAAGGATGCGGTAGGAGGGTGCCTTCGGTTCATCCTGTTCCTGGATGACTTGTATGGACGAATGTCTGACAAAGTATTTCCAAAGGACCACGTACGTTGATTTCTTCAAACGTATCCTACTTGGTTAGCTCCCAGCTAGAGTATTTTTGTGGACGTCAATTAGTGATATCTGATGGATCTGACGATGTGGCATTCAAAGTGAATGGCGTTCAGATGTGATGAAAGGAAATTCAAACCTCAAGCCTCGTCAACCGGGGAATGACAAAAATCGGGCAGGCAACATGGCTATGTGGGTCGCTCCCATTAGGGTGTATAATCACCTACCTAGAGAAAATCTTTTTGTTTCTTAAATCTATTTCGATGCTGTCCCTTTTCGGGAAGACGGTGGGTAGCCCCCAACCGTTGGTGATATACATTCGATACACTCAAGCGAAATGAGTGGTCGGTCATGTGTGGGCCGGTTTGCAAGACGTTCTTGTTGAACCTAGTGTATTCGTCTTTAGAGATACACGATAGGTAGGTGGTCCCATACCTTGTCATAGTCGGAATCCAAACTCCAATAAGCGCCCGCGGTTTTTTTTGTATATTATATATGTAGAGCGTGAGATGCAAGCGTTCTGCTAGATTCAATTTATTTGTATGTAGACACTATTATAATATCAGAAAAGTATGGGTTTTTGAAAAAAAACTGTTTTGGGTTATCGTAAGGTAAAAACCATCCGTGTTTATGTGTGGATTGGTCTTACGATTATCCTTTTATTTCAAAAAGAAATTTTGAACTTAAAAATCAAGTTGGATGATATTTTAAACTTAAGGGGTTTTCTCACGCTGGTTCACCAGACTGACCCGGTGTTTGTAATGCTCGGGTTAGCCCGGGTCTGCAGGTTCAGGTTATAGAATGCTCTGAAGTCCGAGGACGTGTTGGAGAAGTTCAGACGTATGGTGTTATATTATTCCGCTGTGTGTAGTATATGAGGAAAGATTATTATAACTGTCCAGATGTGTGATGTACTCTGATGATGGTAAGTATATTTTTAAAGCTCTCAATAAAGATTTATTTCTGTATTATATTTTATTCCGCTGCGATGTGAGACTCTGTGTGGTGTCGAATCTCCTTCTTCTTCTATTCTAATATTTCTTTCTTCCTTATCTCACCCTCTAAATTCTTTCAAATGACAATCTGGTGGTTTCGATACTTGATTTTTGACAAGTAATGTGGAATTATATATTATTGTCAGAATTCAGGCGTCGGATCCCTGCCGGGTCGTTACAGTATGACACTGACTTGAGCTATTAAGATGGATCTATGACAAGTCATTAACCTAGCTCCAAACTCCACCAAATTTTACCAAATGATTTTTTATCCACTTTTAGGTGTTTATATGAAGTTTCATCTAAATATGATATGTTTGTATATTCTCAAACCATGTCTAAAATCAGGTACAAAGTCCCCTCCCCAAAATATGCATTTCAAATCTAAAGTGATATTCTGATAAAAATTTATCTCAAAAATTGGTTTAAATTTTGACCTAGAAAATGTACGTTTCTAAGGCAAGCTATTAGTTGAATAAAAAAATAATAATTAAATAGCACCTATTATGTAGTCGGATATCACAACCGATGGATCAAGGTATAACATATGTACCCATTTATTAAAAAAAACATAATTATTACAAATTTTTCTGAGTACAAGAGTCATAAGTACAAGAGTCATAAGATCATTGTAGACCATAAAGAAATCTCGTATACAAAACCTTAACAATACATAAAAATAATCATAATATAGTATCTCACTTCCATAATAATCTTTTCTGCCCTCCATATTTTGTCATACTGAAATGTCACTTTAACCTATGTTTTTATGAGGAGGAAGTCTGTAACACCCCACATCCATTAATGTCACTCACAAAGGTAATGCATTAACTTCCATGGAGGTTTTAAGTGAATATAGAACAGAAAAATTACAACAAGACAGATAATAAGTAGTACTTGGAAATCTAGAACTTCATTTTATTGCAGCGGAAATTAAACATGTTTGTTACATCATAAAACCATAAATTAGAGTCAAGTACAATATCCATCTTGATAAAACAAAATACATAACCCCATTACATAAATAGCCATTAAAGAAGATAACAAGCTGGACTTTACTTCAACGGTTCAAGCTTTCCAAAGAGAGATAAAGCAATCCAATCAAACTCCACTAGAGCTGGGTCCAACCTGAGGACCTGGAGGGGGAAAAAGATGGAAATGGAGGGGGGTCAGACATAAAGTCTGGCGAGTATGATAATTCTAACAATACTATTATCAAAATAACTAGACTAAGGCATAAGCTGGAAAACAAGGAAATGTCTATGAACTATTGGGTATGGAAGAGCAGATAAAGATAATGTTAAAGATAACGTTAAAGGCATACCTAATTACTAACGAATAATTACTACACTGCACCGCACCAGTCACCCTAAAGGTTGATCCCGTTTGCTTCACACAGAAACTATATAAATAGCCTTGCGTACCCCCAGCTGACTACATAGGTGCCGTCTGCCCCTATCTCCACTAGGTGTACCCCACTACCCACTTTCGATCGGCTCCCCACTCGTAGATACCCGTGCTGGCCCCACAGTGGGGTGTATCACTCCCCTAAAGTGGCAACCCGATACAACTTGAGAATGCACGGCTTATACCTACACGATGCAACAACGTCTTACCTACCAGCCTGGGTCCACACACGCATATGAAACCCGTTGGACTTGCGTTGCCACCGCTACCCCGTTTTGGCCTCTTATAGTCAAACCCAGTATGCGTGTCCCGTCCTCGACTTGGGTCGAGCCCACAAAGATACGTTTGGGTTACTGGTTGAAATGGGCCCCCACAAGCTACCCACCTAAGCTTGTCACCACTAGAATATCCCACTTAACCCTCTTAATCATGTTCATTTACATGTGTGTTTGGTTAAGTCTTACTAATCGTATTTCAAATGCCACTAAGGGCACCCACTAGATTCCTCATGCCACCCAAGGCACCTACTTAACCCCCATGTCCCCCTTACATGTTTATCTGGTTAAGTATTTCTTAATTCATTCAGGCCATAACCTCATAAAGACCTCTCACATTAGACTGGCATTTATGGCAGCTGGATTTGCCGGGCGGGTCCGGGCTGTCTTACACCATAAAAGAGTCTAACCTCGTGTCTTTACAACTGTTATGCTTTAGTTCGGGCCTAGGACCTCTCACATTGGGCTGACATTTGTGACAACTGGATTTGCCGGGCGGGTCCGGGCAGGTTTACGTCACAAACGAGTCCAACCTCGTGTCCTAAGCATTGATTATCACTTATAATCTTTTACCCCAGTTTTAATAATTCCCTATTCAAATTATTAATTAACTCCAATTTTAATGATGTCCATAATTGACTCAATTATGGCCATCCATTCATGGCATGCAAAATCATATCAATTGCACCCCAACTTCTTAATATTAAATCCTTAATATTACCCCTACCCCACGTTTATACGTTCGCTTATTCAACGCAGAATATACGTTAGACTCGAATAGTCTACCTCATAGCACAAAATAAATTATCCCAACATATAGACAATCAAAATGAATCTAATCATAGCAGGGGTAAAACTTGCATAAAACTACACATGTTAAGGATCTAAAGGTGTCAACTTGTTTGGTAAAATGTCATAATTCACATAATATGGTCATAATCCAAATTCATGTATAAACTTGCATATGGGGTTTTATGCAACATAATGATGGTGTGAACTAGCATCTAATAGAATTCACATATGTCATAGCATAATTCTAGATGTCATAATTCTAGATCTAAATAGATGTCATGGCATATGTTCAATATCTTTACTAATCAATCTAAACTTGCATACATGATTTGTCATATAGATCAACATAGCCCAAACATTATGATTTGATTAACATGAACTAACTAGCATAGATAATAGAATCATAACTTTAAAGCATGTATGATTCATCACAATTAAGCATAGAAAACTACAACCTATACAATATCATCATAGCATGATTTACAACATATAGGATATCATCATCACATAACATAGGATTTACAACATACATGATAGCATAAGGTTTACAACAACATATATGACAATCCACATCATTCACTTATAATCCATTCATAACTTAATCTAATTAGTCTAACAATAATCTTGTTAAGATCATCATACTCACAATTAGAAGAGAAAGAGAGTCTAGATTTTCTTTAGAGTTGAGTAGAATTAGGGTTTTGATTAGCTTTCTTCCTTCTTAGTTGGCGGCGGCTACACTGAGTTCCATGGCGGCGGTATGACGGTGGCTATTCTATTTTTCATGTGAATTAGAGTGAGAGACTACCTAGGTATTTATAGAGTTTAGGATTTATTTAGACCGTCAGATCAACTCAGAACTAAACTGAACCGTTTAATTTGCCAACTCAGCCCTAAAGACACATCAGCAGCTCAAGATTGGGCTCAGTCAAAACCCTAGCCGCCTGGACAGGTCGACTCCCCAGTCGACCTGGGAGGTGGGGTCGACTGCCCAGTCGACTCCCCAGTCGACCTGGGGTGCTGGGCAGGAATTTTCCCGCCTAGCCTGTTTTGACTTCGAATTTGAAATTTAAATTTTCTGAAATCTGTTTTGAATTTTCTGAAACTTCCGATGGCCATAACTTCTTCATACGAAGTCCAATCCACGCAAACTCGGACTCTATTTCAACCAGAATTCCGAGACGAACACAATGGCGCAACCCGTTTCCCACAATTCTCACGTCTGAGATTAGTTATTATTTAATTTGTGAATATTAATATTAACAGAATTACGGGGTGTTACATTCTCCCCTCCTTAAAGGATTTCGACCCCGAAATCTTCAAGTTAAGAAGAATGTACATCCTAACATCCAATCGTCCATCTACTCAACCATCAAACACAGGCATCCATTGTCCTTATAGACTTCTAATGCTTTCATGTTTAAATGCACAGTGTGTGTATATGTCCATATCTTATGCAAAATCAGGCAGTCCACTGATTCAGTTGACCTCCTTAATGCAAACCATGATAGTGCCATGCGTCCATTATGTATGCAAAAGTTCCTTAATGCTACATATTATCTCTATATGCGTGCACAATCATCATCCGAATGCAGCATCCATATGATAATAACAAATCCTCATACATCCATTTTACTAAATACATCCATATATATGCAATATGCAATATGAAGTGACTGAGCCGATCTAGTGCCTAATAGTGTGTGTGTATGCGTCCACGAGCAAACACTTGCATCCACGTGCATCCATCATCCATAACATGTCTCAAACACATGTTTCAACCATAGGATTATCCTAACTAAAGGTCAAAGATACTAGCGAGAGGATACTCTAAAGGTAAGATAAGTACAAGCTAAGCGATAAAGGAGAAATTAAAAGACATACCCTCAAAAAGAAAAGGGTACAACGAACGCATCTTTGCTTATGTCTCCCAAGTAGCGTTGCTCTCATCATCTCCCCATTGTACTTTGACTAGTCTGACCTCTCGATTTCTCAGCTTCTTAATCTCCGACCCAAGAATGCATGTAGGAGCTCGTCGAATCGTCGCATCACGCTCTATCTCCACCTCTCTAAGCAAGCTCGGCTCTACCACTTCCGCGGTCTCGTGCAAGCACTTCCTCAAATGTGACACATGGAATACGTCGTGTACACCACTAAGTCTCTCAGGCAACTCCACTCTATACGCCATCTGTCCAATCTTTTCCTTAATAGGAAACGGCCCTACGAACCTTGGTGCTAATTTCCCAAAGCGAACAATGTTCCGTAATGGAGACACTTTGATAAAGACCATGTCCCCAACATCAAACTCAAGATCTGTCCTCCTCTTATCCGCATAAGATTTCTGCCTATCTTGCGACTTCTTCATCCTCCTTCGAATCAAGTCGATCTTCTCCGAAGTCTCTCTAATCATATCGGGCCCAAGTAAGATCTTATCCGTAGATTCCCACCAACATGTAGGTGAACGACAAGGTCGTCCATAAAGATCTTCGAAAGGTGCCATGCCAATACTAGTCTGAAAGCTATTATTATATGCGAACTCCACCAATGGAAGATGCTCTTCCCATGTACCCCCAAAGTCTAGGATACATAGCCTCAAAAGATCCTCTAGAATACGATTCACCCTCTCGGTCTGGCCGTCCGTCTGAGGATGATATGCGGTGCTGAAACATAACTGAGTCCCTACCGCCTCTTGCAAGCTCTTCCAAAATTCGCTAGTGAAGATAGGATCGCGGTCGCTTACTATGCTAGAAGGAACACCATGTAAACGAACTATTTCTCGGACGTATACAGAAGCTAACCATGGAGCAGTCCTCTTACTCTTCACGGGAATGAAATGGGCGCTCTTAGTAAGTCTATCTACTATAACCCAAATCCCCGTATTACCCTTCCTTGATCGCGGTAATCCATCCACAAAGTCCATCGAGACACTTTCCCACTTCCATAGTGGAACCTCCAATGGGTGAAGCAACCCACCGGGTTTCCTTTGCTCCGCTTTTACTTGTTGGCACACCAAGCATCTAGCGACATACTCGGCTACGTCCCTCTTCATGCCAGACCAAAAGAAAACTCGCTTCATGTTTTTGTACATCTTGTCCCCACCGGGATGAATGGTCATCTTCGAACGATGTGCATCATCAAGAATGGTCTTCCTTAGGTCATCGTCTTTTGGTACACAAAGTCTACTGTCCCTACGTAACCAACCCTTATCATTTAGGGTATACCTACGGAGATGGCTTGATGACTCCCCTCTTTTGAGCTTTTCTACTAACTCAACTAACTGTGGGTCGTCTCGCTGTGCCTCGCCAATCTGTCCCAAAAGCGTAGGTCTGACCTCCTAGGATGCTAGCAAACCGGGTACAAAGTCAACGGAAGGTCTAAGGTCAAACATAGAGATGAATTCTAAGTTTCGCCGCTCAACAAACAACGGACTCAAGGACAACCTTTTCCTACTTAAGGCGTCTGCCACCACGTTACCCTTGCCAGGGGTATATGCTATTTCGAAGTCGTAGGACGCAAAGAACTCCATCCACCTTTGCTGCCTTAGGTTCAAGTCCTTCTGAGAGAATAAGTATTTTAAAGATTTGTGGTCAGTGAATAATTCGAATTTCTCGCCAAGAAGATAATGACACCAAGACTTAAGCGCGAAAACAATAGCGGCCAACTCTAGGTCATGTATGGGGTAATTCTTCTCGTGCGCTCTCAACTGCCTTCCACCATAGGCTATTACCCTACCCTCTTGCATTAAGACTGCGCCTAGTCCTGTCCCACAAGCATCGGTATAAACAGTAAATGGCTTACTCCCATTTGGCAATACTAAGACTGGGGCTGAAGTCAAAGCTCTCTTTAAACGTTGGAACACATCATCACAATCTACGTCCCATGTGAAAACTAGGTTCTTCTTCGTCAGGCGTGTCAATGGAGATGATATCTTTGCGAAGTCTTTGATAAACTTCCTATAGTAGCCAGCCAACCCAAAGAAACTTCTCACTTCGGTAGCATTTTTAGGGACCTTCCAATCTTGGATGGCCACCACTTTTGCGGGATCCACAACTATCCCTTCTTTGGAAACCACGTGCCCTAAGAATCGTACTTCCTCCCTCCAGAAGTGACACTTAGAAAATTTAGCTTTAAGGTTATGCGCTCGTAGGGTCTCCAACACTTCCCTAAGATGTAGGGCATGCTCTTCTTCATCCTTAGAAAAGATCAGGATGTCGTCTACAAAGACTACCACAAATTTGTTAAGGTACTCCCTAAACACCCTACTCATCAAATCAACAAAGTATGCGGGGGCGTTTGTCAAACCGAAGGGCATCACTAGCCATTCATAGAAACCGTTCGGAGTCCTAAAGGCAGTCTTGTCAATGCTATCCTCACCCACTCTCAACTAATGGAAACCAGTGGCTAAGTCCAACTGCGAAAACACTAAGGCGCCAACTAACTGATCGAAGAGATCGTCAATCCTCGGCAGTGGGTGTCTGTTTTTTTAGTAAGCTTATTAAGTTCTCTATAGTCCACACAAAGTCTATGGGACCCATCCGCCTTCGTGGAAAATACTACTGGAGCACCCCACTCCGATATACTTCGTCTTATGAACCCCTTCTCAAGCAACTCCTTCACTTGCTTATCGAGTTCCCTCCTTTCACGAGGAGCCATGTGGCGTACTGGCAAAGATACTGGTTTCGCATTATCCACAAGATATATTCGAAAATCTATCTCCCGCTTCAGAGGCAAGCCCTTCACCTCCTCAAACACATTCGAATACTCTCGGACCACTCTAACAGATCGTAGATTTTCCACCGACGCGTCAAGCGATTCTAAATAACTTAGCATAACGGAATCTATGGGATTACAAAAGATTTCTAGAGTGTTGCCAAGGCGAGTCATGAGCCTAACTACTCTCCTTTCACAATCAAGTACGGCCCCATTTCTGGATAACCAATCCATTCCTAAAATTAGCCCATAGCCCGTGAAGCCCAAAACATAAGCATCACATCTAAACTCAACGCTAAGTATAGAAATTTTCAAATCCAAACACATCATGGACAAATAAGCTGAGCCCCCAATTGGATTCGAAACAACAAAGGGATCCTCTACTAAACTGGTGTTTAAGTGCAGTGATTCAACTAATGATGAAGAGATAAACGAATGTGATGCGCCTGAATCAAATAAGGTACGGACATGATGATCAAACAGAAAAACTAAGCTTTCAACAGAAATGGTTCTACCTCGTTCTTGCAGCGGTGGGACCGCCAGAGCCTGAACTTGTCCCCTTACCTGTCCAGGTGCCATAAGAGCCTGCACCTGTCCTCCCGAGGTAGACCCTGCCCTCTGCCCCTTCTTTGGGCAGTCCACTCGATGTCCCGCTTCACCACAGTGAAAACAGCCAGTCTTCTTTTTCTTTCGGCAATCCTTGCTGAGATGGCCTGGTGTCCCACAGTTAAAGCATTTCTTCTTTCCCTTGCCATTATTGTCTTTACCACCTTTCTTGTTTTGCTGTTGTGGTTTCTTCTGATCCCCTTTCTTCTTGGGTGCCTTATCAGCTTTAGTGACTTTCTCCTCGTGCATAAGTGCCATGTCTACTAGCTTCTCAAATGTGGCCCCCATAGGGATGTGGGTCATAGCCAACCCTTGCAACGGTTCATTCAATCCATTAACGAACCTCAGAGCCTTCTTCTCCGGCGTGTTCACTAAGTCCAAGCCAAACCTTGCTAACTGATTAAATTTGTTGACATATTCTTTCACTGATGAGCTTCCTTGCTTTAATGTCAAGAACCTTTCCATATATAGATTCTCTTCTGCCCTCGAGAGAAACTTCGCCTCAAACCTACGTCTAAAATCCGCCCAAGAGTCAACAGGACGCTCCCCATTAGTGACCTCCCACCAAAACGAGGCCTCTCCCTTCGTTAACCAAGATAATAATTTGACTTTCCTCCCTTCTTCCACTTCAAAGATTTCTAGCAATTCTTCCACCTCCTTAAGCCAATCTCTAGCTTCCACAAACGTTTCTGACCCTTGAAAAAGTTTTCCACCCATAGCCTTAAATTCCTTGCACGTCTTTGCAAAAGTATCAGCGCGAGGAGGAGGAGGAGGAGTGGGTGCAACTGGTGGTGGAGGAACATTGGCTGGACCTGCAGCGGCCCCAGCCTCTAATAACCTCCTATACCACCCTGGTATCGTTACACCGTCAGGTAGGTTAAGATCTTCAGCCATGCTGAAACGAAAAAGGAAAGATTCAAAATGGAGAATTCGAAAGATAAAGATATATGGCTATTGGGGATTATGTTTTTCATAAAAACTTTCCTCTTAAAAATAACTCATTTAAGACATGTTTTTGAAAGCACTTCTTCCAAAAATACTTTAGAAAAATAGTTTTTCTAAAAATTTTTATCTGTTCTGGTAACCTTAAGCTCTGATACCACGTGTAACACCCCACGTCCATTAATGTCACTCACAAAGGGAATGCATTAACTTCCATGGAGGTTTTAAGTGAATATAGAACAGAAAAATTACAACAAGACAGATAATAAGTAGTACTTGGAAATCTAGAACTTCATTTTATTGCAGCGGAAATTAAACATGTTTGTTACATCATAAAACCATAAATTAGAGTCAAGTACAATATCCATCTCGATAAAACAAAATACATAACCCCATTACATAAATAGCCATTAAAGAAGATAACAAGCTGGACTTTACTTCAACGGTCCAAGCTTTCCAAAGAGAGATAAAGCAATCCAATCAAACTCCACTAGAGCTGGGTCCAACCTGAGGACCTGGAGGGGGAAAAAGATGGAAATGGAGGGGGGTCAGACATAAAGTCTGGCGAGTATGATAATTCTAACAATACTATTATCAAAATAACTAGACTAAGGCATAAGCTGGAAAACAAGGAAATGTCTATGAACTATTGGGTATGGAAGAGCAGATAAAGATAACGTTAAAGGCATACCTAATTACTAATGAATAATTACTACACTGCACCACACCAGTCACCCTAAAGGTTGATCTCGCTTGCTTCACACAGAAACTATATAAATAGCCTTGCGTACCCCTAGCTGACTACATAGGTGCCGTCTGCCCCTATCTCCACTAGGTGTACCCCACTACCCACTTTCGATCGGCTCCCTACTCGTAGATACCCGTGCTGGCCCCATAGTGGGGTGTATCACTCCCCTAAAGTGGCAACCCGATACAACTTGAGAATGCACGGCTTATACCTAGACTGGCATTTATGGCAGCTGGATTTGTCGGGCGGGTCCGGGCAGTCTTACACCATAAAAGAGTCTAACCTCGTGTCTTTACAACTGTTATGCTTTAGTTCGGGCCTAGGACCTCTCACATTGGGCTGACATTTGTGACCACTGGAATTGTCGGGCGGGTCCGGGCAGGTTTACGTCACAAACGAGTCCAACCTCGTGTCCTAAGCATTGATTATCACTTATAATCTTTTACCCCAGTTTTAATAATTCCCTATTCAAATTATTAATTAACTCCAATTTTAATGATGTCCATAATTGACTCAATTATGGCCATCCATTCATGGCATGCAAAATCATATCAATTGCACCCCAACTTCTTAATATTAAATCCTTAATATTACCCCTACCCCACGTTTATACGTTCGCTTATTCAACGCAGAATATACGTTAGACTCGAATAGTCTAACTCATAGCACAAAATAAATTATCCCAACATATAGACAATTAAAATGAATCTAATCATAGCAGGGGTAAAACTTGCATAAAACTACACATGTTAAGGATCTAAAGGTGTCAACTTGTTTGGTAAAATGTCACAATTCACATAATATGGTCATAATCCAAATTCATGTATAAACTTGCATATGGGGTTTTATGCAACATAATGATGGTGTGAACTAGCATCTAATAGAATTCACATATGTCATAGCACAATTCTAGATGTCATAATTCTAGATCTAAATAGATGTCATGGCATATGTTCAATATCTTTACTAATCAATCTAAACTTGCATACATGATTTGTCATATAGATCAACATAGCCCAAACATTATGATTTGATTAACATGAACTAACTAGCATAGATAATAGCATCATGACTTTAAAGCATGTATGATTCATCACAATTTAGCATAGAAAACTACAACCTATACAATATCATCATAGCATGATTTACAACATATAGGATATCATCATCACATAACATAGGATTTACAACATACATGATAGCATAAGGTTTACAACAACATATATGACAATCCACATCATTCACTTATAATCCATTCATAACTTAATCTAATTAGTCTAACAATAATCTTGTTAAGATCATCATACTCACAATTAGAAGAGAAAGAGAGTCTTGATTTGCTTTAGAGCTGAGTAGAATTAGGGTTTTGATTAGCTTTCTTCCTTCTTAGTTGGCGGCGGCTACACTGAGTTCCATGGCGGCGGTATGACGGTGGCTATACTATTTTTCATGTGAATTAGAGTTGGAGACTACCTAGGTATTTATAGAGTTTAGGATTTATTTAGACCGTCAGATCAACTCAGAACTAAACTGAACCATTTAATTTGCCAACTCAGCCCTAAAGACGCATCAGCAGCTCAAGATTGGGCTCAGTCAAAACCCTAGCCACTTGGACAGGTCGACAACCAGGTCGACTGCCAGGTCGACTCCCTAGTCGACCTGGGGGGGGGGTCGAATGCCCAGTCGACTCCCCAGTCGACCTGGGGTGCTGGGCGGGAATTTTCCCGCCTAGCCTGTTTTGACTCCGAATTTGAAATTTAAATTTTCTGAAATCTGTTTTGAATTTTCTAAAACTTCTGATGGCCATAACTTCTTCATACGAAGTCCAATCCACGCAAACTCGGACTCTATTTCAACCAGAATTCCGAGACGAACACAATGCGCAACCCGTTTCCCACAATTCTCACGTCTGAGATTAGTTATTCTTTAACTTGTGAATATTAATATTAACAGAATTACGGGGTGTTACAAAGTCAGAACAATAAATTCTACTGAATAAAATATTAAAATTTTGTCTTTTACAGTGTTCCGCAACATAATTTGCATGAATGAATATGTTTGAGAAATCAATAATAATGTGAAATAGTCTACTCAATATAAAAAGGAAGATACGTGTCCAATAATCACTTAATATATTTTTAAAAGGGTAGATCCTCCCGCCACTTAATACATTCATTCCATGAGGAAAGAGATGTGTGCTCTTGATCAGTTAATACCTTAGTGAATTCGTTTGACCACTTAATACCTTCATATGTAAGTATACTACGTCACTTATATATATATATATATATATATATATATATGTGTGTGTGTGTGTGTGTGTGTGTGTGTGTGTGTTTATGCATATCTAAAAATAAAAGAAATAATAACAACAATTTACCTACAGAATAGGCAGAACTCCATCATTTAAGGCTTACCCAAGGTGAACCCTCCATTATTATTTTGATTACACTATACAGTAATTTTATAACCACTTAATTCTTTCCTTGGGATATGCAAACCCTATGGTCATTTAATACCAACCCCTTGGCGAATTATAGCCCGGTCACTTAATACCTAATAAGAAGCGAAACCTTCCAAAAACACAATTTTCCTAGCACATTTATCTGTTTAATACTTCTTAAGGAAAAAGACGGCCCTCGATCACTTAATACCTAATAAGGTCGGACATTGTCACCACTATCATCCTCCTTAGAATAAATCCATAAGGAAAAGGGAGAATCTTGATCACTTAATATCCCCAAAGGAAAATCCAACCACTTAATACTCGATTCCCAAAAGCAGGCCCTTCGTCTCTGTAACCACCTGATTTTTCGATCCTTAGAGTCGAAAATAATACGTCCATTGTATTAACATGCCGAACATCCAAGTGTTGGAAAATCAATTCATTATGGATTAAAGAAAAAGAAGATAGAACAAAATCTCACAATCGCAGTGGGTAACATATAATAATCACAAAAACATTTACAAAGTCATTTACAAAACTGATTGCATTAGAGTTACAATAGAACAATTCTACCTTAGGTCAATTATAGCATCTTGTCCATACATATCAGATAAAGATCACATAATATACAACGAAAATCAGCTAATAACTAACTACTGATGAAGCCTCCTGCTCTAAGCTCCTCGAAATGCATCTATGAAAATCTGAACTACTTGGTTACTCATAAATTTTTGATCATCCAAGAGTTTTAGGGAAAGAAAATAAAAACTTCGGGTCAGACATGGGTCTGGTGTGAGAAGATCAAACAATTGATTATTATTATTTTTTAAAATCTTTGCAAACAAAAGGTATCTCATAAGACCATGCCGCACATAAACACAAACAAGTTTTTACCTTACAATAGTCAAATCACTTTATAGAAAAATCTCATGATATTATAATACTGTCTAAATACAAGTACTTAGAAAATAGTTGAAATGCTTGCATATCACATTTTAGCATAATTGGTTTACATCTAAAACAGTAAAGGTGCGTATTGGAGATTGGATTCCATACTATGGTAGGGTAAGGGACTATCATCCATGATGCACCCCTAGGAAATGGATCAGGGTCTGACAAGAAACTCTTGTACCCCTACGAACGAGAAGTGGACTGCACCTCTAACATGACAATCCGGGTTACCTCATTCCTGACATCGTACTGTGATCACACTAAGTAATGATGCCTGTATGCAACCCAAAACTGAAGAATACACCTAGAATGGGATGACGGTTCCTAATGGTGGCCTACCACATGGATCTTGAGCATACCGTTGTTTTTGCCATTTCCTGGTTGATGAGGCTAAAGGTCACATCTTCACCTTTCTTCAACAATTCCCACTTGGAATGCCATGTCATCATTTCCATTTTACTAATTTATTCCCACAAAAATACAACCCTTGAGTTTGTATGCCTTAAGTAAGGGAATTAGGTATAAGAGGAGATACCTTCTACCCTACCGGTAGATGTACGTTTGTAAAAACCAATGTACGTGGATTAAAAATGCAACGTCAAATATTCATCTATACAAGTCATCCTAGGTATGAATGAATCGAAGGTACTCCTTTTACTACATTCTATTGAGCAACATCACTGGGACTAATAACAACCTACCCTTGCGATACGAAGACTCCAGAATGTATGGATCACTTCTATAATATGCATCCTGGTAGCTAACTAGAGACGCTCGACAAGAGTCCTTTCCGTTCTAAAGGTCTTTTCCTTCCACACTAGTCTTCAAGCTGCCATTCATTCCAACATCTTCACGATCTTCCACATTCGTCGTTCAATTAGATCGAAGTGGTTTTCAAATACTTGATCTGATCCTGGTCTCTTCAAAACAACTTTTGATAATTTTTTGGTAAACTCAACCCTGGTTCTCTAGAAAATAAACAAACAAGGGTAATTACGGAGTTCACCTCCTGAACATTAGTGGACGGACTTCATTATCACTTGTCCTTAAGGAACTAAACTAGATTTATATGCATAGTAAATCATTAATAGGATGACTGTGTCGTATAACTCAAGTGTTTCCCCAATATATTTTCAAAGTAAGATTTTGGTCTAGATTTGGTAGTTGGTTATTTAACTATCAAATAACACACACAAAACAATCCAAGATATATTTCCCATAGGAATCACTAAGCCTCTTTTTAATTAATTTCCTATTAATTAAGTTCCCATTCTCTTATCCCAAAATATTTGCATACTTAATCCTCTAATATAAGTACATATTTCAACACTACTTATGATGGTTCCTCATTTCTAATTGAGCTTTCGCGGGTTGTTAGAACCCAAATCACTTTGTCTAACTTCTAAGACTTTGTCTTTTAAGTAGCAGATCATTTGAGGAAATAATGATTTAATTCCCAAAATCAGCTCTCGATCTCAAGCTAACATTATTCCTTAGATAAAAATGAAGTCGTTCAAGTTGTGATATTTATTTACCTCTCAGACCTTGAATTGACAACACCATCATCCTTGAATAAATTTATAAATTAGTTTAACTTAGAATGATCATTTATAAAAATGAAATAAGTTCATCACTTTTAAATTAAGATAATAAAATTATTAAACAATTATTAATTAAATAAAAACTAACTATTAAATAATAATTAACAATTATTTATCCTTAAAATAGATAATTAAGTATTTATCTAAACTTTGAATAAATAATTAAATAATAGTTCATCATTAAGTAAATTAATTTAAAGACCCAAATAATCTTATTTAATAATTAAATAATAATTTAAACTTCTATTAATAATTAAATAAATATTTGAAACACTTTTTAAATAAATATTTAATATTATATATTTATCAAATACTTCAAATAATAATTTATTCTTTAATAAATCATTAAATAGTTAACCTTAATTAATTATAACTATTATAATTAATTTGTTTATTAAACTTAATTATAAATACTCTTAAAACATTAGTACTAAGTAATTAGTAAATCAAAATGTCATTAATAAACAAGTCGTAAGTTTAAACCAATATTAACGAAAGATAAGCAACTTTGAAACTTAATTAATAGGATTAATTTTGAATAATTAAATCAACTTAAACCATTTTAATTATACTTAAATTAATTCTTCACAACTCTTTGAACATTCCTAAATGGAATATTTAGCCATTAAATCAATTATGTTTAGGAATTGAAACACTTGACCAACAATTCCAAAATTTGAGGCTTAGCGATTGCAATGGTACTTAAATAAGTTACCATGTACTACTACATCCAAATGGATTCAAATGTTGATGTGAAAAACAACATGATCATATCATAAATGTTCGGGTACACAATAATCAATAATTGTTAATTAACTATTCAATCCATATTAATTAGTATTAATAACACTAATGACACAAATTAAACTACCACATAACACACACATAATGATGTTTTATTCTGCTCAATAGACGTCAATAATGATCTAAACAATTCAATTTAACTTGATTGTATATTATTTGGCTAAATGATCAAACCAGATTTACGTATATAATTTTAAATGACGTTATTTTGTTTTATAACGCTATTTAACTCATACTCGTTTTAGTGTGTCATAAACTCATACTTACCCAAACATATTATAAATAATAGTACAACGTCACACTTGTGAATACGATTACCATGGAAAAATCCATTCGAGATTCGAATTCAATATGATCTAGATATGAGCATCTAAATCAAACATATATATTAGTAATTAATAAACAAATCATCTTTGGTTTTCTCACCATTGATTTAGCTCGACCCAACATCATGAAGCCCAAACCTGAACCTCTTCTCCTCCCTTCCTTCCTTCCTTCCTTTCTTCTTCTTCTTCTCCAGTATACTCTCATACCATAATCAGTGTATGGGTTGTGCACTTGCACCAGCCATCTAACCCATCAGATAACCCAATCTGGACCACCGTTGAGTCTGCCTCCTCCTCCACTTCACTTCGCCATAGTCAAAGTCAAACCCATCTTTTCCTACCTATTGCCGACAACCTCTCTGTAGTTCGCACCAAATAAAACGATGCGACAAATTTTATCGTCGATCACCACAAAAAATTTAACGCGACCTGCGTTTTTCCCTCCTCGACACACTGCCATAATCCGTTTCTTCGATCAATGCATCCATATCCTTAAAACCCAAACCCTAGCATGCCTTCATATGCCACGGTTTACTGCTACACTCCAAACACCTCAATACAAGATCAAACACCACCAGAAACCCCATTTGAGCAACGACAACGCCCTAGAAAAAACGGAACACATCATTCTATGATTTCTGAAGGACCCTAAGCCTACTAGTTTTTAAGCTTACAGATTTCAACTTTTTTGCTTACTATATTTCATTTTGTTTTTGCAGGTTTCACTCTTTTTTCCCCTCAATTTTAAGTGAGGCTGCCATGAAAAATATAAAGAAAAAGCAACCAGTTTTTCTAAAAGAGGAAGGAAATGAAAATCAAGAGGAAGGAAATCATAAGCTCATATTTATGTAAGGTAAAATATATTTTTATAAAAAAATAAAGTTAGAAAAAGACCAAAATACCCCCAAATCAATTCAAAACTTTTAGCTTAAGTCAAAGTAGTTAATTTTTGTATTGGAACTTACATTTCTTTTGTGTACTTAATGTACTAAAGCATCATTATGTACCATTTTCCTTTATTTATTTATTTATTTATTTAGTTATTTATTTATTTTAAACATCACTTCAAAGTACATTTATAAAATAAAATTATAAGTAAAATAAAACTTTACTTAATATATAAGTAAGCATCAAATCATACTTTGTATATATAATATTAATATAAGCACTTTAACTAACTTTATTATCAAATTCAAATCATAGATTTTAGATATTACAAATATAACCTTTTAAAATCCAAACTTATTATTTTTATATATAAATATAAATTTATACGTTTTCTGAAATCTTGGTATACACTTTCTCTTACTTTATAAGTTAACTTCAAATCACATTTTCAAATATTATAAAATATAGTATAAAATTATCCCCATTATGTAAATATAAGTGCTAAACACTAAATTACATATTTTAAAATATAAATATTTAAATCTTATTATCTAAAGACACTTCCAAAATAAAGTTTTGGTTTAAAATACATATCCCTATTTATAACATAAATAGGGCTAAATTTTCTGTAATAAAATTATATATATATATATATATATATATATAAAGGTTATGAAACTCTTTCAAAACCAATAAACCATTAAATCATTATCCAGAAAATTGAAATGAATTATCTATCATTAAATAATCATTTAGAATAGAATTTTAAGCGTTAAAAGCACACATTGAATATTTGAATATATTAAATATTCATAAATTTAATTGATAAAATTCCGAGTAGTTGCATTCTTCCACCCTAAAAAGAATTTCATCCTCAAGATTTCATCTCTAGAAACAATACCCAAATTTAATAACCAATTTTATTTACCTATTTAATAAGCCCATAAGATGAACATAGATCATATATATGCAATATCTAATTGGATCAATATTCTAATACATTACTTCCTTTCCAAACTAGTATCGGTCACTCGACATCTCTAGTGCGGACTCCGGTAATGTTCCTTGATTAGGAATCCTAATAATCCTTGCATAGCAAAATACTATGACAGAGAATATTAATTCCATGCCAAGAACTCTCACCAAATGTTCACCGCCAAGAATCGAGTGATTAATTCTTATTCGAATCTGTAACAGCCTTTATTTTACATATCGAAGGATCGTAAAATATTTTTATTTTATTCCCTGAATGTTGGATCATTCTCATATTTTAATATGTTGCTTATGGGGATGTGAGACATATCCATAATTTTTACCAATTTTGTTTGTGACCATTTTACCCCTATCAGTCGTGTACAGGGTATAGCTTTTGACTCGGGTCGAATCAGGTGGTGAGACATATGCCATTTGAAAGGAAATGATGATTGCCTTTCCGTAGAGTGGTTACATTAAAGATTTGGCTCAGTGTTTTGGGAGGAATCGCTGTTTTAAGGTTTAACAATTGGCAGTTTAGGTTTGTGAAGCCTTAATGGGCTGATTTGTAGAGGCCCATTAGTGGGCTGATGGAAAGCTATAAATATGGGATGAGAGATATGGGAAAGGGTTTTAGTTTTTCTATTCTCTCATTTGGTGGCCTATTTTCCTTCTTCCTCTTACACCTTTCCACCATTAAAAATCAAATTATAAGGAAATCGAAGATCTACACCATTGGAGGCTAGATCTACATCATTTGAAGTGTAAGTTCATCGGATCAAGGGGTTTGGTTCGAATTGCTTGCTGTCCGGAATCTCAATTCATTGTTTTTGCTCTGATTTGGAGAATTAGTGAGTGGTATGCATCTCTCACATAGATTCAATGAAGTATATGAATGTTTGATAATGTTTTTCATCAAATTCAAGTGTTTTATCATAAATATACACCATGATAAGTCCATTTTCATATGAATCACCCTATGTTCTAATTTAGCAAGTTTAAACCGGTAATTTCTATGTCATTCCATATGCATATGAAAGTTAGATCCGCAAATTAGATCATTTCTTCATTTATCTTCATTTTGGTAAAATTTTGTAGTTGTGGTGATGATCGTATTTTCATGTTGGTAGTGATTTTATAACAAGCTTGTGGTTGTGTTGAATGAATTAGATGAGTTGGTTTCATCGATTGTGTCAATTGGCGAAGTTTTGGTCGTGTAACACCCCGTATGTGAATAACTTGTTATAATATAAATCAGGGCATAATTAAATTTTAAGATCTGAATCAGGGGAAACGGGCTATGCCATTGCGTTCGTCTCGGAAAAATACGCGAAATAGAGTCCGAGTTTTCTAAAATCGGAGTCTGTATGACCCAGTTAAGGCCCAACGAAGTTTTCAGAAAATTCAAATTTCGGAAAACAGATTTCAAATGCAGAAATGGGGCTAGGCGGGAAAATTCCCGCCTGCACCAGGTCGACCCCCGTGTCGACTGGGGAGTCGACACACATGGGGGCGTGTCGACTGTAGTGTCGACACCCCTGTCGACACAGGTGGCTCGGCCAGTTTGGCCTAGGTGCAACCTGAAGGAGTTTGGGCTGTGTTTGGGGGCTTGTGACAAGATCTGACGGCTCTAAACTAATCTAGGGTTAATCTAAGCGCCTAAACTACATCCTAAATCTATAAATACACCCTAAGACTACCCTAATCCATACTAAAAATAGAAACAACGTTGCCATGCCGTCAAAATGCAACTAGAAGGAGCCACCAACAAATTAAAGAGGAAGATAGCTTCTCAAATCAACTTCTAACCAACTCTAGCAACTAAATCTTCTTCATAGGAGTGCTAATCAACAAGTTGTGAGTTTCTATGCCTTTAGCAAGCAATTGCTAAACTAATTATGATAGGATATAATGAGGTTATGGTTATGTATGTGGATCAATGCAAGTTATGTTATCTTATGCTATGTGTTCATGATGTTAGTTATGCAAGTTGGGTGTAATTTATGCTATATGTTCATGATGCTAGTTATGCAAATCACTATGATAAACATTGATCCATTATGACACCATGTTATGCAAGTTTGGTGTTTGATTATATGCAAGTTCATATATGACATGTTATGCAAGTTTGGTGTTTGATTATATGCAAGTTCATATATGACATGTTATGCAAGTTTGGTGTTTGATTATATGCAAGTTCATATATGACATGTTATGCAAGTTTGGTGTTTGATTATATGCAAGTTCATATATGACATGTTATGCAAGTTTGGTGTTTGATTATATGCAAGTAACATGTGCAAGTTTACACCTTTGTATGATATGCATACATATGCAAGTTAACCCCTTTGTATGTCATACATACATATGCAAGTTTACCCCTTTGTATGACAAAAGTAACTTATGCAAGTTACCCTCTTTATGACATATGTGATTCATGCAAGTTTGGGTTGATTATTTATGCTAGTTCGGTTTGATGCTATGGTCATATATGCAAGTTGACACCTTTAAAACCCATGTGATGCTAATGTTATGCTAAGTTGAACCCATTGTATTTGTGATGAATCTTCCCTTTTAAGTATGTCATGTTAGCGTATTACGTGGGGAACGATGGGGTTAATATTCATGTTAACAAAATTGTGGTGAAATTGGTATGATGTTGCATACCATGAGTGGATGGACATAATTGAGTCAATTATGTACATCATTAAATTGGAATTAATTAGGGAAAATTAATTCAAAATATGGGGGTGATTAATTAGGTGTAATTAATCAACTAAGACACGAGGTTGGACCCTTTTGTAGCATAAGACTGCCCGGAACCGACCGGCAAATCCAGCGGCTACAAATGGTTGGCCCAATGTGAGAGGTCTTAGGCATGAACTAAATACGTGACAAGTGTAAAGACACGAGGTTAGACTTTGTTATGGCGTAAGGCTGCCCGGACCCGACCGACAAATCCAACTGCCATAAAAGATAGTCTAATGTGAGAGGTCTTTACAAAGGTTACATTCTTAATCAATTAAGAAACACTTAACCAGATAAGCATGTAGTGGGGCATGAGGGGTTAAGTGGGTGCCTTGGGTGGCATGTGGAAATCAAGTAAGTGCCTTGGGTGGCATGTGGAAATCTAGTGGGTTGCCTTGGGTGGCAATAGAAAATACGATTAGAATACTTAACCAAGTGGAAACATGTAATTACACATGATTAAAGGGTTAAGTGGGATACACTAGAAAAGGGGACAAGCTTAGGTGGGTAGCTTGTCGGGGCCCATCTCAACCAGTAACCCATATGTATCTTATTGGGCTCGACCCATGTCGAGGACGGGACATGCGTACTGGGCTTGACTATAAGAGGCCAAAACGGGTTAGCGGTGGCAACGCAAGTCCAACGGGTTTTATATGCGTGTGTGGGCCCGGGCTGGTAGGTAAGACGTTGTTGCATCGTGTAGGTATAAGCCGTGCATCAGTGTTGGTATCGGGTTGCCACTTTGGGGAATGATACACCCCACTGTGGGACCAACACGGGTATCTACGTTAGGGAGCCGATCGCTTGGGGAGTAGTGGGTACACCTAGTGGAGATAGGGGCAGACGGCACCTATGTGGTCAGCTAGGGGTACACGAAACTACTAGTTATATTTTCTAAGTCCATGAATGGGATCAACCTTTAAGTAGGAATGACTGGTGTGGTGCAGTGTAGTAATTACCCTTGGGTGGGTAGATGCGTCTTTACCGATATCTTAGTTTATCCTATGTCTAGTTGGCTGCTTAGTGTAGTCATTTATCCCCAGTCGTTACCGTACCAAGTTTATATCATACCCTAATTACTTTAATGATTGTATTGTTAAAGTTATAGGACTCGCTCAGACTTATGTCTGACCCCGTTGTTTTTATCTTTTTTCCAACCCTCAGGTTCTTAGAGTGGGCCTAGCACTAGTGGGCTTTGATCAGATTGCTTTATCTATCTTTTGGAGCTTGGACCGTTGATGTAAAGCCCAGCTTATCTTTTCTATTATGGCTATTAGTATGTAGTGGGATTATGTACTTATGTTTTTAACGAGATGGATATTTTGCACTTGACTCTTGTTGGTTTTTGATATGTAACCAAACATGTTTACCTTCTGCTGCAATGAAATGATGTTTTAAATTTCAAGTATTACTTATATCTGTCTTGTTGTAATTTTTCTGTTCTATATTCACTTAAAATACTCCACCGAAGTTAAGGCATTCCCTTAGTGAGTGACCTTAGCGGGTGTGGGTTGTTACACGTGGTATCAGAGCTGAAGGTTACCAGAACAGATAATTTTTTTAGAAAAACTATTTTTGGAAGAAGTATTTTCAAAAACATGTCTTTTAATAGAAAAGTTTTTGAAAGAAAAGCATAATCCCCAATAGTCATATCTTTATCTTTCGAATTCTCCGTTTTGAATCTTTCCTTTTTCGTTTCAGCATGGTTGAAGATCTTAACTTTCCGGAGGGTGTAGCGATACCAGTATGGTATAGGAGATTGATGGAGGCTTGGGCCGCCGCTGCGGGTCCAGCAGATATTCCTCCACCACCAGTTGTACCCGATCTTCCTCTCCCTCCTCCTCCTCGCACGGATACTTTTGCTAAGACTTGCAAGGAATTTAAGGCTATGGGAGGGAAACCTTTTCAAGGATCAGAAACTTTTGTGGAAGCTAGGGATTGGCTTAAGGAAACGGAAGAGTTGATAGACATCTTTGAGATGGAAGAAGGAAAGAAAGTCAAGTTAGCTGCTTGGTTAATGAAGGGAGAGGCCTCGTTCTGGTGGGAGGTCACTAATGGAGAACGCCTAGTTGACTCCTGGGCGGATTTCAGACAAAGGTTTGTGGCAAAGTTTCTCTCAAGGGCGGAAGAAAATCTGTATATGGAAAGGTTCTTGACTCTAAAGCAAGGAAACCTATCAGTGAAGGAATATGTCAACAAGTTTAATCAATTGGCAAGGTTTGGCATAGACATGGTGAATACACCGGAGAAGAAGGCTTTGAGGTTCGTTATGGGCTTGAATGAACCGATGCATGGATTGGCTATGACTCACATCCCTATGGGGGCCACCTTTGAGAAGCTAGTAGACATGGCACTCATGCATGAGGAAGAGAAGGGCCCCAATGCTAATAAGGCACCCGAGAAGAAAGGAGATCAGAAGAGACCTCAACAGCAACAGCAAAACAAGGGTGGGAAAGGCAACGGTGGCAAGGGAAAGAAGAAGTGCTTCAATTGTGGGACACCAGGCCACCTAAGCAAAGATTGTCGGAAGAAGAAGAAGACTGGCTGCTTTCACTGTGGCGAAGCAGGGCATCTAATGAAGGACTGCCCTAAGAAGGGGCAAAGGACGGGATCTACCTCAGGAGGACAGGTGCAAGCTCTTATGGCACCAGGTCAGGAAAGGGGGCAAGTTCAGGCTCTCGCGGTTCCACCGATTCAGGAAAGAGGTAGAACTATTTCCGTTGAAAGTCTGGTTTTTCTATTTGATCATCCTGTCCGTACTTTATTCGACTCTGGCGCATCGCATTCGTTTATCTCATCATCATTAGTTGAGTCACTGCACTTAGACACCAGTCTAGTAGATGATCCCTTGGTTGTTTCAAACCCAATTGGGGGCTCCACTTATTTGTCCATGATATGTTTGGGTTTGAAGATTTCTATACTTAGCATTGAGTTTAGATGTGATGCTTTTGTTTTGGGCTTCACGGGCTATGGGTTAATTTTGGGCATGGACTGGTTATCCAGTAATGGTGCTGTTCTTGATTGTGAAAGGAGAGTTGTTAGGCTCATGACCCGCTTGGGTAACACTCTCGAGATCTCTTGTAATCCCATGAATTCTGTTATGCTAAGTTATCTTGAATCGCTTGACGCTTCGGTCGAGAGTTTGCGATCTGTTAGAGTGGTCCGGGAATACTAGGATGTGTTTGAGGAGGTGAAGGGCTTACCTCCGAAGCGGGAGATAGACTTCCGAATATATCTGGTGGACAATGCTAAGCCAGTATCTTTGCCAGTGCGCCACATGGCTCCTCGTGAGAGGAGGGAGCTCCATAAGCAAGTAGGGGAGTTGCTTGAGAAGGGGTTCATAAGACGAAGTATATCGGAGTGGGGTGCTCCGGTAGTTTTTGCCACGAAGGCGGATGGGTCCCTCAGACTTTGTGTTGACTATAGAGAACTCAACAAGCTCACAAAGAAGAATAGACAACCATTGCCAAGGATTGATGATCTCTTTGATTAGTTGGTTGGCGCCTCAGTGTTTTCGCAGTTGGACTTAGCCATGGGGTTTCATCAGTTGAGAGCGGCTGAGGATAGTATAGAGAAGACTGCCTTTAGGACTCCAGATGGTTTCTATGAGTGGCTTGTGATGCCATTTGGTTTGACGAACGCCCCTGCATACTTTGTTGATTTGATGAGTAGGGTGTTCAGGGAGTACCTTAATAAGTTCGTGGTGGTCTTTGTGGATGACATCTTAGTCTTTTCTAAGAATGAAGAAGAGCATGCCCTACATCTTAGGGAAGTGTTGGAGACTCTTCGAGCGCATAGCCCTAAGGCTAAATTCTCTAAATGTCACTTTTGGAGGAAGGAAGTGCGGTTTTTGGGGCACGTGGTCTCCAAAGAAGGGATAGCTGTGGATCCCGCGAAGGTAGTGTCCATCCAAGATTGGAAGGTTCCGAAGAATGCTACCGAGGTGAGGAGTTTCTTGGGGTTGGCCGGCTACTATAGGAAGTTTATCAAGGACTTCGCGAAGATATCAGCCCCATTAACTCGCTTGACGAAGAAGAATCTAGTCTTCACATGGGACGTAGATTGTGATGATGCGTTCCAACGGTTAAAGAGAGCTTTAACCACAGCTCCAGTCTTAGTGTTGCCAGATGGGAGTAAGCCATTTGTTGTTTACACCGATGCTTGTGGGACAGGACTGGGCGCAGTCTTAATGCAAGAAGGAAGGGTAATAGCCTATGGTGGAAGGCAGTTGAGAGCGCATGAGAAAAATTACCCTACACATGATCTAGAGTTGGCCGCTATTGTTTTTGCGCTTAAGTCTTGGCGCCATTATCTTCTTGGCGAGAGGTTCGAATTGTTCACTGACCACAAATCATTGAAGTACTTGTTTTCTCAAAAGGATTTGAACTTAAGACATCAAAGGTAGATGGAGTTCTTAGCATCCTATGATTTCGAGATAGCGTATACCCTTGGCAAGGGTAACGTGGTGGCGGACGCCTTAAGCAGAAAAAGGTTGTCCTTGAGTCCATTGTTCGTGGAACGACGAAGCTTGGAATTTATCTCGATGTTTGATTTCAGACCTTTCGTTGACTTTATACCCGGTTTGCTAGCATCCTTAGAGGTCAGACCTACTCTTTTGGGACGGATTGGCGAGGCACAGCGGGACGACCCACAGTTGGTTGAGTTGGTAGAGAGGCTCATAAGGGGGGAGTCGTCCAGCCATTTGAGTAGGCACACCCTAGACGATAGGGGGTGGTTGCGTAGAGACAGTAGACTTTGTGTACCGCAAGATGAGAGTTTGAGGAAGGCTATACTTGATGATGCACATCGTTCGAAGATGACCATTCATCCCGGTGGGGACAAGATGTACCAAGACATGAAGCGAGTTTTCTTTTGGGCCGGTATGAAGAAATATGTGGCCGAGTATGTCGCTAGATGCTTGGTGTGCCAACAAGTGAAAGCAGAGCAAAAGAAACCCGGTGGGTTGCTTCACCCATTGGAAGTTCCGCAATGGAAGTGGGATAGCGTCTCGATGGATTTTGTTGATGGGTTACCGAGATCGAGGAAGGGTAATACGGGAATTTGGGTTGTGGTAGACAGACTTATTAAGAGCACCCATTTTATACTCGTGAAGAGTAAGAGGACTGCTCCATGGCTAGCTTCAGTTTACCTTCGAGAGATAGTTCGATTGCATGGTGTACCTTCTAGCATAGTGAGCGATCGAGATCCTATCTTCACTAGCGAGTTTTGGAAAAGTTTGCAAGAGGCGGTAGGGACTCAGTTGTGTTTGAGCACCGCATATCATCCTCAGACGGACGGCCAGACCGAGAGGGTGAATCGTGTTCTAGAAGACCTTTTGAGGCTATGTATCTTGGATTTTGGAGGTACATGGGAAGAGCATCTTCCATTGGTGGAGTTCGCGTATAATAACAGCTTTCAGTCTAGTATTGGTATGGCTCCTTCCGAAGCTCTTTATGGAAGGCCTTGTCGATCACCTACATGTTGGTGGGAATCTACAGATAAGATCTTGCTTGGGCCTGATATGGTTAGAGAGACTTCAGAAAAGATTGATTTGATTCGAAGAAGGATGAAAGCGGTGCAAGACAGACAGAAATCTTACGCGGATAAGAGGAGGACGGATCTTGAGTTTGATGTTGGGGACATGGTCTTTGTTAAAGTATCTCCATTACAGAATGTCGTTCGCTTTGGGTCCGTTGGAAAGTTAGAACCAAGGTTTGTAGGACCGTTTCCTATTAAGGAAAGGATTGGACAGATGGCATATAGAGTGGATTTACCCGAGAGACTTAGTGGGGTACATGACGTATTCCATGCGTCACATTTGAGGAAGTGCCTACATGAGACCGCAGAGGTGGTAGAGCCGAGCTTGCTTAGAGAAGTGGAGGTAGAGCGTGATGCGACTATTCGACGAGCTCCTACTCGCATCCTTGGGTCAGAGATTAGGAAGTTGAGAAACAGAGAGGTTCAACTAGTCAAAGTGCAATGGGGAGATGATGAGAGCAACGCTACTTGGGAGACAGAAGCGAAGATGCGTTCACTGTACCCATTCCTTTTTTAGGGTATGTCTTTTAACTTCTCCTTTATCGTTTGTCTAGTACTTATCTTATCTTTAGTATGTCCTCTCGTTAGTACCTTTGACCTTTAGATAAGGTAAACCTATGGTTGAAACATGTGTTTGAGACATGTTATGCTTGATGGATGCGTGTGGATGCAAGTGTTTGCTAGTGGTTGCTCGTGGATGCATATACACACACTTTAGACACTAGATCGGCTCAGTCACTTCATATTGCATATTGCATATAATTGTGTGTAGGTAGCTATATTAATGGATGTATAATGGTTGTGTTATCATGTGGATGATGCATTTTGGTGTATGGTTGTGCACACATGTAGAGATAGTATGTGTCGATAGGGTTCTTTCGCATACATATTGGATGCATGGCACTATCATGGTTTGCATTAAGGAGGTCAACTGAATCAGTAGACCGCCTGATTTTGCATTAGACAGGGAACATATACACACACATTTTGCATATGTTCATACGTCATTAGAAACTTTAAGGACAATGGATGCCAGTGTTTGATGGTTTAGTAGATGGTTGTTTGGATGGTAGGATACGTTCTTCTTGACTTAGAGATTTCGGGGACGAAATCCTTTAAGTAGGGGAGAATGTAACACCCCGTATGTGAATAACTTGTTATAATATAAATCAGGGCAGAATTAAATTTTAAGATCTGAATCAGGGGAAATGGGCTATGCCATTGCGTTCGTCTCGGAAAAATACGCGAAATAGAGTCCGAGTTTTCGAAAATCGGAGTCCGTATGACCCAGTTAAGGCCCAACGAAGTTTTCAGAAAATTCAAATTTCGGAAAACAGATTTCAAATGCAGAAATGGGGCTAGGCGGGAAAATTCCCGCCTGCACCAGGTCGACCCCCGTGTCGACTGGGGAGTTGACACACATGGGGGCGTGTCGACTGTAGTGTCGACACCCCTGTCAACACAGGTGGCTCGGCCAGTTTGGCCTCGGTGCAGCCTGAAGGAGTTTGGGCTGTGTTTGGGGGCTTGTGACGAGATCTAACGGCTCTAACCTAATCTAGAGTTAATCTAAGGGCCTAAACTACATCCTAAATCTATAAATACACCCTAAGACTACCCTAATCCATATTAAAAATAGAAACAACGTCGTCATGCCGTCAAAATGCAACTAGAAGGAGCCACCAACAAATTAAAGAGGAAGATAGCTTCTCAAATCATCTTCTAACCAACTCTAGCAACTAAATCTTCTTCATAGGAGTGCTAATCAACAAGTTGTGAGTTTCTATGCCTTTAGCAAGCAATTGCTAAACTAATTATGATAGGATATAATGAGGTTATGGTTATGTATGTGGATCAATGCAAGTTATGTTATCATATGCTATGTGTTCATGATGTTAGTTATGCAAGTTGGGTGTAATTTATGCTATATGTTCATGACGCTAGTTATGCAAATCACTATGATAAACATTGATCCATTATGACACCATGTTATGCAAGTTTGGTGTTTGATTATATACAAGTTCATATATGACATGTTATGCAAGTTTGGTGTTTGATTATATGCAAGTTCATATATGACATGTTATGCAAGTTTGGTGTTTGATTATATGCAAGTTCATATATGACATGTTATGCAAGTTTGGTGTTTGATTATATGCAAGTTCATATATGACATGTTATGCAAGTTTGGTGTTTGATTATATGCAAGTTCATATATGACATGTTATGCAAGTTTGGTGTTTGATTATATGCAAGTAACATGTGCAAGTTTACACCTTTGTATGATATGCATACATATGCAAGTTAACCCCTTTGTATGTCATACATACATATGCAAGTTTACCCCTTTGTATGACAAAAGTAACTTATGCAAGTTACCCTCTTTATGACATATGTGATTCATGCAAGTTTGGGTTGATTATTTATGCTAGTTGGGTTTGATGCTATGGTCATATATGCAAGTTGACACCTTTAAAACCCATGTGATGCTAATGTTATGCTAAGTTGAACCCATTGTATTTGTGATGAATCTTCCCTTTTAAGTATGTCATGTTAGCGTATTACGTGGGGAACGATGGGGTTAATATTCATGTTAACAAAATTGTGGTGAAATTGGTATGATGTTGCATACCATGAGTGGATGGACATAATTGAGTCAATTATGTAAATCATTAAATTGGAATTAATTAGGGAAAATTAATTCAAAATATGGGGGTGATTAATTAGGTGTAATTAATCAACTAAGACACGAGGTTGGACCCTTTTGTAGCATAAGACTGCCCGGAACCGACCGGCAAATCCAGCGGCTACAAATGGTTGGCCCAATGTGAGAGGTCTTAGGCATGAACTAAATACGTGACAAGTGTAAAGACACGAGGTTAGACTCTGTTATGGCGTAAGGCTGCCCGGACCCGACCGGCAAATCCAGCTGCCATAAAAGATAGTCTAATGTGAGAGGTCTTTACAAAGGTTACGTTCTTAATCAATTAAGAAACACTTAACCATATAAGCATGTAGTGGGGCATGAGGGGTTAAGTGGGTGCCTTGGGTGGCATGTGGAAATCAAGTAAGTGCCTTGGGTGGCATGTGGAAATCTAGTGGGTTGCCTTGGGTAGCAATAGAAAATACGATTAGAATACTTAACCAAGTGGAAACATGTAATTAAACATGATTAAAGGGTTAAGTGGGATACACTAGAAAAGGGGACAAGCTTAGGTGGGTAGCTTGTGGGGGCCCATCTCAACCAGTAACCCATATGTATCTTATTGGGCTCGACCCATGTCGAGGACGGGACACGCGTACTGGGCTTGACTATAAGAAGCCAAAACGGGTTAGCGGTGGCAACACAAGTCCAACGGGTTTCATATGCGTGTGTGGGCCCGGGCTGGTAGGTAAGACGTTGTTGCATCGTGTAGGTATAAGCCGTGCATCAGTGTTGGTATCGGGTTGCCACTTTGGGGAATGATACACCCCACTGTGGGACCAGCACGGGTATCTACGTTAGGGAGCCGATCGCTTGGGGAGTAGTGGGTACACCTAGTGGAGATAGGGGCAGACGACACCTATGTGGTCAGCTAGGGGTACACGAAACTACTAGTTATATTTTCTAAGTCCATGAATGGGATCAACCTTTAAGTAGGAATGACTGGTGTGGTGCAGTGTAGTAATTACCCTTGGGTGGGTAGATGCGTCTTTACCGATATCTTAGTTTATCCTATGTCTAGTTGGCTGCTTAGTGTAGTCATTTATCCCCAGTCGTTACCGTACCAAGTTTATATCATACTCTAATTACTTTAATGATTGTATTGTTAAAGTTATAGGACTCGCTCAGACTTATGTCTGACCCCGTTGTTTTTATCTTTTTCCCAACCCTCAGGTTCTCAGAGTGGGCCTAGCACTAGTGGGCTTTGATCATATTGTTTTATCTATCTTTTGGAGCTTGGACCGTTGATGTAAAGCCCAGCATATCTTTTCTATTATGGCTATTAGTATGTAGTGGGATTATGTACTTATGTTTTTAGCGAGATGGATATTTTGCACTTGACTCTTGTTGGTTTTTGATATGTAACCAAACATGTTTACCTTCTGCTGCAATGAAATGATGTTTTAAATTTCAAGTATTACTTATATCTGTCTTGTTGTAATTTTTCTGTTCAATATTCACTTAAAATACTCCACCGAAGTTAAGGCATTCCCTTAGTGAGTGACCTTAGCGGGTGTGGGGTGTTACAGGTCGAAATTGGACTTGATTTGGGGCTGTACAAGCCAAGGGTCGAGCGTGTAGTACAACACGTAGTATAATGTGTAGTACATGGGGGTCGATCGAGCATATATGAGCTTGAGCAGGGTGGTCGGTCGAACGAGCAGGGTGGTCGGTCGAACGAGCAACACCGGGTCGAGCGGTCGAGCAGGCCAGGGTCGAGCAGGCCGTGTTTGTGCATCAAAACCAGGGTAGTCGGTCGGTCACACACAGAGTGATGGGTTGTGTAAGGTGGTCGGTCGAGCGTGGGCTCGAGTAGAGTGGGTCGGTCTGGTTGGGTCGAACAGCTTCGGGTCGGTTTGTCATGTTCCTTGAGGTGAAGTATGGGGTGGTCACCTGGAGTCGGTCATATGGGGTCGGTCACAAGGGGTCGATCGCACAAAGTTATTTCTGAAAATTTATATTTTTGGGTACGATCCAGATTAGAAGAAAAGAGCTTGAAAAAATGGGGGCAACCTTCGAACCCTAGCTATAGCACAGTGATGTAATTGGCTCGGTGATGGTGTGACTTCGAAGTAAATTCAAGTAGGAAGGTTCGAAGTGTTGAAAGGTGTTCGTTGATTGGTGTAGAACAACGAATGAGGTGACAACTCAAGGGTCGTGAGTTGGTGGATAATGGTTGTTCGAGATGGTTACTTGAGTTAAGAAAAGTCATCGGGTTGGATGACTAGAGATATAAAGGTTGAGAGATTATCGTTGTCGTAAGTTCTACCAGGCTCAAAGCAGGGGCATAATAGGTGCACCTAAAAGACTAGTTGTAGGTTGAGTACCCTGGGTATTGTTGAAAGGCCTAGTTGTCAAGGTTGGATATACATACGTATCGTTGAAAGGCGTATGGAGTTTATGTTAGAACTGGGGTTACCATTAGCCCTTGACATATGGGAAGGTTGGCCATCAAATGATTAACGATAGTTTCAAAGCAGGATTGGCTGTGATAGCCAGAGTCTGTCATGGATGGTTGGTTTCTTTGTTTGATCCATCTTATGTGGATTGTCCAACGTTGAAGGAAATGTTCCTTGGGGTGCTTGTCTGATATTGGTTTAGGCCTCTAGGGCTTGTGCTTGAGGGATGTTGAGTTCGATTAAGATGGTTTACATAAGACCTATAATTTGAATGTCATGAGTGCTTTGCCATGATTGAATGGGTGTTCTGGTTTCCATGGATGTATGGTTGAAATGTTATTGTAAAGGCTATCACTGTCCAATGTGGGGAAGGCAGGGTTGAGTTCTTCTCTGGTGTTTGGTAGATTGGTTTGTTAATCTACCAATTCTCATATACTTTATGTTGATGCTTGTTAGTTGTTCTATCGCTCACTAAGACTATTGTTTGACTCAAGGTTTTATATTTCCCTCTTATTACGTTGGGCTGTTCATCCAGTTGTTGATGGGCAGACTAGGTGGCAGGTGACATGTGATAGCTTAGTGAGGATGATGTTGCAGTTCAGAGGCAAGCTGGAGGCTTACGTACTAGTTTTATTACTATCTAGTATTTCTGTTTCCGCTGTTTGAGTTGCTCTATGAGTGTTGTAATGAGGCTTTATGTACATCCTTGATATTTCCTATGATGTTTGGATTATCTTTTAGGATGTTGTGTAAGTTTCAAAAGTTTGTTATATGATGCTTCACTATTATTACCTGTTGTATATTTTCTACTATATTTTATCCTTGCGCTGTGAGTTCTACGACAGGTTCTGATGTTTTTGTTTACCTATGATGATCGTCCATAGCTTCCTAACACTTCTTTCAGTGCATTATTCCTCTTGTTTAGAGCATGGGTTGTAGGAGGTCGTCACATCTGGTATTAAAGCTCTAGTTAATGATTTTAGCCAAAGTTCGAAGATGTAGTCAAGTATAAGAGACATATTTGTAGATTTCAGTTGAATGTATACCATATGATACTTTATAATATAGTAGCATTTGTACCTCTTTAGCAACTTTTCTTGCAGGTGGCTAGTCGTTTTAATTTGCAGATTTAGAATGAATCGACGAACTAAAAGACACACTGCTAGGGAAGGGGCTATGCTAGGAGGGGGTAATGGCGATATACCAGACTACCCATCCATGTTTGAGGCCATGATGGAAGTAGTCATGCGAAGGGTACCTTCTCCAGTGGCAGCCACGGTAGATGTAGGTATGAGTTCCTAGGGTTGTGGATTTTGTGAAGCTGTGCAAAGATTATACATATCTAGGAGGGAAACTATTCAATGAGGCTGAACTTGCTGTAAAGGTTCAAAGGTGAATGGATTCTTGGGTCCTTATTTTTGGAGACTTGGGGTTGGATGATGCCACTAAGAGAAAGCTTGCGTCAAGGCAGGGCCATGAAGTGGTGGAATTATGTTACACTTGAGACTTCAAAAGAGGAGATTTCATAGGATCAATTCCAAGCTAAGTTTGAAGCAAAGTTTATCTCCACTTCTTAGAAGTCAGCTTCGTTCAAGAAGTTCGTAGAGTTGAAACAGAATGATTGTTCTGTGCTTAACTATGTTTCTAATTTCGAGGCTTTGTCCAAATATGCTCGTTCATACATTGACACACTTTATCATAAGAACGAGAAGTTTGTTATGGGGATAGATACCTACGTTGGAAGGCCGCTGGTGGATCAACTTGACGATCCATTTGAGAAGATTGCGAAAAAATCTTTTTGCCGTGAGAGCTTGTTTCCTAAGGAAGCAAATGTTGTCACTGCAACCAAGAAAGTTCAGAAACCACAACATGGTAGTAATAAGAAGAAGAGGAAGCAACAACAACAAAAAAGAAAGGATGGCCACAAGAAGCCTAAGAGTGAGGTAGTTTGCTTTAATTACCAATAGAAAGGTCATTACTCGCATGAATGCAAGAATCCCAAAGCTGAGAAGAAGTGCTTCAAGTGTGGAAAGCCTGGGCATGAGAAGAAGGACTGTCCAGAATCAGCTAAGGGAAAGCAGGTTGTGAAGGCATATGCTTTGCAAGCCGTGCCATCTTCTTTAAGAGCTCCTACTGCGGAGGAGAAGGGAAAGGGTTTCATCGTTTAAGGTACTCTTTCAGTTAATGGTGTTTTAGTTTGTGTATTGTTCGATACTGGAGCATCGCATTCTTTCATTTGCAATGAGCTTATGTGCCGCTTGGGTTTGGAACCCGAGATTTGTGATAGACCATTGATCATGACTAATCCGATTGGGGGTTCATCCAGTTTGTGCATGTTGTGTCGTGGTCTAGTGTTGTTGAGTCATGGTTTCTCTTTAATGTGTGATTTCTTTGTTTTGAACTTCGCTGGGTTTGGGATCATCTTGGGCATGGATTGTCTCAAGTGGTATGCGGCAAGGGTGAATTGCTAGAAGCTACAGGTGAGAGTCGGGGATGTGGAAGGGCGAAAGGTGTTGATTAGATGTAAGCGCGAAGAGGGTGTCTTCGTAAGCTATCTATATTCACTTGGGATTCCACAGGAAGACTTGTCATCTGTGATGATCGCTAATGAGTATGAAGAAGTATTTGACGAGGTCAAAGGGTTGCCACCGCATCGTGAGATCGAGTTTAGGATCGATTTAGTCGAGGGTGCTAGACCAATCGTTATGCCTCTTAGGCGGATGGCGCCTAAGGAACAGCAAGAGTTGGAGGTGCAAGTTCGTGACCTTATAGGAAAGGGATTCATTCGGAGAAGTTTTTCCTAATGGGTTGCACCAGTCATCTTTGCAACCAAGGTAGATGGCTGGTTGAGATTGTGTGTGGACTATCATGAGCTGAACAAAGTGACTAAGAAGAACAAGTATCCATTCCCAAGGATTGATGACTTGTTCGATCAGCTTCGCGAGGCCAAAGTGTTTTTCAGTTGGATTTGGCAATGGGATTTCACCAGTTAAGGGTGGCAAAGGATAGTGCACCGAAGACTGCTTTTAGGACACCGTCCGGTTTCTTCAAATGGTTGGTAATGCCATTCGGGTTAACTAACGCGACAACGTATTTCGTAGATCTTATGAATAGAGTTTTCAGAGATCAGTTGAACAAGTTTGTGTTCGTGGATGACATTCTGGCTTACTCCCGGAATGAGGAAGAGCACAAGATGCACTTGAGAGTTGTGTTGGATATCTTGCGAAAGCATCAGTTGAAGGCTAAGTTTTCGAAGTGTCACTTCTGGAAGAGCAAAGTGAGGTTCTTAGGCCATGTTGTTTCTGGAAATGGAATAGCACTTGACCTCGCTAAGGTGGCAGCAATCCAGGACTGGGATCGACCTAAGAATGCGACGGATGTTTGGAGTTTCCTTGGGTTGGCAGAATATTACTGACCGTTTATCAAGGATTTCTCCAAGGTAGCTGCACCGTTAACAAGATTGACAAAAAAGAACCAAGTGTTCACATGGGATGCAAAGTGTGAACAAGCGTTTGGAATCCTGAAGGAGAAATTGGCGGGTGCTTCTGCGTTAACCATTCCAAGTGGGAATGAAGAGATGGTGTTATACACTGATGCATGTGGTACCGGACTTGGGGCAGTGCTAAAGCAGAAGGATAAGGTTGTGGCCTACATGAGTCGACAACTAAAGCCACATGAAAGGAATTAGCCAACTCACAATTTGGAGTTGGCGGCGATTGTGTTTGCTCCGAAGATGTGGAGACATTACCTGTTGGGAGTTCGATTCGAGTTATTCACAGATCACAAGTCGTTGAAGTATCTTTTCTCCCAAAAGGACTTGAATCTTCAGCAGCAACGATGATTGGAGTTTCTGGCATCGTATGATTTTTGTATAACCTATACTCCTGGCAAGGGTAACGCAGTTGCAGATGCACTGAGTCGAAGACACGCATGTTTGGGAGCGATGTTTTTGGAATGGAAGAGCCTTGAGTATTTGGCAAGATTCAATTTCAGTGCGAGGTGTGAGCTGGAACCTGAAATGTTGGCAAGCTTATCGGTAAGTCCTACTCTTATCAAAAGAAATGACGAGGGCCAAAAGCAAGATGTAAAGCTTGTCGAGTTTATCCAGAAGCTAGAACCAGAAGATAAAGAGTTCAAGGTCGATCGAGGATATTGGCTTCGAAAGCGAGGACGACTAGTTGTTCCTGATATCGACAGATTGAGAGATGAGGTTCTGAGGGAATGTCATTACTCGAAGTTGACGATTCATCCCAGTGGTAATAAGATGTATCAGGACATGAAGAGAATCAACTACCGGGAGGGGACGAAGCGAGATATTGGAAAGTTCATTTCCAAGTGCAAGAACTGTCAGTTGGTGAAAGCTGAACAGAAGAAGCCGAGTGGTTTGCTTCAGCCATTAGAGGTTACTACGTGGAAGTGGGAGCAAGTATCGATGGATTTTATCGATGGACTACCTAGAACCAGGGAAGTAAATGAAGGGAATTGGGTCATTTGGATCGCTTGACTAAAAGTGCGAGATCCATTCCTGTCAAGTCGACTAGGACAACGGCAAAATTGGCTGAACTTTATGTGAAATGGATAGTCCGATTCCATGGTGTCCCAAAGAGTATAGTGAGTGATCCAAATCTATTGTTTACGAGTGGATTTTGGAAAAGTTTGCAAGAAGCTTTGGTAATCGTGTTGTGTTTGAGTGAAGCTTATCATCCCTAAACTGATGGTCAGACCGAGAGAGTCAATCGAGTTTTGGAAGATCTCCTGAGGGCTTCTATGTTAGGCTTCGGAGGATCATGGGAAGACCATCTACATCTAGTTGAGTTTGCATATAATAATAGCTACCAGTCTAGCATTGGGATAGCACCATACGAGGCGTTGTATGGAAGACCATGAAATTCTCCAGCATGTTGGTTAGAAACTAGAGATAAGTTGATACTTGGGCCAGAGATGATTAGGGAGACCTCAGACTGTATTGAGATTGTTCGGCAATGAATGATGGCAGCCCAAGATCGTCAGAAGAGTTATGCCGATAAGTGTCGAAAAGACTTGGAATTCGACCTAGGCAATATGGTTTTTATAAAGATTTGACCATTGAAGCATGTGGTTCGATTCAGAAGCAAAGGGAAGTTAGCCCTTAGGTTCGTTGAACTATTTCCGATAGTCGAGCGAATTGGAAGGCTCGCATATAGAGTGGAGTTACCCTAGAAAATATCGAGCGCGCATAATGTGTTCCATGTGTCGTTTCTATGAAAGTTCGTGCACGATTCGAATGTGGTGGTATCTCCATAGCAATACGAAGATCTAGAAGTAGAGAATGTAGTCACGCGACCTCTTAAGCCGCTTCGTGTTATGGGGAATGACGCGAAACAGTTTAGGAGGAAGACAATTAAACTATTCAAGGTACAATGGAGTGAGGATGACGACGATTGTACATGGGAGACGGAAGAGAGCATGAAGGAGACTCATCCAGAACTCTTCGTCGATAGGACCCTATGATATCGTATCATCGTTATATCGTTGTTGTTGTTTGATAGAATTCCATATGCTAGGATAAGGCTGTGGATGCATGGCTTGATGGTTGCTAGTTTGGATGATAGAATTGGCTTCTTATGGATGATAGGCTTGCAAAATTGTTGTGGTTTCTTGTTTTTGCTTGGAATTTCGGGGGTGAAATTCCTAAGAAGGGAGAATGTAACAGCCCGCATTTTACGTATTGGAGGATCGCAAAATATTTTTATTTTATTCCCTCAGCATTGGCTCATTCTAATATTTTAATATATTGCTTATGAGGATGTGAGACATGTCCATAATTTTTACCAATTTTGTTTGTGGCCATTTTGCCCCTATCAATCTTGTATAGGGTATAACTTTTGACTCAAGTCGAATCAGGTGGTGAGACCTGTGCCATTGGAAAGGAAATGATGATTCCCTTTCCGTAGATTGGTTACATTAAAGATTTGGCTCAGTGGTTTTGGAGGAATCACTGTTTTAAGGTTTATCAGTTGGTTGTTCAGGTTTGTGAAGCCTTAATGGGCCGATTTGTAGAGGCCCATCAGTGGGCTGGTGGAAAGCTATAAATAGGGGGTGAGAGATATGGGAAAGGATTTTAGTTTTTCTATTCTCTCATTTGGTGGCCTATGTTCCTTCTTCCTCTAACACCTTTCCACCATTAAAAATCAAATTCTAAGGAAGGAAATCGATGATCTACACCATTGGAGGCTAGATCTACATAATTGAAGTGTTAGTTCATCAGATCAAGGGGTTTGGTTCAAATTGCTTGCTGTTCGGAATCTCAATTCATTGTTTTTTCTTTGATTTGGAGAATTAGTGAGTGATATGCATCTCTCACATAGATTCAATGAAGTATATGAATGTTTGATCATGTTATTCATCAAATTCAAGAGTTTTATCATAAATCTACACCATGATAAGTCCATTTTCAAATGAATAACCCTATGATCTAATTTAGCAATTTTAAACCGTTAATTTCTATGTCATTCCATACGCATAAGCAAGTTAGATCCACAAATTAAATCATATCTTCATTTATCATTATTTTGGTAAAATTGTGTAATTACGATGATGGTCATTGTTTTCATGTTGTTAGTTATTTTAACATGCTTGTGGTTGTATTGAATGAATTAGATGAGTTTGTTTTGTCGATTGTGTCGATTGGCGAAGTTTTGGTCGAAATTGGACTTGATTTGGGGCTGTACAGGCCAAGGGTCAAGCGTGTAGTACAACACATAATACAATGTGTAGTATAAGGGGGTCGGTCGAGCATAGTATGAGCTCGAGCAGGGTGGTCGGTCGAACGAGCAACACCGGGTCAAGCGGTCGAGCATGCCAGGTTTGTTCATAAGAACCAGGAAGGCTCGAAGTGTTGAAGTAAGAGTGGTCGAGCGGTCGAAGTAAATTCAAGTAGGAAGGTTTGAAGTGTTGAAAGGTGTTCGTTGATCGATGTAGAACAACGAATGAGGTGACAACTCAAAGGTCGTGAGTTGGTGGATAATGGTTGCTCAAGAAGGTTGCTTGAGTTAAGAAAAGTCATCGGGTTGGATGACTATAAATATGAACGCCGAGAGATTATCATTGTCATAAATTCTAGGAAGCTCAAAGCAGGGGTACAATAGGGGCACCTAAAAGACCGGTCGTAGGTCGAGTACCCTGGTTATCGTTGAAAGGCCTAGTTATCAAGTTTGGACATACATACGTATCATTGAAAGACGTATGGAGTTTATGTTAGAACTGGGGCTACCATTAGCCCTTGACATATAGCAAGGTTGGCCGTCACACGATTAATGATAGTTTCAAAGCAGGATTGGTGATAGCCAGAGTTTATCATGGATGGTTGGTTGCTTTGTTTAAACCATCTTATGTAGATTGTCCAACGTTGAAGGAAATGTTCCTTGAGGTTCTTATCTGGTATTGGTTTTGGCCTCTAGGGCTTGTGCTTGAGGGGTGTTGAGTTCGATTAGGATTGTTTACATAAGACCTATAATTTGAATGTCATGAGTGCTTTGCCATGATTGAATGGGTGTTCTGGTTTCCATGAAAGTATGGTTGAAATGTTATTGTAAAAGTTATCACTGTGCGATGTGGGGGAAGGCAGGGTTGAGTTCTTCTCTGGTGTTTGGGAGGTTGGTTTGTTAATCTGCCCATTCTCATATACTTTATTGTTGATGCTTGTTAGTTGTTCTATCGCTCACTAAGACTGTTGTTTGACTCAAGATTTTATGTTTCCCTCTTATTACCTTGGGTTGTTCATCCGGTTGTTGATGGGAAGACTAGGTGGCAGGTGACATGTGATAGCTTAGTGAGGACGATGTTGCAGTTTGGAGGCGAGCTGGAGGCTTACGTACCAATTTTATTACTATCCAGTATTTCTGTTTCCGCTGTTTGAGTTGCTCTATGAGTTTTGTAGTGAGGCTTTATGTATAGACTTTGATATTTCCTATGATGATTGGACAGTCTTTCAGGATGTTGTGAAAGTTTCAAAAGTTTGTTATATGATATTTCACTATTATTACCTGTTGTATATTTTCTACTATATTTTATCCTTGCGCTGTGAGTTCTACGACAGGTTCCGATGTTATTGTTTTCTTATGATGATCATCCATAACTTCCTAGCACATCTTTTAGCGCATTATTCCTATTTTAGTGCAAGGGTTGTAGGCGGTCATCACAGAATCAGTGTAAAACGTCTCAAAGCTATATTCTGGAATCTTAAATCCAAACAGAACTAGGAAAAATCAACTAGTGCAACTTTACGTACTTCTCTCTATTGTTTATTACTATACTTGTTCCTTTTTTAACTTGGGAATCTTGACTATCCAAAATCGTCCGAATTTCCATTCCATTCTAGACAATGAACTGCCCATCATTTTATCATCAAAATGAAAAACTGATCTACTTAATGCATATGCTATATGTATACATGTGTTAATTCTTAACCAAAAATTTAAGCACCCGGGTTAATTTACTTCGAATCAAATTTGGAATTTTAATTCATACATACTTATAATGTAAGTATTAAGTCAACATTTCCTCTTTTTCCAAAAAACAACAACTTAACAAAACATTCTGGTAGCAATCCCCACTTAAAAACTTGAAAATAAACAAAGATGATGTTGCAGTCATCATCGAAGCTATATTCCAGTGACCCGTGTGGTTTAGTGCTTTTATTTCTTTCATAAAACTCCTTTTCAGAGTATTTAAATTATCTATTAATAATAGTAATAATAATATTTACTCGAAAGCTTTGAAAACAAATTTTCGAATCACCCAAATTTATGTCCTCAAATTCTCAGCACAAACCATTTCTAATTATAATTTATTCTTTATAAATTTAAATTCTAGTCCAATATTGATGTCGAACGCCTTATAGTAAAATCATGAAATTGAATTCACAAGGTATTCACTTCAATGTCTATCAAAATCTATTATCTAACCAACCTATGTTGAAAAGAGGAAATTTGCTCGTATACTAACCAAGCAAAGGAAATCGACTAACTTTATAGTTAAATATTATCATCCCTATCAAACAAAGATTTCCTAAATCTATATAATTATATAGAAAATATTCCTTTATATAAAATATAATTTTTGTAAAATTATTTCATTTATCAAATCTTTAAAACAATACTGTGTTTTTGGCCTTGTTCAAGTGTTTAGAAACTCCTATTGATACTGTGGCGTCCTATATCTCGATTAAATTTCATAAACCACTCAACAGATAAGCCAACAAAATATAAAATACTTTTATAACGCTAACAAATACGTTTTCTTGCATATAAACATTCAAACTCATAATAAGGCATTTCGTTACCTTATATCTTAATTAGTTTACCCCACAAAGCAAAGGTTCTCAACACAGCCTTCGACTTTGATACAAAATGGAATGACCTATTTTTTCGATCCTCAGAGTCGACACTAATACATCCACAGTATTAACATGCTGAACATCCAAGTGCCGAAAAACCAAATCATTAGGAGTTAAAGAAAAACAAAACAGAACAAAATCTTACAATCGTAGCGGATAACATATAATAATCACAAAAAACTTTATAAAGTCATTTACAAAACTGATTACATTAGGGTTACGCTGGAACAATTCTACCTTAGGATAATTATAGTAGTCTGTCTATAATAACCCAAAATTTTATCAATTTAATTTATAAATATTAAATGTAATTAAATATTAGATATGTGTTGATAATGAATCAAGTTCTTTTTTAAATGATTAATTAACGATAGTTAATTTATTTTATGGACGGTTTGGCTAAAGTCCCTATTAAGTTTCAAAATAGTCAAAATATCCTTGTCAAAAAAGGTATGTAGATTAGATCACTAGAATTAAGTTAACTAATAATTATATAAATTTATTGCAACGACCCATATTTTTAGTCAATTTTAAATATGGATTTAAATGTGTTTAAAAGGATTTTTACCTGGATGAGTTTGAATTATATTTCAGTAAATACTGAATCTGGACATAAGAAAAAACTGAAAAATAAATTCAAATTTGGTTTTATATGTTATTGGAACTAAAACAAGGTTAGTAAAATTTTAAAATCTATTTCAAAGGTAAATATTCAAAATCAGTAATTTAATATTATTTCAATGACCTGAAAATAGACCATTTTTGAAACAGTCTCGGATTTCGATGAAACCACTTTCATCAGATCTGGAATACCAAACTATTGTTAGGTTTCAAATTTCAAGTCAATCAGAGTTCGTATGTAAGCGTACGTAATATAAGCGCGTATTGGAATTTAGTTAAAATGCAATAAAAGCTTGAAATAAGGCCACTTTTCAAACGGTCTCCAAATTCATCGAAACCAGGCTTGTTAAACCATATTTGTGAAATGTAGCAAGATTTAAAATTTCAAAATTTTTGGAGTTAGTATGTGGTCATAGCAAATTAAAACACGTGTTGAAAATCAATATTGAACATTATATTGACTTATATTTTAATTTTGATAAAAATCGATTAATACAATAATATTAGCTTCTTAAAACTGTTCCATTGAGTTTAGAATAGGGGTATTTGGCTAAGGATGTCAGTAGTTGGGATTCGTTTGGAGTTCGAAACGTTAAACTACATGACTAAGTCACATTTAAATAAAATAAGGCTATAAATAACCCTTAAATTCTCCCAAACCCTAGCCCCATCGTTCACCGCCGCCACTCACATTTCAATGGCCAAAATTGTTCGAAACTTCTCCCCATAATATCTCCCAAACCAGTCCAAATTAGATTAAGGATCCAACACCAAAATTGAAGAGCTAGGAGAGGGCTTCGATTCCATACGAAGTTGATGGGATTTCAGGTAGTAAGCTGAGAGAATTTATAGCTCAAAGCCATGACGTTTGAACTCGTTTTCGATGCACCTGGGGGTTCGAGTGTGGAGCGGTTCCTGGCGACGGTGGAGTAGGTTGGGGGCTTCGCGATGCTGGCTTCTGATCGGTCTCAGGTGGCGGCATGGTGGCGCGATGACGTGATGAAGGGTTGAGATGTGGGTTTCGAACGATGCCTAGAAGTATATGAAGGAGGAGAAGGTTTAATTAGAGTTATTAGTTTTATTAATTATCTTAAGTTAATTTAATCATGTAATTAAGGTTTAAATGGCCATGACTTGTTCAAACGGAAACAAAATTCGACGAAATTGGAAACGTTGGAATCGTGGAGTCGAGAGCTTCACAGTGAAGCTAATTTGGAGAAATTTGGAACTAGTTACAAATTTTGGTTAATTTAAACGCCCAGTTTAATTTAATTTGACAATCGTTTTATATTGATTCCAAACCGATCAAAGTGAGAACTCTTACTCAACTAAATTTTTGTAGTTATTATAATCTTGTATGATTATATATGTATTGATTGCTTGTGATTGCAATGTTTGCTTCGTGGTTGAAGGATGATGTTTGCAGATTTATTGTTATTATTATTAAACTGTGAATATAAGCATTGTCAATGGAAACACTTTTATTATAATAATTGGTTGATGGATGGTAGTTGATATGGACGTGTTTATATAATTGGCACTGAAATTTACACCACGAATGTGGGATTTGGAAATCAATTGAATTTCATTCTATTGGATTTTTTAATGAATTTTATATTCATTTAAGTGAAACTTGATAAGAGAATAAAAATTGGATTTTTAAATCCAAATTGTTTTGATAATAAAGTTGATACAATTTCAAAAAACTTTGAAATGGTGTTGAAGGAAATTTGAATTAAAAATGACTTGTTGTAAATCAAATTAGATTTGGAATAGTAAATTCAAAATGTGAATTTGGGTTAGGTACATAGACGATGTTTTTAACTCGAACGAATTATTCCGTTGATCTTATTTATTTTTATATTGGATGTCAAGAAAATTTGGATTTCAAAATATTATATTTCGAAAATATTATAATTTTAATATTATTATATGAAATATTCAATTTTGATTTAAAATTGAATTGGAGATTGAATCGTTTTTAACGAGTTTATAAACGTTTTATAAAATATGTTTAAACTGAATCGATGAAGTTTATTTATAAAAAATAATATGGTTTGAATAGGACGAGTCACACAACGACCGCTCACGAATTTCGACCGTTAACTTCAAATTGACATACCTAGAGATCCGAATGTCGGATTTTCCGAAAACAAAAAACATTTGATTCAGAATGAAAAGAGATTTCCAATGATATGTAAAGTTTTACAATCCAACTGTAAGATTTTGATATAAATTAAAATCAGATTTGAATAAAAACAACGCTATTGACGCAAATGACGTGAAATTGATTTTTAATGAATTGAGCTATTTTTAAATTATTAAAAATAGGTAAAAATTATGAGAAATCATAATAAATGATTTAAAAGTGATTTAGACTAAATATATTTAGTTTTGGGTAATATAAAGCTATTTTGTAAAATTATTTATTATGATAAAAGTGATTGAAACGATTCGAAGTTAATAAATACTTAACCAAATTAAGTTTTTCCAATGTATGAATATTGGACTTAGATGGAAATAATCTTCGGATATTTTGATATTGGATTCCGTAATTATACAGATATTATTTTGAGGAATTTGGAAGATATAGATATCGCTATTCACTATACGGTGTCTACTGGTTTTAGAATTGGATGTTGAATATAAGTCGATACGATTTCTATTCAAAACCTTATATTTGATATTAAATTGGATTTTGGATTTGTCGTGAATAATGTCTACAATAACACTGTTCTTAATCTAGCTGAAAATAAAGTTTTAGGAAGACATCCTTTAATGAAGAATAACGAAGTTTTCCAATTAATAAATTAAATTGGAATTAAATGGAAGTTTTATTTTGGGTTTATCATGAAAGATGTTTTAAATAACATTTGTTCTTTAACCCAGTTGAAGGAAAGATGATTTCCCAAGTTTGAGTTGTAATAAATCTTTCAACAAAGATTTTGGATCAAAGAATGTAATAAAACTTACCAAAATACGAGGGGTATTAGATACGGAGTACCACCAGTTTTGCTCCATAGGATGAATAGGATGAGAATGGGATAACAATACGAGAGATTACCTATTTGTAAGGCTCGATAATCCGAAGAAGATTTATAAACCTTAATCGAGTTAAGTTTGTGAAAAGAGGTTATATAATCTTTTGAAATGATTTCCAAGGAAAGATTTAAAAAGAAGTTTAAATTATGTAGATCTTTGATAAGATTTAAGGGAGTATTCCCAATGTAAAGAATATTATATTTTGAATTGGGATGACTCTTATGATATGTTTATATATCATTTAATTTTAATGATGCGATAATTATCGAAAAGACTAGGTTTCAACCCATTCTGAATAACTAATACGACGTTTGTCAAAGATTTTGAAGACGGTGATTGAAGACCAGAGATCTTCACATCGTTTGGATTATTACTGATGCCTTGGGTAGCTCCCATTATAATGTTAAAGTGGCAGTCGTCTAGACATACTTGGAGATTGACCAGATATGCAAGGGCCTCTCTCCCTTAAGGGATGAGGAATAAGGTGCCCTTGGTTTTGTTCAGACCCAGAACGAATTGTAAATGGATGTGTGTCTTAAGTTGTATTTCATAACATAACTGATTAGTTGCTACTGATGATATATCTGCGGTGGCAGAGAATTTATTCTCTTAGCTTAATACCCTTATTTGAGGCATATGAACTCAAAGGTTATATTATTAATAGAAACTGATCATATGTGTGAATTGACAATGTGGCATGCTAAGATTTTAATAGATCAAATCTTTTGTTGAAAACAGACCTTTTTGGATGCTGGTCAAAGCATGGCTGATACAACATAGCTTTGTGTTGAAATGTGACTTCGGCAAGCCTCACAACCTGGGAATGGACGAAAACAGGATGAAGGACAACAGAGAAAGGGTATACATTTCCTTCTAGCTAAAAGTTATGTCATGGTATGGAGCCCAGGCTTATTTACTTATGTAGATGTTGGAATTCAGGCACCTCAGATGATGATCAAACAACCGACCAATAACTGTCTAACTCAACGGGAATTGCTATAACACCCCATATTTAATACATGGTAACTGTATAATAAAGATAATAAAATGGGAATTACTGAATTAAATGTTCAGATTTAAGTAAAACCGACGTTACCGTTGTGTTCGTCTAGGAATTCTGGTTTAGATAGACCCCAAGTTTGCGTGAATCAAATAACGTATGAAGAAGCTATGGACATAAGAAGATTGTATATATAAGGACATTTTGTATAAATAAATTCAAACTAGGGACAACATAGAAAAATAGCGGTTATGGGACGACCCAACGTAGACCTGGGTGGACCCATATATAGGAGGGGTCGGCCCATGGTTCGACACAGTATGTCGGTGGGTCGAACCAATAACATGCAGGTCGGATTCTAAGTTCTGAACCTGGACTGTTTTTAATTCTAGGTTTGTTCGCTGAATCAACATTACGTGTGTGGCCAGATATGAAAACCTAATGTCTAAAGATGGTGGATTTCATAGGTAGTCTATATAAAGGCATGCAATCACATTTTTTCTACACATACAAAACCCTTCTTCCTCCTACTTCCTTTAAAAAATTTTCTCAGATAAATATATACATAGAACTACCGAGTTGCTGCCCAAATATAAAATAGCAAGGACAATTCGGACTACTCTACAACAACAAAAGATAAAAGTGGACTTTTTCTACAATGACATATACATATCAAGAAGACATATCTTCTTCCTTTTTAAACCTATCGTTGGGAGTTTCATGTCATTTTTAGATATGATTATTTAAAAAGATTTTGGACAATGAATAGTTTCGGATTTGAAATAAAAAGTGCCTATAAGTTAATTCTTATATATGTTCTTCTACTGTTAATTCTACTATACTGTTAGTACATGTTCTCTCATTCATATCTAAAGTTAAATTATGTTATTGTATACTTCTCTCTTCTTTATCCCTATTCTGTCTTTCACTTATTTGCAGTCTTATTATTTATATACCTTTTTATTCAGTCTGCAATCTATTTTTCTCCCTTTTTCCCTTTTATTTATAGTGAACTTAGGCTACTCAAAGCCTAGGCTACTACCATTAATTGAATATAAAGGACGTAAATTGGAATAATTGGATAATGACATTAAAACGGAGAAAATAGCGCATATTTAAATTTAGAACCTTTTGACTGTAAATTTGGGATTCTTACATTAAAGGAAGGATATGAGACATGTTAATATGTTAGATTGGACTTAATGTAAGATTAAGTACAACATGTAAGAATATATGAGAACTAGATGTAAAAACTAAGTAAAATGAATTATTGTAAGTCTAATAGTACATCTGGGCAGGTGCTTCTTAGGAAGGGGTTGTACATATAGGATAATTTTTATTTTACAACCAGGCTTATTAATAGACTTAAACCTGCTAAGTTACATCTGTTAATTAATAAGCTAAAGAGGCCCCAAGTCTACTTATATAAGGTTTTGGGGACTCTTAAATTCTAAGTACACGGGGACACAATCCTAGAGGGTGGCTTGTGTCAAGTTGTGTGGAACCCATTTCAGACAGTAATAAGTATCCCTGTTGGTATCTCGGTAGGGGCCCCGCACTAGGTAAGGCCAAAGGCACGCTTTACTGAACTGGATTGTAAGAGGTTCAAGGTTTAGTGGGTTCGTGCGGGTGCATTCCGGCGAAGTCATGAGCGTTCATGGGTCCGACTACGGGAAACTAAGATGTTGTAACACCTACGAATAGGTCTGTGTTCTATAAGTTGCTAGGTTAGGGATTGATACACCCTACTGCTGGGGTAACACAGGATATTCGGGTAATAGGGAGACGATCGCATGGATATTAATTAGGGTAACACTGATTCTTTTTAATACTAGTAATTTGGTGTAGTAACCTGATTCTTAGGATATGAATGAGTAGTTTAATATACCTTTATCTTGTTTCGACATCTCGTTTACCTCGCACTTATATATATGTTTTACTCTACTTTCTCATCCGGTATTGTTTATTTGTTGACACCTTTTCATATACTTATGCTAAAAATTACTGGAACTCATCAGACTTTATATCTGACCCTTTTTGTTTCCCTCCTGTCTCTTCCTTTCCCCCCTTAGGTTCTCATAGTGGGAGTGGTCAATAGTTGAGATCGTGATTATGCTTTGACTTGGATAACTCTCCTTTTTCATGTACATTCTTTCGTTTATTCATCTATGTTATTTGTAATGACACTTGAGGGATATTGTTGTGGTTTTTGTACTCTGATATTATTGAGACAAATGATTATGGTTTTTTTTACATTTGAGATGTAATGGCATGTTTTGTGTCAAAATAAAGTTTTTAGGTTTTTTTGATGTATTATTTATATATGTCTTGTAAATTCAGTTGTTGTTTACCTATTGCGCTTCACAAAACTTTATGCATTCTCTTTGGAGTGACATTAATGGGCGTGGAGTGTCACATTTGGTATTAGAGCCTAAGGTTACAAGATCAGAGATTTTTTTAATAGCATTTTCAAAATAAAGAATTTTAAAATAAAAACCAATTTTTGAAAAAACATATCCCCTCAAGTCAATTACAATATTCCTTCGATTCTCTTTATGAATTCTTGTTTCGTCCCTTTTCACCATGTCTGGAGCTCCTAACCTTCCATAAGGCATTCCCATTCCTACATGGTTTCGTTGATATGTAGAAGTTACGACACATGTTGTAGTACAAGAGAATCTCCCTCCCCCAGTTGCAGCCGCAGTAGCGCCTCCTCCTTCCGTAGTCAACTTTTCTAAGATTTGTAAGGACTTTTGTGTAATGGGAGGCAAACCTTTTCATGGTACTGAAAGTTTTATAGAAGCACACATTTGGCTAAGAGAAACATATAATGTGTTTAACTTGTTCGAGCTCGATGATAGGAGGAAAATCCAGTTGGTCGATTGGCAACTGAAGGATGAAGCAATGTACTGGTGAGTAATAGTTCAAGCCGAACCAGAAGTAGCTACTTGGGATAACTTTAAGGCTATATTTAAGGCAAGATTCTTATCGCAAGTAGAAGATAGAAAGCAAGTGGAGAGATTTCTGAATTTGAAACATGGGAGCATGATTATAAAGGAGTATGTCAACATATTTAATCAACTAGCAAGATTTGGATTGGAGTTAGTAAATACTCCTCACAGAAAGGCTTTGAGGTTCGCTAAGGGATTGAACCAACCGCTCCAAGACTTTGCACTGATGCATGTACCTATGGGAGAACCCTTCGAAAGATTTGTTGACATGGCCCTTATGCACGAGGATGGAAAAGAAGGGAAGAAAGAGGTTAAGACAGAGGAAGGAAAATCCAAGGCTGAGAAAAAGAAATGGTGGCCCAAGAAAAACATAGCTAAGAAAGGGGAAAACCTGATAAAGCTCAGATCAAGGTAGATGTGAAATGCCATGTGTGTGGTGCTTTAGGACACTTCATGAAAGATTGCAGAAAGACAAAGAATGCTTGCTTTGTTTGTGGCCAAGTTGGACATTTCAAGGTATAGTGCCCCAAAAGGCAAGGACATAAGGATGGATCGTTTGAAGGGCAAGTTAATGCTTTATAGGCCGATGAACTAGATCGGGGTCAGAAAGTCACAGTTGAAGGTTTGATTTCTCTTTTATACTATCCTATTAGAACTCTTTTTTATTCTGGTACTTCTCATTCATTCATATCCAACTCCGTGGTAGAAAATCTATAATTAGATACTAGTATTGTTTCTGATCCCATTATAGACTCATACCCCATAGGAGGAACGACTCATTTATCCATGTGTGGGGGTTTGAAGATTTCTGTTTTAGGCATTGAATTTGAATGTGACACATATGTTCTTGGTTTCATGGGTAATGGATTAGTTCTAGGAATGGATTGGCTAGCCATGTATGGTTCCATTTTTAATTGTGAAAAGAGAGTAGTTTGACTTCTTACTTGCCATGGTAGAACTCCTGAAATTTCTTGTGACCCATGGGGGTCGGTGATGCTTAGTTTCCTAGATTCTCTCGATGCTTCCATTGATGATCTTCGATCAATACCCGTAGTTAGCAGGTTTTCAGACGTGTTCGATGAGGTTGGGGAATTACCTTCAAGGCGTGAAATAGACTTCCGGATATACTTAGTGGAAAATGCAAAATCAGTCGCATTGCCAATGCGCCACACGGCTCCTAAGGAGAGGATGGAGCTCAACAAACAAGTGGGTGAGCTATTGGAAAAAAGATTCATTAGGCGGAGCATTCCTGAGTGGGGAGCTCCAGTTGTCTTCACAACTAACACAGATGGCTCTTTCTGTCTATGTGTTGACTACATAGAATTGAGCAAACTCACCAAGAAGAATAGGCACCCACTATCGAGGATTGATGACTTGTTTGACCAACTGGTAGGCATATCAGTTTTCTCACAGTTGGATATAACCACGGGATTTCATCAGCTTAGAGTGGCGGATGATGGTATTGACAAGACGACTTTCAGAACTCCGGATGGTTTCTTTGAGTGGTTGGTCATGCCTTTTGGGTTGACCAATGCACCCATATACTTTGTGTGGACTTAATGAGTCGGGTGTTTAGGGAGTATCTAAACATGTTCGTGGTGGTGTTCGTGGACGACATTCTAATCTTCTCCAAGAGCGAAGAAGAACATGCCCAATACTTAGAGGAGGTTCTAAATATACTTAGATCACATAAACTTAAATCTAATTTTTCTAATTGTCATTTCTGGAGGAATGAAGTAAGGTTCCTAGGGCATATGGTCTCCAAGGAAGGGATAGAAGTAGACCCCACTGAAAGTGGTCGCAGTTCAAGACTAAAAGACCCCTAACAATGCGACATAGGTAAGAAGTTTTCTTGGATTGGAAGGTTATTATAGGAAGTTTATTAAAGGCTTTGCGCAAATCTTAGCTTCGCTTACCCATCTGACAAAAAAGAACTTGGCTTTTGCTTGGAGCATGGATGCTGAAGATGCTTTTCAGAGTCTAAAGAGGGCTCTGACAATAACCCCTATCCAAACTCTTCCCGATGGTAGCAAGGTGTTTACAGCCTACACTGATGCTTTTGGAATAGGATTAGGCGTCGTACTGATGCAAGAGGGTAGGGTGGTGCGCTATGGAAGTAGGCAACTAAGGGTGGTGCGCTATGGAAGTAGGCATCTAAGGGTTCATGAGAAGAACAACCCCACCCATGACTTGGAGTCGGCTGCTATAGTGTTTGCACTTAAGTCTTGGCAACACTATCTTTTATAAGATAGATTTGCGCAATATACAGATCATAAGTCGCTCAAATATTTGTTCTCACAGAAGGATCTCAACTTGAGTCAGCAACGGTAGATGGAGTTCATAACATCCTATGAATTTGAGATAGCTAATACCCCAGGCAAGGGTAATGTAGTGGCAGATGCATTATGCAGGCAGAGGATGACCTTAAGTCCTCTATTCGTAGAAAGGAAAAGCTTGGAGTTCATCTTGACTTTTGATTTTAAGTCATCTACGGATTTCACATTTAGTTTGTTGGCATCATTAGAGGTGCGACCTACTCTCATGGAGCGAATTGGATCCATGCAGCAAAAGGAGCAGCAGTTGAAGGACATATGGGATAGACTTGGTAAAGGAGAAGCTTCCAATCACCTAACTAGATATATTGTAAACGGAAAGGGGTGGCTAAGACTATGTGTCCGTAGAGTTTAGTAATTGCTAAGAGAAGTGCTAGAGGAAGCTCATTGCTCTAGGATAATTATCCATTTGGGAGGTGACAAGATGTACTGAGACATGAAGCGTGTTTTCCATTGGACTGGGATGAAGAAAGATGTAGTAGAATTCATGGCCCGATGTTTGACTAGTCAACAATTCAAGGCTAAACAAAGGAAACCCGGTGGATTATTTCAGCCCTTGGATATCCCGTAGTGGAAATAGGAGAATGTCTCTGTGGATTTCATTGATGGAATGCCCCGATCAAGGAAGGGCAACATGAGAATTTGGGTGATACTGGACATGCTTACTAAGAATGCCCATTTTATCCCAGTCCAGAGCAAGAGGACGATGGCTTGGCTAGCTTCAGTTTACTTTAAGAGATTGTCCGACTACATGGGGTACCTTGAAGCATAGTAAGAGACCATGACCCCATATTTACTAGTGAATTTTGGAAGAGCTTGCAAGAAGCCCTAGGTACATAATTAAGATTTAGCACAACTTATCACCCTCAAACCGATGGACAAACTAAGAGGGTTAATTGAGTTCTTGAGGATCTACTGAGATTGTGTATACTAGATTCCGGAGGGACTTGGGAGGAGCATCTCCCATTGGTTGAGTTCGCATATAATAACAGTCTTCAGTCGAGCATAAGGATGGCACCCTTCGAAGCATTATATGGATGACCTTGCAGATCACCGACGTATTGTTGGGAGTCTACGGAAAGACTTCTACTAGGGCCTGATATGGTAGGAGGGACTTAAGAAAAGATAGACCTCATTTAAAGAAGGATGAAAGCTACACAAGATAGACAAAAGTCATATGCCGATAAGAGAAGGATTGACTTGGAATTCGAAATAGGAGATATGGTCTTTAACAAAGTATCACCTTTAAGGAGTGTGGTTCGATTTGGCTTAGTAGGGAAATTGGCACCAAGGTTCGTAGGACCATTTCCCATAGTAGAGAAGATAGGCCAAATGGCCTACATAATTAGACTACTAGAGAGATTGGTGGGAGTCCGTTACGTATTCCACGTTTCCCATTTGAGGAAATGTCTTAGTGATTCAGCGGAGGTAGTGGAGCCAAATACCCTTAAAGATGTTTAAGTCGAGAAAAGGGCATCAGTTCGAAGAGTTCCTACTTGTATTTTTTAGATAGAAGTCAAGAAGCTACGCAACAAAGAGATAAAGTTAGTAAAGGTGCAATGAAGAGAAGAGCGAGACAACACGACTTGGGAATCAGAGGATAAGATTGTGCTTCTTACCCTTTTCTTTTTGAGAGTACGTTTTAAATTCCCTTAACTAGCTTTTGAATTTGAAATCATTTATCTCTATCAATTGGATCATCGATCTTTTAGTATTGAAACCTATGTTTGAAAACATATGTTTGAGACATGTTATGTTCAATGATTGCTAGTGGACGCAAGTGGTTGCTAGTGGATGCTCGTGGATGCATATACACACACAATAAGCACTAGGTTGGCTCAAGCACTTACATATTGCATATGGATATGTGTGTGCATCTTATTTTTCAATGGATGGAAAATAGTTGAATTATCATACAGATGTTGCATTTTGATGAATGGTTGAGCAGACATATAGAACTTATATGTATTTTTAGGGTTATTTGCAAACATGTTGGATACATAGCACAAACATACATTGCATTAAGGAGGTCAATCTAATTAGTCGACCACATGATTTTCACATTGGCTTAAGGACATACACATAACACTTTTTTGCATATGTTCATATCAAGCATTAGTAACCTTAAGGACAATGGATGCCAATGGATGGATGATGGTTGAGTAGATAGGTGTAGGTTTAAATAGTAACATTCTTCTTAACTTAGAGATTTCGGGGACGAAATCCTTTAAGGAGGGGATAATGTAACACCCCATAATTTAATACACAGTAACTGTATAATAAAGATAATAAAATTAGAATTACTTAATTAAATGTTTATATTTAAGAAAAACCGACATTATCGTTGTGTTCGTCTCGGAATTCTGATTCAGATAGACCCTAAGTTTGCGTGAATCAGATAATGTGTGAAGTTATAGACATAAGAAGATTGCATATATATATATAAGGACATAATGTATAAATAAATTCAAACCGGAGACAACACAGAAAAATAGCAGTTATGAGACGACCCAACCCAGACCTGGGTCGACATATGGGTTGACCCATGTATATGAGGGGCCGACCCATGGGTCGTTACAGTATGTGGGTGGGTCGACCCACTAAAATGCAGGTCGGATTCTGAGTTCTGAACCTGGACTATTTTTAATTCTAGGTTCTTTTACTGACTCAGCACTACATGTATGGCCAGATTTGAAATCCTAATATCTAACGGTGGTGGATTGTCCTAGGTAGTCTATATAAAGTCATGCAACCCCATTTTTTCTACACACACAAAACCCTTCTTCCTCTAAACTTTTTTCTGAGATTAGTATATATATAGAACTATTGTGGTGCTGCCCAAATGTAAAATAGCAAGGACAATTCAGACTACTCTACAACAACAAAAGATAAAAGTGGACTTTTTCTACAACGACATACACATATCAAAAAGGGAAATCTTCTTCTTTTCTAAGCCTATCGCTGTGAGTTTCGTGTCATTTTTAGATTTAATTATTTAAAAAGGCTTTGGACAGTGAATAGTTTGGATCTGAAATAAACAGTGCCTATAAGTTAATTCTTATATATGTTCTTTTACTGTTAATTCAGCTATACTATTAGTACATGTTCTCTCATTCAAATCTATAATTAAATTATGTTATTGTATACTTCTATCTTCCTTATCCCTATTATGTCTTTCACTTATTTACAGTCTTTTTTATTTATATGCCTTTTTATCCAGTCTACGATCTATTTTTCTCCCTTTTTCTATTTACGCTGAACCTAGGCTACTACAGTTAATTGCGTATAAAGGGCATAAATTGGAATGATTGGATAATGACATTAAAATGAAGAAAATTGTAGCGAGAATAATATTCTACGACTAATAACTCATTTATTTTTAAACCGATCCATTTATTATCTATTATTTGATTTACTAAGCCTTTATATTGGAATGAATCAATAGTCAAATGGTTTAGCACCCCTTCCTGAGGAGATGAAGCAATATAATTTTGAATCAGAGGTTTTGATTTTTGTTTATCCTTCGTAGTAATAATATCTCTAGGTTTGCAACGATAACTTGGTATATCCACTATATGACCATTAACTAAAATATGTCTATGGTTAACTAATTGCCTGACTCCGGGAATGGTCGAAGCCATAACCAATCGAAAAAGTATATTATCCAACCACATATCATGTAGTTGTAATTTTGGATTTGAATCAGGTTTCGGATCAATCTATATTGATTGACTGCCTCCATGATGTTGTTGCAAGCAAATATCGCTGTTTTTAGTTTTGGATCTTCCAAATCATTCCCACAGTGGATCCAGACCTATTTTTTTTTCTGATCCTTCGATAAAAAGATTCATTCTCCTCATAAAAAAGAGGAGGTAGAACCAATTAATATTTCTTTTTCGATTTAGAACCTTTTGACTGTAAATTTGGGATTATTACATTAAAGGAAGGATATAAGACATGTTAATCTATTAGATTGGACTTAATGTAAGATTAAGTATAACATGTAAGAATATATGAGTACCAAATGTAAAAAACCAAGTAAAATGAATTATGTAAGTCTAATAGTATATCTGAGCAGGTGCTTGTTCGGAATGGGTTGCACACCAATAAAATTTAGGATAAATGTCATTTTAAAACCAAGCTTATTAATAGACTTAAACCTGCTAAGTTACACCTGTTAATTAATAAGCTAAAGAGGTCCCACGTCTAGTTGTTGTATCAGGTTTTCAGGATTTTTAAATCCTAGGTACATGGGGACACAAGCCTAGGGGGTGGCTTGTGTCAAGTTGTGTGGAACCCATATCAGTTAGTATCCCTGTTGGTATCTCGGTCGAGGGACCGCACAAGGTAGGGGTTAGGGCACGCTTTACTGAACTGGATTGTAAGAGGTTCAAGGTTTAGGGGGTGGGTACAGGCGTGTTCCGGCGAAGTCTTGAGCGTGTATGTGTCTGACTATGGGAAACTTAGACCCTGTAACATATAAGAATATGCCCGTGTTCTATAAGTTGTTGGGTTAGGGACTGATGCACCCTACTACCGTGGCTAACACAGGATATTCGGGTAATCGGGAGTTGGTCGCATGGGTAATAATTAGGGTAACAACTAATCTTGTTAATACTAGTAATTTGGTGCAGCAGCTTGATTCTTGGGATATAAGTGAGAAGTTTAATCTAACTTTATCTAGTTTTGACATCTCATTTACCTTGCACTTATATACATGTTTTACTGTACTTTCTTATCCAATATTGTTTATCTGTCTTGACACCTTTTCATATACTTATGCTAAAAATTACTAGAACTCGCAAGACTTTATGTCTGACCCCTTTTGTTTCCCTTCTTTCTCTTCCTTCCCCCCTCGGGTTCTTTGAGTAGGAGTGGTCAATAGTTGAGATCATGATTCTGCTTGGACTTGGATAGCTCTTCTTTTCCATGTACTTTCTTCCGTTTATTCATCTATGTTATTTGTAATGACACTTAAGGGATATTGTTGTGGTTTTTGTACTCTAATATTATTGAGACAGATGATTATTGTTTTTTTACATTTGAGATGTAATGGCATGTTTTTAGTTGGAATGAAAGTTTTTAAGTTTTTCTGCTTTATTATTTATATGTGTCTTGTAAATTTAGTTAATGTTTACTTATTGCGCTTCACGAAACTTAGTGCATTCTCTTTAGAGTGACATTAACGGACATTGGGTGTCATAATTGGTATAATAGCCTAAGGTTACAAGATTAAAAAAAGTTTTTGAAAAGCGTTTTCAAAATAAAGGATTTTCAAATAAAAACCAATTTTTGAAAAAACATATCCCCTCATGTCAATTATAATATTCCTTCGATTCTCTTTTTGATTCTTGTTTCATTCTCTTTTAGCATGCCTGGGGCACCTAAGCTTCCATAACAATCTCGAGGCGTTGGTGGTCGGAGGTGTGTGCATGGTACATGGACATTCACCAAAATTTACACAGGAATTTGAATGGGAAGAAGAAGAAGAAGAGAAGGGATAAGGAGCATGCTTATGCCTATAGGAACGGGTCGGGCGGCTGTGTTGGGATGGGTTGAGATTAGTGGGGTAAGGAAATTAAAGTTGTGTTCTCATTGCTTTAATCACATATTAATTTGTAATCATCGTTTCTTATTCATACGATATCAGATTCGAGTGAAATAAGTTGTTTTGGGTTTGTATGGATGAACTCTACGCGTATGAAATGGATTGACGTGATTTGGAGCTGGTTGGAATTTTGTCTAATTTCAAATGTCTGTTTGAAAGTAGATAAAACGACTTGGAATCGTTGAATTGGAATGGATGGTGAGTTAATTCTCACGATTTGTATAATACTGCGAATGTTGTTATTTTAGATAATAATATTCAATATTGTTATTATATAAATTGTATGTTTGAATGTTAGATGATTTATTGCTTTGTTGGTAGTTGTCGATACATATATTCCCGTCTATGAATGGATGACCTTTGATACTACCAATTGTTAAGTGGAAGATTCATCTTAAATGAATTAGATTATATTTTCTAATTTATATACATATATAAAGTAATATTTGAGCTACGATGCAGGAGGACATATTGGAGTGATCATATAGGATTCCTCAATGTTTCGAGTATTACTTGCTTTCATATTTGACACGTACGAACTGTATTACATAAGTAACATTTAAAATATGATTTGGATGATGACCGTTGAATTTAATTCAACATTTATGTGTTATTAATTAGTAAACAATATTGGTTAAGTGATTGGTAGTAGATGGCCTAAAACCTATCTTTTTAAGATGCCGATTCGCCGTCAGGCAAATTGACTATGTTAGAAGTTATTAAATTTAATTTTATAACAAAAGCAAGGTTTTAAGTTTCATTTTATATAAGTTATATAAATTAAAAGTTTTATAAATAAATTTATATTTATAAGTGGATTTTATAAGGAAGTTATAATATGATTTGTGTAGCAAAATTCCTGTTTTATAAATAAGTTTTTAATTGTATTTCCGAGCGTTTAAACTTTACTAAGTTTTTTAATTAGGTTTTATGAAGTTATAAAACCCTATTTTATAATTCATTGAGTTTATAAGTGATTTTCAGTTGTTCTGAACATGTTTAATAAATAGTTTTACTGAACTTGTAAAATGATGCAGAATTGGATTTTCGAATTGAAATTTATGAAAAGTTTGATATTCATAAAAATATTTTAAATGATTTAAAGCTAAGTTTTAAGTTGTAACATCCTGGATTTTTAACGATATAATAATTAATTAATTTAATTATTTAAATAGTGATTTAGAGATTTAAATGGTTTGAATTAAATAATATAGAATATTTAATTAATATTTATAATGGGATAATAAATTATAAATTCCGAAATAGTCGGAATAGTAGAATTTGCAATATTATGTGAATTGGATCATTTAAAATATTTAATTCAGTTTAGAACTAAATTACAATAACGAATATATTAAATAAACGACACTTGAACGTATTATTTATAATATAATTTAAATCGAATCTGTAATGTCGCGGTAGTTGTAATATTGAGTTTTGAACTTCAATTGAATATACAGAATCTGTTTTAAGTCGGATTTCTGTGAAATAAGAAACGTTTGGATCTGGTGAACTATATTCTTCTAATGGAAGAGAAAAATTGAGATTTCGTCATGTAGATTGTGAGTTATGTCCAAATAAAATTTCCGAATAGTCGCTACAGAATTCGTTTATAATAAATAACGATTTATTTATATTATAAAAGGATTTTTAATATAAATGGAATGTCGATTTAACATGGATTTGAGAATATCGAGTTATAAATCCAACAGTGTTATTTTATAGCTGTATGATATTCTATGTGAATATATACAATAATATTAAATTATTAATATTAAATTAAACTGTTTTTAAATAGATTAACATCTAATTGGTTTATTTAGAGCCTTAGAAAATAGCCATTTTTTGCAAACAACCTCCGATTTCGACAAAATTAATTTTGTTGGATCCGGAATATTAAATTATTATTATCTTTCAATTTTCGTGATTTTTGGAGTCAGTATGTGGCCATGCGGAATTTAAATGTGAAAAACAGTCGATAATTTGACTTTAAAAATACGTTGTGTGAGCAAACGGGTTCTGAATTCGACGAAACAAGTTTCATTGGGTCCGTAATGTCAAACTGTAGCTATATGTCCATTTTCTTCGAATTTGGATATGTTATGTGATCATAGGAAATTTTAAACAATAAATAAAAATAACGATACGATATTAATTAATAAGATAAATAAATATGAAGCTTCTAAAACAAGTTACCGTATCCTATAAATACCATACAATTCTCCAAACCTAAAGTCATATATTCCTCTGGTTAAATAAAATCCTCCGCATGTTTTCTCCACAAACATACAAATAGTGAGAATAAAAAAATCGAACAATTAAAATAAATTCCTTAAAATCTTGAAATCTATATATCTGAGATGTTGAAGCCTTGCTCCACATTGCAGTACTGGTTTTGTGGTGTTCAAACCCATAATGGTTCCATGTCCTGTAGGGGCATGAGCCTAGGGTTTTGGCTGGAGGTCAAGGTGACGGGAGTTAGGGCAAACGGAGGGTTGCGCTGCACTCAGGGGTGGTTGCCGAGGGTTTTTGTGGATTTGAAAATTTTCCATGCAAAAAAGTTTCGATCGATGATTGTCTCTATAGCTGACGTGAGCTCGACGCCAGCTGCTCTTGGGGTGCGAGCGGCCTCTTGAGGGTATCAGAAGAAGGAGGTTACATAGGAGTGTTGAATGGTGAAGTTGGCATGAAGTTGTGTGGTGTAGAAATATGGTCAGGGTAATGTTAAGTTCGGTTAATGGCTATGTACTGGAACAAAAACAGGATTTGAAGCTCGTAGAGGGGAGAAGAGTATGGTGGACGCAGGTTAGTTAGGATGTTGGGCCAATGTAAGTGAAGCCCAACTTTTAAATAAATTAAAGTTTAGTTCATTGTAAACTATTTAAATGTATTGGAGAAGGGTATGGGTAGGGAAGAACATCGGCTATGGAGCTCTGCCTGAGCATGAGGTGCAACGTTGAATACTTACAGATGATGGAAGAAGTGTATGTAGAGAACGGTTTAGTTTTAATGGGTTGATGGGTCGAGTTTTAAACTGGTGAAGCCCATTCTATAATTAAAACTAAGTTTATTTTATTTTAAATTAATTTCTAAACTTACAAATACTATAACTTGGTCATACAATGTCAATTTGACGAACGAGTTAGTCACGTAGGGATTATATGGACGACGGCTACACAATGGAACTGATTCGGAGTGAATTGGAGCTCGTTACAATTTATAGTGAAATAAATTGCCTGATCTGAATCAAGGACGGTTATCGTTATTTGACGATAACCCACCAAAGCGAGTAAACTCACTAACTATGTCCAGCTTATATTTTTATAAACATAATTCAGTATTGATAAATGATGATTGATTTCTGTGTGATGGTTGTTTGAATGAATTGCTGGTTAATTGGTTGAAAATATAGATATAGTTATATGTATAATTCTGTTATTGGAATATTTCATATTCGTGTTATTTATGTTTATTAACATTTGTGGATGTAGGGAAATTGGTTGGAGGGATCCAATTGGATTCCTCAACATTTATATTACTGTTTTTCATATATTGTGATATATGATGTGATATATATTCTATGCTAGATTATAGTGTGTTTGGATGCTGAAATAATACTAGCCCTTTTATTTGGTATTTTATATACCACAAATATTACTTAAAATATGAAAAGGGAATTTTAAGGTAAAATGTTGAATTTAAAAGATGTACATTAAATCAATGGATTTTAAATAAAAAGAGATTCAGGAATAAGAAAAAGGCTGAAATTTTGGAATTTGATCAACTATATACTTGAAATGTAAATACAAGATTTAAAAATTGATTTCTAAATCGATATTTGTAATTGGATTTGAATTGAGAAGTTTTAAATGAATTTATAAATGATATTATAAATAATTGTAAAAAAAAAATGAGATTTTTATGAATAATTCTATAATTAGAAGTATAAATAGAATTTGGAAATGGGATATTATTTTTAAATGTGAAATCAAATAGAAATGATTATATAGAAGAAATATTATTCGCATTCGATGTGAATAATAGATTAAAGTAAATATTTTGCAAATAAAAACTTTATAAAGGAAATTAGGTTTTGAAATAGGAATTAAAATGGAGTTAAAGGAATTAGAAACTGACTGGAAATTAGTTAAGTTGAATAGCTTTCTGAGTGTCGATCTGATGTTGGTTTCGACCTTCAGGGTTTATACTTAGGAAGTTGTTCTCTTACTAATTACAGTTAGAGACTAATAGATGTGGGAGGATAGTGATGCGTGAATAGAGAATGGAAATGTTTTCCAATGTTAATAACGTTTATTTTCTAAATTTAGAAAATAAGGAATTATTAATATATGGAAATGGGAAACGAGGAAATGAATAAATTAATGACATGTTAATTTAAAAGTGAAAAATGTTGATTGATGATTTATTGATAAAATTTCCATTTGGAAATAAGATCATTGTGTGTATAGATGTTTTCCTTTGATAGTTAAATAACAGACTATCAAAGTTTTGACCATTTTTCCGTCGTCAATACGGAGAGACCGGGATTAGATTTATTTTCTGAAAACCACTTCGTATGGGCATTAGCGTTGCGAATCAAATATGATGAAATAATTGAGGACAGAGTTTATGCAAGTGCTGTTCTGGCAAGTCCTAGGTAGAAATTGCCTAAGATGGGTTTATAGAATAGTGCCTTCGGTTTGTTAAGTCCCATGACAATTTGTATGGAAGAATGTCTGACAGAATATATCTAATAGATCGCGTAAGTTGATCTCTTCAAAAGTATTCACGTTTGGTGGTGGAGGAATTTCTTACCTTCACTGTATACCTGTGGGATTTTTGGAGAAATCAATTTGTGACTTGGCAGTTATGACGATGTGGAATTCAAAGTAAACAAAGGTGTGATCGGTCAAAGAGATACGTTATGGCCTCTAGCCTCACAACCGAGATATGGTATAAAATTGGCTAGGTCGCATGGCTAAGTGGGTAGCTCCTAATTAAGGTGTATTGTCACCTAATCTAGAGAAAATCTATTTGCTTCTTTAAACTATTTCGATGCTGTCCCTTTCGGGAAACAGTTGCTAATCCCAACCGTTGGTGATAATACATTCGGTACACTCAAGCGAAATGAGTGACCAGTCATGTTTTGCCTGGGTTACAAGTTGTTCTTGTTGAACCAGGTGTATTCCTCTCTAGAGATACACTATCCAAAGGTGGTCCCATACCTTGCCAGTTGGAATCCATTACCCAATAAGCGCCGCATTTTTTGATTATATATTATATATGTGGAACGTGAGATGAAAGCGTTCCACTAGATTGCTATTTATTTGATTTAGATATTATTATAATATCATAAGAGTATGGATTTTAAAAGAATGTTTGGGCTATAGTAAGGTAAAAACCATCTGTGTTTGTGTGTGGATCGGTCTTATGATTATTCTTTCTTTTAAAAAGGATTTTAAAAGTTAAACAAATGGTTGGAGTTTACTCACACCAGTCACATGACTGACCCATAGTTTATTTTGTTTTTTCCCCTAAACTCTTAGGTGCCCAATTTTGTACGGGCAATCAAGTAATCGAGATTTTACAGATATTTGAAGAGCTTGGAGCAGGAGGCTTCATGATTATGTAGCTATTGTTTATTTCTGCTACGTTGTAAGTGTTGTACTACAATAATGGTATCATATACAGATATCAATTTTATTTCAAAGTTATGTTATATAATATATTTATTCGTTCCGTTATGAGATTTGTGTTTACTCTGATGTTGTATTAATATTCTTCTTCTTCTTCTATTCAAAATTTCTTTCTTTCTATTTCTCACCCTCTAACTTCTTTTTATTAACGTTTCGGTATTTTCAATTCTTGAATAGTCGACATTGGTATTTGTGTCGATTTTCGGAGTCGAAAACCTAGGGCCGTTACAGTGGTATCAGAGCTGAAGGTTAAGTAATTACCTTGGCTCTGTGGCATAAATCGATAGAGATAAGGATAGTAATACCCTAGATTGAGTTCAGTGTATATATATGAGATAATGAATTTGTAGATTTAAGAAAAAAAGTTTTATTTTGTGGAGATTTATTGGTTGAGTTGTTTAAGAGTTCTGGTCAATCAGTTTGATCCACTGTATCGGTAGGGGTTTCTAAACACTCGAGTACGATGAACCGACATAGTATGTTTTGAAAAGAGGGCAAATGAAATAATTTTGTCCAAAATATATTTTTGATATGAAGAAGTATACATATTGGAATTATTATATTGATGTGTTGGTCATTATTATAATCGAATAAGATTATAATTGAAATGATTATAAATAAGCAATCTGAATTCGTATAAGTGTAATATATGAAATTCGATTAATTAAATCTGAAATTAAAATCAGAATTTGGAATTAAAATTCCTAAAAGTGGGAAAAGTGTTTGTAAATGGACTTGGATTAAATATATGAGAAATTTAAAATCTCGGAAGATTTTAAATTGTTTTACAAGCATTGTGAATGGTATTTTGAAATATATTTCAAAATGGAAATATTTAAATATGATTTTTGAAAAGTGATATAGTATTGGACTCACTTTGATTGCTGGGAAATAACCCTGATGATGCTGGCCACATCGTCAGTGTTCATTCGAGTTCTAAGTGACGGATTACTACCAAAGATATTGTATTTGAATTGTTTCGAGAAAAACAAGTTGTTTGGAATCCTGAAAAGAGATATCTGGTTTTAGAAAAGCGAAGTTGTTGAAAAACTCTAGGTAAAAGAGTGTTGAATTAAAATGGACTGATTGTTAAAATAAAAATAAGAATTGAATTATGAGATAAAGATAATTAATTAGAAAAATTAATTAGTTAATAAAATATGTGGATGGAACTTAACGATGTTAAGTAAGTTGGGTTGGTGAGGTAAGAATTTGAAATCGAGAATGGAACTCAAGTTTAAAATGGAATTTGGCTTGTACAAGCGAATGATTTGGTTTTGAGGATAAAATGATTGGAGTTTAATTAGGGATGACGTTGGTATATGCTGAATTGATAACGAATGGAAGAGATAAAGTGATATTCCCGACAAAAAGGTACAAGTTTATTTCTATATGAGTTCAAGATTTTTATGAGCCGAATGGGCAAGTCGCTTGGCTATTTAATTTTCGTTTGGATTGGAGAAGGCCTACAGAGGCGAGTTGTAGTTGTATTCATTGAAACGTACAAAGGAGAGGTTGGCAAATTTTTTCAAAATTTAAGGTGTTAGAAATTTTTTCGGAATTTTTGGAAATTTTAGTTTATCAGAATGAATTAATATTTTAGTTGAAATTGAATGGGTTCAGTTAAAACTGAAGTTAAATAAGTAAAACAATTTTTTTATCTAGTTAGTAGGGTTGGCAGCATTTTTCTAGCTTAGTAATTTCGGGGACGAAATTCTTTTAAGGGGGATGGAATGTAATGTCTCGGATTTTTAGCAATATAATAATTAATTAATTTAATTATTTAAATAGTGATTTAGAGATTTAAATGGTTTGAATTAAATAATATTGAATATTTAATTAATATTTATAATGGGATAATAAATTATAAATTATGAAATAAACGGAATAGTAGAATTCGCAATATTGTGTGAATTGGATCATTTAAAATATTATATTTAGTTTAGAATTGAATTATAATAATGAATATATTAAATAAATGACGCTTAAACGTATTATTTATAATATAATTTAAATCGAATCCGATATGTCGCGGTAGTTCGTAATATTGAGTTTTAACTTTAATTAAATATACAGAATCCGTTTTAAGTCGGATTTCTTTGAAACAAGAAACGTTCGGATCTGGTGAACTATATTTTTCTAATGGAAGAGAAAAATCGAGATTTCGTCATGTAGTTTATGAGTTATGTCAAAATCAAATTTCCAAAAAGTTGCTATGTAATTCATTTATAATTTATAACGATTTATTTATATTATAAAAGGATTTTTAATATAAATGGAATATCGATTTAACTTGGATTTGAGAATATCGAGTTATAAATCAAAGAGTGTTTATTTTATAGCAGTGTGATATTCTATGTGAATATATATGATAATATTAATTTATTAATATTAAATTAAATTGTTTTTAAATATATTAATATTTAATTGGTTTATTTAGAGCCTTAGAAAATAGCCATTTTTGCAAACGACCTCCGATTTCAATGAAATTAATTTTGTTCGATCCGGAATATTAAATTATTGTTAGATTTCAATTTTTGTGATTTTTGGAGTCAGTATGTGGCCATGCGGAATGTAAATGTGAAAACAGTCGATAATTTGACTTTAAAAATATGATGTGTGAGCAAACAGACTCGGAATTCGACAAAATAAGTTTCGTCGGGTCTGTAATGTCAAACTATAACTGTATGTCCATTTTCATTGAATTTGGATATGTTATGTGATCAAAGTAAATTTTAAATAATAAACAAAAATAATGATACGATATAAATAAATAAAATAAATAAATATGAAGCTTCTAAAACAAGCTACCATATCCTATAAATACCATACAATTCTCCTAACCCTAAGTCGTCTATTTCCTGTGGTCAAATAAAATCCGCCGCAAGTTTTCTCCACAAACATACAAATCGTGAGAATAAAAAAAATTAAAATAAATTCCCAAAAATCTCGAAATCTATATATCTAAGATGCTGAAGCCTTGCTCTACATTGCAAGACCGGTTTCGTGGGGTTCGAAACCATACTGGTTCGATGTCCTGTATAGGAGCATGAGCCTAGGGTTTCGGCTGGAGCTCAAGGTGAGGGGAGTTAGGGAAAACAGAGGGTAGCGCTGCACTCAGGGGTGGTAGCCGCGGTTTTTGGTGCAGTTCAGAAATTTTCCATGAAAAAAAAGTTTGATCGATTCTTGTAGCTGTCGTGAGCTCGATGCGAGCTTCTTTTGGGGTGCGAGCGGTCTCTTGAGGGTATCAGAAGAAGGAGGTTACGTAGGAGAGTTGAATAGTGAAGTTGGCATGAAGTTGTGTGGTGTAGAAAGATGGTTAGGGTGATGGTTAGGGTGATGTTAAGTTCGGCTAATGGCTGTGTACTGGAAGAGAAACAGGATTTGAAGCTCGCGGAAGGGAGAAGAGTATAGTGGACGTGGGTTAGTTAGGATGTTGGGCCAATGTATGTGAAGCCATACTTTTAAATAAATTAAAGTTTAGTTCATTGTAAACTATTTAAATGTATTGGACAAGGAAATTGGTAGGGAAGAACATCAGCTATGGAGCTTTGCCTGAGCTTGAGGAGTAGCGTTGAATGCTTATAGATGGTGGAAGAAGAGTATGTAGTGAACGGTTGAGTTTTAATGGGTTGATGGGTCGGGTTTTAAAATGGTGAGGCCCAGTTTATAACTAAAACTAAGTTTATTTTATTTTAAATTAATATCTAAACTTACAGATACTATAACTTGGTCATACAATGTCAGTTAGACGAATGGTCAGTCACGTTGGGATCGTATGGACGGCGGCTACACAATGGAACGGATTCAGAGTGAATTGGAGCTCGTTACAATTTATAACGAAATAAATTGCCTGATCTGAATCAATGACGGTTATCGCTATTTAACGATAACCCACCAAAGTGAGTAAACTCACTAACTCTCCAGAGTATATTTTTATAAACGTAATTCAGTATTGATAAATGGTGATTGATTTCTGTGTGATGGTTGTTTGAATGAATTGCTAGTTAATTGGTTGAAAATATAGATATAGTTATATGTATAATTCTGTTATCGAAATATTTCATATTCGTGTTATTTATGTTTATTAACATTTGTGGATGCAGGGAAACAGGTTGGAGGGACCCAACTGGATTCTTCAACATTAATATTACTGTTTTTCATATATTATGATATATGATGTGATATATATTCTATGCTGGATTATAGTGTGTTTGGATCCTAAAATAATACTGGCCCTTTTATTTGGTATTTTAAATACCATAAATATTATTTAAAATATGAAAAGGGAATTTTAAGGTAAAATATTGAATTTAAAAGATGTATATTAAATCAATGGATTTTAAATAAAAAGAGATTCAGGAATAAGAAAAAGGCTGAAATTTTGGAATTTGATTAACTATGTACTTGAAATGTAAATACAAGATTTAAAAATCGATTTCTAAATCGATATTTGTAATTGGATCTGAATTGAGAAGTTTTAAATGAATTTATAAAAGAGATTATATACAATTGTAATAAAAATGAGATATTTATAAATAATTCTATAATTAGAAGTATGAAGAGAATTTGGACATGGGATATTATTTTTAAATGCGAAATCAAACTGAAATGATTATATAGAAGAAATATTATTTACATTCGATGTGAATTATGGATTAAATTAAATATTTTGCAAAACGATCTTTATAAACGAAACTGGGTTTTGAAATAGGAATTAAAATGGAGTTAAAGGAATTAGAAACTGACTGGAAATTAGTTAAGTCGAATGGCTTTCTGAGTGTCGACTTGATGTTGGTTTCGGCCTTCGGGGTTTATACTTAGGAAGTTGTTCTCTTACTATTTTACGGTTAGAGACTGATAGATGTGGGAGGATAGTGATGCATGAATAGAGAATGGAAATGTTTTCCAATGTTAATAACATTTATTTTCGAAATTTAGAAAATAAGGATTTATGAATATATATAGAAGCGGGAAATGAATAAATTAATGGTATATTAATTCAAAAGGGTAAAATGTTGATTGATGATTTATTGATAAAATTTCCATTTGGAAATAAGATCGTTGTGTGTATAGATGTTTTCCTTTGATAGTTAAATAACCGACTATCAAAGTTTTGACCATTTTTCCGTCGTCAATACGGAGAGACCGGGATTAGATTTATTTTATGAAAACCACTCCGTATGGACATTAGCGTTGCGAATCAAATATGGTGAAATAATTGAGGATATGATGAAATAATTGAGGATGGAGTTTATGCAAGGGCTGTTTTGGAGAATCCTAGGTAGAAATTGCCTAAGATGGGTTTACTATATAGTGCCTTTGGTTGTTCCAGTCCCAAAACAATTTGTTTGGAAGAATGTTTGACGGAGCATATCTAATAGATCGCGTAAGTTGATCTCTTAAAACGTATTCACGTTTGGTGGTAGAGGAATTCGTTTCTCTTTACTGTATATCCGTGGGATTTTTGGAGAAATCAATTTGTGATTTGGCGGGTATGACGATGTGGCATTCAAAGTAAATAAGGGTGTGATCGGTCAAAGTGATACGTTATGGCCTCTAGCCTCACAACCGAGAAATACTATAAAACCGGGAAGGTCAGATGACTTAGTGGGTAGATCCCAATTAGGGTTTATTGTCACCTGATCCAGAGAAAATCTATTTGCGTCTTTAAACTATTTCGATGTTATCCTTTTCGGGAAACGGTTGTTGATCCCAACCGTCGGTGATAATACACTTGGTACACTCAAGCGAAATGAGTGACCGGTCATGTTTAGCCTGGGTTACAAGATGTTCTTGTTGAACCCGGTATATTCCTCTGTAGAGATACACTCCAAATGAGACGACCCAAACTTCCCTTATGGGAAAGCTCAGAATGACTTGAGAACACGACAAATCAGAATACAAATGACAGAACATTTCATTGCTTATTACAACAATTACATCAAAGTACAAGAATATAACAGAGTATGAATAAATATTACATTTGATAAACATCAGAGATTTAAAAATTACAATGCATCGGAAAAATAATACATAACACAACTGAAAGAAATACACGGATACAGAGCATTCCTAATATAGCTCCAGTAGTAAACCAGGATCCTATGAATATAATATCTGCAAAACCGAAACTACTAGCTGCCCGTGTGGAAAATTGGGGCACCCAGAGTTTAGGTTAAAACAATAAACTCCAGGTCCGTAATATGACTGGTGTAAGAACTAAAATAGTAATTAATTTGATTTTTAAAGTTAGATAAATCAAGGGACCACGACGTATAACACGGAACGGGTTTACCCCCAAGAATACCAGTGCATAAAAATAACAGCGCAATGCTAAAGAGAAAAATGAAGCTATTATAAGACTTAGGTCCCATCACATAATGCAACGCAAGCCGGAGGATAGAGTTTTTACCTTATAATAGCCAAAAATGCTTGGTACGTGAAATTTCATATTTTATTATTACTATAAGTGAAGAAATCAACTTCAAATATAAATGTATCAATCATAGGCGGCGTAGGTACCCATATATTACGTCGCCGTACTAGTTCTACAATTAAAACCGCATAATGTCGTATTGGAAGTTGGATTCCATCTATGAACCAAGGCTAGGGATCATCATGTGCACGTTCGAGACACCCTAGCAAGTGCCTCAGGATTCAGTCGCAACTGCACCCGGATCGGTAGGGTCGATCATCCGTCGATGATTGGTTATACCATAAACTATATGTTAGCCGGTTCTATCAAACCTCTAAAATGGTCAGTATGTCGACCATATCCATTAGTCCCATAGTGACCGATATAATATCCATCAGCCCCGCAGTGCCGATATATCCGAGGTACCTCGTCTCCCATCAAGTAATAATAGTATGCAACATCCACATGAGTAAACAGTTTGGGCTGCATACCATGACGTTACTCGTAGCTAGAACTAACATATGTCCATTCCCCTACCGTCCTTCCCGATTTTGGTTCACACCAGGGTATGAGGCTCGCGAATTAACGCAACACAAAGTTATGCTATTTAAAGCCGTGCTTTGATCATCAACCACAAAACTCTGCTTTTCAACAGAAGAATTGATCATTGCATCTCTGCATGCCACACAGGCAATTCATGCCATGCGACTGATGTCTATCAATATATAACCTCTAAGCTCGTACGTCTCAGAGAAGGGCGTTAAGCAAGAGAATAAATTCTCCGCCGCCAAATAGATATATATTTAATAGAAATCAATCAACACAGAATAAAATCCAATGTCAGACACACATCCATTTACAAGTCCATTCTGGGTCTAAACGAAACCGGAGGCACCTTATTAATCGTCCCATATGTCTAATACAGGAGAGAGGTCCTCGCATATCCGGTCGATCTCCAAGTATGTCTAGACGATCACCACTTATTGCCTTGTCCTGGGTGTACAACCCAATCAAGACATCAATAATCATCCAAATGATGTGAAGATCTCCGGTCTTCAACCACCGTCTTCATCGTCGACTTATCATCAAATCAGTTATTCAGAATGGGATAAACCCAGTCTTTCCGAATAACTCGCGTATCTTAAAATAAGTGCTATAAAAACACAACATACTCCTCATTCCAATTATGAATATTATTTTATTTAAATATTCATATCATTTGGGAAAGGTTCCCATTAATTTTATCAAAGATAAATTCTTTAAATTTATTCTTTGATCTTCCTTTGGATATCAATTCCAAACCAATTTAAGGTTTATTAACTAGTCGGGATTAGCGAACCTTACCGAAGTAATCATTTGTTTAATTTCCCAATCCCAACCTATTCATCCCATGGAGCAAAACTGGTAATACTCCATATCTGACACCACGGTGTTATCAGTAAATTTAATTACCATTTCATGTTCAAATCTATTTAAAGATTTGACTATCGCCTGGAGTAAAACTGGTGATACTCGACTTTCGATCGTTTCCCAAATTTGATAATATAATTATCCCATTTCAATCGAATTAAAGATTCATTAAAACTCCACTTAGTTTTAATCTTCCCAAAAATCAATATTAATGATTATTTAATTTGGAAACACAAACATGCCGCATCGACAATCTACACCGTACTATTGATTTCTGCCGATATATAGCCTCTAAGCTCATACGTCTTAGAGAAGGGTATTAAGAAATAGAATAAATTCTCCACCACCAAACAAATTTATATTTAACAGAGATCAACCATACAGTTCGAAATACAATGTTAGACATGAAATCATGTCTTTAACTGGGTTAAAGAACTAATGTCATTTAAAATACAGTTCACGATAAACCCAAATCACATTCTATTATTTATGGAATCTTCAAGGACAAACAAATCAATATATAATCGATATCAATTTCCGTGTCCGACCAATAATATAAATGGAATAATGACAGAGCTTTTTAAATTCCATACTTATTAATAGTCTTCCTCCACAGAAGCTCACTTCGATTATTATCAAATTGAATTCCATTCAAGTCCAATTTATTTTATTAAATTGGAAAACTTTACTTTGGAAAATTTCCTTTTAAATCTTAATAAAAAGATTTATAAATTCCAAATTACATTTCATGGTTAATCGGGTTAAAGAATAAATGTCGTTTAAAACATCGTTCACTATAAACCGGAAAAACCAATTCCTCTATTCAATTCCAATTAAATATTAATTAATTGGTAAATTTCTCTAAATCTTAATTAAAAGATTTATACTTTTCTCAACAGGGTTTAAAAACAGGGTTATTTAAGACACCGTTCACGACAAACCCAAAATCCCATTTGTTATTAAATACAAGGCTCTGAATAGAAATTATATCGGCTTATATTCAATATCAAATTCTGAAACCAACAAATATCATATTGGAAATAACGATATAAATATATCTTCCAAATTTCCATTACAATATATGTATAATCACGAAATCCAATATCGAAACATTTTGAAGATGATTTCCATTCAAATCCACTCCAATTTATATATTGGAAATTTTGGTTATATTAGAACCCTTTTCCAAATCCAATTTGTTTATTTAAAAATTATTGGAATTCATTTCTAGTTAATAACTAGTTCATTTCGATAAAAATATATTTTTATCTTTTCAAATATGGAATTTTTCATCTCAAGTCTTTCCAAATCATTTATTATGATTTTACACAAATTATTGATATTTTTAATAATTCTATCAAGGCCCGTACAGTCAATTTCCAATAACGACCACCGAACTGCACTTACAACAACCTTTTCTAAATTTGATTTGGACGTATCTCCGAATCCAACTATTAGATTTCAAATCTATTGTATTCATTGGAAATATCTTTTCGATATGAACCCAATGGTTCCGAATTTAGGAGAATCTGATGGTCGGATCTCCCGTAATATCAATTCGAAGTCAATGGTTGAATTCGCGAATGGCCGCGACGCTGAGTGTTCTATTCAGGCCATTTAAAACGTATTTTATAAATCATTTTAAATTCGTTTTAAAAACGATTTCAACTTCATTTTCAATTTTAAATCAAAACTGAATCTTTCTTTATAAATTCGTTTTAAATTCATTTTAAAACGATTTCAATCTCATTTCAAATTTCAAATCAAATTTGAATATTCCTTAATAAATTCGTTTTAAATTTATTTTAAAACGATTTCAATTTCATTTCAAATTTCAAATCAAATTTGAATATTTCTTATCATTATAATATTAAAATGATAATATATTCGAAATATCTGATTTTGATTATACATTGAATATTATTTTAAAAATATTCGTTAATTCTGAATTGGAATCAGACACAGTCAATTACCATATAATTTCATCATATGGATTTCATACACGCGTGTACACAACAATAATCCTACATAGTCAGCCATCATTCAGAGTGCAATTTACAACTGTATAAGCGTTAAAATAAATAATTAACGCTTACAACAGTCTGTCAACCCATCGATTGGCATACAACTAAACAATTGGGATTAGTGTACATCAAATATCATCCCAATACCCGTGTGGGGTTTCAATCAACAAACACAGATTTTATTTGTGCAGTTGGGCGATGTGTAAAATATATCCTCCCAATCAGTATCGGATAAATGGGTGTACATAAACAAATCGTCCGATTTGTTTATAAATATTCATTTCAACACAATGGAATATGTTTCGTAAGCTAATTCGGCTGTTTCGATTAGTTTCCGCTAAATTTAAAATATAAATCATTATATTTTAAATTCAAACGCACATTTTAATTTACTGGGGCCACATACAGACTCCAAAAATTCCAGAAAAATAAATCTAGCTATGTTTTGATGATACGGTCCTAACAAAACTAATTTCGTCGAATTTGTAGATCATTTGAAAAACTGTCATTTTTTAGTCGATTAAATTCAAACTGAATTGACCAAACACGTTTAAATTCACCACGCTCATATATTGATTCCAAAAATTACGAAAATTTGAATCTAGCAATAATCTGACATTCTGGATCCAACAAAAATGGTCTCATCGAAAACGGAGTTACGTTTGCAGAATCACTATTTTTAAGGGCTATATATTATATAAAGTGGAAATTAGGTTAGGGTCCCTATTATAGTTTAAAATAAAACTCACGTCCCTGTCATTTTTATTATACAAACCCGGTCCCTGTTTTAAGTGCTGCTCCTTCTTTTTTGGAATTTCCGCCTGCTGTGTTGAACCCTTCCACCTTTTACCAATTTCAGCCAAAAAATTTGGCGCTACACTACTACAAAAGTGGGCAAATTCGACACTATTTTAGTGTGGTTGTAGATCAAAAAAGCGTTGCCGTAGGCCATTTTTTTCAAATAGGCAACACTAGGGGAGCGTGGCATCCGCGGCCGTTGCATTAGGCCTCTAAGGAAACGCTTTTGCCCATCTATGGCCATGGAAAGAAAGTGTTGCATTATATCCCTATATAACCCTATTGCAACAGCATATGCATGTAATGCAACAACATACAGTGTTGCCTTAAGCAGAAGTCAGAGCCTGGCTTCCAGGTCATGGTAGTGGGGCCCACATGAACTTTCCATGTCAGCTGCAAACGTGTTACATGCCATGCAAGCTCTCCACTTCAGCTGCCATGTGTAACACGCCATGTAACACCCCACCTCCATTAAGGTCACTCACAAAGGGAATGCCTTAACTTCAGTGGAGCGTTTTTGGTAAACAGACACAGAATATCACAAGACAGATATAAAAATTTTGCAGCGGAAAATAAACATCTTTATTAAATCTCCAAAATACTTTGTTACATAATACCATGAGTCATAAAATCATTAAACACTTCTTTCTTACATCATCAGAGTACATAGGTATTTAAAAGAAAAAACATCATTCCCCATATTAAAGAGCAAGCCATATAAGAGACAGAGACTTGAGCCATACTTCAGAAGTAGCTCCTAGAAGTTGATATCCAAATCCTGACTAAACCTGGGTGTTTCCTCCCTAAGAACCTGGGGGAGGGGAAAACAGAAGAAAAGAGGCGAAACAAACTAAGTCAGACATACGTCTGGTGAGTCCAGTAACTTTTAGCCAGTAAGTAAATAAAGGTAAACATGATAGGCATACAAAGTGGATAAGAGGGTTCACGGCACAGATGACAGGTATGACAGAACAAATAAGGTAAGGTGTATGCATGATTCACTACTAACTACTATGCACTATTACTAGTAAAATCAAGATGGGGTGATCCCTTCCGCTAATGATAACGATGGTGGTAGTTTCGTGTATTCCTAGCTGCTGTCATAGGTGCCGCCTGCTCCTATCTCAACTAGTCGTACCCACTACCCTCCTACTATAAATTGGTAGACTTAGGGCATACATCCGGGTGTACCCTAACCACCACCCTAATCGATCGGCTCCCTACTCTGTAGATACCCTGTGTTGGTCCCACAACTAAGGGTATCACTTTCCTAAAGTGGCAACCCAAGGTGTGCACAGTTATACCTACTGGTGTCACGGTCGTCTTGTCCCCCTCTGCTCGGCCCATGCACGCACATGTCCCTGGTCGGTTTGCGCTGCCCACACCATCCGTCTCATTTTGGATCTCTTACAATCAATCAGTAAGCGTGCCCCTTCCCCGCCTAGTACAGAGTTCTTTACTTTGATACCCCTCCGGGTTACTAACTGAAATGGGTCCCACATAACATGATACAAGCTCTCCCCTATGTCTTGTATCCCCACTAGGTTTTCTACTGACTATGTATACCCTAAGGTGTCTTTAATTACATAGCCCTCAATCAGTTATGCGTACCTATAGGTGTCTTTAATACATAACCCCTATTCTACCTACCGGTTATGCGTACCTATAGGTGTCTTTAATACATAACTCTATCTATTCCCATTAGTTATGCGTACCCCTAAGGGTGTCTTTAATACATAACTTTACTATTCTTCCGCGGTTATGTATACCATTAGGTGTCTTTAATTACATAACCCTTCTTATCCGGTTAAATTTGTGGGCCTATATATATTAATATTACCCACCTACCCTTCAGTTGTACTTAACCCTCCCACTGATTTAATCCTATTTATTTAATGGTTAAGTTTTTGGGCCTATATATATTAATATTACCCACCTACCCTTCAATTGTACTTAACCCACCCACAATCCAATTCGTTTCACTTAACCCTAACTTATGTCTATCATCATACAGTCCATATGTATTAAGTTAGGCTAAGTAGTCTTTAACCAGCATTAATTAACTATTGTGGCACCTAAACGTATTTCACATGCCACCCAAGGCACCCACTTAACCCCTCATGTCCCACTACATGTTTATCTGGTTAAGTGTTTCTTAATTCTTTAAGATCGTAACATTATAAAGACCTCTAACATTAGACTGGCATTTGTGGCAGCTGGATTTGCCAGGCGGGTCTGGGCAGTCTTACACCACAAAAGAGCCTACCCTCGTGTCTTTACAACTGTCACGCATTTAATTTATACCTAAGACCTCCCACATTAGACTGGCATTTATGGCAGCTGGATTTGCCGGGCGGGTCCGGGCAGTCTTACACCACAAAAGAGCCTAACCTCGTGTCTTAGACGATTAATTACACAGAATTAATTATTCCCCCAGTTTGAATTAATTTCCCTATTCAAATTATCAACTAATTCCAAATTTAATTGTGGACATAATTGACTCAATTATGTCCATCAATTTATGGTATGTAAAATTATACCAATTATCACCACACATTTATTTTATGCCATTTAAGGCATTTATGCCAAATCTCAATATTAAATCTTCAGACTTTAATTGCTTAAACATTCCTCTTTTGATTAATTAAGTTAATTAATTAATCCTTTCCTTTTTATAGGTGTCAATACCTATCTTATTAACAATTTGAATTTCCTATCCATAAATGGTCATATTCAAATTATACCATTTTTACCCAATTTTACCCATGTCATAATAGGTAATTATTTATATGTTTCCCTACTAGAATCATGTATCCAATTTACATAATCACTATGTAAATTATGCCTATTACAAATTCCCCTTTTCCCCGTTTCTTAACTAGCGTAACCGTTTGCGTTTTTGGCGTCATCGAGGCTACAAGGTAGCCTCGCCATAACAATAAAATAAAGGGAATGTCAAGGTGATCGTTTTCAGTACAATTTTTGGCATAAGCATGACAACTAGGGAAAATGACATGATAATTTCACATATAATTATGATTCACCACATAATTAACAACTTCCATAGATTCATAACAACTTGCATAGGTTTATGAATTAACAACATAATTAACAACTAACATAGGTACATGATTCTCAACATAATCAACAACTTATATGGGTTCATGATTCACAATATAACAACTTGCATGATTCATAACATAACTTCTTGCATAGGTGACTTACATAGGTTCATGATCCACAACATAACAACTAGCATAGGTTCATGAATTAACAACTTATCAACTTGCATAGGTAACTTACATAGGTTCATGATTCATAACATAACAACTAGCATAGATTCATGAATTAACAGCGCAACAACTTGCATATGTAACTTGCATAGGTTCATAGTTTCCCAACATAATAACTTGCATAACTTCATGATTCACAACAATAATGAACTTGCATCATCTCATGATTCACAACAATAATGACCCTGCATAATTTCATGATTCACAATAATAAGGAACTTGCATCATTTCATGATTCACAACAACAAACTTGCATAACTACAAACAACATATACCCAAATCATAGTCTACCACGATTCACTTTTATTTATTTAAACCTAAAAGTGATTAGAACTCACCGAATTAGGGGTCTTGTGTTCTGGGATCTGAATTCTGTAATTGATTAGCATTCCCTTGTTGTAGACAATTTCGTTGTTGTAGTTTTAGGCTTGATTTGAATTGAATTGTTGTCTTTAATTTTCTTCTAGTTGGTGGCGGCTACTCTAGGGTTTGGAGTGACAACATGACGGCCACTGATTTAATTTTGATTTGATTCTAGGGTTTGATTCTATACATGTTTATATAGAATTTCCATTTAATTATAGCCGTCGGATGACCCTAGAGTTAATCGCAACCATTCAGTCCAGATTAGAACTATCCAGAAACCCTAATGACTCATTAGCTAGTCAGAAATGACTCAGCACTGACTCACCGTTCGAATCAGAGCCTCAGAAATCTGTGTAGATATTTACCTCGGCCTGGGCGCACCTGCCAAGTGCGCTAGTGCAGTATTGCATGGGCGCACTTTCCAAGTGCACCAGTGCAATTTTGTTCTGGCGCACTTCCCAAGTGCGCCAGTGCATTCTGGCCCGTTTCTGTTTTTTCTGCCTAACTTCGTTCGTCCATATCTTCTTCATACGATATCCGTTTTACGCAAACTCGGACTCTATCTCAAGCAGAATTTCGAGACGAACGCAATGGCATGACCCGTTTCCCTTAATTCCCACATTTGAAATTAAGTATTCTTAAATTTAGTTAACTGATTATTCGAAAATTCGGGTGTTACATTCTCCCCTACTTAAAGGATTTCGTCCCCGAAATCTTCAAGTTAAGAAGAATGTGTCCAACCATCCAATCACCCATCTACTCAACCATCATCCACAAGCATCCATTGTCCTTAGAAAACTTCTAATGTTGTATGAACATATGCAAAAAGTGTGTGTATATGTTCCTTATCTAATGCAAAATCAGGCGATCTACTGATTCAGGTGACCTCCTTAATGCAAACCGTGATAGTGCCGTGCATCCATTATGTATGCGAAAGAATCCTATCGATACATATTATTTCTACATGTGTGCTCAACCAATCATCAAAAAGCAGCATCCATATGATAACACAACCATTGTTCCTCCATTAACCTAAATATGCACACACATTTATATGCAATATGAAAGTGATTTGAGCCGATTTAGTGCCTAATGTGTGTGTAAATGCATCCACGAGCAACCACTAGCAAACACTTGCATCCACTTGCAACCATCAAACATAACATGTCTCAAACACATGTTTACATCCATGGATTTCCTTTCTAAAGGTCGAAGATTCGGTTGATGGGATATAAACAAATGATATAACTAAAGCAAAAACTCTGTTCCCATTTGGCATTGGTTAAGAGAATAATTCCATAATTAAGTCTCAGCCCCGAAGACCGAAATTAACATCAGACTGACACCCAAAGAATTACCCTCATTAAACAATGTCAAAACTGGAGATCTACTTCATGCTTCGAGTAGAAACCCATATCCTTCAGAAATATTCAGATACTTACAGACTACTGGTACAGATCAGATTACAGAACGATTCTCAGAAAGCTAAGCATAATATACCCTTGCGGGTCACAAGAAGCTTTGGGGGTCTTTCCATGACAAGTTAGAAACTTCACGACCCTCCTCTCAAAATCGAGAACGGCCCTCTACATAGAAAGCTGGTCCATTTAGACCCTACCCATAGCTCATAAACTTGAGCACACAAATGTCAAATTCAATTTTTTTTTGTTTTGACGCCTAACACAGATAATTTCAACCCCTTGAAAATCACCAATAAATGAGCCGAACCACCAAAGGGGTTTAAAACAACTACGGGATCAGAAACAAGACTTGCATTAAAGTGTAGAGTCTCAATTACAAAATCAAAATGCCAGAATCCAAAAGAGTCTTAACTTCATAAGGAAATTAAACCTTTTACATAATTTTTTTCCTATCTCTATCCTATCCATCTGCCACGAGAGCATTCGCCTGCCCTCCAGAAGTCCCTTGCAACCCCTGCGCCTTCGGGCATTCCTTGGAGAAGTGTCCGACCTCTCCGCATTTAAAGCAATTGAACTTCCTCCTTTTACATTCTTTGACTAGGTGACCTTCTTTCCCACAATAGTGGCATTTCCTCTTATCCTTTCCCTTGTCATCCTTCTTGCCTTTCTTCTGTTGTTGCTGTTGCTATCCTTTCTTGGGTCCCGCCTTCTCATTTTTCAATGTCCCTTCAACTTTTTCCTCTTTCTTTTCTCCTTTGTCCTCTTCATGCATTAGGGCCATATCCACTAGCTTTTCAAAAGTGGACCCCATGGGAATGTGGGTCATAGCCAATCCGTGTAGCGGCTCATTCAAGCCTTTAACAAATCTCAAAGCCTTCTTCTCAGGTGTGTTCACCAAGTCTAAGCCAAACCTCGCCAACTGATTGAACTTGTTGACATACTCTTTTACTGACAGATCCCCCTGCTACAACGCCAAGAACCTTTCCATGTATAGATTTTCTTTTGCTCGTGAGAGAAATTTCGCCTCAAACCTAGGCCTGAAATCCGGCCATGTATCAACTGGACGCTCTCCATTAGTGACCTCCCACCAAGACGAGGCCTCATCCTTCATTAACTAGGCAGCTAACTAGACCTTTCTTCCATCTTCTACTTCAAAGATTCCAAACAATTCTTCCACCTCCTTTAGCCAATTTCGAGCTTCAACAAACGTCTCCGACCTGTGAAAAGGTTTCCCGCCCGTTGCCCGAAAGTCCTTACATATTTTTGCAAAAGTATCAACACGAGGAGGGGGAGGAACGGGTGCAGCTGGGAGTGGAGGAACATTTGCTGGAACTGCGGCGCTGGCCCTAGCTTCCAAATACCTCCTAAACCATCCTGGTATCGGTACACCCTCTGGAAGGTTAAGATCCTCAGACATACTAAGAAGAAAAAGGGAGAGATTTTAGAAAAAGGACCGAAGGATACTATATATGGCTTTTCGGGGATTTTTTTTCAAAACAGGCTTTCCTTTTTGAAAATACTTTCTTTTAAAAACCTTTATGAAAAATATTTTCAAAACTTTTATCTAATCTGGTAACCTTCAGCTCTGATACCAAGTGTAACAACCCACCTCCATTAAGGTCACTCACAAAGGGAATGCCTTAATTTCAGTGGAGCGTTTTTGGTAAACAGACATAGAATATCACAAGACAGATATAAAAAATTTGCAGCGGAAAATAAACATCTTTATTAAATCTCCAAAATACTTTGTTACATAATACAATGAGTCATAAAACCATTAAACACTTCTGTCTTACATCATCAGAGTACATAGGTATTTAAAAGAAAAACATCATTCCCCATATTAAAGAGCAAGCCATATAAGAGACAAAGACTTGAGCCATACTTCAGAAGTAGCTCCTAGAAGATGATATCCAAATCCTGACTAAACCTGGGTGTTTCCTCCCTAAGAACCTGGGGGGGGGGAACGGAAGAAAAGAGGCGAAACAAACTAGGTCAGACATACGTCTGGTGAGTCCAGTAACTTTTAGCAAGTAAATAAATAAAGGTAAACATGATAGGCATACAAAGTGGATAAGAGGGTTCACAGTACAGATGACAGGTATGACAGGACAAATAAGGTAAGGTGTATGCATGATTCACTACTAACTACTCTGCACTATTACTAGTAAAATCAAGATGGGGTGATCCCTACCACTAATGATAATGATGGTGGTAGTTTCGTGTATTCCTAGCTGCTGTCATAGGTGCTGCCTGCTCCTATCTCAACTAATCGTACCCACTACCTTCCTACTATAAATTGGTAGACTTAGGGCATACGTCCGGGTATACCCTAACCACTACCCTAATTGATCGGCTCCCTACTCTGTAGATACCCTTTGCTGGTCCCACAACTAGGGGGTATCACTTCCCTAAAGTGGCAACCCAAGGTGTGCACAGTTATACCTAGTGGTGTCACGGTCGTCTTGTCCCCCTCTGCCCGGCCCATGCACGCACATGTCCCTGGTCGGTTTGCGCTGCCCACACCATCCGTCTCGTTTTGGATCTCTTACAATCAATCAGTAAGCGTGCCCTTCCCCGCCTAGTACAGAGTTCTTTACTTTGATACCCCACCGGGTTACTGACTGAAATGGGTCCCACATAACATGATACAGGCTCTCCTCTATGTCTTGTATCCCCACTAGGTTTTCTACTGACTATGTATACCCTAAGGTGTCTTTAATTACATAGCCCTCAATCAGTTATGCGTACCTATAGGTGTCTTTAATACATAACCCCTATTCTACCTACCGGTTATGCGTACCTATAGGTGTCTTTAATACATAACTCTATCTATTCCCATTAGTTATGCGTACCCCTAAGGGTGTCTTTAATACATAACTTTACTATTCTTCCCTGGTTATGTATACCATTAGGTGTCTTTAATTACACAACCCTTCTTATCCGGTTAAGTTTGTGGGCCTATATATATTAATATTACCCACCTACCCTTCAGTTGTAGTTAACCTTCCCACTGATTTAATCCTATTTATTTAATGGTTAAGTTAGTGGGCCTATATATATTAATATTACCCACCTACCCTTCAATTGTACTTAACCCACCCACAATCCAATTCGTTACACTTAACCCTAACTTATGTTTATCATCATACAGTCCATATGTATTAAATTAGGTTAAGTAGTCTTTAACCAGAATTAATTAACTATTGTGACACCTAATCGTATTTCACATGCCACCCAAGGCACCCACTTAACCCCTCATGTCCCACTACATGTTTATCTGGTTAAGTGTTTCCTAATTCATTAAGACCGTAACCATATAAAGACCTCTCACATTAGACTGTCATTTGTGGCAGCTGGATTTGCCAGGCGGGTCCGGGCAGTCTTACACCACAAAAGAGCCTAACCTCGTGTCTTTACAACTGTCACGCATTTAATTTATACCTAAGACCTCCCACATTAGACTGTCATTTGTGGCAGCTGGATTTGCCAGGCGGGTCCGGGCAGTCTTACACCACAAAAGAGCCTAACCTCGTGTCTTAGACGATTAATTACACAGAATTAATTATTCCCCCAATTTGAATTAATTTCCCTATTCAAATTTTCAATTAATTCCAAATTTAACTGTGGACATAATTGACTCAATTATGTCCATCAATTTATGGTATGAAAATTATACCAATTATCACCACAAATTTATTTTATGCCATTTAAGGCATTTATGCCAAATCTAAATATTAAATCTTCAGACTTTAATTGCTTAAACATTCCTCTTTTGATTAATTAAGTTAATTAATTAATCCTTTCCTTTTTATAGGTGTCAATACCTATCTTATTAACAATTTGAATTTCCTATCCATAAATGGTCATATTCAAATTATACCAATTTTACCCAATTTTACCCATGTCATAATAGCTAATTATTTATATGTTTCCCTACTAGAATCATGTACCCAATTTACATAATCACTATGTAAATTATGCCTATTACAAATTCCCCTTTTCCTTGTTTCTTAACTAGCGTAACCGTTTGCGTTTTTGGCGTCATCGAGGCTACAAGGTAGCCTCGCCATAACAATAAAATAAAGGGAATGACAAGGTGATCGTTTTCAGTACAATTTTTGGCATAAGCATGACAACTAGGGAAAATGACATGATAACTTCGCACATAATTATGATTCACTACATAATTAACAACTTGCATAGATTCATAACAACTTGCATAGGTTTATGAATTAACAACATAATTAACAACTAACATAGGTTCATGATTCTCAACATAATCAACAACTTATATGGGTTCATGATTCACAATATAACAACTTGCATGATTCATAACATAAATTCTTGCATAGGTTCATGATCCACAACATAACAACTAGCATAGGTTCATGAATTAACAACTTATCAACTTGCATAGGTAACTTACATAGGTAACTTACATAGGTTCATGATTCATAACATAACAACTAGCATAGATTCATGAATTAACAACGCAACAACTTGCATAAGTAACTTGCATAGGTTCATAGTTTCTCAACATAATAACTTGCATAACTTCATGATTCACAACATTAATGAACTTGCATCATCTCATGATTCACAACAATAATGAACCTGCATAATTTCATGATTCACAATAATAAGGAACTTGCATCATTTCATGATTCACAACAATAAACTTGCATAACTAAAAACAACATATACCCAAATCATAGTCTACCGTGATTCACTTTTATTTATTTAAACCTAAAAGTGACTAGAACTCACCGAATAAGGGGTCTTGAGTTCTGGGATCTGAATTCTGTAATTGATTAGCGTTCCCTTGTTGTAGACAATTTCGTTGTTGTAGTTTTAGGTTTGATTTGAATTGAATTGTTGTCTTTAATTTTCTTCTAGTTGGTGGCGGCTACTCTAGGGTTTGGAGTGACAACATTACAGCCACTGATCTAATTTTGATTTGATTCTAGGGTTTGAGTCTATACATGTTTATATAGAATTTCAATTTAATTATAGCCGTCGGATGACCCTAGAGTTAATCGCAACCATTCAGTCCAGATTAGAACTATCCAGAAACCCTAATGACTCATTAGCTAGTCAGAAATGACTCAGCACTGACTCACCGTTCGAATCAGAGCCTCAGAAATCTGTGTAGATTTTTACCTCGGCCTAGGCGCACCTGCCAAGTGCGCTAGTTCAATATTACATGGGCGCACTTCCCAAGTGCGCAGTGCAATTTTGTTCTGGCGCACTTCCCAAGTGCGCCAGTGCATTCTGGCCCGTTTCTGGTATTTCTGCCTTACTTCGTTCGTCCATATCTTCTTCATACGGTATCCGTTTTACGCAAACTCGGACTCTATCTCAAGTAGAATTCCGAGACGAACGCAATGGCACGACCCATTTCCCTTAATTCCCACATTTGAAATTAAGTATTCTTAAATTTAGTTAACCTGATTATTCGAAAATTCGGGGTGTTACACGCCACGTCAGCTCTCCACGTCACTAGTGGGGCCCACATGCCATGTGGAATTAATCATATTTTATTTAATGCAACATCACTGTATTATGTAATGCAGCACCATTATCTTGAAATGCAATATCAGAAGAAAAAAAGCAAATGCAACAGTAGAATAAGGCAAATGCTACATTAGAAGAAAGTAAATACAATCTTTAATTAAGAAATTTACAATACGAGTTTTGTATACAGACGAAACCCATCCAAAACATTCATCATCACATTCAAATCATCTAAAGCATTCTACATACCATACCCATTCTTCAAATATTCCACAAATACTAAGCAATAATTGATAAAACATTTAAAACCTCAACTTTGTAAACAACCACCTGTTCTTTCCAGTCTTGAACCTCTCCTCCAAGCGCTTCTTCACCACCTTGCAAGGTTCAATTTTCTTATCCTTCGTCAGCAGAGCATTTAGAGTGGCAACATCCTTCAAATCTATATCAAGCATATACCTTGTCGGCATGATGTGACTATAATTCATAACCTTGATAAAATCTTTCACTTTCGACTTTTTAGTTGCCTTTTTGGCTGAATCTTTTCGGATGACCTTTTTGGGGTATTTGAGTATTCCTGCAATTGCAAAAGTCCATAAAGAAGAAAAATCACAAACTAAGTAGGCAAACAATTATAGTGTGCCCTGGCAAAAAAGGAGCAGTCACCCAGCATGACATTGAAAGTAGTGAAGTACAACAGAGAACCAATAGCATAGTGGTCATCTTAACGTCCAACATCCAAAAAATAAGTATCAGAAAAGAAAAAAAAGCATTTTACTAGAAATGTAATTCCAAAACTATGGTGTGGTGAGCACTCGAATCCTCAGAGATTTCAACGTTATGAGAAGGGCACTGCTCGACAGCAACGTTATAAGAAGGGCAATCCCCGACAGGATTTTTTCTGCAAATTATACTAATTTCCGGAAATATAACTGGAACAATGGTTGGTTATATATTTTTAACTGGAACCAAATGACCAAATGAAGATTAAAGTATATTTTAGTTCAAATTGCTAAAACAAAAGAATTCTACTAGAAATTATCCAACTACAAAAGGTCACACTGCCAATCGAGTACTTAAGGCTTCCCATTATCCTTTGATTATCTGCTCTACTCAGAAAATAATAAACAAATTTCACAATCAATTATGGGATATCAATTTTTTACCTATAGATCTGCATAGGGATCCGTCCCTTTAGTGCCCATTGTGTGCAAGTTCTAATGTGAAATTCAGTCTTGGCAGTTCCAACATACATATCATTTACCAAGTGAACTCTAATCCTAACACTCAGTTTCAACCTCATTATAGCTTTGCACCTCTAGACACCCAAGCAATTTCAATCACACCTGTGGACATCAAGTTAACATACAATTATAAAACTATAAAAGGAATATACTTCTAAAATTATAAAATTGTGGACACCAAGTGTTCAAACATGAAGTTCAACCTGTTATGTTAGTTCCTAGCAGCACATCAATGGGACATTCAGGCATGTGCAACAAACACATATTATAATCCACATGCCTGTTAGTATTAGCTTAACATGCACATTGGATTCAAAAATGAAAGTTGCTGCTAGATTATTTTTAACCATTAATAATGAACGATGCACAACATATGTACATGGCTATCATGAGTTGAAGGATGTTGCCACTATAGATGTATTCAAAAATATCAGACGCAAATGCATGAGTTGAAAACATGCACGGATGAATGCAGGAATATACAATACTTGCATACTATTATGCAGTAAACTGAAAATTCATTATTATTTTTTTCTATTTTTTTGCGCCTTGTTTGATTGTTTTTTTATCTGAATTTTTCAGCATTTACGTGTTTTAATTAATTATGAATTTACGTATTTTTTTCTATTTTTTTAGTGAATTTTTGAAAAATAGGGACTAAATTTAAAATAAGTTTATGACCGGATGTGAGCCTAATTTTAAAACTTAATAGAGACCTGTGCCAAACGGACCCCTATATAAATTCCATAGCGACTATTCTGAATTTTCAATTGAATATAACTTTTCATTCCTGCTATGAAATCTGGATTTTTAACATTCGTTGGTAAGATGTTTTCAAACAGATTCAAATATTTCTGGTTTCACTAAAATTCAGTTTATTTTGAATCCTATACATTCATTTGAAATTTTAAAATCGAATTTTCAAACTACTGCGCCATTTCTAACTCCTTTTATAATTAAAATAAATATTTATATTCTAACCTTGATTTAAATAAATTTATACGTTCTAATTCTATTCAAAATAAATTTCTCGTCGTTATTATTTAAAATAAATCATTTTAAATATTGAAAATTCATTAAAATTTCCAAAATAAATATTTTAAATTGGTTCTGATTTTCCGGGTTGTTGCAATCTCCCCCACTTAAATATTTTCGTCCTCGAAACGGAACGGAGCTGAAAGTTGTTTAACTGCTCAACTCAACTTTCATTCTTCCATTTTTCAGTTTCTAAGAATTTTCCAATTCTTCAAAAATTTGGCAAACACCCTAAATTTTCGAAAAGTTTCGCCATAACCTCCTTTGTACGGGTAGACATTTAAAACCTCAACTGGCCACGTAGGGCCCTCATCCATCCAAAAGAAAATGCTAAGCGGCCAGCCTTAGGCTCATAAAATCATTAAAAGAAAAAGAAAATGCCAAGCGGCCAGCCTTAGGCTCATAAAATCATTAAAAGAAAAAGAAAATGCCAAGCGGCCAACCTTAGGCTCATAAACCTTTAAAAGAAAAAGAAAATGCCAAGCGACAAGCCTTAGGCTTATAAATCTTTAAAAGAAAAAGAAAACTAGTAAGCACGTACCTATTTTTTGGACATACAATTTTATTCCTCTTCTTAGTTTCCTTGTTATGACCTATCCAAAATATATGCATGTACATGTATGCAATTTCAATCAATTTCAATTCAGTTCAAATTTTGATTCCATTTGGCTAATTCAACTTATATTCTCTTATTGGTATTATCCATTCAATATTTTTATTAATCAAATTAATAATGAAACAACACAACCAATAATCAATTAGTTGATTATCTTTTCAAACACATATTTTTAATATGTATAGTCAAAAATCATATTTTTGATGCTAGATCACAACAATATATCCTACCTAGCTTTTGTTCTTACACCAGTCAATTGGAATTATATAGAAATCCCACTTTCGAAACTCGAACACAAATACTGATGATGTCCGGACATCACCCGAATTATCCCCGAGCGACTAGAATTTGTCTCTATATCTACCTAGTATATTTGATGCTTCGTATACACGCTAGCTAGGTGTGTATATGCAAAATCTGTATATACTCGATTGTCCAAATCAGTTTAAAATAAACTATTCAAATACACATAATTGATATAAAATTTTAAAACTAAATTTGATTTTAAAATTTTCACTCTTCACACTCGTTCTAGGATACTATTGATCCCATCTCTAATGAGTCATTCTTATTGGATATTACTAATCCAATCTCCAATGAATTCTTTCGTTTAGTTCTAATATGTCTTGTTCTCCAACTCTGTAAAACCAAATCTCCTATACCAAATGAGATGACCCAAACTTCCCCTTACGGGAAAACCCAGATTGAGTTGAGAACACGACAAATCAGAATACAAAAGACAGAACATTTCATTACTTATTACAACAATTACATCAGAGTACAAGAATATAAAAGAGTATAAATAAATATTACATTAAATAAACATCAGAGATTTATAAATTACAATGCAGCGGAAAAGTAATACATAAAACAACTGAAAGAAATACATGGATACAGAGCATTTCGAATATAGCTCCAGCTGTAAACCAGGATCCTGTGAATATAATATCTACAAAACCGAAATTACTAGCTGCCATGTGGAAAATAGGGGCACCCAGAGTTTAGGTTAATACAATAAACTCCAGATTAGTCATGTGACTGGTGTGAGAACTAAAACAGTTATTAATTTGATTTTTAAAGTTAGGTAAATCAAGGGACCACGCCGTATAACACGGAATGGGTTTACCCACAAGAATACCAGTGCATAAAACTAACAGCGCAATGCTAAAGAGAAAAATGAAGCTATTATAAGACTCAGGTCCCATCACTCAATGCAACGCAAGCTGGAGGATAGATTTTTTACCTTATAATAGCCAAAAATGCCTAGTATAAGAAATTTCATTTTTTATTATTACTATAAGTGAAGAAATCAACTTCAAATATAAATGTATCAATCATAGGCGACATAGGTACCCATATATTACATCTCAATACTAGTTCAACAATTAAAACCGCATAATGTCGTATTGGAAGTTGGATTCCATATATGAACCAAGGCTAGGGATCATCCTGTGCACATTCGAGACACCCTAGCAAGTGCCTTAGGATTCAGTCGCAACTGCACCCGGATCGGTAGGGCCGGTCATCCGTCGATGATTGTTTATACCATAAACTATATGTTAGCCGTGAACCTCTAAAATGGTCAGTATGTCGACCATATCCATCAGTCCCGTAGTGACCGATATAATATCCATCAGCCTTGCAGTGCCAATATATTTGATGTACCTCGTCTCCCATCAAGTAATAATAGTATGCAACATCCACATTAGTACGCAGTTTGGGCTCCATACCATGACGTTACTCGTAGCTAGAACTTACATATGTCCACATCCCTACTGTCCTTCCCATTTTGGTTCACACCGGGGTGTGAAGCTCGCGAATTAACGCTACATAAAGCTATGCTATTTAAAACTGTGCTTTGATCATCAACCACAAGACTTTTCTTTTCAACAGAAGCCTTGATCACTGCATCTCTGCATGCCAGACAGGCAATTCATGCCATGCGACTGATGTCTATCGATATATAACCTCTGAGCTCGTACGTCTCAGAGAAGGGCGTTAAGTAAGAGAATAAATTCTCCGCCGCCAAACAGATATATATTTAATAGAAATCAATCAAAACATAATAAAATCCAATGTCAGAGACACATCCATTTACAAGCCCGTTCTGGGTCTGAACGAAACTGGAGGCACCTTATTCCTTATTCCATATGTCCAATACAGGAGAGAGGTCCTTGAATATCCAGTCATTCTCCAAGTACGTCTGACCACTTATTACTTTGTCTTGTGTGTACAACCCAATCAAGACATCAGTAATCATCCGAACTATGTGAAGACCTCCGGTCTTCAACCACCGTCTTCATCGTTGACTTATCGTCGAATCAGTTATTCGAAATGGGATAAACTTGGTCTTTCCAAATAACTCGCGTATCTTGTAAACAAGTGCTAAAAAAACACAACATACGCCTTATTCCAATTCTGAATATTCTTTTATTTAAATATTCATATCATTGGGGAAAGGTTCCTATTAATTTTATCAAAGATAAATTCTTTAAATTTATTCTTTGATCTTCCTTTGGATATCAATTCCAAACCAATTTAAGGTTTATCAACTAGTCCGGATTAGCGAACCTTACCGAAGTAATCATTTGATTATGTAACACCCCGTATTTTCTGAGAATATTAAAATAACAAATTAAAGAATAATTTATTTGAAAAACAGGAATGAGAAAAGAATGATGTTAAGCATTGTTCTAAGGTTTGTAAGCAAAAGACTTAGTAGTTCATTTGGTTAGAACATGTGACTTGCATACAAGAGGTACAGAGTTCGATCCCCGCAAGCGCCATATTTTTGTTTTAGGGGAATGACTAAAAAGTGGCTTAGTGTGAACGCAGTTCAAAAAGTGGTTTAGTGTGAAAATGATTAATTATGAAGAAGTTATTAAGCCATGAAGTTTGTATGCATATGAGAGAAATATATATATATATATATAATATTCAAAAAAAAAAGTTCAAAATAGCGAATCAGGAGGGGGAATAGCCGAACCGCACCATTTTTGGAGTCGACCCGATCCCAAAAAGGTGAAGACTTGGATGAGATTTAAATTACATACATACATATGAATCCTCTTTACAACTTCATTTGAGTGGTCGACTAAAGGTCAATCCAGGGTGTTTGGCTGCCAACCCGTGGCCCGATTCGCCCTAAGGGCTGATATGGCATCTGAGTGGTCCATATCAGTTCTAGGGTTAATCCTAAGGCCTAAATAACTTCCTACACCTATATATACACCCTAAGACCTAACCCTAATTCATAAATATTATCTATGACACCATTATGCTGTCAAATTTTCTCTTAAACCCTAGCCACCGCCTCTAAATCAAGTCTCAAGTGTTCAACTTCAACTCAAAATAAAGATTAGAGCTTCTACAACAATTCAAGAAGATAAATCAGCAACACTGCAACGTTTCTACACCAATTTCAGTGCATAATTCTGTTCTTTAACCACGAAAGGTGAGTACGGTGATTTTCACAATATAATGGGATTAAAAGTAACATGACGAAGTTGTAAAGAGGATTCATATGTATGTATGTAATTTAAATCTCATCCAAGTCTTCTCCTTTTTGATTCATGTCATCATATGCCTATGTTTCTATGTAAAGTTCATACCTTTATCAGTTTATTCATGTTGAATCTGTCATTATGCCTCTATGCCAGTTTACATGCCCCTTTATTTCATGATGTTGTGTTAATTCCAATTTTCTGTGATTTGATTCTCTCTTCTTATCCCTATTCCTTTTATTTTTGGATCTAGGCTACCTTCGAGCCTATGTTAAAAATACGCGCGAATGCAAATACATGGGAACAATGGGAATATGTGAAATATGGAAAATTAAATAATACTGGATATTTTGGATAATTGGATAATATGTGAAATTGGCATATTTGGTTATGAATTACATGGAATTGATGAAATTGCCTATAATTGTAAATTTGTAATTGAGGCTAATTAATATGTAATTATTGACAATTTGCAATAGGCAATATTATAAACATGATTATATGTTTAATTGGATATACATGACATGAAAATTGGGTATCGGTGAACTACGATTATTAATAAACCTTTGACACGAGGTTAGGCACAATGGTGGCGTAAGACTGCTCGGAACCGCCCGACAAATCTAGCTGCCACAATTGGACGTCTAATGTGAGAGGTCAAAGGAAAGAATTGTATGCGCAATGGTTAATGACACGAGGTTAGACCCGGTTTGTGGCGTAAGACTGCCCGGAACCGCCCGGCAAATCCAGCGGCCACAAAGCGTTCGGTCTAATGTGGGAGTTTATGCACCGTTCATTATAAGGAATGAATTAAGGAATACTAACCATAGTAAGACATGGGTATGGTTAGAGGGTTAAGTGGGGTGACATGTAGATTATGACATGTAAATATGGACTTAACCGGTATAAGATAAGACATGTAAATTATGACATGTAAGTATGGACTTAACCATAGCATGTGTAAGACATGGACATTTAAATTAAAATGGTTAAGTGGGAGAAAAACCTAGTGGGGACCAAGCATAGGTGGGAGACTTGTGTCGGATGGGGGACCCGTTTCAACCAGTAACACGTTTGAGTATCTAATTGGGCCCGATACTAGGCCTGGGTTGGGGCACGCTTACTGGACTTGAATGTAAAAGGTCAAAACGTGAATAGCGGTGGCAACGCGAGTCCAACGAGTTCATGTGCGTGCATGAGTCCAGGCTGGTAGGTAAGACGTTGTTGCATCGTGTAGGTATGGCCGTGCATATTATGTTGGTATTGGGGTTGCCACTTTGGGGAGTGATACACCCCACTGTGGGGCCAGCACGGGTGCCTACGGGGTTTACGGAGCCGATCGAATGGGTATGGTAAGGGTACCTTAGCGTTGGTAGGAGCAAGCCGGCACCTATGATAGCAGCTAGGTACAAGTAACTACCAAGTTTGTCATGTGGGTACAGTTAGTGGGAAGGGATCAACCTTTAGTAAATAGAGACTAGTAGATGTGCGGTGTAATTAAGTAATGTGGTGTAACTTAGCAAAAGTGCGGTGTAACGAAATACATGTTGGTTGAGTTGGATAGTCCTTTGGGTGCTAGTCTGATGTTGACTTCGGTCTTCGGGGTTAGTACTAGGAGGGTTGTTCGCTTAGCCAAGGTGTAGGATTGTCTTAGTACTTAGGAACAGAATCATCTTGTCCATCCTTTTTATCTACCTTATCTATGTTACAGCCATATCATGATGCCTATTTATGTCTTGATCATTTACCTTACCTATTATTTTTTAAAATTACTGGACTCGCCAGACTTTATGTCTGACCCGTTTTGTTTCAACCTCTTTTCTTTCATTCACCCCTCTCAGGTTTGCAAGGAGGGAATACTACAGCTTAGTGCCGATTTCTTTCAGTTGCTTGAAAAGAGTAGATGTATTGCTTTGGACTCTCTCATCTTTATGGCTTTGCTTATGTTCAGTGGGGATTTATGCATTTATGTTATTTAAGTATTTTCTTCTTTATTTACTTTGAAGTTTTTGGAAAAGACAATTGATCCTGTGGTAATGGTTTTTGGAGACTACTTATGTAAGCTTGTTTTGAAGTTATGATGCTATGAAATAAGTTTTATCTTCCGCTGTGTTTTATTTATTTATTCTTGTAATTTATCTGTTCTATACTACTATAACGCTTCATGACATTAATGCATTCCCTTTGTGAGTGACATTAATGACCATGGGGTGTTACACGTGGTATCAGAGCTATGGTTACAAGAACAGATAAAAAGTTTTGAAAAGTGTTTCAAAAGTATTATTTTCAAAGAAAGTATTTTCAAAAACTTGTTTTAAAGAAGCTATTTTCAAGGAAAGTTTACTTTAAAGAGCATAATCCCCGCAAGCCATACATCTCTCTTTCGCTTCCCCAGTTTTGAAACTATTTCTTTTTCTTTTCAGCATGTCTGAAGCATCTGAGATACCAGAGGGTGTTCATGTACTGTAATAACCCGGAAAATCTGGGCCAGTTTAAATTTTTTATTTTGGCAATTTTAGCGAATTTTGAATATTTAAAATGAATTATTTTAAATAATATCGACGAGAAATTTATTTTGAATATAATTCGAACGTGTATATTTATACGCGTCGTCGTTAGAATATAAATATTTATATATAATTATAAATAGAATTGAAAATGGCGCGGTAGTTCGATAATTCGATTTCAAACTTCAATTGAATGTACTGGGTGCAAAACAATTCGGATTTTAGTGAAACCAAAAATGATAGGATCTATTTGATAATATCTTTCCAACAAATTCGAAAAATCGAAATTTCATAGCGGGGATAAAAAGATATGTCCAGTTGAAAATTCTGAATAGTCGCTATGAAATTCAGGCCCTTAAAAATGGGAATTTTGCAAACGACCTCGGATTTCGACGAAACCACTTTTGTTGGATCCGTGATGTCAAGTTATTGCTATGTTTCAAATTTCATAATTTTTCGAATCAATATGTGAGCGTGGCAAAGGAAAACGCGTTTGACCAGTTTCAGTTGATTTTAATCGACTGGAAAATGACCATTTTTCAAACGGTCTCAGAATTCGATGAATCTAGTTTTGTTAGGACCGTATCGTCAATACGAAGCTAGAAAATATTTTTCTGGAATTTTTCGGATTAGTATGTAACCCCATTAAATTGAAATGTACGTTTGAATTGAATATATATTGAATTATATTTTAATTTAAATCGAAACTGATCGAAACGATAAAATTGGCTAACGAAACATATCCCATTATGTTCGGAATGGGGGTATTTGGCTAGGGGCGACACTAGTTGGGTCTAATTCTGAGTACGTCTCAATAAATTGGTATTTTTGAAATAAAATATAATAAAAATATATTAATATATAAGATCGAAAACCCTAGGACCCAATTAAATTAGTCAACGCCCAAACCCGCCCCCTTTTCTTTCTGAAGCCGACTTTCACGAATTGAGCGGCGGAAATTCTTCAAACCCTTCCTCCATCCGATCTCCCAATCACTAATTAAATTCAAATCTTCGCATCATCTAGATCAAAGAGCTTGGCGAGCTCTTCAATCCCACCGGTAGTGATGAAGTTTCCTGCTGTGGTTCGTGAGCAATCGTTGCTCAAAGAGGGACAGTTCGTGGCCAATTTCTGGCCAATCAGGGGTGTCGAGTTCGCCGGAAGCCACTGGCGCAGGGAGGGGCGGTGAAGAGCTCGACGGTGGCAGTTGCTGATCGGCTTCAGGCCATCTCGTTTAGCGGGCATTGGCATTTCTTTTGTAGGAGCGGATGGGTTTGTTCGTTCAGTGAATCAGACGAAGGTGGAAGGGTTAATTAACTCTAGAATGTGATCAATTAATTATGAAAGGTAATTTACATTATCTAAATTTCAGTTTTAAATACATGATTTGAAAGTAAATACATACATGATTTGAAAGTAAATACATACATGATTTGAAAGTAAATACATACATGGTTTTTGAAAATAAATACATACATGATTTGAAAGTTATGATTTTTGTTAAATTAGAAAAATATGATTTTTTTTAAAAAAAGTAGAAGTATTAAAATATTTGATCTTTATATATATGTAGAGAAATAAGAAACTGATTTTTATTATATATATGTTGAAATAAAAATTCGATTTTTATATATTGAATAGCAAAGTAAAAATTCGATTTTTATATATTGAATAACAAAGTAAAAATTCGATTTTTATATATTGAATAACGGAATAAAAATTCGATTTTTAAATGTAGGAAGCGATTATAAAAATATGATTTTTATTTTAAAGACATCAGCAAATATAAAAATGTGTGATTTTTATATGTAGTGGCTACAGGCAACGAAGATGACGAAGATGCGATAGCGATGAAGATTTCTATCAATGAAGTGCTGTGGAGCTAGGATAGCTATTTGTGAGAATTTCTCACCTTTAAATTTCTTTTTTTCTAGTTATATATATATATATACTAGGATGCAGACGGTGCTTAGTAGCACCCGACACAATCGTCCACAGACCATGGACTTGTTTGTTTGATTGCAAAAATTAGTTAGATTATTTGATTGGATTGAATTGTTTGGTGAAATGAAATTGATTTGATTGATGTGTGAATGGCGTGGGCCTTCACTAGACCGGGGATAAAGCTAGGCCTTGTCCCGTTTCTAGTATCATGCCGTTATGCCGCCGAAATTTTCTAAAATATGTTAGAAAAATAAAAATATCATTTTATTGAATAAATGAACTGAATAGAACATTCATAGGTTAAATAAAATATTTTATCGTTAAAAATATAGTTTTAACGTGGAAGTGAATAAAATAAAATATTCATTTACAAACCGGACGGTTTGTTTATGTACACCTATTTGAAGGACATTGATTGGGTCGATAAATTTTACACATCGCCCAACTGCACAACTAAAATCTGTGTTTGATTGTTTGAAACCCCACACGGGTGTTGGGATGAAATTTGAAGTTCACTCATCCTGATTGATTAAATATGTCGATCGATTGATTGACAGGCTGTTATAAGCGTTAGATATCTATATTTGATGCTTATACAGTGTAGTGCACTTTGGTTGATGGTTGATTATTTTGCAATGCTATTATATACGTGTGATGTATGAAAATCAATATAATTAACATTATATGGTGATTGATTGGGCCTCATTCCAATTTAGAAAATAAAGAATATTATAAAATAAAGGTTCATGTGTTGACTGTACTCATCCGTTGAGATAAGTCATGTGTTGAACGAAATATTTTAATAATAAAATTTACATCTTTATCAATATAAAATAAAGGTTCATGTGTTGACTGTACTCATCCGTTGAGATAAGTCATGTGTTGAACGAAATATTTTAATAATAAAATTTACATCTTTATCAATATAAAATAAAGGTTCATGTGTTGACTGTACTCATCCGTTGAGATAAGTCATGTGTTGAACGAAATATTTTAATAATAAAATTTACATCTTTATCAATATAAAATAAAGGTTCATGTGTTGATAGTACTCATCCGTTGAGATAAGTCATGTGTTGAACGAAATATTTTAATATAGAAATATTTGAATAGGAAATATTTGAAATAGAATATTTGAAAATAGAATGATATGAAGCCGTGTTGATTAGAGATGCGCCATTTTGACGTGAACGATGTTTATATCGATTTTATTCATTTTAAAATGAATATTGAAAAGTGATTTCGAAATCGCATATCTTGAAATGAAATTTGAATCAAATTGAATAGAAAACGAATTCGAATTGAATATATAACGAATTTGACTTCGAATTGAATATAAAACGAATTGGATTTCAATTGAATATATAATGAAATCGAATTGAATAGAAAACGGAAAGGAATGGAATTTAAAACGACTTTGGAATTGAATTAAATTGAAAACGAATTCAAATTGAATTGAAAGCGAATTGAAATGAATTCAAATTGAATTGAAATTTGAATTGAATAGAAATGAATTTTAAAACGAATTTATAAAGAAGAATTCAATTTTGATTTGAATTGAAATGGAAGTTGAAATTGCTTTTGAAACGAATTTAAAACTATTTATATAATTCGTTTTAAAATAGAAATCGACAAAATATATATTATATATATTATATATATAATATAACGGCCTGAATAGAACGCGCCGCGCCGCTGCAGTTCGTGAATTTCGACCATTTCTTTCAAATGGACATTACGGGAGATCCGACCGTCGGATTCTCCTAAAACCGGAACCGTTGGGTTCGTATCGAAAAGAGCTTTCTAACGAATATTAGAAATTAGAAATCTAACGGTTGGATTTGGAATTATGTCCAAATCAAATTTGAAAAAGGTCGTTGTAAGTGCAGTTCGATGGCCGTTGATGGAAATCGACTGTACGGGCCTTGATAAAATTATTAAAAATAATAATAATTTGTGTAAAATCATAAGAAATGATTTAGAAAGGATTGGGATGAAAAACTCCATATTTGAAAAGATAAAAATAGATTTTTATCGAAATGAAGTAGTTTTGAACTAGAATTATAATTCTATTTATTTTTAAATAAACAAATTGAATTAGAAAAGGGTTTTAAAAATAACCAGAATTTCCAATGATTGCATTGGAATGGATTTGAATCGAAATTGTCTTCGGAATATTTCGATGTTGGAATTCGGGATTATACAGATGTTGTTATGGAAATTTGAAAGATATATATATTTATATCGTTATTTCCAATACGACATTTGTTAATCGTAGAATTTGATATTGAATATAAGCCGATATATTTTCTATTCAGAGCCTTGTATTGAATATCAAATGTGATTTGGGTTTGTCGTGAATGGTGTCTTCACTAACACTGTTCTTAAACCCAGCTGAGAAAAGATTAAATCTTTTTATTTAGATTTAATGAAGTGTACCAATTAAATAATATTTAATTGGAATTGAATTGATATTGATTTTTGGGTTTATCGTGAACAGTGTTTTAAATAACACTCGTTCTTTAACCCGATAATTAATGAATGTGATTTTGGGTTTATCGTGAACTGTGTTTTAAATGACACTGATTCTTTAACCCAGTTAAAGATTAAAACTAAGTGGAGTTTTAATGAATCTTTAATTAGATTGAAAAGATCGAAAATGGAGTACCACCAGTTTTGCTCCAGGCGATAGTTAAATCTTTAATTAGATTTGAACGTGAAATGGTAATTGAATTTACCGATAACACCGTGGTGTTAGATATGAAGTATAACCAGTTTTACTTCATGGGATGAATAGGTTGGGATTAAGAAATTAAAACAAATGATTACTTCGGTAAGGTTCGCTAATCCCGACTAGTTTGAATTGATATTCAAAAATAGATTAAAGAATAAATTCAAGAAATTTATCTTGGATAAAATTAATGGGAACCTTTCCCTATGAATGTGAAATTTAGAAACTAACTGTCGGTTAGCTAAGCAGAATGGTTTTCTGGATATTGATCTGATGTTGGTTTTGGCCTTCGGGGTTAATAATTGGGGAATTATTCTCTTGATTAATTTACGGTTAGTAACTAATGAATTGGAATGAGGCGTATGTTGTGTTTTTGTAACATTTATTTTTAATATACGCGGGTTGTTCGGAAAGGCCGGGTTTATACCCATTCTGAATAACCGATTCGACGATATGTCGAAGATGAAGACGGTGGTTGAAGATCGGAAGTCTTCACATCGTTTGGATAATTACCGACGATCCTGATTGGGTTGTACACCCAAGAGGATGGAAATAGTGGGTGGTCGTCCAGACGTACTTGGAGATGGATGGATATGCGAGGAAAGTGCCTCCGGTTTCGTTCAGACCCAGAACGGACTTGTAAATGGACTGTGTGTCTGACATTGGATTTTAGTCTGTGTGATTGATCTCTATTAAATATATATCTGTTTGGCGGCGGAGAATTTATTCTCTTGCTTAATGCCCTTCTCTGAGACGTACGAGCTCAGGGGTTATATACTGATGGATATCAAACTCATAGAGTGAATTGCTTGTGTGGCATGCCTAAGTGGCAATTGATCGAGGCTTCTGTTGAAAAACAAAGTCTTGTGGTGATGATCAAAGCACGGCCTTTGTGGCGTAGCTTTGTGTAACGTTTACTTCGCGAGTTTCGCACCCCGGTTGTGAACCAAAAACGGGAGAGGACCTCAGGGAGGGCATGCGTTTCTTTCTAGCTAGGGTGGTGTCAGTGACCTTCCAGCCCTGACATTTATATACTTTTCACCTGTGTGGTTGTTGCTGTTGCGAGGCGCCTCGGTTTGATCGGACGATCCGGGTCCGATGGAGTCATTCGTTGGCTCATTTACGCCCCAAAGGGCGGGGAAACGTAGTGTTCAGGCATAATAATCCACATCGGTGGACCGGCCCTGTCGCTCCAAGGCTTGCCTGCGCGCTTGCCTGTGGCTCGGGCTAGAGAGTCACGAATCGGTAGAGGACGATCCCTGGCCTCGGTTCATAGACGGAAATCCAATTTCCAAATACGTGACATTTGCGGTTTTATTTGTAAACCTATATATGGCGACATAGTGGTATCGGGCATTCATGCCGCCTATGATTGATACTTATGATTTGAAGTTGTTTTATACACTATACACTTATTATAGTATCAAAATGATTTCTTTTAAACGTATCAAGCATTCTTGGCTATTATAAGGTAAAAACCCTATCCCCCGGCTTGCGTTGCATTGTGTGATAGGACCTGGGTCTTATAATAGTTTCATTTTTCTTTATTTAGCATTGCACTGTTTGTTTTATGCACTGGTATTCTTGGGAGGAAACCCGTTCCGTGTTATACGGCATGGTCCCTTGATTTACCTATCTTTAAAAACAAAGATTAATAACTGTTTTAGTTCTCACACCAGTCACATGACTGACCTGGAGTTTATTGTTTTAACCTAAACTCTGGGTGCCCTTATTTTGACACGGGCAGCTAGTAGTTTTGGTTTTGCAGATTTATATTCACAGGATCCTGGTTTACAGCTGGAACGATATCCGGAAAGCTTTGTATCCGTATATCTCATTCTAGTTGTGTATTGTATTATTTTCCGCTGCTATGTATTTAAATGTAATTTAAATCTCTGATATTTCTGTGTAATATTCATTTATACTCTGTATATTCTTGTAATCTGATGCATTGTTGTAATATACAATGAAATGTTCTTTTGTATGCATTCTGTTTTGTCGTGTTCTCAAACGATAGGGCGTTTCGAACGGTCTGGGTCGGTTTAGCGACTGGTTCGGACCGAGCGAAATTCCTTGCCGTCACAGTTGGTATCAGAGCTTTGGTTTACAAAGCTTAGAGAACAAGACACATTAGAACCATACGAAAGAATTCATCAGATATTGGATTAGTAAAATCCAATGAGAATGACTCGTTAGAGATGGGATCAGTAGTATCCTAGAACGAGTGTGAAGAGTATATTTTTAAAGTAAAAGCAAATTTAGTTTTGAAAATCTAAATCAACTATAAGTATTTGATTATTTATTTATTTTGAATTTGGACAATCCAGTATATAAAGGTTTTGCATATACGCGTCATGAACGTATATTCGAAGTTTTAATATATTGGATAGATATAGAATCACGCTCTAGTCGTCCGGAGATGATTCTGATGATTGACTAGTCGTCATTAGTATTCATGTTCGAGTGACGAAGGTGTGGTATTTATATATTTCCATTAGACTGGTGTGAGAACCAAAACTAATATAGTTAGAACACATTGTTGTGAATTGGCATCAAAAACATGATTTTTGCATATATGTATCAAATTATGAGTTTGAAACGTTAATCCACTAATTGATTGATGTTTGTGTTGTTTGTTTATTTGTTTGCTAATTTTGAACCATTATGCCTAATAGAACCAAATATTGAACGGTATTGAAAATTGGTCGCATTTGCTTGCATATACATATACTTACATTGGACAGGTCATAGCAAGGAGGCTAGAGCCGAAGAATAAAATTTGTTTGCCCGACAAATAGGTACATGTTTACTACATAATTTACTGTTTTGTTTGGGTGATGATGATTTTATGAGCCTATTGGCTAGCCGCTTGGCTTTTTCTTTTTCTTTTTGAGATTAGAAGGACCGGGGAAGCTATTTGAAATTCCCCGATGCTCCCGGTGCAGGGGAGGTTATGGCGAAATTTTTCGAAAATTTAGGGTGTTAGCCAAATTTTTGAAAATTTGAAAATTCTCAGAAACTGAAAAGTTGGAGAATGGAAGCCAGATCGAACATAGAGTTGATTAATCAAACCACTTTCGACTTTGTTCCTTTTCGGGGACGAAAAGTTTTAAGTGGGGGAGATTGTAATAACCCGGAAAATCTGGGCCAGTTTAAAAATTTTATTTTGGCAATTTTAGCGAATTTTGAATATTTAAAATGAATTATTTTAAATAATATCGACGAGAAATTTATTTTGAATATAATTCGAACGTGTATATTTATACGCGTCGTCGTTAGAATATAAATATTTATATATAATTATAAATAGAATTGAAAATGGCGCGGTAGTTCGATAATTCGATTTCAAACTTCAATTGAATGTACCGGGTGCAAAACAATCCGGATTTTAGTGAAACCAAAAATGATAGGATCTATTTGATAATATCTTTCCAACGAATTCGAAAAATCGAAATTTCATAGCGGGGATAAAAAGATATGTCCAGTTGAAAATTCTGAATAGTCGCTATGAAATTCAGGCCCTTAAAAATGGGAATTTTGCAAACGACCTCGGATTTCGACGAAACCACTTTTGTTGGATCCGTGATGTCAAGTTATTGCTAGGTTTCAAATTTCATAATTTTTCGAATCAATATGTGAGCGTGGTAAAGGAAAACGCGTTTGACCAGTTTCAGTTGATTTTAATCGACTGGAAAATGACCATTTTTCAAACGGTCTCAGAATTCGATGAAACTAGTTTTGTTAGGACCGTATCGTCAATACGAAGCTAGAAAATATTTTTCTGGAATTTTTCGGGTTAGTATGTAACCCCATTAAATTGAAATGTACGTTTGAATTGAATATATATTGAATTATATTTTAATTTAAATCGAAACTGATCGAAACGATAAAATTGGCTAACGAAACATATCCCATTATGTTCGGAATGGGGGTATTTGGCTAGGGGCGACACTAGTTGGGTCTAATTCTGAGTACGTCTCAATAAATTGGTATTTTTGAAATAAAATATAATAAAAATATATTAATATATAAGATCGAAAACCCTAGGACCCAATTAAATTAGTCAACGCCTAAACCCGCCCCCTTTTCTTTCTGAAGCCGACTTTCACGAATTGAGCGGCGGAAATTCTTCAAACCCTTCCTCCATCCGATCTCCCAATCACTAATTAAATTCAAATCTTTGCATCATCTAGATCAAAGAGCTTGGCGAGCTCTTCAATCCCACCGGTAGTGATGAAGTTTCCTGCTGTGGTTCGTGAGCAATCGTTGCTCAAAGAGGGACAGTTCGTGGCCGATTTCTGGCCAATCAGGGGTGTCGAGTTCGCCGGAAGCTATTGGCGCAGGGAGGGGCGGTGAAGAGCTCGACGGTGGCAGTTGCTGATCGGCTTCAGGCCATCTCGTTTAGTGGGCATCGGCGTTTCTTTTGTAGGAGCGGATGGGTTTGTTCGTTCAGTGAATCAGACGAAGGTGGAAGGGTTAATTAACTCTAGAATGTGATCAATTAATTATGAAAGGTAATTTACATTATCTAAATTTCAGTTTTAAATACATGATTTGATAGTAAATACATACATGATTTGAAAGTAAATACATACATGATTTGAAAGTAAATACATACATGGTTTTTGAAAATAAATACATACATGATTTGAAAGTTATGATTTTTGTTAAATTAGAAAAATATGATTTTTTTTTATAAAAAAAGTAGAAGTATTAAAATATTTGATCTTTATATATATGTAGAGAAATAAGAAACTGATTTTTATTATATATATGTTGAAATAAAAATTCGATTTTTATATATTGAATAGCAAAGTAAAAATTCGATTTTTATATATTGAATAATAAAGTAAAAATTCGATTTTTATATATTGAATAACGGAATAAAAATTCGATTTTTAAATGTAGGAAGCGATTATAAAAATATGATTTTTATTATAAAGACATCAGCAAATATAAAAATGTGTGATTTTTATATGTAGTGGCTACGGGCAACGAAGATGACGAAGATGCGATAGCGATGAAGATTTCTATCAATGAAGTGTCGTGGAGCTAGGATAGCTATTTGTGAGAATTTCTCACCTTTCAATTTCTTTTTTTCTAGTTATATATATATATATATATACTAGGATGCAGACGGTGCTTAGTAGCACCCGACACAATCGTCCACAGACCATGGACTTGTTTGTTTGATTGCAAAAATTAGTTAGATTATTTGATTGGATTGAATTGTTTGGTGAAATGAAATTGATTTGATTGATGTGTGAATGGCGTGGGCCTTCACTAGACCGGGGATAAGGCTAGGCCTTGTCCCGTTTCTAGTATCGTGCCGTTAGGCCGCCGAAATTTTCTAAAATATGTTAGAAAAATAAAAATATCATTTTATTGAATAAATGAACTGAATAGAACATTCATAGGTTAAATAAAATATTTTATCGTTAAAAATATAGTTTTAACGTGGAAGTGAATAAAATAAAATATTCATTTACAAACCGGACGGTTTGTTTATGTACACCTATTTGAAGGACATTGATTGGGTCGATAAATTTTACACATCGCCCAACTGCACAACTAAAATCTGTGTTTGATTGTTTGAAACCCCACACGGGTGTTGGGATGAAATTTGAAGTTCACTCATCCTGATTGATTAAATATGTCGATCGATTGATTGACAGGCTGTTATAAGCGTTAGATATCTATATTTGATGCTTATACAGTGTAGTGCACTTTGGTTGATGGTTGATTATTTTGCAATGCTATTATATACGTGTGATGTATGAAAATCCATATAATTAACATTATATGGTGATTGATTGGGCCTCATTCCAATTTAGAAAATAAAGAATATTATAAAATAAAGGTTCATGTGTTGACTGTACTCATCCGTTGAGATAAGTCATGTGTTGAACGAAATATTTTAATAATAAAATTTACATCTTTATCAATATAAAATAAAGGTTCATGTGTTGACTGTACTCATCCGTTGAGATAAGTCATGTGTTGAACGAAATATTTTAATAATAAAATTTACATCTTTATCAATATAAAATAAAGGTTCATGTGTTGACTGTACTCATCCGTTGAGATAAGTCATGTGTTGAACGAAATATTTTAATAATAAAATTTACATCTTTATCAATATAAAATAAAGGTTCATGTGTTGATTGTACTCATCCGTTGAGATAAGTCATGTGTTGAACGAAATATTTTAATATAGAAATATTTGAATAGGAAATATTTGAAATAGAATATTTGAAAATAGAACGATATGAAGCCGTGTTGATTAGAGATGCGCCATTTTGACGTGAACGATGTTTATATCGATTTTACTCATTTTAAAATGAATATTGAAAAGTGATTTCGAAATCGCATATCTTGAAATGAAATTTGAATCAAATTGAATAGAAAACGAATTCGAATTGAATTCGAATTGAATATATAACGAATTTGACTTCGAATTGAATATAAAACGAATTGGATTTCAATTGAATATATAATGAAATCGAATTGAATAGAAAACGGAAAGGAATGGAATTTAAAACGACTTTGGAATTGAATTAAATTGAAAACGAATTCAAATTGAATTGAAAGCGAATTGAAATGAATTCAAATTGAATTGAAATTTGAATTGAATAGAAATGAATTTTAAAACGAATTTATAAAGAAGAATTCAATTTTGATTTGAATTGAAATGGAAGTTGAAATTGCTTTTGAAACGAATTTAAAACTATTTATATAATTCGTTTTAAAATAGAAATCGACGAAATATATATTATATATATTATATATATAATATAACGGCCTGAATAGAACGCGCCGCGCCGCGGCAGTTCGTGAATTTCGACCATTTCTTTCAAACGGACATTACGGGAGATCCGACCGTCGGATTCTCCTAAAACCGGAACCGTTGGGTTCGTATCGAAAATAGATTTCTAACGAATATTAGAAATTAGAAATCTAACGGTTGGATTGGGAATTATGTCCAAATCAAATTTGAAAAAGGTCGCTGTAAGTGCAGTTCGATGGCCGTTGATGGAAATCGACTGTACGGGCCTTGATAAAATTATTAAAAATAATAATAATTTGTGTAAAATCATAAGAAATGATTTAGAAAGGATTGCGATGAAAAACTCCATATTTGAAAAGATAAAAATAGATTTTTATCGAAATGAAGTAGTTTTGAACTAGAATTATAATTCTATTTATTTTTAAATAAACAAATTGAATTAGAAAAGGGTTTTAAAAATAACCAGAATTTCCAATGATTGCATTGGAATGGATTTGAATCGAAATTGTCTTCGGAATATTTCGATGTTGGAATTCGGGATTATACAGATGTTGTTATGGAAATTTGAAAGATATATATATTTATATCGTTATTTCCAATACGACATTTATTAATCGTAGAATTTGATATTGAATATAAGCCGATATATTTTCTATTCAGAGCCTTGTATTGAATATCAAATGTGATTTGGGTTTGTCGTGAATGGTGTCTTCACTAACACTGTTCTTGAACCCAGCTGAGAAAAGATTAAATCTTTTTATTTAGATTTAATGAAGTGTACCAATTAAATAATATTTAATTGGAATTGAATTGATATTGATTTTTGGGTTTATCGTGAACAGTGTTTTAAATAACACTCGTTCTTTAACCCGATAATTAATGAATGTGATTTTGGGTTTATCGTGAACTGTGTTTTAAATGACACTGATTCTTTAACCCAGTTAAAGATTAAAACTAAGTGGAGTTTTAATGAATCTTTAATTAGATTGAAAAGATCGAAAATGGAGTACCACCAGTTTTGCTCCAGGCGATAGTTAAATCTTTAATTAGATTTGAACGTGAAATGGTAATTGAATTTACCGATAACACCGTGGTGTTAGATATGAAGTATAACCAGTTTTACTTCATGGGATGAATAGGTTGGGATTAAGAAATTAAAACAAATGATTACTTCGGTAAGGTTCGCTAATCCCGACTAGTTTGAATTGATATTCAAAAATAGATTAAAGAATAAATTCAAGAAATTTATCTTGGATAAAATTAATGGGAACCTTTCCCTATGAATGTGAAATTTAGAAACTAACTGTCGGTTAGCTAAGCAGAATGGTTTTCTGGATATTGATCTGATGTTGGTTTCGGTCTTCGGGGTTAATAATTGGGGAATTATTCTCTTGATTAATTTACGGTTAGTAACTAATGAATTGGAATGAGGCGTATGTTGTGTTTGTGTAACATTTATTTTTAATATACGCGGGTTGTTCGGAAAGGCCGGGTTTATACCCATTCTGAATAACCGATTCGACGATATGTCGAAGATGAAGACGGTGGTTGAAGACCGGAAGTCTTCACATCGTTTGGATAATTACCGACGATCCTGATTGGGCTGTACACCCAAGAGGATGGAAATAGTGGGTGGTCGTCCAGACGTACTTGGAGATGGATGGATATGCGAGGAAAGTGCCTCCGGTTTCGTTCAGACCCAGAACGGACTTGTAAATGGACTGTGTGTCTGACATTGGATTTTAGTCTGTGTGATTGATCTCTATTAAATATATATCTGTTTGGCGGCGGAGAATTTATTCTCTTGCTTAACGCCCTTCTCTGAGACGTACGAGCTCAGGGGTTATATACTGATGGATATCAAACTCATAGAGTGAATTGCCTGTGTGGCAATTGATCGAGGCTTCTGTTGAAAAGCAAAGTCTTGTGGTGATGATCAAAGCACGGCCTTTGTGGCGTAGCTTTGTGTAACGTTTACTTCGCGAGTTTCGCACCCCGGTTGTGAACCAAAAACGGGAGAGGACCTCAGGGAGGGCATGCGTTTCTTTCTAGCTAGGGTGGTGTCAGTGACCTTCCAGCCCTGACATTTATATACTTTTCACCTGTGTGGTTGTTGCTGTTGCGAGGCGCCTCGGTTTGATCGGACGATCCGGGTCCGATGGAGTCATTCGTTGGCTCATTTACGCCCCAAAGGGCGGGGAAACGTAATGTTCAGGCATAATAATCCACATCGGTGGACCGGCCCTGTCGCTCCAAGGCTTGCCTGTGGCTCGGGCTAGAGAGTCACGAATCGGTAGAGGACGATCCCTGGCCTCGGTTTATAGACGGAAATCCAATTTCCAAATACGTGACATTTGCGGTTTTATTTGTAAACCTATATATGGCGACATAGTGGTATGGGGCATTCATGCCGCCTATGATTGATACTTATGATTTGAAGTTGTTTTATACACTATACACTTATTATAGTATCAAAATGATTTCTTTTAAACGTATCAAGCATTCTTGGCTATTATAAGGTAAAAACCCTATCCCCCGGCTTGCGTTGCATTGTGTGATAGGACCTGGGTCTTATAATAGTTTCATTTTTCTTTATTTAGCATTGCGCTGTTTGTTTTATGCACTGGTATTCTTGGGAGGAAACCCGTTCCGTGTTATACGGCGTGGTCCATTGATTTACCTATCTTTAAAAACAAAGATTAATAACTGTTTTAGTTCTCACACCAGTCACATGACTGACCTGGAGTTTATTGTTTTAACCTAAACTCTGGGTGCCCTTATTTTGACACGGGCAGCTAGTAGTTTTGGTTTTGCAGATTTATATTCACAGGATCCTGGTTTACAGCTGGAACGATATCCGGAAAGCTTTGTATCCGTATATCTCATTCTAGTTGTGTATTGTATTATTTTCCGCTGCTATGTATTTAAATGTAATTTAAATCTCTGATATTTCTGTGTAATATTCATTTATACTCTGTATATTCTTGTAATCTGATGCATTGTTGTAATATACAATGAAATGTTCTTTTGTATGCGTTCTTTTTTGTCGTGTTCTCAAACGTTAGGGCGTTTCGAACGGTCTGGGTCGGTTTAGCGACTGGTTCGGACCGAGCGAAATTCCTTGCCGTCACATGTACCCGGTTGGTTTCGTCAATATCTCGAGGCTAGGGCCGTTGCCGCGGGTCCGACCGACGTTCCTCCTCCTCCTCCCCCAGCTCCAGTCATTCCTCCGTGTGGAGATGCTTTCTCCAAGATATGTAAAGGCTTTCGTTCGATGGGTGGAAAACCTTTTAGTGGGTCTGAAACGTTCGTTGAAGCTAGAAATTGGTTGAAAGAAGTGAAGGATTTGTTTGGCATTTTCGATTTGGACGATTGTAAGAATGTCCAATTGGCTGCTTGGATGATGAAGGACGAAGCTTCATTTTGGTGGGAGGTTACTAATGGAGAGCGTGCTGTAGAGACGTGGGCAGATTTTAGGGGAAGGTTTGAGTTGAAATTCCTTTCTCATGCTGAGGAGAGTATGTACATGGAGAGGTTCTTGACATTGAAGCAGAAAAACTTGACCGTGAAGGAGTATGTGACCGAATTTAATAAGTTGGCGAGATTTGGGCTAGAGTTTGGGAATACGCCTCACAAGAAGGCTTTGAGGTTTGCAAAGGGCCTAAATGAACCGCTTCACAATTTGGCTATGTCCCACATTCCAATGGGGGCTACGTATGAAAAGCTTGTTGATATGGCATACATGCATGAGGAAGAGAAGGGTGTAAGTACTTTTAGGCCGCAAGATAAGAAGGAGGATCCAAAGAAAGCCCAACAACAAAAGAAAGGTGGTAAAGAAAAAAGGAAGTGTCACAACTGTGGGATACCCGGCCATTTGAAGAAAGACTGTAGGAAGAAGAAGAAGTTCGCTTGTTATCATTGTGGTGATCCAGGTCATGCTGTCAAGGACTGTGCTAAGAAGCAAGGGTAGAGGGCAGGTTCTAATTCGGGAGGACAGGTTCATGCTCTCATGGCTCCGGGGCAGGAAGAAGGTAGAAAAATTTATGTCGAAAGTTTGATTTTCTTGTTTGATCATCCTATCCGTACTTTATTCGATTCTGGCGCATCACATTTGTTTATCTCTACATCATTAGTTGAAACACTGCATTTAAATACTAGTCTCGTTGTGGATCCCATTATAGTCTCAAATCCTATTGTTGGGTCGGCTCATTTATCCATGGTTTGTAGGGATTTGAGCGTTGGTTTTGAATGTAATGCCTTTGTGCTTGGTTTCATGGGCTATGGGTTGATTCTAGGGATGGATTGGCTAGCCAGACATGGTGCCATCCTAGATTGTGAACGAAGGGTAGTAAAATTGTTGACTTGTAGTGGAAAGACCCTTGATATTTCTTGTGACCCTAGAGGATCGGTGATGCTTAGTTATCTTGAGTCACTTGACGCTTCCAATGATGATTTACATTCTGTTCGTATAGTCCGTGAATATGTTGATGTCTTCGATGAGGTGAGGGGTCTACCCCCAAAACGTGAGATAGACTTTCGTATTTATCTTGTAGACAATGCAAAACCTGTATCTCTGCTAGTACACCGCATGGCTCCTCGTGAGAGGATGGAACTCAATAAGCAAGTAGGGGAGTTGCTTGAGAAGGGGTTCATAAGACGTAGTATATCGGAGTGGGGTGCTCCAGTAGTATTTGCCATGATGGCGGATGGGTCCGTTAGACTTTGTGTGGACTATAGAGAACTTAATAAGCTTACTAAGAAGAATAGGCACCCACTGTCGAGGATTGACGATCTCTTCGATCAGTTAGTTGGCGCCTCAGTGTTTTCGCAGTTGGACTTAGCCACTGGTTTCCATCAGTTGAGAGTGGCTGAGGATAGCATAGACAAGACTGCCTTTAGGACTCCGGACGGTTTCTATGAGTGGCTTGTGATGCCCTTCGGTTTGACAAACGCCCCTGCATACTTTGTTGACTTGATGAGTAGGGTGTTTAGAGAGTACGTTAATAAATTCGTGGTGGTCTTGGTGGATGACATCTTGATGAACAAGGAAGAGCATGCCCTACATCTTAGGGAAGTGTTGGAGATCCTTCGAGCGCATAACCTTAAAGCTAAATTTTCTAAATGTCACTTTTGGAGGAAGGAAGTGCGATTCTAAGGGCATGTGGTTCCAAAGAAGGGATAACTGTCGATCCCACGAAGGTGGTGGCCATCTAAGATTGGAAGGTCCCTAAAAATGCTACCGAGGTGAGGAATTTCTTGGGGTTGGCTGGCTACTATGGGAAGTTTATCAAGGACTTCGCAAAGATATTAGCCCCATTGACACGCCTGACGAACAAGAACCTAGTTTTCACGTAGGACGTAGATTGTGATGATGCGTTCCAACGTTTAAAAAGAGCTTTGACCATAGCCCTAGTCTTAGTGTTGCCAGATGGGAGTAAGCCATTTACCGTTTATACCGATGCTTGTGGGACATGACTAGGCGCAGTCTTAATGCAAGAGGGGAGGGTAATAGCCTATGGAGGAAGGCAGTTGAGAATGCATGAGAAAAATTACCCTACACATGACCTAGAGTTGACCGCTATTGTTTTCGCGCTTAAGTCTTGGCGCCATTATCTTCTTGGAGAGAAATTCGAATTGTTTACAGACCACAAATCGCTAAAATACTTGTTCTCTCAGAAGGACTTGAACTTAAGGCAGCAAAGGTGGATGGAATTCTTAGCGTCCTACGATTTCGAGATAGCATATACCCCTGGCAAGGGTAACGTGGTGGCAGACGCCTTAAGTAGGAAAAGGTTGTCCTTGAGTCCGTTGTTTGTTGAGCGGCGAAGCTTAGAGTTCATCTCTACGTTTGACTTTAGACCTTCCATTGACTTTGTACCTGGTTTTCTAGCATCCTTAGAGGTCAGACCTACGCTTTTGGGACGGATTGGTGAGGAACAACGAGATGACCCACAGTTGGTTGAGTTAGTAGAGAAGCTCATAAGGGGGGAGTCGTCGAGCCATCTCAGTAGGTATACCCTAGATGATAATGGTTGGTTACGTAGGGACGGTAGAATTTGTGTACCACGAGAGGAGAACTTGAGGAAGACCATTCTTGATGATGCACATCGTTCGAAGATGACCATTCATCCCGGCGGGGAGAAGATGTACATGGACATGAGACGGGTTTACTTTTGGGCCGGTATGAAGAGGGATGTGGCTGAGTTTGTCGCTAGATGCTTGGTGTGCCAACAAGTAAAAGTAGAGCAAAAGAAGCCCGGTGGGTTGCTTCACCCATTGGAGGTCCCACAATGGAAGTGGGAGAGTGTCTCGATGGACTTTGTTGATAGGTTACCAAGATCGAGGAAGGATAATACGGGGATTTGGGTCGTGGTAGAAATACTTACTAAGAGCGCCCATTTCATTCCCGTGAAGAGTAAGAGGACTGCTCCATGGTTAGCCTCCGTATACATTCGAGAGATAGTTCGTTTGCACGGTGTTCCTTTTAGCATAGTGAGCGATTGCTATCCTATCTTTACTAGCGAGTTTTGGAAGAGCTTGCTTAGAGAGGTGGAAATATAGCGTGATGCAATGATTCGACGAGCTCCTACATGCATTCTTGGGTCGGAGATTAAGAAGTTGAGGAATCGAGAGGTCAAGCTAGTCAAAGTGCAATGGGGAGATGATGAGAGCGACGCTAATTGGGAGACGGAAGAGAAGATGTGTTCATTGTACCCTTTTCTTTTCGAGGGTATGTCTTTTAATTTATCCTTTATCGCTTAGCTTGTACTTGTTCTATCTTTAGTATGTCCTCTCACTAGTATCTTTGACCTTTAGATAGGGTAGTCATATGGTTGAAACATGTGTTTGAGACATGTTATGTATGGTGGATGCATGTGGATGCAAGTGTTTGCTCGTGGATGCATATACACACACTTTAGGCACTAGATCGGCTCAGTCACTTTCATATTGCATATTGCATATAAATGGATGTATTTAGTAAAATGAATGTACGTTGAATGTGTGTATCATATGGATGTTGCATTTAAATGAATGGTTGTGCACACATGTGGTAATGATATGTATAGGGTTCTTTGCATACATGATGGATACATAGCACTATCATTATTTGCATTAAGGACATCGACTGAATCAGTGGACCGCCTGATTTTGCATCAGTATACGGACATATACACACACTATGCATATGTACATGAAAAGCATTATAAATCTTTTAAGGACCATGGTTTCTAGTGGTTGATGGTTGAGTAGATGGATGATTGGATGGTAGGATACATTCTTCTTGACTTAGAGATTTCGAGGACGAAATCCTTTAAGTAGGGGAGAATGTATCACCCCGTATTTTCTGAGAATATTAAAATAACAAACTAAAGAATAATTTATTTGAAAAAGGGGAATGAGAAAAGAATGATGTTTAGCATTGTTCTAAGGTTTGTAAGCAAAATACTAAGTAGCTCATTTGGTTAGAACATGTGACTTGCATACAAGAGGTACAGAGTTTGATCCCCGCCAACGCCATATTTTTGTTTTAGGGGAATGGCTAAAAAGTGGCTTAGTGTGAACGCAGTTCAAAAAGTGGTTTAGTGTGAAAATGGTTAATTATGAAGAAGTTATTAAGCCATGAAGTTTGTATGCATATGAGAGAAATATATATAGATATATATAAAAATTAAAATAAATAAATATTCAAAAAAAAAGTTCAAAACAGCGAATCGGGAGGGGGAATAGCCGAACCACACCATTTTCGGAGTCGACCCGATCCCCGCTGGGTCGACTAGAGGTCAATCCAGGGTGTTTGGCTGCCAACTCGTGGCCCGATTCTCCCTAAGGGCTGATATGGCATCTGAGTGGTCCAGATCAGTTCTAGGGTTAATCCTAAGGCCTAAATAACTTCCTACACCTATATATACACCCTAAGACCTAACCCTAATTCATAAATACTATCTATGACACCATTATGCTGTCAAATTCTCTCTTAAACCCTAGCCGCCGCCTCTAAATCAAATCTCAAGTGTTCAACTTCAACTCAAATTAAAGATTAGAGCTTCTACAACAATTCAAGAAGATAAATCAGCAACACCGCAACGTTTCTACACCAATTTCAGTGCATAATTCTATTCTTTAACCACGAAAGGTGAGTACGGTGATTTTCTGTAAAGACCCGCAACTTCCCCGTAAAGGAAAGCGTCGGATAGTTCGAGAACAAGCCACAACAGAATGCATATAAAAGAACATTTCATTGTATATTACAACGATGCATCAGATTACAAGAATATGCAGAGTATAAAAGAATATTACACAGAAATATCAGAGATTTAAATTACATTTAAATACATCGCAGCGGAAAATAATACAATACACAACTAGAAGAAGATATACGGATACAAAGCTTTCCGGATATCGTTCCAGCTGTAAACCAGGATCCTGTGAATATAAATCTGCAAAACCAAAACTACTAGCTGCCCGTGTCAAAATAAGGGCACCCAGAGTTTAGGTTAAAACAATAAACTCCAGGTCAGTCATGTGACTGGTGTGAGAACTAAAATAGTTATTATTCTTTATTTTAAAAGTTAGGTAAATCAAGGGACCACGCCGTATAACACGGAACGGGTTTCCTCCCAAGAATACCAGTGCATAAAACAGCAGCGCAATGCTAAATAAAGAAAGATGAAGCTGTTATAAGACCCAGTTCCTATCACACAATGCAACGCAAACCGGGGGATAGGGTTTTCCCTTATAACAGCCAAAGAATGCTTGATACGTTTAAAACAAATCATTTGATACTATAATAAGTGCATAGTGTATAAAACAACTTCAAATCATAAGTATCAATCATAGGCGGCATGAATGCCCCATACCACTATGTCGCCATATATAGGTTTACAAATAAAACCGCAAATGTCACGTATTTGGAAATTGGGTTTCCATCTATGAACCGAGGCTAGGGGCAAGATCCTCAACCGATTCGAGACGCTCTAGCCCGCCCCTCAGGAACAGCCGCAACTGCCCCTTGGATCGTCAGGGCCGGTCCACACGGAGTGGATTATTATGCCTGAACAATACGTCTCCCCACCCTATGGGGTGTAAGTCTGGTCCGTCAGCCGACCAGAATGCATTCGGCCGAAACCGATATAACCGAGGCGCCTCGCAACAGCAACAACAACATAAGTCAAACTCGTCAGGGCGTGTAAAACCACTGACGCCACTTCTAACTAGAAAGAAACGCATGCCCTCCCTGAGGTCCGTCTCCCGTTTTTGATTCATACCGGGTGTGAAACTCGCGAATCAAACGTTACACAAAGCTACGCCACAAAGGTCGTGCTTTGATCATCAACCACAAGACTTTGCTTTTCAACAGAAGCCTTGATCATTTGCATCTTAGCATGCCACACAGGCAAGCCATCCTATGCAACCGATATCAGTCACACAGAATGAAATCCGATGTCAGACACACAGTCCATTTACAAGTCCGTTCTGGGTCTGAACGAAACCGGAGGCACCTAGTACCCCGCATATCCATCGATCTCCAAGTACGTCTGGACGATCACTAACTGTTTCCATCTTCTTGGGTGTACAGCCCAATCAAGATCATCAGTTATCACCCAAACGACGTGAAGACCTCCGGTCTTCGACCATCGTCTTCGTCTTCGACTTATCGTCGTATCAGTTACTCAGAATGGGATAAACCCGGTCTTTCCGAATAACTCGCGTATATTTTAAATAAGTGTTACACAAACACAACATACGCCTCATTCCAATTCATTAGTCACTAACCGTAAATTAATCAAGAGAATAATTCCCCAAATATTAACCCCGAAGGCCGAAACCAACATCAGATCAATATCCAGAAAACCATTCTGCTTGGCTAACCGCCAGTTAGTTTCTAAATTTCACATTCAAATCTAATTACAGATTTATCTATCGCCTGGAGCAAAACTGGTGATACTCCATTCTCGATCTTTTCAATCTAATTAAAGATTCATTAAAACTCCACTTAGTTTTAATCATTATCTGGGTTAAAGAATCAGTGTCATTTAAAACACGGTTCACGATAAACCCAAAATCACATTCATTAATTATCGGGTTAAAGAACAAGTGTTATTTAAAACACTGTTCACGATAAGCCCAAAAATCAATATCTATTCAATTCCAATTAAATATTATTTAATTGGTACACTTCATTAAATCTAAATAAAAAGATTTAATCTTTTCTCAACTGGGTTCAAGAATAGTGTTAGTGAAGACACCATTCACGACAAACCCAAATCACATTCGATATTCAATACAAGGCTCTGAATAGAAAATATATCGGCTTATATTCAATATCGAATTCTACGACTAACAAATGTCGTATTGGAAATAACGATATCAATATATATCTTTCAAATTTCCATAACAACACCTGTATAATCACGAATTCCAACATCGAAATATTCCGAAGACAATTTCGATTCAAATCCACTCCAATGCAATCATTGGAAATTTTGGTTATTTTTAAAACCCTTTTCGAATTCAATTTATTTATTTAAAAATAAATAGGATTATAATTCTAGTTCAAAACTAGTTCATTTCGATAAAAATTTATTTTTATCTTTTCAAGTATGGAGTTTTTCATCCCAATTCTTTCTAAATCATTTATTATGATTTTACACAAATTATTGCTATTTTTAATAATTTTATCAAGGCCCGTACAGTCGATTTCCATCAATGGCCATCGAACTGCACTTACAGCGACCTTTTTTGAATTTGATTTGGACATATCTCCAAATCCAACCGTTAGATTTCAAATTTCTAACATTCATTAGAAAGCTCTTTTCGATACGAACCCAACGGTTCCGGTTTTAGGAGAATCCGACGGTCGGATCTCCCGTAATGCCCGTTTGAAATAAATGGTCGAAATTCGCGAACTGCCGCGGCGTGGCGCGTTCTATTCAGGCCATTATATTATATATAATATATATATAATATATATATCGTCGATTTCTATTTAAAACGAATTATATAAATAGTTTTGAATTCGTTTCAAAAACATTTTCAACTTCCATTTCAATTCAAATCAAAATTGAATTCTTCTTTATAAATTCGTTTTAAAATCCATTTCTATTCAATTCAAATTTCAATTCAATTTGAATTTATTTCACTTCGCTTTCAATTCAATTCGAATTCGTTTTCAGTTCAATTCATTTCGAAATCGTTCTCAATTCAATTCATTTCGAAATCGTTTTCAATTCAATTCATTTCGAAATATTTCAATTCAATTCATTTCGAAATCGTTTTCAATTCATTTCATAATCGTTTTCAATTCAATTCATTTCGAAATCGTTTTCAATTCAATTCATTTCGAAATATTTTCAATTCAATTCATTTCGAAATCGTTTTCAATTCAATTCATTTCGAAATATTTTCAATTCAATTCATTTCGAAATCGTTTTCAATTCAATTCATTTCGAAATCGTTTTCAATTCATTTCGAAATCGTTTTCAATTCAATTCATTTCGAAATCGTTTTCAATTCAATTCATTTCGAAATCGTTTTCAATTCAATTCATTTCGAAATCGTTTTCAATTCAATTCATTTCGAAATCGTTTTCAATTCAATTCATTTCGAAATCGTTTTCAATTCAATTCATTTCGAAATCGTTTTCAATTCAATTCATTTCGAAATCGTTTTCAATTCAATTCATTTCGAAATATTTTCAATTCAATTCATTTCGAAATATTTGATTTCAAAATTACTTTTCAATATCCATTTCAAAATGAATAAAATCGATAAAAATATCGTTCACGTCAAAATGGCGCATCTAATCAACACGGCTTCATATATTTCCATTTTCAAATATTCTATTTCAAATATTTCTATTATTAAAATATTTCGTTCAACACATGACCAATCTCAATGAATGAGTACTGTCAACACATGAACTTTTATTTTATAATATTCTTTATTTTTCAAATTGGAATGAGGCCCAATCAATTACCATATAAAGTTAATTATATGGATTTTCATACAACACATGTATATCATAGCATTGAAAAATAATCAACCATCAACCAAAGTGCACTACACTGTATAAGCATCAAATATAGATATTCAACGCTTATAACAGCCTGTCAATCGATCGATCGACATATTAATCAATCAGGATGAGTGAACTTCAAATTTCATCCCAACACCCGTGTGGGGTTTCAAACAATCAAACGCATATTTTATTTGTGCAGTTGGGCGATGTGTAAAATTTATCGTCCCAATCAATGTCATTCAAATAGGTGTACATAAACAAACCGTCCGGTTTATAAATGAATATTTTATTTTATTCACTTCACGTTAAAAATTATATTTTTAACGATAAAACATTTTATTTCAACCTATGAATTTCTATTCAATTCATTCTTTAAATAAAATGTTATTTTTATTTTTCTAACATATTTTAGAAAATTTCGGCGGCATAACGGCACGATACTAGAAACGGGACAAGGCCTAGCCTTATCCCCGGTCTAGTGAAGGCCCACGCCATTCACACATCAATCAAATCACTTTCGTTATGCAAACTACAAAATTTGGGGTAAGAATCTAACCTAGTCTTACTCCTTCGCCTTATAACGGCGCACGTCTAATCCTAACCAATTTATCGATTCGATTTTTCACACCACAAACCACATTCAAACCAATATCTCAATCAATCACCAAACATCCAAACAAACAAGTCCATGGTATGTGGACGGGTGTCGGGTGCTTCTAATAAGCACCGTCTGCATCCTAGTATATATATATATCTAGAAAAAGAGAATTAAGAGTGAGAAGTTCTCACATTTAGCTATCCTAGCTCCACGGCCCTTCTAATGCAGGAAACCTTCGCCAACTCGCCTTTTTGTCGCTTTCGTTGTCCGCTTTCACTACATATGTAAAAATCGAATTTTTACTTCGCTATTCAATATATAATAATCATATTATTATTTTTTTTTTTTTTACTCGAAGTTCAATATATAAAAATCCTATTTTTAACTCGAAGTTCAATATATAAAAATTCTATTTTTAACTCGAAGTTCAATATATAAAAATTCTATTTTTAACTCGAAGTTCAATATATAAAAATTCTATTTTTAACTCGAAGTTCAATATATAAAAATCATATTTTTAACTCGAAGTTCAATATATAAAAATCATATTTTTATGCCGAAGTTCAATATATAAAAATCATATTTTTATGCCGAAGTTCAATATATAAAAATCATATTTTTATGCCGAAGTTCAATATATAAAAATCATATTTTTTTTTCGAAGTTCAATATGTAAAAATCTAGTCTTCGCCTTATAAAAAAATATAGTCTTTGAAGTTCAAACCTTTTTCTAAAAATCAGTTTTTACTTTTATTTTAAAATCAGTTTTAAAATCTTATCAAATCAGTTTTTAAATATTTAAAAATTCAGTTTTTAAACTCTTATCAAATCAGTTTTTATATATTTAAAAATTCAGTTTATAAAATTCTTAAAAATCAGTTTACAAATCTAATTAAAACCAGTTTAAAATGCTTTTAAAAAAAACAGTTTAAAACCCTAAAATAAAAATAAAATAAAATGTTTACTGTTACCTGCGAAGAAGGGGGGGGGGATGCTGCTGTCGGTGGTCATCAGGCGGGGTTGGACGTCGGAGCCGAGGTGGTGGCCAGCAGGGGCTTCGATTCGGAGCTGAACAAAAGGGGGGGGGACTACGGGGTTGTCGCGCCGTGGGGGCTTCGCTCCGTCGAGGAGGGCAGGTGAGAGAGGAGCGAGGCTGGAGGGAGGAGGCACCTGAGGGGAAGATCGGCGGCAGCTCCGCCTGTGGCGGCGGCGAAACTCTGGGGGGCGCGATCGATGTCTGAAGTTTTTTTTTTTTTTTTTTTTTTTTTTTTTTCTTATTTTCTGTTTGAAATGAATGGACGGGGGGGCCAAAGTGTTTTAAGGAGGGCAAAGATTTTTTTTTTTTTTTTATTATTAATTTTATTATTATTTAATTCAACCTTAAGTTGACTTTTTTCATACGACCTCGAAACGAGGCCCACCGCCTGTCGTCCATAGCGTTCTACCCCCATTCCGAACACAATGGGATATGTATCGTACGCTGATTCGGCTGTTACAATCAGTTTCCGTTGAATTAACATTTAAATCACTATATTGAATTTTAAACGTACATTTCAAATTACCGGGGTCACATACGAACTTTAAAAATTCCAGAAAAATATTTTCTAGCTTCGTATTGACGATACGGTCCTAACAAAACTAGTTTCGCCGAATTCTGAGACCGTTTGAAAAATGGCCAATTTCCAGTCGATTAAAATCTACTGAAACTGGTCAAACGCGTTTTCCTTTGCCACGCTCACATATCGATTCGAAAAATTATGAAATTTGGAATCTAGCAATAACTTGACATCCCGGACCCAACCAAACTGGTTTCGTCGAAATCCGAGGTCGTTTGCAAAATGTCCATTTTTAAGGGCCTGAATTCCATAGCGACTATTCAGAATTTTCAACTGGACATATCTTTTGATTCCCGATATGAAATCTTGATTTTTCGCATTCGTTGGAAAGATATTATCAATTAGATTCCATTATTTTTGGTTTCACTAAAATCCGGATTGTTTTGCACCCGGTACATTCAATTGAAGTTTGAAATCGAATTATCGAACTACCGCGCCATTTTCAATTCTATTTATAATTATATATAAATATTTATATTCTAACGACGACGCGTATAAAATATACGTTTGATTTATATTCAGAATAAATTTATCGTCGATATTATTTAAAATAATTCATTTTAAATAATCAAAATTCGCTAAAATGGCCAAAATAAAAATTTTAAACTGGCCCAGATTTTCGGGTTGTTACAATCTCCCCCACTTAAAACTTTTCGTCCCCGAAAAGGAACAAAGTCGAAAGTGGTTTGATTATTCAACTCTACGCTCGACCTGGCTTCCATTCTCGAACTTTTCAGTTTCTGAGAATTTCTAAAATTTCAAAAATTTGGCTAACACCCTAAATTTTCGAAAAATTTCGCCATAACCTCCCCTGCAATGGGAGCATCGGGGAATTCCAAATAGCTTCCCCGGTCCTTCAGATCTCAAAAAGAAAAAGAAAAAGCCAAGCGGCTAGCCAATAGGCTCACAAAATCATCATCACCCAAACAAAACAGGAAATTATGTAGTAAACATGTACCTATTTGTCGGGCAAACAAATTTTATTCTCTGGCTCTAGCCTCCTTGCTATGACCTGTTCAATATATATATGTATATGCAAGCAAATGCGACCAATCTTCGATACAGTTCAATATTTGATTCAATTAGGCTAAATGGCTAAAAATTAGCAAACAAATAACGAAACAACACAAACATCAATCGATTAGTGAATTAGAGTTTCAAATTCATAATTTTGATACATATACAAAAATCATGTTTTTGATACCAAATCACAACAATAGGCCCTATCTAATTTTGGTTCTCACACCAGTCTAATGGAAATATATAGATATCACACATTCGAAACACGAATATAAATACTAATGATGTGGCCACATCATCAGAATTATCCCCGGGTGTCTAGAATGTGACTCTATATCTATCCAATATATTAAAATTTCAAATACACGCGGATCAGACGTATACGCAAAATCTATATATATTGGATTGTCCACATCAATATAAATAGGTAATCAAATACGAATAATTGATTTAAATTTTCAAAACAAAAATTTGTTTTCACTTTCAAAAATATACTCTTCACACTCGTTCTAGGATACTACTGATCCCATCTCTAACGAGTCATTCCCGTTGGATTTTACTAATCCAATATCTGATGTATTCTTTCGTATGGTTCTAATGTGTCTTGTTCTCTAGCTTTGTAAACCAAAGCTCTGATACCAAATGTAAAGACCCGCAACTTCCCCGTAAAGGAAAGCGTCGGATAGTTCGAGAACAAGCCACAACAGAATGCATATAAAAGAACATTTCATTGTATATTACAACGATGCATCAGATTACAAGAATATGCAGAGTATAAAAGAATATTACACAGAAATATCAGAGATTTAAATTACATTTAAATACATCGCAGCGGAAAATAATACAATACACAACTAGAAGAAGATATACGGATACAAAGCTTTCCGGATATCGTTCCAGCTGTAAACCAGGATCCTGTGAATATAAATCTGCAAAACCAAAACTACTAGCTGCCCGTGTCAAAATAAGGGCACCCAGAGTTTAGGTTAAAACAATAAACTCCAGGTCAGTCATGTGACTGGTGTGAGAACTAAAATAGTTATTATTCTTTATTTTAAAAGTTAGGTAAATCAAGGGACCACGCCGTATAACACGGAACGGGTTTCCTCCCAAGAATACCAGTGCATAAAACAGCAGCGCAATGCTAAATAAAGAAAGATGAAGCTGTTATAAGACCCAGTTCCTATCACACAATGCAACGCAAACCGGGGGATAGGGTTTTCCCTTATAACAGCCAAAGAATGCTTGATACGTTTAAAACAAATCATTTGATACTATAATAAGTGCATAGTGTATAAAACAACTTCAAATCATAAGTATCAATCATAGGCGGCATGAATGCCCCATACCACTATGTCGCCATATATAGGTTTACAAATAAAACCGCAAATGTCACGTATTTGGAAATTGGGTTTCCATCTATGAACCGAGGCTAGGGGCAAGATCCTCAACCGATTCGAGACGCTCTAGCCCGCCCCTCAGGAACAGCCGCAACTGCCCCTTGGATCGTCAGGGCCGGTCCACACGGAGTGGATTATTATGCCTGAACAATACGTCTCCCCACCCTATGGGGTGTAAGTCTGGTCCGTCAGCCGACCAGAATGCATTCGGCCGAAACCGATATAACCGAGGCGCCTCGCAACAGCAACAACAACATAAGTCAAACTCGTCAGGGCGTGTAAAACCACTGACGCCACTTCTAACTAGAAAGAAACGCATGCCCTCCCTGAGGTCCGTCTCCCGTTTTTGATTCATACCGGGTGTGAAACTCGCGAATCAAACGTTACACAAAGCTACGCCACAAAGGTCGTGCTTTGATCATCAACCACAAGACTTTGCTTTTCAACAGAAGCCTTGATCATTTGCATCTTAGCATGCCACACAGGCAAGCCATCCTATGCAACCGATATCAGTCACACAGAATGAAATCCGATGTCAGACACACAGTCCATTTACAAGTCCGTTCTGGGTCTGAACGAAACCGGAGGCACCTAGTACCCCGCATATCCATCGATCTCCAAGTACGTCTGGACGATCACTAACTGTTTCCATCTTCTTGGGTGTACAGCCCAATCAAGATCATCAGTTATCACCCAAACGACGTGAAGACCTCCGGTCTTCGACCATCGTCTTCGTCTTCGACTTATCGTCGTATCAGTTACTCAGAATGGGATAAACCCGGTCTTTCCGAATAACTCGCGTATATTTTAAATAAGTGTTACACAAACACAACATACGCCTCATTCCAATTCATTAGTCACTAACCGTAAATTAATCAAGAGAATAATTCCCCAAATATTAACCCCGAAGGCCGAAACCAACATCAGATCAATATCCAGAAAACCATTCTGCTTGGCTAACCGCCAGTTAGTTTCTAAATTTCACATTCAAATCTAATTACAGATTTATCTATCGCCTGGAGCAAAACTGGTGATACTCCATTCTCGATCTTTTCAATCTAATTAAAGATTCATTAAAACTCCACTTAGTTTTAATCATTATCTGGGTTAAAGAATCAGTGTCATTTAAAACACGGTTCACGATAAACCCAAAATCACATTCATTAATTATCGGGTTAAAGAACAAGTGTTATTTAAAACACTGTTCACGATAAGCCCAAAAATCAATATCTATTCAATTCCAATTAAATATTATTTAATTGGTACACTTCATTAAATCTAAATAAAAAGATTTAATCTTTTCTCAACTGGGTTCAAGAATAGTGTTAGTGAAGACACCATTCACGACAAACCCAAATCACATTCGATATTCAATACAAGGCTCTGAATAGAAAATATATCGGCTTATATTCAATATCGAATTCTACGACTAACAAATGTCGTATTGGAAATAACGATATCAATATATATCTTTCAAATTTCCATAACAACACCTGTATAATCACGAATTCCAACATCGAAATATTCCGAAGACAATTTCGATTCAAATCCACTCCAATGCAATCATTGGAAATTTTGGTTATTTTTAAAACCCTTTTCGAATTCAATTTATTTATTTAAAAATAAATAGGATTATAATTCTAGTTCAAAACTAGTTCATTTCGATAAAAATTTATTTTTATCTTTTCAAGTATGGAGTTTTTCATCCCAATTCTTTCTAAATCATTTATTATGATTTTACACAAATTATTGCTATTTTTAATAATTTTATCAAGGCCCGTACAGTCGATTTCCATCAATGGCCATCGAACTGCACTTACAGCGACCTTTTTTGAATTTGATTTGGACATATCTCCAAATCCAACCGTTAGATTTCAAATTTCTAACATTCATTAGAAAGCTCTTTTCGATACGAACCCAACGGTTCCGGTTTTAGGAGAATCCGACGGTCGGATCTCCCGTAATGCCCGTTTGAAATAAATGGTCGAAATTCGCGAACTGCCGCGGCGTGGCGCGTTCTATTCAGGCCATTATATTATATATAATATATATATAATATATATATCGTCGATTTCTATTTAAAACGAATTATATAAATAGTTTTGAATTCGTTTCAAAAACATTTTCAACTTCCATTTCAATTCAAATCAAAATTGAATTCTTCTTTATAAATTCGTTTTAAAATCCATTTCTATTCAATTCAAATTTCAATTCAATTTGAATTTATTTCACTTCGCTTTCAATTCAATTCGAATTCGTTTTCAGTTCAATTCATTTCGAAATCGTTCTCAATTCAATTCATTTCGAAATCGTTTTCAATTCAATTCATTTCGAAATATTTCAATTCAATTCATTTCGAAATCGTTTTCAATTCATTTCATAATCGTTTTCAATTCAATTCATTTCGAAATCGTTTTCAATTCAATTCATTTCGAAATATTTTCAATTCAATTCATTTCGAAATCGTTTTCAATTCAATTCATTTCGAAATATTTTCAATTCAATTCATTTCGAAATCGTTTTCAATTCAATTCATTTCGAAATCGTTTTCAATTCATTTCGAAATCGTTTTCAATTCAATTCATTTCGAAATCGTTTTCAATTCAATTCATTTCGAAATCGTTTTCAATTCAATTCATTTCGAAATCGTTTTCAATTCAATTCATTTCGAAATCGTTTTCAATTCAATTCATTTCGAAATCGTTTTCAATTCAATTCATTTCGAAATCGTTTTCAATTCAATTCATTTCGAAATCGTTTTCAATTCAATTCATTTCGAAATATTTTCAATTCAATTCATTTCGAAATATTTGATTTCAAAATTACTTTTCAATATCCATTTCAAAATGAATAAAATCGATAAAAATATCGTTCACGTCAAAATGGCGCATCTAATCAACACGGCTTCATATATTTCCATTTTCAAATATTCTATTTCAAATATTTCTATTATTAAAATATTTCGTTCAACACATGACCAATCTCAATGAATGAGTACTGTCAACACATGAACTTTTATTTTATAATATTCTTTATTTTTCAAATTGGAATGAGGCCCAATCAATTACCATATAAAGTTAATTATATGGATTTTCATACAACACATGTATATCATAGCATTGAAAAATAATCAACCATCAACCAAAGTGCACTACACTGTATAAGCATCAAATATAGATATTCAACGCTTATAACAGCCTGTCAATCGATCGATCGACATATTAATCAATCAGGATGAGTGAACTTCAAATTTCATCCCAACACCCGTGTGGGGTTTCAAACAATCAAACGCATATTTTATTTGTGCAGTTGGGCGATGTGTAAAATTTATCGTCCCAATCAATGTCATTCAAATAGGTGTACATAAACAAACCGTCCGGTTTATAAATGAATATTTTATTTTATTCACTTCACGTTAAAAATTATATTTTTAACGATAAAACATTTTATTTCAACCTATGAATTTCTATTCAATTCATTCTTTAAATAAAATGTTATTTTTATTTTTCTAACATATTTTAGAAAATTTCGGCGGCATAACGGCACGATACTAGAAACGGGACAAGGCCTAGCCTTATCCCCGGTCTAGTGAAGGCCCACGCCATTCACACATCAATCAAATCACTTTCGTTATGCAAACTACAAAATTTGGGGTAAGAATCTAACCTAGTCTTACTCCTTCGCCTTATAACGGCGCACGTCTAATCCTAACCAATTTATCGATTCGATTTTTCACACCACAAACCACATTCAAACCAATATCTCAATCAATCACCAAACATCCAAACAAACAAGTCCATGGTATGTGGACGGGTGTCGGGTGCTTCTAATAAGCACCGTCTGCATCCTAGTATATATATATATCTAGAAAAAGAGAATTAAGAGTGAGAAGTTCTCACATTTAGCTATCCTAGCTCCACGGCCCTTCTAATGCAGGAAACCTTCGCCAACTCGCCTTTTTGTCGCTTTCGTTGTCCGCTTTCACTACATATGTAAAAATCGAATTTTTACTTCGCTATTCAATATATAATAATCATATTATTATTTTTTTTTTTTTTACTCGAAGTTCAATATATAAAAATCCTATTTTTAACTCGAAGTTCAATATATAAAAATTCTATTTTTAACTCGAAGTTCAATATATAAAAATTCTATTTTTAACTCGAAGTTCAATATATAAAAATTCTATTTTTAACTCGAAGTTCAATATATAAAAATCATATTTTTAACTCGAAGTTCAATATATAAAAATCATATTTTTATGCCGAAGTTCAATATATAAAAATCATATTTTTATGCCGAAGTTCAATATATAAAAATCATATTTTTATGCCGAAGTTCAATATATAAAAATCATATTTTTTTTTCGAAGTTCAATATGTAAAAATCTAGTCTTCGCCTTATAAAAAAATATAGTCTTTGAAGTTCAAACCTTTTTCTAAAAATCAGTTTTTACTTTTATTTTAAAATCAGTTTTAAAATCTTATCAAATCAGTTTTTAAATATTTAAAAATTCAGTTTTTAAACTCTTATCAAATCAGTTTTTATATATTTAAAAATTCAGTTTATAAAATTCTTAAAAATCAGTTTACAAATCTAATTAAAACCAGTTTAAAATGCTTTTAAAAAAAACAGTTTAAAACCCTAAAATAAAAATAAAATAAAATGTTTACTGTTACCTGCGAAGAAGGGGGGGGGGATGCTGCTGTCGGTGGTCATCAGGCGGGGTTGGACGTCGGAGCCGAGGTGGTGGCCAGCAGGGGCTTCGATTCGGAGCTGAACAAAAGGGGGGGGGACTACGGGGTTGTCGCGCCGTGGGGGCTTCGCTCCGTCGAGGAGGGCAGGTGAGAGAGGAGCGAGGCTGGAGGGAGGAGGCACCTGAGGGGAAGATCGGCGGCAGCTCCGCCTGTGGCGGCGGCGAAACTCTGGGGGGCGCGATCGATGTCTGAAGTTTTTTTTTTTTTTTTTTTTTTTTTTTTTTCTTATTTTCTGTTTGAAATGAATGGACGGGGGGGCCAAAGTGTTTTAAGGAGGGCAAAGATTTTTTTTTTTTTTTTATTATTAATTTTATTATTATTTAATTCAACCTTAAGTTGACTTTTTTCATACGACCTCGAAACGAGGCCCACCGCCTGTCGTCCATAGCGTTCTACCCCCATTCCGAACACAATGGGATATGTATCGTACGCTGATTCGGCTGTTACAATCAGTTTCCGTTGAATTAACATTTAAATCACTATATTGAATTTTAAACGTACATTTCAAATTACCGGGGTCACATACGAACTTTAAAAATTCCAGAAAAATATTTTCTAGCTTCGTATTGACGATACGGTCCTAACAAAACTAGTTTCGCCGAATTCTGAGACCGTTTGAAAAATGGCCAATTTCCAGTCGATTAAAATCTACTGAAACTGGTCAAACGCGTTTTCCTTTGCCACGCTCACATATCGATTCGAAAAATTATGAAATTTGGAATCTAGCAATAACTTGACATCCCGGACCCAACCAAACTGGTTTCGTCGAAATCCGAGGTCGTTTGCAAAATGTCCATTTTTAAGGGCCTGAATTCCATAGCGACTATTCAGAATTTTCAACTGGACATATCTTTTGATTCCCGATATGAAATCTTGATTTTTCGCATTCGTTGGAAAGATATTATCAATTAGATTCCATTATTTTTGGTTTCACTAAAATCCGGATTGTTTTGCACCCGGTACATTCAATTGAAGTTTGAAATCGAATTATCGAACTACCGCGCCATTTTCAATTCTATTTATAATTATATATAAATATTTATATTCTAACGACGACGCGTATAAAATATACGTTTGATTTATATTCAGAATAAATTTATCGTCGATATTATTTAAAATAATTCATTTTAAATAATCAAAATTCGCTAAAATGGCCAAAATAAAAATTTTAAACTGGCCCAGATTTTCGGGTTGTTACATTTTCACAATATAATGGGATTAAAAGTAACATGATGAAGTTGTAAAGAGGATTCATATGTATGTATGTAATTTAAATCTCATCCAAGTCTTCACCTTTTTGATTCATGTCATCATATGCCTATGTTTCTGTGTAAAGTTCATACTTTTATCAGTTTATTCATGTTGAATCTGTCATTATGCCTCTATGCTAGTTTACATGCCCCTTTATTTCATGATGTTGTGTTAATTCCAATTTTCTGTGATTTGATTCTCTCTTCTTATCCCTATTCCTTTTATTTTTGGATCTAGGCTACCTTCGAGCCTATGTTAAAAATACACGCGAATGCAAATACGTGGGAACGATGGGAATATGTGAAATATAGAAAATTGGATATTATTGGATATTTTGGATAATTGGATAATATGTGAAATTGGCATATTTGGGTATGAATTACATGGAATTGATGAAATTCCCTATAATTGTAAATTTGTAATTGAGGCTAATTAATATGTAATTAGTGACAATTTAGAATAGGCAATATTATAAACATGACTATATGTTTAATTGGATATACATGACATGAAAATTGGGTATGGGTGAAATACGATTATTAATAAACCTTTGACACGAGGTTAGGCGCAATTGTGGCGTAAGACTGCCCATAACTGCCCGGCAAATCCAGCTGCCACAATTGGACATCTAATGTGAGAGGTCAAAGGAATGAATTGTAGGCGCAATGGCTAATGGCACGAGGTTAGACCCGGTTTGTGGCGTAAGACTGCCCGAAACCGCCCGGCAAATCCAGCGGCCACAAAGCGTTCGGTCAAATGTGGGAGGTCATGCACCATTCATCATAAGGAATGAATTAAGGAATACTAACCATAATAAGACATGTGTATGGTTAGAAGGTTAAGTGGGGTGACATGTAAATTATGACATGTAAATATGGACTTAACCGGTATAAGATAAGACATGTAAATTATGACATGTAAGTATGGACTTAACCATAGCATGTGTAAGACATGGACATTTAAATTAAAATGGTTAAGTGGGAGAAAAACCTAGTGGGGACCAAGCCTAGGTGGTAGGCTTGTGTCGGATGGGGGACCTGTTTCAACCAGTAATCCATTTGAGTATCTAATTGGGCCCGGTACTAGGCCGGGGTTGGGGCATGCTTACTGGACTTGAATGTAAGAGGTCAAAACGTGAATAGCGATGGCAACGCGAATCCAACAGGTTCATGTGCATGCATGGGTCCGGGCTGGTAGGTAAGACGTTGGTGCATCGTGTAGGTATGGTCGTGCATTTTATGTTGGTATTGGGGTTGCCACTTTGGGGAGTGATACACCCCACTATGGGGCTAGAACGGGTGCCTACGGGGTTTAGGGAGACGATCGAATTGGTAAGGTAAGGGTACCCTAGCGTTGGTAGGAGCAAGTCGGCACCTACGATAGCAGCTAGGTACAAGTAACTACCAAGCTTGTCATGTAGGTACACTTAGTAGGAAGGGATCAACCTTTAGTAAATAGAGACTAGTAGATATGCGGTGTAATTAAGTAATGTGGTGTAACTTAGCAAATGTGCGGTGTAACGAAATACATGTTGGTTGAGTTGGATAGTCCTTTGGGTGCTAGTCTGATGTTGACTTCGGTCTTCGGGTTTAGTACTTGGAGGGTTGTTCGCTTAACCAAGGTGTAGGATTGTCTTAGTACTTAGGAACGGAATCAACTTGTCCATCCTTTTTTCTACCTTATCTATGTTACAGCCATATCATGATGCCTGTTTATGTCTTGATCATTTACCTTACCTATTATTTGTTAAAATTACTGGACTCGCCGGACTTTATGTCTGACCCGTTTTGTTTCCACCTCTTTTCTTTCCTTTCCCCCCCTTAGGTTTGCAAGGAGGAAATACTATAGCTTAGTGCCGATTTCTTTCAGTTGCTTGAAAAGAGTAGATGTATCGCTTTGGACTCTCTCATCTTTATGGCTTTGCTTATGCTCAGTGGGGATTTATGCATTTATGTTATTTAAGTATTTGCTTCTTTATATACTTTGAAGTTTTTGGAAAAGAAAATTGATCCTGTTGTAATGGTTTTTGGAGACTACTTATGTAAGCTTGTTTTGAAGTTATGATGCTATGAAATTAGTTTTATCTTCCGCTGTGTTTTATTTATTTATTTATTCTTGTAATTTATCTGTTCTATACTACTATAACGCTTCATGACATTAATGCATTCCCTTTGTGAGTGACATTAATGGACATGGGGTGTTACAGTTTAATTTCCCAATCCCAACCTATTCATCCCATGGAGAAGATTGGTAATACTCCATATCTAACACCACGGTGTTATCGGTAAATTTAATTACCATTTCACGTTCAAATCTAATTAAAGATTTGACTATCGCTTGGAGTAAAACTGGTGGTACTCCACTTTCGATATTTCCCAAATTTGATAATTTAAATTATCCCATTTCAATCTAATTAAAGATTCATTAAAACTCCACTTAGTTTTAATCTTCCCAAAAATCAATACTAATGATTATTTATCATTAGAAACACAAACATGCTGCATTGACAATCTACACCGTACTATTGATTTCTACCGATATATAACCTCTAAGTTCTTACGTCTTAGACAAGGGTGTTAAAGCAAGAGAATAAATTCTCCGCCACCGAACAGATATATATTTAGCAGATATCAACCATACAATTTGAAATACAATGTTAGACATGAAATCCTGCCTTTAACTTGGTTAAAGAACTAATGTCATTTAAAATACAGTTCACGATAAACCCAAATCACATTCCATTAATTATGGAATCTTCATGGAAAAACAAATCAATATATTATCGATATCAATTTCCGTGTCCGACCAATAATATAAATGGAATAACGACAAAGCCTTTTAAATTCCATATCTATTAACAATCTTCCTCCATAGAAGCTTACTTCGATTATTATCAAATTGAATTCCATTCAATTCAAATTTATTTTATTAAATTGGAAAACTTTACTTTGGAAAATTTCCGTTTAGATCTTAAAATAAGATTTTTAAATTCTAAATCACATTTCACGGTTAATCGGGTTAAAGAACAAATGTCGTTTAAAACATCGTTCACTATAAACCCGAAAATCCAATTCTTCTATTCAATTCCAATTAAATATTAATTAATTGGTAAATTTCTCTAAATCTTAATTAAAAGATTTATTTTTTTCTCAACTGGGTTAAGAACAGGGCTATTTAAGACACCATTCATGACAAACCCAAAATCCCATTTGATATTAAATACGAAGCTCTGAATAGAAATTATATCGGCTTATATTCAATATCAAATTCTGAAACTAACAAATATCATATTGGAAATAACGATATAAATATATCTTCCAAATTTCCATTACAATATCTATATAATCAAGAAATCCATTATCGAAATATTTCGAAGAAGATTTCCATTCAAATCCACTCCAATTTATATATTGAAAATTCTGGTTATATTAAAACCCCTTTCCAAATCCAATTTATTTATTTAAAATTATTGGAATTCATTTCTAGTCAATAACTAGTTCAGTTTGAAAAAATATATTTTTATCTTTTCAAATATGGAATTTTTCATCCGAATTATTTCCAAATCATTTATTATGATTTTACACAAATTATTGATATTTTTAATAATTTTATCAAGGCCCGTACAGTCGGTTTCCAATAACGGTCACCGAACTGCACTTACAACGACCTTTTCCAAATTTGATTTGGATGTATCTCTAAATCCAGATGTTAGGTTTCAAATCTCTTGTATTCGTTGGAAAGCTCATTTCGATACGAACCCAACGTTTCTGGCTTTAGGAGAATCTGACGGTCGGATTTCCCGTAATATCAATTCGAAATCAATGGTCGAAATTCCCGAACGGCCGCGGCGCGGCGCGTTCTATTCAGGCCATTATATTATATATGTATAATATATAATATATACTTCGCCGATTTCCATTTAAAACGTATTTTATAAATCATTTTAAATTCGTTTTAAAAATGATTTCAACTACATTTTCAATTTTAAATCAAAACTGAATATTTCTTTATAAATTCATTTTGAATTCATTTTAAAACGATTTCAATCTCATTTCAAATTTCAAATCAAATTTGAATATTCCTTAATAAATTCGTTTTAAATTCATTTTAAAACGATTTCAATCTCATTTCAAATTTCAAATCAAATTTGAATATTTCTTATCATTATAATATTAAAATGATAATATTTTCAAAATAATTGATTTTGATTATACATTGAATATTATTTTAAAAATATTCGTTAATTCTGAATTGGAATCAGACACAGTCAATTACCATATAATTTTATCATATGGATTTCATACACACGTGTACACAACAATCATCCTACATAGTCAACCATCATTCAGAGTGCAATTTACAACTGTATAAGCGTTAAAATAAATAATTAACGCTTACAACAGTCTGTCAATTCATCGATTGACATACAACTAAACAATCGGGATTAGTGTACATCAAATATCATCCCAATACCCGTGTCGGGTTTCAATCAACAAACACAGATTTTATTTGTGCAGTTGGGCGATGTGTAAAATATATCCTCCCAATCAATATCGGATAAATGGGTGTACATAAACAAATCGTCCGATTTGTTTGTAAATATCCATTTCAACACATGACTATGGTATACAGTTCATATATACAATAAAAATGATATTTTTATTATTCAAATATTTTTATTCCATACATGAATATTTTATTTATTATATATACAATAAAAATGATATTTTTATTATTCAGATATTTTATTCCATACAATACAATCAAACAATCACAATACAGTCCATTTCCACAACATAATACAATCAAATAAGTCGTCCATGGTCTGTGGACGACGGTGTCAGGAGCTACTAAGCCCCGTCTACAACCTAGTATATATTTAACCATTAAAATAATTAGTGAGAAGGAGTTCTCACCTTTGGTTTCCGCTCCGCCAGTTTTATTTCTGAATTTCTAAACGGTTTGAATTCTGTTCGCTTCCAATCGGTTCCATCGCAATCTGTTTTCAAGCGGGTTATATTAAAAATCACATTTTTAATACAGTGCTCTTTATTTAAAAATCACATTTTTATTCTGCTACTATATAAATAAAAATCCCATTTTAATCTTGCTACTGTATAAATAAAAATCATATTTTTATTTTAAAACTATATACATAATAAAAACAATGCTAATTTCTATTTAAAAACAATTCTATTTATTTTTAAAAAAATCTATTTTTATTTTTTAAAACAATCTATTTTTATTTTCAAAAACAATATATTTTTATTTTTTAAAAACAATCTATTTACATTTTAAAACATTTGCTTTTTATATTTTTAAACTATTTGCTTTTTATATTTTTAAAACATTAGCTTTTTATATTTTTAAAACATTTTCTTTTTATATTTTTAAAACATTTTTTTTAAATAATGCTAATTATCCATATAAACTGATTTTAAAACAATACTATTTATAATTAAAAACCCCTAATCCCTTAATTAAATAAATTAACAACACTTAAAAAAATAATATACGTTGTTGTTTCTTCTTCTTTATCATTTTTTCTGATTTACTTCCAGGTTCGAAAGAACCCAATTTCGAGGACCTAGGGTTTTAAAACCACACATACCCTGGCTGATCGGAAGACGATCTGGAGTGCCCACGTGGACGACCTTCGACTCCCCTACCCACATGCCTTGCCTCGATAAACTCGCAGCCCCAAGCTTCTAGAAACCCATCTCGAATGTCGATCGTTTGAGTACATAAAACTCATGAATCAATGAAAAATAATTGATCGGACCCGTATTATCCTGTAGAACAAAGATTTCTCTACATTTTCCACGTATAAAGTTTTTGAAATTAATCATTGTATTTCGAGAATTTGGAGGAAGAATTCATGAGCGCTTCAACCGTTGAAATGGGAATGGGGCGCTGTATTTACGGTTGACCACGGAAATAATGTGTTAGGGTTTTGACTGTATAGAAAAGAGTATATATACTAGTATATATTATTATTTTAATTCGTTTTAAAGTAAAAATCATCACAAACTCCAAATCAAACCCAACGACTATCGCCCCTAACTAAATACCCTTATTCCAAACACAATGGAATATATTTCGTAAGCCAATTTGGCTGTCTCGATTAGTTTCTGCTAAATTTAAAATATAAATCATTATATTTTAAATTCAAACGCACATTTTAATTTACCGGGGCCACATATAGACTCAAAAAATTTCCGAAAAATAAATCTAGCTATTTTTTGACGATATGGTCCTAACAAAACTAATTTTGTCGAATTTGGAGATCGTTTGAAAAGCGGTCATTTTTCAGTCGATTAAATTCAAATTGAATTGACCAAGCATGTTTAAATTCACCACGCTTACATATTGATTCCAAAAATTATGAAAATTGGAATCTAGCAATAATCTGACATTCCGGATCCAACAAAAATGGTCTCGTCGAAAATGGAGGTCGTTTGCAAAATCGCTATTTTTAAGGGCTATATATTATATAAATTCCATAGCGACTATTCTGAATTTTCAATTGGACATTACTTTTTATTCCCGCTATGAAATATGGATTTTTCACATTTGTTGGAAAGATATTTTCAAACAGATTCAAATATTTCTGGTTTCACTAAATTCGGTTTATTTTAAATCCTATACGTTCATTTGAAATTTGAAATTGAATTTTCAAACTACCGCGCCATTTCTAACTCCTTTTATAATTAAAATAAATATTTATATTCTAACTTCGATTTAAATAAATTTATACGTTCTAATTCTATTCAAAATAAATTTGTCATCGTAATTATTTAAAATAAATCATTTTAAATATTCAAAATTCATTAAAATTGCCAAAATAAAATTTTTAAATTGGTTCTGATTTTCTGGGTTGTCTGTCCGAAGGTGGTCCATACCTTGCCAGTTGGAATCCATTACCCAATAAGCAATGTAGTTTTTGATTATATATTATATATGTGGAACGTGAGACGAAAGCGGTCCATTAGATTGCTATTTATTTGATTTAGGTATTATTATAATATCAGAAGAGTATGGATTTTAAAAGAATGTTTGGGTTATAGTAACGTAAAAACCATCCGTGTTTTTGTGCGGATTAGTCTTATGATTATTCTTTCTTTTTAAAAGGATTTTAAAAGTTAAATAAATGGTTGGAGTTGACTCACACCAGTCACATGACTGACCCATTGTTTATTTTGTTTTGTTTTCCATAAACTCTTGGGTGCCCAATTTTGTACGGGAAATCAAGTAGTCGTGAATTTACAGATCCTTGAAGAGCTTGGAGTAGGAGGCTTTAGGATTATATAGCTATTGTTTATTTCCTCTATGTTGTAAGTGTTGTACTTCGATAATGGTATCTTATACAGATACTGGTTTAATTTCAAAATTATGTTATATAATATATTATTCGTTCCGCTGTGAGATCCGTGTTTACTCTGATGTTGTATTTGTGTTCTTCTTCTTTTATTCTAACTTTCTTTCTATTTCTCACCCTCTAACTCTTTCTACTAAAGTTTCGGTATTTTCGATTCTTGAATAGTCGAGATTGGTATTTGTGTCCATTTTTGAAGTCGAAAGAACCCGGGTCGTTACATAGGTGATTCGACTTATAATTAAACCATAATTTTTAAGATCTGAAGTTATAAAGAAAGGGAAATCGAGTTTGTAATAATATTTTAATTGAACTTTTTAAAGGATCGTGTAAAGGGATTTTATAATAAATCCATGTTTTATAAACAAGGTTTATAAAGGAGATTTAAAACTAATGCGATGGTTTTGAATGATGGTTTACTTAATAAATGAATTAAGTAGATGTGATTGTTATTAAAATGAGATTTTTAAATGTAGGAAATGATTTTAAAACCTTATTTGAATCGAATAGTAAGCAGAACTTATTGGGGGCATTTACTAAAAGTCAGGTTTCAAACTTCTACCTATCTTGAAGATAAGAATGCTGTTGAGTCAAGGTTTGAGAGGTAAATAAAATACCCTAACTTGAACAACATCATTGTTATCCAAGAGATGAAACTAGTTTGAAAATGAAAGTGGAAGCTTGAAATTAAATTAATATTTCCATAAGTGATGTTATAAACTTTAATTTACAAAGCTTAGAAGTTAAATAAAACCGTTTGGGTTTTATAGTAAAATAGTGTATCATATGACATTGCTTGTCCCAGATATGAATTGTGACTAAACTTATACCATTTAGTTAAGTATATAGCAATATTTTCTAAGTAGTGGAAATCATATGGTTTTGTGAATACACTTTTCCAAGAGATAAGTGTATGTGTATGGTTTTCAAAGTAATGAAAATAAAAGATTTGTAAATATACTTACCCCTTGAGATAAGTGTATGGAATCGATATTTAAGAACTGACGAATTGATTTTTAATGAATGGTTTTAATTAAAAGGGCTTGTAATGTTGATGTACTAAACCATACTATTTTGATTTGGTAGTTAAAGAATCGACTATCAATAAATTACATTTTAATTTATAATGTGTTGGTTCGAGGAACCGGGATTGGAACTGGATCCAAAACATCTTCGAACCGACTTTGCATTTGAAACTAAATTTGCCGGTATGCTTATGCATATTAAGACGATTTAAAGGCGTAGGTCTTAAAATGGAAAGGACTGCTTGTTAATGTCTCTGGTTAGCTACCAGGATTATACTTGAAGTAGTAGTCCCTACGTTTTGAGATTATGCATAATGAAAGGACTTCTTATTACTAATCCTATGGGTTATCCGGACAGGATGTAGTGAAAGAATACCTTTGGTTTGTCCTGTTCCTGGACAACTTGTATGGACAAATGTCTAACATTGCATTTATTAAATCACATACATTGCTTTTTACAAATGCACATCTGTTTGGTGGCGGAGAAAACAACTTCACTTAGCTTAACACCATTCTTTGAAATGTATGAGCACGATGGTTGTTTTTTTGTGGATATCAATTAGTGATTGATGGAATGGTGATGCAGCATCCAAAGATGGATGTGTGCCATGTATGAAAGGTAAAATCGTAGCCTCTACCCTCATCAACCGGTAATGACTAAAACATGGGATATGGTTCAAGGCTAGGTGGGTAGCTCCCATGTAACACACCACCACCGCTAGGGTCACTCACAAAGGGAATGCACTAGTTTTGGAGGAGCGTTATCGAGGTAAACAAACACAAAAATATTACAAGACAGAACATAGATAAAACAGCGGAAGAATCAAGAGAAAATTTTCATAACTTTCAAGAAGAGTCAAAACCTTTTACATCAAATAGCCAAGGTCATTATTTTCCATTTCAACAAATCCTGTCTTGCATAAATAAAGAAGCATAAAATTAATACATCAAAAGTAGCTTAATTCCCAAAAGGTAGCAGAAAATGCAGCCATAGCATAGCCCAAGATCAAACCGTATATGAGCTGAACCAAAAGCAAGCTAAATCTAAGCTAAGTGCTCGACTGTCCTCCCTGAGAACCTTGGGGGGGGGGGGGGGAACGAAAGAAAAAGAGGCGAAAGAAAACGGGCCAGTCATAAAGACTGGTAAGTCCAAGTGACTTTCAGCATAAAAACAAGTAAAAGTAACATGATATGTATAAACTGAAAGTAAACATAAGGATGTTGTCAAGGTTGGCAAGATAGGCTAAGATAACATGATAAATCAAGTATAAATCAAGTATAGCATCACATATTCAAGGTTCGCTGCATCGACTGTACTAGTATTCCAACCCATGTCAAATGTTAACCACGCAGTGATCCCTTGGCCCATTATCATGAAATGACCCATTACTGGGTCCAGCAGAACGATCCACTAATCGATCGGCTCCCTACAAGTTCTAGCTCGTCATGTGTCTGTGTCATACGACCCTATCACGAATGTAGTCACCTGTGCTAGGTCCACCATAGGGTGTATCAAGCCCTAGGGTGCCAACCACCGACACGAATCAAGCATGCACAGATAAACTACTGATGCCCAATGCCCGCTTTTTCAACTCCGGACCACGTGCACGACCATAGCCCGCCTGAACCTACACTGGCGCACCAACACAGCCATCGTTCTGGTCGCGTACAATCAGCCCAATAATCGTGCCCCATCCTACCTAGTTCCAGGGTACCATGATACATCTAGTGGGTTACTGCTGAAATGGACCACGTAACTAGGGTTTCCGTCGAATAGGTTAAGTGTTGTCATTTAAATTTGTGACTTAACCCCTATTAGTCTAGCATGTCAAGTTGGTTAAGAATTGTCTTTCATGTTCATGACTTAATCCTATGATGTGGCATTAATACATTAATGCACCCCAACCTCTTACATTAGACCTGTTGTTGTGGTCACTAGATATGTCGGGCGGTTCCGGGCAGATTTACACCACAACTCAGTCTAACCTCGGGTTTCAAGCGCGATATGACCAACTACTCACATTGGATCCTATTGTTTACAGTCACTGGATTTGTCGGGTGGTTCCCGGCAGATTTACACTGCAAACTAAACCCAACCTTGAGTTGGCCATTTTCAAGTTCATTCTAGTGTCATGTCCATGTTCAAGTTTTCATGTCAAGTTCGTTTCAAGTTTTCAAGGCAAGTTTCATGCCAAGTCTCCTGTAATTTCCAATTTTTCCCAACATTACCCCGTCTAAATATTAGGCTAACAATCTTAGCCTAATTTTTCGTTCGCATGATTTTTGGCATAAAATATTAGGCTAAAACTTAGCCTAATTTAACGTACGCAAAATTGGCATAAAGAAATTCATTAACATAAACATGACATACGAGTAAACTTGGCATTTTTGGCATAGTCAATATGATCATAATAGGTGTGAACTTGCAAAGTAGTCAACATGAATATCATAGGTGTGAACTTGCAAAGTAGTCAACATGAAGATCATAGGTGTGAACTTGCAACATAGACTAAATCAACATACATATATGTGAATTTGCAACATAGACTAAATCAACATACATATATGTGAACTTGCAAATCAATCACGAACATATGAATAAGTGTGAACTTGAAATATGACATAGGTTAACATACATACATAAACATATAGATCTAACATTTGGTCACATATGTGATATGAGTTTACAACCTAAAACTTGCATAACATGATAAACTACACAACTTGTCATAACAGGTTATATCCTAAGTTCATGTACATATGAATAGACTTATTCATTAATTCCCAATTCAACATGATAATAAAACCACAGGCACAAATCAATATCATTCAATTCCACATATAACATAATAAACATTGTCCTATTATCCATTTATTCCCAAGGCATGACATAACTGAATAAATTGATTAAAACATCGCAAGCATATAGCTCTGATAACATTATGAACATGAAAAGGTTTGAATGATAATCTAGGTTCGAGAACATTGATAGATCTAACTTAAATAGAAAAATCCCAAGATCATGAATAAAGAAAATAGGTCTGAATAGAAAGTCAAGCTTAGATCCGATTTCATAGTCATAATCCTAGGCAATAACCTCATGGTCATGAATCTTAGGTGATTAGCCACAATTGTCCTTGTCATAGTCATAGGCAATAGTCTTATGTTCACAGTCATAGGCATAGTCTTATGTTCACAGTCATAGGCATAGGCATAGTCTTATGTTCACAGTCATAGGCATAGGCATAGTCTTATGTCATTAACAATAGTTTCAACGTCATAGGCAATATTCCCCATAGTCAAGATCCAAGAAGAAAACAAGAATAGACATGAATCATACATAAATCAATTCCAATTTATAACATGCCCATATTAAGTTTATAGTTTTTATCTAAAAGTAACTGGAACTTACAGATCATGGTCTAAGAAATTTAGATGCAGAAGTCAAGTCTAGAAATTGGTCGTTGAATTGTTGAATCGTTGAATCTTGCTTTGATTGTAGAAGAAAATCCCCAATTCCTAGCCGTAGTCTTCAAGAAATAATCTTCGCGTTTTAATTTAATTTAATTTAATTTAGAGAAAGAAGAAGAAGCCATGGTCATCAAGAGTTTGAGCAGCATAAGGTTAGAGAAGAATGGTGTAAAGAAAATGAGACTAGGGGGCTGTTTATATAGGGTTTCAAACTAATTAGAGCCGTCGATGAAGCTAGAGTTAATCAAGGCCATCCATCTCAAGAGAAGCCAATCAGAAAGTGACAAGTCAGCCCTAGTGAAAAACCAAAGCTCAGAAATTCGACCAGAACCCGACCAAGCCAGTCAGGGCCTAACCAAGCAGGTTTTCTGCTCGGCCTAGGCGCACTTGCCAAGTGCGCCAGTGCAACTTTGCATGGGCGCACTTCCCAAGTGCGCCAGTGCAATTTTGTTCTGGTGCACTTCCTAAGTGCGCCAGTGCATTCTGGCCCGTTTCTGGTTTTTCTGCCTAACTTCGTTCGTCCATATCTTCTTCGTACGGTATCCGTTTTACGCAAACTCGGACTCTATTTCAAGCAGAATTCCGAGACGAACGCAATGGCGTAACCCATTTCCCCTGATTCTTATTTTAAAAATTAATTCTGCCTTGATTTATGGTATTAACATGTTACTAAAATTCGGGTTGTTACATTCTTCCCTCCTTAAAGGATTTCGTCCCCGAAATCTTCAAGTTAAGAAGAATGCATCCTATCATCCAATCATCCATCTACTCAAAACATCATCCACAAGCAACCATTGTCCTTAAACGATTTCTAATGCTATATGAACATATGCAGAAAGTGTGTGTATATGTTCCTTATCTAATGCAAATGATCAGGCCTGATTGATCTTCTTAATGCAAAATATGTTTAGTGCCATGAATCCAACATGTATGCAAATAGTCCTAGTCACATAAACACTATATGTGTGCACAAACATCCATCCATATGCAACATCCACATGATAACATAATCAATTTCATCCATAAACAAGTATAAACACTCATGCATATGCAATATGAAAATGTGTCTGAGCCGATGTAGTGCCTAATGTGTGTTATGCAACCACGAGCAACCACTTGCGACCACTTGCAACCATTTTCAAACATCAACCATAACATGTTTCAATCACATGTTTACATCCAAAAGGGTTCTACCTAAGGTTCTCAAGATAGGATTGAGAAGATGGGCAAGATGAAACAAAGCATCTAGGAGAAGAAGTTAAAGACGTACCCCCAGAAGGTCCTGCTTGCGGGCCTTGCCCTTGCTTCTTAGGGCAGTTCTTGCTGATATGTCCAGTATCACCACACTGAAAGCATGCTCCCATCTTCATCTTCTTCTTTCTACAAACCTGGACTATATGCCCCTCAATACCACAGAAGTGGCATTTCTTTTCTCACGTGTCTTGTTATTATTATTGTTGTTGTTGTTCTTTCCTCCTTTCTCGGAGTCTACCTTCTTGTTTTGAGATTCATTCGCCTTGACCTCCTTCTTGCCATTCTTGTCTTCTTCACTTAAGAGTGCTATGTCTACTAGCTTTTCATAAGCAGCCCCTATAGGTACGTGGGTCATGGCCAAGCTGTGAAGTGGCTCATTCAATCCTTTGACAAAACGGAGAGCCTTCTTATGAGGGGTATTTACTAAGTCCAGTCCAAACCGAGCCAGCTGATTGAATTGATTGACGTACTCCTTGACCATCATACTTCCTTGCTTAAGAGATAAGAATTTTTCCAGTTGTATACTTCGTTCAGCTTGCGAGAGGAATTTCATCTCAAACCTTATTCTAAAATCCATCCATGTTTCAACCGGCCTCTCGGCGTTAGTGACTTCCCACCAATAGGAAGCTTCGTCTTTGAGCAACCATACCGCCAACTGTACCTTCTGCCTATCGTCCACCTCAAAAATAACGAACAGATCCTCAGTTTCTTTGAGCCAATTCCTCGCTTCTACGAATGATTCAGTTCCCTTGAAATCCTTTCCACCCACGGCCCTAAAATCTTTATAGATCTTTGAGAAAGCAATTGAACGAGGAGGGGGTAGAGGAGGAGGAATCGCTGCAGCTGGAGGAGGAATATCTGTTGGGCCTGCATCGTTGGACCTAGCCTCTAAGTACCTCCTGAACCATCTAGGTATTGGCACGCCCTCTGGAAAGTTAAGATTCCCAGACATGCTGAAATGAAAAAGAAGAGATTCAAACGAGGAAACAAAGGATAGTGCTAATGGCTTTTGGGGAATGGCCTTTTAAATAAAACAAGACTTTTCTTGAAAAATGCTTCTTTGTAAACGGCTTTTGAAAATAATTTTAGAAGGTTTAAAAACTTTTGCCCAGTCTGGAAACCTTCTGCTCTGATACCAAATGTAACACCCCAACTCCGCTAGGGTCACTCACAAAGGGAATGCACCAGTTTTGGAGGAGCGTTATCGAGGTAAACAAACACAGAAATATTACAAGACAGAACATAGATAAAACAGCGGAAGAATCAAGAGAAAATTTTCATTACTTTCAAGAAGAGTCAAAACCTTTTACATCAAATAGCCAAGGTCATTATTTTCTATTTCAACAAATTCTGTCTTGCATAAATAAAGAAGCATAAACTTAAAACATCAAAAGTAGCTTAATTCCGCAAAGGTAGCAGAAAATGCAGCCATAGCATAGCCCAAGATCAAACCGTACATGAGCTGAACCAAAAACAAGCGAAATCCAAGCTAAGTGCTAGAGTTTCCTCCCTAAGAACCTTGGGGGGGAACGAAAGAAAAAGAGGCGAAAGAAAATGGGTCAGTCGTAAAGACTGGTAAGTCCAAGTGACTTTCAGCATAAAAACAGGAAAAAGTAACATGACGTGTATAAACTGAAAGTAAACATAAGGATGCTGTCAAGGTTGGCAAGATAGGCTAAGATAACATGATAAATCAAGTATAAATCAAGTATAGCATCACATATTCAAGGTTCACTGCATCGACTGTACTAGTATTCCAACCCATGCAAATGTTAACCACGAAGTGATCCCTTGGCCCAATATCATGAAATGACCCATTACTGGGTCCAGTGGAACGATCCACTAATCGATCGGCTCCCTACAAGTTCTAGCTCGTCATGTGTCTGTGTCATACGGCCCTATCAGGAATGTAGTCACATGTGCTAGGTCCATCATAGGGTGCCAACCACCGACACAAATCAAGCATGCACAGATAAACCTACTGATGCCCAATGCCTGCTTTTTCAACTCCGGAACGCGTGCACGACCATAGCCCGCCTGAACCTACACTGGCGCACCAACACAGCCGTCGTTCTGGTCGCTTACAATCAGCCCAGTAATCGTGCCCCACCCTGCCTAGTTCCAGGGTACCATGATACATCTAGTGGGTTACTGCTGAAATGGACCGCGTAACTAGGGTTTTCGTCTAATAGGTTAAGTGTTGTCATTTAAATTCGTGACTTAACCCCTATCAGTCTAGCATATCAAGTTGGTTAAGTGTTGTCTTTCATGTTCACGACTTAACCCTATCATGTGGCATTAATTCATTAATGCACCCCAACCTCTCACATTAGACCTGTTGTTGTGGTCACTGGATATGCCGGACGGTTCCAGGAAGATTTACACCACAACTCGGTCTAACCTCGGGTTTCAAGCGCAATATGACCAACTACTCACATTGGATCCTATTGTTTGCAGTCACTGGATTTGCCGGGCAGTTCCGGGCAGATTTACACTGCTAACTCAACCCAACCTCGAGTTGGCCATCTTCAAGTTCATTCTAGTGTCATGTCCATGTTCAAGTTTTCATGTCAAGTTCGTGTCAAGTTTTCAAGGCAAGTTTCATGCCAAGTCTCCTATAATTTCCAATTTTTCCCAACGTTACCCCGTCTAAATATTTGGCTAACAATCTTAGCCTAATTTTTTGTTTGCACGATTTTTGGCATATAATATTAGGCTAAAACTTAGCCTAATTTAACGTACGCAAAATTGGCATAAAGAAATTCATTAACATAAACACGACATAGGGGTAAACTTAGCATTTTTGGCATAGTCAATATGATCATCATAGGTGTGAACTTGCAAAGTAGTCAACATGAATATCATAGGTGTGAACTTGCAAAGTAGTCAAAATGAAGATTATAGGTGTGAACTTGCAACATAGACTAAATGTAATGACCCGGGTTTTTGGCGACCTTGGTTATCCGATATACAACACATATCGAACATCCAAGGGTCGAAAATACCGGATGATTAATGAAAGAAATTAGAGGGTGATAATAGATAAGATAGAAACTTAGAATAGAAGAAGAAGAAGAACACAACATCAGAGTAACACGAACCTCACAGCGGAACGAATAACATATAATAGACATATCTTTGAAATAAACATCTGTACTTGAATATACATCATTATCAAAGTACAACACTTACAACACAGCGGAAATAAACTATAGCAATATGATCTTGAAGCCTCCTGCTCCAGCTCTTCAGGTATATCTGTAAATCTCGACTACTTGACTGCCCGTACAAAATTGGGCACCCAAGAGTTTAGGGAAAACAAAACAAAATAAACTCCGGGTCAGTCATGGGACTGGTATGAGTAAAACAGTTTAAAACAGTTTGAGCCATTAAACGATATCTCATAAGACCACGCCGTATAACGGAATGGGTTTTCCCTTATGAGAATCCAAAATATCTTTATATCAAAAACCTTTTGATATTATAATAATGTCTATCAACCACAATATAATAATCATCTAGCGGAAACGCTTTCATCTCATGTTCTACATATATAGTATACAATCAAAACCGCAAGCACGTATTGTGTAATGGATTTCCAACTATGACAAGGTATGGAACCACCTTTCGCTAGTGTACCTCTAGAGAGGAATACACTGGGTTCAACAAGAACATCTTGCAACCCGGCCACACATGACCGACCACTCATTTCGCTTGAGTGTATCGAATGTATATCACTAACGGTTGGAATCAGCAACCGTTTACCGAATGGGACAGCATCAACAATAGATTTTTATAAGTAAATGAAACTCTAGATCAGGTGATTATACACTCTACTTCGGAGCGACCGACTTAGCCATGCTGCCTGCCCGATTTCTGTCATTTACCGGATGTGAGGCTAGAAGCTACGCTTATCTTTTACATGCGACATCTTCATTCACTTAGTATGTCACATCGTCATATCCGCCAAATCACAAATTGATTTCCCCAAAAATACCCCGGGTATACAGCTAAGAGAAACGAATTCCTCCGCCACCAAATGTGAATACGTTTGAAGAGATCAACTTATGCGATTTATTAGATATTCTCTGTCAGACCTTCTTCCATACAAGTTGTCCTGGGACTGGACAAACCGAAAGCACTATTCAGTATATCCATCTTAGGCACTGTTATCTAAGATTTATACAACAGCCCTTGCACTTTACTCCGTCTTCAATTTATCTTTGGCATATATGATTCTCAACGCTTATGCCAATACGAAATGGTTCTTCGGATAATAATCCAACCGGTCTCTCCATATTAACAACGTTAAAATGGTCAAAAACTTCGATAGTCGGTGAGTTAACTATCAAAGAAAACACGTGTGCAAACAATGATATTATTTCCAGATGGAAATTATATCGATCAATCATCATTTAACATATATATATATATATATATATATATATATATATATATATATATATTCACATTTCCTTATTGTCTATGTTTAGAAAATATAGGTTATTAACACTGGAAACATTTCCATTGTTTATTTACATATCACTATCATTTCACAACTATTAGTCCCTGACTGTAAACTAGTAGGAGAACAATTCTCTAAGTATAAACCCCGAAGGCCGAAACCAACATCAGATCGACACTTAGAAAACTATTCAACTTAACTAATCTCTAGTTAGTTTCTAATCTTGTTTAACTCTATTTCTTTACCTCTAATTGAATAACTCTATTTGTTTAACTCTTATTCGAATAACTATGTCTGTTTTTACTCTATCTTGAATAACTATATTCGATTTAACTCCATTCGCTTAACTCTAGATCGCAACGATCACAATGGTTACGCCTGATTCCCTCAGGAAACATCCGACCGCCGTAGGCTATCTGCAGCCCTGCGAATTACGCTAGCAGTCGTGCTAAATGGTAACTTATCCTAATTAACTATGTCTGATTAACTTCTTTTTGATGAACTACGTTTGATTAACTCCTTTTGATAAACTACGTTTGATTAACTCCTTTTTATCTCGTCAATTTCCTTTTATAATCCTATTTAATTTTCAACTAAATATTCCTTTTATAATTCTATTTATTTACTAAATAAATATTCCTTTATTCTATTCTATTCGTTTTATCAACATTTTTCCCTTTTATAAAACTCTATTCGTTTTATAAACATTTTTCCTTTTATTTACTTTTGAAATATTTCCTTTTATAAAATCTGCTGATTTCATAAAATCCCTTTATTTCAATATACATTGAAATATTCCTTTATACATCCCAGGGTTTCTTATGATATTAAAAATATCGAATAACAATGATCAACATCATTCTAACACACATAATCCACAACAGATATATATCACATCATATATTACAATACATGAACAGAACAATATTATAAATATGGAGGAGTCCAGTTGGACCCCTCCAACCTGTTTCCTTGCATCACAGATGTTAGACAATATGATTAACATCGATTTCATTTCGATATGAAATATTCTACTGAACAGAATCAATATTCGATTAACGATTTAAATCGTTATCTATAATTTCAACCAAAACATAAGCAATTCAACCAAACAGTTAACACACAGCAATCAACAGATAACTATCAGTTCTAAAAATACGTTGTAAAAATATAACTGTTCAGAGTTGGTGAGTTTTACTCACTTTTACAGTTCATCGTTAAAGAACGATAAACTGTTTGTTTGATTTGAATCAAACAATTTATTTCGCCATAAATTCAAACGAGCTCCACTCCACTCCCAGTCAGTCTCATTTGATAGTCGTCATCCATACGATCCTGTCGGATCCTGTTTCGTAGAATGTCGATAACGTTTGCTCAAGTTATGGTCATTACAATTTTATAAATGAATAAAATGGATTTATAAATTTAAACTAGGCTAACTAATTAATCAAGATGGGCTTAACCTATATTTCTTGTCCCATCATTCTTTTCGACAACCAGACCCGCTCCTTATCCTTCCTCTTCTCCTCTGGAAAAATCACGACTCCTGTTCCTCCTTCACACAACCATCAACGCAAACGGATCCCATAATTTCTCCCCACAAACATCTCCATCTACCCTTCACTATTAGAAACAACTCGCCATCACCATGTTCATCCCTCAACAATACATCAGCCATCCAGTACCATTCATTTCCGTCCAACCCCCTATTGTACGTATTAATCCATCCATACTCCTTTTTCCTTTTCGATTCCTTCCAGGCAACATTACTGTAGCCGAGTTCTTCCATTCCAGTCAAAACGAGAGGACCTGACCCCCTTTTAAAGATCACCAGTGTAGCTCTAGGTGATCGGAACTTCACCAACGTTGCTAAAAAGCACGATGATACCACAAACAACTATAGTCTCACTGATCGAAGCTTCAAAAATCGCAATTCCTGGAACCATGCCTCGTGCTGTGTTAGAAGCCAGCGAACGAAAAGAATGCGAACCCTTCCAAACACATACCCAGACGAAGAGAATTATCTCAGGAATTCGGATGTATAAATTTCCTAATTTATAGGAATTGTTTTGATTTCATATGATTTTTTTTCTTTTGTTTGATTTTCTTTCTCGCGTTTTTCACAGAAAAAAGGCGGTGGAGGATTCTTGAACGAGAGGAATAAATGTTAGGTTTAGAATTTGTTTAAGGTTATTTATAGAAAGATATTTTGTGATTGAATTTGCTCCACCTTTTTGCTTTGAGGCCACAAGGAACTAGTGGTTGAAACAGAGAAATGTGTGTGTTTTATAACCTTTATAAATGCCCGGTCTTCGTTAGTCCATCCATGCTTGTGGCCATTTGAAATTAACGTAACCTTTATATGCAACTCTACTCGTTTACGGATTTCTATCGACAGAAATAAACATACTGTTGTGATGAGCAAGGTGCCACGATTCCAAAAATATAATAATACCGGTAGTTTAACCCATATTGTGAAACCCCAAAAATGTTGATTACAAGGTGCAAAATACTCCAAATAAAAAGTTGCTTATTTAATTAATTAAAAATTACCATAAAATTCTAAAAATTAAATTATCGTTATGTCTTAAAAGAACCTTGTCTAAATTCAAACCCGATATTCAAATATTTTTAAATAACCGTTATGGCTACGAACGAGTATACCGCCGTTTTTCTGAATATTTGATTTGGACATAAATCAAAATCTACACGACGAAATCCCGATTTTTCTCTTCCACTAGAAAGATATACTCCACTAGCTCCGTACGTTTCTTGTTTTATAGAAATCCGATTTAAAACGAACCCTGTACATTCAGTTGAAGTTCGAATCGCCAATTTACGAACTACTGCGCCATTTCGAGCTCGGTTTTAATTATATTATAACTCTACGTTCAAACTGTCGTTTATATAATATATTCGTTATTCAAATTAAATTCCAAGCTGAATTAAATATCACAGATGATCCAGTTCACACCATATCGCCATTTAAGCCAATTCTGATTATTTCAGAATTAAATATATTATTTAATTTATTATTTTAAATTAAATATTCACCATTATTTAATTAAACCACCATTTAATTCACTATATCACTATTTATATAATTAAATAAATTAATTATAATACCTCTGCAAATGCGGGTCATTACAATATTCCCCACTTAAAATAATTCCGTCCTCGAAATTGCTAAGGTAGAGGACGACCCTATTGACTGGTTTAGAACATGTTTGTTCACTTCTTAACTTCAGTTTCAACTGAATCAATTTAATTTCAATTAAAAATTAATTAATTCCTAACAACGAAAATTTTCAAAAATCCTGAAAATTTTCTAACGCCTTAACTTTTCGAAAATTTTCGCCAGCACCTCCTTTGTACTGGTCAATACGTCAAACCACCACTCCCCTCTCTGGGCCATCTCCAACCCAAAAGAAAATCAAATAGCCAAGCGGCTTGCCAATTTGGCTCAATAAATCTTATATCCAATAGAAATATAAACTTGTACCTTTTTGTCGATATATCATTATATCTTTTCCACCTGTTATCAATTCAGCGGATACAAGGGTCATCCCAGTCAAATTCCAATCTGCTTTTATCCACAACACAACCATTTGCTTATATCCGAGCCAAATATCATTTCAACTCGAGTTTCTTCTCGATTCCCAACTCTTAACTTGATTATCACATTACACTTCAAATTTGAATCTCACAATCTAATTTGTCTTGATATCATTCTAATTCAATCTCAGTTACCACTTTACTGGCTTTACTTTAATTCAAATTTTCTTTCACAAATTTCTATTCAAATTTGGTTTTTAATTCGACAATCTATTCCTGGGAATTTTAAACAACTTACTTTTTTTCAAAAATCAGATTTTCCTTTTAGAAATTCAACACAACTGGTCTTTCCCAAAATAAATTTCAAAACAGTATCTCTGGTAGTAATTCGTCACTTACAACTCGAAAATGGACACTGATGATGCAGCTGTCATCATCAGAATTTATTTTCCAGTGATCGAAGTGAGTTCAATACTATAAAACCATTTCTAAACATTTCCACTTTGAAATTCATTTCGAAATATAATTCACACTGCTTGTAAAACAATTTAAAATCTCCCAGGATCTTAATTTTTCCTTATTTTTAATCCAAATCCATTTAAAAACACTTATCAAATTTTCCAGGATTTTAATTCAATTTCTGGTTTAAATTTCAGATTTAACTCATCTGATTTCACATATTTCACTTATATGAATTTTGATTGGTTATTTACATAACCATTTAATTTATAATCTTACTCGATTATAATAACAACCAATATATCCACTACATTCTAATTTTGATATATATATATATATATAATCAAGATATACCTTGGGTAAACTTATTTTAATTTACCCTCTTTTCAAAACATATCGTGTCGACCCATCGTATTTGAGTGTTTATAAACTCCTATCTATACAGTGGATCAAACCGATCGACCAGAACTTATAAACAACTCAACCAATAAATCTCCACAATATAAAACAATTTTTATATCAATAACAAATACGCTCACTCGTATATATACACTCAACTCAATCTAGGGTATTACTGACCCCATCTCTACTGAGTCACGCCACAGAGCCAAGGTAATTCTCTTAACTTAAGCTCTGTTACCAACTGTAATGACCCGGGTTTTTGGCGACCTTGGTTATCCGATATACAACACATATCGAACATCCAAGGGTCGAAAATACCGGATGATTAATGAAAGAAATTAGAGGGTGATAATAGATAAGATAGAAACTTAGAATAGAAGAAGAAGAACACAACATCAGAGTAACACGAACCTCACAGCGGAACGAATAACATATAATAGACATATCTTTGAAATAAACATCTGTACTTGAATATACATCATTATCAAAGTACAACACTTACAACACATCGGAAATAAACTATAGCAAAATGATCTTGAAGCCTCCTGCTCCAGCTCTTCAGGTATATCTGTAAATCTCGACTACTTGACTGCCCGTACAAAATTGGGCACCCAAGAGTTTAGGGAAAACAAAACAAAATAAACTCCGGGTCAGTCATGGGACTGGTATGAGTAAAACAGTTTAAACCAGTTTGAGCCATTAAACGATATCTCATAAGACCACGCCGTATAACGGAACGGGTTTTCCCTTATGAGAATCCAAAATATCTTTATATCAAAAACCTTTTGATATTATAATAATGTCTATCAACCACAATATAATAATCATCTAGCGGAAACGCTTTCATCTCACGTTCTACATATATAGTATACAATCAAAACCGCAAGCACGTATTGGGTAATGGATTTCCAACTATGACAAGGTATGGAACCACCTTTCGCTAGTGTACCACTAGAGAGGAATACACTGGGTTCAACAAGAACATCTTGCAACCCGGCCACACATGACCGACCACTCATTTCGCTTGAATGTATCGAATGTATATCACCAACGGTTGGAATCAGCAACCGTTTACCGAATGGGACAGCATCAACAATAGATTTTTAGAAGTAAATGAAACTCTAGATCAGGTGATTATACACTCTACTTCGGAGCGACCGACTTAGCCATGCTGCCTGCCCGATTTCTGTCATTTACCGGATGTGAGGCTAGAAGCTACGCTTATCTTTTACATGCGACATCTTCATTCACTTAGAATGTCACATCGTCATATCCGCCAAATCACAAATTGATTTCCCCATAAATACCCCGGGTATACAGCTAAGAGAAACGAATTCCTCCGCCACCAAATGTGAATACGTTTCAAGAGATCAACTTATGCGATTTATTAGATATACTCTGTCAGACCTTCTTCCATACAAGTTGTCCTGGGACTGGACAAACCGAAAGCACTATTCAGTATATCCATCTTAGGCACTGTTATCTAAGATTTATACAACAGCCCTTGCACTTTACTCCGTCTTCAATTTATCTTTAGCATATATGATTCGCAACGCTTATGCCAATACAGAGTGGTTCTTCGGATAATAATCCAACCGGTCTCTCCATATTAACAACGTTAAAATGGTCAAAAACTTCGATAGTCGGTGAGTTAACTATCAAAGAAAACACGTGCGCAAACAACGATATTATTTCCAGATGGAAATTATATCGATCAATCATCATTTAACATATATATATATATATATATATATATATATATTCACATTTCCTTATTTTCTATGTTTAGAAAATATAGGTTATTAACACTGGAAACATGTCCATTGTTTATTTACATATCACTATCATTTCACAACTATTAGTCCCTGACTGTAAACTAGTAGGAGAACAATTCTCTAAGTATAAACCCCGAAGGCCGAAACCAACATCAGATCGACACTTAGAAAACTATTCAACTTAACTAATCTCTAGTCAGTTTCTAATCTTGTTTAACTCTATTTCTTTACCTCTAATTGAATAACTCTATTTGTTTAACTCTTATTAGAATAACTATGTCTGTTTTTACTCTATCTTGAATAACTATATTCGATTTAACTCCATTCGCTTAACTCTAGATCGCAGCAATCACAGTGGTTACGCCTGATTCCCTCAGGAAACATCCGACCGCCGTAGGCTATCTGCAGCCCTGCGAATTACGCTAGCAGTCGAGCTAAATGATAACTTATCCTAATTAACTATGTCTGATTAACTTCTTTTTGATGAACTACGCTTGATTAACTCCTATTGATAAACTACGTTTGATTAACTCCTTTTTATCTCGTCAATTTCCTTTTATAATCCTATTTAGTTTTCAACTAAATATTCCTTTTATAATTCTATTTATTTACTAAATAAATATTCCTTTATTCTATTCTATTCGTTTTATCAACATTTTCCCCTTTTATTAAACTCTATTCGTTTTATAAACATTTTTCCTTTTATTTACTTTCGAAATATTTCCTTTTATAAAATTTGTTGATTTCATAAAATCCCTTTATTTCAGTATAGATTGAAATATTCCTTTATACATCCCAGGGTTTCTTATGATATTAAAAATATCGAATAACAATGATCAACATCATTCTAACACACATAATCCACAACAGATATATATCACATCATACATTACAATACATGAACAGAACAGTATTATAAATATGGAGGAGTCCAGTTGGACCCCTCCAACCTGTTTCCTTGCATCACAGATGTTAGACAATATGATTAACATTGATTTCATTTTGATATGAAATATTCTACTGAACAGAATCAATATTCGATTAACGATTTATATCGTTATCTATAATTTCAACCAATACATAAGCAATTCAACCAAACAGTTAACACACAGCAATCAACAGATAACTATCAGTTCTAAAAATACGTTGTAAAAATATAACTGTTCAGAGTTGGTGAGTTTTACTCACTTTTACAGTTCATCGTTAAAGAACGATAAACTGTTTGCTTGATTTGAATCAAACAATTTATTTCTCCATAAATTCAAACGAGCTCCACTCCACTCCCAGTCAGTCTCATTTGGTAGTCGTCATCCATACGATCCTGTCGGATCCTGTTTCGTAGAATGTCGATAACATTTGCTCAAGTTATGGTCATTACAATTTTATAAATGAATAAAATGGATTTATAAATTTAAACTAGGCTAACTAATTAATCAAGATGGGCTTAACCTATATTTCTTGGCCCATCATTCTTTTCCACAACCAGACCCGCTCCTTATCCTTCCTCTTCTCCTCTGGAAAAATCACGACTCCTGTTCCTCCTTCACACAACCATCAACGCAAATGGATCCCATAATTTCTCCCCACAAACATCTCCATCTACCCTTCACTATTAGAAACAACTCGCCATCACCATGTTCATCCCTCAACAATACATCAGCCATCCAGTACCATTCATTTCCGTCCAACCCCCTATTGTACGTATTAATCCATCCATACTCCTTTTTCCTTTTCGATTCCTTCCAGGCAACATTACTGTAGCCGAGTTCTTCCATTCCAGTCAAAACAAGAGGACCTGACCCCCTTTTAAAGATCACCGGTGTAGCTCTAGGTGATCAGAACTTCACCAACGTTGCTAAAAAGCACGACGATACCACAAACAACTATAGTTTCACTGATCGAAGCTTCAAAAATCGCGATTCCTGGAACCATGCCTCGTGCTGTGTTAGAATCCAGCGAACGAAAAGAATGCGAATCCTTCCAAACACATACCCAGACGAAGAGAATTATCTCAGGAATTCGGATGTATAAATTTCCTAATTTATAGGAATTGTTTTGATTTCATATGATTTTTTTCTTTTGTTTGATTTTCTTTCTCGCATTTTTCACAGAAGAGAGGCGGTGGAGGATTCTTGAACGAGAGGAATAAATGTTAGGTTTAGAATTTGTTTAAGGTTATTTATAGAAAGATATTTTGTGATTGAATTTGCTCCACCTTTTTGCTTTGAGGCCACAAGGAACTAGTGGTTGAAACAGAGAAATGTGTGTGTTTTATAACCTTTATAAATGCCCGGTCTTCGTTAGTCCATCCATGCTTGTGGCCATTTGAAATTAATGTAACCTTTATATGAAACTCTACTCGTTTGCGGATTTCTATCGACAGAAATAAACATACTGTTGTGACGAGCAAGGTGCCACGATTCCAAAAATATAATAATACCAGTAGTTTAACTCATATTGTGAAACCCCAAAAATGTTGATTACAGGGTGCAAAATACTCCAAATAAAAAGTTGCTTATTTAATTAATTAAAAATTACCATAAAAATCTAAAAATTAAATTATCGTTATGTCTCAAAAGAACCTTGTCTAAATTCAAACCCGATATTCAAATATTTTTAAATAACCGTTATGGCTACGAATGAATATACCGCTGTTTTTCTGAATATTTGATTTGGACATAAATCAAAATCTACATGACGAAATCCCAATTTTTCTTTTCCACTAGAAAGATATACTCCACCAGCTCCGTACGTTTCTTGTTTTACAGAAATCCGATTTAAAATGAACCCTGTACATTCAGTTGAAGTTCGAATCGCCAATTTACGAACTACAGCGCCATTTCGAGCTCGATTTTAATTATATTATAACTCTATGTTCAAACTATCGTTTATATAATATATTCGTTATTCAAATTAAATTCCAAGTTGAATTAAATATCACAGATGATCCAGTTCACACCATATCGCCATTTCAGCCAATTTTGATTATTTCAGAATTAAATATATTATTTAATTTATTATTTTAAATGAAATATTCACCATTATTTAATTAAACCACCATTTAATTCACTATATCACTATTTATATAATTAAATAAATTAATTATAATACCTCTGCAAATGCGGGTCATTACACTAAATCAACATACATATATGTGAATTTGCAACATAGACTAAATCAACATACATATATGTGAACTTGCAAATCAATCACGAACATATGAATAAGTGTGAACTTGAAATATGACATAGGTTAACTTACACACATTAACATATAGATCTAACATTTGGTTACATATGTGATATGATTTTACAACCTAAAACTTGCATAACATGATAAACTACACAACTTGTCATAACAGGTTATATCCCAAGTTCATATACATATGGATAGACTTATTCATTATTTCCCAATTCAACATGATAATAAAACCATAGGCACAAATCAATATCATTCAATTACACATATAACATAATAAACATTGTCCTATTATCCATTTATTTCCAAGGCATGACATAACTGAATAAATTGATTAAAACATCGCAGGCATATAGCTCTGATAACATTATGAACATGAAAAGGTTTGAATGATAATCTAGGTTCGAGAACATTGATAGATCTAACTTAAATAGAAAAATCCCAAAATCAAGAATAAAGAAAATAGGTCTGAATAGAAAGTCAAGCTTAGATCCAATTTCACAGTCATAATCCTAGGCAATAACCTCATGATCATGAATCTTATGTGATTAGCCTCAATTGTCCTTGTCGTAGTCATAGGCAATAGTCTTATGTTCACAGTCATAGGCATAGGCATAGTCTTATGTTCACAGGCATAGACATAGGCATAGTCTAATGTTCACAGTCATAGGCATAGGCATAGTCTTATGTCATTAACAATAGTTTCAACGTCATAGGCAATATTCCCCATAGTCGAGATCCAAGAAGAAAACAAGAATAGACATGAATCATAAATAAATCAATTCCAATTTATAACATGCCCATATTAAGTTTATAGTTTTTATCTAAAAGTAACTGGAACTTACAGATTGTGGTCTAAGAAATTTAGATGCAGAAGTCAAGTCTAGAAATTGGTCGTTGAATTGTTGAATCGCTGAATCTTGCTTTGATTGTAGAAGCAAATCCCTAATTCCTAGCCGTAGTCTTCAAGAAATAATCTTCGCGTTTTAACTTAATTTAATTTAATTTAGAGAAAGAAGAAGAAGCCATGGTCATCAAGAGTTTGAGAAGCATAAGGTTAGAGAAGAATGGTGTAAAGAAAATGAGGCTAGGGGGCTGTTTATATAGGGTTTCAAACTAATTAGAGCCGTCGATGAAGCTAGAGTTAATCAAGGCCATCCATCTCAAGAGAAGCCAATCAGAAAGTGACAAGTCAGCCCTAGTGACACACCAGAGCTCAGAAATTCGACTAGAACCCGACAAGGCCAGCCAGGGCCTAACCAAGCAGGTTTTCTGCTTGGCCTGGGTGCACTTGCCAAGTGCGCCAGTGCAACTTTGCATGGGCGCACTTCCCAAGTGCGCAAGTGCATTCTGGCCCATTTCTGGTTTTTCTGCCTAACTTCGTTCATCCATATCTACTTCGTACGTTATCCGTTTTACGCAAACTCGGACTCTATTTCAAGCAGAATTCAGAGACGAACGCAATGGCGTAACCCGTTTCCCTTGATTCTTATCTTAAAAATTAAATCTGCCTTTATTTATGGTTTTAACATGTTACTAAAATTCGGGTTGTTACATCCCATGTAGGGTATTGTCACCACCCGATCTAGAACGGATGACCCTTTTGATTATTGTATGTTGAAGTTTGGTTGCTGATATAAGGATTCTATGATCTAATCATCTAACCCAATGAGATGATTTAAAAAGATTAAACCTAGGATCTATACAAGAAAAGGTAAATCGCATAAATTAGTTTATGATTTTATACCTACGATGCCCAAACTATGAAGATCTGATCAATCTAAAAATCAAAAGGGGTAACGCATTGAATCTGAGCAAAACAAAATGCCTTGCCTCCGTAAGTATCCACGAACCCTCGATCTCAAATCTCGTCAAGCAAAATCGAGAAAATAAGGACAAAAGGTGCTATCTGATTTGGATTTTAGGGTTTTTCCTTATTAGATTTTTTGGCATAGGTTTTCTAGAATGAATGGATAGAATAAAAGAAATGTCGGCCTTCCTTTTATTATGTGGTAACCAAAAAATCAAATAAGATTATACCCTAAAAATCATTATACCAATTCAAAACAAAGAAAAGTCAACATTTGATCCCCTTTTGTTGTGAACAGTTCTCATCCTTTTCAAGTGTTCTTGTGTGTGACCCTATAGGTTATTACAACGTTGGCAATGATTTTAAATCGTAATTAAAATCATAAACAGTGATTGGCATCTAGCAATACATCGCTACTACCCAAGTTATAATAAGATCAATGATTTGATACAATCTTTTCGTGACCAGTGTATCAATGTAATATAATCCTTTTAACCAGTATATCCAGAATTAAACTCGAGGCATGGAACATATCATCCTCTTTTAGTTTAATCCTTTTTGTCTTGATCGATGAGTAGACTACCTATAATCAATATTTGAGCACAATCATGCATTTCATAGTCTCACTCAATCAAGAGGCCCATGTGTAACAAGCAGGAAAATCAGAACCAATTTAAAAAATTTATTTTGGAAATTTTAATGAATTTTGAATATTTAAAATGATTTATTTTAAATAACAACGAATAGAAATTTATTTTGAATAGAATTAGAATGTACAAATTTATTTAGATCGAAATTATAATATAAATATTTATTATAATTATAAAAGGAATTGGAAATGGCGCGGTAGTTTGAAAATTCGATTTCAAATTTCAATTGAATGTGCAGGATTCTAAATAAACTGGATTTTGGTGAAACTAGAAATATTTGAATCTGTTTGAACATATCTTTCCAGGAATGTGAAAAATCCAGATTTCATGGCGGGAATAAAAAGTTATGTCCAGTTGAAAATTCAGAATAGTCGCTATGGAATTTATATAACATATAGCCCTTAAAAATAATGATTCTGCAAACGACCTCCGTTTTCGACGAGACCACATTTGTTAGATCCGGAATGTCAAATTATTGCTTGATTCCAATTTTCATAATTTTTGGAATCAATATGTGAGCATGGTGAATTTAAACGTGTTTGGTCAATTCAGTTTGAATTTAATCGACTGGAAAGTGACCGTTTTCAAACGGTCTCCAAATTTGATGAAATTATATTTGTTAGGACTGTATCGTCAAAACATAGCCAGATTTGTTTTTTTGGAATTTTCGGAGTTAGTATGTGGCCCCGGTAAATTAAAATGTACGTTAGAATTTAATATATATTGATTTATATTTTAAATTTAATGAAAACTGATCGTAACAGTCGAATTGGCTTACGGGACATGTCTCATTGTGTTCAAAATGGGGGTATTTAGCTGGGGACGACACTCGTTGGGGTTCGTTTGGAGTTCGAAGGTTAAACGAGTGAATTTGGAATTAAATAATATTAAAACTTATGTAAATATAACCATCCTAACCCTAGTAATCTCGGTAAAAATTCTTTAATGGTCAACGCCTTACTCAAACCCGTTGTCCCCAATTGAAATGAACGCACCCAGTCCTCCCGTTTTTAATCGTTTATTGTTTCAATTCTATGGCGAACTAGATTATCATTCAAAACGAAAAATACAGAGGGTGGTGAGATCTTTAAAATCGGATGGGGTTGATCATCTCTGGTATCATGTGGCGCTTGGAAATCGAGCTCAAAGCTCTGTGGTTTGTGTGCGTTTCTCGAAGTCCAGGCCGTGTTTAGTTCAACGATGTTTCTGCCATAGGGAGGCGAGCTGATGGTGGTCGTCGTAGCGGCATCGAATTGAGGCCTCGTGCCTCGTTTGGCATGCAAATCCGCGCCCTAAGGGCTGAGCTTTTTGCGTGAGCAGTTCTGAAGGAAACAGTGAGCTTCTCCTTTTTATTTTATTTTAATTAGTTTTTAAAGTATTAAATACATTGTTTAAATTCAGTTTTTTTAATGCATTGTTTAAATTCAGTTTTTTTATATACATTGTTAAAATTCTGTTTTAATTTATATAAATACATAGTGTTTAAATTCAGTTTTAATTTATATAAATACATAGTGTTTAAATTCAGTTTTAATTCATATAAATACATAGTGTTTAAATTCAGTTTTTAATTCATATGAATACATAGTGTAAGATATGATTTTTAAAATATAAAGATATGATTTTTAAAATATAAAGATATGGTTTCTAAAATATAAAGATATGATAATTAAAATATAAAGATATGATTTTTAGTCGTATAAAATATGATTTTTAGTCGTATAAAAATATGCTTTTTAGTTGGATAAAAATATAATTTTTATCGTAGCTAGGGAAAAATTATTCAATAGTTAAAAATATGATTTTTAACATATGTATGTTATTTATAAAATAAACATGCTAGATTTCTGGAAAAATTTAAGATTGACAATCAAAGCACGGCGGAGTGGAAACCAAAGGTGAGAGCTCCTCACTCTAATTTATTTTCTAGTTAAACATATATACTAGGATGCAGATGGTGCTTAGTAGCACTCAACGCCTTTGTTTGAAACCATGTTTGTTTGGTTGATTTGATCATTTATTTGAATTTGGTTTGGGAAATGAAATGAATTGATTAGAATTTGGTTTGTATATGGCGCGAGCCATTATTAGGCGAGGGATAAGGCCAGACCTTATTTCGGTTCTAGTATCGCGCCGTTATGCTGCCGAAATTTACTAAAAATGTTAGAATAATAAAAATATCATTTTTATTGTATAAATGAACTATATAAAATATTCATGAGTTGAAATGAATATGTTATAGTTAAAAATATAATTTTTAACGTGTATATGAATAAAATAAATATTCATTTACAAATCGGACGATTTGTTTATGTACACACATTTGACTGATACTGATTGGGACGATATGTTTTACACATCGCCCAACTGCACAAATAATAATCAGTGTTTGTTGTTTGAAAATCCCACACAGGTATTGGGATGATATTGGACATACACTAATCCCAATATTTTGTTGTATGTCAATCGATGGGTTGATAGGTTGTTGTAAGCTTTAATTACTTGTATTTAACGCTTATGCAGTTGTGTAATGCACTCTGGATGATGGTTGACTGTGTTTGATTATTGTTATGTACATGTGTGTATGAAATCCATATAAATAAAATTATGTAGTAATTGGATGTGTCTGATTCCAATTCGGAAGGAACGAATATTTTAAAATAACGAATATTTTAAAATGGCGAATAATGAATATTTTAAAATAACTAATATTTTAAAATAATATTCAGTAATGGATCAAAATATGATTCTGATGTCCGACTTGGGATGACACGAAAATATTTAAATATATAAAGCCGTGGTGACTAGATTAACGCCACTTTGACGTGAACGATATTTATATCGATTTTATTCATTTTTATAATGAATATCGTAAAGGAAGTGATATCAAAATCTAATGTTTTGAAAATATTATCAATTATATATTAATGATATAAAATATTCAGTTTTGATTTAAAATTGAATATGAAGTTGAAATCATTTTGAAAACGAATTTAAAACGATTTATAAAATGCGTTTTAAATGGAAATCAATGAAATATATAAAATATATATATTATATATATTTAATGGCCTGAATAAAATGCGCCGTGCAGCGACCGTTCGCGAATTTCGACCATTGACTTCGAATTGACATTACGGGAGATCCGACCGTCGGATTCTCCTAAACCGGAACCATTGGGTACGTATCGAAAAGAGCTTTCGAACGAATATAATATATTTGAAATATAACAGTTGGATTTGGAATTACGTCCAAACCAAATTTGGAAAAGGTCGTTGTAAGTGCAGTTCGATGACCGTTTATTTAAATCGACTGTACAGGTCTTGATAAAATTATTAAAATTATTAATAATTTATGTAAAATCATAATAAATGATTTGGAAAGAATTTGGATGAAAAATTCCACTTTTGTAAAGATAAAAATGTATTTTTATCAAAATGAACTAGTTATGAACTAGAATTATAATCCAATATTTTTTAAATAAATAAGTTAGATTTGAAATGGTTTTTAAAAATAACCATAATTTCTAATATATGAATTGGAATGGATTTTAATCGAATATCTTCGGAACATTTCGATGTTGGATTTCGTGATTTTATAGATATGGTTATGGAAATTTGAAAGATATATTTATATCGTTATTTCCAATACGATATTTGTTGGTTGCAGAATTTGATATTGAATATAAGCCGATATATTTTCTATTCAGAGCCTTGTATTTAACATCAAATGTGATTTTGGGTTTGTCATGAACGGTGTCTTAAATAACACTGTTCTTAAACCCAGTTGAGTAAAGAATAAATATTTTTATTAAGATTTAGTGGAATTTTCCAATTAATTAATATTTAATTGGAATTGAATAAAAGAATTGGAATTTTGGGTTTGTCGTGAATGGTGTCTTAAATAACACTATTCTTAAACCTAGTTTGAAAAGAATAAATCTTTTAATTAAGATTATTAGAGTTTCCAATTACATTTGGCAATTGGAATAAAATGGAATGTGAATCGGGTCTATCGTGAACTGTGTCTTTTAACGATATTCGTTCGTTAACCCAATTTACAGTGAAATGTGATCTGGAACTTGTAAATCTTTTACTAAGATTTAAAAGAAAATTTCCAAAGTAAAGTTTTCCAATTTAATATAATAAATTGGAAAGGAATGGAATTCGATTTGATAAAAATTGAAGTGAGCTTCTATGGAGGAAGACTGTTAATATATATGGAATTTAAAAGGCTTTGTCGTTATTCCATTGATACTATTAGTCCGATACAGATAATGGTATCGATTATATATATTGATCTATTTTCCTCGAAGGTTCCATAATTAATGGAATATTATTTTGGGTTTATCGTGAACAGTGTTTTAAATGACATTAGTTCTTTAACCCAATTAAAGATAAGATTAATTTCTTAACTTTGAATAATCATTAAGTAATGATTTTTGGGATTAAAACTGAATTAGAGTTTTAATGAATCTTTAATTAGATGGGAATGTGAATGGGACAATTAAATTTATCAAATTCATGGAATGATCAAGAATGGAGTACACCAGTTTTGCTCCAAGCGATAGTTAAATCTTTAATTAGATTTGAACGTGAAATGGTAATTAATTTTACCGATAACTCTGTGGTGTTAGATATGAAGTATTACCAGTTTTGCTTCATGGGACGAATAGGCTGGGATTGGGAAATATAATAAATGATTACTTCAGTTAGGTGCGCTAATCACGACTAGTTTGGATAAATATTAATTTGGTTTGAATTGATATCCAACGGAAGATTAAAGAATAAATTTAAAGAATTTATCTTTGAGAAAATTAAGGGAACCTTTCTCAAGGGATATGAATATTTAAATAAAAGAATATTCAGAACTGGCATGAGGTGTATGTTGTGTTTTTGTAGCACTTGTTTATAAGATATGTGAGTTATTCAGAAAGACCGGTTTTATCTCATTCTGAATAACTGATTCGACGATATGTCGACGATGAAGATGGTGGTTGAAGACCGGAGGTCTTCACATCATTTGGATGATTATTGATGTCTTGATTGGGCTGTACACCCAAGACAAGGTAATAAGTGGTGATCGTCCAGACGTACTTGGAGATCGACCGGATATGCGAGGACCTCTCTCCTGTATTGGACATATAGGGCGAGGAATAAGGTGCCTCCGGTTTCGTTCAGACCCAGAATGAACTTGTAAATGGATGTGTGTCTGACAATGGATTTTATTCTGTGTTGGTTGATCTCTATTAAATATATATCTTTTTGGTGGTGGAGAATTTATTCTCTTTCTTAACACCCTTCTTTGAGACATACGAATCGATAGACATCAGTCGCATGGCGTGAATTGCCTGTGTGGCATGCTGAGATGCAAATGATCAAGGCTTCTATTGAAAAGCAGAGTCTTGTGGTTGATGATCAAAGAACGGCTTTAATATAGCGTAGCTTTGTGTATACCATTGATTCGCGAGCCTCACACCCTGGTGTGAACCAGAAACGAGAGGGGACCTCAGGGAGGACATGTGTTTCTTTCTAGCTAGGAGTGGTGTCATGGTATGGAGCCCAGACATTTTACTTATGTGAATGATGGATAGTGAGGCGCCTCGGATATATCGGTTACTACGAAGCTGATGGATATTGAGTCATCTGGCTCATTTGCGCCCCCATAGGGCGGGGAAACATATTGTTCATGCATTTTAATCCACTTCGTGTGGACCGGCCCTGATGATCCAAAGGCTTGACTTAGTACTTGTCTGAGACATGGTAGGCTAGATTGTCTCGAAGTGGTAAGGACGATCCCTTGCCTTGGTTCACAGATGGAAATCCAACTTCTAATACATGACTTTGCAATTTTAATTGTAGAGCCTAGTATTGGCGACATGATATATGGTACCCATGCCGTCTATGATTGATACATTTATATTTGAAGTTGTTTTATACACTATGCACTTATAATAATATCAAAATGATTTGTTTTAAATGTACCAAGCATGTTTGGCTATTATATGGGAAAACCCCATCCTCCGACTTGCGTTGCATTGTGTGATGGGACATGGGTCTTATAATAGCTTCATTTTTCCAAAAAGCATTGTGCTGTATATTTTATGCACTGGTATTCTTGGGAGGAAACCCATTCTGTGTTATACGGCATGGTCCCTTGAGTTACTTTATTTTAAAAGTAAAAATTTATTAACTGTTTTAGTTCTCACGCAAATCACATGACTGACCTGGAGTTTATTGTTTTAAACTAAACTATAGGTGCCCCTATTTTCCACACGGGCAGCTAGTAGTTGAGTTTATGCAGATATTATATTCATAGTATCTTGGATTTACAGCTGGAACTATACTCGGAAAGCTCCGTATCCATGTACTCTTTTCAGTTGTGTTATGTATTATTTTTCCGCTGCATTATAATTTTAAAGCTATGATATTTTTCTGATGTATAATATTTATTCATACTCTGGTATATTCTGTACTCTGGTGTATACTGTTGTAATAAGCAATGAAATGTTCTTCTGTTTGCGTTATGATTTGTCGTGTTCTCAACTCAATCCGGGCATTCCTTTACGGGGAAGTTTGGGTCGTTACACGTGGTATCAGAACTTTGGTTTATAGAGCTCGAGAACAAGGCATATTAGAACCAAACGAAAGAATTCATCAGAGATTGGATTAGTAATATCCAATGAGAATGACTCGTTAGAGATCGAATCACTAGTATCCTAGAATGAGTCCGAAGGGTGTTATTTTTAAAATAAAAATGAAAATAAATTTGGTTTTGAGAATTTAAACTTTATAATACGTATTTGAGTATTTATTTAAATCAAATTTGGATAATCGAGTATATAGATATTTTGAATATACGCGTAATTAACATGTATTCGAAGCCTTAAATATACTGGATAGATATAGAATCACACTCTAGTCGCCTAGAGATGATTCCGATGATCGCTCGAGCATCATCAGCATTTATGTTCGAACTTCGAAAGCGGGATATCTATATATTTGCAATTAATGGTGTGAGAACCAAAACTAGATAGGGTCTATAGTTGTGACTTGTCATCAAAAATACGATTTTTCTATATATAAAAGTTATGTGTTTGAAACGATACTCAACTAATTGATTGCTGATTGTGTTGTTTGAATATTGGTTTGATTAATTAAAATTTTGAACCATTAAGCCAAATTGAATCAAATATTGAACTGACTTGAAAATTGATTGAAATTGCATATATGTACATGTGTATAGAATGAACAGGTCATAACAAGGAGGCTAAAGAAGAGGAATAAAATTGTATGCCCAACAAATAGGTACATGTTTACTATATTTCCTGGATTTAGATGATTTTAGAGCCGATTGGCTAGCCGCTTGGCTTTTTCTTTTTCTTTTTGGATGATGAGGGCCCTGCGTGGCTAGTTGAGGTCTTAAATGCCTCCCCGTACCAAGGTGGTTATGGCGAATTTTTTCGAAAATTTAGGGTGTTAGCCAAATTTTTGAACAATTTAAAAATTCTTAAAAACTGAAAAGTTGAAGAATGAAAGCCAAACTGAAAGTTGAGTTGGTTAGTTAAACAACTTTCAGCTCCGTTCCTTTTCGAGGACGAAAAGATTTTAAGTGGGGGAGATTGTAACAACCTGGAAAATCAGAACCAATTTAAAATTTTTATTTTGGCAATTTTAATGAATTTTGAATATTTAAAATGATTTATATTAAATGATAACGACTGAAAATTAATTTTGAATATAATTAGAATGTATAAATTTATTTAAATTGAAATTAGAATATAAATATTTATTTTAATTATAAAAGGAATTGGAAATGGCGCTGTAGTTTGAAAATTCGATTTCAAATTTCAATTGAATGTACAGGATTCAAAATAAACCGGATTTTGGTGAAACTAGAAATATTTGAATCTGTTTGAAATTATCTTTCCAATGAATGTGAAAAATCCAGATTTCATAGCGGGAATAAAAAGTTATGTCCAGTTGAAAATTCAGAATAGTCGTTATGGAATTTATATAATATATAGCCCTTAAAAATAGCGATTTTGCAAACGACCTCCGTTTTCGACGAGATCGCTTTTGTTGGATCCAGAATGTCAAATTATTACTTGATTCCACTTTTCATAATTTTTGGATGTGAGCTTGGTGAATTTAAACGTGTTTGGTCAATTCAGTTTGAATTTATTCGACAGGAAAATGACCGTTTTTCAAACAGTCTCCAAATTCGACGAAATTAGGTTTGTTAGGACCGTATCGTCAAAACATAGCTGGATTTATTTTTCTATAATTTTCGGAGTCAGTATGTGGCCCTTGTAAATTAAAATGTACGTTTGAATTTAAAATATATTGATTTATATTTTAAATTTAATGAAAACTGATCATAACAGTTGAATTGGCTTACGGGACATATCCCATTGTGTTCGGAATGGGGGTATTTAGCTACAGATGACACTTGTTAGGGTTCGTTCGGAGTTCGAAGGTTAAACGAGTGAACTTGAAATTGAATAATATTAAAACTTATATAAATATAACCATACTAACCCTAATAATCTTGGTCAAAATTCTTTAATGGTCAACTCCTTACTCAAACCCGTCGTCCCCAATTGAAATAAACGCACCCAGTCCTCCCATTTTCAATCATTTAATGTTTCAATTCTATGGCGAATTAGATTATCATTCAAAACGAAAAATACAAAGGGTGGTGAGATCTTTAAAATCAGATGGGGTTGATCATCTCTGGTATCGTGTGGCGCTGGGGAATCGATCTCAAAGCTCTATGGTTTGCGCGCGTTTCTCGAAGTCTAGGCATCGTCAGTTCAACGGTGTTTTTGCCATAGGGAGGCGAGCTGATGATGATCGTCGTGGCGGCATCGAATTGAGGCCTCGTGCCTTGTGTGGCGTGCAAATCCGCGCCCTAAGGGCTGAGCTTTTTGAGTGAGCAATTTTGAAGGAAACAGTGAACTTCTCCTTTTTATTTTATTTTAATTAGTTTTTAAAGTATTAAATATATTGTTTAAATTCACTTTTTTTAATGCATTGTTTAAATTCAGTTTTTTATATACATTGTTCAAATTAAGTTCTAATTTATATAAATACATAGTGTTTAAATTCAGTTTTAATTTATATAAATACAGAGTGTTTAAATTCAGTTTTTAATTCATATGACTACATAGTGTAAGATATGATTTTTAAAATATAAAGATATGATTTTTAAAATATAAAGATATGATTTTCAAAATATAAAGATATGATTTTTAAAATATAAAGATATGATTTTTAAAGTATAAAGATATGATTTTTATTCATATAAAAATATCATTTATAGTTGGATAAAAATATAATTTTGATCGTAGCTAGGGAAAAATTATTCGATAGTTAAAAATATGATTTTTAACATATGTATGTTATTTATAAAATAGACATGCTGGATTTCTGGAAAAATTTAAGATTGACAATCAAAGCACGGCCGAGTGGAAACCAAAGGTGAGAACTCCTTACTCTAATTTATTTTCTAGTTAAATATATATAGTAGGATACAGTCGGTGCTTAGTAGCACCCGACGCCTTTGTTTGAAACCATGTTTGTTTGGTTGATTGGATTATTTGGTTAAATTTGGTTTGGGAAATGAAATGAATTGATTAGAATTTGTATATGGCGCGAGCCATTATTAGGCGAGGGATAAGGCCAGACATTATTCTAGTTCTAGTATCGTGCCGTTGTGCTGCCGAAATTTTCTAAAAATGTTAGAACAATAGAAATATCATTTTTATTGTATAAATGAACTGTATAAAACATTCCTGAGTTGAAGTAAATATTTTATAGTTAAAGATGTAATTTTTAACCTGTATATGAATAAAATAAATATTCATTTACAAATCGGATGATTTGTTTATGTACACACATTTGACTGATATTGATTGGGATGATATATTTTACACATCACCCAACTGCACAAATAATAATCAGTGTTTGTTGTTTGAAAACCCCACACGGGAATTGGGATGATATTGGACATACACTAATCCCAATATTTAGTTGTATGTCGATCGATGGGTTGACAGGCTATTGTAAGCGTTAATTATTTGTATTTAACGCTTATGCAGTTGTGTAATGCACTCTGGATGATGGTTGATTGTGTTTGATTATTGTTATGTACATGCGTGTACGAAATCCATATAAATAAAATTATATGGTAATTGACTGTGTCTGATTCTAATTCAGAAGGAACAAATATTTTAAAATAAAGAATATTTAAAAATAATGAATATTTTAAAATGGCGAAGAATGAATATTTTAAAATAACTAATATTTTAAAATAACTAATATTTTAAAATAATATTCAGTAATGGATCAAAATATGATTTTGATGTCCAATTTGGGATGGACACGGAAAATTTTAAATATATAAAGTCGTGATGATTAGATTAACGCCATTTTGATGTGAACGACATTTATATTGATTTTATTCATTTTTTTAATGAATATCGAAAAGGAAGTGATTTCAAAATCTAATTTTTTGAAAATATTATCATTTATATATTAATGATATGGAATATTCAATTTTGATTTAAAATTGAATATTAAGTTGAAATCGTTTTGAAAACGAATTTAAAACAATTTATATAATACGTTTTAAATCGAAATCGACGAAATATACATAATATATATATATATATATATATATATATATATATATATATTTAATGGCCTGAATAGAACGCGCCGCCCAGCGACCATTCGTGAATTTCGACCATTGATTCAAATTGACATTACGGGAGATCCGACCGTCGGATTCTCCTAAAACTAGAACCGTGGGTTCGTATCGAAAAGAGCTTTCCACCGAATATAAGAGATTTGAAATCTAACGGTTGGATTTGGAATTACGTCCAAATAAAATTTGGAAAAGGTCGCTGTAAGTGCAGTTCGATGACCGTTTATGTAAATCGACTGTGCGGGCCTTGATAAAATTATTAAAAATATTATCAATTTGTGTAAAATCATAATAAATGATTTGGATGAAAAATTCAACTTTTGTAAAGATAAAAATATATTTTTATCAAGATGAACTAGTTATGAACTAGAATTATAATCCAATGTTTTTTAAATAAATAAATTAGATTTGAAATGGTTTTAAAAATAACCAGAATTTCCAATATATGAATTGGAATGGATTTGAATCGAAATTATCTTTGGAATATTTCGATGTTGGATTTTGTGATTATACATATATGGTTATGGAAATTTGAAAGATATATTTATATCGTTATTTCCGATACCATATTTGTTGGTTGTAGAATTTGATATTGAATATAAGCCGATATATTTTCTATTCAGAGCCTTGTATTGAATATCAAATTGGATTTTGGGTTTGTCGTGAACAGTGTCTTAAATAACACTGTTCTTAAACCCAGTTAAGGAAAGAATAAATCTTTTTATTAAGATTTCGTGGAATTTTCCAATTAATTAATATTTAATTGGAATTGAATAAAAGAATTGGATTTTTGGGTTTGTCGTGAATAGTCTTAAATAACACTGTTCTTAAACCCCGTTTGAAAGGAATAAATCTTTTAATTAAGATTATTGAGTTTCCAGTTACATTTGGAAATTAGAATAAAATGGAATGTGAATCGGGTTTATCGTGAACTGTGTTTTTAACAATATTCGTTCGTTAACCCAATTTACAGTGAAATGTGATTTGGAACTTGTAAATCTTTTACTAAGATTTAAAGGAAATTTTCCAAAGTAAAGTTTTCCAATTTAATATAATAAATTGGAATGGAATGGATTCGATTTGATAAAAATCGAAGTGAGCTTCTGTGGAGGAAGACTGTTAATATATATGGAATTTAAAAGGCTTTGTCGTTATTCCATTTATATTATTAGTCCGATACAGAAATTGATATCGATTATATATATTGATCCATTTTCCGTGAAGGTTCCATAATTAATGGAATGTGATTTTGGGTTTATCGTGAACTGTGTTTTAAATGACATTAGTTCTTTAACCCAGTTAAAGATAAGATTAATTTCTTAACATTGAATAATCAGTAAGTAATGATTTTTGAGATTAAAACTGAATTAGAGTTTTAATGAATCTTTAATTAGATTGGAATGTGAATGGGATGATTAAATTAATCGAATTGTTGGAATGATCGAGAGTTGAGTATCACCAGTTTGCTCCAAGCGATAGTTAAATCTTTAATTAGATTTGAACGTGAAATGGTAATTAATTTTACTGATAACTCTGTGGTGCTAGATATGAAGTATTACCGGTTTTGCTTCATGCGATGAATAGGTTGGGATTGGGAAATATAATAAATGATTACTTCGGTATGGTGCACTAATCCCGACTAGTTTGGTTAAATCTTAATTTGGTTTGAATTGATATCCAATGGAAGATTAAAGAATAAATTAAAAGAATTTATCTTTGAAAAAATTAATTGGAACCATTCCCAAGGGATATGAATATTTAAATAAAAGAATATTCAGAATTGGTATGAGGCGTATGTTGTGTTTTTATAGCACTTGTTTATAAGATACGCGAGTTATTCAGAATGACCGGGTTTATCTCATTCTAAATAACTGATTCGACGATATATCAACGATGAAGACGGTGGTTGAAGTCCGGAGGTCTTCACATCGTTTGGATGATTACTGATGTCTTGATTAGGCTGTACACCCAAGACGAAGTAATAAGTGGTGATCATCCAGACGTACTTGGAGATCGACCGGATATGCGAGGACCTCTCTCTTATATTGTACATATGGGACGAGGAATAAGGTGCCTCCGGTTTCATTCAGACTTAGAACGAACTTTTAAATGGATTTGTTTCTGACATTGGATTTTATTCTGTGTTGATTGATCTCTATTAAATATATATCTGTTTGGTGGCGGAGAATTTATTCTCTTGCTTAACACCCTTCTCTGAGACGTACGAGCTCAGAGGTTGTATATCGATAGACGTCAGTCGCATGGCGTGAATTTCCTGTGTGGCATGCTGAGATGTAAATGATCAAGGCTTCTGTTGAAAACCAGAATCTTGTGGTTGATGATCAAAGCATTGCTTTAATATAGCATAGCTTTGTGTATACCGTTGATTTGCGAGCCTCACACCCCGGTGTGAACCAGAAACGGGAGAGGACCTCAGGGAGGACACACGTTTCTTTCTAGCTATGAGTGGTGTCATGGTATGGAGCCCAGACATTTTACTTATGTGGTTGATGGATAGCGAGGTACCTCGGATATATCGGTTACTACGGAGCCGATGGATATTGAGTCATCTGGCTCATTTATGCCCCATAGGGCGGGGAAGTATTGTTCAGGCATTTTAATCCACTTCGTGTGGACCGGCCCTGACGATCCAAAGGCTTAACTGAGTACTTGCCTGAGACATGGTAGGCTAGATTGTCTCGAAGCGGTAAGGACGATCCCTTGCCTTGCTTTACACACGGAAATCCAAGTTCCAATACGTGACATTGCGGTTTTATTTGTTGAGCCTAGTATTGGCGACATGATATATGGTACTCATGTCGTCTATGATTGATACATTTATATTTGAAGTTGTTTTATACACTATGCACTTATAATAATATCAAAATGATTTTTTTAAACGTACCAAGCATGTTTGGCTATTATAAGGGAAAACCCTATCCTCCGGCTTGCGTTGCATTGTGTGATGGGACCTAGGTCTTATAATAGCTTCATTTTTTCAAAAAGCATTGCGTTGTATATTTTATGCACTGGTATTCTTGGGAGGGAACCCGTTCCGTGTTATACGGCGTGGTCCCTTGATTTACTTTATTTTAAAAGTAAAGATTTATTAACTGTTTTAGTTCTCACACCAGTCACATGACTGACCTGGAGTTTATTATTTTAACCTGAACTCCGGGTGCCCCTATTTTCCAAGCAGGCAACAAGTAGTTGGGTTTCTGCAGATATTATATTCACAGGATCCTGGATTTACAGCTGGAACTATACTCGGAAAGATCTGTATCCGTGTATTCCTTTCAGTTGTGTTATGTATTATTTTTCCGCTGCACTGTAATTTTAAATCTCTGATATTTTTTTGATGTATAATATTTATTCATACTCTAGTATATTCTGTACTCTGATGTAAATTGTTGTAATAAGCAATGAAATGTTCTTCTGTTTGCGTTCTGATTTGTCATGTTCTCAACTCAATCCGGGCTTTTCTTTACAGGGAAGTTTGGGTCGTTACACCATGGATATCACTACAAATATATTAAAGGGTTAAATTACATCTAGATAATTCATAATTTTCATTCGATTTGAAATGTATCCAATAATCACTGTTATCATCTACTCTATTATAAGTTACTTTAGATAATATCAAAACACGAATATCCTCGAATAAAATTATAATGATTTCAGGTCTGAGGACGACTACATCACTGTCACTATGAGATTAATTTATGATACTGTTAATTGTATTCCATGTAGTTTTCTCATGGTGGGTCAACCCAATACGCTATTCTCCAATACGTATTCATGTTTTGACATTAATTTCACATATATTAACGATCAATGAGATGTGATCATCAATCAATTAACATACCAGTCTCAATGTTTTATTGTTTACCTATGTAAACAATAAAACTTGACTAGGGACATTTAAGAAATTATAATACTTAATATGTTATATAATCTTATGTTCGAGTCACTTACTTGAACTATATAAATCCGTATTATTATTCTAAGGACTTTTATTATGTTGATATTTATATTACGCAGTAAATATATAACAGAATATTCTATTCCAAATAAAATAATAACATCAAATGAAACACCCCACCTCCACTAAGGTCACTCACAAAGGGAATTCCTTAACTTTGGTGGAGCATTATAGGTAAAAGACACAGATAATTTACAAGACGGATATATATAAGCAACGGAAAAATTAACTTTATTTCAAACGTGGTTCATAACGAAACATTACAGCAAACTGTTTCAAACCAACTTCCAAATCACTACATCAAAATCTCTGTCTTGATTATTACATAAAGAAGCATAAAACACAATAAAACTGCATAAATCCCCAAGTAGTAGTGTGTCCAAAGCCATAGCCAAAGGTAAGAGGTTCCAAGCTATACATCACAGAGTCTTCAAGCTAGGAAAGATGAACGGTCCAAATTAAGCTAAGCTATTCCCTCCTTAGGTACCTGAGGGGAGGGGGAAATGGAAGAAAAGAGAGCGAAAGAAAAAGGGTCAGACATATGTCTGGTAAGTCCAGTGATTATTCAACATGTAAACTGATAAGAGAACAATGACTTGAATAAGCTGGACACAGGACAATAATAAGGAAATAAGGTAACATAGGATAAGGTAAGATAATCAGGGCAAGATAAACTAATCATACTATCGCACTCATGTCCACATTCTCTGCACCTTCTAGATATTTCAACCATTATCATGAGTTCAAATCCAGTGATCCCTTTTCATTGATCGGCTCCTACTCGCACGCGTTTACCATTTGTGTCATACGGCCCCGCTGGATTGTAGATACCCGTGCTAGTCCCACCATGGGGTGTATCAAATCCTATGATGGCAACCCGACACGATTCAAGATGCACAGTGTATAACTACTGATACCCAGTGCCTACTTTTTCCACTCCGGAGTATGTGCACGCCCGTACTCCGTCGGAACCTACACTTACGCACCAACCGCCGTCGTTTTGACCGCTTATAATCAGCCTAGTAATCGTGCCCAACCCTGCCTAGTTCAGGGTACCATGATACATCTATGTGGGTTACTGCTGAAATGGGTCCCCGTTACTAGGTTTTCCTAGTCAATATGTTAAATAGGTTAAGTGTCCAAGTTAACCTAACCCCACCCATCAGTTTAGTTAACATGTTGCATTGGTTAAGTGTTTCCTTAATTAACTTAACCCTACCATTCCTGACTTAGCTTTAATTCATTTATTAAAGCACCAACCACTCACAATAGATAGGTATTGTTGCGGTTACTAGATGTGCCGGTCGGGTCCGGGGAGTTTTACAACGCAACTCAGTCTAACCTTGGGTTCCTTTGGGCTCGATGCACTAACCTCCCACATTAGATATATATTGTTACAGTTGCTGGATGTGCCGGGTGGTTCCAGGCAGTCTTACACCGTAACTCAATCTAACCTCGAGTTAGGCATATTCATCTTTTCTAAATTTACATATTTACTTCTTTATATTTATATGTAAATTATTGTCATTCAAGTCAAGCCCCACTTTCCTTTTTAAATCAAGTTCATAATTTTAGGTATAAAAATTTATACCACTTTATGCCATAAAACATTTGCATGTTCACGAGCCAAATATGCCAATTATATATATATATATATATATATATATATATATATAATTTCATATTTTTCCCCAACGTTACCCCCGTTAATTGTTCGCATAAATCACGTAAAAATGCTAGGTTCGATACATAGCCTAACTTATATACAAAAGGGGAAAAGGAGGAACATGTAATAATTCCATCATCATAAAAATATGGATCTAATTACACAAGTGTCATATGAATATGGCATAGAACAATATACATTTAATTATGAACTTGCAAATTTAGATCTACTCAACATGAATCATGAAATAGGGGTTTTACATAGAACTACATAAACTTAACATTAGGTGTGTAATTGTGAACTTCGCAAATTAGTTGGATCTAATATAACATGAACCTAATCATATTAGCATGTAGTTTTGGGTCATATATGTGAACATGGTTGAACTTGCATAAAATTCCCAAATTGACATACAACATATAGATGTCATTACCAAATCATGCGACATAAAATGTCATCGCCCAATTATACAACATAGTATGTCATCACCAATTTACACAATATGATATCCATCGCCAAATTATACAATATGGAATGTCATCGCCAAATTACACAATATGATATCCATCGCCAAATTATACAATATGGTATGTCATCACCAAATTACACAATATGATATTCCATCGCCAAATTATAATATGTTATTGCCAGTTTATGTCATCGCCAAAATATACAACAAAATATGTCATTGACGAATTATACAACATATGGATCTATTTCAAAGCATTTAACAATTATCATTATATTACATACAACATGATCACAAACATGATAAGAGTCTTGGTCTTAATCAATTCAGTTTTAACAGAAAGGATAGGCATAGATTTACATTAGGCGATGTTCTACATCCAGTTATTTAGTCACAATTCTAATATCGTTTAGGTCTAAATGATAACTGGACTTACAAAAAGGAGGCTAGTCTTGAGTTCTGGGATCTGTATTCTGAATTTGAATAGCTCTCCTTTTTTGTGGACGTTGAATTCTCTTAATTGAATTAGATTTGATTTGCAATTCCTACTTGCTTTCTAGTTGAATGAGAATGGCGGCTACTCTAGGTTGAGTGTTGACAGCATGACGGTCTTAGGAATATTTTAGTGTGGCTTTAGGGTTTAGATTTAGGTTGCTTATATAGAAGTTTGATTTAATAGGAGCCGTCAGATTAACCTAGAGAAAGTCAAAGCCATTCAAACCTAAGAGAACCAACTAGAACGTGCCACGCAATCCCTAATGACACAGAAATTCATCACAGGAAAAAACATGTCAGATTTCAGATCTGACCCGAGGGAGAGGTCGACCCCCAGGTCGACCTGTATGGGGAGAGGTCGACCCCCTGGTCGGCCTCCTATCGACCTGGCCTTGGGCGGGAAATTTCCCGCCCAGCCCACTTCTGCTTCTGATTTTGAATTTTGAATTTTCTGAACTATATTCTGAGCTGTTTATTTTTAATTCTTGAATTTTCTGAAGGTCATAACTCCTTCATACGGATTCCGATTTATGCAAACTCGGACTCTGTCTCAAGAAGAATTCCGAGATAAACGCAATGACGTAACCCGTTTCGCTTAATTCTCACATTTGAAAATGATTATTCTTTAATTCGTTACTTTAATGTTTACAGAAAATACGGGGTGTTACATTCTCCCCTCCTTAAAGGATTTCATCCCCGAAATCTTCAAGTCAAGAAGAACGTATATCCTACCATCCAATCATCCATCTACTCGACCATCAAACACAGGTGTGCATTGTCCTTAAAAGACTTCTAATGCTTCATGATCATATGCATAGTGTGTGTACACGTCCTTATCTAATGCAAAATCAGGCGGTCTACTGATTCAGTTGACCTCCTTAATGAAAGTCATGTGGGTGCCATGAGTCCATTATGTATGTAATCATCCCTAATCATACTTTCTACATGAGTTCACAATCATTCATACAAATGAAACGTCCATACGATAACACATCATGTTTCAATCATATACAAGTACATATATGCATATGCAATACGAAAGTGACTGAGCCGATCTAACACCTAATGTGTGTGTTTATGCATCCACGAGCAACCACTTGCAACCATCAATCATAACATGTTTCAAATACATGTTTACATCCATTGGTTTCTACCTAAGGATCGAGGATAACACTGAGGAAAAATACTAAAAAGATAGATACGAGCATGAACAACTTAAGGAAAAAGAGATCAAAGATGTACCCTCAAAAAGAAAAGGGTAGGCTGCGCGTATCTTGGCCTCAGTCTCCCAAGTCGCGTCTTCCTCAGCTTCACTCCATTGAAATTTAACAAGTTTGACTTCGCGGTTGCGTAGCTTTTTGACTTCTGTACCCAAGATACGAGTTGGAACCCTTCTCACAGTCGCCTCTCGTTCTACTTCTACTTCCTCTAATATGCTTGGTTCCACCACTTCCGCAAACTCGTGTAGGCACTTTCGTAGGTGAGAAACATGAAAGACATTATGAACTCAAGCCAATCTTTCAGGCAGCTCTACTCTGTAGGCCATCTTCCCAATCTTTTCAATGATAGGAAACGGCCCTACAAATCTTGGTGCCAACTTTCCTGCGGATCCGAAGCGAACGACATTCCTCAAAGGAGATACTTTAAGGAAAACCCTGTCCCCAACCTCAAACTCAAGGTTGGTCCTTCTTTTATCTGCGTAGGACTTCTGTCTATCTTAGGCAATCTTCATTCTTCTTTGTATCAAGTCCACTTTCTCTGAAGTCTCTCTAATCATATCTGGTCCAAGTATGAGCTTGTCTGTAGCCTCCTACCAACAAGTTGGCGATCGGCATGGTCTTCCATATAAAGCTTTGAAGGGTGCCATGCCTATGGTGGCTTGGTAGCTATTGTTGTAGGCAAATTTTACCAAAGGAAGATGATCTTCCCATGTTCCTCCAAAGTCAAGAATGCATAGTCTCAAGAGGTCTTCTAATACCTTGTTCACCCTTTCCGTATGACCGTCGGTTTGAGGGTGACAGGTCGTGCTTAAGCATAGCTGTGTGCCTACAACCTCTTGCAAGCTCTTCCAAAACTCGCTCGTAAAGATAGTATCTCGGTCGCTCACAATGTTGGAGAGTATTCCATGGAGTCGAACTATCTCTTTAAGGTAAATGGATGCTAAAGATGAGGCAGTCCTTCTGCTCTTAATGTGTACAAAGTGAGCGCTTTTTGTGAGCCTGTCCACTATTACCCAAATGCTGGTATTGCCCCTTCTTAATCTAGGAAGCCCATCAATAAAGTCCATTGAAATGCTATCCCATTTCCACTATGGGACCTCTAGAGGATGAAGCAAACCACTAGGATTCTTTTGCTCCGCCTTGACTTGCTGGCATATCAAACACTTAGCGATGAATTCAGCTACATCCCTCTTCATGCCATTCCAAAAGAAAACTCTTTTTACGTCTTTATACATTTTGTCACCACTTGGGTGTATGGTCAATTTGGAATGGTGCGCCTCTTCGAGAACCTTCTTCACCAAATCCCTTGCTTGTGGGACGCATAGCCTTCCATCCCGCCTCAACCATCCCTTATCATTGATGGAGTATCTATTGAGGTGACAAGAAGTCTCACCCCTAATTAGCTTGTCCATCACATCAACTAGCTGAGGGTCTTCACGTTGTGCGGTTCCTATTGAGTCCAAAAGAGTAGGCCGCACTTCTAGTGATGCTAACAAACCAGTCACATGATCGATGGAGGGTCTAAAGTCAAAATTGGCTATGTACTCCAAGCTCTGCCTTTCAACAAAGAGAGGGCTTAAGGTCAGCTTCTTTCTACTCAAGGTGTCTGCTACTACATTGCCCTTGCCAGGGGTATAGGAAATCTCGAAATCGTAGGATTCCAAGAATTCCATCCACCTTTGTTGCCTCAAGTTAAGATCTTTCTGCGAGAAAAGGTACTTCAATGGTCATTATATAATTCAAACTCCTCACCTAGGAGGTAATGGCGCCAAGACTTAAGCGCAAAGATGATGGCAGCCAACTCTAGATTGTGGGTTGGGTAGTTTTTCTCATGTACTTTCAACTGTCTGCCTCCATAAGCTACTACCTTCCCTTCTTGCATCAAGACAGCACCTAGTCCCGTACCACATGCATTTGTGTATATGGTAAACATCTTGCTCCCATCCGGGAATGTCAGAACTGGGGCTGTTGGTAGAGCTCTCTTTAATCGTTGGAAAGCAATATCGCAATCCAAATCCCAATTGAGAGTTAGGTTCTTCTTCGTCAACTTTGTAAGGGGAGCTGAGATTTTTGCAAAGTCTTTGATGAACTTTCGGTAAAAGCCCGCTAGCCCGAGGAAGCTTCGGACTTCGGTCGCATTCCGTGGAACCTTCCAATCTTGCACCGCAACTACTTTTGCGGGGTCCACAGCTAACCCTTCCTTGGATACCACATGTCCAAGAAATCTTACTTCCTCTCTCCAGAAGTGGCATTTAGAGAATTTGGCTTTCAACTGATGTGCTCGAAGGGTATCCATGACTTTTTTAAATGCTGAGCATGCTCTTCCTCACTCTTTGAGAAAATAAAAATGTCATCTACGAAGACCACCACAAACTTATTGAGGAACTCCCTGAACACCCTGCTCATCAAATCAATGAAGTAAGCGGGTGCGTTTGTCAGGCCGAAAGGCATGACAAGCCACTCGAAGGAACCATCCGGAGTTCTGAATGCGGTCTTATCAATGCTGTCTTCAGCCACTCTCAGCTGATGGAGCCCGGTAGCTAAATCTAGTTGGGAGAAAACCGATGCACCTACAAGCTGATCGAATAAGTCATCTATTCTTGGAAGTGGGTGCCTATTCTTCTTGGTTAGCTTGTTTAGCTCCCTATAGTCAACGCATAGGCGAAGCGAACCGCCCGCTTTAGTTGCGAACACTACTGGAGCACCCCATTCATAAATACTCCGCCTTATAAACCCTTTCTCAAGTAACTCTTTAACTTGCTTGCTGAGTTCTTTCCTCTCCCTTTGAGCCATGTGTATGACGGGTAAAGCAATGGGTTTTGCATTATCAACGAGGTATATGCGGAAGTCTATCTCCCGCTTCGAAGGTAACCCTTTAACCTCTTCAAAGACATCCGAGTATTCACGGAATACTCTAATAGACTCCAAATTCTCAATAGACGCATCAAGAGATTCTAGATAGCTAAGCATAACATAGTTCATGGGATTACAAGAAATTTCGAGAGTGTTACCGAGGCGAGTCATGAGTCTAACCACTCTCCTTTCACAATCGAGGATGGCACCATTACTGGATAACCAATCCATGCCTAGAATCAACCCATAGCCCGTGAAGCCCAAAACATAGGCATTGCATCTAAACCCCACACTTAGCATAGAAATTTCCAAATCCAAAAAAATCATTGACAAATAAGTTAAGCCCCCAATTGGATTTGAAACAACCAAGGGATCCTCTACTAAACTGGTGCCTAGGTGTAGAGATTCAACTAAAGCAGTAGATATAAAAGAGTGCGATGCGCCAGAATCAAAGAGTGTACGAACATGATGATCAAAATGATAAACTAAACTCTCAAAAAAAACATTTCTACCTCGTTCTTGCGGAGGTGCCGTGAGAGTCTGAACCTTCCCTCCAGAAATAGATCCAACTCTCTGCCCTTGCCCTTGCTTTCTTGGGCAGTCCCTAGCCATGTGTCCTGCCTCGCCACAATGGAAACAGCCACCCATCTTTCTTTTCTTCTTCCTGCAGTCCTTAACCAGATGTCCATGAATGCCACAAAAATTACACTTCCTCTTGTCACGGGATTTGTTGTTCTTCCCGCCCTTCTTGGAATCTGTCTTCTTGCTCTGTGATCCTTCCCCTTTCTTATCCTGAGATGCTTCCACTTTTGTCTCTTTCTTGCCAACCTTATCTTCTTCTTGTAACAGTTCCATGTCCACCAGTCTCTCATAAGTCACACCCATAGGTATATGGGACGTAGCTACGCTGTGCAGTGGCTCATTCAACCCTTTAACAAAGCAGAATGCCTTCTTATTTGCAGTGTTCACTAACTCTAATTCGAACCTAGCCAGCTAATTGAATTGGTAACATATTCCTTGACCGACATACTTTCCTGTTTGAGAGCTAAGAACTTCTCCATCTATAGGCTTCGTTCAGCTTGTGAGAGGAATTTCATTTCAAACCTCATTCTGAAATCCATCCAAGTTTCAACTGGTCTTTCAGCATTAGTAACTTCCCACCAATAGGAAGCTTTGTCTTTGAGCAACCACACGGCCAACTGTATCTTCTGTCTATCATCCACTTCGAGGATATCAAATAAATCCTTAGTTTCTTTGAGCCAGTTTCTTGCTTCCACGAAGGATTCATTTCCATTAAAGTTCTTTCCACCCATGGCTCGAAAGTCCCTACATATTTTTGAGAAAGCATTTGCACGAGGAGGAGGAGGAGGAGGAACCGCAGTAGCTGGGGGAGGAGGAACGTTTGCTGGGCCTACGACATTAGCCCTAGCCTCTAGGTACCTTCTGAACCAGCGAGGTACCGGCACGCCCTATTGAAGGTTAAGATCTCCAGACATGCTGAAACAAAAAAGGAAAGATTCAAAACAAAGGATAGAAAGATAATGCATATGGCTTTGGGGGATTATGCCTTTTTAAACTAAAAACACTTTTTCCTGAAATTTGCTTCTTTAAATTTCTTTTTGAAAAACAGTTTTCAAAATTTTATCTGATCTGGTAAACCTTTGCTCTGATACCAAGTGAAACACCCCACCTCCGTTAAAGTCACTCACAAGGGGAATGCCTTAACTTTGGTGGAGAATTATAGGTAAAAGACACAAATAATTTACAAGACAGATATATATAAGCAGCGGAAAAACTAACTTTATTTCAAACATGGTTCATAACGAAACATTACAGCAAACTGTTTCAAACCAACTTCCAAATCACTACATCAAAATCTCTGTCTTGATTACTACATAAAGAAGCATAAAACACAATAAAACTGCATAAATCCCCAAGTAGTAGTGTGTCCAAAGCCATAGCCAAAGGTAAGAGGTTCCAAGCTATACATCACAGAGTCTTCAAGCTTGGAAAGATGAACGGTCCAAATTAAGTTGATCTATTCCTTCCCTAGGTACCTAAGGGGGGAACGGAAGAAAAGAGAGCGAAAGAAAAAGGGTCAGACTTAAGTCTAGTAAGTCCAGTGATTATTCAGCATGTAAACTGATAAGAGAACCATGACTTGAATAAGCCGGACACAGGACAATAATAAGGAAATAAGGTAACATAGGATAAGGTAAGATAAACAGGGCAAGATAAACAAGGCAAGATAAACTAATCATACTATCGCACTCATGTCCACATGCTCTGCACCTACTAGATATTTCAACCATCATCATGAGTTCAAATCCAGTGATCCCTTTTCATTGATCGGCTCCTACTCGCATGCGTTTACCATTTGTGTCATACGGCCCCGCTCGATTGTAGATACCTGTGTTGGTCCCACCATGGGGTGTATCAAATCCTATGGTGGCAACCCGACACGATTCAAGATGCACAGTGTATAACTACCGATGCTCAGTGCCTTCTTTTTCCACTCCGGAGCATGTGCACGCCCGTACTCCGTCGGAACCTACACTGATGCACCAACCGCCGTCATTTTAACCGCTTATAATCAACCCAGTAATCATGCCCCACCCTGCCTAGTTCAGGGTACCATGATACATCTATGTGGGTTACTGCTGAAATTGGTCTCCGTTACAAGGGTTTCCTAGTCAACATGTTAAATTGGTTAAGTGTCCAAGTTAACCTAACCCCGCCCATCAGTTTAGTTAACATGTTGCATTGGTTAAGTGTGGCCTTAATTAACTTAACCCTACCTGTAATGACCCTAAAATCCGGTCCAATTTGAGCTGATAAAAAACACAAGTCCAACCCCAAATTTAACTGAAAATCTGGAAATTAATGGAAAGAAAACAGAGGGTGAGGAAAGATAAGATAGAAACTTAGAATAGAAGAAGAAGAACACAACATCAGAGTAACACGAACTTCACAGCAGAATGAATAACATATAATATATATAACATAACTTGAAATATACATCTGTACTTGAATATACATCATTATCAAAGTATAACACTTACAATACAGCGGAAATAAATATAGCTATATAATCCTGAAGCCTCCTGCTCCAAGCTCTTCCAGTATATCTGTAAATCCCGACTACTTGACTGCCCGTACAAATTTAGGCACCCAAGAGTTTAGGGAAAACAAAACAAAATAAACTCCGGGTCAGTCATGGGACTGGTATGAGTAAAACAGTTTAAAACAGTTTAAGCCATTAAACAATATCTCATAAGACCATGCCGTATAACGGAACGGGTTTTCCCCTTATGAGAATCCAAATTATCTTTATATCAAAATCCTTTTGATATTATAATAATGTCTATTAACCACAATATAATAATAATATAGCAGAAACGCTTTCATCTCACGTTCTACATATATAGTATACAATCAAAACCGCAAGGACGTATTGGGTAATGGATTTCCAACTATGACAAGGTATGGAACCACCTTTCGCTAGTGTACCTCTAGAAAGGAATACACTGGGTTCAACAAGAACATCTTGCAACCCGGCCACACAAGACCGACCACTCATTTCGCTTGAGTGTATCGAATGTATATCACCAACGGTTGGGATCAGCAACCGTTTACCGAATGGGACAGCATCAACAATGGATTTTTTGAAATAAAAGAAACTCTAGATCAGGTGATTATACACCCTACTTCGGTGCGACCGACTTAGCCATGCTGCCTGCCCGATTTCTGTCATTTACCGGTTGATGAGGCTTGAGGTTACGCTCATCATCACATCAGATTCACTTCGAATGTCACATAGTCAGATCCATTAAATCACCAATTGACGTCCTCAACCTTCATTATGTGTTATCTAAAAGAAGTTTTCCTTCTCCGCTTCCACTCTTGGCACGGTTGGAGAAATCAATATACGTGATCGTCAGAAAATACTCTGTCAGACATCCGTCCATACAAGTCATCCAGGAACAGGATGAACCGAAGGCACTATTCAATACATCCATCTTAGACACTGTTATCTAAGACTTATACAATAGCCCTTGCACTTTACTCCGTCTTCAATTATCTTTGGCATATATGATTCGCAACGCTTATGCCAATACAGAGTGGTTCTTTGGATAATAATCCAACCGGTCTCTCCATATTAACAACGTTAAAATGGTCAAAACTTCGATAGTCTGTTATTTAACTATCAAAGAGAAACAGGTGTGCAAACAATGATATTATTTCCAGGTGGAAATTCTATCAAATCAACCATCATTTAACATTTATCTCCTTAGTTCATTTTTCATCTCCTGTTTCCCTATATTCAACATTTCTTATTTTCTAAATTTAGAAAATATATGTTATTACAAATGGAAAATATTTCCATTTCTTGTTTTCTATATCAGAAAACATTTCTGGTTCTTAGTTGGAAAACATTTCCAAAACTCCTTCATTGGACTTAGAAAGATGTTTAAACAAACCGTCGCGATGCCAACTCAAACCAGTACGCTTATTAACTAAATTCTTTTAACCCACCTTCACTATCGAACCTTAACCATTCCTTAGTTAAAAATGAAGTCAATCAAGTTGGGGTAATACTACCTCTCAGACCTTAACTGAACAACGTTTCTAACCTTGAAATAGACAAAGTTCACCTTTCAATTCTTTAACAAACTTCCTTACGTAACTCTCTTTCGAATCATCTCTATTCGATAATTCTTTCTTTCGAATAAGGTATATTCGATAACTCTATTCAGTTTACTCTATTGGACTAACGCTATTGGATTAACTCTATTTGATTTAACTCTAGTCGATAACTCCTTTAACCCTATTCGAATAAACCAAATTCGATTAACTCCTTTAACTCCATTTCGAATCACTAATATTCGATAACTCTATTTAACTCTATTTCGAATCACTAATATTCGATAAATCTATTTAACTCTTATTCGAATAACTAATATTCGATTAACTCAATTGATTCTATTCGAATAAACTATATTCAATCAACTCCTTTATTTTAACTCTAATCGATTAACTCCATCGAATAACTAAATTCGATAACTCCTTCGAATAACCAATATCCTATAACTCACTTCGATTAAACAAATCGATAACTCTTTCGATTAACTAATAATCGATAACTCCTTTCGATTAACTAATAATCGATAACTCTTTTCGATTAACTAATAATCGATAACTCCTTTCCTTTAGCTCTATTCGAATAAACTAATATTCGATAAACTCCATTTGAATAACTCTAGCTCGATTTAACTCTATCGATTTACTCTAATGGTTTTACTCTAACTGGTTAACTCTTATTCGAATAACTAATATTCGATTAACTCTATTCAACTAACTCGACTCGACTAACCCCTTTCGAATAACTAATTCGATTTACTAACTTTCGAATACCGTATTCGATTTAACTCCTTTCGAATACCGTATTCGATTTAACTCCTTTCGAATAACTAATTTCGATTTAACTCCTTTCGAATACCATATTTGATTTAACTCCTTTCGAATAACTAAATTCGATTTAACTCCTTTCGAATACCATATTCGATTTAACTCCTTTCGAATACCATATTCGATTTAACTCCTTTCGAATAACTAAATTCGATTTTACTCCTTTATTCGCTTTATAAAGATTTCCTTTTTAACAACGTTTATTCATTTTTTAAAGATTTACTTTTAGTAACGGTTCTCCACTTTAAAATGATTTCCTTCTTATAACAGTTTCCTTTTTATAACGTTTATTCATTTTCTCAATATCTCCTATTTATTAATATTCCAATTTATAAATATTTCTTATTTATAAATATTCCATTTATAAATATTTTATTTTCAAACATCACTTTGAAAATATTCCCTTATCAACATTTCGGTATGTTATGGTATTCAACATATCAAATCATGATGATCAGTATCGTCCAAACACATATAATCGACAACAGATTATATATCACATCATATATCACAATATATGAAAAACAGTAAAATGAATGTTGAGGAATCCAGTTGGGTTCCTCCAACCTGTTTCCCTGCAACCACAGATGTTACACAATAAAATCAACATCACTTTCAGTTCCATATGATATATTCTGTTAAACAGAATCAATATAGAAATTCACTAACTGACTAGCAGTTCAATCAAACAGTCAACACACAGTCAATCATTCAATATTTAACAGTTCTAAAAATACAACATGAAATTATAAACTGTTCAGAGTTAGTGAGATTTACTCACTTTGGTAGTTCATCGTTAAAGAACGATAAACTGTTTGTTTGATTTGAATCAAACAATTTATTTCGCCATAAATTCAAACGAGCTCCACTCCACTCTCAGTCGGTACCATTGGGTAGTGTCCGTCCATACGATCCTGTCGGATCTTGGTTTGTTAAATTCTGATAAAGTATGGTTGAGATATTTAACATACAAGTTTTGACTACATTTATTAATTAAATAAAAGTTAAATAAATTTCCTTTTTGGGCCCAACCTTATTCTTAGCGTCCCACTTCCCACACAAAAGGCCCTCCACCTTGAAATGCTTCTTCCCGAATACTTCCCACTCCAGGAACGAGAAACATAGCCAAGTTCGAATCCTTCAACTCCCCCAAATCTCCTTCCAAGAACCACCGAATCACGCCTAACCCCATCAACCGTTTCTCTCTTCAAACTCCACTCCTCCATCCTACTTTCTTTGTACTCGCACACTAGACGGAACCCGTCATTCTCAGTTTTCCACGCATGCCTAGGTTGAAGGTGCGACATCAATCTCAACCAAAACCACCTAGATTTTTAGCGTAGGTGCGGTTTCTCCCATTAAACCCAAATGTGAACTCGATTTGGTGGTTACTACTTCCTTTTTCTCGAATTTGGTAAACCTACATTCGCTGTTCAATTGAGAAGCACCCTCAACAGAAATCGCACCCAATACTATGTATATAGTGTAGAATCCCTTTCGAAAAGAAAGACAATGGATCCAAGATTGGGTTTTTACATCAAATACTTGATTTTAAATTTGATTTTGAAGTGGAAGTTTTATTCGTTTGGAAGAAGAGGTGGCGGCCGATTTTCTTGTTTGGATTAGGTCTTAAGAGAGGGAGAAGTCTGGCTATTTATAGAACATAAAATTTTAGATATTTATGTTTAGATATTTTTAGATATTTTCATCATTTAATATTCGTCTTGCCTTCTAAAATTCTCCCGAACACACACGATATCCAAAAATCACCAAACTGGACATACTACTAGAGTTTGACATTACAGACCCAACAAAACTGGTTTCGTCGAATTCCGACTCCGTTTGCTCACACAGCGTATTTTTAACCGTCAAAATATCGACTGTTTTTCACTCTAAAAATCCGTACGGTCACACAGTGACTCTAAAAATCACGAAACTGGAAATCTAACAACTATTTGACATTGCGGATCCATCAAAATTAGTTTCGTCGAATTCCGACTTCATTTGCAAAAGTGGCTATTTTTAAAGCGCTGAATGACCCATTTAAATATATAAATATATTTAAATATAAATAAATTAAATATAAATAAATTTATATTATCGTATATACTCACAGTGGAATACCATATAGCTCTATTGGGATTTATAACTTGATATTTCAAATCCCGATTAAATCGATATTCGATTTAAAATGAAATTCCTTTTTAAAAATATAAATAATTCCTTTATAAATAATAAAGGAATTCTACAGCGACTTTTCTAAAATTTGATTTGGACGTAAATCAAAATCTAACGACGAAATCCCGATTTTCCTCTTCCACTAGAAATATATACGCCACCAGCTCCACACGTTTCTTGTTTCACAGAAATCCGGCTTAAAACGAATCCTGTACATTCAGTTGAAGTTCAAATCGCCAAATCGCGAACCGCAGCACCATTTCAAGCTCGATTTTAATTATAATATAATTATACGTTCAAACTGTCGTTATTTAAATATATTCGTTATTCTAATTCAATTCCAAGCTGAATTAAATATCACAGATGATCCGGTTCACACCATATCGTCATTTCATCCAATTCTGATTATTTCAGAATTAAATATATTATTTAATTATTATTTTAATTAAATATTCACCATTATTTAATTCCACGACCATTTAAATTCACTATATCACTATTTATATAATTAAATAAATTAATTATAATACCTCTGCCAATGCGGGTCATTACAATCTTCCCCACTTAAAATAATTTCGTCCTCAAAATTGCTAAGGTAGAGAACGACCCTATTGACTGGTTAGAACATATTTGTTCACTTCTTAACTTCAGTTTCAAGTGAACCAATTTAATTTCAATTAAATTATTCATTAATTCTCATCAACGAAAATTTTCAAAAATCCTGAAAATTTTCTAACGCCTTAACTCTTCGAAAAATTTCGCCAGCACCTCCTTTGTACTGGTCAATGCGTCAAACTCCAACTTGCCTCTCTGGGCTACCTCCAACCCAAAAGAAAATCAAACAGCCAAGCGGCTTGCCAATTCGGCTCATAAATCTTATATCCAATAGAAATATAAACTTGTACCTTTTGTCGGCATATCAACTCTATCACTTCCATATGCTATCAACTCAGCATATACCAATGTTATCCCAATCAAATTCCAATCTACTTTTATCCACAACACCACCATTCGCTTATATCCGAGCCAAATACCATTTTAACTCGAGCTTCTTCTCGATTCCCAACTCTTAACTTGATTATCACATTACACTTCAAATTTGAATCTCACAATCCAATTTGTCTTGATATCATTCTAATTCAATCTCAGTTACCACTTTACTGGCTTTACTTTAATTCAAATTTGCTTTCACAAATTTCTGTTAAATTTGTTTTTAATTCAAACAGTCTTTCCCTGGGAGTTTTTAAATAGTTTACTCTTTTCAAAAATCAAATTTTCCTTTTGAACATGTCATTGAGCCCTTAATTAATATTCCATTAGTTAAATCACTTCTCTATTTCCTTATCAATATTTGTTAACCAAATATTTTCAATAACCGTATTGGCCTTTTATGTTATTTGGAAAACATTTCCGAATATCGCCTTCCTTTATTTTCTAAACTTTAGAAAATATATGTTATTTATAATTGGAAAATATTCCAATTACTTATCTCTTTTCCGATCTCGTTTATTTCTATACTTAGGAAATATTCTTTATTATATTTCCAAGCTTACACTTATTTGGGTTAAAACGGATGTTGTGTAAAACATCATTACGACAACCCAAATACTATATTCAACTAACTCTTATTCAACATTGATCTTCGAGCCTGAAATCTTACTATTTATTTGTTAATAATGAAATCAATCAAGTTGGGTTATAACTACCTCTCAGACCTTGACTGAATAACATTTATAACGTCAAAACAGATATGACTACTTACTCGAATAATCAATACCATACAACTACTTATTCACTTTTAAACACGTATACGCTTCCTCTTTCTATTCTTACTAGATTTTATTCTTAGTCTTCCTTTTTGATTTTACTATTCTATTTCTAAGTTCGTTTCCTTATCGACTTCTATATATATATATATATCGATACGTTGATTTCTAACTATCAAATTATCTTAAAAATATTCTAACTCCTTAAATTCCCAGAAAAAATCGCCATAACCTCCTTTGTACCAGGAGCATCGGGATATTTCAAATAGCCTCCCATGGCCCTCACCAATCCACAAGAAAAAGAAAAAGCCAAGCGGCTAGCTGGTACGGCGCATAAAATCTCATATATGAATTAAATACATACATTTTCGTCGAGCATTCTATTTATATACCTTCATATCTTATCCATATCTATCTCATGTATATTTACCTTCCCAATCTATTTTAACTATACCTGATCGTTTTAACTCAATTCGTTAATTAATTTATTAATTAACTCTTTAGTCCATTTCACTTTTATATTTGAACATGGCATGTTCAAATATATTTTAACTTGCTTATTAACTAATTTGAATCCAAATTTCAAATTTAAGTTCTATATTCAATTTTGAATATCCATTTACAAATCCAGTTCACCTTTCAAAGTTCAACTTCAAATTCAAAACTCGATTAAATAATTCCTCTTCGACTTAGTTAATTCTATTCAATTTCTATTCAAATTTTATATCTTATTATTCAAATCTATATATCAAATTCTATTATTCAAATTCTATATACCAAATTCTATTATTATAAACCCCATTTTGAAATTCAACACAACTTGTCTTTCCCAAAAAAATTCAAAACAGTATCTTTGGTAGTAATTCATCACTTACAACTCGAAAATGAATACTGATGATGCAGTTGTCATCATCAGAATCTATTTTCCAGCGATCGAAGTGAGTTCAATACTATAAAACCATTTCTAACATTTCAACTTTGAAATTCATTTCAAAATATAATTCACACTGCTTGTAAAACAATTTAAAATCCCCCAGGATCTTAAATTTTCCTTATGTTTAATCCAATTCCATTTACAAACACTTACCCAATTTTCCAGAGTTTGAAATTTCAATCCTGATTTATTTTTAGATTTAACTCATCTGATTTCACGTATTTCACTTATATGAATTCTGTTTGGTTATTTACATAAACATCTTACTTTATAATCTTTACTCGATTATAATAACAACCAATATATCCAATATATTATAATTTTGATATATATATCTTCTCTATATCAAGATATACCTCGGGTAAACTTATTTTAATTTACCCTCTTTTCAAAACATATCGTGTCGACCCATCGTATTTGAGTGTTTATAAACTCCTACCGATACAGCAGATCAAACTGATCGACCAGAACTCATAAACAACTGAACCAATAAATCACCATAATATAAAACAATTTTTATATCAATAACAAATACGTTCACTCGTATATATACACTCAACTCAATCTAGGGTATTACTAACCCTATCTCTACTGAGTCACACCACAGAGCCAAGGTAATTCACTTAACCTTTGCTCCGATACCAACTGTAATGACCCGAAAATCTGGTCCAATTTGAGCTGACCAAAAACACAAGTCCAACCCCAAATTAAAATGAAAATCAGGAAATTAATAGAAAGAAAACAGAGGGTGAGGAAAGATAAGATAGAAACTTAGAATAGAAGAAGAAGAAGAACACAACATCAGAGTAACACGAACTTCACAGCGGAACGAATAACATATAATATATATAACATAACTTGAAATAAACATCTGTAGTTGAATATACATCATTATCAAAGTACAACACTAACAATACAGCGGAAATAACTATAGCTATATAATACTGAAGCCTCCTTCTCCAAGCTCTTCCAGTATATCTGTAAATCCCGACTACTTGACTGCCCGTACAAATTTAGGCACCGAAGAGTTTAGGGAAAACAAAACAAAATAAACTCCGGGTCATTCATGGGACTGCTATGAGTAAAACAGTTTAAAACAGTTTAAGCCATTAAACGATATCTTATAAGACCACGCTGTATAACGGAACGGGTTTTTCCCTTATGAGAATCCAAATTATCTTTATATCAAAATCCTTTTGATATTATAATAATGTCTATTAACCACAATATAATAATCATATAGCAGAAACACTTTCATCTCACGTTCTACATATATAGTATACAATCAAAACCGCAAGGACGTATTGGGTAATGGATTTCCAACTATGAAAAGGTATGGAACCACCTTTCGCTAGTGTACCTCTAGAAAGGAATACACTGGGTTCAACAAGAACATCTTGCAACCCGGCCACACATGACCGACCACTCATTTCGCTTGAGTGTATCGAATGTATATAACCAACGGTTGGGATCAGCAACCGTTTCCCGAATGGGACAACAACAACAATAGATTTTTTGAAATAAAAGAAACTCTAGATCAGGTGATTATACACCCTACTTCGGTGCCACCGACTTAGCCATGCTGCCTGCCCGGTTTCTGTCATTTACCGGTTGATGAGGCTTGAGGTTACGCTCATCATCACATCAGATTCACTTCGAATGTCACATCGTCAGATCCATAAAATCACCAATTGACGTCCTCAACCTTCATTATGTGTTAGCTAAAAGAAGTTTTCCTTCTCCGCTTCCACTCTTGGTACGGTTGGAGAAATCAATATATGTGATCGTATGGAAATACTCTGTCAGACATCCGTTCATACAAGTCATCCAGGAACAGGATGAACCGAAGGCACTATTCAATACATCCATCTTAGACACTGTTATCTAAGACTTATACAATAGCCCTTGCACTTTACTCCGTTTTCAATTATCTTTGGCATATATGATTCGCAACGCTTATGCCAATACAGAGTGGTTCTTTGGATAATAATCCAACCGGTCTCTCCATATTAACAACGTTAAAATGGTCAAAAATTCGATAGTCTGTGATTTAACTATCAAAGAAAAACAGGTGTGCAAACAACGATATTATTTCCAGGTGGAAATTCTATCAAATCAACCATCATTTAACATTTATCTCCTTAGTTCATTTTTCATCTCCTGTTTCCCTATATTCAACATTTCTTATTTTCTAAATTTAGAAAATATATGTTATTACCATTGGAAAACATTTCCATTTCTTGTTTTCTATATCAGAAAACATTTCTGGTACTTAGTTGGAAAACATTTCCAAAACTCCATCATTGGACTTAGACAGATGTTTAAACAAACCATCGCGATGCCAACTCAAACCATTACGCTTATTAACTAAATTCTTTTAACCCACCTTCACTATCGAACCTTAACCATTCCTTAGTTAAAAATGAAGTCAATCAAGTTGGGGTAATACTACCTCTCAGACCTTAACTGAACAACGTTTCTAACCTTGAAATAGACAAAGTTCATCTTTCAATTCTTTAACAAACTTCCTTACGTAACTCTCTTTCGAATCATCTCTATTCGATAATTCTTTCTTTCGAATAAGGTATATTCGATAAGTCTATTCAGTTTACTCTATTGGAGTAACGCTATTGGATTAACTCTATTTGATTTAACTCTAGTCGATAACTCCTTTAACCCTATTCGAATAAACCAAATTCGATTAACTCCTTTAACTCCATTTCGAATCACTAATATTCGATAACTCTATTTAACTCTATTTCGAATCACTAATATTCGATAAATCTATTTAACTCTTATTCGAATAACTAATATTCGATTAACTCAATTGATTCTATTCGAATAAACTATATTTGATCAACTCCTTTATTTTAACTCTAATCGATTAACTCCATCGAATAACTAAATTCGATAACTCCTTCGAATAACCAATATCCTATAACTCACTTCGATTAAACAAATCGATAACTCTTTCGATTAACTAATAATCGATAACTCCTTTCGATTAACTAATAATCGTTAACTCCTTTCGATTAACTAATAATTGATAACTCCTTTCCTTTAGCTCTATTCAAATAAACTAATATTCGATAAACTCCATTTGAATAACTCTAGTTCGATTTAACTCTATCGATTTGCTCTAATGGTTTTACTCTAACTGGTTAACTCATATTCGAATAACTAATATTCGATTAACTCTATTCAACTAACTCGACTCGACTAACCCCTTTCGAATAACTAATTCGATTTACAAACTTTCGAATACCGTATTCGATTTAACTCCTTCCGAATACCATATTCGATTTAACTCCTTTCGAATAACTAATTTCGATTTAACTCCTTTCGAATACCATATTCGATTTAACTCCTTTCGAATACCATATTCGATTTAACTCCTTTCGAATAACTAAATTCGATTTAACTCCTTTCGAATACCATATTCGATTTAACTCCTTTCGAATACCATATTTGATTTAACTCCTTTTGAATAACTAAATTCGATTTTACTCCTTTATTCGCTTTATAAAGATTTCCTTTTTAACAACGTTTATTCATTTTTTAAAGATTTACTTTTAGTAACGGTTCTCCACTTTTAAATGATTTCCTTCTTATAACAGTTTCCTTTTTATAACGTTTATTCATTTTCTAAATATCTCCTATTTATAAATATTCCAATTTATAAATATTTCTTATTTATAAATATTCCATTTATAAATATTTTATTTTCAAATATCACTTCGAAAATATTCCCCTATCAACATTTCGGTATGTTATGGTATTCAACATATCAAATCACGATGATCAGTATCGTCCAAACACATATAATTGACAACAGATTATATATCACATCATATATCACAATATATGAAAAACAGTAAAATGAATGTTGAGGAATCCAGTTGGTTTCCTCCAACCTGTTTCCCTGCATCCACAGATGTTACACAATAAAATCAACATCACTTTCAGTTCCATATTATATATTCTGTTAAACAGAATCAATATAGAAATTCACTAACTGACTAGCAGTTCAATCAAACAATCAAAAGAAATTATAAACTGTTCAGAGTTAGTGAGATTTACTCACTTTGGCAGTTCACCGTTAAAGAACGATAAACTGTTTGTTTGATTTGAATCAAACAATTTATTTCGCCATAAATTCAAATGAGCTCCACTCCACTCTCAGTCGGTACCATTGGGTAGTGTCCGTCCATACGATCCTGTCGGATCTTGGTTTGTTGAATTCTGATAAAGTATGGTTGAGATATTTAACTTACAAGTTTTGACTACATTTATTAATTAAATAAAAGTTAAATAAATTTCCTTTTTGGGCCCAACCTTATTCTTAGCGGCCCACTTCCAACACAAAAGGCCCTCCTCCTTGAAATGCTTCTTCCCGAATACTTCCAACTCCAGGAACGAGAAACATAGCCAAGTTCGAATCCTTCAACTCCCCCAAATCTCCTTCCAAGAACCACTGAATCATGCCTAACCCTCATCGACCCGTTTCTCTCTTCAAACTCCACTCCTCCATCCTACTTTCTTTGTACTCACACACTAGACGGAACCCGTCATTCTTAGTTTTCCACGCACGCCTAGGTTGAAGGTGCGACATCAATCTCAACCTAAACCACCTAGATTATTAGCATAGGTGTGGTTTCTCCCATTAAACCCAAATGTGAACTCGATTTGGTGGTTACTACTTCCTTTTTCTCGAATTTGGTAAACCTACGTTCGTTGTTCAATTGAGAAGCACCCTCAACAGAAATTGCTCCCAGTACTGTGTATATAGGGTAGAATCCCTTTCGAAAAGAAAGACAATGGATCCAAGATTGGATTTTTACATCAAATACTAGATTTTAAATTTGATTTTGTAGTGGAAGTTTTATTCGTTTGGAAGAAGAGGTGGCGTCCGATTTTCTTGTTTGGATTAGGTCTTAAGAGAGGGAGAAGTTAGGCTATTTATAGAACATAAAATTTTAGATATTTATGTTTAGATATTTCTAGATATTTTCATCATTTAATATTCGTCTTTCCTTCTAAAAATTCTCCCGAACACACACGATATCCAAAAATCACCAAACTGGACATACTACTAGAGTTTGACATTACAGACCCAACGAAACTGGTTTCGTCGAATTCCGACTCCGTTTGCTCACACAGCGTATTTTTAACCGTCAAAATATCGACTGTTTTTCACTCTAAAAATCCGTACGGTCACACAGTGACTCTAAAAATCACGAAACTGGAAATCTAACAACTATTTGACATTGCGGATCCAACAAAATTAGTTTCGTCGAATTCCGACTTCGTTTGCAAAAGTGGCTATTTTTAAAGCGTTGAATGACCCATTTAAATATATAGTTATATTTAAATATAAATAAATTAAATATAAATAAATTTATATTATTGTATATAATCACAGTGGAATACCATACAGCTCTACTAGGATTTATAACTTGATATTTCAAATCCCGATTAAATCGATATTCGATTTAAAATGAAATTCCTTTTTAAAAATATAAATAATTCCTTTATAAATTATAAAGGAATTCTACAACGACTTTTCAAAAATTTGATTTGGACGTAAATCAAAATCTACATGACGAAATCCCGATTTTCCTCTTCCACTAGTAATATATACTCCACTAGCTCCACACGTTTCTTGTTTCACAGATATCCAGCTTAAAACGAATCATGTACATTCAGTTAAAGTTCAAATCGCGAACTGCAGCGCCATTTCAAGCTCGATTTTAATTATAATATAATTATACGTTCAAAATGTCGTTATTTAAATATATTCGTTATCCTAATTCAATTCCAAGCTGAATTAAATATCACAGATGATCCAGTTCACACCATATCGTCATTTCATCCAATTCTGATTATTTCAGAATTAAATATATTATTTAATTATTATTTTAATTAAATATTCACCATTATTTAATTCCACGACCATTTAAATTCACTATATCACTATTTATATAATTAAATAAATTAATTATAATACCTCTGCCAATGCGGGTCATTACACTACCATTCCCGACTTAGCTTTAATTCATTTATTAAAGCACCAACCACTCACATTAGACAGGTATTGTTGCGGTTACTGGATGTGCCGGTCGGGTCCGGGCAGTTTTACACCGCAACTCAGTCTAACCTCGGGTTCCTTTGGGCTCGATGCACCAACCTCCCACATTAGATATATATTGTTACGGTTGCTGGATGTGCCGGGCGGTTCCGGGCAGTCTTACAACGTAACTCAATCTAACCTCGGGTTAGGCATATTTGTCTTTTCTAAATTTACATATTTACTTCTTTATATTTATATGTAAATTATTTTCATTCAAGTCAAGCCCCACTTTCCTTTTTAAATCAAGTTCATAATTTTAGGTATAAAAATTTATACCACTTAATGCCATAAAACATTTACATGTTCATGAGCCAAATATGCCAATTATATATATATTTTCATATTTTTTTCCCCAATGTTACCCCCGTCAATCGTTCGCATAAATCACGTAAAAGTGCTAGGCTCGATACATAGCCTAACTTATACACAAAAGGGGAAAAAGAGGAACATGTAATAATTCCATCATCATAAAAATATGGATCTAACTACACATGTGTCATATGAATATGACATAGAACAATATACATTTAATTATGAACTTGGAAATTTAGATCTACTCAACATGAATCATGAAATAGGGGTTTTACATAGAACTACATAAACTTAACATTAGGCATGTAATTGTGAACTTAACAAATTAGTTGGATCTAATCTAATATGAACCTAATCATATTAGCATGTAGTTTTGGGTCATATATGTGAACATGGTTGAACTTGCATAAAATTCCCAAACTGACATACAACATATAGATGTCATTACCAAATCATGCGACATAAAATGTCATCGCCCAATTATACAACATAGTATGTCATCACCAATTTACACAATATGATATCCATCGCCAAATTATACAATATGGAATGTCATCGCCAAATTACACAATATGATATCCATCGCCAAATTATAAAATATGGTATGTCATCACCAAATTACACAATATGATATTCCATCGCCAAATTATAATATGTTATTGCCAATTTATGTCATCGCCAAAATATACAACAAAATATGTCATTGACGAATTATACAACATATGGATCTATTTCAAAGCATTTAACAATTATCATTATATTACATACAACATGATCACAAACATGATAAGAGTCACGGTCTTAATCAATTCAGTTTTAACAGAAAGGAAAGGCATAGATTTACATTAGGCGATGTTCTACATCTAGTTATTTAGTCACAATTCTAATATCATTTAGGTCTAAATGATAACTGGACTTACAAAAAGGAGGCTAGTCTTGAGTTCTGGGATCTGTATTCTAAATTTGAATAGCTCTCCTTTGTTGTAAACGTTGAATTCTCTTAGCTGAATTAGATTTGATTTGCAATTCCTACTTGCTTTCTAGTTGAATGAGACTGGCGGCTACTCTAGGTTGAGTGTTGACAGCATGACGGTCTTAGGAATATTTTTGTGTGGCTTTAGGGTTTAGATTTAGGTTGCTTATATAGAAGTTTGATTTAATAGGAGCCGTCAGATTAACCTAGAGCAAATCAAAGCCATTCAAACCTAAGAGAACCAACCAGAATGTGCCACGCAAGCCCTAATGACACAGAAATTCATCATAGGAGAAAACACGTCAGATTTTAGATTTGACCCGAGGGGGTGGTCGATCCCCAGATCGACTTGTTTGAGGGGAGGTCGACCCCCTGGTCGATCTCTTGGTCGACCTAGCCTTGGGCGGGAAATTTCCCGCCCATCCCGCTTCTGCTTCTGATTTTGAATTTTGAATTTTCTGAACTATATTCTGAGCTATTTATTTTAAATTCTTGAATCTTCTGAAGGTCATAACTCCTTCATACGGATTCCAATTTACGCAAACTCGGACTCTATCTCAAGAAGAATTCCGAGATGAACGCAATGGCGTAACCCGTTTCCCTTAATTCTCACATTTGAAATTGATTACTCTTTAATTCGATACTTTAATGTTTACAGAAAATACGAGGTGTTACATCAAACGTGTTATCAAACACATCGAATGGATTGCCTCTGGGGCATAAACTCTAACAATCTCCCGCTTGAACTAGAGCCAGTCATTCATTAATCGTATACTCATGAAACTAGTGAGACTATTAAACTTCTGTTGCGATAGAGTATAATTCAGTAGGTCTACAATATTGCAACTTTTGCAACTTTCTAGATATGTTTATTTGCTCTGTGAACAATTTCACATAAGAAATTGTATTTCTTATATATATATATATATATGTGTGTGTTTGGATTGATAGTGAGTTTAAGGTTTTAGGCTTAAGCAATAGCCATATTGTTATCACAATGTACATTGTTGGATCAACAATGAATTAAGTTCAATTATGAACTTCTTAGTCCAAACATTTTTTTTCTTAGAATCAGTATCTATTTCTTGTTTTAACAACTAACTTTATTCACAGTAATTAATGTGTTATTAATATATAACATTAGAATCATTGTGTCACTCCCATTCTATTTCTTTTCTATACATCATTTAATGAAATTTTGTGGTTTCCGGGACATTTCGAATTCTTATTTCATTCCCATCTGCATCTTAGATACTAACTCTCCTTGAAAGGATATCAGTTTGAGCAATAAACGTTTTATTCATAGAGAATTTATAGAAATAATATCCATTTGTTTCTTTTGGATATTCCATAAAATAGTTATCTGATTTGGATCTGATCTTATCAGAGGAAGGACGTTTAATAAACGCCTTACATCCCAAATTTTCGCATTAGACTCACTAGGACATTTCCTAGTCCATATCTTATATGGCGTCTCTAAAATCGTTTTAGCAGGATTAAATGCAATTGTTCTAAATTTAATTTATTGGAAGATCTATTAGACTTATCATTGATTGTACCATATCTTATAAGTTGCGATCTCACCTTTCAGACATACCATTTGAATATGGTGTTCTAGGTGGAATGATTTGTGAAACAATTCCAAACTCATTTGGATAGTCATTAAATATATTGGCTTAAAATATTCTCTCGATCTGTTTGAAGAGAATTTATTTTCTATCATAACTAGTTTTGAACTTCATTTTTGAATTCTTTGAACTTTTCAAAGGATTCTGATTTGTGTTTCGTAGATACACACATATATATCTACTGACATCATCAACAAATATAATGATGTAATAAGACCTGTCTCTAGCTTATGCACTCATTGCTCCATATACATCATTATGTACGAGACTCAATACTTATCTCCTATTCACTTTGTCAAGTGAAAGGTGATTCAGTTATTTTGCCAAATAAACAAGATTTGCGTTCTTCATATGATTCAAAATCAAATGATTTCAAAATTCCATCATAATGGAGTTTTTGATATGCTTTTCTTGTTTATATGGGCTAACTGACAATGCTAAAGGTATGTTGGATTTAACTCACTAAATTTAATCCATTCAGTATTTATGTCAAGTACATTATAGTTAAGGATTTATAAAGATCATTAACTATTTTGTGAGATTCCATAAAATATTTCATTTAAATAAAATAAATAACAATTGTTCTTTTATTACAAATGAAATTTAAACTTGTCTAAATAATATTCAAAATAACATTTATTTTAAATGGAATTTCATCATAATAATATTTTAATTATTCAATTAAGCCAGTACATAGAATAAGAAGCAACTTCCTATGGATAATCCATCAACATATGCTTCATTTCCAATCTTAAGCCCACTTGCCCCTTTTGTCAGAATTCTACTTATTTTGCAATTTCTGTAAATTTACATACAATTATGTGATTCTTATCTAGTATCTAATACTAGGGATGTATAAGTTGATTGTTATAACATTTATATCTTATTCGGCTAAAGTCATACTTCAACTTTCATTTTAGATCTTCTATATTTGTAAAACAATTACATTTAATTTGTTTATGGACAATCCTCAAATTTCAATGTTAGTCAAGAAATTTGATTTAATTAAATTTATCCTTCTTAAGGATTAATTTAAATTATCGAAGTTATTTGTTATTTAATATCTACAGTAGATAATAAATAATAACCGATTCTTTAATATTTAATACAAAATTTTGACAATAAAAATTTATATTAACATAAATGTATAATTTAAACTAAAATACGCTCCCACTCAAAATAACATCCCTTTGTTTATATATATATATATATATACAATGGTATTCCAAGATCCGTATCTAGTCATGCCTTGACCAAGCTTTGGCTACACTCCAAAACACAACCTTTTAGGTAGACATTTTATGTCAATTATATCGTGTATATAACTCTTGAATCACATGATGAACATTTTGTTCAGTATTATTCATTTGCTAAAAATATAGAATAATTCACGTTGTTGTCTCTAAGCCATAATCTTATTATGAGGCTTTGTTAAGTCAGACCCAATAATACAATAGAAGCACCACAATTACTCCTACCGCATATAACCAAAATAAAAGGATGCACAATGCTTTGGCATTACCTACATCTAATGAGACTAGCATTAATGGATGTACTATTGGAAGACTTCGCCATGACTTAATATAACAAAATTTTCTTTAATGGGAATTAATAATCGTAGAGGCGAATAATATCATAGTTACTTACATATATCAAAATAAATGCATTTTATATAAGTTTAGACCCATATTAGTTTAAGGTTCAATTATGAATATTGAGCCCACTTTGTTATGTTATTTTTGCAAATATTTATATTACAACTGGTTAGCACAACAACATCATGTTTGTAAAATTAAGAGGCTATGGCTCAGAAAATCTATAATATATATGATCCAATCACAATTATATCATCAATATAGATCGGGCTTACACACACACATATATATACACACACACACACACACACACATATATATATATATCATCTAGAATTTCATAAACTTAGACATAAATTTTATAACTGAATTGCAATTTTAAAACAAATAGTTTGAACATTGTACTAGTTTCATACAATCAGTCAACCAGTTTAATATTATATATAAAATGAAACCGACTGTACAAAGAACATTATGACCAGAAACAAAAATAGGATTTTAAATACAATAACATTACAAGGTTCAATAGATAATCTATTAACTTGCATTGTTAGCATGCATATTTATACATACTAGTATATGTATATTATATATATATATATGTATGTATATGTATAACTTGTTATACACATATAACATAGTCTATTTATTACACAACAATTATTCATTTATCAATTTTATAAAGACAGTCCACAAACTTATACATATCATTACGCTAACATTATCTACACCTGTCCGAACTGACCCATCATTATCATGTAAATTGAGATTTGCAATATTAGCCATTGCTTAACCCTGCCCTCTCTAAGTTGATTTTCTTTTTGGAACAATTTTAGCAATCACAATAACTCCTGCAATGTTAAAAGAGTTTTAATCGACATGATTAGTCTGACTAAGAATACATCTACGTGTATATAATAATGTTGAATTAAATACTCAATAATATATTTATGTGTATCATCATTGAAACAATTTTTATTTTGATACAATAAATAAAATGAGAATCTGTTGTATCATAAATTATATTATGTATCATATACATCAAATGAGATTTTCATTTCAAAACAGGGTATGCAAATATTTGCACTACACATATCTCTAACTTATTAAGATATGTTTTCTAACAATGCGTCCCTTTAACATATGTCTTTTAGACTTAACTAATATCATGAATATCTATATATAATAGTTAGACTCATTTCATATGTTATTCATAATAATTTAATGGTTCTGCTTTTAAATAGATACATCATTTGTGATGACCCCAAACTTCCATAGTACGAAAGCAAGAATAATCATTGGAATATAACATAATTACAACAATAGCAGATCTCAAATAACATCAAAACACATAAATCATTGCAGCGGAAATAGGAATGTCATCAACATCACAACATCAGAACATCAGAGTAGCACAGTTACAGGATACAACTTAGCAAATAGAAGTCTCGGCAAAAAGAAATAAGTCTCAATCTCCATCAAGTACATCATAAATAATGGATGTCAAAATGATTCAAAGCGGAAATAAAAGATAAAATGATCTTCATCTTCAGCCCACAAGCATTCTCCAATCTAGCATATGTGCATAAATACCTAAACCTATCACTTGGCTGCCCGTGTGAAAAGAGGGTACCCGAGTTTGCAAAGTGAAACAAACTACGAGTCAGTCGTGGGACTGGTATGAGAAATCTTTCCTAACTTATCTAACAGTATGGCTAATCACAGGACTACGCCGCTAACGCGAAACGGGTTTACTCTGTTGGATTGCCAGTGCATAAGTTTAATAAATTTTTATTCAAAACAACACAATGCTTTTTAGAAAAATGAAATCATTATAAGACTCAAGTCCCATCACACAATGCAACGCAAACCGGAGGATAGAGTTTTACCTTATAATGGTCAAACATGCTTGATACGTAGAAAATAATAGTTTAATATTATTATTAGTGTCTAATCAGTTTTAAAATACTTTAAAGTAAATGTATCAATCCTAGAAGGCATAGTACCCCATCCTACTATGTCACCGTATATGGGTTTACAATCAAAATCGTAATGTCGTATTGGAGACTGGGTTTCCATCATGAGCCGAGGCTAGAGATGGCTCCTCACCTATTCGAGACAGTCTAGCAATGCCTCAGGATTCAGACGCTGGCGAACTCTTGGATGTGGTAGGGCCGGTCCAAAAATACTTTAGTGGATTTGCAATTCCCGAACACACGATTCCCGGTCCTATTGAAACTATAATTTGGTCACTATCGACCAATAAATCCGAGGTACCTCATAATCCATCATCCACAAAAGTAAAAATGTCAGGGCTTGTAAATGCTGATACCACTTCTAGCTAGAAAGAAACGTGTGCACTCCCTACGGTCCTTATCCCGTTTTTGACTCATACTGGGGTGTGAGGCTCACGAGGTAACACTATACACAAAGCTATGCCGAAATAGGCTATGCTTTGATCATCCACCACAAGGCTCTGCTTTTCAACAAAGCTTTGATCATTTTCATCTTGGCATGCCACATTGACAATTCACGCCGTGCGATCAATAACTACCAATATATAATCTTTGAGCTCATGCGTCTCAGAGAAGGGTGTTAAGAAAGAGAATAATTTCTCTGCCACCAGACAGGTATATATTAGATATAAATCAACTTACATGGAATGAAATCCAATGTCAGACACACATCCATTTACAAGTCCGTTCTGGGACTGAACAAAACCGAAGACACTTTATTCCTCATCCCGTATGTCCAATATGGAAGAGAGGTGCTCGCTTATCCGGACAATCAACAAGTACGTCCGGACAACTACCACTTTAACCCTTTACTGGGAGCTAACCAATGCTGGGCATTAGTAGTCATCCATTCGATGTGAAGATTGTCGGTCTTCAATCGCCGTCTTCAGTATCTTCGATTTAAATCGTCGTATAATTATTTGAAATGAGATTGAACTCGGTCTTTTCAAATAATTCTCGCATATATATAATTTAAAACCATTTCATATCATTAATATTATTTAATAACGATTTATCGCTATTTTTATTTATATAAAAATAGCTCAATTTAATTTAATGATGCTTCAGGTCAATAGGCGGCCCTAGCGCTATTTTTATCAAAATTTCATTTACACTTTTCTTGAAATCTAAACATTGGATTTTAACAAAATTTATATCGTTGGAAAGATCTTCCCAAAGCGGTCCTAACGGTTTCAGTTTTGGGAAGATCAGACGGTCGAATATTTCGGTATAATCATTTAAAGTTACGATTTCGAATTGCGAATTACCGCGCACGATTCGTTTAATTTTAATTTATATTTTTATAAAATTTTATATAAATATAAACCATTTGACGATTGCACTGACGTATTTAACACGCCAAATAAAAGAATGTTTTAATTTGCATAACTATTTCTACATATTTACAATGTTAAATAAAATGTATTTATTTACGTGATATTTTCTAATGACAAATAAAAGATAATTTTTATTTGTATTTCTATTTTTAACTTTAAAAATTAAAAAGGAATATTTTATTTGTATATAGTTTCAATGAATGTTTTGACAATGAAAATAATTTTTTAACTTACATACAAATTCTAATGTATGTATTTTCAATAAAATGATATTTTGAATTTGCATATAAATTCTAATACATGCATTGTCAATAAAAAGTTTTTTTAACTTTGCATATAAATTATAATATATGCATTATCAATAAAGATGTTATTTTAACTTTGCATATAAATTATAATATATGCATTGTCAACAAAATGATATTTTAACTTTGCATATAAATTCTAATATATGCATTGTCAATAAAATGATATTTTAACTTTGCATATAAGTTCTAATGTATGCATTGTCAATAAAATAATATTTTAACTTTGCATATAAATTCTAATATATGCATTGTCAATAGAATGATACTTTAACTTTGTTTCAACTAAGGTACTTTGAGGAAAGTGTACATTTTGTTCCAGCCTTTTTAATTGACAAAAATGTATATTTTTGTTTCATCCTTTTTAATGAACAAAAATGTTTCAACCTTTTTAATGAACAAAAATGTATATTCTTGTTTAATCCTTTTTAATGAACAAAAATGTTTCATTCTTTTAAATCAAAAAAAAATGTTTCATTTTTTTTTAATGAAAAAAAATGTATATTTTTGTTTAATCCTTTTTAATGAACAAAAATGTATATTTTTGTTTAATCCTTTTTAATTAACAAAAAATGTTTCATTCATTTTAATGAACAAAAATGTTTTGTAACAACCCGGAAAATCCGAACCAATTTAAAATTTTTATTTTGGCCATTTTAATGAATTTTGAATATTTAAAATGAATTATTTTAAATAATAATAGCGAGAAATTTATGTTGAATAGAATTAGAACGTATATATTTATATAAATCAAAATTAGAATATAAATATTTATTTTAATTATAAAAGGAATTGAAAATGGCGCGGTAGTTTGAAAATTCGATTTCAAATTTCAAATGAATGTACAGGATTCAAAATAAACCGGATTTTAGCGAAACCAAAAATATTAGAATCTATTTGAAGATATCTTTCCAACGAATCCGAAAAATTGAAATTTCATAGCGGAAATAAAAAGTTATGCCCAGTTGAAAATTTGGAATAGTCGCAATTGAAATATAGCCCTTAAAATGGAAATTTTGCAAACGACCTCCGTTTTCGACGAAACCACTTTTGTCGGATCCAGGATGTCAAGTTATTGCTATGTTCCAAAATTCATAATTTATGGAAACAATATGTGAGCATGGCACAAGAAAACGTGTTTTGACAGTTTTAGTCAATTTGGATCGACCAGAAAATGGCCATTTTTCAAACTGTCTCCAAATTTGATGAAATTATTTTGTTAGGACCGTATCATCTAAACATAGCCAGATTTATTTTTCTGGAATTTTCGGGGTTCGTATGTGGCCTCAGTAAATTGAAAGGTGCGTTCAAATTCAATATATAGATTTATATTTTGATTTTAGCGAAAACTAATCGAAACAGCTGAATTGGCTTACGAAACATATCCCATTGTGTTCGGAATGGGGGTAATACGCTGAGGACGACAGTCGTTGGGCCTCATTTGGAGGTCGAAATAAAAAGTCAACTTATTTTGGAAATAAATAAATAAATTATAAATTACTTCACCCCTCTTCTCCTTCTACCCCAACCCACTCATTTCAGTTGAAATAAAAAAAAAAGAAAAAAAACCTAAACTAACCGCCGTTCTCCCCACCCTCCACCGCCGGAGCTGGCTGCACTTCTCCCCACTCCGATCCCCCTGCCTCTCTCCTCCCCCATCGCTTTCTCACTCGCCCCTTCCTTCGGTAAACCCCTCATCCGTTAGCCCCAAAAACCCTACCAACTTAAACCCACCACGAACCCTGCCGCCCACCACCGCAGGCCTGCCGCCGGGTACCAAAGCTCTCCCCGACCCTACAACGCCCCGACGCCACCTACCCCGTCCTCCACCATTAGAAAAGTGAGTTTTTCCCTTTGTATATACATTATTAAAATCTGAAATTTATAAGTATATAAATAGCAAGAAAGACATGACTGTTTATTTGTTTAAAGAATTGGGTTTTTATTTGTTTAAAGTTTATATTTTTATAAAAGTAAAGTTTATATTTTTATAAGAGAAAAGATTTTCTTAATAGAGAGATTATATTTAAAAAAATAAAAAGATAAGAATTTCAAAATAGTGAAGATGAGATTTTTATTATCATGATAGAAATATAAAGAATTGATTTTTATATGGGATTCACGTGAAGAAGAATTGGATTTTAAAAAAAAAATAGCGAAGTAAAAATATATTTTTTATATATGTATGATAATAAAAATATGATTTTTATACTATAGAGATAATAAAAATATAATTTTTATTATACAGAAGATATAAAAATATGATTTTTATTTATGTAGAGTAGTAAAAATATGATTTTATCTAGGAAGCGAAGTAAAAATAGGATTTTTATACGTATGAAAGGTAAATAAAAATACGATTTTTATATAATAGAGAATAAAAAAATATTATTTTTATATAGTTAGCGAAGAAAAGATTTGATTTTTATTATGAAGTTCGCGATATAAAAATATAATTTTATATACGATGTAGCGGCATAAAAATGAGATTTATAATATATGTATAGCGATGTAAAAATCTATTTTTTTTAAATTATATATAGCGATGTTGAAAATCTGATTTTAATGTAAATTACATTGAAACGGATTGCGTTAGAATCAGAACAACGAATCTGAGCAACAATAAAGCACGGCAGAGTGGAACCCGAAGGTGAGAACTCCTCACTTTAATTTATTTTTCTTGTTAGAAATATATATTAGGATGCAGACGGTGCTTAGCAGCACCCGACACCCGTCGTCCACAAACCATGGGCGACTTGTTTGTTTGTTTGATTGTGTTGTGAAAATCGATTACATGATGTGGAATGGAGTAAAATATTTTATAGTTAAAAATATAATTTTTAACGTGTATATGAATAAAATAAATATTCATAAACAAATCGGACGATTTATTAATGTACACATATTTGACTGATATTGATTGGGAAGATAAATTTTACACATCGCCCGCCCAACTGCACAAATAAAATTCATTAGTTGTTGATTGAAACCCCAAACGGGTATTGGAGTGATATTGGACATACACTAATCCCAATATTTAGTTGTATGTCAATCGATTGGTTGACAAGCTGTGTAAGCGTTGAATATTTATATTTAATGCTTATACAGTGTAGAATGCACTCTGGATGATGGTTGATTGTTTATGACTGTTGTTATACACATTTGTTGTGCGAAATCCATGTAAATAACATTATATGGTAATTGACTGTGTCTGATTCCAATTCAGAACGAATGAATATTTTAAAATAACGAATATTTTAAAATAATGAATATTTTAAAACAATATTCAGAAAAGAATCAAAATCTGATTTCGATGTCCGATTTGGGATGGACACGAATATATATATATATATATATATATATATATATATATATATATATATATAAATATATAAAGCTGTGTTGATTGGATATACGCCATTTTGGCGTGAACGATATTTATATCAATTTTATTCATTTTTATAATGAATATCGAAAAGGAATTGATTTCAAAATCTAATGTTTTGAAAATATTATCATTTATATATCGATAGTATGGAATATTCAATTTTGATATGAAATTGAATACGAAGTTGAAATCGTTTTGAAAACAAATTTAAAATGATTTATAAAATACTTTTTAAATGGAAATCAATGAAATATATATTATATATATTATACATAATATAATGGCCTGAATAGAACGCGCCACGCTGCGGCAGTTCGCGAATTTCGACCATTGACTTTGAATGGATATTACGGAAGATCTGACCGTCGGATTCTCCTAAAACTGGAACCGTTGTGTTCATATCGAAAAGAGCTTTCTAATGAATATTAGAGATTTGAAATCTAACGGTTGGATTTGGAATTATGTCCAAATAAAATTTGGAAAAGGTCATTGTAAGTGTAGTTCGATGGCCGTTTATGGAAATCGACTGTACGGGCCTCGATAAAATTATTAAAAATATTAATAATTAGTGTAAAATCATAAGAAATGATTTTGAAAGAATTGGGGTGAAAAAATACATATTTGAAAAGATAAAAATAGATTTTTATCGAAATGAACTAGTTTTGAACTAGAATTATAATCAAAATATTTTTAAAACAAATAAATTGGATTTGAAATGGTTTTAAAAATAACCAGAATTCCTAATATATAAATTGGAAATGGATTTGAATCGAAATTGTCTTAGGAATATTTCGATGCTGGATTTCGTGATTATACAGATATTGTTATGGAAATTTGAAAGATATATTTATATCGTTATTTCCAATATGATATTCATTGGTTAGGGTATTTGATATTGAATATAAGCCGATATGTTTTCTATTCAGAGCCTTGTATTTAATATCAAATGGGATTTTGCACTTGTCGTGAACGGTGTCTTCAATAACACTGTTTTTGAACCCCATGTGAAGAGAATAAATCTTTTAATTAAGATTGTTAGAGTTTCCAATTATATTTAATAATTGGAATAAAATGGAATTTGAATTGGGTTTACCGTGAACTGTGTTTTTAACGACATTCGTTCTTTAACCCAAATTATAGTGAAATGTGATTTGGAATTTATTAATATTTTGTTAAGATTTAAAGGAGATTTTCAAAAGTAAAGTTTTCCAATTTAACATATTAAATTGGAATTGAATGGAATTCGATTTGGTAATAATCGAAGTAAGCTTCTGTAGAGGAAGACGGTTAATATATATGGAATTTAAAAGGCCTTGTCGTTATTCCATTTATATTATCGGTTGGATATGGATGTTTATATTGATTATATATATCGATTTGTTTTCCATGAAGATTCCATTGTTAATGGAATGTGATTTTGGGTTGTCATAAATGGTATCTTTAATAATACTATTCTTAGACCCAACGTAGTTAAGAAAATCAGAAACTAACCGGGGATTAGTTAAGTTGAATGGTTTCCTGGGTATTGATCTGACGTTGGTTTCGGCCTTCGGGGTTAATACTTAGGGAATTGTTCACTTGCTAATTTACGGTTAAAGGCAAATGGAATGGAATGTGATTTTGGGTTTATAGTGAACCGTGTTTTAAATGACATTGGTTCTTTAATATTGATTTCCCAAGTTAAACAACCATTAATATTGATTTTTGGGAAGATTAAAACCAAGTGGAGTTTTAATGAATCCTTAATTAGATTGAAGTGATCGAGAATGGAGTATCACCAGTTTTGCTCCAGGCGATAGTTAAATCTTTTATTAGATTTTAACGTGACATGGTAATTGAATTTACCGATAACATCGTGGTGTTAGATATGAAGTATTATCATTTTTACTTCATGGGATTGATAGGTTGGGATTGGGAAATTAAACAAACGATTACTTCGGTAAGGATCGCTAATCTCGACTAGTTTGGATAAACCACAATTTGGTTTGAATTGAAATCCAAAAGAAGATTAAAGAATAAATTTAAAGAATTTATCTTTGATAAAATTAATGGGAACCATTCCCAAAGTATAAGAATATTTGAATAAAGGAATATTCTGGATTGGAATGAGGTGTATGTTGTGTTTTTATAACACTTGTTTATTATATACGCGAGTTATTCGGAAAGACCGGGTTTATCCCATTCTGAATAACTGATTCGACGGTGTGTCGAGGATGAAGACGGTGGTTGAAGACCGGAGGTCTTCACATCGTTTGGATGATTACTGATGTCTTGATTGGGCTGTACCACCAAGACAAGGTAATAAGTGGTGATCGTGAAACGACCCGAACTTCCCCGTGAAGGAAAGAGCGGATACTTTGAGGACAAGACACATCGGGACGCCAACAGAAGAACATTTCATTGTTTATTACAACAATTCCATCAGAATACAAGAATATACAGAGTATGAATAAATATTACACAGAAAATATCAGAGATTTAAATTACGTTATATAGCAACGGAAAAATAATACAAAACACAACTAGAAGTAATACACGGATACAGAGCTTTCCGAGTATCGTTCCAGCTGTAAATCAGGATCCTATGAATATAAATCTACAAAACCAAAACTACTAGCTGCCCGTGTCAAAATAAGGGCACCCAGAGTTTAGGTTAAAACAATAAACTCCAGGTCAGTCATGTGACTGGTGTGAGAACTAAAACAGTTCTTAATCTTTATTTTAAAGTTAGTTAAATAAAGGGACCACGCCGCATAGCACGAAACGGGTTTCCTTCCAAGAACACCAGTGCACAAAACAACAGCACAATGCTAAATAAAGAACAATGAAGCTAACATAAGACCCAGGTCCCATCACACAATGCAACACAAGCCGGAGGATAGGGTTTTACCTTATAATAGCCAAAGAATGCTTGATAAGCTAAATTTCACATTTTATTATTACTATAAGTTTATAGTGTCAAAACAATTTCAATCATAAATATTAATCATAAACGGCATGGGTACCATATATCATGTCGCCAATACTGGGCTCTACAATCAAAACCGCACATGTCACGTATTGGAAGTTGGATTTCCATCTGTGAACCAAGGCAAGGGATCGTCCTTACCGAATTCGAGACGCTCTAGCCCGTGTCTCAGGACCCAGACTAAGGTGGGCCCTTGGATCGTCAGGGCCAGTCCACCGATGTGGATTAAACTTAAACCCTGGACACTGCGTTTCCCCACCCTATGGGGTATCAATGAGTCCACTGACTCCATCGGCTCCACATAGTCACCGATATATCCGAGGCGCCTCGCAACAGCAACAACCACATAAGTCAAACTCGTCAGGGCGTGTAAAACCACTGACGCCACTTCTAGCTAGAAGGAAACGCATTCCCTCCCTGATGTCCTCTCCCGTTTCTGGTTCACAACCGGGGTGTGAGGCTCGCGAATCAACGTTACACAAAGCTATGCCACACAGGCGGTGCTTTGATCATCAACCACAAGATTTTGCTTTTCAACAGAAACCTTGATCAATTGCCACTTAGGCATGCCACAGAGGCAATTCACTCCATGCGATTGATATCCATCAATATATAACCCCTGAGCTCGTACATCTCAAAGAAGGGCGTTAAGCAAGAGAATAAATTCTCCGCCGCCAAACAGGTATATATTTAATAGAAATCAATCACACAGAATAAAATCCAATGTCAGACACACAGTCCATTTACAAGTTCGTTCTGGGTCTGAATGAAACCGGAGGCACCTTGTACCTCGCATATCCATCGATCTCCAAGTATGTCTGGACAATCACCAACTGATTCCCTCCTCTTGGGTGTACAGCCTAATCAAGATTATCAGAAATCACCCAAACGATGTGAAGACCTCCGGTCTTCGACCATCGTCTTCATCCTCGGCACAAGGTCGAATCAGTTATTCAGAATGGGATAAACCCGGTCTTTCTAAATAACTCGCGTATATAATAAACAAGTGTTACACAAACACAACATACGCCTCATTCCAATTCAGAATATTCTTTTATTCAAATATTCTTATACTTTGGGAAAGGATCCCATTAATTTTATCAAAGATAAATTCTTTAAATTTATTCTTTAATCTTCCTTTGAATATCAATTCAAATTAGTCGGGATTAGCGAACCACACCGAAGTAATCATTTATTTTATTTCCCAATCCCAACCTATTCATTCCATGAAGTAAAACTGGTAATACTTCATATCTAACACCACGGTGTTATCGGTAAATTCAATTACCATTTCACGTTCAAATCTAATTAAAGATTTAACTATCGCCTGGAGCAAAACTGGTGATACTCCATTCTCGGTTATTTCAATCTAATTAAAGATTCATTAAAACTCCACTTGGTTTTAATCTTCCCAAAAATCAATATCCTTTATTATTTAACTTGGGAAATCACATTCTGTCCTTAACTGGGTTAAAGAACAGTGTTAATGAAGACACCATTCACGACCAACCCAAATCCCATTTGATATTAAATACAAGGCTTTGAATAGAAAATATATCGGCTTATATTCAATATCAAATTCTACGACCAACAAATATCGTATTGGAAATAATGATATAAATATATCTTTCAAATTTCCATAATAATATCTGTATAATCACGAAATCCAACATCGAAATATTCCAAAGAAAATTTCGATTCAAATCCATTACAATTCAATTATTGGAAATTCTGGATACTTTTAAAACACCTTTCAAATTCAATTTATTTATTTCAAAAATAAATTGATTTTAATTCTAGTTCAAAACTAGTTCATTTCGATAAAAATCTATTTTTACCTTTCCAAATATGGAGTTTTTCATCCTAATTCTTCCCAAATCATTTCTTATGATTTCACACAAATTATTACTATTTTTAATAATTTTATCAAGGCCCGTACAGTCGATTTCCATCAACGGCCATCGAACTGCACTTACAGCGAACTTTTCCAAATTTGATTTGGATATAATTCCGAATCCAACCGTTAAATTTCAAATCTCCAATATTCGTTAGAAAGGTCTTTTCGATACGAACCCAACGGTTCCGGTTTTAGGAGAATCCGATGGTCGGATCTCCCGTAATGTCCACTTGAAGTCAATGGTCGAAATTCGCGAACTGTCGTGGCGCGGCGCGTTCTATTCAGGCCATTTAATATATATATTATATATATTTCGTCGATTTCCTTTCAAAACATATTTTATAAATCGTTTTAAATTCGTTTTCGAAACGATTTCAACTTCATATTCAATTTCAAATCAAAATTGAATATTCCACATCATTGATATGCAAATGATAATATTTTCAAAACGTTATAATTTGAAATCACTTTCTTCTCTATATTCATTATAAAAATGAATAAAATCGATATAAATATCGTTCACGTCAAAATGGCGTCAATTTAATCAACACGGATTTTATTCAACACATGAATGTTTATTCTATTCAACACATGAATATTTATTCTATTCAACACATGAATATTTATATTATTCAACACATGAGTTTTTATTCTATTCAACACATGAATTTTTATTCTATTCAACACATGAATATTTATTCTATTCAACACATGATTTTTTATTCTATTCAACACACGAATTTATTCTATTCAACACATGAGTTTATTTTCTATTCAAGACATGAATTTTTATTCTATTCAACACATGAATTTATTTTCTATTCAACACATGAATTTTTATTCTATTCAACACATGAATTTATTTTTATAATATTCCTTATTTTCCAAATTGGAATGAGGCCCAATCAATTACCATATAATGTTAATTATATGGATTTTCTACAACACATGTAGGTAACAACAACGATAAATCATCAACTATCATCCAGAGAGCACCACACAACTGCATAAGCATTAAATATCAATAATTAACGCTTACACAATCTGTCAATCCATCGATTGACATACAACTAAACAATCAGGATTAGTGTACGTCAAATCTCATCCCAATACCCTTGTGGGGTTTCAAATCAACAAACACAGATTTTATTTGTGCGGTTGGGCGATGTGTAAAATTTATCATCCCAATCAATATCAGTCAAATCGGTGTACATAAACAAATCGTTCGATTTGTAAATGAATATTTATTTTACTTCAACACATGAATATACATTTTATTTCAACACATGAATATATATTTTATTTCAACACATGAATATATATTTTATTTCAACACATGAATATATATATATTTTATTTCAACACATGAATATATATTTTATTTCAACACATGAATATATATTTTATTTCAATACATGAATATTTATTTTATTTCAACACAATCAACAGTCAAAATTCACAACACAATCAATCAAACAATCAAGCTGTCCATGGTCTGTGGACGACGGGTGTCGGGTGCTGCTAAGCACCGTCTGCATCCTAGTATATATTTCAACTAGAAAATAAATTAAAAGTGAGGAGTTCTCACTGACTAGCTAAACCAAACGCCATGACTCTTCATATGTAGGAAACCTTCGTCGTGCTCGCCTTTAGTCACTTTCGTTGCCCATATTCACTACATATATAAAAATCACATTTTTATATTGTTGCTATGTATATAAAAATCACATTTTTATTTTCTATATTATATAAAAATCATATTTTTTTTCTTTTTATAACATAAAAATCATATTTTTATTCTTTCTATAATATAAAAATCATATTTTTATTCTTTCTATAATATAAAAATCATATTTTTAATTCGCTACTACATAAATAAAAATCACCTTTTTATTTAGCTACTTTACAAATGAAAATCTCGTTTTTATAAATCAAATTTTATAAATAAAAATCATTTCCCTTTTCATAATATTTCATGAAAACATAAAAATAAAAATCTAATTTTTATGCTTCATTCGCATATGGAAAAATCTAATTTTTATACTTCATTAGCTATGGAAAAATCTAATTTTTATACTTCATTAGCTATGGAAAAATCCAATTTTTATACTTCATTAGCTATGGAAAAATCTAATTTTTATACTTCATTAGCTATGGAAAAAATCTAATTTTTATACTTCATTAGCTATGGAAAAATCTAATTTTTATACTTCATTCACATATAGAAAAATTCGATTTTTGTACTTCCTATACATATATAAAAATTCGATTTTTATACTTAAAGATCAAATCTTTTTATTTTATACCAACCTAATCTTCCCTCACATTAAAAATCAAACCTTTGTTCGAATAAAAATCAAATTTTTGTTCACTAACATCATAGGTAAAACTGATTTTTGTTTTTATATACCAATTATTTAATATAAATAAATTAAAGAAATAAATATTAAAACTTATAGCTTTTAATCGGGAATGGGAGGGCTGGTGCTGTGCGTTAGAGGTGGAGGAGGCGGTCGTTCTTGCGCTGGAGGGTTGGGGGGCCACGTTCGAATCGGGGAAAATGGGAAGAATGCAGATCGGAGAAGGAGGCAGATTGGAGAAGGAGGGGTGGGGGAGCAGCAGCTCGTCGGCGCTGGTGGGGTTCGGCCGAGGCACGGCAGTGGCGCATGAGGTCATTGGTGGCGGGGAGGGTTAGACGACGTAGGTTCTAGGGTTGTTTTTTTTAATTTCTTTTAATAACCGAAATCAACGTGGGGGGAGGGAGGGAGATAAAGAGGGGGGCCAATATATTTTATATTATTATATTTTTTTCCAAAAAGTAACTTTAAATTTCGATCTCCAAACGAGACCCACCGCCTGCCGTCTATAACTAATTACCCCCATTCCGAACACAAAGGTGTAACACCCCGTATTTTCTGTGAACGTATAAGTAACAAATCAGAGAATAATTAATTTTTAAAATAAGAATCAAGGGAAAAGGGTTGTGCCACTGCGTTCGTCTCGAAATTCTGCTTGGAAACAAGTCCGAGGTTTCAAGAAACGGAGTTCGTATGAGGAAGATATGACCCTCCGAAGTTTCATAGATTTTCAGAATGGAAAACAACTCAAAAATTCGAATTCAAATTCGAATTCAAAATCCCAGAACAGGCTGGGCGGGAAAATTCCCGCCCATGGACCAGTCAACCTGGGGGTCGACCATAGTGTCGACCTCCCAGGGGCCAGGTCGACCATAGTGTCGACCTGGGGGTCGACCTGCTCCCGAAACCCAGTTTTTGAACCTGATTCATTCTAATGTTTCTGGTCTCGTTTTCAGTCTAGATTTGTCCGCCTAATCCAATATAAACAGTCCCCTAGCCCCATTCTCTTGACACCATTCTTCTCTAACCTTATGCTGAGCAGTTTCATTCCTATACTCTGCCTCCTTTCTTATTAAATAAAATAATGGCGTCGTTACTCTGCTGGAATCAAAACTAGGATATTCTTCCAATCTGAATAAAGTTAAAAAGGAACAACTATTTTCTAATCTAATCGATAGTTTACGCCGAAGGAACGCTATTCAGTGTCAGAACTCAGATACCAGAAATCAAGACTTTCCTTTTTGACTGTGAGTACAGTTATTTTCTGATATGAACTTTAATTATGATCTTGACGTGGTTATAAATCTGAATCTGAGGTTATGTACATTCTTATCTGTCAGATCTGTTTTTCTGTGACTATTCTGTACCTCTTTCTTCTTTCTGTTCTATAGCCAGGCTACTACGAGCCTGCGCCGAATCTCATAAGAGATTAACGAACGAATGCTAAATTTTGGGACAAATGATGAATAATGCATAATTGGACATGAGACTATTGCCTATGACTATGATTCATGCCTATGAGACTATTGCCTATGACTATGATTCATGCCTATGACTATGATTCATGCCTATGAGACTATTGCCTATGACTATGACTCATGACTATGAGACTATTGCCTATGACATTGAATAAGAAACTATTGTGATTAGTCGCCCATGACTATTGTGGTTAGTTGCCTATAACTATTATAGTTAGTTTCTTATTCCTATTCCCTTAATTATGTTAGATCTCATAATTAGTGTGTAACTTGGCTAGTTTATTCCCATTCACTGTTATGTACATCGAGCCTATTAGAGCCATTATTATTGTATTTGGTTCATTATTGCATGCCTATTCTTTTATATCAATTCTTGTGCTTATCCCCTACTCCTTTTGTTAGTGCCATTTCATGAGTACTTAGAGAACTTGTGGAAACATGTTATACGGGGATTGGGCGTAGCTTAATTAAGTTAATTTGGCATAATAAATATGTTGGCGTAATCTGAATTGGCTATAATAGTGAATGATTATCATGTATATTAGTCTTGGACATAAATGGTGAACTAGAATATTAAATCTATTTTTGACATGAACTGTAAATGGGAATATTAAGACTAAAATTTGGGGCATATATTGTATTATGAATTATGACCTTGATTTGGGCATGTAAGTTTAGGCTAATTTTATGATTAAGAAAGATATGTAAATAGAGTTTTAGATATATATAATCTGATAAATCTGTTATCTGCTAAATCTGTTAAATTGCCTAATCCGTTATCTGCTAAATCTGTTGAATTGCCTAAACTGCTAAATCTGTTATCTGCTAAATCTGTTGAATCGCTTAAACTGCTTGATCTGCTATCTGTTGAATTGTTTGATCTATTGAAAACTAGATAATAGTAATCTGGGTATGGAAATCCGTAGGCTCGACCTAAAATTTAGTAAAACATGGAAATTTGATTAATCTGTTGTATCCTGTGAAGAAGTTTAATCTGTTAAATAAACAGAATTAGTCTGATATTTGTAAAATCTGTATTGGAATGAATTGGCTATGACACGAGGTTAGGCTCTGTTTGCTGTGGAAGCCTGCTCGAAACCAATTGGCTTAACCAGCGACCGCAAACTGTCAGTCTAATGTGAGAGGTCGTAGGCATAACTAAAATATGCTTAGACACGAGGTTAGGTCTGGCTTGTGGCAGAAGCCTGCCCGGAACCGCCCGGCATATCCAACGGCCACAAGCTACCGACCTAATGTGAGAGGTCTGTGCATTAATATTTAATTAATGCAAATCTGGGATAAATATGATGTCTAAAACGTTTTGGGTGAATAGGGTTAAACCAACCAGATTGATGAACTTAACAAACCTGTTTCGTAAGTCGGTGGGCCCAATACAAAGTTTGACAATCTGTAAGTCCGTTAAGAACTGTACATCTGATCCGTTAGTCTGAAAACCTGTTAACTTGATTTTCTGATCTGTGAACTAGTTGACCTAAACTCTGTATGTATGAAAACTTGTAAACAAGTTAATCTGAAATCTGTATGTCTGGGGACACAATGTTAGGAGGGAAAAATACTTGTGTCATCTGTTGTTTGGGATCCATATTAGTCAGTAACCCTTTCTGGTATCAAAACTATGACCCAACAGTAGGTAGGGTCCGTGCACGCTTACTGAACTAATTATAAGCGGTTCGTTCTGATAATGGCGAGGGGTGTTGATGGTGCGTTCCAACCAGGTCATGTGCGTGCATGGATCCCGGTCTGCCTCTGAGGATGTAAGACGTCGTGACATCTGTAAATAGGTCTGTGTCATTCAAAGGTTGCCACTTTAGGGAATGATACACCCTTTTGTGGGGCTGGCACAGGGTATTTATGTATTAGGGAGCCGATCGCGTGGGGTAGGATTTAGGGTACACTTAGTTCTGTCTCTTCTGTGGGGTACCGTCTGTTTCTGTTGGGTGGTAACACCTGTCTGTTTCTGCATGGTACCGTCTGTTGGGGTGGTAAAGGCCCATTTACTAGTGTACACCTAATTCTAACATTCTGTTTCCGTAAGGATTATTCTGTTTCTGTTCCTGTACCTTCTGTTCGGGTTGTAAAGGCCCATTATTCTGTTCTGTTTAGACATTAGGGTAACACCTAATCCTGTTATACTAGTATTAGTGAAGAGAAGTGAAAAGTAATAGCTTATATCATTCTATTTCTTCTGTTTAACCTAAGTATGTCTGCTACTCCTGTTACTGTTATCTCGCATCCAGTTTTATTTGCATGCCATGATTATTATTATCTGTTTATATGCTGGAAATCACTGGACTTGCCAGACTTTATGTCTGACCTCGTTTGTTTTTCGCCCCTTTTTTTTTCGTTTCCCCCCTTCCAAGGTTTCCAAGGAGGGAATATTTTAGCTTGATCCGGATTTCTTCTACTTGAAGTACTTAAAGAGCTTAAAGTATGGCTTGACTCCTTATGGCAGCTTCTGTGGGGATTATGATTTTAAAGTTTTGTACTCTGTGGGCTTTTGAAAAGGGCTGATATATATATATGTACTTGAGTTTTGGTAAAGTGATTTGGAAGGATGTAACCAAACTAATTTTTGTTTTCCGCTGTAATAAAGTTGTAAATTTTTCTAGTACTACTTTATTTATCTGTTCTTGTAATATTCTGTTTTGTCTACTAAAACGCTCCATCAATGTTAAGGCATTCCCTTTGTGAGTGACCTTGACGGAGGTGGGGTGTTACACTTGGTATCAGAGCTGAAGGTTACTAGATTGGGTAACGTTTTTGAAAACTATTTTCAAAAAGGTTTTAAAAGGAAATATTTTCAAAAAATAAAGCTTATTTTGAAAAACATAATCCCCGAAAGCCATATATCTATCTTTTTAGTTCTCCGTTTTGAATCCTTTTTCTTTCGTTTCAGCATGTCTGGGAATCTTAACCTTCCAGAGGGTATGCCAATACCTGGCTGGTTCAGGAGGTACTTAGAGGCTAGGGCCAACGGTACAGGCCCAGCAGATATTCCTCCCCCAGTGGCAGCAGTACCACCACCTCCTCCTCCTCCTCCTCCTCGTGGAAATGCTTTCGCAAAGAAGTGTAGAGACTTCAAGGCTATAGGTGGAAAAGACTTCTATGGAACTGAATCCTTCGTGGAAGCAAGGAACTGGCTGAAGGAGACCGAAGATTTGTTCGTCATTTTCGAGGTAGACGACAGGCAAAAGGTACGGTTGGCAGTGTGGCTGCTTAAAGACGAAGCTTCTTATTGGTGGGAGGTTACCCATGCTGAGAGAACGGTGGAAACTTGGGAGGATTTCAGGATGAGATTTGAGATGAGATTCCTCTCACAAGCTGAGCGAAGTCTGCAGGTGGAGAAGTTCTTATCTCTTGAGCAAGGGAGCATGACGGTCAAGGAATACGTCAACCAGTTCAACCAACTGGCTAGGTTCGGACTGGATTTAGTCAACACTCAGCATAAAAAGGCTCTCCACTTTGTTAAAGGATTGAACGAGCCACTGCACAGCCTATCCATGACCCATGTACCCATGGGAGCGACTTACGAGAGATTGGTAGACATGGCACTACTGCACGAGGAAGACAAGGGCAAGAAAGAGGCAAAGAAGGAAGAACCACAGAACAAGAAAGCATGGCCCAAAAAGGAAACACAAAAGAAGGATGAGAAGTCTGAAGATAAGAAGGAGAAAAAGTGCTTTACTTGTGGAAGCTCGACTCATCTGAACAAGGATTGCAGAAAAAGAAAGGGCACTTGCTTCAACTATGGTGATATGGGACACTTCACTAGGGACTTCCCGATGAAACGAGGGCAAGGGCAGAGGGCAGGACCAACTTCTGGGGGGCATATGAACACTCTCGAGGCTAGTGGATAGGATAGAAATAGGAAAACTTTCTGTAGGAGGTCTAATTTCTTTATCTGATTGTTGAGTTAAAACTCTTTTCTGATTCTGGCATTTTGATTCTGTAATCGATGCTCTGCACACTAATACTAGTATTGTTTCTGATTCCGCTATAGACTCAGACCCATAAGGGTTATGACTCATCTAATTGTGATAAGTTGGGTATCTGTGTTGAGCGTTAAGCTGATTATGACGCATACATTCTGGGTTTTTATCATGCTTAGTTTCCTAAGAATCATTTGGTAATCTGATATGTACTAGTAATCTGTAAATATCTGAATATTTCTGATAAGGTTAAATAGGGTAATCCTATGGGTGTCAATCTGATGTTGATTTCGGTCTTCGGGGTTGATACTTAGGGGAATTAGCCCCTCAACCAATGTCTAATGGAAACCAAGTTTTTGTTTCATCTGTACTCGCTTCAGTCATTCGACCGTATCCTATCGATCAAATCTTCGAACTTTAGGTAGAAACTAATGGGTGTAAACATGTGTTTGAGACATGTTATGTTTAATGGTTGCAAGTGAATGCAAGTGGTTGCTAGTGGTTTCTCGTGGATGCATATACACACACTAGGCACTAGATCGGCTCGAAAACACTCTCATACTGCATATGGATGTGTGAGCATTTTCAATTTTTATGGATGCAAAATGATTGACTCATCACATGGATGTTGCATATGAATGAATGGTTGTCACTCATATAAGAATGATATGTATCAAATAGGAAAATTGCATACATGTTGGACTCATGACACTGACATAGTTCGCATTTAGGAGGTCAACTGAATCGGTGGACCGCCTGATCTTTGCATTAGATAAGGAACATATACACACACTTTTGCACATGTTCATACAACATTAGAAGTTTTCTAAGGACAATGGATGCTTGTGGATGATGGTTGAGTAGATGGATGACTGGATGGTAGGACACATTCTTCTTAACCTGAAGATTTCGGGGACGAAATCCTTTAAGGAGGGGAAAATGTAACACCCCGTATTTTCTGTGAACGTATAAGTAACAAATCAGAGAATAATTAATTTTTAAAATAAGAATCAAGGGAAACAGGTTGCGCCATTGCGTTCATCTCCAAAATTCTTCTTGGAAACAAGTCCGAGTTTTCGAGAAACGAAAGTCCGTATGAGGAAGATATGACCCTCCGAAGTTTCAGAGACTTTCAGAATCGAAAACAACTCAAAAATTCGAATTCAAATTCGAATTCAAAATCCCAGAACAGGCTGGGCGGGGAAATTCCCGCCCATGGACCAGGTCGACCTGGGGGTCGACCATAGTATCGACCTAGGGGTTGACCTGCTCCCGAAACCCAGTTTTTGAACCTGATTCATTCTGATGTTTCTGGTCTCGTTTTCAGTCTAGATTCATCCGCCTAATCCTATATAAACAGTCCCCTAGCCCCATTCTCTTGACACCATTCTTCTCTAACCATATGCTGCACAATTTCATTCCTATACTCTGCCTCCATTCTTATTAAATAAAATAATGGCATCGTTACTCTGTTGGAATCAAAACTAGGATCTTCTTCCAATCTGAATAAAGTTAAAAGGGAACAACTATTTTCTAATCTAATCGGTAGTCTACGCCAAAGGAACGCTATTCAGTGTTAGAACTCAGATACCAGAAATCAAGACTTTCCTTTTTGATTGTGAGTACAGTTATTTTCAGATATGAACTTTAATTATGATCTTGACGTGGTTATAAATCTGAATATGAGGTTTTGTATATTCTTATCTGTCAGATCTGTTTTTCTGTGACTATTCTGTACCTCTTTCTTCTTTCTGTTCTATAGCCAGGCTACTACGAGCCTGCGCCGAATCTCATAAGAGATTAACACACAAATGCTAAATTTTGGGACAAATAATGAATAATGCATAATTGGACATGAGACTATTGCCTATGACTATGATTCATGCCTATGCGACTATTGCCTATGACTATGATTCATGCCTACGAGACTATTGCTTATGACTATGATTCATGCCTATGAGATTATTGCCTATGACTATGACTCATGACTATGAGACTATTGCCTACGACATTGAATAAGAAACTATTGTGATTAGTCGCCCATGACTTTTGTGGTTAGTTGCCTATAACTATTGTAGTTAATTTCTTATGCCTATTCCCTTAATTATGTTAGATCTCATAATTAGTGTGTAACTTGGCTAGTTTATTCCCATTCACTGTTATGTACATCGAGCCTATTGGAGCCATTATTATTGTATTTGGTTCATTACTGCATGCCTATTCTTTTATATCAATTCTTGTGCTTATCCCCTACTCCTTTTGTTAGTGCCATTTCATGAGTACTTAGAGAACTTGTGGAAACAAGTTATACGGGGATTGGGCGTAGCTTAATTAAGTTAATTTGACATAATAAATATGTTGGAATACTCTGAATTAGCTATAATAGTGAATGATTAACATGTATATTAGTCTTGTACATAAATGGTGAACTAGAATATTAAATCTAGTTTTGACATGAACTGTAAATGGGAATATTAAGACTAAAATTTGGGGCATATATTGTATTATGAATTATGACCTTGATTTGGGCATGTAAGTTTAGGCTAAATTTATGATTAGGCAAGATATGTAAATAGAGTTTTAGATATATATAATCTGCTAAATCTGTTATCTGCTAAATCTATTAAATTGCCTAATCCGTTATCTGCTAAATCTGTTGAATTGCCTAAACTGCTAAATCTATTATCTGCTAAATCTGTTGAATCGCTTAAACTGCTAGATCTGCTATCTGTTGAATTGTCTGATCTGTTGAAAACTAGATAATAGTAATCTGGGTATGGAAATCCGTAGGCTCGACCTAAAATTTAGTAAAACATGGAAATTTGATTAATCTGTTGTATCCTGTAAAGAAGTTTAATCTGTTAAATAAACAGAATTTGTCTAATATCTGTAAAATCTTTATTGGAATGAATTGGCTATGACACGAGGTTAGACTCTATTTGCGGTGGAAGCCTGCCCAGAACCAACTGGCTTAACTAGCGACCGCAAACTGTCAGTCTAATGTGAGAGGTCGTAGGCATAACTAAAATATGCTTAGACACAAGGTTAGGTCTGGCTTGTGGCAGAAGTCTGCCTGGAACCGCCTGGCATATCCAGCGGCTACAAGCTACCGACCTAATGTGAGAGGTCTATGCATTAATATTTAATTAATGCAAATCTGGGATAAATATGATGTCTAAAACGTTTTGGGTGAATAGGGTTAAACCAACCAGATTGATGAATTTAACAAACCCGTTTCGTAAGTCGGTGGGCCCAATACAAAGTTAGACAATCTGTAAGTCTGTTAAGAACTGTACATCTGATCTGTTAGTCTGAAAACCTGTTAACTTGATTTTCTGATATGTGAACTAGTTGATCTGAACTCTGTATGTCTGAAAACTTGTAAACAAGTTAATCTGAAATCTGTTAGTCTGGGGTCACAAGGTTAGGAGGGAAAAATACTTGTGTCATCTGTTGTTTGGGACCCATATTAGTCAGTAACCCTTTCTGGTATCAAAACTATGACCCAACAATAGGTAGGGTCCGGGCACGCTTACTGAACTAATTATAAGCGGTTCATTCTGATAATGGCGAGGGGTGTTGATGGTGCGTTCCAACCGGGTCATGTGCGTGCATGGATCCCGGTCTGCCTCTGAGGATGTAAGATTCCGTGACATCTGTAAATAGGTCTGTGTCATTCAAAGGTTGCCACTTTAGGGAATGATACACCCTTTTGTAGGGCTGGCACAGGGTATTTATGTATTAGGGAGCCGATCGCATGGGGTAGGATTTAGGGTACACTTAGATCTGTCTGTTCTGTTGGGTACCGTATGTTTCTGTTGGGTGGTAACACCTGTCTGTTTCTGCGTGGTACCATCTGTTGGGGTGGTAAAGGCCCATTTACTAGTGTACACCTAATTCTAACATTCTGTTTCCGTAAGGATTATTCTGTTTCTGTTCTTGTACCTTCTGTTCAGGTGGTAAAGGCCCATTATTCGGTTTCTGTTTAGACATTAGGGTAACAACTAATCCTATTATACTAGTATTAGTGAAGAGAAGTGAAAAGTAATAGCTTATATCATTCTGTTTCTTCTGTTTAACCTAAGTATGTCTGCTACTCCTGTTACTGTTATCTCGCATCCAGTTTTATTTGCATGCCATGATTATTATTATTTGTTCATATGCTGGAAATCACTGGACTCGCCAGACTTTATGTCTGACCTCGTTTGTTTTTCGCCCCTTTTCTTTCCGTTCCCCCCAGGTTTCCAAGGAGGGAATATTTTAGCTTGATCCGGATTTCTTCTGCTTGAAGTACTTAAAGTGCTTAAAGTATGGCTTGACTCCTTATGGCAGCTTCTGTAGGGATTATGATTTTAAAGTTTTGTACTCTGAGGGCTTTTGAAAAGGGATGATATATATATATATATATATATATATATATATTGTAATGACACAGAATTTCGCTCGATCCGAATCAGTCGTTAAACCGATCTAGACCGTTCGAAACCCCTGATCGTTTGAGAACAGGACAAATCAGAACGCAGACGGAAGTACATTTCATTATTATTACAACAATTCCATCAGATACAAGAATATACAGAGTATAAATGAATAAATTACATTCGATAAATATCATAGATTACAATAAATTACATAGCAGCAGAAAATAATACAAAGCACAACTGAAGGTGATATACGGATACAGAGCTTTCTGGATATCATTCCAGCTATAAACCAGGATCCTGTGGATATAAATCTGCAGAACCAAAACTACTAGCTGCCCGTGTCGAAAATAGGGGCACCCAGAGTTTAGGTTAAAACAATAAACTCCAGGTCAGTCATGTGACTGGTGTGAGAACTAAAACAGTTATTTAAAAACTTTACTTTAAAAGAGAGTAATTCAAGGGACCACGCCGTATAACACGGAACGGGTTTCCTCCCAAGAATACCAGTGCATAGAATAAACAGCGCAATGATTTTTCGAAAAATGAAGCTATTATAAGACCCAGGTCCCATCACACAATGCAACGCAAGCCGGAGGATAGGGTTTTCCCTTATAATAGCCAAACATGCTAGATACGTTTAAAACAAATCATTTGATACTATTACAGGTGTATAGTGTCAAAACAATTTCAATCATAAATATAAATCATAGACGGCATGGGTACCATATATCATGTCGCCATTACTAGTTCTACAATTAAAACCGCAATACAGGTATTGGAAATAGGATTTTCGTCATGAGTCGAGGCAAGGGGCAAGCTCCTCTCCGCTTCGAGACACTCTAGCAAATGTCCCAGGACTACACACTCTGGGCAACCCTTGGATTCGGCTGGGCCGGTCCTCTCTTACGTTTGAGGATTAATTATGCCTGAACACACGTTTCCCGGTCCTTACAGACCTAAAATCGAGGCGCCTCATTCCAACAACCACAAAGGTGAAAAGTATATAATGTCAGGGATGGTAAGTCACTGACACCACCAAAGCTAGAAAGAAACGTCGTGTTCTCCCAACGGTCCGTATCCCGTTTTTGACTCATACCGAGGTGTGAGGCTCGCGAATTCACGTTATACACAAAGCTACCACGTAGGCCGTGCTTTGATCATCAACCACAAGACTTTGCTTTTCAACATAAGCCTTGATCTATGCAACTCAGCGTGCCACACAGGCAATTCATGCCATGTGATTGATATCCATCGATATATAACCTCTAAGCTCGTACGTCTCAGAGAAGGGCGTTAAGCAAGAGAATAAATTCTCCACCGCCAAACAGATATATATTTAACAGAAATCAATCAACACAGAATAAAATCCAATGTCAGACACACAATCCATTTACAAGTTCGTTCTGGGTCTGAACGAAACCGGAGGCACTTTCCTCGCATATCCATCGATCTCCAAGTACGTCTGGACGACCACCAACTATTTCCATCCTCTTGGGTGTACAGCCCAATCAAGGTAATCAGTAATTATCCAAACGATGTGAAGACGTCCGGTCTTCGACCACCGTCATCATCTTCGACTTATCGTCGAATCGGTTATTCAGAATGGGTATAAACCCGGCCTTTCCGAACAAACCGCGTATATTAAAAACAAATGTTACACAAACACAACATACGCCTCATTCCAATTCATTAGTCACTAACCGTAAATCAGTAAGAGAGCAATTCCCCAAATATTAACCCTGAAGGCCGAAACCAACATCAGATCAATACCCAGGAAACCATTCTTCTTAACTAACCTACAGCTAGTTTCTAAATTTCATATTCTTAGGGAAAGGTTCCCATTAATTTTATCCAAGATAAATTCTTTAAAATTTATTATTTAATCTTCCTTTGGGTGTCATTTCAAACCAAATTATGGTTTTTCCAAACTAGTCGAGATTAGCGAACCACACCGAAGTAATTATTTATTTTATTTCCCAATCCCAACCTATTCATCCCATGAAGCAAAACTGGTAATACTCCATATCTAACACCACAGTGTTATCGGTAAAATTAATTACCATTTCACGTTCAAATCTAATTAAAGATTTAACTATCGCTTTGGAGCAAAACTGGTGATACTCCATTCTCGCTTATTTTTCAAATTTGATAATTTAGATTATCAATCCACATTTCAATCTAATTGCAGATTCATTAAAACTCTTTTTACTGGATTAAAGAACTAATGTCATTTAAAACACAGTTCACGACAAACTCAAATCACATTCTATTTAATATCGGGTTAAAGAACAAGTGTCATTTAAAACACCATTCACGATAAACCCACAAATCAATTCTATTTACATCCCATTTCAAATCCAATTTATTTATTTAAAAATAAATGGGTTTTAATTTTAGTTCAAAACTAGTTCATTTCGATAAAAAACTATTTTTATCTTTTCAAATATGGAGTTTTTCATCCCAATTTTTCCCAAATTATTTCTTTTGATTTTACGCAAATTATTACTATTCTTAATAATTTTATCAAGGCCCGTACAGTCGATTTCCATCAACGGCCATCGAACTGCACTTACAACGACCTTTTCCAAATTTGATTTGGACGTATCTCCAAATCCAACCGTTAGATTTCAAATTTCTAATATTCGTTAGAAAGCTCTTTTTGATACGAACCCAACGGTTCTGGTTTTAGGAGAATCCGACGGTTGGATCTCCCGTAATGTCCGTTTGAAATAAATGGTCGAAATTCACGAACTGCCGCGGCGCGGCGCGTTCTATCCAGGCCATTATATTATATATATAATATATATTTCGTCGATTTCTATTTAAAACGAATTTTAAAAATCGTTTTAAATTCGTTTCAAAAACAATTTCAACTTCCATTTCAATTCAAATCAAAATTGAATTCTTCCTTATATATTCGTTTTACAATTCATTTCTATTCAATTCAAATTTCAATTCAATTTGAATTTATTTCAATTCGTTTTCAATTCGAATTCGTCTTCAATTCAATTCGAATTGGTTTTCAGTTCAATTCGAATTGGTTTTATATTCAATTCAATTCAAATTGGTTTTCTATTCGATTCAATTCAAATTGGTTTTCTATTCGATTCAATTCAAATTTAAAAACGAATATAATCGATATAAATATCGTTCGCGTCAAAATAGCGCATCTCTAATCAATACGGCTTTATATATTTCAATAATTCCTTTATTCTATTCGACAAATGAATCTATATTTTTGTCAACACGTGACTAATCCCAACGAATGAGTACTGTCCACGTGTGACTATTTTTGTCATTTAATATATTTTATAAAAATTATGGTATCTATCGTTTGATTTAAAATCAGACTCCAACCGTAAATTAGTAAGAGAACGATTCCCTAAATATTAACCCCGAAGGCCGAAACCAACATTAGATCAATATCCAGGAGACCACTCATCTCATCTATTTTCCAGTTAATTTCTAGTTTCATATATAATAAAGATGTAAATTTTATTATTAAAATATTTCGTTCAACACATGACTAATCTCAACGGATGAGTACGGTCAACACATGAACCTTTATTTTATAATATTCTTTATCTTCTAAATTGGAATGAGGCCCAATCAATTACCATATAGCGTTAACTATATGGATTCCATACAACACATGTATTTAATAGCAACGATATATAATCAACCATCATCCAAAGTGCACTACACTGTATAAGCATCAAATATAGATATCTAACGCTTATAACAGCCTGTCAATCAATCGATCGACATACAACTAATTATTGGGATTAGTGTATGCCGTATTTTATCCCAATACCCGTGTGGGGTTTCAAATCAATAAACACAGATTTTTATTTGTGCAGTTGGGTGATGTGTAAAATTTATCGACCCAATCAATATCAGTCAAATCAGTGTATATAAACAAATCGGCCGATTTGTTTATAAATATTTATTTACTCACATTCACGTTAAAAATTATATTTTTAACGATAATTAATTTATTTCAACTATCTACATTTATTATTGATTTCACATCAACATCACAACCAATTTTCACAACACATCAATCAAACAAACAAGCCATCCATGGTCTGTGGATGACGGGTGTCGGGTGCTACTAAACACCGTCTGCATCCTAGCATATATTATAATATAACTAGAAAAAGGAATTTTAAAAGGTGAGAAGTTCTCACCAATAGCTATCCCAATTCCACGACACTTCCTATGTAGAAATCTTCGTCGTTCCCTCCCTTTGTCACTTTCGTTGCTCGTATTCACTACATATATAAAAATCGAATTTTTACTTCGCTATTCTATATATAAAAATTGAATTTTTACTTCGCTATTCAATATATAAAAATCGAATTTTTACTTCGTTATTCAATATATAAAAATCGAATTTTTACTTCGTTATTCAATATATAAAAATCGAATTTTTACTTCGTTATTCAATATATAAAAATCGATTTTTTACTTCGTAAAAATCACTTTGTTTCATTCTAAAAATCGTAACTTTCTTTTATTAAAAATATAAACTTTTTCTATAAAAAGATCATTTTTTTTCTATAACAAAAGTAGCTACTTTCTATAGTAAAAACCACATCTTGAAATAAATAAAAGTCTCGTCTTTTACAGCGCAGTTCATTTTTAAAACAATGTATTCCATATAAAAATTACATTGTTGAAACCAATGCTCTTATATTAAAAATCGACCCTTTTTTTTTTATAAATTCTAATATATATTTTTCTAAATAAACTGAAATCGAATTTAAAATATTGTTTTAAATATATATAAATAAAATATAAAAAAAAACAAAGCAAAATAAATATAAAACTTACAGTAAATGGGGAGGGGCTGCCATCGTTCACTGGAGGTCGAAGAAGGGGGGGTGCTCTCGGGTGGCGCGCCAGGGGGTTGAACGGCGGGTGGTGGTTGCGGTTAGGGTTTGGGTGGCGGGGAGTTTTGGGCGCGTCGGTTTACTGGAGAAGGGGGAGGAAGCAGAAGGAGGGCGCGACACTCGACTGGAGGGAGGGGGAAGCGGAGTTAGGCGGAGCGTAGGGGGGGGCGGCGATGGGGCGGCGATCGCCAGGGGGTTGCGCGATTCCGATTTCTTTTTTTTCTTCCTTCTGTTGAATCGATGAAAAAAGGGGGGGCCTGAGATAAAGGAAAAGAGAGAGAAGGGTTTTATATTTTATTTTATTATATTTATTATTTTAATTTCAAAAAGCAACTTTTATTTTTGACCTCGAAACGAGACCCACCACCTGTCGTCCATAGCTAATTACCCCCATTCCGAACACAATGGGATATGTATCGCAGGCTGATTCGATCGTTTCGATCAATTTCCATTAAAATCAACATATAACTCTATATATTGAATTTGAACGCGCGTTTCAATTTACCGGGGTCAAATACGAACTCTATAAATCCCAGAAAAATATTTTCTAGCTTCATATTAACGATACGGTCCTGATAAAACTAGTTTCGTCGATTCTGAGACCGTTGGAAAAATGGTCATTTTCTAGTCGATTAAAATCAACTGAAACTGGTCAAACGTGTATTCCTTTGCCACGCTCACGTATTGATTCGAAAAATTATGAAATTTGGAAACTAGCAATAATTTGACATCGCGGACCCAACAAAAGTGGTTTCGTCGAAATCCGAGGTCGTTTGCAAAATTCCTATTTTTAAGGGCCTGAATTCCATAGCGACTATTCAGAATTTTCAACTGGACGTATCTTTTGATTCCCGCTATGAAATCTTGATTTGTCGGATTCGTTGGAAAGATATTATCAATTAGATCCTATTATTTTTGGTTTCGCTAAAATCCGTTTTTTTTTGCACCCGGTATGTTCAATTGAAGTTTGAAATCGAATTATCGAACTACTGCGCCATTTTCAATTCTATTTATAATTATATATAATTATTATATTCTAACGACGATGTATATAATATATACGTTCGAATTATATTCAAAATAAATTTCTCGTCGATATTATTTAAAATAATTCATTTTAAATAATCAAAATTCGCTAAAATTGCCAAAATAAAAATTTTAAACTGGTTTAGAATTTCCGGGTTGTTACAATCTCCCCCACTTAAAACTTTTCGTCCCCGAAAAGGAACAATGTCAAAAGTGGTTTGATTAATCATCTCTACATTCGATCTGGCTTCCATTCTCCAACTTTTCAGTTTCTGAGAATTTTCAAATTCTTCAAAAATTTGGCTAACACCCTAAATTTACGAAAAATTTCGCCATAACCTCCCCTGCACCGGGAGCCACGGGAAAATCCCGAAATTGCCATATAGGCCTTCTGATCTCAAAAAAAAAAAGAAAAAGCCAAGCGGCTAGCCAATCGGCTCATAAAATCATCATCACCCAAACAAAACAGTAAATTATAGTAAACATGTACCTATTTGTCGGGCAAACAAATTTTATTCTCTGCTCTAGCCTCCTTGCTATGACCTGTTCAATGTAAGTACGTGTATATGCAAGCAAACGCGACCAATTTCAATATAATTCAATATTTGGTTCAAAAATTATCAAACAACTAAACAAACAACACAAACATCAATCAATTAATGGATTAACGTTTCAAATTCATAATTTTGATACATATACAAAAATCATGTTTTTGATGCCAATTCACAACAATAAATCTATCTATATAAGTTTTGGTTCTCACACCAGTCTAATGGAAATATATAGAAATCACACCTTTGAAACACGAACATAAATATTGATGATGCCATGGTCATTATCAACATCATCTCCGGGCGACTAGAGTGTGATTCTATATCTATCCAGTATATTAAAACTTTGAATATACGTTCATGACGCGTATACGCGAAATCTTTATATACTCGATTGTCCAAATACAAAATAAATAAATATTCAAATACGTATAAAACGATTTAAATTTTCAAAACAAAAATTGTTTTCATTTGAAAAATATACTCTTCACACTCATTCTAGGATACTACTGATCCCATCTCTAACGAGTCATTCTAATTGGATATTACTAATCCAATATCTGATGAATTCTTTCGTATGGTTCTAATGTGTTTTGTTCTCGAGCTCTGTAAACCAAAGCTCTGATACCAAATGTAACGACACGGAATTTCGCTCGATCCGAATCAGTCGTTAAACCGATCTAGACCGTTCGAAACCCCTGATCGTTTGAGAACAGGACAAATCAGAACGTAGACGGAAGAACATTTCATTATTATTACAACAATTCCATCAGTTACAAGAATATACGGAGTATAAATGAATAAATTACATTCGATAAATATCAGAGATTACAATAAATTACATAGCAGCGGAAAATAATACAAAGCACAACTGAAGGTGATATACGGATACAGAGCTTTCCGGATATCATTCCAGCTGTAAACCAGGATCCTGTGGATATAAATCTGCAGAACCAAAACTACTAGCTGCCCGTGTCGAAAATAGGGGCACCCTGAGTTTAGGTTAAAACAATAAACTCCAGGTCAGTCATGTGACTGGTGTGAGAACTAAAACAGTTGTTTAAAAACTTTACTTTAAAAGAGAGTAATTCAAGGGACCACGCCGTATAACACGGAACGGGTTTCCTCCCAAGAATACCAGTGCATAGAATAAACCGCGCAATGATTTTTCGAAAAATGAAGCTATTATAAGACCCAGGTCCCATCACACAATGCAACGCAAGCCGGAGGATAGGGTTTTCCCTTATAATAGCCAAACATGCTTGATACGTTTAAAACAAATCATTTGATACTATTATAGGTGTATAGTGTCAAAACAATTTCAATCATAAATATAAATCATAGACGGCATGGGTACCATATATCATGTCGCCATTACTAGTTCTACAATTAAAACCGCAATACAGGTATTGGATTTCCGTCATGAGTCGAGGCAAGGGGCAAGCTCCTCTCCGCTTCGAGACACTCTAGCAAATGTCCCAGGACTACACACTCTGGGCAACCCTTGGATTCGGCCGGGCCGGTCCTCTCTTACGTTTGAGGATTAATTATGCCTGAACACACGTTTCCCGGTCCTTACAGACCTAAAATCGAGGCGCCTCATTCCAACAACCACAAAGGTGAAAACTATATAAATGTCAGGACTGGTAAGTCACTGACACCACCAAAGCCAGAAAGAAACGTCGTGTTCTCCCAACGGTCCGTATCCCGTTTTTGACTCATACCGAGGTGTGAGGCTCGCGAATTAACGTTATACACAAAGCTACCACGTAGGCCGTGCTTTGATCATCAACCACAAGACTTTGCTTTTCAACATAAGCCTTGATCTATGCAACTCAGCGTGCCACACAGGCAATTCATGCCATGCGATTGATATCCATCGATATATAACCTCTAAGCTCGTACGTCTCAGAGAAGGGCGTTAAGCAAGAGAATAAATTCTCCGCCGCCAAACAGATATATATTTAACAGAAATCAATCAACACAGAATAAAATCCAATGTCAGACACACAATCCATTTACAAGTTCGTTCTGGGTCTGAACAAAACCGGAGGCACTTTCCTCGCATATCCATCGATCTCCAAGTACGTCTGGACGACCACCAACTATTTCCATCCTCTTGGGTGTACAGCCCAATCAAGGTCATCAGTAATTATCCAAACGATGTGAAGACGTCCGGTCTTCGACCACCGTCATCATCTTCGACTTATCGTCGAATCGGTTATTCAGAATGGGTATAAACCCGGCCTTTCCGAACAACCCGCGTATATTAAAAACAAATGTTACACAAACACAACATACGCCTCATTCCAATTCATTAGTCACTAACCGTAAATCAGTAAGAGAGCAATTCCCCAAATATTAACCCCAAAGGCCGAAACCAACATCAGATCAATACCCAGGAAACCATTCTTCTTAACAAACCTACAGCTAGTTTCTAAATTTCATATTCTTAGGGAAAGGTTCCCATTAATTTTATCCAAGATAAATTCCTTAAAATTTATTCTTTAATCTTCCTTTGGGTGTCATTTCAAACCAAATTATGTTTTTTCCAAACTAGTTGAGATTAGCGAACCACACCGAAGTAATTATTTATTTTATTTCCCAATCCCAACCTATTCATCCCATGAAGCAAAACTGGTAATACTCCATATCTAACACCACGGTGTTATCGGTAAAATTAATTACCATTTCACGTTCAAATCTAATTAAAGATTTAACTATCGCTTTGGAGCAAAACTGGTGATACTCCATTCTCGCTTATTTTTCAAATTTGATAATTTAGATTATCAATCCACATTTCAATCTAATTGCAGATTCATTAAAACTCTTTTTACTGGGTTAAAGAACTAATGTCATTTAAAACACAGTTCACGACAAACTCAAATCACATTCTATTTAATATCGGGTTAAAGAACAAGTGTCATTTAAAACACCATTCACGATATACCCACAAATCAATTCTATTTACAACCCATTTCAAATCCAATTTATTTATTTAAAAATAAATGGGTTTTAAATTTAGTTCAAAATTAGTTCATTTCGATAAAAATCTATTTTTATCTTTTCAAATATGGAGTTTTTCATCCCAATTTTTCCCAAATCATTTCTTATGATTTTACACAAATTATTACTATTCTTAATAATTTTATCAAGGCCCGTACAGTCGATTTCCATCAACGGCCATCGAACTGCACTTACAGCGACCTTTTCCAAATTTGATTTGGACGTATCTCCAAATCCAACCGTTATATTTTAAATTTCTAATATTCGTTAGAAAGCTCTTTTCGATACGAACCCAACGGTTCTAGTTTTAGGAGAATCCGACGGTCGGATCTCCCGTAATGTCCGTTTGAAATAAATGGTCGAAATTCACGAACTGCCGCGGCGCGGCGCGTTCTATCCAGGCCATTATATTATATATATATAATATATATATAATATATATTTCGTCGATTTTTATTTAAAACGAATTTTATAAATCGTTTTAAATTCGTTTCGAAAACAATTTCAACTTCCATTTCAATTCAAATCAAAATTGAATTCTTCCTTATAAATTCGTTTTAAAATTCATTTCTATTCAATTCAAATTTCAATTCAATTTGAATTCATTCAATTCGTTTTCAATTCAATTCGAATTCGTTTTCAATTCAATTCGAATTGGTTTTCAGTTCAATTCGAATTGGTTTTATATTCAATTCAATTCAAATTGGTTTTCTATTCGATTCAATTCAAATTGGTTTTCTATTCGATTCAATTCAAATTTAAAAACGAATATAATCGATATAAATATCGTTCGCGTCAAAATAGCGCATCTCTAATCAATACGGCTTTATATATTTCAATAATTCCTTTATTCTATTCGACAAATGAATCTATATTTTTTTCAACACGTGACTAATCCCAACGAATGAGTACTGTCCACGTGTGACTATTTTTGTCATTTAATATATTTTATAAAAATTATGGTATCTATCGTTTGATTTAAAATCAGACTCCAACCGTAAATTAGTAAGAGAACGATTCCCTAAATATTAACCCCGAAGGCCAAAACCAACATCAGATTAATATCCAGGAGACCACTCATCTCATCTATTTTCCAGTTAATTTCTAGTTTCATATATAATAAAGATGTAAATTTTATTATTAAAATATTTCGTTCAACACATGACTAATCTCAATGGATGAGTACGGTCAACACATGAACCTTTATTTTATAATATTCTTTATCTTCTAAATTGGAATGAGGCCCAATCAATTACCATATAGCGTTAACTATATGGATTCCATACAACACATGCATTTAATAGCAACGATATATAATCAACCATCATCCAAAGTGCACTACACTGTATAAGCATCAAATATAGATATCTAACGCTTATAACAGCCTGTCAATCAATCGACCGACATACAACTAATTATTGGGATTAGTGTATGCCGTATTTTATCCCAATACCCGTGTGGGGTTTCAAATCAACAAACACAGATTTTTATTTGTGCAGTTGGGTGATGTGTAAAATTTATCGACCCAATCAATATCAGTCAAATCAGTGTATATAAACAAATCGGCCGATTTGTTTATAAATATTTATTTACTCGCATTCACGTTAAAAATTATATTTTTAACGATAATTAATTTATTTCAACTATCTACATTTATTATTGATTTCACATCAACATCACAACCAATTTTCACAAAACATCAATCAAACAAACAAGCCATCCATGGTCTATGGATGACGGGTGTCCGGTGCTACTAAACACCGTCTGCATCCTAGCATATATTATAATATAACTAGAAAAAGGAATTTTAAAAGGTGAGAGGTTCTCACCAATAGCTATCCCAATTCCACGACACTTCCTATGTAGAAATCTTCGTCGTTCCCTCCCTTTGCCACTTTCGTTGCCCGTATTCACTACATATATAAAAATCGAATTTTTACTTCGCTATTCTATATATAAAAATCGAATTTTTACTTCGCTATTCAATATATAAAAATCGAATTTTTACTTCGTTATTCAATATATAAAAATCGAATTTTTACTTCGTTATTCAATATATAAAAATCGAATTTTTACTTCATAAAAATCATTTCGTTTCATTCTAAAAATCGTAACTTTCTTTTATTAAAAATATAAACTTTTTCTATAAAAAGATCATTTCTTTTCTATAAAAAAAATGTACTACTTTCTATAGTAAAAACCACATCTTGTAATAAATAAAAATCTCGTCTTTTACAGCGCTGTTCATTTTTAAAACAATGTATTCCATATAAAAATTACATTGTTGAAACCAATGCTCTTATATTAAAAATCGACCCTTTTTTTTTATAAATTCTAATATATATTTTTCTAAATAAACTGAAATCAAATTTAAAATATTGTTTTAAATATATATAAATAAAATATAAAATAAAAAAACAAAGCAAAATAAATATAAAACTTATAGTAAATGGGGAGGTGCTGCCATCGTTCACTAGAGGTCGAAGGAGGGGGGTGCTCTCGGGTGGCGCGCCAGGGGGTTGAACGGCGGGTGGTGGTTGCGGTTAGGGTTTGGGTGGCGGGGAGTTTTGGGCGCGTCGGTTTACTGGAGAAGGGGGAGGAAGCAGAAGGAGGACGCGACACTCGACTGGAGGGAGGGGGAAGCGGAGTTAGGCGGAGCGCAGGGGGGGCGGCGATGGGGCGGCGATCGCCAGGGGGTTGCGCGATTCCGATTTCTTTTTTTTTCTTTTTTTTTTCTTCCTTCTGTTGAATCGATGAAAATAGGGGGGGCCTGAGATAAAGGAAAGGAGAGAGAAGGGTTTTATATTTTATTTTATTATATTTATTATTTTAATTTCAAAAAGCAACTTTTATTTTCGACCTCGAAACGAGACCCACCGCCTGTCGTTCATAGCTAATTACCCCCATTCCGAACACAATGGGATATGTATCGCAGGCTGATTCGATCGTTTCGATCAGTTTCCATTAAAATCAACATATAACTCTATATATTGAATTTGAACGCGCGTTTCAATTTACCGGGGTCACATACGAACTCTATAAATCCTAGAAAAATATTTTCTAGCTTCGTATTAACGATACGGTCCTGATAAAACTAGTTTCGTCGAATTCTGAGACCGCTGGAAAAATGGCCATTTTCCAGTCGATTAAAATCAACTGAAACTGGTCAAACGCGTTTTCCTTTGCCATGCTCACATATTGATTCGAAAAATTATGAAATTTGGAATCTAGCAATAATTTGACATCGCGGACCCAACAAAAGTGGTTTCGTCGAAATCCGAGGTCGTTTGCAAAATTCCTATTTTTAAGGGCCTGAATTCCATAGCGACTATTCAGAATTTTCAACTGGACGTATCTTTTGATTCCCGCTATGAAATCTTGATTTGTCGGATTCGTTGGAAAGATATTATCAATTAGATCCTATTATTTTTGGTTTCGCTAAAATCCGGTTTGTTTTGCACCCGGTATGTTCAATTGAAGTTTGAAATCGAATTATCGAACTACTGTGCCATTTTCAATTCTATTTATAATTATATATAATTATTATATTCTAACGACGACGTAAATAATATATACGTTCGAATTATATTCAAAATAAATTTCTCGTCGATATTATTTAAAATAATTCATTTTAAATAATCAAAATTCGCTAAAATTGCCAAAATAAAAATTTTAAACTGGTTCAGAATTTCCGGGTTGTTACATATATGTACTTGAGTTTTGGTAAAGTGATTTGGAAGGATGTAACCAAACTGATTTCTGTTTTCCGCTATAATAAAGTTGTAAATATTTCTAGTACTACTTTATGTATCTGTTCTTGTAATATTCTGTTCTGTCTACTAAAACGCTCCATCAAAGTTAAGGCATTCCCTTTGTGAGTGACCTTGACGGAGGTGGGGTGTTACAAATGGGATATGTTTCGTAAGCCCATTCCATTGTTTCGATCAGTTTCCATCCCAAATCAAAATATAAATCTATATATTGAATTTGAACGCGCATTTCAATTTACTGGGACCATATACGGACTCTAAAAATTCCCGAAAAATTAATCCTAGCTTCGTATTGACGATACGGTCCTAACAAAACTAATTTCATCGATTTCTGAGACCGTTTGTAAAATGGCCATTTTCCAGTCGATTAAAATTGACTAAAACTGTCAGAACACGTTTAACTTCGCCACGCTCACATATTGACTTCAAAAATTATGAATTTTGAAATCTAGCAATAACTTGACATCACGGATCCAACAAAAGTGGTTTCGTCGAAAACCGAGGTCGTTTGCAAAATTTCCATTCTTAAGGCCCAGAATTCCATAGTGACTATTCTGAATGTTCAACTGGGCATAACTTTTGATTCCCGCTATGGAATTTCAATTTTTCGGATTCGTTGAAAAGATATTTTCAAATAGATTTAAATATTTTTGGTTTCGCTAAAATCCGATTTATTTTGAATCCTGTACATTCATTTGAACTTTGAAATCGAATTTTCAAACTACCGCGCCATTTTCAATTCCTTTTATATTTAAAATAAAATATTTATATTCTAATTTTGATTTACATAAATATATACGTTCTAATTCTATTCAACATAAATTTTTCGTCGTTATTATTTAAAATAATTCATTTTAAATATTCAAAATTCATTAAAATGGTCAAAATAAAATATTTAAATTGGTTCAGATTTTCCGGGTTTTTACAATCTCCCCCACTTAAAAATGGAAATTTTGCAAACGACCTCCGTTTTCGACAAAACCATTGTTGTTGGATCCGGGATGTAAAGTTATTGCTATATTCCAAAATTCATAATTTTTGGAATCAATATGTGAGTGTGGCACAAGAAAACATGTTTTGACTGTTTTAGTCAATTTGAATCGACCAGAAAATGGCCATTTTTAAACAGTCTCCAAATTTGACGAAATTAATTTTTTTAGGACCGTATCGTCTAAACATAGTGTAAAGGCCCGCAAATCCGAGCTATCTGAGTTGACTATTAACACCACACGTCCAACTCAAATTGCACAGAAATACGACTCATTATTAGAAAGAAGTTAGAGGATGAGAAATAGAAAGAAAGAAATATTAGACTAGAAGAAAAACGAAGATCACAACTCACAGCGGAACGAAAAAAATATATTATATAACATAAGCTTTGAAATACAAATTCTGTTTGTACATATATACATACCATCATCAGAGTACACATAACATTTGATCCAGCGGAAGTAACTCTAGATAACTAACGTTGAAGCCTCCTGCTTCAAGCTCCTCCAAGTGTATCTGTAAAAGCCTGAAACACTTGACTGCCCGTACAAATTTGGGCACCCAAGAGTTTAGGGAAAACAAAACAAAATAAACTCTGGGTCAGTCATGGGACTGGTGTGAGTAAACTCCAACCACTTGTTTAACTTTAAAAATCCTTTCAAAAGAAAAGATAATAGTAAGACCAGTCCACACATAAACATGGACGGTTTTTACCTTACTATAACCCAAAACACTTTGATATCAAATCCAATGATATTATAATAATGTCTACCCAAGTAAATAACCAAATAGCAGAACGCTTGCATCTCACGCTCCACATATATAGTATAAAATCAAAAACCGCATGGAGCTTATTGGAGATTGGATTTCCAACATGACAAGGTATGGAACCACCTTCCGATGATGTATCTCTAGAGGCGAATACACCTGGGTTCAACAAGAACGTCTTGCAACCCAGCCCACACATGACCGACCACTCATTTCGCTTGAGTGTATCGAATGTATATCACCAACGGTTGGACTCAAACCACCGTTTCCCGAATGGGCAGAATCGATAGATTTAGAAACAAAAGGAATTTCTCTAGATAGGTGATTATACACCCTAATGGGTGCGACCCACATAGCCATGCTGCCTGCCCGATTTTTGTCCTTTCCCGGTTGTTGAGGCCTGAGGCTACGCATACTTACCATTCATTGATAGCACAATCACTTTGAATGCCACATTGTCAGATCCGTTAATCACTAGTTGAGTTTGCACAAATATTCTGGATATTATGCTAAGGGATAAATCCGTTGCAACCATATATATCCATACAGACCAACCCTTTTGATCATTGGAAATACTCTGTCAGACATTCGTCCATATTACGTTCGTTCTGGGATTGAACGACACCGAAGGCACTATTTCTATAAATAGAAAAGCCCTTGCACTTTACTCCGTCTTCAATATAATCAACATGCTTAGTTCGCAACGCTTATGCCGATACGGAGTGGTTCTTCGGATAATAATCCAACCGGTCTCTCCATATTGACAACGATGGTCAAAAACTTCGATAGTCTGTGATTTAACTATCGAATAAAAACAAGTGTTCATCCAAACATATCAAATAAATCACTGGGCTCTTTAATTAATATTTCATTAATTAAATCACTTTTCCATTTTCTCTATCAATATTTGTTAACCAAATATTTTCAATAATCAATCTTGGCCCTTTACGCTATTCTTGATTTCGTTTCCTTATCGAATTCTATATATATCAATATATAGATTTCTAATTGTCAAATTTCTTAAAAATATTCTAACTCCTTAAATTCCCGGAAAAATTCGCCATAACCTCCCCTGTATCGGGAGCATCGGGAAATTTCAAATAGCTTTCCCGGTCCTTCTAATCTCAAAAAGAAAAAGAAGAAGCCAAGCTGCCAGCCGATACGGCGCATAAAACTCATATATGAATTTAAACATGTACCTTTTTGTCGGGCACATAAATAAAAATCTTCATATACTCCATCCCATATCTGTTTAACACCTGTTCACCTGTTTTCAATTCAATTCAATACCATCTAATCGTTTGAATTCAGCTTCGCCCGTTTACTCTTTAAATCGGCCATTTTGCCTATTTCACTTCTTTGTTGAACATAACATGTTCAAACAAAATGTTTAACTCGTTCATAACTAAATTGAATTTCAATTTCAATTCTAGTTCTCTTTTCTATTTCGAATATAAATTTCAAATCGAATTTTCTTATTTAAAGTTCAATATCCATTCAAAATCTCATTTAACTAATTTTCGTTCAAATTAGTAAATTCTATTCAATAAATCAAAATCTGGTTTCTGTTTCAAAAATCATATTTATTTACACAACTTGAATTCGCATATATTTTACAACTCAACTCTGAAATTTTCTACATAGATAAATTCGGATTTTTCCCGCTTAAAATCCTTTTATAACATTAAATAAACCATTATGGTTTTAAAACGATTCTGGCGCTGCTTTTCTGGAAATTTGATTTTGACATAACTCAAAATCTATACGACGAAATCCAGATTTTTATCCTTCATTAGAAAACTACTATCAAATCGGTCCTGACGTTTCTTGTTTCGAAGAATTCCGACTCAAATTGAGTTCTGTATACTCAATTGAAGTTCGAATCGCTATTTTACGAACTGCAGCGCTGCGGCGAGTTCGTTTTAATTATATTTATATATATAAACCTTTAAACTTCTTAAAATGAATTCAATTCCATTTTAACTCTATTTGAATTCCTTGATTCAAATTCCAATCTCACTTTTGAATTCTATATTTCAAAATCCTAATTCCTTTTCTATTTGATATTCAAATTCAATACTTGAATTTCTATTTGAATTCCCTATATTCAAATTCTATGTTTGAATTCATTTGAATTCTCTTATTCAAACTCTATTGTTAAATTCCATTTGAACTTCTATATTCCAATTTTCTATATTTGAATTATATTGTAATTCAAATATTCAAACTCCTTTTTAAATTCTATGTTCAAAATTCCATAGTTTAAAACCCATTTGAATTTCATATTCAAATCCCATAGATTACATCCTATTTGAATTCAATTTGAATCTCTTATATTCAATTTCATTTTCCATTTCCATTTGAATTCTAATATTCAAATTCATTTCCAACACCATTTGAATTTCATCATTCAAATCCATTTAAATTCCCTTGTATTCAAATTCTATTTCAAAACCATTTGGATTTTCTATTTTGAAATCCTATTTTGAAATTCTATTTCCAATTCTACTTTGAAAATCCTATTTCAAAGTTTATTTCAAATTCTATTTTGAAATTCTACGTGCAAATCTCTATTCGAATTTCTTTATTCGAATTTCTTTGAATTCAAATTTTATTTTTTTATTCCTTGGATTCAAATTCTATTTTGCATTCTAATTTCGTCTATTCAAATCCTATTTGAACTTCTATTTGAATTTCTAATATTCAATCTCCTTTTACAATTCAAATATTTAAACCCCTTTAAAATTCAAATGTTATACTCAAATTTCATTTGAGTTATATATTTAAAAATTTCATTTCACATCTATATTTGAAATTTCATTTCAAATTCCAATTTCACACTTGTATTTCTATTTCTGAATTATCAAATGATAATTCTTTTCACTTCATTTATAACTTCGTTATAAAAGAACTATTTATAAACTTCGTTTATAAAGAAACTACTTGTTTTATTTTTCAAACAAGTTTTATATTTTATTTCCATTTAAAAATTCAAATTCTATTTAAAAATAGAATTTTCCCTTTTAAAATCTCAAATATCCTTTTTTTACGATATTTTTAAATATCATTACTTAAGCCCAGTGGTATTTAAACACACAAAGCAACGAATTATTTATTTTTCTAACACATCATATATAACAATATATATGCAAACAAATAAACAACAGATAATATATTTTTGAGGAATCCAGTTGGATTCCTCCAACCTGTTTTCCTGCATCCACAGATGTTAGCACATAAATAATACCCATTCTGCTTCGTGGCAGAATATCGCGGTATAGAAGGTCATCCACTAATCATAGCGTGGGGCGTATAGGGTAATCATCCGCTATGAAACTGCGGGCATCCGCTAATGAGACTGCGGGAATCCAACCAATCAATCAACCCAATATATATATATAATAGCCTAAATAACTAATATATATAAAACAACCAGAAAGCATTCACACAAGCAACAAACAATTATTTTTAACGAATAAAAATAATTATAAATAAAAGGTGAGTGAGATTTACTCACCGAGATTTCTTTTGCAGAATATCCAGTTAAAATTCCATATCGCCTCTTTTACGAATTTACACAACATCTCGAATGACTTTATACCTACGATGATTTATTTTAATTTAACGATTTAACACTTTTTATTTAAATTACTATTTAGACGAATAAATAAATTTGCTATATATTTTATCTAACGGTAATTTTAAACCTAATGAACATAAATAAACTAGGTAAAAATATATACCTTGTTACTTTTCGAATACTCGATTAAACCCATGAAGTAACTTCCGAGCATTTCCAAATTTACATCAGCCCAAAAACTGCGATTCCCATGTCGGCATTTTGTCGAACATTTCGCGGACAACTTACATTCCTTTAGTCAACTACCTACTGCTGCCGTATCCTATGAATGATCCGACATCCTGACCACTACTACCAAGGCCCCAAACCATCAGCTTTTACTGTTCAGGCGAGCCCATCCAATACAGTGGTTCATTCCCATCACTCCTTCATCCCAACGAGTTAGACTGAACTTCGGCTCTCAATTCGATATCGCGACCTGGAGAAACGCTCGAGCTCTGTAGCCCAACATCGCACTGTCCACAAGTGTGTCGTGCTCGCCTGAACGACCTGCGCCCCCCATTTGTCTCCTCATCGCGCTCAACTGCTGAATCGCACCACCCCCACAAATACAGATCCGAACTACAACCTAAATTCCTCTTCGACTTGCTGTCGCATCCCCCTAAACCACCACAACAGCTTCGAAATTCACTTCAGTGCCTGCTCCCATGGTCCTTCATTCGACGAGGAACCCATAGTCTCCGATCTGATGATGAGTTCAAGAATCGCGACCTTGGCTTGCGGTTTTTATTTGCGTCAATGAAGAGGGACTGGAATGAAACGGTGTATTTGTGGGTTTGGTTTTCTGTTTTGAGGAACCATGGAGAACAAAGGCCATCGGTTGTTTATATAGAGGTGCGAAGGTGACAGAACGTACCACGCCATTAAGATGGTGTTCCCTTGATGTGGAGGATGAGAGACATTTTTGCTGGCTCGAGGAAACAAGTCTGTGATTTTACAAAGATAGGTCGGCTAGGTAACGTTTTTAGGGTGGCTCGAAATGACATGTATATAATTTGATTTGATTTTTGTTTTAGTTTTCATCCGTTTAATTATATATATATATATATATTTCGAGGCTCCGAACCGCTATTTAATCATAACAACTGCCATCTCCAATGTCATTTGTTGCTCTGAACTCAAGGGGACAGATTGTGGAATTTTATTTCAACTGTATAGAACAGAAAACAATTTAAATTAACGGTTAAATTAATTTTGATTTAATATATAAATCGATTTCAGATAATAAAATTTCACGAAAATAAATTATTTAATTCAAACAGAATTTATATTAATCAACTGAACTATTTTTTCAATTTAGTTTTAACTGTGAATTAAATTACTTGTTAATAACTCGATATATTTCAAATTATATCCTATGTAAATTATTTAATCGATAAATTCAATATGAAAATTCTTTTATATTATCAACACAATATTTAAAACGATATTAAATATTTAAAATTAATTGTTCAAAAACCTGGGTCGTTACATTCTTCCCCCCTTAAAATAATTTCGTCCTCGAAATTGCTAAGGTAGAAAAATGGTACAAATCCATTCCTTTTCAACATCTCACTTATGTTGAAACTCAACTCCTCATATTTCTATGACTTTATTTTCAACCAAAACTTTTGGTCTTCTTCCTTTCATATGCCTTCACATTCAATTTATATTTATTTCAATTTATTTCAATAAATCTATTTAAATTGATTCTAATCAATTCATTCACTTCGACCCATTTAACTTGTTTAAGTTAAATTTCAATTCCAGAATTCAAATCCCTGGGTTTTCTTTTCCAAATCCTTCCGAAGTCACATAAATATATATACATATATTTATTTCTATTTTAAATTCAAAACATTTGAATTTTTCCAAAACAACTTGTTTTCTTTCAAACAAATTTCCATTAAAAAATTTCTAAGGTAGCAATCCATCACTTAGAAACTCGGAAATGAACACTGATGATGTTGCAATCATCATCAGAATTATTTCCCAGCGACTGAAGTGAGTTCAGTGCTTTATTATTTCAAAATCCATGATTTTCTTTCAAATCCTTTAAAACAAAGCTATATTACTTTAATATACTTTGAAAAATATTTTTCAACTTCCCAGGATTTTGAATTCTTAATCCTGGGTTGAATTTAATTCTAATTCATCTCATTTGTATATTTAATTCCTATACAAATTCAGTTTGGTTATAAATAACCATTTCAATTTTTTTTTATAATCTTATCTGATTATAATGATATCAATCAACACATCCATATAATATAATAATTTCAAAAATTATTCTTTCTATATCAAAACAGAATTTTGGGCAAAATTATTTTATTTACCCACTTTAAAAACAATATCATGTCGTATTTTCTGTTCAAGTGTTTAGAAATTCCTATCGACTTTGTGGCGTCCCACTATTCGACCAGAATTCATAAACCACTCAACAGACTAGCCAACACAATATAAAATAATTTTTATATCAACTTACAAATACGCTCTCTCGTATATATACGCTCAACTCATTCTAGGGTACTACTGACCCTATCTCTAATGAGCATATGCCACACAAGCCTAGGTATTCGCTCAACCTAAGCTCTGATACCACTGTAAAGGCCCGCAAATCCGAGCTATCTGAGTTGACTATTAACACCACACGTCCAACTCAAATTGCACAGAAATACGACTCATTATTAGAAAGAAGTTAGAGGATGAGAAATAGAAAGAAAGAAATATTAGACTAGAAGAAAAACGAAGATCACAACTCACAGCGGAACGAAAAAAATATATTATATAACATAAGCTTTGAAATACAAATTCTGTTTGTACATATATACATACCATCATCAGAGTACACATAACATTTGATCCAGCGGAAGTAACTCTAGATAACTAACGTTGAAGCCTCCTGCTTCAAGCTCCTCCAAGTGTATCCGTAAAAGCCTGAAACACTTGACTGCCCGTACAAATTTGGGCACCCAAGAGTTTAGGGAAAACAAAACAAAATAAACTCTGGGTCAGTCATGGGACTGGTGTGAGTAAACTCCAACCACTTGTTTAACTTTAAAAATCCTTTCAAAAGAAAAGATAATAGTAAGACCAGTCCACACATAAACATGGACGGTTTTTACCTTACTATAACCCAAAACACTTTGATATCAAATCCAATGATATTATAATAATGTCTACCCAAGTAAATAACCAAATAGCAGAACGCTTGCATCTCACGCTCCACATATATAGTATAAAATCAAAAACCGCATGGCGCTTATTGGAGATTGGATTTCCAACATGACAAGGTATGGAACCACCTTCCGATGATGTATCTCTAGAGGCGAATACACCTGGGTTCAACAAGAACGTCTTGCAACCCGGCCCACACATGACCGACCACTCATTTCGCTTGAGTGTATCGAATGTATATCACCAACGGTTGGACTCAAACCACCGTTTCCCGAATGGGCAGAATCGATAGATTTAGAAACAAAAGGAATTTCTCTAGATAGGTGATTATACACCCTAATGGGTGCGACCCACATAGCCATGCTGCCTGCCCGATTTTTGTCCTTTCCCGGTTGTTGAGGCCTGAGGCTACGCATACTTACCATTCATTGATAGCACAATCACTTTGAATGCCACATTGTCAGATCCGTTAATCACTAGTTGAGTTTGCACAAATATTCCGGATATTATGCTAAGGGATAAATCCGTTGCAACCATATATATCCATACAGACCAACCCTTTTGATCATTGGAAATACTCTGTCAGACATTCGTCCATATTACGTTCGTTCTGGGATTGAACGACACCGAAGGCACTATTTCTATAAATAGAAAAGCCCTTGCACTTTACTCCGTCTTCAATATAATCAACATGCTTAGTTCGCAACGCTTATGCCGATACGGAGTGGTTCTTCGGATAATAATCCAACCGGTCTCTCCATATTGACAACGATGGTCAAAAACTTCGATAGTCTGTGATTTAACTATCGAATAAAAACAAGTGTTCATCCAAACATATCAAACAAATCACTGGGCTCTTTAATTAATATTTCATTAATTAAATCACTTTTCCATTTTCTCTATCAATATTTGTTAACCAAATATTTTCAATAATCAATCTTGGCCCTTTACGCTATTCTTGATTTCGTTTCCTTATCGAATTCTATATATATCAATATATAGATTTCTAATTGTCAAATTTCTTAAAAATATTCTAACTCCTTAAATTCCCGGAAAAATTCGCCATAACCTCCCCTGTATCGGGAGCATCGGGAAATTTCAAATAGCTTTCCCGGTCCTTCTAATCTCAAAAAGAAAAAGAAGAAGCCAAGCGGCCAGCCGATACGGCGCATAAAACTCATATATGAATTTAAACATGTACCTTTTTGTCGGGCACATAAATAAAAATCTTCATATACTCCATCCCATATCTGTTTAACACCTGTTCACCTGTTTTCAATTCAATTCAATACCATCTAATCGTTTGAATTCAGCTTCGCCCGTTTACTCTTTAAATCGGCCATTTTGCCTATTTCACTTCTTTGTTGAACATAACATGTTCAAACAAAATGTTTAACTCGTTCATAACTAAATTGAATTTCAATTTCAATTCTAGTTCTCTTTTCTATTTCGAATATAAATTTCAAATCGAATTTTCTTATTTAAAGATCAATATCCATTCAAAATCTCATTTAACTAATTTTCGTTCAAATTAGTAAATTCTATTCAATAAATCAAAATCTGGTTTCTGTTTCAAAAATCATATTTATTTACACAACTTGAATTCGCATATATTTTACAACTCAACTCTGAAATTTTCTACATAGATAAATTCGGATTTTTCCCGCTTAAAATCCTTTTATAACATTAAATAAACCATTATGGTTTTAAAACGATTCTGGCGCTGCTTTTCTGGAAATTTGATTTTGACATAACTCAAAATCTATACGACGAAATCCAGATTTTTATCCTTCATTAGAAAACTACTATCAAATCGGTCCTGACGTTTCTTGTTTCGAAGAATTCCGACTCAAATTGAGTTCTGTATACTCAATTGAAGTTCGAATCGCTATTTTACGAACTGCAGCGCTGCGGCGAGTTCGTTTTAATTATATTTATATATATAAACCTTTAAACTTCTTAAAATGAATTCAATTCCATTTTAACTCTATTTGAATTCCTTGATTCAAATTCCAATCTCACTTTTGAATTCTATATTTCAAAATCCTAATTCCTTTTCTATTTGATATTCAAATTCAATACTTGAATTTCTATTTGAATTCCCTATATTCAAATTCTATGTTTGAATTCATTTGAATTCTCTTATTCAAACTCTATTGTTAAATTCCATTTGAACTTCTATATTCCAATTTTCTATATTTGAATTATATTGTAATTCAAATATTCAAACTCCTTTTTAAATTCTATGTTCAAAATTCCATAGTTTAAAACCCATTTGAATTTCATATTCAAATCCCATAGATTACATCCTATTTGAATTCAATTTGAATCTCTTATATTCAATTTCATTTTCCATTTCCATTTGAATTCTAATATTCAAATTCATTTCCAACACCATTTGAATTTCATCATTCAAATCCATTTAAATTCCCTTGTATTCAAATTCTATTTCAAAACCATTTGGATTTTCTATTTTGAAATCCTATTTTGAAATTCTATTTCCAATTCTACTTTGAAAATCCTATTTCAAAGTTTATTTCAAATTCTATTTTGAAATTCTACGTGCAAATCTCTATTCGAATTTCTTTATTCGAATTTCTTTGAATTCAAATTTTATTTTTTTATTCCTTGGATTCAAATTCTATTTTGCATTCTAATTTCGTCTATTCAAATCCTATTTGAACTTCTATTTGAATTTCTAATATTCAATCTCCTTTTACAATTCAAATATTTAAACCCCTTTAAAATTCAAATGTTATACTCAAATTTCATTTGAGTTATATATTTAAAAATTTCATTTCACATCTATATTTGAAATTTCATTTCAAATTCCAATTTCACACTTGTATTTCTATTTCTGAATTATCAAATGATAATTCTTTTCACTTCATTTATAACTTCGTTATAAAAGAACTATTTATAAACTTCGTTTATAAAGAAACTACTTGTTTTATTTTTCAAACAAGTTTTATATTTTATTTCCATTTAAAAATTCAAATTCTATTTAAAAATAGAATTTTCCCTTTTAAAATCTCAAATATCCTTTTTTTACGATATTTTTAAATATCATTACTTAAGCCCAGTGATATTTAAACACACAAAGCAACGAATTATTTATTTTTCTAACACATCATATATAACAATATATATGCAAACAAATAAACAACAGATAATATATTTTTGAGGAATCCAGTTGGATTCCTCCAACCTGTTTTCCTGCATCCACAGATGTTAGCACATAAATAATACCCATTCTGCTTCGTGGCAGAATATCGCGGTATAGAAGGTCATCCACTAATCATAGCGTGGGGCGTATACGGTAATCATCCGCTATGAAACTGCGGGCATCCGCTTATGAGACTGCGGGAATCCAACCAATCAATCAACCCAATATATATATATAATAGCCTAAATAACTAATATATATAAAACAACCAGAAAGCATTCACACAAGCAACAAACAATTATTTTTAACGAATAAAAATAATTATAAATAAAAGGTGAGTGAGATTTACTCACCGAGATTTCTTTTGCAGAATATCCAGTTAAAATTCCATATCGCCTCTTTTACGAATTTACACAACATCTCGAATGACTTTATACCTACGATGATTTATTTTAATTTAACGATTTAACACTTTTTATTTAAATTACTATTTAGACGAATAAATAAATTTGCTATATATTTTATCTAACGGTAATTTTAAACCTAATGAACATAAATAAACTAGGTAAAAATATATACCTTGTTACTTTTCGAATACTCGATTAAACCCATGAAGTAACTTCCGAGCATTTCCAAATTTACATCAGCCCAAAAACTGCGATTCCCATGTCGGCATTTTGTCGAACATTTCGCGGACAACTTACATTCCTTTAGTCAACTACCTACTGCTGCCGTATCCTATGAATGATCCGACATCCTGACCACTACTACCAAGGCCCCAAACCATCAGCTTTTACTGTTCAGGCGAGCCCATCCAATACAGCGGTTCATTCCCATCACTCCTTCATCCCAACGAGTTAGACTGAACTTCGGCTCTCAATTCGATATCGCGACCTGGAGAAACGCTCGAGCTCTGTAGCCCAACATCGCACTGTCCACAAGTGTGTCGTGCTCGCCTGAACGACCTGCGCCCCCCATTTGTCTCCTCATCGCGCTCAACTGCTGAATCGCACCACCCCCACAAATACAGATCCGAACTACAACCTAAATTCCTCTTCGACTTGCTGTCGCATCCCCCTAAACCACCACAACAGCTTCGAAATTCACTTCAGTGCCTGCTCCCATGGTCCTTCATTCGACGAGGAACCCATAGTCTCCGATCTGATGATGAGTTCAAGAATTGCGACCTTGGCTTGCGGTTTTTATTTGCGTCAATGAAGAGGGACTGGAATGAAACGGTGTATTTGTGGGTTTGGTTTTCTGTTTTGAGGAACCATGGAGAACAAAGGCCATCGGTTGTTTATATAGAGGTGCGAAGGTGACAGAACGTACCACGCCATTAAGATGGTGTTCCCTTGATGTGGAGGATGAGAGACATTTTTGCTGGCTCGAGGAAACAAGTCTGTGATTTTACAAAGATAGGTCGGCTAGGTAACGTTTTTAGGGTGGCTCGAAATGACATGTATATAATTTGATTTGATTTTTGTTTTAGTTTTCATCCGTTTAATTATATATATATATATATATTTCGAGGCTCCGAACCGCTATTTAATCATAACAACTGCCATCTCCAATGTCATTTGTTGCTCTGAACTCAAGGGGACAGATTGTGGAATTTTATTTCAACTGTATAGAACAGAAAACAATTTAAATTAACGGTTAAATTAATTTTGATTTAATATATAAATCGATTTCAGATAATAAAATTTCACGAAAATAAATTATTTAATTCAAACAGAATTTATATTAATCAACTGAACTATTTTTTCAATTTAGTTTTAACTGTGAATTAAATTACTTGTTAATAACTCGATATATTTCAAATTATATCCTATGTAAATTATTTAATCGATAAATTCAATATGAAAATTCTTTTATATTATCAACACAATATTTAAAACGATATTAAATATTTAAAATTAATTGTTCAAAAACCTGGGTCGTTACACATAGCCAGATTTATTTTTCTGGAATTTTTGGGGTCCGTATGTGGCCCCGGTAAATTGAAAGGTGCGTTCAATTTCGTTATATAGATTTATATTTTGATTTTAGCGAAAACTAATCGAAACATCTGATTCGGCTTGCGAAACATATCCCATTGTGTTCGGAATGGGGGTAATACGCTATGGACGACAGTCATTGGGCCTTATTTGGGGGTCGAAATAAAAAGTCAACTTATTTTGGAAGTAAATAAATAAATAAATTATAAATTACTTCACCCCTCTTCTCCTTCTACCCCCTCCCGTTCATTTTTGTTGAAATCGAAAAAAAAAAAAACTAAATCGCGACACCGCCATTCTCCCCACTCTCCGCCGTCGGAGTTGGTCGCGCTCCTCCCCACTCCGATCCCTCCTGCCTCTCTCCTCCCCCATCGCTCTCTTCCACGCTCCCTTCCTTCGGTAAACCCCCCATCCGTTAGCCCCAAAAACCCCACCCCCTTAAACCCGCCACGAACCCCACCGCCAACCACCGCAGGGCCTGCTGTCGGCCACCAAAGCCCTCCCCGACCCTACAACGCCCCGACGCCACCTACCCCGTCCACCATTAGAAATGTGAGTTTTTCCCTTTTTATATACATTATTTAAAATCTGAAATATATAAGTATATAAATAGCAAGAAAGACATGACTTTTTATTTGTTAAAAGATTTGGGTTTTTATTTTTTAAAGTTTATATTTTTATAAAAGTAAAGTTTATATTTTTATAAGAGAAAAGATTTTTTTTAATAGAGAGATTATATTTAAAAAAATTAAAAAATAAGAATTTCAAAATAGTGAAGATGAGATTTTTATTATCATGATAACAATATAAAGATTTGACTTTAACATGGGATTCACGTGAAGAAGAATTGGATTTTTTTTTTAAATATATAGCGAAGAAAAATATAATTTTATATATGTATGATAATAGAAATATGATTTTTATACTATAGAGATAATAAAAATATAATTTTTATTATATGGAAGATATAAAAATATGATTTTTATTTATGTAGAGTAGTAAAAATATGATTTTTATCTAGGAAGCGAAGTAAAAATTGGATTTTTATATGTATGAAAGGTAAATAAAAATACGATTTTTATATAGTAGAGAATATAAAAATATTATTTTTATATAGTTAGCGAAGAAAAGATTTGATTTTTATTATGAAGTTAGAGATATAAAAATATAATTTTTATATATGATGTAGCGGCATAAAAATGAGATTTTTAATATATGTATAGCGATGTAAAAATCTGATTTTTTTTAATTATATATAGCGATGTTGAAAATATGATTTTAATGTAAATTACATTGAAACAGATTGTCGTTAAAATCGCAACAGCGAATCTGAGCGACAATAAAGCACGGCGGAGTGGAAACCAAAGGCGAGAACTCCTCACTTTAATTTATTTTCTAGTTAGAAATATATACTAGGATGCAGACGGTGCTTAGCAGCACCCGACACCCGTCGTCCACAGACCATGGACGACTTGTTTGTTTGTTTGATTGTGTGATGTGGAATGGAGTAAAATATTTTATAGTTAAAAAAATAATTTTTAACGTGTATATGAATAAAATAAATATTCATAAACAAATCGGACGATTTGTTTATGTACACACATTTGACTGATATTGATTGGGACGATAAATGTTACACATCGCCCAACTTCACTAATAAAATTCATTATTTGGTTATTGAAACCGCACACGGGTATTGGGGTGATATTGGACATACACTAATCCCAATATTTAGTTGTATGTCAATCGATTGGTTAACAAGCTGTGTACGCGTTGAATATTTATATTTAATGCTTATACAGTGTAGAATGCACTCTGGATGATGGTTGATTGTTTATGATAGTTGTTATACACATTTGTTATGTGAAATCCATATAAATAACATTATATGGTAATTGACTGTGTCTGATTCCAATTCAGAATGAATGGATATTTTAAAATAACGAATATTTTAAAATAATGAATATTTTAAAATAATATTAAAAAAAGAATCAAAATCTGATTTTGATGTCCGATTTGGGATGGACACGAATATATATAAATATATAAAGCCATGTTGATTAGATATGCACCATTTTGACGCAAACGATATTTGTATCGATTTTATTCATTTTTATAATGAATATCGAAAAGGAATTGATTTCAAAATCTAATGTCTTGAAAATATTATCATTTATATATCAATAATATGGAATATTCAATTTTGATTTGAAATTGAATATGAAGTTGAAATCATTTTGATAACGAACTTAAAACGATTTATAAAATACGTTTTAAATGGAAATCGACGAAATGTATATTATATATATAATATAATGGCCTGAATAGAACGCGCTGTGCTGCGGCAGTTCGCGAATTTCGACCATTGACTTCGAATGGATATTACGGGAGATCCGACTGTCGGATTATCCTAAAACCGGAACCGTTGGGTTCGTATCGAAAAGATCTTTCTAACGAATATTAGAGATTTGAAATCTAATGGTTGGATTTGAAATTATGTCCAAATCAAATTTGGAAAAGGTCGTTGTAAGTGTAGTTTGATGGCCGTTTATGGAAATCGACTGTACGGGCCTCGATAAAATTATTAAAAATATTAATAATTAGTGTAAAATCATAAGAAATGATTTGGAAAGAATTAGGGTGAAAAATTCCATATTTGAAAAGATAAAAATAGATTTTTATCGAAATGAACTAGTTTTGAACTAGAATTATAATCTAATTATTCTTAAAATAAATAAATTGGATTTGAAATTGTTTTAAAAATAACTAGAATTCCCAATATATAAATCGGAAATGGATTTGAATCAAAATTTTCTTCGTAATATTTCGATGTTGGATTTCGTGATTATACAGATATTGTTATGGAAATTTGAAAGATATATTTATATCGTTATTTCCAATATGATATTCGTTGGTTAGGGTATTTGATATTGAATATAAGCCGATATGTTTTCAATTCAGAGCCTTGTATTTAATATCAAATGGGATTTTGCGTTTGTCGTGAACGGTGTCTTCAGTAACACTGTTTTTGAACCCCAGGTGAAGAGAATAAATCTTTTAATTAAGATTGTTAGAGTTTCTAATTATATTTAATAATTGGAATAAAATGGAATGTGAATTGGGTTTATCCTGAACTGTGTTTTTAACGACATTCGTTCTTTAACCCAAATTATAGTGAAATGTGATTTGGAATTTATAAATCTTTTGTTAAGATTTAAAGGAGATTTCCCAAAGTAAAGTTTTCCAATTTAACATATTAAATTGGAATTGAGTGGAATTCGATTTGGTAATAATCGAAGTAAGCTTCTATAGAGGAAGACGGTTAATATACATGGAATTTAAAAGGCCTTGTCGTTATTCCATTTATATTATCGGTTGGATATGGAAGTTTATATCGATTATATATATGGATTTGTTTTCCATAGAGATTACATTGTAAATGGAATGTGATTTTGGATTGTCGTGAATGGTATCTTTAATAATACCGTTCTTAGACCCAATGGAGTTAAGAAAATCAAAGACTAACTGGGGTTAGTTAAGTTGAACGGTTTCCTGGCTATTGATCTGATGTTGGTTTCGGCCTTCGGGGTTAATACTTAAGGAATTGTTCACTTGCTAATTTATGGTTAAAGGCTGATGGAATGGAATGTGATTTTGGGTTTATAGTGAACCGTATTTTAAATGACATTGGTTCTTTAACCCAGTTAAAGACAGGGTATGATTTACCAAGTTAAACAATCATTAATATTGATTTTTGGGAAGATTAAAACCAAGTGGAGTTTTAATGAATCCTTAATTAGATTGAAGTGGTCGAGACTGGAGTATCACCAGTTTTGCTCCAGGCGATAGTTAAATCTTTTATTAAATTTGAACGTAAAATGGTAATTGAATTTACTGATAACACCATGGTGTTAGATATGAAGTATTACCAGTTTTACTTCATGGGATGATTAGGTTGGGATTGGGAAATTAAACAAACGATTACTTCCGTAAGGATCGCTAATCTCGACTAGTTTGGATAAACCACATTTTGGTTTGAATTGAAATCCAAAAGAAGATTAAAGAATAAATTTAAAGAATTTATCTTTGATAAAATTAATGGGAACCTTTCCTAAAGTATAAGAATATTTGAATAAAAGGAATATTTTGGATTGGAATGAGGCATATGTTGTGTTTTTGTAACACTTGTTTATTATATACACGAGTTATTCGGAAAGACCGGGTTTATCCCATTCTGAATAACTGATTCGACGGTGTGTCGAGGATGAAGACGGTGGTTGAAGACCGGAGGACTTCACATCGTTTGGATGATTACTGATGTCTTGATTGGGCTATACACCCAAGACAAGGCTATAAGTGGTGATCATCCAAACGTACTTGGAGATCGACCGGATATGCGAGGACCTCTCTCTCCTGTATTTGAAATATAGGATGAGGAATAAGGTGCCTCCGGTTTCGTTCAGAGCCAGAACGAACTTGTAAATGGATGTGTGTCTGACATCGGATTTCATTCTGTGTGATTGATAGACATCGGTTGCATAATGTGAATTGCCTGTGTGGCATGCTGAGATGCGAATGATCAAGGCTTCTGTTGAAAAGCAGAGTCTTTTGGTTGATGATCAAAGCACGGCTTTAATATATCATAGCTTTGTGTAGCTTTAATTCGCAAGCCTCACACCCCGGTGTGAATCAGAAACGGTATAGGACCTCAGGGTGGGCATGCGTTTCCTTCTAGCTAGGAGTGGTGTCAGCGTTTTGCAAGCTCTGACATTTTACTTATGTGGATGATGAATAGCGAGGCGCCTCGGTTATACCGGTCGTTCTGGGGCTAATAGTTTGGTCGGGATATGACCAGTTTACGCCCCATAGGGCGAGGAAACACATTTTTCAGGCATTTTAATTCACTCTGTGTGGACCGGCCCTGACGGTCCAAGGTGTAGTTGCGGCTGTTCCTGAGACATGGGCTAGATTGTCTCCAAGCGGTGAGGACGATCCCTTGCCTTAGTTCACTGATGGAAATCCAACTTCCAATACGACATTTTACGGTTTTAATTGTAAACCTATATATGGCGACATAGTGGTATGGGGCACTTATGCCGTCTATGATTGATACTTATGATTGAAATTGTTTTGACACTATACACTTATAGTAATAATAAAACATGAAATTTTACGTACCAAGCATTCTTGGCTATTATAAGGTAAAAACACTATCCTCCGGCTTGCGTTGCATTGTGTGATGGGACCTGAGTCTTATAATAACTTCATTGTTCTTTATTTAGCATTGCGCTGTTGTTTTATGCACTGGTATTCTTGGGAGGAAACCCATTCCATGGTATACGGCATGGTCCCTGGATTTATCTAACTTTAAAATAAAGATTAATAATTGTATTAGTTCTCACACCAGTCACATGACTGATATGGAGTTTATTGTTTTAACCTAAACTCTGGGTGCCCCTATTTTCCGCATGGGCAGCTAGTAGTTTTGGTTTTGCAGATTTATATTCACAGAATCCTGGTTTGCAGCTAGAATGATATTCGGAAAGCTCTGTATCCATATATTCTTTTCAGTTGTGTTTTTAATTATTTTCCACTGCATTGTAAATTGTAAATCTCTGATATTAGTAAATGTGTAATATTTATTCATACTCTGTATATTCTTGTATTTTGATGAAATTGTTGTAATAAACAATGAAATGTTCTTCTGTTTGTGTTCTGATTCGTCTTGTTCTCAACTCAATCCGGGCTTTCCTTCACGGGGAAGTTCGGGTCGTTACATGTTTCATTCTTTTTAATGAACCAAAATGTATATTTTTTTATTAATCCTTTTTAATGAACAAAAATTTTCATTCTTTTTAATGAACAAAAATGTTTCATTCTTTTTAATGAACAAAAATGTATATTTTTGTTTAATCCTTTTTAATGAACAAAAATGTTTCATCCTTTTTAATGAACAAAAATGTATCACTCTTTTTAATGAACAAAAATGTATACTTTTGTTTAATCCTTTTTAATGAACAAAAATGTTTCATTCTTTTTAATGAACAAAAATGTTTCTGTACTGACCCGCATTGGCAGAGGTATTATAATTAATTTATTTAATTATATAAATAGGGATATAGTGAATTAAATGGTCGTGGAATTAAATAATGGTGAATATTTAATTAAAATAGTAATTAAATAATATATTTAATTCTGAAATAATCATAATTTGCTGAAATGGCGATATGGTGTGAACTGGATCATCTGTGATATTTAATTCAGTTGGAATTGAATTTGAATAATGAATATATTATATAAACGACAGTTTGAACGTATAATTATATTATAATTAAAATCGAGCTTGAAATGGCGCTGCAGTTCGCTATTGGGCGATTTGAACTTCAACTGAATGCACAGGATTCGTTTTAAGCCGGATTTCTGTGAAACAAGAAACGTGTGGAGCTAGTGGAGTATATCTTTCTAGTGGAAGAGAAAAATCGGGATTTCGTCGTGTAGATTTTGAGATATGTCCAAATCAAATTTTAGAAAAGTCGCTGTGGAATTCCTTTATAATTTATAAAGGAATTATTTATATTTTAAAAAGGAATTTCAATATAAATAATTATCGGGTTGATCCAGATTGAAATATCGAGTTAGAAATCAATATAGGATTTTTCATAGCTGTATGGTATTCCACTGTGTATATAGACGATAATATTTATTTATAAATATTTAATTTAATTATATTTAAATATATTTATATATTTAAATAGGCTATTTAGAGCATTAAAAATAGCCACTTTTACAAACAAAGTCGGAATTTGACGAAACTAATTTTGTTGGATCCGCAATGTCAAATAGTTGTTAGATTCCAAGTTTGGTGATTTTTAGAGTCACTGTGTGGCCGTACGGATTTTTAGAATAAGAAACAGTCAGTATTTTGACAGTTAAAAATACGCTGTGTGAGCATACGAAGTCGGAATTCGACGAAACCAGTTTCGTTGGGACTGTAATGTCGAACTCAAGGTGCATGTCCAGTTTGGTGATTTTTAGGTATCGTATGTAATACTGGTGATTTTTAGAAAGAAAATGGTCGAATAAAAATAAATAAAAATAAAATAAATATCCTACTAATTTTTCTGGTCAAAACAAATGCCACGCTTCGTCGATTCTCAACCTCCAACCTTACCAACCAAAACACAATATATATATAATCCGTAAAACCCCAAACGCAGGGAAGAAAAGAAAAAAATTCAAAAGGAAATCAAAAAAATACTCAAACAAAATTCCTAAAATCACATTACTAATGTAGTATGATTCCTGCTAGGTTACTCTTCAACCTCGTACCACTATTATGTGTTGCGATGCATTTTCCGAAGGTTTGAAAAAGAACAGCGACATCTAGGGTTAGAGGAAACCGCAAATTGAAACATTTATTCAAGTTTTTGAGTTCGTTTCTGGGATCAACGATGAATTCCGCACCTGCGGTGATACTTTGGTGGATTCCGGTGCCAATTGGTGTCGCGTCATTTACTGTTGGGGCTTCAGCACAGTCGAAGTGAGTTCGACAGTGGGTTTCGAGTTAAGTGAAAATAGGATGAGAGGGTAGGGTTTTTGATGAGGATTGTCACCATATTTTTAGTTTGAGTTTTAAGTTGGGATTGAAGAAGTATGTGGTGGAGAAATAGGCGTGAATTACCATGAGGAGAAACTGTTTTCGTTTGTGCGTTCTGATGGAAGAAGGACCATAAAATTTCGGGTGGGTATGGCAGTGGGTCGGAAACATTTGGGTAAAGGCCCAACTTTATTTTATTTAAGTAAAATTTATTCAAATGCTAGTTCAAATTTGTAAATGCGATAAGTATCTCATACGTTATCAGAATTAGACGAAACAAGATCCGGCAGGATCATATGGACGAGGGCAACACAATGAGACTGACTGGGGGTGGATCGGAGTTCGTTTGGATTTATGGCGAATTAAACTATTTGATTCAAATCAAACAACAGTTTATCGTTCTTTAATGATGAACTGCCAAAGTGAGTAAATCTCACTAACTCTGAACAGTTATAATTTCATGTTGTATTTTTAGAACTGTTAAATATTGGCTGATTGACCGTGTGTTGACTGTTTAATTGAACTGCTAGTCAGTTAGTTGAATTTCTATATTGATTCTGTTTAACAGAATATATCATATGGAACTGAAAGTGATGTTATCTATATTGTTTAACATCTGTGATGCAGAGAAACAGGTTGGAGGAATCCAACTGGATTCCTCAACATTTATTTTACTGTGATTCATATATCGTAATATATGATGTGGTATAATCTGTTGTCGATTATATGTGTTCGAACGATACTGATCATCATGATTTGATACGTTGAATACCATAACATACCGAATGTTGATAAAGGAATATTTTCAAAGTGTATTTTGAAAATGAATTATTTATATAAAATCGATGGATTTTATATAGAAAAGGAAAAGGATTTTTACAAAAGAAATAATTATAAAATCAAAGGATAAGTTAGAATAAAAGGAAATCATTTGTAAAGTGAAGAACCGTTACTGAAAGTAAATCTTTATAAATGAATAGTTTATTCGAAAAGGAGTTAATCGAATTAGTTATTCGAATAGAATAAAGGAAGTTATCGAATAAAGTTTAAAGGAGGTATTCAAATATAGTTTAGCCAAAAGGAGTTATTCGATCAGAATTCATCGAATAGAATTAATTGATTATAGTAAATCAACCAGAGTTAATCAGTTAGGGTTAACCACTTAGAGTTAATTGGTTAGAGTTTATCAGTTAGAGCTAAACCAATTAGGAGTTAAACGATGTTAGTTTAATCGATTAGAGTTAAAGCAAATGAGTTAATCGAATATAGTTTATTCGAATAGAAAGTAAAAGGAGTTAATCGATGTTAGTTAATCGATTAGAGTTAAAGTAAAAGGAGTTAATCGATGTTAGTTAATCGATTAGAGTTAAAGTTAAAAGGAGTTAATCGATGTTAGTTAATCGATTAGTGTTAAAGTAAAAGGAGTTAATCGATGTTAGTCTAATCGATTAGTGTTAAAGTAAAAGGAGTTAATCGATGTTAGTTTAATCGATTAGAGTTAAAGTAAAAGGAGTTAATAGAATATAGTTTATTCGAATAAAGTTAGTAAATCGAATATAGTTTATTCGAAAGGGGTTAAGTGAATAGAGTAAATCAAATAGAATAAATCGAATAGAGATTTATTCGAACGAGAGTTAAGTAAGGAAGTTAGTTAAAGAAATATAAAGTGAACTTTGCCAATTTCAAAGTTAGAAATGTTGTTCAGTTAAGGTCTGAGAGGTAGTTCTACCCCAACTTGATTGGCTTCATTTTTAACGAAGGAATAGTTAAGGTTCGGCAGTAAAAGAAATGGTTTGAGTTGGCATAGCGATGGTTTGTTTAAACATCTATCTATGTCCAATGAAGAAGCTTTGGAAATGTTTTCCAAATAAGAAACCAGAAATGTTTTCTAATAAAGAAAACAAGAAATGGAAATGTTTTCCATTGTTAATAACGTATATTTTCTAAATTTAGAAAATAAGAAATGTTGAATATAGGGAAACAGGAGATGAATAATGAACTAAGGAGATGAATGTTAAATGATGTTTGATCGATATAATTTCCATTTGGAAATAATATCGTTGTTTGCACACTTGTTTTTATTCGATAGTTAAATCACAGACTATCGAAGTTTTGACCATTTTAACGTTGTTACTATGGAGAGACCGGTTGGATTATTATCCAAAGAACCACTCTGTATTGGCATAAGCGTTGCGAATCATATATGCCAAAGGAAATTGAAGACGGAGTTATGCAAGGGCTATCCTGCTTACAGAATAGTGCCTTCGGTTCATCATGTTCCTGGATGACTTGTATGGACGGATGTCTGACAGAGTATTTCCAGACGATCACGTATATTGATTTCTCCAACCGTACCAAGAGTGGAAGTGGAGAAGGAAACTTCTTTTAGCTAACACATAATGTATGGTTAAGGACGTCAATCGGTGATTTGATGGATTTGACGATGTGGCATTCAAAGTGAATCTGGTGTGATGATAAAGCGTAGCTTCTAGCCTCACATCCGGTAAATGACAGAAATCGGGCAGGCAGCATGGCTAAGTCGGTCGCACCGAAGTAGGGTGTATAATCACCTGATCTAGAGTTTCATTTACTTCTCAAAAATCTATTGTTGATGCTATCCCATTCGGGAAACGGTTGCTGATCCCAACCGTTGGTGATATACATTCGATACATTCAAGCGAAATGAGTAGTCGGTCATGTGTGGCCGGGTTGCAAGATGTTCTTGTTGAACCCAGTGTATTCCTCTCTAGAGGTACACTAGCAGAAGGTGGTTCCATACCTTGTCATAGTTGGAAATCCATTATCCAATACGTGCTTGCGGTTTTGATTGTATACTATATATGTAGAACGTGAGATGAAAGCGTTTCTGCTAGATGGTTATTATATTGTGGTTGATAGACATTATTATAATATCAAAAGGTTTTTGATATAAAGATAATTTGGATTCTCATAAGGGAAAAACCCGTTCCGTTATACAGCGTGGTCTTATGAGATATCGATTACCTACTTGAACTGTTTTAAACTGTTTTACTCAAACCAGTCCCATGACTGAACCGGAGTTTATTTTGTTGTTTTCCCTAAACTCTTGGGTGCCTAAATTTGTACGGGCAGTCAAGTAGTCGGGATTTACAGATATACTGGAAGAGCTTGGAGCAGGAGGCTTCAGGATTATATAGCTATAGTTATTTCCGCTGTGTTGTAAGTGTTGTACTTTGATAATGATGTATATTCAAAGTACTGATGTATATTTCAAGTTATGTTACATATATTATATGTTACTCGTTCCGCTGTGAGGTTCGTGTTACTCTGATGTTGTGTTCTTCTTCTTCTTCTATTCTAATTTTATATCTTATCTTTCCTCACTCTCTGTTTTCTTTCTATTAATTTCCTGATTTTCAGTTTAATTTGGGGTTGGACTTGTGTTTTTGGTCAGCTCAAATTGGACCAGAAATTTGGGTCATTATAGTTGGTATCAGAGGAAAGGTTTAGTTAATACTTTGGCTCTGTGGCGTGACTCGGTAGAGATAGGGTTAGTAATACCCTAGATTGAGTTGAGTGTATATACGAGTGAACGTATTTGTTATTGATATAATTTTTTTTATATCGTGGAGATTCATTGGTTGAGTCGTTTATGAGTTCTGGTCGATCAGTTTGATCCACTGTATCGGTAGGAGTTTATAAACACTCGAATACGATGGGTCGACACGATATGTTTTGAAAAGATGGTAAATTAAAGTAAGTTTACCCAAGGTATATCTTGATATAGAGAAGATATATATATATATATATATATCAAAATTATAATATATTGGATATATTGGTTGTTATTATAATCGAGTAAGATTATAAATTAAATGGTTATTTAAATAACCAATCAGAATTCATATAAGTGAAATATGTGAAATCAGATAAGTTGAATCTGAAATTTTAAACCAGAAATTGAATTAAAATTCAGGAAAATTGGATAAGTGTTTGTAAATGGATTTGGATTAAAGATAAGGAAAATTTAAGGTCCTGGGAAATTTTAAATTGTTTTACAAGCAGTGTGAATTATATTTTGAAATGGATTTCAAAGTGGAAATATTTAGAAAAGGTTTTATAGTATTGAACTCACTTCGATCGCTGGAAAATAGATTCTGATGATGACAGCTGCATCATCAATATTCATTTTCGAGTTGTAAGTGACGAATTACTACCAGAGATACTGTTTTGAATTTGTTTTGGGAAAGACAAGTTGTGTTGAATTTCAAAATGGGATTTATAATAAAGAATGAATAAAGAAAGTTTGAAATAGAAATTGAATATATGAAATTCAATGGAAGTGAAAATGAAATTTGAATATAGAAGATTCAAATAGAATTGAAATGAAATTCAAATATAGAATTTGAATAAGGGATTTGAAATGAAATTCAAATATAGAATTTGAATAAGAGAATTGAAACGGAATTTGAATATAGGAAATTCAAATAGAATTGAAATGGAATTCAATTAGTTGATAAACAAGTTAAACTTATTGTGACGGCCCGCCCCGCACCAACCGACATTTACTCCAAAAGTGCGCTGTACACATGTCCAGTTAGCACGGAACGGGTCGTGAGAAGGAAAGGGAAGAAGGAAATGAACATACAAAGAAGCTGTAGAATGTCCCACAGCGCATAGAACAAAATATAATAATAACATACTTGACATAAAACAGGGAGACAGTGCATAAGTTGAAAATCAGAACTAAACATCATAGCAGCGGAAATCCAAAATACAGCTTATTACAACTTTCAAACTGTCTCAAAGCAAAAGTAAGATAAATGAGGTACACTACTAATGCCCAAGTAGCGACCACCAACGACACAGGGAGAATGTGTATATATATATATATATCATACGTGGAAGCCTCCTGCCCGCATCTGAATCAACTACTCGCGCATCACCAGCTAACCTGTCTCTAGTCTGCTCGTGTGAGCACCCAGAGTAATAAGAGGAGACATAAAACTCTGGGTCAGACATAAAGCCTGGTATGAGCGATAAGCATCTAAAGTGAACAATAACAGGTAGACTAAAACATACCTGAACCTGGACCTGCAACCAAAGAGTTAGCACTACATACTGTACAACACTCTAAGGTACCATATCAAACGGTGTAAAGATACGGAGGTGGGGGAGGTGTGCATGTCATAATGATGGCAAACAATTAAACATAGCATCCATCCTCACATCTCTCACTCAGTGCGTAAAGCATACGATGTTCACCACTTCGATCACCCAACATACCTTGCTACGATCACTTTGCCCCATGAAGTCATAAATGGCTTCACTGCACTGATAACGTAGCCACAAATCCTTTGCTATGTCCACTTTGCCCCATGGAGTCACAAGAACCCCACTGCACTGGCTCATAGCCTTACTAATCCTTACTATGCCCACTCTGCCCCATGGAGTCGCAATGACCCCACTGCACTGGCTCATAGTCTTACTACGCATCACCTTGCCCCTCAGGTCATAATGACCCTACTGCACTGATAACGTAGTCTTGCTACCATCACTTTGCCCCTCAGGTCATAATGACCCTGCTGCACTGATAAGTAGCCCATCATTCATTCTTAGTGGTGAATCGAAGTTATGAACGTCGACAACTCCTTAGCACACGTCCCGCAGCAAAGTCCAACCATGAAGTGAACTCATTGGTTCCCAACTGGATCCTGAGCTCTAACTTCCATTTGGACTACCTTTGCATCTCGGGTTATTGGTCATCACCAGATCGGATCGAGTCGTAGTCTTCAGGTCATAGCGGTTCGGTTCGGAGTCCAGTTTCCCCTCGTCACCACGGTTCGGATCGAGTCACGTCATCAGCTCGTGGTCACCCATACGGATCGGGTCGTAGTCACCCTTTCGGATCGGGTCGTGGCATCCATTCGGATCGGGTCGTAGTCACCCTTTCGGATCAGGTCGTGGTTCCTCCTTCACGTCAGTTCGTGTTTCCCCCACTGGTCGGGTCGGATCGGGTCGTGCTCCTCCCTTCGGATCGTGGCGCCTCATCAAGCTAAATCGGATCATGGAGAGGGTTCGCGATCGGGGTGGCCATACGGATCGTTGTCTTCGGGTCGGATCGCCCCTATGCCCACCAATCCGGTCCGGTTCGGGCAGATTCCTGCAGCTCTTCCAGCGAACAGTTTATGCCCCTCGACGGCTTTTTCGACCATTCTAACTATTGAAATCAATCACAAAGCATTTCATACAATCATAGCAACATGCATAATCAACCACAAACATCAAAACATCAACATGATAGGTAAAAATGGATCAAACATACCCAAAACCCCATATTTCCCCCTAAGCATGATTAGGTGAAACTAATGATAGGATTAGCAAAACTTAACCAAATTAACCCAAATTCATATCAGAGGCCTAAAACATCATTTAAGAATTTATGAACATTTTTCCCGAATTTTTATCATGCTTAAATTCACTAATTAACACTAATCACCCCTAATTAGCCACAATTAGTGCAAAACTATGCAAATCACTCACCTTAGCCACAAATAAACTAAGATCTGAAATAAATCTCTGATTTGATGTGATTCTCTATGCCAAACAGCAGCTCCAATGTTGGTTTGGTGTGGATCTTCCTTGATTAGGGGTTGCTAAGCCAAATCCTTGACCAAAAGGTGATTTGGAGGTGATTTAGAGGTTGGAGGCCATTTTTAGGGTTCCTTGGTGATAAGTGGAGGCTAGAAAACTGAAATGGAATGATCCTCTATCTCATTTCAGCCCTCCCATGACCCTAATCCCGAAATGGGTTATGGGCCTACTCACTAATCACCCGATTTGGCCCGGTTAAGCAGTTTTTCACCCTCCAAACCTTGTTTCAGCCATATCTCCCAAACGGTAAGTCCGTTTGGCTATTATGACCACTCTACGGAAAGGTAAACCATCAAACGAATCCAATGGAAGTGGTTTCAAATCAAAATTCCTTTCCAATCAAAAGTTATGGCCAAAACAGTACCAACTAGGGGCGAAATGGTCATTTAAAAATCGACAAAAATCATGAACATGGGAAATGACTCTAGTAGATGTTTCCCAAAGTTACATGACCATACGACTTCACATGGGAAAGAAATAAATATTCTACAATCCTATGATGTGTAGAATATGGGTCGTTACACTCTCCCCCCCTTAAGAAATTTCGCCCCCGAAATTCCCTAATCCAAACACACACCAAGGTCCTGCATGCCTATCAATCATAAAACAACCATCAAACATGCAAAACAAGTAAAATAAGTCTATCCTAGCATGCGGAATTACTAAATCGCAAAGTAAATCTTACCAGGCAAAGAGTTCTGGATATGCCTTTCTAATGCTCTCTTCTGTCTCCCAAGTACAATCATCCTCGTCCTCGCCCCACTGAACCTTGACTAGCTTGACCGCCTTCCTTCGAAGTTGCTTCGTATCGTGCCCCACAATACGGATCGACTTGCGGTTCCCAACCGCCTCGGGTTCTACTTCGAAGTCCTCTAACTGATCAGGTGAAATAGTCATATCTGAGTCGTGAACGAACTTCCTTAGTTGGGAAACATGAAATACATCGTGAACTCCCGCCATTTTCTCTGGTAAGCCAACTCTATATGCCAAATTCCCGACTAGTTCAAGAACAGGGAATGGGCCAATAAATCTTGGTGCTAATTTGCCTCTCCTGCCAAATCGTATCACGCTTTTCAACGGAGAGATCTTGACAAACACCAAGTCACCAACGGAGAATTTCAAGTCTCTTCTCCTCTTATCAGCATAACTCTTCTGCCTATCTTGGGCAGCTTTCATTCGTTGCTGAATGATCTTGATCTTATCGGAAGTTTCCCTCACCACATCTGGTCCAAGCACAAACTTCTCGCCAGTCTCTATCCAACATGATGGTGAGTTGCATGGTCTTCCGTACAAAGCTTCATATGGAGCCATACCGATACTGGATTGGTAGCTATTATTATATGCAAACTCTACTAGATGCAAATGGTCATCCCATGATCCACCAAAATCCAATATACAAGCTCTCAAGAGATCTTCCAATATACGATTCACCCTCTCCGTCTGACCGTCGGTCTGAGGATGATATGCGGTACTGAGATGTAATCCTAACCCTAGAGCCTCTTGTAAGCTTTTCCAAAACCCACTAGTGAACAACGGGTCTCGGTCACTCACAATGCTTTTGGGTACTCCATGAAATCTCACTACCCACTTCATATACAATTCTGCCAACTTGGCTGCCGTTCTGGTCGATTTGACTGGTATAAATCTTGCACTTTTAGTCAATCGATCCACAATTACCCAAATGCTATCATATCCCGATCTAGTCCTTGGTAAACCATCGATGAAATCCATCGAGACTTGCTCCCATTTCCATTCGGGAATTTCTAATGGTTGCAACAAACCACTAGGCTTCTTTTGCTCAGCTTTAACTAGCTGGCAATTCATGCATTTGGATATAAACTTCCCAACGTCTCTTTTCATCCCTTCCCAGTAGTAAGTCTGTCTCATGTCTTAATACATCTTGTTACCACCGGGATGTATAGTCAGTTTTGAGTGATGACATTCTCTAAGCACTTCATCTCTCAAACCATTCACGTTGGGCACAACTAGTCTTCCATTCTTCCGAAGCCATCCATCTCGATCAAGCCCATACACATTCATCTCCCCATCAATACCCATCTCTAACTTGGAGATGATTCCCAATAGATTAGGATCGTCCCTCTGGCTGGAGCCAATCCGCTCTATCGAAGTGGGTCTGATCGTCAAACTAGCTAGCATAACTGGGTCCAATTCGCACCTTGGTCTGAAATCAAACCCCGCGATATACTCCAGTTGCTCCCATTCAAGAAACATAGCCCCTAAGCTGGCATGTCTCCTACTCAAGGCATCGTCTACCGCATTACCTTTCCCAGGTGTATATGCGATATCAAAATCATACGAAGCCAGGAACTCTAACCATCTCTGCTGGCGGAGATTCAGATCTTTTTGAGAGAAGAGATATTTTAACGATTTATGATCGGTAAACAACTCAAATCTTTCTCCCAAGAGATAGTGTCTCCACATCTTCAGCGCAAATACAATCGCTGCCAATTCCAAATCATGGGTAGGATACTTCTTCTCATGCGGCTTTAGCTGTCGACTAGCATAAGCTACAACCCTACTTCTTGCATCAATACTGCACCCAGTCCGGTACCACAAGCATCCGTGTATACCGTCATCTCTTCATTCCCTTTAGGAATGACTAACACTGGCGCACGCGTCAACTTCTCCTTTAGACTCTTGAAGGCATCCTCACACACTCCGTCCCAGACGAAGGACTGATTCTTCTTAGCCAACTGAGTCAACGGTGCTGCTATCTTGGAGAAGTCCTGGATAAACTTACGATAATATCCAGCTAATCCCAAGAAACTTCTTACATCTGTAGCATTCTTGGGCGTAGGCCAATCCTGTACCGTAGCCACCTTCGCAGGGTCCACGGCAATACCACTCTCTGAAACAACATGACCCAAGAATCTTACTTCCCTTCTCCAAAAATGACACTTAGAGAATTTCGCTTTCAATTGGTGTTTCCTCAACACCTCCATCACTATCCTCAAGTGTCCCTTGTGTTCCTCCTCTGTCCTTGAGTAAACAAGGATATCATCCACGAACACAAGAACAAACTTATTCAACTGATCTCTGAATACTCGATTCATAAGATCCACAAAGTAGGCTGGTGCATTGGTCAACCCAAACGGCATGACCCACCACTCATAAAATCCAGACGGCGTCCTAAATGCCGTTTTCGGAACACTCTCATCCGCTACTCGAAGCTGATGAAATCCTGTCGCGAGGTCCAACTGGGAGAACACTCTTGCTCCTTCCAGTTGATCAAACAAATCATCTATCCGCGGTAGAGGATACTTTTTCTTCCTCGTTACCTTATTCAACTCACGATAGTCCACACACAAACAAAGGGAACCATCTTCCTTAGTGGCAAACACAATTGGTGCTCCCCACTCGGAGACACTCCTTCTAATAAATCCCTTCTTCAAAAGATTGCTGACTTGCACCCCGAGCTCTCGCTGCTCCCTTGGTGCCATACGACGAAGTGGCATCACTATAGGTCTGGCATCTTTCACTAAATCAATACGGAACTCAATCTCTCGGTGTGGTGGAAGCCCAGTCACCTCCTCGAAGACGTCCGGATACTGGCCAACCACGGGCACATCTGACAACTCATCCTGCGGGATGTTGAGGGAATTTACAAAACTAGCCATAACCCCATCACTAGGTAGACTACCAAACACTACCCTCCGCCCATCATCCGCCCTCACTGTCACCGAAAATCCCTCACAGTCTACCACCACCCCGTATCTTTGGAGCCAATCGACTCCCAATATAATGCCATACCCAGTAACGCCCAAAACAAAGCAATCACATACAAACATACATCCATGACTCGATAAGACCAAATTCCTGCAAATCATACTAAGGCTAGTCGGACCACCAATCGGGTTCGTCACAACCAATGGTCTATCGACTATCTCGGGTTCCAGTCCCAACCTATCTACCAGGTCACTAGATATGAAGGAACGGGAAGCCCCAGTATCAAACAAAACTCGAACTGGTACATCATAAATAGAAAGCATACCTTGAATAACAACATTCTTTCCTTTCTCCGCCGCAGTTGGGGCATTCGACGAAGAAGGAACAACATCAATAGCATATGTTTTCACAATCTGCTTCTCCTTAAGAGGTTGCGGACACTTATCCTTCTGATGTCCCATTTGACCACAGTTGTAGCACTTCCTTTCCGCTGGCTTGGCCCGACATTCTTTAGCATAATGGCCCTTCTTTCCACAGCTGAAGCACTCAACATCCTTCTTGCTCTTTTTCTGGCCACCCTTAGATTGGTCCTGCTTCCTCTTATTCTGAGAGTTACTCTTGCCTCCACCGCCTGCTTGCGGCTTTGGCCCTTCTGCAGATGCAGCCTCAGTCTTTGACTTAGGGTAAAGACTCTCTGATCTCAAAGCTTTCCCCACGATCGATTCAAAAGTCTCATCGATGTGGTTGATAAGCCTTTCCCCCAAGTATCCATCCAAACCAGTAATAAACTTCTCATTCTTCTTTTCAGGAGTATCAATGAGAGACAGTCCATACTTTGACAAAGTGTCGAACTCAGCAATATAATCAGAAACTGCCCTCCCATTCTGCTTGAGTTCGAAGAACCTCTTGAATAATACTGACTTCTGGGCAGCCGGAATGAACTTCTCGCTAAAGCGAGCCTTGAACTGATCCCAAGTAACCTGATCCTCTGGAGTAGCTGTTCTAATGGCATTCCACCAATTCCTCGCTCGCCCTTGCAGCTGACGAGACGCTAGCCTTCTCTTCATCGCATCCTCAAGACCCAAGTCATCGAAGATACGGTCACAGCTATCCATCCAGTCCTGAACATCTGTGGCTGATTCCGTTCCGTGGAACGGCTTTCCACCAAGATTAGTGTAATCTTTTCACAACTTGGCGAAATCGACCCTAGGCGCCTGCACTACTGGGCCAACACCAACTCCGGGATTGGGAACTGCCCCTTGCACTTCTCTAAGCATGTCTCTTATGAGGTTAGTAAACATCGCCCTCATGTCAGCGGCATTCCCTTGGTTGGTCCCTCTACCAGCACCCCTCGTATCTCGGCTCATCGTCAATCTGAAAAAGGGAAACGATTAACGACCCCATAGTGGTGCTAGTGCAGTGCGACTTCATTCTTTATACTACTAATATTATATATATATATATAGCTTTTGAAAACCAAAGTAATCACAAATACGCGCTCTCATATACGTACTAACTCTCCCTAGTGTCTTTCCCTAGGTTAACTACGCAACCTAGAGCTCTGATACCAAGTGTGACGGCCCGCCTCGCACCAACCGACATTTACTCCAAAAGTGTGTTGTACACATGTCCAGTTAGCATGGAACGGGTCGTGAGAAGGAAAGGGAAGAAGGAAATGAACATACAAAGAACCTGCAGAATGTCCCACAGCGCATAGAACAAAATATAATAATAACATACTTGACATAAAACAGGGAGACAGTGCATAAGATGAAAATCAGAACTAAACATCATAGCAGCGGAAATCCAAAATACAGCTTATTACAACTTTCAAACTGTATCAAAGCAAAAGTAAGATAAATGAGGTACACTACTAATGCCCAAGTAGCGACCACCAACGACACAGGGAGAATGTGTATATATATATATCATACGTGGAAGCCTCCTGCCCGCCTCTGAATCAGCTACTCGCGCATCACCAGCTAACCTGTCTCTAGTCTGCTCGTGTGAGCACCCAGAGTAATAAGAGGAGACATAAAACTCTGGGTCAGACATAAAGCCTGGTATGAGCGATAAGCATCTAAAGTGAACAATAACAGGTAGACTAAAACATACCTGAACCTGGACCTACAACCAAAGAGTTAGCACTACATACTGTACAACACTCTAAGGTTCCATATCAAACGGTGTAAAGATAGGAGGTGGGGGAGGTGTGCATGTCATAATGATGGCAAACAATCAAACATAGCATCCATCCTCACATCTCTCACTCAGTGCGTAAAGCATACGATGTTCACCACTTCGATCACCCAACATACCTTGCTACGATCACTTTGCCCCCATGAAGTCATAAATGGCTTCACTGCACTGATAACGTAGCCACAAATCCTTTGCTATGTCCACTTTGCCCCATGGAGTCACAAGAACCCCACTGCACTGGCTCATAGCCTTACTAATCCTTACTATGCCCACTCTGCCCCATGGAGTCGCAATGACCCCACTGCACTGGCTCATAGTCTTACTACGCATCACCTTGCCCCTCAGGTCATAATGACCCTACTGCACTGATAACGTAGTCTTGCTACCATCACTTTGCCCCTCAGGTCATAATGACCCTGCTGCACTGATAAGTAGCCCATCATTCATTCTTAGTGGTGAATCGAAGTTATGAACGTCGACAACTCCTTAGCACACGTCCCGCAGCAAAGTCCAACCATGAAGTGAACTCATTGGTTCCCAACTGGATCCTGAGCTCTAACTTCCATTTGGACTACCTTTGCATCTCGGGTTATTGGTCATCACCAGATCGGATCGGGTCGTAGTCTTCAGGTCATAGCGGTTCGGTTCGGAGTCCAGTTTCCCCTCGTCACCACGGTTCGGATCGAGTCACGTCATCAGCTCGTGGTCACCCATACGGATCGGGTCATAGTCACCCTTTCGGATCGGGTCGTGGCATCCATTCGGATCGGGTCGTAGTCACCCTTTCGGATCGGGTCGTGGTTCCTCCTTCACGTCAGTTCGTGTTTCCCCCACTGGTCGGGTCGGATCGGGTCGTGCTCCTCCCTTCAGATCGTGGCGCCTCATCAAGCTGAATCGGATCGTGGAGAGGGTTCGCGATCGGGGTGGCCATACGGATCGTTGTCTTCGGGTCGGATCGCCCCTATGCCCACCGATCCGGTCCGGTTCGGGCATATTCCTGCAGCTCTTCCAACGAACAGTTTACGCCCCTCGACGGCGTTTTCGACCATTCTAACTATTGAAATCAATCACAAAGCATTTCATACAATCATAGCAACATGCATAATCAACCACAAACATCAAAACATCAACATGATAGGTAAAAATGGATCAAACATACCCAAAACCCCATATTTCCCCCTAAGCATGTTTAGGTGAAACTAATGATAGGATTAGCAAAACTTAACCAAATTAACCCAAATTCATATCAGAGGCCTAAAACATCATTTAAGAATTTATGAACATTTTTCCCGAATTTTTATCATGCTTAAATTCACTAATTAACACTAATCACCCCTAATTAGCCACAATTAGTGCAAAACTATGCAAATCACTCACTTTAGCCACAAATAAACTAAGATCTGAAATAAATCTCTGATTTGATGTGATTCTCTATGCCAAACAGCAGCTCCAATGTTGTTTTGGTGTGGATCTTCCTTGATTAGGGGTTGCTAAGCCAAATCCTTGACCAAAAGGTGATTTGGAGGTGATTTAGAGGTTGGCGGCCATTTTTAGGGTTCCTTGGTGATAAGTGGAGGCTAGAAAACTGAAATGGAATGATCCTCTATCTCATTTCAGCCCTCCTATAACCCTAATCCCGAAATGGGTTATGGGCCTACTCACTAATCACCCGATTTGGCCCGGTTAAGCAGTTTTTCACCCTCCAAACCTTGTTTCAGCCATATCTCCCAAACGGTAAGTCCGTTTGGCTATTATGACCACTCTACGGAAAGGTAAACCATCAAACGAATCCAATGGAAGTGGTTTCAGATCAAAATTCCTTTCCAATCAAAAGTTATGGCCAAAACAGTACCAACTAGGGGCAAAATGGTCATTTAAAAATCGACAAAAATCATGAACATGGGAAATGACTCTAATAGATGTTTCCCAAAGTTACATGACCATACGACTTCACATGGGAATGAAATAAATATTCTACAATCCTATGATGTGTAGAATACGGGTCGTTACACTTATATTTGAACATGTATATTCAAATAAAAAGGTGAAAAGGATTATCATTGGATAATTCAGAAATAAAAATATAATTGAAAGGGAAATCTATTTTCCAAAGATAGAAATATCGATTTCAAAAGGAATTGAAATCGAGACTTATTTAAAGGAATTTGAATAAAGGAAGTTCAAACATAGAATTTAAATAAGAAAATTCAAAGGGGTTTTGAATATAGAAATTCAAATGAGATTTGAATAAAGAAGATTTAAATAATGGAAAATTGAATATAGAATTCATATAGAGTAATAATAGAATTTGAATATAGAAAATATAAAGGAATTCAAATATAGGATTTGAATATATAGAATTTGAATATAGAAATTCAAATGGAAATTCAAATATAGAATTTGAATATAGAAAGTGAAATGGAATTTGAATATATGATTCAAATAGAGTTGAATTGGAATTTGAATATAGAATTCAAATAGAAGTGAAATAGAATTTGAATAATAGAAGTGAAATAGAATTTAAACTATAGAATTTGAGTAGAATTTGAATAGAATTTGATATACAGAATTTGAATATATAAATTTGAATAGAAATTGAATAGAATTAACTAAGTCGAAGAGAAATTAGTTAATCGAGTTTTGAATTTGAAGTTGAACTTTGAAAGGTGAATTGGATTTGTAAATGGATATTCGAAATCGAATATAGAACTTAAGTTTGAAATTGGATTCAAATTAGTTAATAAGCAAGTTAAAATATATTTGAACATGTCATGTTCAAATATAAAAGTGAAATAGACTAAAGAGTTAATTAACAAATTAATTAATGAATTGAGTTAAAACGATCAGGTATAGTTAAAATAGATTGGGCGGGTATAAATATACATGAGATAGGTATGGATAAGGTATGAAGGTATATAAATAGAATGCTCGACGAAAAGGTATGTATTTAATTCATATATGAGATTTTATGCGCCGTATCGGCTAGTCGCTTGGCTTTTTCTTTTTCTTTTGGATTGGTGAGGGCCATGGGAGGATATTTGGAATATCCCGATGCTCCTGGTACAAAGGAGGTTATGGCAAATTTTTCCGGGAATTTAAGGAGTTAGAATATTTTTAAGATAATGTGATAGTTAGAAATCAACGTATCGATATATATATATATAGAAGTCGATAAGGAAACGAACTTAGAAATAGAATAGTAAAATCAAAAAGGAAGATTAGGAATAAAATCTAGTAAGAATAGAACGAGGAAGCGTATACATGTTTAAAAGTGAATAAGTAGTTGTATGGTATTGATTATTCGAGTAAGTAGTCATATCTGTTTTGACGTTATAAATGTTATTCAGTCAAGGTCTGAGAGGTAGTTATACCCCAACTTGATTGATTTCATTATTAACAAATAAATAGTAAGATTTCAGGCTCGAAGATCAATGTTGAATAAGAGTTAGTTGAATATAGTATTTGGGTTGTCGTAACGATGTTTTACACAACATCCGTTTTAACCTAAATAAGTGTGAGCTTGGAAATATAATAGAGAATATTTCCTAAGTATAGAAATAAATGAGATCGGAAAAGAGATAACTAATTGGAATATTTTCCAATTATAAATAGCATATATTTTCTACAGTTTAGAAAATAAAGGAAGGCGATATTCGGAAATGTTTTCCAAATAACATAAAAGGCCAATATTGTTATTGGAAATATTTGGTTAACAAATATTGATTTAGAAATAGAGAAGTGATTTAACTAATGGAATATTAATCAAGGGTTCAGTGACAGGTTCAAAAGGGGAAATTGATTTTTGAAAAGAGTAAACTGTTTAAAAACTCCCTGGGAAAGACTGTTTGAATTAAAAACAAATTTAACAGAAATTTGTGAAAGCAATTTTGAATTAAAGTAAAGCCAGTAAAGTGGTAACTGAAATTTAATTAAAATGATATCAAGACAAATTGGATTGTGAGATTCAAATTTGAAGTGTAATGTGATAATCAAGTTAAGAGTTGGGAATCGATAAGAAACTCGAGTTGAAATGATATTTGGCTCGGATATAAGCGAATGGTTGTGTTGTGAATAAAAGCAGATTGGAATTTGATTGGGATGACCCTTGTATCCGCTGAATTGATAACAGGTGAAAAGGATATAATGATATGCCGACAAAAGGTACAAGTTTATATTTCTATTGGATATAAGATTTATGAGCCAAATTGGCAAGCCGCTTGGCTGTTTGATTTTCTTTTGGGTTGAAGATGGCCCAGAGAGGCGAGTGGGAGTTTGACCGATTGACCAGTACAAAGGAGGTGCTGGCGAAATTTTTCGAAGAGTTAAGGTATTAGAAAATTTTCAGGATTTTTGAAAATTTTCGTTGATAAGAATTAATTAATAATTTAATTGAAATTAAATTGGTTCAGTTGAAACTTAAGATTAAGAAGTGAACAAATATGTTCTAACCAGTCGATAGGGTCGTTCTCTACCTTTTAGCAATTTCGAGGACGAAATTATTTTAAGTGGGGAAGATTGTAATGACCCGCATTGGCAGAGGTATTATAATTAATTTATTTAATTATATAAATAGGGATATAGTGAATTAAATGGTCGTGGAATTAAATAATGGTGAATATTTAATTAAAATAGTAATTAAATAATATATTTAATTCTGAAATAATCAGAATTGGCTGACATGGCGATATGGTGTGAACTGGATCATCTGTGATATTTAATTCAGTTGGAATTGAATTTGAATAACGAATATATTATATAAATGACAGTTTGAACGTATAATTATATTATAATTAAAATCGAGCTTGAAATGGCGCTGCAGTTCGCTATTGGGCGATTTGAACTTCAACTGAATGCACAGGATTCGTTTTAAGCCGGATTTCTGTGAAATAAGAAACGTGTGGAGCTGGTGGAGTATATCTTTCTAGTGGAAGAGAAAAATCGAGATTTCGTCGTGTAGATTTTGAGATATGTCCAAATCAAATTTTAGAAAAGTCGCTGTGGAATTCCTTTATAATTTATAAAGGAATTATTTATATTTTAAAAAGGAATTTCAATATAAATAATTATCGGGTTGATCCAGATTGAAATATCGAGTTAGAAATCAATATAGGATTTTTCATAGCTGTATGGTATTCCACTGTGTATATAGACGATAATATTTATTTATAAATATTTAATTTAATTATATTTAAATATATTTATATATTTAAATAGGCTATTTAGAGCATTAAAAATAGCCACTTTTACAAACAAAGTCGGAATTCGACGAAACTAATTTTGTTGGATCCGCAATGTCAAATAGTTATTAGATTCCAAGTTTGGTGATTTTTAGAGTCGCTGTGTGGCCGTATGGATTTTTAGAATAAGAAACAGTCTGTATTTTGACTAGTTAAAAATACGCTGTGTGAGCATACGAAGTCGGAATTCGACGAAACCAGTTTCGTTGGGACTGTAATGTCGAACTCAAGGTGCATGTCCAGTTTGGTGATTTTTAGGTATCGTATGTAATACTGGTGATTTTTAGAAAGCAAATGGTCGAATAAAAATAAATAAAAATAAAATAAATATCCTACTAATTTTTATGGTCAAAACAAATGCCACGCTTCATCGATTCTCAGCCTCCAACCTTACCAACCAAAACACAATATATATATAATCCGTAAAACCCCAAACGCAGGGAAGAAAAGAAAAAAATTCAAAAGAAAATCAAAACAATACTCAAACAAAATTCCTAAAATCACATTACTAATGTAGTATGATTCCTGCTAGGTTACTCTTCAACCTCGTACCACTATTATGTGTTGCGATGCATTTTCCGAAGGTTTGAAAAAGAACAGCGACATCTAGGGTTAGAGGAAACCGCAAATCGAAGCATTTATTCAAGTTTTTGAGTTCGTTTCTGGGATCAACGATGAATTCCGCACCTGCGGTGATACTTTGGTGGATTCCGGTGCCAATTGGCGTCGCGTCATTTACTGTTGGGGCTTCAGCATAGTCGAAGTGAGTTCGACAGTGGGTTTCGAGTTAAGTGAAAATAGGATGAGAGGGTAGGGTTTTTGATGAGGATTGTCACCATATTTTTAGTTTGAGTTTTAAGTTGGGATTGAAGAAGTATGTGGTGGAGAAATAGGCGTGAATGGCCATGAGGAGCAACTGTTTTCGTTCGTGCGTTCTGATGGAAGAAGGACCATTAAATTTCGGGTGGGTATGGCAATGGGCCGGAAACATTTGGGTAAAGGCCCAACTTTATTTTAATTAAGTAAAATTTATTCAAATGCTAGTTCAAATTTGTAAATGCGATAAGTATCTCATACGTTATCAGAATTAGACGAAACAAGATCCGGCAGGATCATATGGACAAGGGCAACACAATGAGACTGACTGGGAGTGGATCGGAGTTCGTTTGGATTTATGGCGAATTAAACTGTTTGATTCAAATCAAACAACAGTTTATCGTTCTTTAATGATGAACTGCCAAAGTGAGTAAATCTCACTAACTCTGAACAGTTATAATTTCATGTTGTATTTTTAGAACTGTTAAATATTGGCTGATTGACCGTGTGTTGACTGTTTGATTGAACTGCTAGTCAGTTAGTTGAATTTCTATATTGATTCTGTTTAACAGAATATATCATATGGAACTGAAAGTGATGTTATCTATATTGTTTAACATCTGTGATGCAGGGAAACAGGTTGGAGGAATCCAACTGGATTCCTCAACATTTATTTTACTGTGATTCATATATTGTAATATATGATGTGGTATAATCTGTTGTCGATTATATGTGTTCGAACGATACTGATCATCGTGATTTGATATGTTGAATACCATAACATACCGAATGTTGATAAAGGAATGTTTTCAAAGTGTATTTTGAAAATGAATTATTTATATAAAATCGATGGATTTTATATAGAAAAGGAAAAGGATTTTTACAAAAGAAATATTTATAAAATCAAAGGATAAGTTAGAATAAAAGGAAATCATTTGTAAAGTGAAGAACCGTTACTAAAAGTAAATCTTTATAAATGAATAGTTTATTCGAAAAGGAGTTAATCAAATTAGTTATTCGAATAGAATAAAGGAAGTTAACGAATAAAGTTTAAAGGAGGTATTCAAATATAGTTTAGCCAAAAGGAGTTATTCGATCAGAATTCATCGAATAGAATTAATTGATTATAGTAAATCAACCAGAGTTAATCAGTTAGGGTTAACCACTTAGAGTTAATTGGTTAGAGTTTATCAGTTAGAGCTAAACCAATTAGGAGTTAAACGATGTTAGTTTAATCGATTAGAGTTAAAGCAAATGAGTTAATCGAATATAGTTTATTCGAATAGAAAGTAAAAGGAGTTAATCGATGTTAGTTAATCGATTAGAGTTAAAGTAAAAGGAGTTAGCGTTAGTTAATCGATTAGAGTTAAAGTTAAAAGGAGTTAATCGATGTTAGTTAATCGATTAGTGTTAAAGTAAAAGGAGTTAATCAATGTTAGTTTAATCGATTAGTGTTAAAGTAAAAGGACTTAATCGATGTTAGTTTAATCGATTAGAGTTAAAGTAAAAGGAGTTAATAGAATATAGTTTATTCGAATAAAGTTAGTAAATCGAATATAGTTTATTCGAAAGGGGTTAAGTGAATAGAGTAAATCAAATAGAATAAATCGAATAGAGATTTATTCGAACGAGAGTTAAGTAAGGAAGTTAGTTAAAGAAATATAAAGTGAACTTTGCCAATTTCAAAGTTAGAAATGTTGTTCAGTTAAGGTCTGAGAGGTAGTTCTACCCCAACTTGATTGGCTTCGTTTTTAACTAAGGAATAGTTAAGGTTCGGCAGTAAAGGAAATGGTTTGAGTTGGCATAGCGATGGTTTGTTTAAACATCTATCTAAGTCCAATGAAGAAGCTTTGGAAATGTTTTCCAAATAAGAAACCAGAAATGTTTTCTAATAAAGAAAACAAGAAATGGAAATGTTTTCCATTGTTAATAACGTATATTTTCTAAATTTAGAAAATAAGAAATGTTGAATATAGGGAAACAGGAGATGAAAAATGAACTAAGGAGATGAATGTTAAATGATGTTTGATCGATATAATTTCCATTTGGAAATAATATCGTTGTTTGCACACTTGTTTTTATTCGATAGTTAAATCACAGACTATCGAAGTTTTGACCATTTTAACGTTGTTAATATGGAGAGACCGGTTGGATTATTATCCAAAGAACCACTCTATATTGGCATAAGCGTTGCGAATCATATATGCCAAAGGAAATTGAAGACGGAGTTATGCAAGGGCTATCCTGTTTACAGAATAGTGCCTTCGGTTCATCCTGTTCCTGGATGACTTGTATGGACGGATGTCTGACAGAGTATTTCCAGACGATCACGTATATTGATTTCTCCAACCGTACCAAGAGTGGAAGCGGAGGAAACTTCTTTTAGCTAACACATAATGTATGGTTGAGGACGTCAATCGGTGATTTGATGGATTTGACGATGTGGCATTCAAAGTGAATCTGGTGTGATGATAAAGCGTAGCGTCTAGCCTCACATCCGGTAAATGACAGAAATCGGGCAGGCAGCATGGCTAAGTCGGTCGCACCGAAGTAGGGTGTATAATCACCTGATCTAGAGTTTCATTTACTTCTCAAAAATCTATTGTTGATGCTGTCCCATTCGGGAAACGGTTGCTGATCCCAACCGTTGGTGATATACATTCGATACACTCAAGCGAAATGAGTGGTCGGTCATGTGTGGCCGGGTTGCAAGATGTTCTTGTTGAACCCAGTGTATTCCTCTCTAGAGGTACACTAGCAGAAGGTTGTTCCATACCTTGTCATAGTTGGAAATCCATTATCCAATACGTGCTTGCGGTTTTGATTGTATACTATATATGTAGAACGTGAGATGAAAGCGTTTCTGCTAGATGGTTATTATATTGTGGTTGATAGACATTATTATAATATCAAAAGGTTTTTGATATAAAGATAATTTGGATTCTCATAAGGGAAAAACCCGTTCCGTTATACGGCGTGGTCTTATGAGATATCGATTACCTGCTTGAACTGTTTTAAACTGTTTTACTCACACCAGTCCCATGACTGACCCGGAGTTTATTTTGTTGTTTTCCCTAAACTCTTGGGTGCCTAAATTTGTACGGGCAGTCAAGTAGTCGGGATTTACAGATATACTGGAAGAGCTTGGAGCAGGAGGCTTCAGGATTATATAGCTATAGTTATTTCCGCTGTGTTGTAAGTGTTGTACTTTGATAATGATGTATATTCAAAGTACTGATGTATATTTCAAGTTATGTTACATATATTATATGTTATTCGTTCCGCTGTGAGGTTCGTGTTACTCTGATGTTGTGTTCTTCTTCTTCTTCTATTCTAATTTTCTATCTTATCTTTCCTCACCCTCTGTTTTCTTTCTATTAATTTCCTGATTTTCAGTTTAATTTGGGGTTGGACTTGTGTTTTTGGTCAGCTCAAATTGGACCAGAATTTTGGGTCATTACAGTTTCATTCTTCTTAATGAACAAAAATGTTTCATTCTTTTTAATGAACAAAAATGTATATTTTTGTTTAATCCTTTTTAATGAACAAAAATGTTTCATTCCTTTTAATGAACAAAAATGTTTTATTCTTTTTAATGAACAAAAATGTATATTTTTGTTTAATCCTTTTTAATGTACAAAAATGTTTCATTCTTTTTAATGAACAAAAATGTATCATTCTTTTTAATGAACAAAAATGTTTCATTCTTTTTAATGAACAAAAATGTTTCACTCTTTTTAATGAACAAAAATGTATATTTTTGTTTAATCCTTTTTAATGAACAAAAATGTTTCATTTTTTTAATAAACAAAAATGTTTCATTCTTTTTAATAAAAAAAATGTTTCATTTTTTTTGATGAACAAAAATGTATCATTCTGAATCAACAAATCCAATAAACACAAATTGATGATTTTGTTTAAATATTTGCTAATTACCACAATTGTTAATTTTTGAAATAAACGAATCTAATAAATACAACATGATGATTCTGTTTAGCTATTTTTCTAATTAACACAATTGTTAAAAAAAATTGAATTAACAAATCTTGTAAATATAACATGATGATTCTATTTAGCTATTTTTCAAATTAACACAATTGTTAATTTTTTGTTGAATTAACCAATCTAATAAATACAACATGATGATTCTGTTTAACTTTTTTTCTAATTAACACAATTGTTAAATTTTTTTGAATTAACAAATCTAATAAATACAACATGATGATTCTATTTAACTATTTTTTTTAATTAACACAATTGTTAATTTTAACAGATCTACATAACACATCAATCACAGATCAAATCATGTATGACAATCCACAGAATATTACAGTGTATGATTTAATAGCATCCGTTCTAGATCAAATCACGTATCATGATTAAGTAATTCTAATTATATAAAAAGAAAAAAAAGAAATAGAATTTCTTATGATCGGTTTTAATTCTGAATTATTAAGAATTGAATTTTTGTCCAAAATTTGATCTGCTTCGAATCAGTCCAGAAGTGTAGATCTTGGACTCACGATCGCAGCGCTTCTGAAATTATTCAATTCCGAGTACGTATGAATAAGTTATGAATTATTTTACGTTGATAATATTTTTAGATTAAATAATTAAATAATTTAAAATAGAATTACCCTCTCCTTCTTCCTTACAGACAACTTCAGGCTGCCGTGTTTTCCTATTTGCTCGAACCTAAGGTTTAACTTTTCGTCAGAACGGTGGGGCTGGAGGGTGATCAGGTGGTGGCACGCCGTAGGGGGAGAGAAGGCGCATAGGGAGGGACCACCAATGACCAGCTCGATCGAAGCAACTGGGTGGTGCAGCGAGGCAAACTGCCGGAGTTTGGGGGATCGATTCTCCAAATATACAGCTCGAGGGTGAATCCAACCGTATAGATGTGAAGAGGGTTCGATCCTCTACAATATCCGCTGAAGAACCACCTCGATTTGATCAGTGGATTGAAAGATTTGAATGGGGGAAGAGTTGAAGGTTTTCGGCCATGAACGAAGAGGGATGGCGGCGGCTACTGTAGTATAGTGTATTAGGGTTTTCGATTATACAGTGTATTTATAATATTTTATTATTAAATTTCTAATTTTGCAGATAAATCCATTAATTCTCAATAGCTCCAAATTCATCCCAACAAGAGTTGCCCCTAGCCAAATGCCCCCGTTCCGAGCACAATGGGCTAGGTCCCGTCAGCCTAATCGATCGTTTTCAGTCTGTTTTCTTTAAATTAAGATTTAAATAATTTATTTATTTAATTCGATCGTACATTTAAATTTACCGAGGCCACATACGGACTCCAAAAATTCCCAAAAAATAAACCTAGCTATACTTTAACAATAAGGTCCTAACAAAATTAATTTCGTCGAATTTGGAGACCGTTTGAAAAATGGCCTTTTTAACGGTCGATAAAATTCAACAGAATTTATCGAACACAGTTTAATTTACTACGCTCACATATTAATTCCAAAAATTATGGAAAATTAAACTTAGCCATAATTTGACATTCCAGATCCGAAAAAAAATGGTTTCATCGAAAACGGAGGTCGTTTCTATAATGGCCATTTATACGGGCTATAAATTATATTAAATTCCATAGCGACTTTCTGAATATTCAACTGGCCATAACTTTTTATTCTCGCTATGGAATTTTGATTTTTCGGATTCGTTGGAAAGATATTTTTAAACAGATTTAAATATTTTTAGTTTCACTAAAATTCAATTTATTTTGAATCTTGTACATTCAGTCAAAGTTCAGGTTCAAATTTTCAAACTACCGTGCTATTTCTAACTCCTTTTAAAATTAAAATAATTATATTCGTTCTAACTTCGATTTAAACAAATTTTAAATCATTATTATTTAAAATAAATTATTTTAACTATTTAAAATTCTTTGAAATAGCCAAAATAAAAAATTTAAATTGATTCTGATTTTCCGGGTTGTTACAATCTCCCACACTTAAAATCTTTTCGTCCTTGAAAAGGAAACAATTGTAAAGTAGGAAACAAAACGGAAAATGCAACATATTGTAAATGTACCTCAGCACAATAGTTACTCGAAGATGTCCACTCTGCACTTGGGATAAGCCTGTTTGATGCTTTCTTCAGTCTCCCATGTACAGTCTCTAGGATCACCGCTCCACTGCACTTTGACTATGAGGATCCTCTTGTTCCTCAGAACTCGGGTCTCTTTGCCAACAATTTTCACTGGCTCCCTTCTCACTGCTAAACTCGGGGTAATCTCCAAATCTTGTTGTGCTTCTTCCTCCACAACCAAGTCTGGATCATGAACATGCTTTCGGAGTTGAGAGACATGGATTACATCATGCACCCCTGACAACCAGTCAGGCAACTGCACCCTATAAGCGAGAGTTCCAATCCTTTCGAGAATAGGAAATGGACCATTGAATCTCGGCGCCACGTTCCCATTCTTCCCAAATCGAATTGTACCTCTCAGTGGGGAAACCCTCAAGTATACATAATCGCCAACAGAGAATTCCAAATCCCTTCTTGGTGAGTCTGCATAGATCTTCTGTCGGCTCTGAGCAGCCAGTAGTCGCTTCTTAATAAAATCAACTTTATCTGATGCTTCACGAATAAAGTCGGGACCCAATACTAATTGATTGCCTAGTTCCACCCGACATGTGGGAGATCTGCATGGCTTGTCATATAATGCTTCAAATGGCGACATTTGCAAGCTTGCTTGGTAACTGTTATTATAAGAGAACTCAACCAAGTGCAAGTGATCTTCCCATGACCCGCCAAAATCACTCGGAACAAGTCTTTTAATATACGGTTCACCCTCTCAGTCTGGCCATATGTCTGAGGATGATAAGCTGTGCTCAGATTCAACTTTTTCCCTAGCTCTTCTTGGAATGCTTCCCAAAAATTTACTGGCAAATATCGGATCGCGATCACTAACGATGCTACTGGGAACTCAATGTAGTATGACAATCTCTCTGAAATAAAGTTGTTCCAGACTTCAAGCTGTTCTATTAGATCTGACAGGGATAAAATGGGTGGTCTTTGTGAAACGATCTACAATCACCCATATACTATCATTGCCTTTTCTGGTTCGAGGCAAGCCATCAATTAGGTCCATAGAAATTTGGTCCCACTTCCAACTTGGAACCTCTAGCGGTTGCAACAATCCTGCGAGCTTCTGTTGATCGCTTTTGGCTTGCTGGCAGGTGGCACATCTAGCAACATATATAGAAATGTCTCCCTTCATCGCCTTCCACCAAAAGGTGTGCTTAAAATCATGATACATCTTTCTTACTCCTGGATGGATGATGAATTTAGATTTGTGACATTCATCTATAATTTCTCTTTTTAGCTCAGGAATATCTGGCACACAAATTCGCCCTTGCAATCTAAGAGTCCCCTTGTTGTCTATTTGAAAGATGGAAGCTTCGCCCTTTCGAACTCGCTCGCTAATCATCTGAATAAATTTATCAACTTTTTGAAGAGCAGAGATCTTATCCATTAATGTGGGCATAATGATAAGACTGGCGATAATAAGATTGGTGCTGGCCACATTCTTCCTGCTGAGCGCATTGGCTACAACATTAGCTTTCCCTGGAGTATATAAGATGTCTAGGTCATAGGCCACAAGAAATTCTAACCAACGTTGCTACCTCAAATTCAAGTCCCTCTGGGTGAACAGATATTTCAAGGAATTAAGATCAGTATATAATTCGAACTTCTCACCCAAAAGATAGTGTCGCCATATATTTAAAGCAAATACGATGGCCATCAACTCAAGATCATGAGTAGGATATCTCTTCTCATGCGGCTTCAACTGAAGGCTAGCATATGCAACTACTTTGTCCCTTTGCATTAGCAACGCACCAATACCTTCTATAGAAGCATCAGTCCAGATTTTCAAATCTTGATTGCCATCAATAATGGTCAACACGGGAGTAGTGCTCAACCTCAATTTCAGCTCTTGGAAAGCTGCCTCATATTCAGGTGTCCAAATAAACTTTGTATGCTTCTTAGTCAGCTTCGTCAATAGACAAGATAGTTTCGAAAAATCTTTGATGAATTTTTGATAATAGCCAGCTAATCCTTAGAAACTTCTTACTTCTATAGGAGTGTTAGGCTGCTTCCAATCTTGGAAGTCTGAGATCTTTCCTGGGTCTACTGAAATGCCTTTCCTTGATACAACATAACCGAGGAATTTCACCTCTTCTTGCCAGAATATACATTTAGAGAATTTGGCTTTCAACACATTCTTTCGCAGGATTTCTAAAACTTCTTTCAGATGCTTTTGATGCCCAGCAGCGGATTTAGAAAAGATTAAGATATCATCGATGAAAACCAGCACAAATTTATTTAAGACATCACGAAATACTCTGTTCATCTGATCGACAAAGTAAGCAGGAGCGTTACATAAGCCGAAGGGCATTACTAGCCATTCATAGAATAAGTCTGGCCCTTTGAAAGCTGTCAAAGGAACAAATTCTTCGACAATGCGCCATTGATGGAAGCCTGTAGCTAGGTCCATCCTAGAGAATACTTGCGCTCCATTTAAGCGGTCTAATAGATCATCAATACGCGGCAATGGATATTTGTTTTTCAACGTTTGCTTATTGAGGTCACGGTAGTCCACACACAATCTGAGGGTACCGTCTGACTTTGGGACAAACACCACTACTGCACCCCAATTTGAGAAGCTAAGCCTGATCAGACCCTTCCACAAAAGCTGTTTAATTTGATCTCTCAGTTCCTCATTTTCTTTCAGTGTCATTCTCCGAATAGGATGCACAATGGGCCTTGCATTCGGAACTAAGTCAATCCTGAAATCGATTTCTCTGCGCGGAGCTAAGCTATCAACTTCTTCAAACACATATGCATGATCTTTTGTAACACCCCACCTCCATTAAGGTCACTCACAAAGGGAATGCCTTAACTTCAGTGAAGCATTTTTGGTAAACAGACACAGAATATCACAAGACAGATATAAAAATTTTGCAGCGGAAAACAAGTAACTTTATTAAATCTCCAAAATACTTTGTTACATAATACCATGAGTCATAAAACCATTACAACAAAACTCTTCTATCTTATATTATCAGAGTACATAGGTATTTAAAAGAAGAGTACATAGGTATTTAAAAGAAGACATCATTCCCCATATTAAAGAGCAAGCCATATTAGAGACAAAGACTCGAGCCATACTTCAGAAGTAGTTCCTAGAAGATGATATCCAAATCCTAACTAAACCTGGGTGTTTCCTCCCTGAGAACCTGAGGGGGTGGGGGAAACGGAAGAAAAGAGGCGAAACAAACTAGGTCAGACATACGTCTGGTGAGTCCAGTAACTTTTAGCCAGTAAATAAATAAAGGTAAACATGATAGGCATACAAAGTGGAAAGGAGGATTCATGGTACAGATGGTAGGTATGATAGGACAAATAAGGTAAGATGTATGCTTCACTACAAACTACTCTGCACTATTACTAGTCAAATCAAGATGGGATAATCCCTTCGGCTAATCATGATAACGATGGTGGTAGTTTCGTGTATTCCTAGCTGCTGCCATAGGTGCCGCCTGCTCCTATCTCAACTAGTCGTACCCACTACCCTCCTACTACAAATTGGTAGACTTAGGGCATATTTCCGGATATACCCTAACCACTACCCTAATCGATCGGCTCCCTACTCTGTAGATACCCTGTGCTGGTCCCACAACTAGGGGGTATAACTTCCCTAAAGTGGCAACCTAAGGTGTGCACAGTTATACCTACTGGTGTCACGGTCGTCTTGTCCCCCTTTGCCCGGCCCATGCACGCACATGTCCCCGGTCGGTTTGCGCCGCCCACACCATCCATCTCGTTTTGGATATCTTACAATCAATCAGTAAGCATGCCCCTTCCCCGCCTAGTACGGAGATCTTTACTTTGATAACCTTCCGGGTTACTGACTGAAATGGGTCCCACACAACATTATACAAGCTCTCCCCTATGTCTTGTATCCCCACTAGGTTTTCTACTGACTATGTATACCCTATAGTGTCTTTAATTACATAGCCCTCAATCAGTTATGCGTACCTATAGGTGTCTTTAATACATAACCCCTATTCTACCTATCGGTTATGCGTACCTATAGGTGTCTTTAATACATAACTCTATCTATTCCCATTAGTTATGCGTATCCCTGAGGGTGTCTTTAATACATAACTCTACCTATTCCCATTAGTTATGCGTACCCCTAAGGGTGTCTTTAATACATAACTTTACCTATTCCCATTAGTTATGCGTACCCCTAAGGGTGTCTTTAATACATAACTTTACTATTCTGCCCCGGTTATGTATACCATTAGGTGTCTTTAATTACATAACCCCTTTTTAATGGTTAAGTTTGTGGGCCTATAAATATTAATATTACCCACCTACCCTTCAGTTGTACTTAACCCTCCCACTGATTTTATCCTATTTATTTAATGGTTAAGTTTGTGGGCCTATATATACTAATATTACCCACCTACCCATCAGTTGTACTTAACCCACCCACAATCCAACTCGTTTTACTTAACCCTAACTTATGTCTATCATCATACAGTCCATATGTATTAAGTTAGGTTAAGTAGTCTTTAATCAGCATTAATTAATTATCGAGACACCTAATCGTATTTCACATGCCACCCACTTAATTCCACATGCCACCCAAGGCACCCACTTAACCCCCTCATGTCCCACTACATGTTTATCTGGTTAAGTGTTTCTTAATTCATTAAGATCGTAACCTTATAAATACCTCCCACATTAGACTGCATTTGTGGCAGCTGGATTTGTCGGGCGGGTCCGGGCAGTCTTACACCACAAACGAGTCTAACCTCGTGTCTTTACAATTGTTACGTATTTAATTTATGCCTAAGACCTCCCACATTAGACGGGCATTTGTGGCAGCTGGATTTGCCGGGCGGGTCCGGGCAGTCTTACACCACAAAAGAGCCTGACCTCGTGTCTTAGACGATTAATTACTCCTAATTAATCATCACCCAATTTGAATTACTTTCACTATTCAAATTATCAATTAATTCCAAATTTCACTATGACCATAATTGACTCAATTATGTCCATCTATTTATGGTATGTAAAATCATACCAATTTTCATCAAAAATTTATTTTATGCCAATTCTCAATATTAAATCTTCAGACTTTAATTGCTTAAACATTCCTTTTTTGATTAATTAAGTTAATTAATTAATCCTTTCCTTTTTCATAGGTGTCAATACCTATCTTATTAAAAATTTGGATTTCTTATCCATAAATGGTCATATTCAAATTATACCATTTTTACCCAATTTTACCCATGTCATAATAGGTAATTATTTAAATGTTTCCCTACTTGAATCATGTGTCCAATTTACATAGTCACTATGTAAATTATGCCTACTACAAATTCCCCTTTTCCCCGTTTCTTAACTAGCGTAACCGTTTGCGTTTTTTGCGTCATCGAGGCTACAAAGTAGTCTCTCCATAACAATAAAATAAAGGGAATGTCAAGGTGATCGTTTTCAGTATAATTTTTGGCATAAGCATGACAACTATGGAAAATGACATGATAACTTCGCATATAATTATGATTCACCACATAATTAACAACTTGCATAGATTCATAACAACTTGCATAGGTTCATGAATTAACAACATAATTAACAACTTACATAGGCTCATGATTCTCAACATAATCAACAACTTATATAGGTTCATGATTCACAATATAACAACTTGCATGATTCATAACATAACTTCTTGCATAGGTGACTTACATAGATTCATGATCCACAACATAACAACTAGCATAGATTCATGAATTAACAACTTATCAACTTGCATAGGTAACTTCATAGGTTCATGATTCATAACATAACAACTACCATAGATTCATGAATTAACAATGCAACAACTTGCATAGGTAACTTGCATAGGTTCATAATAACTTGCATAACTTCATGATTCACAACAATAATAAACTTGCATCATACCATGATTCACAACAATAATGAACTTGCATAACTTCATGATTCACAATAATAAGGAACTTGCATCATTTCATGATTCACAGCAATAAACTTGCATAACTACAAACACAATATACCCAAATCATAGTCTACCACAATTCACTTTTATTTATTTAAACCTAAAAGTGACTATAACTCACCGAATAAGGGGTCTTGAGTTCTGGATTCTGAATTCTGTAATTGATTAGCGTTCCCTTGTTGTAGACAATTTCGTTATTGTAGTTTTAGGCTTGATTTGAATTGAATTGTTGTCTTTAATTTGCTTCTAGTTGGTGGCGGCTACTCTAGGGTTTGGAGTGACAACGTGACGGCCACTGATCTAATTTTGATTTGATTCTAGGGTTTGAGTCTACACATGTTTATATAGAATTTCAATTTAATTATAGCCGTCGGATGATCTTAGGGTTAATAAAAACCACTCAGTCCCGATAGGGTGACACCTCAGCCCTAATGACTCAGCAAGGAGTCAGAAAGGACTCAGCTATGAGTCAGAACATGGGTCAGACTTAACCAGAAGGCTGTGCAGGTTTTCTCTCGGCCTGGGCGCACTTGGGAAGTGCGCCAATGCAAATTTGTACTGGCACACTTCCCAAGTGCGCCAGTGCAATCCTCCCTCTCTTTTTTTCTTCAACCAAACTTCGTTCGTCCATATCTTCTTCATACGGCATCCATTTTACGCAAACTCGGACTCTATCTCAAGCAGAATTCCGAGATGAACGCAATGGCATGACCCATTTCCCTTAGTTCCCATATTTGAAATTAAGTATTCTTAAATTTAGTTAATCTGATTATTCAAAAATTCGGGGTGTTACATTCTCCCTTACTTAAAGGATTTCGTCCCCGAAATCTTCAAGTTATGAAGAATGTGTCCTACCATCCAATCACCCATCTAATCAGCCATCATCCACAAGCATCCACTGTCCTTAGAAAACTTCTAATGTTGTATGAACATATGCAAAAAGTGTGTGTATATGTTCCTTATCTAATGCAAAATCAGGCGGTCTACTGATTCAGTTGGCCTCCTCAATGCAAACCATGATAGTGCCATACGTCCATTATGTATGTGAAAGAATCCTATCGATACATATTATTTCTACATGTGTGCTCAACCATTCATCAAAATGCAGCATCCATATGATAACACAACCATTGTTCATCCATTAACCTAAATATGCACACACATTTATATGCAATATGAAAGTGATTTGAGCCGATCTAGTGCCTAATGTGTGTGTAAATGCATCCACGAGCAACCACTAGCAAACACTTGCATCAACTTGCAACCATCAAACATAACATGTCTCAAACACATGTTTACATCCATGGATTTCCTATCTAAAGGTCGAAGATTCGGTTGATGGGATACAAACAAATGATATAACTAAAACAAAAGCTCTATTCCCATTTGACATCGGTTAAGAAAATAATTCCCTAAGTCTCAGCCCCGAAGGCCGAAATCAACATCAGACTGACACCTAAAGAATTACCCTCATTAAAAAATGTCAAAACTGGAGATCTACTCCATGCTTCAAGCAGAAACCAATATCCTTCAGAAATATCCAGATACTTACAGACTACTGGTATAGATCAGATTACAGAATGATTCTCAGAAAGCTAAGCATAAAACACCCTTGCGGATCCTGAGAAACTTTGGGGTCTTCCCATGACAAGTTAGAAACTTAACGACCCTCCTCTCAAAATATAGAACGACCCTCTACAAAGAAAGATGGTCCATTTAGATCCAACCCATAGCCCATAAACTTGAGCACACAAATGTCACATAAAAATTTTTGACGCCTAACACAGATAATTTCAAACCCCTACAAACCACTAACAATTGATCCGAACCACAAATGGGGTTTGAAACAACTACGGGAAAAGAAACAAGACTAGTATTAAAGTGCAGAGTCTCGATTACAGAATCAAAAAGAGTCTTAGCTTCATAACCAGATAAGGAAATTAAACCTTCTACATAAATTTTCCTATCCCTATCTTATCCATCATCCGCGAGAGCATTTGCCTATCCTATCAAAGGAAGAGATTTTAGACAAAGGACTGAAGGATACTACATATGGCTTTTCGGGGAATGTTTTTTTTAAAACAGGCTTTCCTTTTTGAAAATACTTTCTTTTAAAACTTTTTGAAAAAATGTTTTCAAAACTTTTATCTAATCTGGCAACCTTCAGCTCTGATACCAAGTGTAACACCCCACCTCCATTAAGGTCACTCACAAAGGTAATGTCTTAACTTCAGTGGAGCGTTTTTGGTAAACAGACACAGAAAATCACATGACAGATATAAAAATTTTGTAGCGGAAAACAAGTAACTTTATTAAATCTCCAAAATACTTTGTTACATAACACCATGAGTCATAAAACCATTACAACAAAACTCTTCTGTCTTATATTATCAGAGTACATAGGTATTTATAAGAAGACATCATTCCCTAAATTAAAGAGCAAGCCATATTAGAGACAGAGACTCGAGCCATACTTCAGAAGTAGCTCCTAGAAGATGATATCCAAATCCTGACTAAACCTGGGTGTTTCCTCCCTGAGAACCGGGGGGAACGGAAGAAAAGAGGCGAAACAAACTAGGTCAGACATATGTCTGATGAGTCCAGTAACTTTTAGCCAGTAAATAAATAAAGGTAAACATGACAGGCATACAAAGTGGATAAGAGGATTCATGGTACAGATGGCAGGTATGATAGGACAAATAAGGTAAGATGTATGATTCACTACAAACTACTCTACACTATTACTAGTCAAATCAAGGCGGGATAATCCCTTCTGCTAATCATGATAACGATGGTGGTAGTTTCGTGTATTCCTAGCTGCAGCCATAGGTGACGCCTGCTCCTATCTCAACTAGTCGTACCCACTACCCTCCTACTACAAATTGGTAGACTTAGGGCATATGTCCGGATATACCCTAACCACTACCCTAATTGATCGGCTCCCTACTCTGTAGATACCCTGTGCTGGTCCCACAACTAGGGGGTATCACTTCCCTAAAGTGGCAACCTAAGGTGTGCACAGTTATACCTACTGGTGTCACGGTCGTCTTGTCCCCCTCTGCCCGGCCCATGCACGCACATGTCCCCGGTCGGTTTGCGCCGCAAACACCATCCGTCTATTTGGATATCTTACAATCAACCAGTAAGCGTGCCCCTTCCCTGCCTAGTACGGAGATCTTTACTTTGATACCCCTCCGGGTTACTGACTGAAATGGGTCCCACACAACATTATACAAGCTCTCCCCTATGTCTTGTATCCCTACTAGGTTTTCTACTGACTATGTATACCCTAAGGTGTCTTTAATTACATAGCTCTCAATCAGTTATGCGTACCTATAGGTGTCTTTAATACATAACCCCTATTCTACCTATCGGTTATGCGTACCTATAGGTGTCTTTAATACACAACTCTATCTATTCCCATTAGTTATGCGTACCCCTGAGGGTGTCTTTAATACATAACTCTACCTATTCCCATTAGTTATGCGTACCCCTAAGGGTGTCTTTAATACATAACTTTACCTATTCCTATTAGTTATGCGTACCCCTAAGGGTGTCTTTAATACATAACTTTACTATTCTGCCCCGGTTATGTATACCATTAGGTGTCTTTAATTACATAACCCCTTTTTAATGGTTAAGTTTATGGGCCTATAAATATTAATATTACCCACCTACCCTTCAGTTGTACTTAACCCTCCCACTGATTTAATCCTATTTATTTAATGGTTAAGTTTGTGGGCCTATATATACTAATATTACCCACCTACCCATCAGTCATACTTAACCCACCTACAATCCAACTCGTTTTACTTAACCCTAACTTATGTCTATCATCATACAGTCCATATGTATTAAGTTAGGTTAAGTAGTCTTTAATCAGCATTAATTAATTATCGAGACACCTAATCGTATTTCACTTGCCACCCAAGGCACCCACTTAATTCCACATGCCACCCAAGGCACCCACTTAACCCCCTCATGTCCCACTACATGTTTATCTGGTTATGTGTTTCTTAATTCATTAAGACCGCAAACTTATAAAGACCTCCCACATTAGACTGACATTTGTGGCAGCTGGATTTGCCGGGCGGGTCCGGGCAGTCTTACACCACAAACGAGTCTAACCTCGTGTCTTTACAATTGTTACGTATTTAATTTATGCCTAAGACCTCCCACATTAGACTGGCATTTGTGGCAGCTGGATTTTCCGGGCGGGTCTGGGCAGTCTTACACCACAAAAGAGCCTAACCTCGTGTCTTAGACGATTAATTACTCCTAATTAATCATCCCCCAATTTGAATTACTTTCCCTATTCAAATTATCAATTAATTCCAAATTTCACTATGGCCATAATTGACTCAATTATGTCCATCTATTTATGGTATGTAAAATCATACCAATTTTCATCACAAATTTATTTTATGCCAATTCTCAATATTAAATCTTCTGACTTTAATTGCTTAAACGTTCCTCTTTAGATTAATTAATCCTTTCCTTTTTCATAGGTGTCAATACCTATCTTATTAACAATTTGGATTTCTTATCCATAAATGGTCATATTCAAATTATACCATTTTTACCCAATTTTACCCATGTCATAATAGGTAATTATTTATATGTTTCCCTACTTGAATCATGTGTCCAATTTACATAGTCACTATGTAAATTATGCCTATTACAAATTCCCCTTTTCCCCGTTTCTTAACTAGCGTAACTGTTTGCGTTTTTGGCATCATCGAGGCTACAAAGTAGTCTCGCCATAACAATAAAATAAAGGGAATGTCAAGGTGATCGTTTTCAGTACAATTTTTGGCATAAGCATGACAACTAGGGAAAATGACATGATAACTTCGCATATAATTATGATTCACCACATAAATAACAACTTGCATAGATTCATAACAACTTGCATAGGTTCAAGAATTAACAACATAATTAACAACTAACATAGGCTCATGATTCTCAACATAATCAACAACTTATATAGGTTCATGATTCACAATATAACAATTTGCATGATTCATAACATAACTTCTTGCATAGGTGACTTACATAGATTCATGATCCACAACATAACAACTAGCATAGGTTCATGAATTAACAACTTATCAACTTGCATAGGTAACTTCATAGGTTCATGATTCATAACATAACAACTACCATAGATTCATGAATTAACAACGCAACAACTTGCATAGGTAACTTGCATAGGTTCATAATAACTTGCATAACTTCATGATTCACAACAATAATAAACTTGCATCATATCATGATTTACAACAATAAGGAACTTGCATAACTTCATGATTCACAATAATAAGGAACTTGCATCATTTCATGATTCACAACAATAAACTTGCATAACTACAAACAACATATACCCAAATCATAGTCTACCACAATTCACTTTTATTTATTTAAACCTAAAAGTGACTAGAACTCACCGAATAAGGGGTCTTGAGTTCTGGGTTCTGAATTCTGTAATTGATTAGCGTTCCCTTGTTGTAGACAATTTCGTTGTTGTAGTTTTAGGCTTGATTTGAATTGAATTGTTGTCTTTAATTTGCTTCTAGTTGGTGGCGGCTACTCTAGGGTTTGGAGTGACAACATGACGGCCACTGATCTAATTTTGATTTGATTCTAGGGTTTGAGTCTACACATGTTTATATAGAATTTCAATTTAATTATAGCCGTCGGATGTTCTTAGGGTTAATCAAAACCACTCAGTCCAGATAGGGTGACACCTCAGCCCTAATGACTCAGCAAGGAGTCAGAAAGGACTCAGCAATGAGTCAGAACATGGGTCAGACAGAACCAGAAGGCTGTGCAGGTTTTCTCTCGGCCTGGGCGCACTTGGGAAGTGCGCCAATGCAAATTTGTACTGGCGCACTTCCCAAGTGCGCCAGTGCAATCCTCCCTCTCTTTTTTTTTCAAACAAACTTCGTTCGTCCATATCTTCTTCATACGACATCCATTTTACGCAAACTCGGACTCTATCTCAAGCAAAATTCTGAGATGAACGCAATGGCACGACCCGTTTCCCTTAATTCCCATATTTGAAATTAAGTATTCTTAAATTTAGTTAATTTGATTATTCAAAAATTCGGGGTGTTACATCTTTGACGACAGGAATGTCCTCAATAGAAGTAGGAGCGACTTCTAGAGAAGACCAAAATTCTTTCCTGTCAGTTGTTGAGCCGTGACATGGTATAAATATATCTCCGAGCTTAGTTTTAACTTTGACAACTCTTTCTGCGCATTTGACCTCGGCCTCATATTTTGTTAGCCAATCCAGCCCAAGAATAACATCATATCCAGAAAACTTCATAACGGTCAGATCGAAAGGAAACTGGTAGCAAGAATAAGAAACAGGCACTCTACAATACTGATCGAGAATAAGAGAATCTCCTATCAGACTATGGGTTCTAACCAATTCTTTAAGTTTTCTTGGTTTCATTTTTAACTTTTTAAATGTGTCACTAGAAATGAAACTTCGTGATGCACCAGTGTCAAACAATACTGTAATAGGAATGTTCTTAATATTAAGAGTACCTCCCAAAACATCGGGTTTACCTGCTCCCTCGGAAGAAGATGGTGCAGCCGCTCCATCGTATACATGAGCCACCTCAGATTTCTTCAGTAGTGGGAAATTTTTGATAATATGCCTTGTCTTGTGGAAATTAAAGCATTCATTGTTGTCGCGAGAATTCTAGCTAGGCCCTGACTCATTTCACCTTAGGATTTTTGGAGTTCGGCATTCGTAGTCAAAGTGCTCCATCTTCTGGCAATTAAAGCATCTCACCTTGGATTTGTCTCTTTTACTTCCTTGAGGCTTGGCGGTAGAAGAATTGCTCGCCTCTAGTTTCTTGTCAGCTTGCTTCCTTTTGTTATTATTCTAATTCTTCTCCTGATCTTGATGCGAATTTCTGTCATTGTCCTCATATCGGCAAGCCATCTCGATCACATCATTAAATGGGAGCTTAATGTGTGCTGTGACTCTGTTCAGATATTTCCTAAAGAGACCATTAATGAATCTTTTGTTCTTCTGGACTGGGTCCTGAATTAATTCTAGTGCATAGCGTGAGAGCTCTTCAAACTTCTGCACATATTCTGAAACAGTCATATCTCCTTGCTATAAATTGGTAAATTGATCGTGGAGATGCTCTACTTCCTGCGGAGGAATAAACTTCTCGTTGAAGAGTTCCTTGAATCGGCCTCATTATTTCCAATTATGACAGTATCCCACCCATTTTCAGCTTCATCCTTTAATAGCCACGGTGCCAAAGAACGCTTGCGGTGGTCTTCTAATACCAGGCCCCCAAATATCTTCTCGTAATTTTTGAGCCATACCTACTCTTCTATTACTGTCTCCACGCCCCCTAAATTCCTGAACTTCTTGGCCACATTGTCCAAGTCAAAAGGCTGTGGGGGTGGAGGTGGTGGTGTTACAGCCTCGGGCGTGGGATTCCCCTGAGCAGTGGGGGTCTCATCTCTTGCTGGTCCTCTGGCCCTACCACTGCCTCAGGCTCTTGCTCTCACTCTAGTGCTCATTTTTAGTTAGTTCTGTACCATCATGGAAAGAGTCAGACCAACAGAATTGATAATTTTAAAAGAATGGTTAAAAGAAGAGACATATGGAAAGATGATAATGATGTAATGACTGATTAATATGTGCTATTCTGCTGTGCTCATTCTAGGACATTACTAATCCTATCTCTAATGAGCTACTCGCCCTAGAATACTGTTGATTCTATCTAGACGAATTATTTTAAATATGTTATACTCCGAAGATAAGGTTAACCTTTAGCTTTGATACTAACTGTGATGACCCCAAACTTCCATAGTACGAAAGCAAGGATAATCATTGGAACACAACACAATTACAACAATAGCAGATCTCAGATAACATCATAACACACAAATCATTGCAGCGGAAATAGAATGTCATCAACATCACAACATTAGAGTAGCACAGTTACAGGATACAACTTAGCAAATAGAAGTCTCAGCAAAAAGAAATAAGTCTCAATCTCCATCAAGTACATCGTAAATAAAGGATGTCAAAATGTTTTAAAGTAGAAATAAAAGATAAAATGATCTTCATCTTCAGCCCACAAGCATGCTCCAATCCAGCATATGTGCATAAATACATAAACTTGTCACTTGGCTACCCGTGTGAAAAGAGGGCACCCGAGTTTGCAAAGTCAAACAAACTATGAGTCAGTCGTGGGACTGGTATGAGAAATCTTTCCTAACTTATCTAACAGTATGGCTAATCATAGGACCATGCCGCTAACGCGGAACGGGTTTACTCCATTGGATTTCCAGTTCATAAGTTTAGTAAATTTTTATTCAAAACAACGCAATGCTTTTTAGAAAATGAAATCATTATAAGACTCAAGTCCCATCACAAAATGCAACGCAAACCGAAGGATAGTGTTTTACCTTATAATGATAAAACATGCTTGATACGTAGAAAATAATAGTTTAATATTATTATTAGTGTCTAATCTATTCTAAATTACTTCAAAGTAAATGTATCAATCCGAGACGACATAGTACACCATCCTACTATATCACCGTATATAGGTTTACAATCAAAACCTAATGTCGTATTGGAGATTGGGTTTCCATCATGAGTCGAGGCTAGGGATGGCTCCTCACCGATTCGAGACACTCTAGCAATGCCTCAGGATTCGGACGCTGACGAACCCTTGGAAGCAGTAGGGCCGGTCCACAAATACTTTAATGGATTGGCAATTCCTGAACACACGCTTCCCGGTCCTATTGAACCTATAATTTGGTCACTATCGACCAATAAATCCGAGGTACCTCATAATCCATCATTCACATAAGTAAAAATGTCAGGGCTTGTAAACGCTGGCACCACTTCTAGCTAGAAAGAAACGTGTGCACTCCCTATGGTCCTTATCCCGTTTTTGACTCATACCGGGGTGTGAGGCTCGCGAGGTAATGCTATACAGAAAGCTATGCCGAAATAGGCTATGCTTTGATCATCCACCACAAGGATCTTCTTTTCAACAAAGCCTTGATCATTTGCATCCTGGCATGCCACATTGACAATTCACGCCGTGCGATCGATAACTACCAATATATAACCTCTGAGCTTTGTGTCTCAGAGAAGGGTGTTAAGCAAGAGAATAAATTCTCCGCCACCATACTGATATATATTAGATAGAAATCAACTTATATGGAATGAAATCCAATGTCAGACACACATCCATTTACAAGTCCGTTCTGGGTCTGAACGAAACCAGAGACACCTTATTCTTCGTCCCGTATGTTCAATACGGAAGAAAGGTGCTCGGTTATCCGGACAATCAAAAGTACGTCCAGACAACTACCACTTTAACCCTTTATTGGGAGCTAACCAATGCAGGGCATCAGTAGTCATCCATTCATTGTGAAGATTGTCGGTCTTCAATCACTGTCTTCAATATCTTCAATTTAAATCGTCGTATAATTATTTGAAATGAGATTGAACACCATATATTCAAATAATTTTCGCATATATATAATTTAAAACCATTTCATATCATTAATATTATTTAATAATGGTTTATCGCTATTTTTATTTATATAAAAATAGCTCAATTTAATTTAACGATGCTTCGGGTCAATAGGCGGCCCTGGCGCTGTTTTTATCAAAATTTGATTTACACTTTTCTTGAAATCTAACTGTTGGATTTTAACAAAATTTATATCGTTGGAAATATCTTACCAAAGCGGTCTTAACGGTTCCAGTTTTGGGAAGATCCGACGGTCGGATCTTTCGGTATATTCATTTAAAGATACGATTTCAAAACGCGAACTACCGCGCGCGATTCGTTTAATTTTAATTTTAATTTTAATTTATATAAAATTTTATATAAATATAAACCATTTGACGATTCCACTGACGTATTTAACACGCCAAATAAAAGAATGTTTTAATTTGCATAACCATTTCTACATGTTTACAATGTCAAATAAAATGTATTTATTTACATGATATATGCTAATGACAAATAAAAGATATTTTTTATTTGTATTTTTATTTTTAACTTTGACAATTAAAAAGGAATATTTTATTTGTATATAGTTTCAATGCATGTTTTGACAATGAAAATAATTCTTTAACTTACATACAAATTCTAATGTATGTATTGTCAATAAAATGATATTTTGACTTTGCTTATAAATTCTAATATATGCATTGTCAATAAAAAGTTATTTTAACTTTGCATATAAATTCTAATATATGCATTGTCAATAAAGATGTTATTTTAACTTTGCATATAAATTCTAAAATATGCATTGTCGACAAAATGATATTTTAACTTTGCATATAAATTCTAATATATGCATTGTCAATAAAATGATATTTTAACCTTGATATAAATTCTAATATATGCATTGTCAATAAAATGATATTTTAACTTTGCATATAAATTCTAATATATGCATTGTCAATAGAATGATATTTTAACTTTGTTTCAACTAAGGTACTTTGACGAAAGTGTACATTTTGTTCCAGCCTTTTTAATTGACAAAAATGTATATTTTTGTTTCATCCTTTTTAATGAACAAAAATGTTTCATCCTTTTTAATGAACAAAAATGTATATTTTTGTTTAATCCTTTTTAATAAACAAAAATGTTTCATTCTTTTTAATGAACAAAAATGTATATATTTGTCCTTTTTAATGAACAAAAATGTATATTTTTGTTTAATCCTTTCTAATGAACAAAAATGTATATTTTTATTTAATCCTTTTTAATGAACAAATTTTTTTCATTCTTCTTAATGAACAAAAATGTTTCATTCTTTTTAATGAACAAAAATGTATATTTTTGTTTAATCCTTTTTAATGAACAAAAATATTTCATTCTTTTTAATGAACAAAAATGTTTCATTCTTTTTAATGAACAAAAATGTATATTTTTGTTTAATCCTGTTTAATGAACAAAATGTATATTTTTGTTTAATCCTTTTTAATGAACAAAAATGTTTCATTCTTTTTAATGAACAAAAATGTATACTTTTGTTTAATCCTTTTTAATGAACAAAAATGTTTCATTCTTTTTAATGAACAAAAATGTTTCATTCTTTTTAATGAACAAAAATGTATATTTTTGTTTAATCCTTTTTAATGAACAAAAATGTTTCATTCTTTTTAATGAACAAAAATGTTTCATTCTTTTTAATGAACAAAAATGTATATTTTTGTTTAATCCTTTTTAATGAACAAAAATGTTTCATTCTTTTTAATGAACAAAAATGTACCATTCTGAATCAACAAATCCAATAAACACAAATTGATGATTTTGTTTAACTATTTGCTAATTAGCACAATTGTTAATTTTGAATAAACGAATCTAATAAATACAACATGATGATTCTGTCTAGCTATTTTCTAATTAACACAATTGTTAATTTTTTTTGAATTATCAAATCTAATAAATACAACATGATGATTCTGTTTAGCTATTTTTCTAATTAACACAATTGTTAATTTTTTTTGAATTGACAAATCTAATAAATACAACATGATGATTCCATTTAACTATTTTTCTAATTTACACAATTGTTATTTTTTTTGAATTAACAAATCTAATAAATACAACATGATGATTTTGTTTAACTATTTTTTTTAATTAACGCAATTGTTAATTTTAACAGATCTACATAAAACATCAATCATAGATCAAATCATGTATGACAATCCATAGAATATTATAGCGTATGATTTACAACATCAGTTCTAGATCAAATCACGTATCACGGTTAAGTAATTTTAATTATATAAAAAGAAAAAAAGAAATAGAATTTCTTACAGTCGGTTTAATTCTGAATTATTTAGAATTGAATTTTTGTCCAAAATTTGATCTGCTCCGAATCAGTCCTAATCAGTCCGGAAGTGTATATCTCGGACTCACGATCGCAACGCTTCTGAAATTATTCAATTCCGAGTACGTATGAATAAGTTATGAATTATTTTACAATGATAATATTTTTAGATTAAATAATTAAATAATTTAAAATAGAATTACCCTCTCCTTCTCCCTTACAGACAACTTCAACCCGCCGTGTTTTCCTATTTGCTCGAACCTAGGGTTTAACTTTTCGTCAGAACGGTTGGGCTGGAGGGCGATCAGGTGGTGACACGTCGTAGGGGGAGAGATGGCGCGCAGGGTGGGCCCACCAATGACCAGCTCGATCGGAGCAACTGGGTGGCGCGGCGAGGCAAACGGCCGGAGTTTGGGGGATCAGTTCTCCAAATATACAGCTCGAGGGTGGATCCAACCGTATAGATGTGAAGAGGGTTCGATCCTCTACAATATCCTCTAAAGAACCACCTCGATTTGATCAGTGGGTTGAAAGATTTTAATGGGGGAAGAGTTGAAGGTTTTCGGCCATGAACGATGAGGGATGGTGGCGGCTACTGTAGTATAGTGTATTAGGGTTTTTGATTATACAATGTATTTATAATATTTTATTATTAAATTTTTATTTTGTAGATAAATCCATTAATTCTCAATAGCTCCAAATTCAACCCAACGATAGTTGTCCCCAGCTAAATGCCCCCGTTCCGGACACAATGGGCTAGGTCCTGTCAGCCCAATCGATCGTTTTCAGTCCGTTTTCTTTAAATTAAGATTTAAATCATTTATTTATTTATTTAATTCGATCGTACATTTAAATTTACCGGGGCCACATACGGACTCCAAAAATTCCCGAAAAATAAACCTAGCTATGTTTTGACGATACGGTCCAAACAAATTAATTTCTTCGAAATTTGGAGACCGTTTGAAAAATGGCCTTTTTAACGGTCGATAAAATTCAACAAAAAAATATCGAACATAGTTTAATTTACTACGCTCACATATTAATTCCAAAAATTATGGAAAATTAAACTTAGCCATTATTTGACATTCCGGATCCGACAAAAATGGTTTCATCGAAAACGGAGGTCGTTTGTATAATGCCATTTATACGGGCTATAAATTATATTAAATTCCATAGTGACTATTCTGAATATTCAACAAGCCATAACGTTTTATCCCACCTATGAATTTTGATTTTTCGGATTCTTGGGAAGATACTTTTAAACAGATTTAAAATATTTTTGGTTTCACTAAAATCCGATTTATTTTGAATCCTGTACATTCAGTCAAAGTTCAGGTTCAAATTTTCAAACTACTGTGCTATTTCTAACTCCTTTTAAAATTAAAATAAATATATTCGTTCTAACTTTGATTTAAACAAATTTTAAATCGTTATTGTTTAAAATAAATTATTTTAACTATTCAAAATTCTTTGAAATAGCCAAAATTAAAATTTTAAATTTGTTCTGATTTTCCGGGTTGTTACATCATTCTTATCAGATATTAATGTTCTATTATTTTAATCATGTATTAAAGAGGACTTACTGTCTAGATTTCATTGCATAAACATCAATAGCCCAAAAAAAAAAAAAAATACTGGCAAATATTAAAATTGGTAGGCCTATATATATGACAACAGAAAAATATACTGGCAGCTAAAATGGTTTGGTTAAATATGGCATCACTACCCATAAGCCTTTAAATAAGACCGTATATATGTATATATGTATATATATACTGTTATATATATATATATGTATGTATGTATGTAAAACATTAGTGTTCAATGTAATATTTATGTGCTACTAGTCAATTACAACAAATATCACTCAGTATACTTAAAATAACACTACATTAACTCCATGGTGTATTGGCATTATACAATTATACCTTTTTTATTAGAAAGATCCTCTAAATCATTTCATGCATATTTGCATAACATTTATAATAATTAATCAATCAGATGGCGAAAAATATTCAAATCTGCTAGATGTTGATGACATCCAATGTTAATTCTAATGTGACTCTTACTGCAAACAGTTTTGCAATATTTATACATTCTTTATATTCACAATATATTAAACTGAACCCTTTTGTATCACACAAAATTCGTGTTCACCTTGATTCAAAATCAATATATATGGTTGTGAAACATATACTACAGCACTGCTAAAAATGATTTTAACCAATTTGGAAAACAATAATTTTCTAAACCATCCAGGCATAAAGATGTCAATCAGTTTTCAATAAAACTAACCCTTTCGCTAGAAATTTACACACACACACACACACACACACACACACACACACATATATATATATATATATATATGTTTGTATGTGTGCGTTTTTTTATTAATTAAAACCAAGTCATACTTGTTTAATATATATATATATATACATATATATATATATATATATATATCATTTTACATATTAAAACTAAACAGCATGTGAATAACAAATTAAACAATATATTTATATATATGTATGTAGTATATACTTGATACATGTTAGAAGAGTGGGTATATATATATATATCAGGTTATAAATATCTATTAAAGCATATGATGTTTATATATATACACACACACACACACATCTGACAAATTTAACAAAGTATGTAAACCAAATTCAAACTCTTGATAAACATTCTACTAAACATACTGCAATGATCCAAATCATTCAGACGCCTCTTTTAATTAATAACCAATAAGATTCACAACTTAGAAATAATACAGGTAATCGTACCCAAAAGGTGTCACCTTTTTGTTCAATGATTAAATGTGTTTTTAATCTAAATCAAAATTAGAACAGTGTCATATTAAGATTACAACAGATCCAAATAAAATCAAAATTCACTGATTTAATATAACCTTACATATCCAAACACTGATTTAATTTTTACTAGTGTAGGATCTTGTAATAGGTATATTGAATTAATATCTAATATTAATTCATTTTATACTGAAACAATTCATTGCAGACTTAAAACAAAATCTAGCCCTAATTAATCACATCAAATAAATTCCAATGTATCGATTATATGGGAATTCAAGCATGTAAAATCAAGATCATATTAGAAACAAGTATGAATAAATTTTACGTTTCTAACAATTACACAAATTCAATCAAATTGATCTATTCATTCAAAATTAATTCAGATTCATTGAAAAAAAAGTAATTACACAAAATTAATAGATTTAAAATGTTTTATTAAGTATGATCTAAAATGACATGATATCCCTGATTAATCAAAACTGGGTTTTGGTTTATACACAGGATTCCAATGTTAACCAACAAAGTAATAATAATTTGAAACATGGTTGATTTTTAGACTTAATCAATAGTGATGTCAATGAATCAAAATTCATCATTAAGCTATCTTACTGATTCATTAATCAATCAAATCAATTTTAATCAAGAGAAGAAAATTTATGATTAAATATGGTTATATATGCTTATTAATCAAACACTTTGAAAACAAGTTTAGCACTATTTATTTGTATAAACAGATCAATACACTACTATTGATCATATCCATATATTCATGCTTTAATTGTGTTAGATTCAATAAATAGAAATGATATCTGATATTAACTAGTAATTAAATGAAACATCTTTATTTCAGAAATGATTCATTTTACAATCCTAATCAATTCATAATCAAATTCACTTATTTTTACTTGCAAAACAGTCGATTAATTAGGAATTTAAGCAAAACAAACCTAATCAGAATGCAAAATACACTTTATTGCAAGATCGGCTCTGATACCACTGTAAGGATCCTATGATCTAATCATTTAACCCAATGAGACGATTTAACAAGATTAAACCTATGATCCATGCAATAAAAGGTAAATCAAATAAATTAGGTTATGATTTTATACCTGCGATGTCGAATCTGTGAAGATCTGATCAATCTGAAAATCTAAAGGGATAATGCATCGAATCTGAGCAAAAGAAAATGCCTTGCCTCCACAAGTATCCATGAACACTCGATCTCAGATCTCGTTAAACAAAATCGAGAAAATAAGGACAGAAGGTGCTAGCCGATTTGGGTTTTAGGGTTTTTACTTATTGGATTTTTCGGCCTAGGTTTTTCTGAAATGAATGAATAAAAAAAATGTCGGCCTTCCTTTTATTATGTGGTAACCAAAAAATAAAATAAGGTTATAACCTAAAAACCCTTATACCAATTCAAAACAAAGAAAAGTCAATATTTGATCCCCTTTTGTTGTGAACAATTCACATCCTTTTCAAGTGTTCTTGTTTATGATCCTATAGGTTATTACAACGTAGGAAATGATTTTAAAACGTATTTTAAATCATGAACAGTGATTGACATCTAGCAATACATCGTTGCTACCCAAGTTATAATAAGATCAACGATTTGTTACATCCTTTTCGTGACCAATGTGTCAATGTAATATAATCCTTTTAACTAGTATATCCAGAATTAATCTTGAGGCATGGAATGAATCACCCTCTTTATAATCTAATCCTTTTTATCTTGATTGATGACCAGACTATTTATAACAAATCAATATTTGGGCACAACTATGCATTTATAGTCTTACTCAATCAAGAGGCCCATGGATATCGATCCACAAATATATTGTAAGGTTAAATTCCATCTAGATCATTTATAATATTCATTCAATTCGAGATGTATCCAATAATCACCGTTATCGTCTACTCTATTACATGTAACTTTAGACAATATCAAAACAAAAATATCCTCGAATAAAATTATAATGATTTCAGGTTTGATGACCATTACATCACCATCTATGAGAATAACTTATGATACTGTTAATTATATTCCATGCAGTTTTCTCACGGTGGGTCAGCCCAATACGCTATTCTACAATACGTATTTATGTTTTGACAATAATTTCACATATATTAATGATCAATGAGATATTATCATCAGTAAATCAATATACTAGTCTCAATTTTTTATTTTTTCCTATGTAAACAATAAAACTTGACTAGGGACATTTAAGAAATTATAATACTTAATATATTATATAATCTCATGTTCAAGTCACTTACCTGAACTATATAAATCTGTATTATTATTCTAAGGACTTCTATTATGTTGATATTTGTAACACCCCACATCCGTTAAGGTCACTCACAAAGGGAATACCTTAACTTCAATGGAGCATTATGGGTACTGGAACAGAAATATTACAAGACAGACATATATAAAACAGCGGAAGGTAAAGTAGAAGTACTTCAAATCATTTATTAAATATAATTGTTTACAGTAAAAGCCCATCAACTTCCAATACCCAATTACATAGCTAAAATATCTATCTTGCTCAAAAACAAAGAAGCATAAAAATAAATTCTAGTATTCCCCAATAAAGCAAAGCAAGCCATAGTCAAGAGAGATCTAAGCCGTACATGAAAGAGCCTGGGAGCTTGGTAACATCCGAACTAAGCTGTATTCCCACCCTGCGAACCTGGGGGGGGGGGAACGGAAGAAAAAGAGGCGAAACAAAACGGGTCAGTCATAAAGACTGAGTAAGTCCTAGTGACTTTCAGCATAAAAACAGGAAAAGATAACATGGCATGAATAAACTGAAAGTAAACATAAGCATGATGACAAGATAAGCTACAGGCACGATAAATAAGAATTACATCATATGATTTTTTTTTCAAGTATAACATCGCAAGGTTCCCATTCAAGATAAACTAAGTATAATTTCGCAAGATTTCTATCAAGCATCGCAAGATTTCTCTGCTTCACCATTAAAATATTTCTATGATATCTATTTGTTCTGCACCACCCGTACTAGTATCCCAACCCGTGTCATGTGTTGACTATAAAATGATCCCTTGCTCAGTGTCATGAAATGACCCATTACTTGGTCCCACGAAACGATCTATTAATCGATCGGCTCTCTACAAGTCCTAGCCCGTTCATGTGTCTGTGTCATACGGCCCTATCACGAATGTAGTTACCTGTGCTAGGTCCACCATAGGGTGTATCAAGCCCTAGGGTGCCAACCACCGACACGAATCGAGCATGCATAGTGTAAACCTACTGATGCCCAATGCCTTCTTTTTCAACTCCGGACAACGTGCACGACCATAGTCCGCCTGAACCTACACTGGCGCACCAACTCAGCCGTCGTTCTGGTCGCTTTCAATCCGCCCAGTAATCGTGCCCCACCCTGCCTAGTTCCAGGGTACCATGATACATCTAAGTGGGTTACTGCTGAAATGGACCACGTAACTAGGGTTTCCGTCCAACAGGTTAAGTGTTGTCATTTAAATTCGTTACTTAACCCTTATCAGTCTAGCATGTCAAGTTGGTTAAGTGTTGTCATTCAAGTTCGTGGCTTAACCTGCCTACGTGTCATGTCAAATTGGCTAAGTGTTGTCGTTCAAGTTCATGACTTAGCCCTACGAATCATGTGTCAAGTTGGTTAAGTATATTCAAGCGGTTCATGACTTAACCCTACCAAATCATCGTGTCAAATTGGTTAAGTATATTCAAGCGGTTCATGATTTAACCCTACCATGTGGCATTAATTCATTAATGCACCCCAACCTCTCACATCAGACCTGTTGTTGTGGTCACTGGATATGCCGGGCGGTTACAGGCAGAATTACACCACAACTCAGTCTGACCTCGGGTTTCAAGCGCGATATGACCAACTACCCACATTGGATCCTATTGTTTGCAGTCACTAGATTTGCCGGGCGGTTCCGGGCAGAATTACACTGCAAACTCAACCCAACCTCGAGTTGGCCATTTTCAAGTTCTTTCTAGTGTCATGTCCATGTTCAAATTTCATGTCAAGTTCGTATCAAGTTTCATGGCAAGTTTCATGTCAAGTTTCATGTTTCAACTTATGCCTATTATCAAGTTCATGATTCATGTTCATAACAAATTCATGTTTTGCCTAATCTACCCAAATCGTATTCCCATCGCATGTAAACGTGAATCGATCTAAATTACATGTAAATCCAGATCCAGAAATAATGGGAATAACATCAAAACTATGATAGGCACAAAGTACGAGCATAAAGTGATAAAAGGGATTACAAGACTAGCATGATATAACTTGAGATAATTGGTTACAACATCACTGGCATATAGAAAATAATAGAATTTCAAATCTAGCATAATAAGGTGATAGTCATGGCATAAGGTGATAGTCCCAAACTTGTAAATAATAGACTGATTCAACATCACAGGCATGATAATGTCATGGACATGAAAGAGTTTGATTTACAACATGAATAGGTCCAAACTGATTTCATAGCAATATTCCCAAATGTCAAAATCCAAGATGGAAACTAGAATAGATGTGAATCGATTATCATACTTAAGTCTAATTTCACTTTACCTCATGTCCAAATTACAATTAGCAAATTTAAATCTCAAAGTAACTAGAACTTACAGATCGTGGACTGAGAAATTAAGATGCAGAAGTTGATTCTAGAAAGCAGTCGTTGAACGTTGAATCTCAATTTGATTGAAAATCCCCAATTTGCGTATCTTGCGTTGCTTGAAGAAGAAGGTAGAAGAACTCTCTAGATTTGATTAATTTTTATTTGAATCTTTGAAGAAGAAGAAGAAGAAGTCATGTCCATCAAGAATTTGTGCAGCATAAGTTTAGAGAAGAATGGTGTGAGAAGGAATGGCTATTAGGTGGGTTCGTATAGGATTAGGAGAACGAATCTGGACTGAAAATGATACCAAAAACATCAGAATGAACCCAGGCTCAAAACTGGGTTTCAGCACCAGGTCGACCATAGGGTCGACCTGGCCCCTGGGAGGTCGACCATAGTGTCGACCCCCAGGTCGACCTGGTCTTGGGCGGGAAAATTCCCGCCCAGTCTGCGCTGGGGTTTGAATTCGAATTTCGAATTCATATTTCAAGCTGTTTTCGATTCTGAAAATTCCTGAAACTTCGGAGGGTCACATCTCCCTCATACGGACTCCGTTTTTCGAAAACTCGGACTCAATTTCATGCAGAATTCCGAGACGAACGCAATGGCACAACCCGTTTTCCCTGATTCTTATTCTAAAATTTAATTCTGCCTTGATTTATGATTTTAATATGTTATTAAAATACAGGGTATTACATTCTCCCCTCCTTAAAAGATTTCGTCCCCGAAATCTCCAAGTTAAGAAGTATGTGTCCTACCATCCATCATCCATCTACTCAAAACATCATCCATATGCAATCATTGTCCTTAAAAGATTTCTAATGCTGTATGAACATATGCAGAAAGTGTGTGTATATGTTTCTTATCTAATGCAAATGATCAGGCCTGATTGATCTTCTTAATGCAAAATATGTTTAGTGCCATGAGTCCAATATGTATGCAAATAGTCCTATTCACATAAACACTATATGTGTGCACAAACATCCATCCATATGCAACATCCACATGATAACACATTCAATTTCATCCATAAACAAGTATAAACACTCATGCATATGCAATATGAAAGGTGACTGAGCCGATCTAGTGTCTAATGTGCGTGTGTATGCATCCACGAGCAACCACTAGCAACCATTCACAACCACTTTCAACCATCAATCATAACATGTCTCAAACACGTGTTTACACCCAATTGTTCCTACCTAAAGATATAGTCGAATGATATAAGCAAGTAAAAACTTTGTGCCCATTAGGCAATGTCAAAACTGGAAATCTACGTCATATATATACTGATTAGGAGAAGAACTCCCTAAACACCAACCCCGAAGACCGAAATCAACATCAGACTGATACCCAAAGAATTTCTCAACCCAACCAATATATATGTTTCTAGGAAACTAAGCATGATGGACTCCTTTTAGGTCACAAGAAATCCCTTCCTAAAACTAGCCCATATTCTATAAAACCCAAAAAGTTTAGTCAACCCAACGAACACCCTCAAGCCCCTACATGTATTACTAACAGATGAGTCAAACTCCCTATGGGGTTTGCAACAGAAATAGGATTGAGAATAGGACCGAGAGGATATACTTAAAAGATAGCATGCAAGTAAGCTCTACAGGAAAAGAGGGATCAAGGATAAACTCTTAAAAAGAGATATGATGCGCGTATCTAGTTTTCAATCTTCTAAGTCGCATTTCCTTGAGCTTAACTCCATTGTGCTTTGACCGTCTTTAACTTCACAATTTTGTAGCTTCTTAATTCCTATTTCCAAAATATGAGTTGGAACTCATTTCACTGTTGCCTCTCGTTCCACTTTCACTTATTCTTTTTCTAGTATACTCGGCTCAAACATAACTGCGTACTCGTGGTTTCATGCAAGCTCTCCAAAATTAACTAGTGAATCCTGGATCTCGTTTACTCACTATAAGGTATTCCATGCATAAGAACTATCTCTTGAAAATAAACAGATATCAACCATGTTGCCAGATGTACTTACTAAGGTGATTCTCTATAACTCATGCATAAGCGAAATGAACCATCTGCCTTAGTGGCGAACACTACTCGAGAGGATCAATAAACGTATCAAGAGATTCGAGGTAACTAAGCATGGAAGAACCCTAAGGGTTACACTAGACTTCGAGGGAATTACCGAGACAAGTCAAGAGTCTAACTACCCTCTTTTCATACTCGAGAATGGTATCATTTCTGGATAACCACTCCTAGAATCAACCCATAGCCCAAAAACATAAGCATTACTTCTAAACTCAACACTTAGCATAGACATTCTCAAATCCAAACAAGTCATGAATAAATGAGCCGATTCACCAACATGATTTGAGACAAAAATGGGATCCTCTACCACGCTGATATACACGTAAATGTGTATATTTTATCCGCATATTTATCTTATTTTATCTTTTAAATAATTGATATTGTGTATTTATAGCTGTGTTTTCAGATTGTTGACAAGAAGCATGGTTTAGAGCATTTGATGGATAAAGCATGAAGAATTTGCTTAAAAAGAGTGAAGTTTAAAATTGCTAAACCTTGAAGAGTCTAAAGCTTGAAGAACGGTTGCAATTATATTTCAGTTAAGAAGATTTAGCTCAATAAAGACTCAAACTGCATTCACATTAGCTCATTTGGAAGGCCTCTTACTCATGTTGCGTTCACACTAGCCTATTTGCTAGACCACTCACTCTAAAGTTGCGTTCACACTGGCTTATGTGTTATTTGGGTTATTTCTTTAGTCCCACATTATGTAATTAGCTAGCTAGCCTTTGTCATATCAGCTATAAATACATTGTATCTTAGTCATGTAAAAACACATTGGGTTTTATTCTGTAATTCTCTTCTTGGAATAAAATCATTCTTCTTCCTCTTTTCTATTTAGTTTTAGTTTTATTTATGTTCTTGTTATTTAATTTCTGTTTTTCTTCTTCTTTAGCTATGTCTAGCTAATCCCCTTTGATTAGGGGGTGATGACGCTGATAGTATGATTCAATATGAATCACATAGCCAAAGGATGAGGAATTCATGTATATAGATCTAGATCTGAACCAAGGGTTAGATCTGAACCTTAATATCCTGTGTCGTTTAAGAGCTATGCTCCTTCACAGGGTATATTCGTGTTCGGTTTAACAATTATCAGATTTAGATCTAATTTTAGGGTTTTAGAAATTAATTAGTGAATCTGTCCTGATAGTCTATGGTTGTAGAGCTGAGCTCCTGCATAGGCTATGCTTGTCGTTATTTACATATTTGTTTCTAAAAACCTATAATCGTTGATTCATGTTTGTGACAGAAACATGTATTAGATCTGGTTAATCTTTTGGCTATTGATTATGAATCTGATCTATGTCATTATCCCCTAATTGCTTTCACTTATTGTTAAAACTCTCTTTTATTTAATTTTGCTATTTTCTTTGTTTTCAACCAATCAAAAGTTAGGGATAACTTGATTGGATTTATTAATAAAATAATTTGGTCCCAGAGTTCGACACCCTCTACAACGATCCTTGTTGTTTAGGAAAGACGAACGAATTTTACAGTTGTTTACAATTGTATGATTCGTTCGCAAACAAATTTTGGCGCCGTTGCCGGGGACCAAAATAATTTTTATTAATAATCCTTCGGGTTATATTTTATTTTTGTTATTTTTATTTTCTCTTTTGTTTTCTTCATAAAAAAAAAACACAAAATTTTTTTTAAATATTTTTATTTTATTTTGTTTTCTTTTGTTTTCTAGTATAGATAGGAAAAAAATCTTACTTGCCGATTTGGTATTAAATTATTGATTGATACTGGGATCCCCAAGATAAGAAAAAAAAAACTTGCCACCTTTCTTTATAATTTCTTGCCATTTTTTTTTAATTTTGTTTCCCCGATTTCTTTCCATTCTTTTCAATTTTCTTTCTACTTTCTCATATTTCTTCTTATACAAGGAAAAAAGAACAAAAAAAAAAAAAAAAAAACCCTGCTCATCACAATATTCTTCAACCAAACTATCTTCTTCTTGGTATTTTTCTATACCATACTCCTCCACGCCCATCTTCCCATCCCTCCCAATCAACCATATCGGTTGCAAGTGCCTCAACACATACCTCCACTGCTTTCTGCCTACTTCTACCAAAGCCTTTCACATCACCACCCCCAAGCCATAGCATATCCCAATTCCTAAACCCATCATCACGTCCACACTCTTGTCTCATAATCCCAGTCCAGACCAATCCCATCCTTTATCTCCCATAAAAAAAAGTAGCACCCTTGCTTCAATAAACCTCTTCCTTACCATCCTCTTTTCAGCAACCCTACCCTCTTAGCCAATCACGCAAATCACCATTGTCTACTGGAACCAATCCATCTTCACATCTCCACTACTGCAAACGCACTGTTCAAAATACATACAAACCTCCTCCCGCACGTCAAACAATTCCTCTTCACCACACCATTCATACAGCAAACGCACCCCCCAGTTCAACGCTAAACACTGAACCGTACCTTTTCCGAATACCTTCTTTGACGTGAACGTGCCCTACCATCGAACTGAAGTATCCCTCCGCCTTGAACTCGAACAACAAACCGCAAATAAACTTCACAACCCCTATCTTTTCTAGAAATTGAAACTCACATCGTCGGAAACCCAAATCAGCAGTTGAACCTCCTGGACGCTCAAGTCAACAGGCCTCGGTCCCCAACTGAGCCAACTGCCCCTCTTTGCTTTTGGTGTCGAAAGCTAATAAAAAAAAAAAAAAAAAAATTGGTCTGAATTTTGATCTCCGATTTTGATTGTTTCTGGAATAAAAGCGTGTCTTTTTCTTGGGATTACAGGTTAGCAGTTGGGCTTTTGCTAGCTTGCGGGCTTCTGAAAGTGTTTTTATTCATATGGTTTTTTTTTTCTGTGTGTTTGGTGGAATACATATAGTGTTCCCTTAGTTTTATTTGGCGTGTACTTTTGAATTGGTTTAGTTGCTTTATTGTTTTAGTCTCCTTTGTTCTGTTTCTGTTTAAAGGTGTACTTTTTGTTGTTGGTGAATTATTGTCAGTCAAACGTTCTAAAAAAAAAATCAACTTTCTTTGTTTAATTAGCGTTAGTTCTGTTTTGTTTTTTTTATTTTTTTTTACTCGTGTGGTTTTTAGTTTGATTTTTGTTTTTATTCTCTTTCTCTTTAAAGAAAAAAAATCAGAAAAAAATCTCATCTTCCTTTTGTTTAATTAGGCTTAGTTTGGTTTTGTTTTTATTTGTTCTCATTTTATTTTTATTTTAATTTTCATTAAAAAAAAAAAATTGCAGGTACAGTGGTATTTTAGAAAAAGGTCTAAAAAAAATTTTTTCGGGCTCCTAGCCCGAACCCGTGCCGCAGCGCAGTCAGGAAATTAATAGGAGGCGACAACAACAAAAAGCAGCGGACTATTCAGTGTTCGAGCGGTTGCACACCAAGTGGGGTGTGAACGCGCTAGCGCGACTCAACTGCACTGGACGGACTGCCGATCAAGGTGAGTATTTTCTATCTCTACAGGGACCGCTGCTGCAAATAAAAATATATATAGACATTGCTTGTAAAACTCTTCTGCAGGGCATCGGCTTGCTTGTAAAAAAAATTCTGTTTTTTTTATTTTATCTCTGCAATTGACTGTTCTGTGACTGTTTTGAGACTGTTCATTCTGTGACTGATTAAAACATTAAAAAAAAATATTTGCATTCATCTTAACTTTGTTTTTATTTTCTAAGGACTTCATTATATTTTGACAATATGGTTTAGTTCAAACGGATTATTTCTCGGTGTCTAGACTACGGCAGAGTAATAACTGTTTATAAATATTACGGTGATTCGTAAATATTATATCAGTTGTTCCTCTGAAGGTATTTAAACCTTCGGCTGCATTGCTAGGGTGATTCCTGGTGCACCGATAACTCCTGTCCGTTAACTGGCTGAGAAATCTTTTGTTGAAAAAGATCAAACCGTCATTATATAATTCTAGAAATTGTAAATTGCATTAGGTTCATTTTTTTTTAAAAAAAAATCTTTTGTGTCTAATTCTTTTTCTCTAAAAAAAAAAAAAAAAATCGCTTCTCAAATTTGTTTTTTTTTCCTCATCTTCCCTTATTCTTCTCGCTAGTGCATGCGTCATTGGACTCGTGATCCCTCAGATAATCGTCTAGTTCGAACAAACACCCCTTTCACCATGGCCGAAGAAAATCCCCCTCGAACTCTTATGGATAGATACTTTCCCGAGCGAGTTTCTATTCCTTCCTGCATCATATTGCCCGCCCCAACGGGTAACCATTTTGAAATTCATTCAAATCACATAAATACTCTTCCAAAATTTGGCAATCTTGAACGTGATGATCCTTATATTTTCTTAACCAAATTTGAACAAGTTTGTGCAACCATGAAATTTCAACAACTAAGTGATGATGGAATCAAACTTAGGTTAATTCCATTCGCACTTACCGATTATGCTGAGAAATGGTTGTATAGCTTGCCTTCAAATACGATTGGAACTTGGGGTGAATTTGTAAACATTTTTCTAAAGAAATTTTACCCTCTGGAAAAAACATCTAAAATTCGAACTGAAATCGTTAATTTTCATCAATTTGGGGGTGAATCCTTTGCAAAATATTTTGAAAGATTCAAAGAGCTTCTAGTCAAATGTCCACATCATAATTTCGAAAAATGGACTCTTTGTCAAATTTTATACGATGGACTAGAAAATAACTCTCGAACTATGCTCGAATCAATGTGCCAAGGAAATTTTCTAGCCCAACATCACGATGCCGCTTGGAAATTTCTCGAAGATTTGGCCGAAAAATCAGCTCAATGGGAAAGATCTAATGAGAAATCAATTTATTCCCGATCAAACGCTCATTCGGTAGGATCCTCAACGGCTTTAGAAGCGAAAATAGACGCAATGTTAACCAAATTTGATAATGTCCTTTCATCAACTCAAGCAAACCAAGCTCAAGCGTCTCAGCCCTCATGTTACAAATGTAACGATCCTAACCACATTGCTGACCAATGCCCACATTCGTTAGAACAACTCAACGCATTTAATAAAGTTAGGAACGATCCATTCTCCCCAACTTACAATCCAGGTTGGAGAAACCATCCTAACTTCTCTTGGGCCCAAAACAATGCAACTACGAATTTGGTTCGACCTCCTTTTCAACCATTTTCGAATAATACCTCGAATCCTCCCTTTCAACAAAGTCAATTCCAAAATCCTGCGCCAACCCCTCAAAATCAAGCGCAACAATCTTTTGTTCCCCAAGATGATAAACGATTGACATCACTGGAGAAAACTCTCGAAGAATTGGGTAAAGCAACAACTCAAAATATCAAATCAAATACCAATCTTCAAAACTTACTGACTTCACACATGCAAACCACGACTCAACAAATGAGTGAACTTCAAAAACAAATGTCTCAACTTAACACTAGATTAAGTGAAAGGGAAAAGGGTACATTTCCAAGTCAACCCATCCAAAACCCTAGAGGACAGATTCAAGACTCGAACGTTAGTCAATTGAATGCTGTCACGACTCTTAGATCTGGCAAGAAGATTGACAACCATGTGGTCGACCCAAATGATTTACCAGACGATATTCAAAACCCTGTCGAAAATTCGACCAACTCAGATCAAAACATTGAGCCAATTTCTGACAAGGACCATCCTCAAACTCAAGTAGCCCAACCTACTGAGTTGTCTGCTCCATTTCCTCATAGACTCCGACCTAGGAAAAAGACGGATCAGCTAGAAAAAATCCTTGAAATATTTAAGCAAGTTAAAGTGAACATTCCTCTTTTAGATATTATACAACAAGTTCCACAATACGCAAAATTTCTAAAAGATATGTGCACTCAAAAACGTCATACACATGTACCTAAGAAAGTGTTTCTAGCGGCAACTCTAAGCGAAGTCTTGTCCCAATCAATGCCAGTGAAATACAAAGATCCTGGCTGCCCCACAATATCATGTACTATTGGGGACAAGAAAATCGATAGATGCTTGCTAGACTTAGGTGCTAGTGTTAATTTGCTTCCATATTCCGTCTATCGCCAATTAGGGCTAGGAGAACTGAAACCCACCAAGGTTACTCTTCAGCTTGCCGACCGTTCAATTAAGAAACCTGTGGGTGAAATCGAGGATGTTTTGATCAAAATAGGAGAATTCATCTTTCCAGTTGACTTCATTGTCCTAGAAACTCAACAGGTAAGCAATCCTGCAAACCAAATCCCTTTGATTCTAGGACGACCCTTCTTAGCCACCTCTAATGCTCTTATCAACTGTAGAAATGGGTCTATGAAACTTTCTTTCGGTAACATGACCGTCGAGCTAAACATCTTTAGAACCGAAAACTCTCCTGCCTCTTATGTGGACCAATTTTCTGAAATCCATGCTGTCCACGATAATGAACCTGAGCTCGACCATTTGAACACTGACATTGAGTCTAATTACGAAAATTTGTTTCAAGATATCTCTGAAAATGTATCTGACTCAATTCCTGTCGAGCCACTCATAACTGAGCCTATTCCTCAACCAATTTCTTCGGTTGAGTCATCCCCAAAATCTGAACTCAAAGTGTTGCCCAGTCATCTTAAGTATGCTTACTTAGGAGAAAATGAAACTTTTCCAGTCATTATCGCTTCTGACCTTACTTTAGAGCAGGAACAATTGCTCCTTCCCATCCTTAAGAAAAATAAGGAGGCAATTGGCTGGTCCATGGCTGATATTAAGGGGATTAGTCCTTCGATAGTCCAACATCGAATCCACCTTATAGATGATGCCAAACCCACTCGTGATCCCCAACGTCGACTAAACCCTATCATGAAAGAAGCAGTTCGTGCTGAAATCCTTAAATGCCTTGACAATGGAATCATCTACCCGATTTCTGATAGTCAATGGGTTAGTCCGATTCATGTCGTACCTAAGAAATCAGGGATTACCGTGATCCAAAATGAAGCTAACGAGCTTATCCCAACCCGCACCCAGACTGGTTGGCGTGTTTGCATTGACTATAGGAAACTTAACGCTGCAACACGTAAGGATCATTTCCCTCTGCCATTTATCGATCAAATGTTAGAACGACTAGCTGGTCATGAGTACTACTGTTTCCTTGATGGGTACTCGGGCTATAATCAAATCCCTATCGCTCCTGAGGACCAAGAGAAAACCACTTTCACTTGTCCGTTTGGTACATTTGCGTACCGACGTATGCCTTTTGGTCTCTGCAATGCACCTGCAACCTTTCAGAGGTGCATGATTAGCATTTTTTCTGATATGATCGAGCGATTTTTGGAAGTGTTCATGGATGATTTTTCCATATTTGGTGATTCTTACTCTGAGTGTTTACATCATCTCGATCTTGTTCTTAATCGCTGTAAAGAGAAACACTTAACGCTTAATTGGGAAAAGTGTCACTTCATGGTTAAACATGGCATTGTTTTGGGACATGTCATCTCTAACAAAGGAATTGAAGTAGACAAAGCCAAAATCGAAGTTATTTCAAATCTTCCCATTCCCAAATCAGTTAAGGACATCCGATCCTTTTTAGGTCACGCTGGCTTCTATCGTCGCTTTATAAAGGATTTCAGCAAAATTACTCGACCTCTGACTAACCTTCTTGGTAAGGATGTTCCTTTCGACTTCAATTCTGATTGCATTTCATCTTTTGAGCATCTTAAAAATGAACTTGTCTCTGCCCCGATCATTTGCTCTCCTAATTGGAAGCTGCCTTTTGAAATCATGTGTGATGCCTCGAATTTCGCTGTTGGCGCTGTCTTAGGACAACGTATCGATAAGATTCTTCACGTCATTTACTATGCGAGTAAGACTTTGAACGAGGCCCAAATTAATTATACGACCACTGAAAAAGAACTTTTGGCAGTTGTTTTCGCTCTAGAAAAATTCAGGCCTTATCTAGTTGGCTCACACATCACGGTTTATACTGATCATTCCGCACTTAGGTACCTTTTCTCTAAAAAGGATGCTAAGGCTCGTCTCATTCGTTGGATCCTTCTACTTCAAGAATTTGACCTTACCATTAAGGATAAAAAAGGATCCGACAACGTTATTGCGGACCACTTGTCTCGTCTTCCAAATGCCCCGTCTTCTTCTCTTCCATTCAACGAGAATTTCCCCGATGAACAGCTGTTTTCTCTATCCACTGATCCTTGGTTTGCTGACATTGTCAACTACTTAGTCACCAAGCAGACCCCTTCTTTTTGGTCTAAGCAGGATAAACACAAATTCTTTTCCCAAGTGAAACATTTTTATTGGGACGACCCCTACCTTTTCAAGTATTGTCCCGATCAAATCATTCGAAGATGTGTTCCTGACACTGAAACTCACAGTGTCCTCTCTTTCTGTCATGACCAAGCCTGTGGTGGTCACTTCGGTCCCAAAAAGACAGCCGAAAAGGTTCTTCAATCGGGTTTCTACTGGCCCACCCTTTTCAAAGACGCGTACGAATTTTGCAAAACTTGTGATCGATGTCAATTCTTAGGGAAAATTTCTAAACGGAATATGATGCCCCTAAACCCCATTCTAGAGGTCGAAATTTTTGATGTGTGGGGTATAGACTTCATGGGACCCTTCCCTAATTCTTTTGGGAACATTTACATTCTCTTGGCTGTTGACTATGTTTCTAAATGGGTAGAAGCTGTACCATGCAAAACAAACGATAACAAGGTTGTTGTGCGCTTCTTGAAAGAAAACATCTTTTCTAGGTTTGGCACACCTCGCACAATAATCAGTGATAATGGTACACACTTCTGTAATCGTTCTTTTGAAGCTCTCATGAGAAAGTATGCGATAACCCACAAGTTATCCACTCCTTATCACCCTCAAACTTGTGGGCAAGTTGAAGTATCAAATAGGCAGATTAAACAAATTCTTGAGAAAACAGTGAATCGAAATCGTAAAGATTGGTCCCAAAAGTTAACCGACGCTCTTTGGGCTTACCGCACTGCTTTTAAAACAAACTTAGGTATGTCCCCTTATCGGTTGATTTTTGGTAAACCATGTCACTTGCCAGTTGAACTAGAACATAGGGCGTTATGGGCAATAAAAACTTTGAATCTTGATTTAGAGCAAGCAGGTGAACATAGGAAGCTTCAACTCAATGAACTTGATGAAATTCGAAATGATGCCTATGAAAATGAACGAATTTACAAGGACAGAACAAAAGTTTTTCATGATAAATCAATTTTACGTAAAACTTTCATGCCTGGTCAAAAAGTTCTGTTGTATGACTCAAAACTGCATCTATTTCCGGGTAAGCTAAAATCTAGATGGACAGGACCTTACACTGTACGGACTGTTTTTCCGTATGGTGCGGCAGAAATTGAGAATCCAACTGATGGATCATCCTTTAAGGTCAATGGTCAACGCCTTAAACCTTACTTGGAACCAATACCCAACCAAGAGGAAGAGCTCATGGTCCTCCATGAGCCACATTACATTCGGTAAGACGCACTAACCCTCTTTTGTACATATGTAAATATTCTCTTATTTGTTTTTCCCTTTCACTAAGATATGTCTGATTAAGACTGTGAGGACACAGTCACATTCAAGTGTGGGGGGAATTTACATTACATCAGCAATCAAATTTTATGAAGTAGGTCATTCATTGAACAAGGATTAACTTAAAATTCATAAATAACACCTTGGTTCTTGTTTGATAAGTTGAATTGTTGGGTGATGGGAATGAACATTATTTATTCATTGAATCGTAATGTGTCTTTTTAAGATGCTAGCTTGAGACTGTGCAGACGTTAGTCGTGTTCTGGAGTAAGCGTGTCAACCTTTGTTATACATGTTAGAATGTGCAAGTAAAAATAATCAAAAAAAAAAAAAAAAAAAAAAATTTCATGAAATAAAAGGATTTTGCACCTACATTTGTTGGATTTTCTGAGTTTGTTTTCATGCATAATATTTTCTTTTCCACTCAAATTTTCAAAATCGTAAGTTCTAAAATCCACTTGGCCCAATTAAGGAGAAATGACTCATTGTAGCGTTCTTCTTCGATCCCCCACATTATTCAAGCCCAAGTTTTAGTCGATTTACATCCATGTTTCGACAAGTTTATCTTATATTGGTATACTCAAGAACCTTTGTTTAAAGGTCAAAAACGTCACTTTTTATACCAATATTACACCACCCACTCTGTACTTGTTTTAAGGTAGGATAACCATATACCATATCTTATTTTATATGGGTTATCTATCTTACGAAACTTTTCTTATCATTCCTTTCAGCTTTTTGTATAACATCAATCCAGACTTGTGTGTTGAATTAAGGTTATAGAAGTAGAGTAACTAGGGCACAAAACTTTCCTTTCATGAAGTGTTGGTTTAGTAGAGGAGGAATCAAATGAAATAATGTACGGTATCATTCCATTCCATCTCCATTCATCATTCTTCCTTTCACAAAAAAAAAAGAAGAAAAAAAAGAAGAAAGAAAGAAAAAAAAAAGAGAAAAAAAAGAAAAGAAAATGAAATAAAGAGAGAGTCTCTCAGAATAAAATAGTCATTCATCATTATTGACTATAAAGCATTCAGTTCCATTCCATCCACATCCATTATACCGTACTTGGAAGTGAGGATTGTAGTAGAGGAGATGAAAGGAAATAAAACGTTCATATGTGCCTTAGTATTACTTTATCTTTTGTAGCTTGAAATTCAACTAATACACTTGCCCTCTTATCTATAATATTTTTAGAACTTACAAAATTTTCCTTCATCTATGCATAACTCACATCCAATACATTACAGTTACATTGGTGCAAAATTATTCAAAAAAAAAAAAAAAGGGTCAAATAAATGATTGGGTGTACATTGTCGATGTGTAGAACTTTGGTTGACACCACGCTCTTAACCTTCAAGACAATTACAGTGTTATCAAGGAATTACGATTCAGCTTGAAAATTTTTATTCATTTTTGCACCAATTATGGGATGGACAATTTGGGACTAAACCGTTATTATTGAAGTTAGGTGAAATCCTTGGAATGTGAAAGACCTTAAATATATTGTTTGATTAATCCGCGTACATAAGACGCTTTGGATTTTGTGGGTAGTATCCGCTGAAAACCCTCACGAGACAACACTCGTCCTACTGGGGACACCCAGAGGTTTAACGGCTTGTTGCATACGCTAAATGCAATCGTGTTTCCTACGAAAGTGTGACATATCTTAGTTTAGTTTATTCGAGGACGAATAAAAAGATAAGTGTGGGGGTATTTGATATACACGTAAATGTGTATATTTTATCCGCATATTTATCTTATTTTATCTTTTAAATAATTGATATTGTGTATTTATAGCTGTGTTTTCAGATTGTTGACAAGAAGCATGGTTTAGAGCATTTGATGGATAAAGCATGAAGAATTTGCTTAAAAAGAGTGAAGTTTAAAATTGCTAAACCTTGAAGAGTCTAAAGCTTGAAGAACGGTTGCAATTATATTTCAGTTAAGAAGATTTAGCTCAATAAAGAGTCAAACTGCATTCACATTAGCTCATTTGGAAGGCCTCTTACTCATGTTGCGTTCACACTAGCCTATTTGCTAGACCACTCACTCTAAAGTTGCGTTCACACTGGCTTATGTGTTATTTGGGTTATTTCTTTAGTCCCACATTATGTAATTAGCTAGCTAGCCTTTGTCATATCAGCTATAAATACATTGTATCTTAGTCATGTAAAAACACATTGGGTTTTATTCTGTAATTCTCTTCTTGGAATAAAATCATTCTTCTTCCTCTTTTCTATTTAGTTTTAGTTTTATTTATGTTCTTGTTATTTAATTTCTGTTTTTCTTCTTCTTTAGCTATGTCTAGCTAATCCCCTTTGATTAGGGGGTGATGACGCTGATAGTATGATTCAATATGAATCACATAGCCAAAGGATGAGGAATTCATGTATATAGATCTAGATCTGAACCAAGGGTTAGATCTGAACCTTAATATCCTGTGTCGTTTAAGAGCTATGCTCCTTCACAGGGTATATTCGTGTTCGGTTTAACAATTATCAGATTTAGATCTAATTTTAGGGTTTTAGAAATTAATTAGTGAATCTGTCCTGATAGTCTATGGTTGTAGAGCTGAGCTCCTGCATAGGCTATGCTTGTCGTTATTTACATATTTGTTTCTAAAAACCTATAATCGTTGATTCATGTTTGTGACAGAAACATGTATTAGATCTGGTTAATCTTTTGGCTATTGATTATGAATCTGATCTATGTCATTATCCCCTAATTGCTTTCACTTATTGTTAAAACTCTCTTTTATTTAATTTTGCTATTTTCTTTGTTTTCAACCAATCAAAAGTTAGGGATAACTTGATTGGATTTATTAATAAAATAATTTGGTCCCAGAGTTCGACACCCTCTACAACGATCCTTGTTGTTTAGGAAAGACGAACGAATTTTACAGTTGTTTACAATTGTATGATTCGTTCGCAAACACACGCTAGTACTAAGGTGTAGAGACTCAAATATCGAAGTAGAATTAAAATAATGCGATGTATAAAAACAAAGTTCCCACGGTATGATAGAAAAGCTAAAATTTTAACAGAAACTTTACCACCTCTCTTAGGTATGCTAGTAGTGAGAGCATACAATTGCCCTCTCGACGATCTTGTCCTTTGCCCTTGTCCTTGTCCTATAATACTTAACTACATGTCCCTTTTTACCATACTAAAGATACTCTCTCTGGTCTTGGGTTTTATTATTCTTTCACTTTGGCCTCTTCCCTTTCACCTTTTCCTCCTTCGTGGATTAAGCCATATCAACAAGTTTCTCATCCTTAGGCTTGTGTTCTTTATCCTCGTTCTTACTATCCTTGTATAGCTTGTTGACAAGTTTCTCGAAAGCTACCTCCATCACACGGCAACCTTACAAAGCTTGAAATAAGATTAGTCGCAAGTAAAACTACAGCGGCTACAGATGGAGGTTGGGCACTTCTTTGCCCTCCGACTTGTGTCGTACACTTACAAAATTATGGCGAAATAGAAAGAAAGAAGAGGTTCAAAGAGAGAATCAAAAGATAGTGCATATGGCTTTGGGGAATATGCCTTTCATAAAAAAAATTCTTTAGAAAAATGCTTCTTTGTAAACGTTTTGAAAATAATTTCAGAAGGTTTTTAAAAGCTTTTGCCCAGTCTGGTAACCTTCTGCTCTGATACCAAATGTAACACCCCACATCCGTTAAGGTCACTCATAAAGGGAATGCCTTAACTTCAATGGAGCATTATGGGTACTGGAACAGAAATATTACAAGACAGACATATATAAAACAGTGGAAGGTAAAGTAGAAGTTCTTCAAATCATTTATTAAATATAATTGTTTACAGTAAAAGCCAATCAACTTCCAATACCCAATTACATAGCTAAAATATCTGTCTTGCTAAAAAACAAAGAAGCATAAAAATAAATTCTAGTATTCCCTAATAAAGCAAAGCAAGCCATAGTCAAGAGAGATCCAAGCCGTACATGAAAAAGCCTGGGAGCTTGGTAACATCCGAACTAAGCTGTATTCCCACCCTACGAACCTAGGGGTGGGAAACGGAAGAAAAAGAGGCAAAACAAAACGGGTTAGTCATAAAGACTGAGTAAGTCCTAGTGACTTTCAGCATAAAAACAGTTAAAGATAACATGACATGAATAAACTGAAAGTAAACATAAGCATGATGACAAGATAAGCTACAGGCACGATAATTAAGAATAACATCATATGATTTTTGTCAAGTATAACATTGCAAGGTTCCCATTCAAGATAAACTAAGTATAATTTCGCAAGATTTCTATGAAGCATCGCAAGATTTCTCTGCTTCACCATTAAAATATTTCTATGATATCCATTTGCTCTGCACCACCCGTACTAGTATCCCAACCCGTGTCATGTGTTGACTATAAAATGATCCCTTGCCCAATGTCATGAAATGACCCATTACTTGGTCCCACGAAACGATCTATTAATCGATCGGCTCCCTACAAGTCCTAGCCCGTTCATGTGTCTATGTCATACGGCCCTATCACGAATGTAGTTACCTGTGCTAGGTCCACCATAGGGTGTATCAAGCCCTAGGGTGCCAACCACCGACACGAATCAAGCATGCACAGTGTAAACCTACTGATGCCCAATGCCAGCTTTTTCAACTCCGGACTACGTGCACGACCATAGTCTGCCTGAACCTACACCGGTGCACCAACTCAGCCGTCGTTCTGGTCGCTTACAATCAGCCCAGTAATCGTGCCCCACCCTGCCTAGTTCCAGGGTACCATGATACATCTAAGTGGGTTGCTGCTGAAATGGACCGCGTAACTAGGGTTTCCGTCCAACAGGTTAAGTGTTGTCATTTAAATTCATGACTTAACACTTATCAGTCTAGCACGTCATGTTGGTTAAGTGTTGTCATTCAAGTTCGTGGCTTAACCCACCTACGTGTCATGTCAAATTGGCTAAGTGTTGTCGTTCAAGTTCATGACTTAGCCCTACGAATCATGTGTCAAGTTGGTTAAGTATATTCAAGCGGTTCAAGACTTAACCCTACCAAATCTGTAACGACCCGTATTCTACGCATCATAGGATCGTTGGATATTTATTTCTTTCACATACGAAGTCGTATGGTCATGTAACTTTGGGAGACGACTATTGGGGTCATTTCCCATGTTCATGATTTTTCCCGATTTTTAAATGACCATTTTACCCCTAGTTGGCACTGTTTTGGCCATAACTTTTGACTAAAAAGGAATTTCGACCTGAAACCACTTCCATTGGCTCCGGATGATGGTTTACAATTCCGTAGAGTGGTCACATTAGCCAAACGGACTCACCGTTTGGGAGATATGGCTGAAACAAGTTTCAGATGGTGAAAAACAGCTTAATTGGGCTTAACCGGGTGATTAACTGCTAGGCCCAAAGGGGAATTTCGGGATTAGGAGTTTAAAAGGGCTGTTAGGGTTTGGAGAATACCTTTTTCTCATTTTTCAGCCGTCACTTTCCATCCCTCTTGACCTAGCCATGGCCTCCACTCTCTAAATCCCTCTAAAACACCCAAAATCACTTCCTAATCAAGGATTAAGGCTTAGAGGCATCAAATCAAGGAGGATTAGCACAAGGACCGAGGTAGAGCTGCTGTTATATATTGGAATTCGTGCAAATCAGAGGTTCACTTCAGATCTGAAAGTTTTATTGTGGCAAAGGTGAGTGATAGCACCGTTTTGACACTAATTACAGTTAATTAAGGGTGATTAGTGAAGATTAGCGAATTTATACACTAATAAATTCTGGAAAAATGTTTAGAAATTCTTAAATAATATTTTATGCCTCTGTTAGAAATTTGGTTCGATTTGATTAAGTTTCGTTAACCCTATGATCAGTTTTACTTAAACATGCTTAAGGGAAAATAAGGAGTTTTGGCCACTTTTGATCCATTTTGATTCATTTGAATGGTTGTTTGCTGTTTTTGGTTGCTATTACATATTGCGATGACTCTATGGTGTGTTTTATGATTGATTAGAAGTGTTAGATTTGTCAAAAACGCCGTCGAAAGGCGTAAACTGCTCGCTGGAAGAACTGCAGGAAGTCATCCGAACCGGACGGATCGGTGGAAGTGAGGGCGATCCGATCCGATGGCGCGACCCGATCCGTCGACGACTGAAGACCCCGATCCGATGGTGCCGATCCGATCCGATCAAGACTTCGCGAGACGACCCGTGTTGCTTCACGAAGAGGTGACCCGATCCGCCCCTACCTTTCACGACCCGAACCAATGGGTGTTCACGATCCGACCCCGAAGCTCGTAGGGCGACCCGATCCGGTGCACTTGAAGCGATGGCCGATCCGATCCGATGGGGTTTCTACGACCCGATCCGCGTAGGTCATTCCGATCCGATCCGATCCAGTAAGGGATGATGAGAGCCGATCCGAACTGATGCAGCGCCACGTTCTGATGTTGTGGGACATGCACGACCCGAATGATGGAGACCGATCCGGATGAAGATGATGACTAAAACCCGAGATGCAAAGGTAGTCCAGTATGGGAAGTTAGAGCTCAGGGTCTAGTTGGGAACCAACGAGTTCGCTTCATGATTGGGCTTTGCTGCGGGACGCGTGTTAAGGGTTTATCGATGTCTATAGCTTTGGGCCACTATGGTAGGAGGTACGAAGGCGGATTCAGGGCCATTATGGCATTGGTAGGACCAAGGGCTATGACCAATGTGGTGGGTCATTGAAAGGTTTGGTCATGACTCCATGTGTTTAGCTTGGTCACAGCAGGGTTCTACAAGTCGGAATTCGTCGCTACCTCAATTTGTCTAGTGTTCCAAAGTGGTAGATATCGTATACTTTACGCACTGAGTGAGAGACGTGAGGATGGTTGCTATGCTTGATTGTTTGACATACACACCCCCACCCCCGTATTTCTACACCATATGTTGTTGGCATCCTAGAGTATTGTACGGTATGTAGTACTGACTCTTTGGTTGCAGGTCCAGGTTCAGGTATGGTTTAGTATACCTGTTATTATTCTGTTTAGATGCTTATCGCTCATACCAGGCTTTATGTCTGACCCAGAGTTTTATGTCTCCTCTTATTACTCTGGGTGCTCACACGAGCAGACTAGAGACAGGTTAGCTGGTGATGCACGGGTAGATGATCCGGAGACGAGCAGGAGGCTTCCACGTAATATATATATAATATTCTCCCTGTGTTGTTGAAGATCACTGCTTGGGCATTGGTGGTGTATCTTCTACTTTAGCTTTCTTTTGTTTAGAGACAGTAAATTTGGAAAATTGTAATAAGCTGTATATGGATTTCCGCTGCTCAGATGGTTGATGTTGATCTTCGTTATCAGCTTATGCACTGTCTCACCTATTTTATGTCAAGTATGTTATTATTATATTTTGTTCCATGCGCTGTGAGACATTCTACAGGTTCTTTGTATGTTCATTTCCTCCTTCCGTTTCCTTCTTTGGCGACCGTTCCGTGCTAGTCGGGCACGTGTACAGCGCACTTTCGGAGGAAATGCAGGCTGGTACGGGGCGGGCCGCCACATTTGGTATCAGAGCTCTAGGTTGCGTAGTTAACCTAGAGAAGTTATCAGGGAGAGATAATATACGCATACGAGAGAGCGTATTTGTGATTACTTTGGTTTTTAAAAAACTATATATATATATATACTATTACTAGTATAAGGATGAAGTCGTACTGCACTAGCACCACTATGGAGTCGTTAATCGTTTCCTTTTTCAGATTGACGATGAGCCGATATGTTAGAGGTACCGGTAGAGGGGCCAATAATGGGAATGCTGCTGACATGAGGACGATGTTTACTAACCTCATGAGGGAGATGCTTAGAGATGTACAGAGGGCAGCTCCCAATGGTGGAAATGGTGGTGGTCCAATAGTGCAGGCGCCCAGAGTCGACTTCGCCAAGCTGAATAAGGATTATACTAGCCTTGGTGGAAAGCCGTTCCACGGAACGGAGTCAGCCACGGATGTTCAGGATTGGTTGGATAGTTGCGAACGTATCTTCGAGGATTTGGGTATCGAGGATGCAATGAAGAGAAAGTTAGCGTCCCGTCAGTTGCAAGGGCGGGCAATGAATTGGTGGAATGCTATAAAGGCAGCTACTCCCGAAGATCAGATTACTTGGGAGCAGTTTAAGGCTCGCTTTAGCGAGAAGTTCATTCCAGCTGCTCAGAAGTCAGTGTTGTTTAAGAAGTTCTTGGAGCTCAAGCAGAATGGAAGAGCTGTCTCGGAGTATATTGCTGAATTTGACACTTTGTCAAAATATGGGTTATCTCTTATTGATACTGCCGAGAAAAAGAATGAGAAATTCATAACTGGTTTGGATCAGTACTTGGGGGAAAAACTTATTAACCACATCGATGAGACGTTCGAATCGATTGTGGGGACAGCATTAAGATCAGAAAGTCTCTACCCTAAGCCGAAGACTGAGGTTGCATCCGCAGATGAGCCAAAGCCACAAGCAAGTGGTGGAGGCAAGGGTGGTTACCAGAATAAGAGAAAGCAGAATCAGACTAAGGATGGCCAGAAGAAAAAGAATAAGCAAGAAGTGGAGTGCTTCAGCTGTGGTAAGAAGGGCCATTATGCTAGTAATTGTCGGGCCAAGCCAGCGGATAGGAAGTGCTTCAACTGTGGCCAAATGGGACATCACAAGGACAAGTGTCCGCAACCCCTTAAAGAAAAGCAAATGGTGAAAGCCTACGCCCTTAATGCTATTCCTTCTTCGTCGAATGCCCCAACTGCGGCGGAGAAGGGAAAGAATGTCGTCATTCAAGGTTTGCTTTCTGTTTATGATATTCCTGTTAGAGTTTTGTTTGATACCGGAGCTTCCAGTTCTTTCATATCTAGTGACCTGGTAGATAGGTTGGGATTGGAGCCCGAGATTGTCGATAGACCTTTAGTAGTGACGAACCCGATTGGTGGTTCAACTAGCCTTAGCATGATTTGTCGTAATGTGATCTTATCGAGTCATGGATGCATGTTTGTTTGTGATTGCTTTGTTTTGGGCTTTACTGGGTTTGGCATTATTTTGGGAGTAGATTGGCTCCAAAGATACGGGGTGGTGGTAGACTGTGAGGGCTTGTTGGTGACAGCTAGAGCGGATGATGGGCGGAGGATAGTGTTTGGTGGTCTACCCAGTGAGGGGGTATTGGCTAGTTTTCTAAACTCCCTCGACATTCCGCATAGTGAGTTGTCAGGTTTGCCCGTGGTTGGCCAGTATCCGGATGTTTTCGAAGAAGTGACCGGACTTCCACCACACCGAGAGATTGAGTTTCGTATTGATTTGGTAAAAGATGCCAGACCTATAGTGATGCCACTTCGTCGTATGGCACCAAGGGAGCAGCGAGAGCTCGAGGTGCAAGTCAGCGATCTTTTGAAGAAGGGATTTATCAGAAGGAGTGTTTCTGAATGGGGAGCACCAGTTGTGTTTGCTACCAAGGTGGATGGTTCCCTTCGTTTGTGTGTAGACTACCGCGAGTTGAATAAAGTGACGAGGAAGAATAATTATCCTCTACCGCGGATAGATGATTTGTTCGATCAGTTGAGTGGCACGAGAATATTTTCTCAGTTGGATCTCGCGACAGGTTTTCATCAGCTTAGAGTGGAAGCTGAGAGTATAGCTAAAACGGCATTTCGAACGCCGTCTGGATTTTATGAATGGTTGGTCATGCCATTTGGGCTGACTAATGCCCCAGCATATTTTGTGGATCTTATGAATAGGGTATTCAGAGATCAGTTGAATAAGTCTGTCCTTGTGTTCGTTGATGATATTTTGGTCTATTCAAGGACAGAGGAAGAACACAAGGAACATTTAAGAGTAGTGATGGAGGTGTTGAGGAAACACCAATTGAAAGCAAAGTTTTCTAAGTGTCACTTCTGGAAGAGGGAAGTGAGGTTCTTGGGCCATGTTGTATCAGAGAATGGTATTGCCGTGGACCCGGCGAAGGTGGCTACGGTATAGGATTGGCCTACGCCCAAGAATGCAACAGATGTAAGAAGTTTCTTGGGGTTAGCTGGATATTTCGTAAGTTTATCCAAGGTTTCTCCAAGTTAGCAGCACCATTGACCCAGTTAACCAAGAAGAATCAAGCTTTTGTCTGGGATGAAAGGTGCGAGAATGCGTTCAAGAGTCTGAAGGACAAGTTGACAAGAGCACCAGTGTTAGTCATTCCTAAGGGGAATGAAGAGATGACGGTATACACAGATGCCTGTGGTACCGGACTGGGTGCTGTATTGATGCAAGGCGGTAGGGTTGTAGCTTACGCAAGTCGGCAATTGAAACCGCACGAGAGAAGATACCCTACCCATGATTTAGAATTGGCAGCGATCGTGTTCGCGTTAAAGATGTGGAGACACTATCTCTTGGGAGAATGATTTGAGCTGTTTACCGATCATAAGTCGTTAAAGTATCTCTTCTCTCAGAAGGATCTGAATCTCCGTCAGCAGAGATTGTTAGAGTTCTTAGCTTCCTATGATTTTGACATCGCATACACACCGGGAAAGGGCAATGCGGTGGCTGATGCATTGAGTAGAAGATGTGCCAGCTTAGGGGCTATGTTCCTTGAATGGAAGCAACTGGAGTATATCGCGGGGTTTGATTTCAGACCAAAGTGCGAATTGGATCCAGAAATGTTAGCAAGCTTGGCGATCAGACCCACTTTAATTGAGCGGATCGGCTCTAGTCAGAGGGACGATCCTAACCTATTGGAAATCATCTCCAAGTTAAAGATGGATACCGATGAGGAGATGAACAAGTATGGGCTTAATCGAGATGGATGGCTTAGAAAGAATGGAAAGCTTGTTGTACCCAATGTCAATGGATTGAGAGATGAAGTGCTTAGAGAATGTCATCACTCAAAGCTGACTATACACCCCGGTGGTAACAAGATGTATCGAGATATGAAGCAGACTTACTACTGGGAAGGGATGAAAAGAGACGTTGGGAAGTTTATATCCAAATGCATGAATTGCCAGCTAGTTAAAGCTGAGCAAAAGAAGCCTAGTGGGTTGTTACAGCCATTAGAAATTCCCGAATGGAAATGGGAGCAAGTCTCGATGGATTTCATCGATGGTTTACCAAGGACTAGATCAGGACATGATAGCATTTGGGTAATTGTGGATCGGTTGACTAAGAGTGCAAGATTCATACCAGTCAAATCGACCAGAACGGCAGCTAAGTTAGCAGAATTATATATGAAGTGGGTAGTGAGATTTCATGGAGTACCTAAAAGCATTGTGAGCGACCGAGACCCGTTGTTCACTAGTGGGTTTTGGAAGAGCTTACAAGAGGCTCTAGGGTCAGAGTTACATCTCAGTACCGCATATCATCCTCAGACCGACGGTCAGACGGAGAGGGTGAAACGTATTTTGGAAGATCTCTTGAGAGCGTGTATATTAGATTTTGGTGGATCATGGGATGACCATTTGCATCTAGTAGAGTTTGCATATAATAATAGCCACCAATCCAGTATCGGTATGGCTCCGTTTGAAGCTTTGTACGGAAGACCGTGTAACTCACCATCATGTTGGATAGAGACTGGCGAGAAGTTAATGCTTGGACCAGATGTGGTGAGGGAAACTTCAGATAAGATCAAGATCATTCAACAACGAATGAAGGCAGCCCAAGATAGGCAGAAGAGTTATGCTGATAAGAGGAGAAGAGACCTACAATTCTCCGTTGGCGACTTGGTGTTTGTCAAGATTTCTCCGTTGAAGAGCGTAATACGATTTGGCAGGAGAGGCAAGTTGGCACCAAGATTTGTTGGCCCATTCCCTGTTCTTGAACTAGTCGGGAATTTGGCATACAGAGTTGACTTACCGGAGAAGATGGCGGGAGTTCACAACGTCTTTCATGTTTCCCAACTAAGGAAGTTCATTCACGACTCAGATATGACTATTTCACCTGATCAATTAGAGGACTTCGAAGTAGAACCCGAGGCGGTTGGGAACCGCAAGCCGGCCCGTATTGTCGAGCACGACATGAAGCAACTTCGAAGGAAGGCGGTGAAGTTGGTCAAGGTTCAGTGGGGCGAGGACGAGAATGATTGTACTTGGGAGACAGAGGAGGACATTAGGAAGACACACCCAGAACTCTTTGCCTGGTAAGGTTTTGACTTCGATTTAGTTTTCCGCATGCTAGGATAGGTTTGTTTTGCTCATTTTGCATGTTTGATTGATGTATGTGGTTGTTAGGCATGCGGGATCCTTTGTATGTTTTGGGTTAAGGAATTTCGGGGACGAAATTTCTTAAGGGGGGGAGAATGTAACGACCCGTATTCTACGCATCATAGGATCGTAGGATATTTATTTCTTTCACATACGAAGTCGTATGGTCATGTAACTTTGGGAGACGACTATTGGGGTCATTTCCCATGTTCATGATTTTTCCCGATTTTTAAATGACCATTTTACCCCTAGTTGGCACTGTTTTGGCCATAACTTTTGACTGGAAAGGAATTTCGACCTGAAACCACTTCCATTGGCTCCGGATGATGGTTTACAATTCTGTAGAGTGGTCACATTAGCCAACCGGACTCACCGTTTGGGAGATATGGCTGAAACAAGTTTCAGATGGTGAAAAACAGCTTAATTGGGCTTAACCGGGTGATTAACAGCTAGGCCCAAAGGGGAATTTCGGGATTAGGAGTTTAAAAGGGCTGTTAGGTTTTGGAGAATACCTTTTTCTCATTTTTCAGCCGTCACTTTCCATCCCTCTTGACCTAGCCATGGCCTCCACTCTCTAAATCCCTCTAAAACACCCAAAATCACTTCCTAATCAAGGAATAAGGCTTAGAGGCATCAAATCAAGGAGGATTAGCACAAGGACCAAGGTAGAGCTGCTGTTATATATTGGAATTCGTGCAAATCAGAGGTTCACTTCAGATCTGAAAGTATTATTGTGGCAAAGGTGAGTGATAGCACCGTTTTGACACTAATTACAGTTAATTAAGGGTGATTAGTGAAGATTAGCGAATTTATACACTAATAAATTCTGGAAAAATGTTTAGAAATTCTTAAATAATATTTTATGCCTCTGTTAGAAATTTGGTTCGATTTGATTAAGTTTCGTTAACCCTATGATCAGTTTTACTTAAACATGCTTAAGGGAAAATAAGGAGTTTTGGCCACTTTTGATCCATTTTGATTCATTTGAATGGTTGTTTGCTGTTTGTGGTTGCTATTACATATTGCGATGACTCTATGGTGTGTTTTATGATTGATTAGAAGTGTTAGATTTGTCAAAAACGTCGTCGAAAGGCGTAAACTGCTCGCTGGAAGAACTGCAGGAAGTCATCCGAACCGGACGGATCGGTGGAAGTGAGGGCGATCCGATCCGATGGCGCGACCCGATCCGTCGACGACTGAAGACCCCGATCCGATGGTGCCGATCCGATCTGATCAAGACTTCACGAGACGACCCGTGTTGCTTCACGAAGAGGTGACCCGATCCGCCCCTACCTTTCACGACCCGAACCAATGGGTGTTCACGATCCGACCCCGAAGCTCGTAGGGCGACCCGATCCGGTGCACTTGAAGCGATGGCCAATCCGATCCGATGGGGTTTCTACGACCCGATCCGCGTAGGTCGTTCCGATCCGATCCGATCCAGTAAGGGATGATGAGAGCCGATCCGAACTGATGCAGCGCCACGTTCTGATGCTGTGGGACATGCACGACCCGAATGATGGAGACCGATCCGGATGAAGATGATGACTAAAACCCGAGATGCAAAGGTAGTCCAGTATGGGAAGTTAGAGCTCAGGGTCTAGTTGGGAACCAACGAGTTCGCTTCATGATTGGGCTTTGCTGCGGGACGCGTGTTAAGGGGTTATCGATGTCTATAGCTTTGGGCCACTATGGTAGGAGGTACGAAGGCAGATTCAGGGCCATTATGGCATTGGTAGGACCAAGGGCTACGACCAATGTGGTGGGTCATTGAAAGGTTTGGTCATGACTCCATGTGTTTAGCTTGGTCACAGCAGGGTTCTACAAGTCGGAATTCGTCGCTACCTCAATTTGTCTAGTGTTCCAAAGTGGTAGATATCGTATACTTTACGCACTGAGTGAGAGACGTGAGGATGGTTGCTATGCTTGATTGTTTGACATACACACCCCCACCCCCGTATTTCTACACCATATGTTGTTGGCATCCTAGAGTATTGTACGGTATGTAGTACTGACTCTTTGGTTGCAGGTCCAGGTTCAGGTATGGTTTAGTATACCTGTTATTATTCTGTTTAGATGCTTATCGCTCATACCAGGCTTTATGTCTGACCCAGAGTTTTATGTCTCCTCTTATTACTCTGGGTGCTCACACGAGCAGACTAGAGACAGGTTAGCTGGTGATGCACGGGTAGATGATCCAGAGACGAGCAGGAGGCTTCCACGTAATATATATATAATATTGTCCCTGTGTTGTTGAAGATCACTGCTTGGGCATTGGTGGTGTATCTTCTACTTTAGCTTTCTTTTGTTTAGAGACAGTAAATTTGGAAAATTGTAATAAGCTGTATATGGATTTCCGCTGCTCAGATGGTTGATGTTGATCTTAGTTATCAGCTTATGCACTGTCTCACCTGTTTTATGTCAAGTATGTTATTACTATATTTTGTTCCATGCGCTGTGAGACATTCTACAGGTTCTTTGTATGTTCATTTCCTCCTTCCCTTTCCTTCTTTGGCGACCGTTCCGTGCTAGTCGAGCACGTGTACAGCGCACTTCCGAAGGAAATGCAGGCTGGTACGGGGCGGGCCGCCACAAAATCATCGTGTCAAATTGCTTAAGTATATTCAAGCGGTTCATGATTTAACCCTACCATGTGGCATTAATTCATTAATGCACCCCAACCTCTCACATCAGACCTGTTGTTGTGGTCACTGGATATGCCGGGCAGTTCCGGCTAGAATTACACCACAACTCTGTCTGACCCCGGGTTTCAAGCGCGATATGACCAACTACCCACATTGGATCCTATTGTTTGCAGTCACTGGATTTGCCGGGCGGTTCCGGGCAGAATTACACTGCAAACTCAACCCAACCTCGAGTTGGCCATTTTCATGTTCATTCTAGTGTCATGTCCATGTTCAAATTTCATGTCAAATTCGTGTCAAGTTTCATGTCAAGTTTCATGTTTCGAATTATGCCTATTATCAAGTTCATGATTCATGTTCATAACCAATTCATGTTTTGCCTAATCTACCCAAATCATATTCCCATCGCATGTAAACGTGAATCGATCTAAATTACAAGTAAATCCAGATTCAGAAATAAAAGGAATAACATCAAAACTATGATAGGCACAAATGAAGAGCATAAAGTGATAAAAGGGATTACAAGACTAGCATGATATAACTTGAGATAGTTGGTTACAACATCACTTGCATATAGAAAATAATAGGATTTCAAATTTAGCATAATAAGGTGATAGTCATGGCATAAGGTGATAGTCCCAAACTTGTAAATAATAGACTGATTCAACATTACAGGCATGATAATGTCATGGACATGAAAGAGTTTGATTTACAACATGAATAGGTCCAAACTGATTTAATAGCAATATTCCCAAATGTCAAGATCCAAGATGGAAACTAGAATAGATGTGAATCGATTATCATACTTAAGTCCAATTTCACTTTATCTCATGTCCAAATTACAATTAACAAGTTTAAATCTCAAAGTAACTAGAAATTATAGAACGTGGACTGAGAAATTAAGATGCAGAAGTTGATTCTAGATAGCAATCGTTGAACGTTGAATCTCAATTTGATTGAAAATCCCCAATTTGCGTACCTTGCGTTGCTTGAAGAAGAAGGTAGAAGAACTCTCTATATTTGATTAATTTTTATTTGAATCTTTGAAGAAGAAGAAGAAGTCATGTCCATCAAGAATTTGTGCAGTATAAGGTTAGAGAAGAATGGTGTGAGAAGTAATGGGGATTAGGTGGGTTTATATAGGATTAGGAGAATGAATCTAGACTGAAAACGATACCAAAAACATCAGAATGAACCTAGGCTCAAAACTGTGTTTCAGCACCAGGTCGACCATAGGGTCGACTTGGCCCCTGGGAGGTCGACCTTAGTGTCGACCCCCAGGTCGACCTGGTCCTGGGCGGGAAATTCCCGCTTAGTCTGCGCTGTGGTTTGAATTCGAATTTCGAATTCGAATTTTGAGCTGTTTTCGATTCTGAAAATTCCTGAAACTTCGGAGGGTCATATCTCCCTCATACGGACTCCGTTTTTCGAAAACTCGGACTCGATTTCATGCAGAATTCCAAGACGAACGCAATGGCATAACCTGTTTTCCCTGATCCTTAATTTAAAATTTAATTCTGCCTTGATTTATGATTTTAATATGTTATTAAAATACAGGGTATTACAATATTTATAATATGCAGTAAATATATAACAGAATATTCTATTCCAAATAAAATAATAACATCAACAGTATTATCAAACACATCAAATGGATTCCCTCTAGGGAATAAAATCTAACAGCTGTTCACTACTAATGGGGTGAAATATTCGGTGCAATCCAGAGAAGGGTTGGTCGGTCCTGAATCACAAGAAGTCCATATGAGGCTCTCGGTACTCTTTTCTAGAGGTACTGTGATAGGTGATACCTAGTTTCCTTGTTATTGTATGGAAATCCAAACTCCAATACAATCCTACATACTTAGTTGTACTCAAGTATGCTGAAATGTGAAATGAAAGCATTTTATATATATCTCTAATTTATTTTAAGATGACTTAATAGACATTATTATAATACCATTAGATTTGATCCAAAAGGGTTTTTGGTTACCGTAAAGGAAAAACACATGCCATATTTATGTGTTGTCTTACGAGGGTTCCATTCTTTAAAGGATTTCTAAAAATTAAGTAAGTTGTTTGTGATGTGAGTTTCTCACTAAAAGTATCCCAGACTGACAATCCGTGTGATTTTTCTTTCCACAAAATGGGCCCAGTTAGACCGAGTACATTTCCCAAGTTGCATGAGCTGGAGTCGAGGTGTATTCTTGTATTTCTCATATTACTTTGTTTCCGCCACGTATGTTGTATTTATCAGTATTATACAAACATATTGTTATTATTGTATAGGTTGATTTATTGTGTACTCTGATTATTTATTCCTGTATATATATAGTTTTTCTCATGTGTAAAGAATATTGATATATTATATTTAATTCATTACGCTATGAGATTCCGATCTTTTCTGATTCCCTTGTGTGTTTGTGTGTGTGTTGTTCTTCTTCTTTTTCAATTCTAACCTTTTTTATTTCTTCTTTCTCGCCATCTAACTTCTTCTTCTACTTTCTGAATTTTCGGTACTTGAGTTTAGACACGTAAATACCAAGAGTGTAATAGTGTCGAAATTCGGGCATCAAAATTTCTCGGGTCATTACAGTTAGTATCAGAGCTGAAGGTTAAGCGATAACCTTGTCTTGTGATGCAACTCAATAAGAAATATGATAATGGAATTCCTTATAATGAGTTTTAGTGCATATATATAAGAGCGTGTATATGTCAATTATAAAATGTTTTACATTATGTTGTTTATCTGTTGAGTGGTAAATAAATTCCAATTTTGCGCGTTTGGCTGACATTGTCGATAGGGATTTCTAAACACTTAAACATGGCAAATCGACATACTATAACTTTAAACAGTAGGTAAATGAAATAATTTTACCAAAATTTTATATATTTTATATATAAAAGAATTTTCAAACTAAATATACTTTTTTGGGTGTTTGGTTTGATTTGAAATAATAATATGCTATTATTATCATTTATTGTTTATTAAGTCATGCTCACTTTAAAGCGATGACCATTGTTGATTGATTTGTAATTGTACTCGATCAGTTTAGAAGTATCAGCAATATTATTTGGATAAGAGAAATCTTATCATTCTTTTGCATGGGTTGGGTAGATTTATTATCAGAGAAACAATAGAAACGAATACCGTGTGAACTTAGTTTCACAATTTGATTATACGACATTCAGTAAAGAAGTTAGGTAAGGATTACCCAGATAAGTTGCTTAATATGAATTTAAACATGGTGAGCATATGTGGTGTACTTTTATATAGAGGAAGAACTATATAAGTGTAATTTATAAATGAGATTTATAAATAAGAGATGGATTTGAGTTGAAAATTGAGGGATTTGAATTTTCGGTAAATTTGAAAAATGATTTTTCAACTTTTAAAATGAATGTTATAACTACTTTAAAGGTGTTTATGAAAATAGATGTATTTTAAAGAGTTTTAAAAGCATAAATCTTACTTAGGTCACTGGAAAATAATTTTGATGATGAATACAACATCATCGATTCCCATTTTCGAGTTTCTAAGTAAGAACATGCTAGTGTAGATAAATTGTCTGATTGAAACAAATGTTTATCTAGATCCAAAATTTTTGATTTTGAAACCCGAAAGTTTGGTTTTGAAATCTCCAACTAAAATTTGATATGAATGCATATACTCTGAGCATTAGAGTTGGTTGGTTGTGCATTTAACTTGATATGATACTTCTTACATTTGGAATAGAATATTTGACACTTGTGAATAGTCGAGATTTGCAGGTTAGATAGTAAGGATAAGTTAAGTTTATATGAAAACTTAATAAGGTTTTGTTATCAATTAAACGTTGTTTAAACATATTAATTTGATTTAATTAAAACAAGCTCGTCGCATCGTGGTAGTTCATAATTTTGTGATTCGAGCTTCAATTGAGTATATAAGATCCAATATAAGTTGGAATTCTTTTAAACAAGAGTTTTTCGGATCTATTAAATTATAATTTTCTTAAGGAATAGAAAAATTGGGATTTCATATGGTAGATTTTGAGTAATATCAAAATCAAATTTTCAAAAAAAATTGTGATATGGTAGTTTATAAACTATAATGATTATTTAATAAAACGGAAGGATTTTAAGTGAATAAAATTTGGATTTTCATTAATAAAGTGCACATGCTTGGTATATTTACTTGTGGTGAAATTGGGATTTGAAATTTTGAATTACTGGAGGTAGCATAAATGATTAGTTAAGTAATAACCTGATTTTGTTGAGCGAATGGTGATTTGTGAGCTGGAAATGTTAGTGTTTGTAGTAGTATGTGATATTGATATGTATTGTTGATTACGGTTGCATGTAACATTACGTTACATTTGCGTTGTTAGCTGATTTGCATCATTATCGTCGGTTGCATCATCATTGGTTGTTACTATGATTATCATGCATTTGTTGATCATTGTTGTGTTACTTGTCTATTCTGCTCAATTCTTTTGGGTTATGTAAGTATATATAGGTATATGGAAGCAAAAGCTTGCTAGCTTGCTTATAGCTTTGGTTTCATGGTAAAGGTATGTTTACCCAGCAAAATGGTACGTATTTTGGATTACACGATATGTGGGTCTTATATACTATTTTTCCCATGGTTTGGGATGACTCATCACTTAGATGAGATGTATAGTGTCATATATTATTATTGTGAAAGTTTTCGGATAGGCCTACAAAGGAGATGCTTCCGAAGTTTTCCGAAAATTTCAAGTTTTAGAAAAAATTAAAAAAGTTTTTGAGAAATGTTTTTTGATGTAAAAAATTAATCAATTTGAGACATAATCCTTAATTGGTGATTTCAGGAACAATATTCTTATAAGGGGGAAGAATGTAACAAACCGGATTTTTATCAATTTAATTTGTGAATATCTAATGTATTTAAACATTAGATTTGTGTTAATAACCATTGTGACATCCCACGTCCGTTAATGTCACTCACCAAGGGAATGCATTAAGTTTCGTGAAGTGTTATAGGTAAATAAACACAAAATAATTACAAGACAAATATAAATAAGGCAGTAGTGGAAAATTTAAATTTTTATTTAATCCATAAAGAATAATACCGTGGTCCACAGTTTCATAAGCCACAAAAACCATTACAATAAAATAACTTCTGTCTTGCATCATCAAAGTACATAAGAATATGAAAAACATAATTTTCCCTAATTAAAAGAGTTAAACCATAGTAGAGACAAGAACTTGAGCCATAGTAGCTCCTAGCAAGATGATATCTGAGCCCTGATTAAGTCTGAGTGTTTCCTCCCTGAGAACCTGGGGGGGGAACGGAAGAAAGAAGGAGAAACAACAGGGTCAGACATAAAGTCTAGCGAGTCTAGTTACTTTTAGCCAGTAGATAAATAATAGCAACATGATAGGCATATAAAATGGATAAGAGAGATTACTACATAAATGGCAGGTGTGACAAGGTGAGCAAGATAAGGTGTATGTGCCTAACCAATAATTACTCTGCACTATTACTAGTATAACTGAAATGAGATGATCCCTTCCACTATGAGTTGGTAGGCTTAGGTCATACGTCCAAGTATACCCAAACCACAACCCTAATCGATCGACTCCCTACTCCATAGATAACATGTGCTGGCCCCACAGTAAGAGGTATCACTTCCTAAAGTGGCAACCTAAGATGTGCGCAATCATATCTACTGGTGTCATGGTCGTCTTAGCCCCCTCTGCCTGGCCCATGCACGCACATGTCCCTGGTCGGTTTGCACCACCGACACCATCCGTCTCGTTTGGATCTCGTATAATCAATCAGTAAGCGTATGTAACACCCTGAATTTTTAACGACATTAAAGAGAAAAAATTAAATAATAATTAGTCTAATATTCAAAACTAGAGGAAACGGACTGCACCATTGCGTCCGTCTCGAAATTCTGGTCAAGATAGACATTTGGATTGCGTAAAATGGACAATGTATGAAGAAGTTACGAGGGTTTTAAGTTTGTATATGCACAAAAATATTTTTTATATAAGCATGAGTCAGAGGTGAGTCAGAATTTTATCCAGAGGATTCAAATTTGAAAAATTCCTTTGAGCGGCAAAATTCCCTCTCTAGGGGGTCGACCCCCCTAGAGGGGTGTCGACCTAGGGGTCGACCCACCCGCAGGGGTGTCGACACCCCTAGGGCTGACATGGCACTCAGTTTCAGGGGGTTTGGTAGCAATATATACGTGTCCTATTTCTCATATTTTCTTCATTGGAAGTCATGGAGGCCATATGCTGCTGGAGTGCGAACTGAACCGTTTTCTACAACTACATATTTTTACAAATCCAATTCAGAAATTCTAGATCCATTTTTTCTCAATTCTCTAAACCTAACGCTGTGAGTTCTAGTTGTTTTTATGTTTAGATAAACAAAACTATATTTTGAAATACTATGAATAGGATATGTTGTAAAGTATGATTCAGTGTCAATGTGAAATCCTATACTATGTCATGACAGATCTATTTCCCTAGATCTAACACAATTGTGGTTATTCGATTATGTTGCCTATGTGGATCTCGACTTGTAACCATATTATGGTGGATGTACATCTATTAATTTGAATAGTTGTAACGTTGGTTAGATCTAGTTCTTTATGTTAATTACCATTCACCTGACATATTGTGATCCATTGAGATATGTTGTAAACTTGACATGTGAATCCATCCTTAGATATAAACATGTTACTATGTCACCTAATTATGCCATATCTAAATACTTGGACACCTAATCGTCAATTTAGATCTCATTCTGCTTGCTTTGACATCATAGTTTCTACAAGTTCATCACTTTTATGCCTACCTTGCCATAATGATTACATGGCCATTCACCTTGTTATCATACCAGTTTATGTTTATGTTTATGCCAAGATATGTTGAAACTATCACCTTTGTCATGTTCCCTTTTCATTGTTGTAGCTAGGCTACTTTATAGCCTAGATGTCACCAAAATACGTATGAATAAGTTAGAGAGGAAACGGGGAAAAAGGGATTATAATTGGCATAATTTATGTAATATTTATATGAATTAGACTTGTAATTCAATTGGGGAAAACATAGAAATAGTTACCTACAATGACATAGGTAGATTTGGATTAATTTGGAATGTTTAGTAATTTACAATTAGGAATTGTAAATTGTACTTATTACACGAGGTTAGGTTACATTAGTGGTGGAAGTCTGCCCGGACCCGACCGACATATCCAGCAGCCACCAATGTTGAACCTAATGTGGGAGGTCTAAGTACGCAAATACGAATCGGGCTAAGACACGAGGTTAGGCCCAACTGTGGAATAAGACTGCCCAGACCCGACAGGCATATCCAGCATCCACATGTTGTAGGCCTAATGTGGGAGGTCTAGCCCATTTTAAAACCATAAATGGACATGGTAAAGAATTGGACTACTTAACCTAATTTAATCCATAAAGATTGTATGGCTATGAACTTAAGTTAGGGTTAAGTAAAATTGGATGGGTAGTGGGTCGGTTAAGTAAACTAGAGGGAGTGGGTAATATTTATAGGCCCACGAACTTAACCCAATAGGGTAATGTAATTAAAGACACCTAATGGTATACATAACCGGTGGAAAATATAGTAAAGTTATGTAATTAAAGGCACCTTTTAGGGTAAGCATTACTGACGCAGGGCTATGTAATTAAAGACACCTAGGAATATACATAGTCTGTAGAAAACCTAGTGGGGAATACAAGACAAAGGGGAGAGCTTGTATCATATTGTGTGGGACCCATTTTAGTCAGTAACCCAGAGTAGGTATCAAATAAAGAACTCCGTACTAGGCGGAGAAAGGGGCACGCTTACCGATTGATTGTAAGAGATCCAAATGAGACAGATGGTGTGGGCGTGCAAACCGACCGGGGACATATGCGTGCATGGGCCGGGAAGAGGGGCTAAGGCGACCGTGACACCAGTAGATATGTTTGTGCACACTTTGGGTTGCCACTTTAGGAAGTGATACCTCCTACTATGGGTACAGCACAGGATATCTACAGGGTAGAGAGTCGATCGATTCGGATAGTGGTTAGGGTACACTCGGATGTATGCCCTAAGTCTACCAACTTATAGCGGAAGGGATCATCTCATTTTAGTTATACTAGTAATAATGCAGAGTAATCATTAGTGAAGCATTCACACCTTATCTTGCTTACCTTGTTACACCTTCCATTTATGTAGTGATATCTCTTATCCACTTTATATGCATATCATGTTGCTTTTATTTATCTACTGGATAGAAGTAACTAGACTAGCCAGACTTTATGTCTGACCCTGTTGTTTCTCCTTCTTTCTTCTGTTTCCCCCAGGTTCTCAAGGAGGAAAGACTCAGACTTAATTAGGAATCGGATATCATCTTTCTAGGAGCTACTTCTGAAGTATGTCTCAAGTTCTTATCTCTACTATGGCTTAACTATTTTAATTGGGTAATGATGCTTTTTATTTACTTATGTACTCTGATGAAGCAAGAAAAAACTTATTTTATTGTAATGGGTTTTGTGACTTATGAAATTGTGGACCACAGTATTATGTTTTATGGTCGAAATAAAAATTTAAATTTTCTACTGTTGCCTTATTTATATCTATCTTGTAATTATTCTGTGTCTGTTTACCTATAGCGCTTCACGAAACTTAATGCATTCCCTTAGTGAGTGACATTAACGGTCATGGAGTGCCTCACTTGGTATCAGAGCTGAAGGTTACCAGATTAGATAAAAGTTTTTGAAAACTATTTCCAAAAAGGTTTTAAAAGAAAGCATTTTCAAAAAGAAAAGTCTGTTTTGAAAAACATTCCGCAAAAAGCCATATGTAGTATCCTTCGGTCCTTTATCTAAATTTCTTCCTTTTTTAGCATGTCTGGGGAACAAAACGTCCCTAATATCCCGAAGGGAGTCATAATACACGGATTGTTCCGTAGGTATTTGGAGCCCACGACGCATGCCGAAGGCCAAGAAAACGTTCCTCGCCCAGCTGCACCAGTCATTCCTCCTCCTCCTCCCCCTCCAAGAGCTGATAAATTTGCCAAGATCTGCAAAGGCTTCCGGGCTATGGGAGGAAGGCCATTCCATGGGAACGAGACATTCGTAGAAGCTCAGAATTGGCTTAAGGAGACCGAGGACTTATTCGTAATCTTTGAAGTGGAGGACCGAAGAAAAATTCAGTTAGCTGCTTGGCTGTTAAAGGACAAAGCCTCATTTTGGTGGGAAGTCACCCAAGCTGGACGTCCGGTGGAAACTTGGGGAGACTTTAGACAGAGGTTCAAAATGAAATTTCTTTCCCAAGCGGAGAGAAGCATACAGATGGAGAGGTTCTTAACACTCAAACAAGAAAATTTGACGGTAAAGGAGTATGTGAACAAGTTCAACCAACTGGAAAGGTTCAGGTTAGAGTTGGTGTATACACCGCACAAAAGGGCTTTGCGATTTGCTAAAGGGATGAATGAGCCACTTCATGGTTTGGCCATGTCCCATATTCCAATGGGGGTCACTTTTGAAAAGCTTGTAGATACGGCCCTAATGCATGAGGAGGACAAGGGAGAGAAGAAGGAAGCAAGATTGAGGAGACATAGCAGAATAAGAAGGTGTAGCCCAAGAAGGGGCAACAACAACAACAGAAGAAAGGAGGGAAATATGACAAAGGCAGGGATAAGAGAAAGTGTCACAATTGTGGAAAGGAGGGTCACTTGATCAAAGATTGTAAAAGAAGAAAGGCCAATTGCTTTAATTGCGAAGAGGTCGGACATTTCTCTAAAGAGTGCCCAAAGAAATAGGGATCGCAGGATAAAGGCAAAGAGCATGGACTTCTGGGGGGGCAGGTGCATGCTTTCGTGATCAGTGCTCCTGAAAGAGGTAGAAAATTTTCGGTAGAAAGTTTAGTTTCTCTTTCAAACCATCCAATTAGAACACTTTTTGATTCTGATGCTTCACACTCGTTTATATCTAGTTCTATGGTTGAATCTATGCACTTAATTACTAGTAGGGTAGTAGATCATGTAGTTGTTTCAAACCCCATTGGTGGTTCGGCTCATTTATCGATGATTTGTCGGGGTTTGAAAATATCTGTGTTAGGCGTCGAGTTTGAATGCGACGTGTATGTGCTCGGGTTTATGGTATATGGGTTGATTCTCGGAATGGATTGGCTTACCACTTATGGGGTCATTCTGGATTGTGAGAGGGGCGGTTGTTAGACTCCTGACTTGTCATGGGTAGACCCTCGAAGTTTCTTGTGACCTCAAGGGTCTGTTATGCTTAGCTTCCTAGGATGCATCCATAGATGATTTGCAATCTGTTCCAGTGGTTCGAGATTATTTCGATATTTTTAATGAGGTACAAGGTTTACCTCCAAGGCGCGAGATCGATTTCCGCATATATCTGATGGAAAATGCAAAGCCAGTTGCATTACCAGTGTGCCACATGGCTCCAAGAGAAAGGAGGGAGCTGAGTAAGCAAGTAGGGGAGCTACTTGAAAAAGGGTTTATCAGACGAAGCATATCTGAGTGGGGTGCTCCAATAGTATTCGCAACTAAAGCGGATGGTTCGCTTCGTTTGTGTGTTAACTATAGAGAGTTAAATAAGCTCACCAAAAAGAATAGGCACCTGCTTCCGAGGATTGATGATTTATTTGATCAGCTTGTTGGTGCCTCAGTATTTTCTCAGTTAGACTTGGCTACGGGGTTCCATCAGTTGAGGGTGGCTGAGGACAACATAGATTAGACTGCTTTCAGGACTCCGGACGGTTTCTTTGAATGGCTAGTTATGCCTTTTGGGTTGATGAATGCACCCGCCTATTTTGTTGATTTGATGAGTAGGGTGTTTCGGGAGTTCCTAAACAAATTCGTCATAGTCTTCATTGATGATATTTTGATCTTCTCCAAGATTGAAGAAGAGCATGCCCAGCATTTGGGAGAAGTTTTGAAAACTCTCCGTGACCATCAGCTAAAAGCAAAGATCTCCAAATGCCATTTCTGGAGAAAGGAGGTGAGATTCTTGGGGCATGTAGTTTCCAAAGAAGGGATAGTTGTAGATCCCACGAAGGTGGTTGCAGTATGAGATTGGCAGATTCCTAAAAAATGCAACCGAGGTGAGAAGCTTTCTTGGGTTGGAAGGTTATTATAGGAAGTTCATTAAGGACTTCGTGAAGATATCATCCCCTCTCACCAGGCTAACTGAGACGACCCCAAACCCCGTACGGACGGTGGCAAGGGTAATCCTTGGAATATAACACAGAAAACAGATAACAGTAGGACAAAAATAAATAAATACACCAGATAATGAACAATAGAATATACTGGATAAAAGTAATCATCAGAGTTACACAGTATACAGGATCATACTTAGTACAAATACAGTTCAGCTATACATAAATGTCTACAGCGGAAAATAAACAAAATATGTACAATAGGAGCTGAACAACATAAAAAGAGATAAATGATAGAATCCATCTTCAGCTCCAGCTATCCGGATAAAGCCTGCTAAACCTGAATACAAGGCTGCCCGTGTAGAAAAAGGGGCACCCGAGTTTGAAAGTGAAACAAACTACGAGTCAGTCATGGGACAGGTATGAGAAATCTACTCAACACATTTAATATATGGAAAATCACAGGACCACGCCACTTTCGTGGAACGGGTTTACTCCATTGGATTGCCAGTGCTTTAAAACAAATCATTCTTTTAAACATCGCAATGCTTTTCTAAAAATGAAGCCATTATAAGACTCAGTTCCCATCACACAATGCAACGCAAACCGGAGGATAGAGTTTTACCTTATAATGGCCAAAATATGATTGATACGAATAAAACAAAAGCATTTGATATTACCACTAGTGTTTATTGGTTTCAAAAACATTTTCAATCATAACTATCAATCCTAGACGGCATGGGCACCATATATCATGTCGCCATATATATATATACAATCAAAACCGCACAGTCACGTATATAATAAACAAGTCCTTACCGAATTCGAGACGCTCTAGCCCGCCCCTCAGGACCCAGACTTAGGTGGGTCCTTGGATCGTCAGGGCCGGTCCACCGATGTGGATTAAAATTCCTGAACAATGCGTTTCCCCGCCCTATGGGGCGTAAGTGAGCCAACGAATGACTCCATCGGACTCGGATCGTCCGATCAAACCGAGGCGCCTCGCAACAACAACAACCACATAAGTCAAACTCGTCAGGGCGTGTAAAACCACTGATGCCACTTTGACATTATTGACTTGTTTGGCTTGATTGATTTATTTTCTTCAATAGAAGTCATGGAGGCCATATGCTACTGGAGTGCGAACTGAACCATTTTCTACAACAACATATTTTTACAAATCCAATTCAGAAATTCTAGATCCTTTCTTTCTCAATTCTCTAAACTTAACGCTGTGAGTTCTAGTTATTTTTAGGTTTAGATAAATAAAAGTATATTTTGAAAGACTATGAATTGGATATGTTGTAAAGTATGATTCTGTGTTAATGTGAAATCCTATACTATGCCATGACAGATCTATTTCCCTAGATATAATACAATTGTGGTTATTCGATTATGTTGACTATGAGGAACTTGACTTGTAAACATATTATAGTGGATGTACATCTATTAATTTGAATAGTTGTAACATTGGTTAGATCTAGTTCTTTATGTTAATCATCTTTCACCTGTCATATTGTGATCCACTGAGATATGTCGTAAACTTGACATGTGAATCCATCCTTAGATCTAAATATGTTACTATGTCACCCTAATTATGCTAGATCTAAATACTTAGACACCTAATGGTCAATTTAGATCTCATTCTGCTTGCTTTGACATCATAGTTGCTACAAGTTCATCACTTTTATGCCTACCTTGCCATAATGATTACATGACCATTCACCTTATTATCATACCAGTTTATGTTTATGCCAAGATATATTGAAACTATCACCTTTGTCATATTCATTTTTCATTGTTTTAGCTAAGCTAATTTATAGCCTAGATTCGCCAAAATACGTACGAATACGTTAGAGAGGAAACGGGGAAAAAGGGATTATAATTGGCATAATTTATGTAATATTTATATGAATTGTAGATGTAATTCAATTGGGTAAAACATAGAAATAGTTACCTATAATGGCATTGGTAGAATTGGATTAATTTGGAATGTTTAGTAATTTACAATTAGGAATTGTAAATTGTACTTATGACACGAGGTTAGGTTACGTTAGTGGTGGAAGTCTGCCCGGACCCGACCAGCATATCTAGCAACCACTAATGTTGAACCTAATGTGGGAGGTCTAATTACGCAAATACGAATCGGGCTAAGACACGAGGTTAGGCCCAACTGTGGAATAAGACTGCCCGGACCCGACCGGCATATCCAGCATCCACATGTTGTAGGCCTAATGTGGTAGGTCTAGCCCATTATAAAACCATAAAGGACATGGTAAAGAATTGGACTACTTAACCTAATTTAATCCATAAAGATTGTATGGCTATGAACTTAAGTTAGGGTTAAGTAAAATTGGATGGGTAGTGGGTGGGTTAAGTAAATTAGAGGGAGTGGGTAATATTTATAGGCCCACGAACTTAACCCAATAGGTTTATGTAATTAAAGACACCTAATAGTATACATAACCAGTAGAAAATGGAGTAAAGTTATGTAATTAAAGACACCCTTTAGGGTAAGCATAACTAACATAGGGCTATGTAATTAAAGACACCTAAGGGTTTACATAGTCAGTGGAAAACCTAGTGGGGGATACAAGACAAAGGGGAGAGCTTGTATCATATTGTGTGGGACCCATTTCAGTCAATAACCCGGAGAAGGTATCAAATAAAGAACTCCGTACTAGGTGGAGAAAGGGGCACGCTTACTGATTGATTGTAAGAGATCCAAACGAGATGGATGGTGTGGGCGGCACAAACCGACCGGGGACATGTGCGTGCATGGGCGGGCAGAGGGGGCTAAGAAGACCGTGATGCCAATAGATATGGTTGTGCACACCTTGGGTTGCCACTTTAGGAAGTGATACCTCCTACTATGGGGTTAGCATATGATATCTACAGGGTAGGGAGCCGATCGATTAGGGTAGTAGTTAGGGTACACTCGGATGTATGCCCTAAGTCTGCCAACTTATAGCGGAAGGGATCATCTCATTTTAGTTATACTAGTAATAATGCAGAGTAATCATTAGTGAAGCATTCACACCTTATCTTGATTACCTTGTCACACTTGCCATTTATGTAGTGATCTCTCTTATCCACTTTATATGCCTATCATGTTGCTTTTATTTATCTACTGGCTAAAAGTAACTAGACTCGCCATATTTTATGTCTGACCCTGTTGTTTCTCCTTCTTTCTTCCTCTCCCCCAGGGTTCTCGGGGAGGAAACACTCAAACTTAATCAGGAATCAGATATCATCTTGCAAGGAGCTACTTCGGAAGTATGGCTCAAGTTCTTGTCTAAGCTATGGCTTAACTCTTCTAATTGGGGAATGATGCTTTTTATTTACTTATGTACTCTGATGAAGCAAGATAGAAGTTATTTTATTGTAATGGTTTTTGTGACTTATGAAATTGTGGACCACAGTATTATGTTTTATGGTTGAAATAAAAATTTAAAGTTTCCGCTTGTAACACCCCGCATTTTTATGTAATTAAAAATATGCATATATATATTATATGCATAGATATATTTAAAAGGAAAAAATTAAATAATTTATAAGTGCATTGAAATGAAGGAAAATGAGTTGCATGCTATATATATATATATATATATATATATGTATATGTATATATATAAAAGAAGTTAATGCAAGGAAAAAAGTATGCAATACAATTGCGCATGTAATAATGTTAAAAAGGAAAAGGAAGTACATGCATGTAATTATGATAGATAAAACAATTAATAAAGAGAAACGTTAATGTAATTAATGTAATGGTAAAAAGGTGAATTAATAAAATTGCATGCAACAATAAATGAGAAGGGGGATATGTGTATACATGTTATTTGAAATTCAAAATCTTGTAGGAAGATAATACATGCATTAAAAATAAGGAATGGGCAAATTAACGATATGAATTAATGCAATAAGGGAAAGAGAAAATGTGAATTTATTGCATTAAATAAATGGATGATGCATTCAATTGTAAGGAATAATGTGTATATTCAAAAGAAAATGTTATAAACATTAAAATGGAGCAATGAATGAACGCTCAAATTAATAAACATTAAGCAGAGAAAGCAACTAAATGTGAAGGGGATGAAAGTTTGAAATTTAAACCTTTAAAAAAAAGCAAACTAAAGGCCATCAGCGAAAAAAGAAGAAGTAATTGCATTAATAGGCATGCAGCAATGAACTAATAGCCAATATAAGGCATGTATGTATATATATACATGCAATTCAAAAAGTACGAGTATAAATCAGCAAGCCACAATTGGAGGAAGGTTAATGTTATTAAATAACATTCAAATCAGAGATTCATGCACATGTGATTATTTATGGCAAATATGTAAATAAATAATATATATATATATATGCATATTTATGACATTAACAAATTGGGTTGAGGTTGACTAAATGTTAAGTATTTGGCATTATATATATATATATATATATATATATATATATATAAGAGGCAACACTAATTTGAGATTAGGGGAATCTGTTTTAATGGTAAGAAATGAAATTGGTAAATTAAAGACATTAATGTGATATTTAGGGATAATATAACGGTTACATTAAATATGGAAAAAGAGAGTTCTTTTAGGGTGAGGTGGCATGTTTTGATTGGTGGACACTGCAACGTAGCCATTTTCTATTGGTTGAATGACATGGCTATTCAAATGAGATTTTAATTACATCCTAAGGCCTTAGTTGCTCTAACCTCCCTATAAATAAACCCTTATACCCAACCCTACAACTCACAACTTGGCGGCTACGTTGAAAGTTTGTCATGACTTCTTCTTCCTCTTCTTCTCTCTCTCTCTTTCTTCTCAAAATCTCTTCTTAAAATAAAAAGATAAAACTAGGATCCCTCTTAAAATAAAATAAAAGAGTTCAGATGCCTAGAATTATGCTGCACGAAAAAGGAGAGAAAGACCATGAGTGCGAAAATCAGAATTGGGAGAGCATACACTGTGAGTGGGTTTAAATTACCCTTATGAATAATTGTATGCATATCGTTTAGCAATTCCCCAAATTAAAATGTTTAATTCAATTAAAATCTTATATCTTTTACTTTTTGCCTATTCTGTTCTTCTTCCCGTTCCTTTTTATTTTTATAGACTTGGCTAACTTCGAGCCTAGTCCAGATCTCGTTGAAAGGCATACATACGAAAAATATTGTAATAGTGGAAGGATATTTTGGAAATTAAAACAACTTGCATGATGGATTTTGGGCAAAACCTATGATTGGGGAATTGTTGTATAACTTATAAAATACCGGAAATTAGGAATGTTGATAATTTGGCACATAACGGTACATATTAATTTGGGACATTAATGAAAATATGTGCAAATTAAGTTGGAACAATTAGCTATGTTTGGAATAAAGATTATGGAAAAGGGGGAAAAGGTTGATATGTGCATAAATCAATTTGGGCATAATTGTGTATAAATTAGATTATTGGCATAAGTTGGGTTGGGCATAATTGGAAATAATTTGTGTACATGACGTTTAGCATAAATTGTTAATGACAATGAACACAAATCAAATTTGGAGTAATCTGACATAACATGTATACATATGATTATAGGTCTAATCTGGATAAAAATTATAAACATAATTTATGTTGGAAATTATGGGTATATATTATAATCAAATGTTTGAAATTGGAGACATGAATTAAGAAAGTAAGTTCCGTAATTATTCAGATGTGAACACATAATAGAAAACATGACTATAATGAATCGAATCTAGAACTATGCCTAATTGTAATGATAACCAATTCTGATTTTCATTCTTATTCTTTTGTCAAATCTGAGATTACCTATGCCAGTGAGACTGTTACTAGTGATACAATTGAATCTATCTTGTTGTACATCAAATTGGTGATTCTTTTATGTTCAGTTCTATCGAGTCTTTATGCCTATGATGCAACTTGCTCAGTTTGCTCTTATTCATTATTAATGTACAACAAATCTATTGGAATCATGATTCTTGTGTTTGGTACACCTTTACATGCTTATTCTCTTATGACAATTCTTGTGTTTCTTCTATATTCCCCTTTTTGTTTTATTTTATGAATACTAGGTTCATTTGGAAACCTAGTTTGAATCTTGTTGTACGTACGATTGAAACGCGGGGAATTGGGTATAACTTAATTGAGTAATTTTGGGCATAACAAGTAAATGTGACATAACTTGAATTGACTAAACTTGTGGATAATTGACATATACACTTGGACATATATGGTAAATATGTAAATTGGTTAAAAGATGAACATGCCTAACCCGAGGTTAGATTGAGTTGCGGTGTAAGACTGCCCGGAACCATCTGGCACATCCAGCAACTACAACAACAGGTCTAATGTGAGAGGTTAGCGCATCAAGCCCAAAACCCGAGGTTAGAATGAGTTTGCGGTAGAAGTCTGCCCGGAACCGCCCAGCACATCCAGCAACCGCAAACAACAGTTCTAATGTGAGAGGTTGGTGCATTAATAAATCAATTAATGCCAATGAATAGACATGCTAAGAATGGTAAGGTTAAGTAACATATGAATAGGCGACCCTTAACCAATACAACATGTTAATTAAACAAATGGGTGGGGTTAGGTTAAATTGATAACACTTAACCGTTATAACATGTTGGTTAGGAAGCCCTAGTAACGGGGAACCATTTTAGCAGTAACCCACATAGATGTATCATGATACCCTAAACTAGGAAGGACGGGGCACGATTACTGGACTGATTATAAGCGGTCAAAATACCGGCATGTGGTGCATCTGTGTAGGTTCCGACGGAGTACGGGCGTGCACGTGCTTAGGAGTGGAAAAATCAGGCACTAGGCATCAATAGTTATACACTATGCATCTTGAATTGTGTCGGATTGCCGTCATAGGGATTGATACACCCCATGGTGGGACCAACGTAGTTAGCTACAAACAAGCGGGGCCGAATGACACAAGTAATAAATACATGCGAGTAGAAGCCGATTGATAAAGGGATCATTTTATTATGAACACATGAGGCTAGTTGAAACAATTGTTAGTAGATGCAGAGAAATAGAAATGAGTGCGATAGCATATTCAGTTTATCTTGCCTTACCTTGTCTTATGTTATCTTGTTACTGTGGTACTACTTAGGGGACCGCGCGAGTGGGGTACCACGGGGTGTACCTCAGTTTGGGGGTAGATACATATACATTATATTAGGTAATCTACTAGGGAGTAGATGGGTGCGACGTGTGTGTGAAAGCCTTTAGTGCTAATAACACAAATAACATAATAGATGAGAAAATGTAATTGAACGGTATATGTAGGATTATTCAAAAAGTGTAGTTTAAATTCATTCACACAGAACTTATGTTCTGACCCCCTCCTCATAACATTCGCAGGTTAGGTTCTTGACAGAAACTGTATAGCTTTGGATACTGGTTTAGCAGTATTATTATTATTAAGGTAAAGCTATGTTTTAACTATATTATATTTTATTCCTTCCGCGGTGAGATGTTTTCCGAACTCTGACATGTTTTATGCCTCTGTCTTTTCTGCAGGATACCAGAGCAAACCAACTCGGGTTTCGATAGATTGGATTTTTGAAAAACAAATTGGTGTGTTGGAACGCGGGTTGTTACATCTGGTATCAGAGCTTCGATCTAGGGTTTCTAGGGAAATAATGAGTGAGCGTATTTGTATTTTCAAAATTATAAATATAAATATAAATAAACCTAGATCCATAAGGAGCCCACTAAATAGAAAGAGATAAAATATGAAAGAAATGGGATAACTGTTTTGTACACTAAAGAAATGAACATAGAAATTTTGAGACCCTTAGGTGGTTTGGGTGGATAGTGTACAACATGTTTTTAGAGAAAGACGAATCCCATATGATGGAAACTGAAATGTTAGTATTTCAGATTAGTGGGTTCAGAAGTGAAACCTTATAAATTAGAAAAAGTTAAAAAGTGGAGAATGGATTAGGAATATTTATAGTTGAGTTGGAAAGCCACTTTGAGTCTAACCCAATGATTAACTTTTAAGAAACTGAAATTATAAAAGTTTTGGCAAAAAAAGTTTGTGGTGTTTTCAAGTTTTAATCTTAAATGTATTTTTGATGTTTGAAGAAAATATGTAGAAAAACATATTTGAAAATGTGTATTGGATTTTAAAGTAAAGTGGGGTATACTTTGTAAAATAATTATTTCTTATTTTAAAAGAATTCTCTCATGAAAAAAATGTACGTTATAAAGCATGTATAGCTCGCTAATTTTCATATTTTAATATATGAAAGGATTAAAAAGTAAAGCATAAAAAATGTTGCACTTTGTAAAAGGAAGTTTTGAAATCTCTATTCGGTTAACAATAAGTTTTGATTATTGTTTTAAAAAGAAATTTTGTTGGGTGGACAAAATAAGTTGTAGAAAGCTAGAATAGAGTAGTCGTTTGCACCTTATAGAAAGCAGCCAAAATTAACATTGTAGGTAGAAACAATGTGTAACAACCCGCAATTTCTGGACCAATTTAAAAAATTTATTTTAGAAATTTTAATGGATCTTTAATATTTAAAATTATTTATTTTAAATAATAATGGCTGAAAATTTATTTTAATCGATGTTAAAATGAATAAATTTTATTTAATTATAAAAGGAGTTCGAAATGGCGCGGCAGTTCGAAAATTCGATTTCTAATTTCAAATGAATATACAGAATTCAATATAAATCAGAATTGGACGAAACAAGAAATATTTGAATCTATTTAATGATATCTTTCTAATGAATGTGAGAAACTGAGATTTCACCTTGAAAATAAAAAGTTTTGTCCAGTTTAAAATTTAGAGAAGTCGTTGTAGAATTTATATATATTTTAATTAAATATAAAACCCTTAAAAATAGCCATTTTACAAACGAACTTTCAACGAAACCACTTTTGTTGGAATCGGAATGTCAAACTATTACTAGGATAAAATTTTCATAATTTTTAGAATTAATATGTGAGTGTGGTAAAAGAAAACGTGTTTTGTCAGTTTCAGTCAAATCGGATAGACCAGAAATTGACCATTTTTTCAAACGGTCTCGGAATTCGATGAAATTAGTTTTGTTAGGACCGTATCGTCAAAACATAACTAGAAATAATTTTTTTGTAATTTTTAGAGTCAATATGTGACCCCGGTAATTTAAAATGTACGATCAAATTAAATAAATAAATGATTTATATATTAAATTAAAGAAAACAAGCTGGAGATGATCGATTGGGCTAACGAGACCGAGCCTATTGCGTCCGGAATGTGGGTATTTGCCTAGGGACAACTCTGTTGGGCTTAATTTGGAGTCAGTGTCAATTAGCGGGCCTTAACTAAAAAATTAGAGAATTAAATGAATAAAATATATTATAAATATCTTTATTTCCAAACCCTAGCCCTAATACATTCCCAGTCGCCACTCCTTAAATTCGATGGCCAAAAATTTCGAAGCTTCCCTCTCCATTTTCTCTTTATCCACTCAATCGATTTCAAATCTTCCAAAGCAAAAGCAGAGAGCTCTTCATGCTTTTGCAGTTCAACGGCTAAGATCGGGATTGGCGTACATGGGTGGTCGTGGCAGTGCTCCAAAGTCGTGGTGTCTTGAGGCGTTTAGGGGGGCCGTGAAGCGTGCGAGTTGGCCATAGAAGAGGGCGCCGGGGGAGCTCGAGAAGGCCGACAACGTGGGAGCTTCAGATCGGAGAACGGCGGACTGGTGCTGGCGCGCGCAGAAAAGAGAAAGAGGGAGCGTTTGGTTGAGCGGTTCCAGTGTAATGACGATGAGGAAGAAGAGGTTTAGGAGTTTATTAGTAAGTTAATTTATTAATTATTTATTTAATTAATGGTAAATATTTAAACTCCGATAAATTTTACAAACAGAAACGAAATCACACAATTTCAGATGCGTTGGATTCGTAGCGATGAGATCTACAAGATGAAACAGACCAGATCTAAAACCGAACGCTTTGAAAATTCAGATAAAAAGCAAATGAGAATTCTGATTTAATAATTAAATTAAATTTTAATTATGTTTCTCGCTTTTAAAAATCATTGTATGTATGTTGATAATTCAGATCTGCGATGTTTGTGATTTAGAATTTATTGATTGTTGTTTGTGGTGTATTCCGATGTTCGTAATTTACTAGGTCTACGATGAAATTTCATTTTTGGTTGAATCTCTAGTTGCGGATAAAAATCATATTTTTATTTTAGATCTATAGAAATTGATTGGATTTGAAATAAAAATCATATTTTTATTTTAGATCTACGAATATTGATTTGGATTTGAAATAAAAACTTTACTTTCATTTTAGATCCAAGAATATAGATTTGTTTAAATATAAAGACTTCATCTTTTATTTAGAACCATGGGTATTGATTTGTTCAATAATAAAAATATCATTTTAATTTAGAAACGTGAACACGGATTTGCTTAGATTTTGTTTCAGTAACAAAAGTATTCAATTAAAAGATTATAATTTCAAATAGTTATAATAAAAGATTAGATTTAAAAGATTATTATTTTTATTGTCAAATAGTTACAATAAAAAGGATTAGAAACAAAAGAGTCATTTTTTTATTTTCAATTAGTTACAAAGATTAGAATTGGAATAAAAGATTTCTTTTTTATTTTCAATTAATTACAATGAAATAGATTTGAGATTTAAAAGTAACATTTATAGTGTCATTTTATATACAATAAAAAGTGTAGATTAAAAAAATAACATTTTATTGTCATTTTATATGCAATAAAAAAGATGGAGTTAAAGTAACATTTTACTTGTCAATTTAGTTACAATAAAAAGGATAGATATAAAAATAACATTTTTATTGTCAAGTTAGTTACAATAAAAAGAATTGATACAAAAAAAACATTTTTATTGTCATTTTAGTTGTAATGAAAAGAATAGATTTTAAAGTTGCATTTTTATTGTCATTTTATATGCAATAAAAATAGAAGATTTAAAGGTATCATTTTTATTTTGTCATTTTATATGCAATAAAAGTAGAAGATTTAAAGGTATCATTTTTGTTGACATTTTATATGCAATAAAAATAGAAGATTTAAATGTATCATTTTTGTTGTCATTTTATATGCAATAAAAATAGAAGATTTAAAGGTATCATTTATGTTGACATTTTATATGCAATAAAAATAGAAGATTTAAATGTATCATTTTTTGTTGACATTTTATATGCAGTAAAAATAGAAGAGTTGAAAGTATCATTTTTGTTGTCATTTTATATGAAATAAAAATAGTCATTTTTGTCAAACAAGTTAGTTGAAATAAAAATAGTCATTTTTGTCAAACATGTTAGTTGAAATAAAAATAGTCATTTTTGTCAAACATGTTAGTTGAAATAAAAATAATCATTTTTGTCAAACATGTTAGTTGAAATAAAAATAGTCATTTTTATCAAACCTGTTATTTGAAAACAAATATTTGTTTCAAAACACAAATAGCATCTTTTTTAAATAAATTTGTGTTACAACAAAAATATCACTTTGATTCATTTTGTTAAATTAGAATTGTTAACCATATGAATTACTACTTTTTATTCATTTTGTTAAACTAGAACTATTAACAAAATGAAATTACCACCTTCAAATCATTTTGTTGAAATAGAGTTGTCAACAAAATGAATGTATGAAACACCCCACCTTCGTTAAGGTCACTCACAAAGGGAATGACTTAACTTTGGTAGAGCATTTTAGGTAAAAGACGCAGATAAATTATAAGACAGACAAATAAAGCAACGGAAAATAAAGTCATTTTATAAATAATATGGTTCAGTCAAACTTTTACACCAGTTGTCTCAATCATACTTAAAAGTAATACCTAGAACTTCTGTCTTGATCTAAAAACTTCCAAATATAAAGAAGCATAAAAACAACCATGATATTCCCCAATAAAGCATGAACCAGCCATAGCAGTGGAAGAGAGAGTCCAAAGCAATATATCGACTATCTTCGAGCTTGGAAGGAAAACTGAGCTAAGTGGTAACATTTCCTCCCTGTGAACTTGGGAGGGGGGAACGGAAGAAAAGAGGCGAAACAAAACTAAGTCAAACATAAGTCTGGTAAGTCCAGTGACTTTCAGCATATGAACAGGTAAAAGCATCATGACATGAATAAACTGAATATAAGACAATACCGTGAGAACAAGGACAACAAGATAACATACGATTAGTATAGATATGACAAGGCAAGATAAACTGAATGCGCTTCTACTCTTTCCCTGCTTCGCTACTACCTTGCTATTCTGATTTATATATATCTCTGCACCACATAACTAGTGTCCCAACTAGTAATCAGTATAAAATGATAATGTGATCCCAATCCCCATAATTGTGGTAGCCTTCAGGTGTACATCTATCATGAGGATTCCACCTCAATCTGCCTAATTGCCATGAACATGTTAGATGTACCCTTACTACCCTATCGATCGGCTTCCTACTTGTATTAATTTCTCTTGTGTCTGTGTCAATCGGCCCTCTCTTGCATGTAGATACCCTGTGCTGGTCCCACCATAAGGTGTATCAATCCTTATGATAGCGACCCGACATGATTCAAGATGCACAGTGTATAACTACTGGTACTCAGTGCCTGCTTTTTCCCACTCCGGAGTATGTGCACGCCCGTAAACCGTCGGAACCTACACTGACGTACCCCTGCCACTGTTTTGACCGCTTATAATCAGCCCAGTAATCGTGCCCCACCCTGCCTAGTTTCAGGGTACCATGATACATCTATGTGGGTTACTGCTGAAATGGGTCCCCGTTAATAGGTTTTCCTATTGGTTATGTTTGTGGGCCTATATATATAAATATTACCCACCTACACGAGATGTACTTAACCCTCCCACCGATTCTAGCATGTTTACTTAACAGTTAAGTTTGTGGGCCTATATGTACTAATATTACCCACCTACACGAGATGTACTTAACCCTCCCATCGTTTCAAGCATGTTTATTTAACGGTTAAATATTGTCCATTCATGTTAACTTAACCCACCCATTCATCATGTCATGTTGGTTAAGTGTTCCTTATTAACTTAACCCTCCTCACTTATCATGTTGGATTGGTTAAGTGTTTCCTATTAACTTAACCCCGTTCGTTCATCAAGTTATATTGGTCAAGTGTTTCTTGTTAACTTAACTCCACGTGTTCATCATGTTGCATTGGTTAAGTGTCATTAATCGATTCAAGTTAACTTAACCCATCTACTTGTCATGTTACTTTGGTTAAGTTTTGCCTTCTTATGTCAACTTAACCCTACCACAAATCAAGTTGTATTGGTTAAGTGTTGCCGTCTTGTTTTAACTTAACCTTACCACAAATCAAGTTATATTGGTTAAGTGTTTCTTATTACTTAACCCTACCATTCATCATGTTATACTGGTTAAGTGTTTCCTATTAACTTAACCCTAGTCATTCATGTTATATTGGTTAAGTGTTCCTACGAACTTAACCTTAGTCATTCATCTTGTTCATTAGCATTAATTGATCTTGTGACAGCCCGCCCAGCACCAACCGGCATTTCCCATGAAAATGCGTTGTGCCAATGCCCAACCAGAACGGGACGGTCGCCAAAGAAAGGAAAAAGAAGAGAACTTACTGGTGAACTAATATGGAACTTGTAAGAATATCTCAGAGCGCATGGAATAAAATATAATAATAACATACTTTGACATAAAATAGGCGAGACATTGCATAAGCTGAAAACTAAACATCATAGCAGCGGAAAATCCAAATACAGCTTATGTCCCATATCATCATTATTACAGCTTTTGAAAACTGTCTCTAAAGCAAAAGAAAGGAAAGGTACACTACTAATGCCCAAAGTAGTGACCAGCAGCGACACAGGGAGAATATCTATATATATCATACGTGGGAGCCTCCTGCTCGTCTCCGGTACAGCTACCCGTGCATACCACCTAACCTATCTCTAGTCTGCCCATTTAAGAGCACCCAAAGTAATAAGAAGAGACATAAAACTCTGGGTCAGACAAAAGTCTGGTATGAGCGATAAGCATCAAAACAGAATAATAACAGGTATACTAAACCATACCTAAAACTGGACCAGCAACTAAAGAGTTAGCACAACATACCGCTCAATACTCTAAGGTGCCACTAACATATGGTGTAAAGAGTATGGGGGTAGGGTGTGCATGTCATAGTGAAAGCAAACAATCAAACATAGCAACCATTCTCACATCTCTCACTCAATGCGTAAAGCATACGACATTCACTGCACTGACCACCCATTCCTTGCTATGATCACTCTGCCCCATGGAGTCATAACGACACCACTGCACTGATCCATCGCCACTAATCCTTGCTATGTCCACTCTGCCCCATGAAGTCATGACGACTCCACTGCACTGGCTCATAGCCATGCTATGATCACTTTGCCCCATGGAGTAGTAACTACCCCACTGCATTAATACGTAGCCTAACATCCGTCTTGGTGGTGAATCAAAGCTATAGACGTCGATAACCCCTTAGCACACGTCCCGCAGCAAAGCCCAACTCATGAAGTTGACTCGTTGGTTCCCAACTGGATCCTGAGTACAAACTTCCCACTTGGACTATCTTTGCATCTCGGGTTTTGGTCTTCTCCGGACCGGTTCGGATATGCTCCTCTTCATTATGCTTCAGATCGTGCTCCTCGAAGTAGTCCTGTCTGTGATCATCCACATCGGGTCGGGTCGGATTCCCCCATCAAAGTCGGTTCGGTTCAGATCGTCTTCAGCTCGTGCTCAACATATCGGTTCATGACAAGCCCCTTCGGGTCGGATCGGTTCGTGGAAGGTCCTTCAGTTCGGATCGTGAGCCTCCTCGGATCGGGGTCCTCAAGCGGTTCGGATCGGATGGCTCTCCAGGTGAACGGGTAGAATTGAAGCTTCAAATGCAAGGGATCGGTTCGGTGCCACCATCTACGGGCAGTTCAGATCGGGTAGTGCTCCACGATCGGGTCGGGTCGTGCTCCCCTCCTCCGATCTGATCCAGTTCGGATAATTTCCTGCACTTCTATCCAGCGACTGTTTTACGCCATTCGATGACGTTTTCAACCAATCTAACTTTTCTAATCAATCACAAAACATATCATGCAGTCATAGCAACATATAGAATCGACCAATAACATCAAAACAACAATATGATAGGTTAAAACGGATCAAACATAGCCAAAATCCCATATTTTCCCTTAAGCATGTTTAAGAAAAACTAATGATAGGATTAGTAACACTTAACCAAATCAACCCAAACTCCTTACAGAGGTCTAAAATAATACTTCAAAATTTCTAAATATTTATTCCATAACTTTATCATGTTTACATTCGCTAATTAACACTAGTTACCCTTTATTAACCATAATTAGTGAGGAACTACGCAAATCACTCACCTTAGCCACAAATAAATTACCAAATCTGAAATTATCTCTATTTGGGCGCGAATACCAAGGCAATACAGTAGTTCTAATACTGATTTGGTGAAGATCTTCCTTGATTTGATGTCGATTTGGCTTAATTAGTAATTAGAAGGTGATTTGGGGTGTTTTAGATGTTGGAGGCCATTACTAGGGTTCCAAGAATAAAAGTGTCGGCTATGAAAGTGAGAAAAAGGGTGTTCTCTAAACCCTAACAGCCCTTAAATACTCCAAATCCCGAAATTCCTTTTTGGGCCTAGCTGTTAATCACCCGGTTAAGCCCAATTAAGCTAGTTTCACCACCTGAAACTTGTTTCAGCCATATCTCCCAAACGGTGAGTCCGTTTGGCTAATGTGACCACTCTACGGAAAGGTGAACCATCATCCGGGTCTAATGGAAGTGGTTCAGGTCAAAACTCCTTCCCAATCAAAAGTTATGGCCGAAACAAGATCTTCTAGGGGCAAAACGGTCATTTAAAAATCGGCAAAAATCATGAACATGGGAAATGACCCCAATAGTCGTCTCCCAAAGTTACATGACCATACGACTTCGCATGTGAAAGAAATAAATATTCTACGATCCTTCAATACGTAGAATGCATGTCATTACATTCTCCCCCCCTTAGGAAATTTCGTCTCCGAAATTCTTTAACCCAAAACATACAAAGGATCCCGCATGCCTACCAGCCACATACAACAATCAAACATGCAAAACAAACAAAACTAGCCTATCCTAGCATGCGGAAAGACTAAATCGAAACTAAAATCTTACCAGGCGAAGAGTTCTGGATACGTCTTCCTAATGCTCTCCTCTGTCTCCCAAGTATAGTCATTCTCATTCTCGCCCTACTGAACTTTGACCAATTTCACCGCCTTCCTTCGAAGTTGCTTCGTATCGTTCCCAACAATACGCATAGGCTTGCGGTTCCCAACCGCCTCGAGTTCAACCTTGATATCAACCAACTGATCAGGTGAAACAGTCACATCGAGGTTGTGTACGAACTTCCTTAACTGGGAAACACGGAATACGTTGTGAACTCCCGCCATCTTCTCTGGTAATTCAACTTTATATTCCAAATTCCCAATTTGCTCGAGAACTTGGAATGGTCCAACAAATCTTGGTGCTAACTTGCCTCTCCTGCCAAATCGTATTACGCTCTTCAACGGAGAAATCTTGACAAACACCAAATCGCCATTGGAGAACTTTAAATCTCTTCTCCTCTTATCAGCATAACTCTTCTTCCTATCTTGGGCGGCCTTCATTCACTTTTGGATAACCTTAATCTTAGCTGAAGTTTCTCTTATCACATCTGGTCCAAGCACAAACCTCTCACCAGTTTCTAACCAACATGATGGTGAGTTACATGGTCTTCCATACAAAAGCTTCAAATGGAGCCATAACAATACTGGATTGATAACTATTATTATATGCAAACTCTACTAGATGCAAATGGTCATCCCATGATCCACCAAAATCCAATATGCAAGCTCTCAGGAGATCTTCTAATATACGATTCACCCTCTCTGTCTGACCGTCGGTTTGAGGATGATACGCGGTACTGAGATGTAATTCTGATCCTAACACCTCTTGTAAGCTCTTCCAAAATCCACTAGTAAACAACGGATCTCGGTCGCTCACAATGCCTTTGGTTATTCCATGAAATATCACTACCCACTTTACATATAGTTCAGCTAATTTAGCTGCCGTTCTATTCGATTTGACGGGTATAAATCTTGCACTTTTGGTCAATCGGTTCACAATCACTCAAATGCTATCATGGCCCGTGCTAGTCCTTGGTAACCCGTTAATGAAATCCATTGAGACTTGTTCCCATTTCCATTTTGGAATTTCTAATGGTTGCAACAAACCACTAGGCTTCTTTTGCTCAGCTTTAACTAGTTGGCAATTCATGCACTTGGATATAAACTTCCCAACGTCTCTTTTCATCCCTTCCCAGTAGTAGGTCTACTTCATGTCTCGATACATTTTGTTACCACTAGGATGTATAGTCAGTTTTGAGTGATGACATTCTCTAAGAACTTCATCTCCCAATCCATTGACATTGGGCACAACAAGTTTTCCATTCTTTCTAAGACATCCATCTCGAACAACCCCATACTTGTTCATCTCCTCATCGATACCCATTTCTAACTTGGAGATGATTTCCAATAGGTCAGGATCGTCCCTCTGACTGGAACCAATCCGCTCAATCAAAGTGGGTCTGATCGTTAAACTTGCTAACATTTCTGGATCTAATTCGCACTTTGGTCTGAAATCATACCCAACAATGTACTCCAGTTGCTTCCATTCTAGAAACATAGCCCCTAAACTGGCATGTCTTCTGCTCAATGCATCAGCTACCGCATTGCACTTTCCTGGTGTGTATACGATATCGAAATCGTAGGAAGCCAAGAATTCTAACCACCTTTATTGTCGGAGATTTAGATCTTTCTGAGAGAAGTGATACTTTAACGATTTATGATCGGTAAACAGCTCAAATCTTTCTCCCAAGAGATAATGTCTCCACATCTTCAGTGCGAACACGATCGCTGCTAATTCCAAATCATGGGTAGGGTATCTTCTTTCGTGTGGTTTCAATTGCCGACTTGCATAAGCTACAACCCTACCTCCTTGCATCAGTACAACACCTAGTCCGGTACCAAATGCATCTGTATATACTGTCATTTCTTCATTCCCCTTAGGAATGACTAACACTGGTGCACGTGTCAGCTTTTCCTTTAGACTCTTGAATGCATTCTCGCATTTTTCATCCCAGACGAAAGCTTGATTCTTCTTGGTCAACTGAGTCAATGGTGCTGCTATCTTGGAGAAGTCTTGGATAAACTTACGATAATATCCAGCTAATCCCAAGAAACTTCTTATGTCCGTTGCATTCTTGGGCGTAGACCAATCTTGTACCGTAGCCACCTTCGTAGGATCCGCGGTGATACCATTCTCTGAAACGACATGGCCCAAGAATCTCACTTCGCTCCTCCAGAAGTGACACTTAGAAAACTTTTCTTTCAATTGGTGTTTTCTTAACACCTCCATCACTATCCTCAAGTGTTCCTTGTGTTCTTCCTCTATCCTTGAATAAACAAGTATATCTTCCACGAACACAAGAATAAACTAATTCAACTGATCTCTGAATACCCTATTCATAAGATCCACAAAATATGATGGTGCATTGGTCAACCCGAATGGCCTGACCAACCACTCATAAAATTCAAACGGCGTCCGAAAGGCCGTTTTAGCTATACTCTCAGCTTCCACTCTAAGTTGATGAAAACCTGTCGCGAGATCCAACTGGGAGAACACTCTCGCGCCACTCAACTGATCAAACAAATCATCTATCCGCGGTAGAGGATATTTATTCTTCCTCGTCACCTTATTCAACAGGCGGTAGTCCACACACAGTTGAAGGGAACCATCTGCCTTGGTAGCAAACACAACTGGTGCTCCCCACTCAGAAACACTTCTTCTGATAAACCCCTTCTTCAAAAGATCGCTTACTTGCACCCCGAGCTCTCGCTGCTCCCTTGGTTCCATACGACGAAGAGGCATCACTATAGGTCTGGCATCTTTCACCAAATCAATACGGAACTCAATCTCTCGGTGTGGTGGAAATCCGGTCACTTCCTCGAAGACGTCTGGATACTGGCCAACCACGGGCACATCTGACAACTCATCATGCGGGATGTTGAGGGAATTTAGAAAACTAGCCATTATCCCATCATTAGGTAGACCACCAAACACTACCCTCCGCCCATCATCCGCTCTAACTGTCACCAAAATGCCCTAACAGTCTACCACCACCCCGTATCTTTGGAGCCAATCGACTCCCAAAATAATGCCAAACCCAGTAAAGCCCAAAACAAAGCAATCACAAACAAACATGCATCCATGACTCGATAAGACCACACTACGATAAATCATGCTAAGGCGAGTTGAACCACCAGTCGGGTTCGTCACTACCAAAGGTCTATCGACAATCTCGGGCTCCAATCCCAACCTATCTACCAGGTCACTAGATATGAAGGAACTGGAAGCTCCGGTATCAAACAATACTCAAACAGGAATATCATAAACAGAAAGCATACCTTGAATAACAACATTATTTCCTTTCTCCGCCGCGGTTGGGGCATTCGACGAAGAAGGAACATCATTGATAGCATATGCTTTCACAATTTGCTTTTCTTTAGGGGGTTGCGGACACTTATCTTTGTGATGTCCCACTTGGCCACAGTTGAAGCACTTCATATCCGCTGGCTTGGCCCGACATTCCTTGGCATAGTGGCCCTTCTTACCACAGCAGAAGCACTCAACATCTTTCTTATTCTTTTTCTTCTGGCCATCCTTGGTCTGATTCTACTTTCTCTTATTCTGAGAACCATTCTTGCCTACACTGCTTGCTTGCGGCTTTGTCTCCTCTGCAGATGCAACCTCAGTCTTCAACTTAGGGTAAAGACTCTCTGATCTCAAAGCTTTCCCCACAATCGATTCAAATGTCTCATCGATGTGGTTAATAAGCCTTTCCCCCAAGTACTGATCCAAGCCTGTTATAAACTTCTCATTCTTCTTCTCGGGAGTGTCAATGAGGGATAATCCATACTTCGATAAAGTATCGAACTCAGCAATATACTCCGAGACAGCTCTACCATTCTGCTTAAGCTCCAGAAATTTCCTAAACAACTCTGACTTCTGGGCAGTTGGGATAAATTTTTCACCGAATCGGGCCTTAAACTGATCCCATGTAACTTGGTCCTCTGGGGTAGCTGCCTTAATAGCATTCCACCAATTCATCACCCGTCCTTGCAGCTGACGGGACGCTAGCTTTCTGTTCATCGCATCCTCGATACCTAAGTCTTCAAAAATACGCTTACAGCTATCCAACCAATCCTGAACATCCGTGGCCGATTCCGTTCCGTGGAACGGCTTTCCACCAAGACTAGTGTAAACCTTGCATAGCTTGGTGAAATCGGCCCTAGGCGCCTGCATCGCTACACCGCCACCATTTTCAGCATTGGGAGTTGCTCCTTGCATGTTTCTATGCATCTCTCTTATGAAGTCGGTAAACATAGCCCTCATGTTAGGAGCATTCCCATTGTTGCCTCCTCTACAAGCACCTCTCGTATATCGGCTTATCGTTCAATCTGTAAAGAGAAACGATTAACCATCCTCTTTGTGGTGTCAGTGTAGTGCGAATTCATCCTTGGCTATACTAATAGTATATATATAGCTTTTGAAAACCAAAATAATCACAAATACGCGCTCTCATATACGTATTATCTCTCCCTGGTGTCTTTCCCTAGGTTAACTACGCAACCTAGTGCTCTAATACCAAATGTGACGGCCCGCCCCGCACCAGCTGGCAATTCCCATGAAGGTGCGTTGTGCCAATGTCCAACCAGCATGGGACGATCGCCAAAGAAAAGAAAAAGAAGAGAACTTACTGGTGAACTAACAAGGAACCTGTAAGAATATCACACAGCGCATGGAGTAAAATATAATAATAACATACTTTGACATAAAACAAGCGAGACAGTGCATAAGCTGAAAACTAAACATCATAGCAGCGGAAAATCCAGATACAGCTTATGTCCCGCATCATCATTATTGCAACTTTTGAAAATTGTCTCTAAAGCAAAAGAAAGGAAAGGTACACTACTAATGCCCAAAGTAGTGACCAGCAGTGACACAGGGAGAATATCTATATATATCATACGTGGGAGCCTCCTGCTCGTCTCTGGTACAACTACCCGTGCATACCACCTAACCTGTCTCTAGTCTGCCTGTTTAAGAGCACCCAGAGTAATAAGAAGAGACATAAAACTCTGGGTCAGACAAAAGTCTGGTATGAGCGATAAGCATCAAAACAGAACAATAACAGGTATACTAAACCATACCGGAACCTGGACCTGCAACCAAAGAGTTAGCACAACATACCGCTCAATACTCTAAGGTGCCACTAACATATGGTGTAAAGAGTATGGGGGTGGGGGTGTGCATGTCATAGTGAAAGCAAACAATCAAACATAGCAACCATTCTCACATCTCTCACTCAGTGCGTAAAGCATACGACATCCACCGCTCTGACCACCCTTTCCTTGCTATGATCACTCTGTCCCATGGAGTCATAATGACACCACTACACTGATCCATAGCCACTAATCCTTGCTATGTCCACTCTGCCTCATGAAGTCATGATGACTCCACTACACTAGCTCATAGCCATACTACGATCACTTTGCCCCATGGAGTAGTAACTACCCCACTGCACTGATATGTAGCCTAACATCCGTCTTGGTGGTGAATCAAAGCTATAGACACCGATAATCCCTTAGCACACGTCCCGCAGCAAAGCCCAACTCATGAAGTTGACTCGTTGGTTCCCAACTGGATCCTGAGTACAAACTTTCCACTTGGACTACCTTTGCATCTCGGGTTTTGGTCTTCTCCGGACCGGTTCGGATATGCTCCTCTTCATTATGCTTCTGATCGTGCTCCTCGAAGTAGTCCTGTCTGTGATCATCCACATCGGGTCGTGTCGGATTCCCCCATCAAAGTCGGTTCGGTTCAGATCGTCTTCAGCTCATGCTCAACATCTCGGTTCGTGACAAGCCCCTTCGGGTCGAATCGGTTCGTGGAAGGTCCTTCAGTTCGGATCGTGAGCCTCCTCCGATCGGGGTCCTCAAGCGGTTCAGATCGGATGGCTCTCCAGGTGAACGGGTAGAATCGAAGCTTCAAATTCAAGGAATCGGTTCGGTGCCACATCCATAGGCAGCTTGGATCGGTAGTGATCCACGATCGGGTCGGGTCGTGCTCCCCTCCTCCGATCCGATCCGGTTCGGCTAATTTCCTGCACTTCTTTCCAGCGACTGTTTTACGCCATTCGACGATGTTTTCAACCAATCTAACTTTTCTAATCAATCACAAAGCATATTATACAGTCATAGCAATATATAGAATCGACCTCTAACATCAAAACAACAATTTGATAGGTTAAAATGGATCAAACATAGCCAAAATCCCATATTTTCCCTTAAGCATGTTTAAGAAAAACTAATGATAGGATTAGTAAACCTGAACCAAATCAACCCAAAATTCTAACAGAGGTCTAAAATAATACTTCGAAATTTCTAAATATTTTTCTAGAATTTTATCATGTTCACATTCGCTAATTAACACTAATTACCCTTAATTAACCATAATTAGTGAGGAACTATGCAAATCACTCACCTTAGCCACAAATAAATTACCAAATCTGAAATTATCTCTGTTTGGGCGCGAATACCAAGGCAATACGGCAGTTCTAATACTGATTTGGTGAAGATCTTCCTTGATTTGATGTGGATTTGGCTTAATTAGTGATTAGAAGGTGATTTGGGGTGTTTTAGATGTTGGAGGCCATTAGTAGGGTTCCAAGAATAAAAGTGGTGGCTGTGAAAATGAGAAAAAGGGTGTTCTCTAAACCCTAACAGCCCTTAAATACTCCAAATCCCGAGATTCCCCTTTGGGCCTAGTTGTTAATCACCCGGTTAAGCCCAATTAAGTTGTTTTTCACCACCTGAAACTTGTTTCAGCTATATCTCCCAAACGGTGAGTCAGTTCGGCTAATGTGACCACTCTACAAAAAGGTAAACCATCATCCGAATTTAACGGAAGTAATTTCAGGTCAAAACTCCTTTCCAATCAAAATTTATGGCCAAAACAAGATCAGCTAGGGGTAAAACGGTCATTTAAAAATCGGCAAAAATCATGAACATGGGAAATGAACCCAATAGTCATCTCCCAAAGTTACATGACCATACGACTTCGCATGTGAAAGAAATAAATATTCTACGATCCTTCGATACGTAGAATGCGGGTCGTTACAGATTTATTAATGCACCAACCTCTCACATTAGATATGTGTTGTTGCGGTTACTAGATGTGACGGGTGGTTCCGAGCAGTTTTACACCACAACTCAATCTAACCTCGGGTTTTTCTTGGGCATGATGCACTAACCTCTCACATTAGATAGGTGTTGTTGTGGTTACTGGATGTGCCGTGCGGTTCCGGGCAGTTTTACACCACAACTCAATCCAACTTCGGGTTAGGCACATTCGTATTTTCACTCATTTACATATTTACCCTATATACCCAAATATATATTTTACATGCTAATTACCAAATTCACCAAAACTAGTCATGTTACATTCTACGCCCAATCTAGATTTAATGCTCAAGTTACCCCAAATTCGCAACAATAACAATTTTGCCCAAAACTTGATTTGTATGCCAATTTCATACTTTTTCGTTCATGCCAATTATGGGTTCAATATGTCAAATTACATAGTCCATAATTCATGTCAAATTACCCCAAATTGCATCTTAACAGTCATGCCATACTACATGTTCCAAATTATGCCAAATAATGTCAATTCCATGTTATACCCAATTACCCCAAGTTCGCAATAAAGACAATTATGCCCCAAATCATAAGTTACAAAATTATGTTCCACCATTACCAAATAGACTATTCCCCAATACCACCGCATTCCAATCGCACGTATAATAAGTTTTAGTCTAGATTCGAGGTTAATCTAGGTTCATAAAATAAAGGGGACGAAAGAGGAACATAAACGAAAGTAGGTATAAAACATGCATTAAAATGGTAGATCTATCAAATATTTTGGACCTAAGAGGATTACAGATCTTTTAGAGTTGGGGTATAACAAAGATAGATCTGAAACAAACTGACATAAATAACCTCATAGACATATAGATCTGATATAAATAACATCATGAACCTAGAAGGATTATATATCAGATGTCCAACAAAGACGGGCATGATTGAATAATAACTTCCTAGGCATGTAAATCATTGATTCAATAGAAAGATAGGAATTAATCTCAAAGATTTGTCTTATCATCAAGCATGGACTTAGATCCATTTCATTATATGCCAAAATCACTATTAGGTGTTTAAATCTGAAAATAACTTGAACTTATATGTTCATAGTTCAATTTACGGCCCAAATCCCAAGCTATATGTCCAATATATTTTATGCCTCAAATCTCAAGTCATATGTCCAATACTTTATGCCTTAAATCTCAAGTCATATGTCCAATACTTTATGCCTCAAATCTCAAGTCATATGTTCAATACTTTATGCCTCAAACCTCAAGTCATATGTTCGATACACTTTATGTTTTGAATACAACATGTATTATGTCCTCAAATCAGTTACAACTCAATTATGCCCAATTATACATAATTTAATACTTTTCCCAAATTTTAGCGCTGGTCATGTCCAAATCATATTTTATGCCCAATTTTATTTCCAACGTACGTTCATCTCTTATGAGATCTGGCTCAGGCTCGCAGTAGCCTGGCTATAAGACAAAAAAGGAAAAAGGAAAGAAGAGACAAAGAACGGACATAATATTATCAACGAGATAGATCCAATGGATATAGAAATAGGCATAATCTCAGATTCAGATTTATTACAATGTCAGAATCACAATTAACTTTTATTTCTGAAAGTAACGTGAACTTACAAATTACAGAACGGTCTTGAATTCTGGGATCTGTATTCTGAAACTGAATAGCTCTCCCTCGAAGTAGACTATTTTTTCTTATAATTTAGAGTTGATTTGATTCTTAGAAATAGTTGTTGAAGTTGTTGAATTAGCCTTTGAATCTCTACTTGAATTCTAACTTGATTCTATTTGAGTAGAACAACCCCGTCTTTGATTTATTTTGATATGAATTATGGTAGAGTATAGGCGTAATGAAGTTGTGAGAGAAAACTGTAGCCCTAGGGGTGTTTATATAGCATAGGGATTAATGAAACTGGTCAGAACAGGCGTCCAAATGGAGAAAAATGAATCTGTCCTCGGATCTGGAAATAGGGGGAGGTTGACCCACAGGTCGACCCCCCTGGTCGACCTGTGTGACCCAGGTCGACCTGTGTGACCCAGGTCGACCCCCAAGTCGACCCTCTGATCGACCTGGGTCCTGGGCGGGAAATTACCCGCCCAGCCTGGGTGTGTGATTTGAATTTCGAATTTCAAACCTGAGCTGTTTTATTTAAATCTCTGAAACTTCTGAAGGTCATAACTTCTTCATACGAAGTCCGATTTACGCAAACTCGGACTCCATCTCAAGCAGAATTCCGAGACGAACGCAATGGCGTAACCCATTTCCCTTAATTCTTCTCTTTAAAATTAAGTATACTTTAATTTGTTACTTTGACGTTCACAGAAAATACGGGGTGTTACAATGTATCACTTTTTATACAACTTGTTGAAATAAAATTTATATGCAAATATAAGAATCCCTTTTATTTGCATAACATACTTTAGAATTTATATGCAAATATAAGAATCATTTTATTTGCATAACATACATTAGAATTTGTATGTAAATTTAAGAATCATGTTCATTGTCAAAAATATACATTAGAATTGTGCGTGAATTAAAGTGGAATTTTATTGTTAAATCATATCATAGAATTTGTATGCAAATACAATTTACAGTTGTATTGTCAAAATTTATATTAGAACTTGTGTACAAAATAAAGGGGCATTTCATAAGTTATGATTTGGGACTATACATGTAAATAAAATAATTTCTTTTTATTTTTTAAAATCAAAAATAGAAATTACATACAAATAACGAAAATAGGAATTATCATTTTATTTGTCATCAGCAATAAGGTCATGTGAATAAATTACAGTTCATTAGAAATGTATAGGGAAAATGATACGAGAAAAATACATTTTTATTCGACATTAGGAATAAAATAACATGTTTTGTTCACTATCATCAATATATTAGCAAAATTAGAAATTTCTTAAATTCATAACCAATTATTTATTAACATGAACTGTTGTTGGCTGAAAACCCCATATGGGTATTGGGATGATATTTAACATACACTAGTCCCAATATTTAGTTGTATGTCGATCGATAGATTGACAGGCTGCTATGAGCGTTATTATTTCATTTTAATGCTCACACAGTTGTAAAATTTCACTCTGGATGTTTAATGGATGGTTTGATGATTATCTATCATTAGTTGTCATATACATACGATGTATGAAATCCATATAACTGAAATAATATGGTAACTGATTGAGTCGCATTCCGATTCAGGATTTCTTTTAAATAACAAATATTTTAAATAAAGAACATTGTAATATAAAGAATATATTAAAATAAAGAATATTGTAATATAAAGAATATTTTACATAAGGAATCTTTTTATATATAAAGAATATTTTTAAATAACGAATATTTTAAAATAATATTAAACGAAGAATAAAATGATGATTTCTATGTCCGTTTTTGGATGGATAACTGATAAAAATATATTTTATAGAAATGAACTAGTTATTAACTAGAATAAGACTTTTAAAATAAGATTTAATGAAGTCTTCTAATTAACTAATATTTAAATTGGCATTAAATAAAAGAATTAGATTTTGAGTTGTCATGGATGGTGTCTTAAATAACACTGTTCTTAAACCTCATATTAAAGAATAAATCTTTGAACTAAGATTATTAGAGTTTCCAATTACATTTGGTAATTGAAACAAAATGATATGTGAATTGGGTTTATTGTGAACTGTGTTTTAAACGAATTTTGTTCTTTGACCCAATTAACAGTGAAAATATGATTTAGAATTTATAAATCATTTTATTAAGATTTAAAAAAGAAATTTTCCAAAGTCAAGTTTACCAATTTAATACATTACATTGGAATTAAGTGGAAATCCGATTTGATAATAATGGAAAAAGGCTTCTGTAAAAGAAGACCGTTACTATATATAGAATTCAAAAGGCTTTGTCGTTATTCCATTTATATTATCGATCTGATGCGGAAATTTATATTGGTTATATACTGATTGGATCTCTGTGAAAATTCCATATTTAATGGAAGATGATTTTCGGTTTATCGCGAACAATGTTTTTAAATGATATTGATTCTTTTACCCAGTTAAACATAAGATTAATTTCTTAAAACTAAATAATCATAAAGTAAAGTAGATTTTGATATTAAAACCGAACTGGAATTTTAATGAATCTTTAAAAAGAAGATTTAAGAATAAATTTAAAATAATTTATCTTTGATAAATTGATGGGATCATTTCCCTAATGATATGAATATTTTATTAGAAGAATATTCTGAATTGGAATGAGGCGTATGAGGTGTCTTTATAGCACTTGATTTTTAATTATAAAATACGCGAGTTATTCGGAAAGACCGGGTTTAACCCATTCCGAATAATTACTACGACGATTAAGAATCGAAGATGAAGACGGTGGTTGAAGACCGGCGATCTTCACGATGCCCGACATTGGCTAGCTACCAGTAAAGGGTTAAAGTGGTGGTTGTCCGAATGTACTTGTTGATTGTCCGGATATGTGAGCACCTCACCTCCGTATTGGACATACAGGACGTGGAATAAGGTTTCTCCGGTTTCGTTCAGACCCAGAACGGACTTGTAAATGGATGTGTGTCTGACATTGGATTTCATTCCATGTAATTAAATTGATTTCTATTTAATATATATCTGTGGTGGAGGGGAATTTATTCTCTTGCTTAACGCCCTTCTCTGAGACGCATGAGCTCAAAGGTTATATATTAGTAGTTATCGATCACATGGCGTGAATTGTCAATGTGGCAAGCCAAGATGCAAATGATCAAGGCTTTTGTTGAAAAGAAGAGCCTTGTGGATGATGATCAAAGCATAGCCTATTTCGGCATAGCTTTGTGTATAGTGTGACTTCTCGAGCCTCACACCCTGTTATGAGTCGGAAACGGAGCAAGGGAACACAGGGAGTGTGCACGTTTCTTTCTAGCTAGAAGTGGTGTCAGCGACTTACCAGCTCTGACATTTTACTTATGTGGATGATGGAATTTTCGAGGCCTCGGATTTATCGGTCGCCAATGGCCGTATTATAGGTTCAATAGGACTGGAAAGCGTGTGTTCAGGCATAACTAATCCACTAAAGTATTTGTGGACCGCCTCTGCAACATCTAAGGATTGCCCGTAGGTGCGATCCTGAGACATTGCTAGAGCGTCTCGAATCGGTACGGAGATCGTTCCTAGCCTTGACTCATGATGGAAATCCAACTTCCAATACGACATCATGCGGTTTTGATTGTAGAACTAGTATGACGACATAGTAGGATGGGGTACTATGCCGTCTATGATTGATACATTATGATTGATAAATGTTTTTGAAACATATATACACTAATCCATTTTATCGTATCAAGCATTTTTTACCATTATAAGATAAAACTCTATCCTCCGGTTTGTGTTGCATTGTGTGATGGGACTTGAGTCTTATAATGTGTAACGACCCAGATTTTTGAACAGTTTATTTTAAATATTTAGTATGGTTTTTAAATATTGAATTTAAAATATAAATGGTATTTTATTGGGTTATCGATTAAATAATCGAAATACGATTTATTTTGATAATTTTCGAAATACGAGAAGTTTGAGATAATTCAATTTCTAAGGTAGAACTGAATCGAAACAGTTCAGATGAACAATATATATCCTATATGAACGATGATAATAGAAATTCATTGTTGAAGAGATTATTTTGTTTGAAATTTAAAATGATTTAATATGGCTATTTTAAATATACGTTCAAATTAAAATCTCAGAACCAGATTCATTAAGTTCAGAATGATGATATAACTGGCATACATTGGTCCTTACTATTGGATAGCGGTTCGGGATTTGCTAATTAGGAACCACGAGATATTTTGAAATATTTTATATAATTAAATCAGACAAACTCACTTTCAGCCGACCTACAATAAATCGAGCCACCCTAAACAAATAAAATCACGCAACAGTTCTTTCTCGAGCAGAAAACTTTGTCTCCTACCTTCACTATTAAGGGAAACATCGATTTAATGCCTGTGTACAATTTGTTTCCCTTATCACGTATATATACACATCGCAATAACCCGCTCCTCTTCTATTTTCCGTCCTTCTGTTGAAATCAAAGCACCCGAAGTGTCCCTTTCCTCGCTTTAAATCAAAGCACCCTTCTGTTGAAATCGCAAGCCCCAGAATCAAATCCGTTTAACTCGTATGGCCTTCTACTCCATGCACAAATCGTTCGAGCTAGGTGCTATTTCCGTTTAAGGATTTGGAGTGACCTAGTGCTGGAGCTAATCGACGGCTTAGGGTGCGAGTTCGAACTGTTCTGGGAAGAGTGCGATAGTGATGGAAATAGGGGATTCGGCTCTGTTGTTCAAGGAGAGGGAGGTTGCGATGTCTTCAAACGGGTCTGTGCTTTTGGGGATTTTGGAAATGGCGATGTCTGTATGGGTGTAGCCGGTCATTGTTGTTGGATGTGGGTGCGATGATGAGGTCCAAGGGGACTGTGTGATTGAGGAAGTCGACATCTGAGAGCTGATGTGGTTAACTATGTTGGAATGGTGATTGACAGTGAGGTATTCGATGAAATGCTGCAGTGGGTTGGTGCAGTTTTTAAGGGATGATCACAGTTTCGAGATGGAGCTGTTTTGGGTTCGATTTCAGTGGGGTTGGATCATTGCAGTCAACGATTGCTAGGGTGTTCAGTTGGTCGAGGCGATAAGGTAATCGTTTTAACGAATTTAATTTACATAGTATAATTGATTTATTTACTATAGTATTTAATTTAAATAAATAAATGATTTATCGATGGATAAAATTTAAATAAATCATAGGTGCGAACTGGATTCGGTTGAGACAATTCGAGTAGGTTCATAAATACGACAACATGGAAATAAATGGGATAATCAGAAAAGGAAAATCTGGTGAGTAAATCTCACTCACCTTTAGAATTATTTTTATTTCATCAAAAATAATTGTTTGTTGCTTGTGTGAATATTTTCTGGTTGTTTTATATATATTAGTTATTTAGGCTATATATATATATATATTGGGTTGATTGATTGGTTGGATTCCCGCAGTCTCATTAGCGGATGCCCGCAGTTTCATAGCGGATGATTACCCTATACGCCCCACGCTATGATTAGTGGATGACCTTCTATACCGCGATATTCTGCCACGAAGCAGAATGGGTATTATTTATGTACTAACATCTGTGGATGCAGGAAAACAGGTTGGAGGAATCCAACTGGATTCCTCAAAAATATATTATCTGTTTGTTTATTTGTTTGCATATATATTGTTATATATGATGTGTTAGAAAAATAAACAATTGGTTGCTTTGTGTGTTTTATCACTGGGCTTAAGTAACGATATTTAAAAATAGCGTGAAAGGATATTTGAGATTTAAAAAGGAAAATTCTATTTTTAAATAGAATTTGAATTTTTAAATGGGAATAAAAATATAAACTTGTTTTTGAAAAATAAAACAAGTAGTTTCTTTATAAGCGAAATTTATAAACAGTTCTTTTATAACGAAGTTATAAATGAAGTGAAAGAATTATCATTTGAAAATTCAGAAATAGAAATACAAGCGTGAAATTGGGATTTGAAATGAAATTTCAAAATAGGATGTGAAAAGAAATTTTTGAATATATAACTCAAATGAAATTTGAGTATAACATTTGAATTTTAAAGGGAGTTTAAATATTTGAATTTTTAAAAGAGATTGAAGATTAGAAATTCAAATAGAAGTTCAAATAGGATTTGAATAGACGAAATTAGAATTAAAATAAAATTTGAATTCAAAGGAATTCGAATAAAGAAATTCAAATAGAGATTTGAATGTGGAATTTCAAAATAGAATTTGAAATATAGAATTTCAAAGAAGAATTGAATAGAATTTGAAATATAGTATTTCAAAGAAGAATTGAAATATGAAATTTGTATAGAGATTTGAAATGGAATTCAAATATGAAATTTGAATAGAGATTTGAAATAGAAATTCGAGTATTGAATTTGAACATGGAATTGAATACAGAAATTCAAGTAGAAATTTGAATATGAGATTTCAAAATAGAATTTGAAATAAACTTTGAAATAGGATTTTCAAGGTAAAATTGGAAATAGAATTTCAAATAGGATTTCAAAATAGAAAATCCAAATGGTTTTGAAATGGAATTGGAATTCAAGGGAATTCAAATGGATTTGAGTGAAGAAATTCAAATGGTGTTAAAAATGAGTTTGAATATTAGAATTCAAATGGGGCTGGAAATAAATTTGAATATTTGAATTCAAATGGAAAAAGAAATTTGAATATAAGAAATTCAAATTGAATTCAAATAGGATTTGATCTATGGAATTTGAATATGAAATTCAATGGGTTTTAAACTATGGAATTTTGAATATAGAATTTAAAAAGGGAGTTTGAATATTTGAACTTCAATAGAATTCAAATATAGAAATGGGAATATAAAAGTTCAAATGGAATTTAAATTTGAATAAGAAAATTCAAATGAATTCAAGTATTGAATTTGAATTGAAATAGAAATTCAAGTATTGAATTTGAATATCCAATAGAAAAGGAATTGGGATTTGAAATATAGAATTCAAAAGTGAGATTGGGATTTGAATCAAGGAATTCAAATGGAGTTAAAATGGAATTGAATTCGTTTTAAGAAGTTAAAAAGTTTATATATATAAATATAATTAAAACGAACTCGCCGCAGCGCTGCAGTTCGTAAATTGGCGATTCAAACTTCAATTGAGTATACAGAGCGCAATTGAAGTCGGAATTCTTCGAAACAAGAAACGTCAGGACCGGTTTGATAATAGTTTTCTAATGAAAGAGAAAAATATGAATTTCGTCGTATAGATTTTGAGTTATGTCAAAATCAAATTTTCAGAAAAGCAGCGCCATAATCGTTTTAAAACCATAATGGTTTATTTAATATTATAAAAGGATTTTAAGCAGGTAAAAATCCGAAGTTCTATTTAGAAAATTTCAGGGTGAGTTGCAAAATATATGCGAATTCAAGTTGTGTAAATGAATATGATTTTTGAAACAGAAACCAGATTTTGATTATTGAATAGAATTAACTAAATTGAATAGAAATTAGTTAATGAGATTTCGAATGGATATTGGGGTTTGAATAAGTAAATTCGATTTGAAAATTTATATTCGAAATCAAAAAGGAAACTAGAATTGGAATTGAAATTCAAATTGGTTGCGAGCAAGTTAAACATTTTATTTGAACATGTTGTGTTCAAACAAAGGAGTAAAATAGGCAAAATGGCCGATTTAAAGAATAAATGGGCGAAACTGAATTCAAACGATTCAAAATTGAATTCAAACGAATGGATTGAGTTGAATTGAATTGGAAACAGGTGAACAGGTGTTAAACAGATATGGGATGGAATATATGAAGATTTAAATTTATGTGCTCGACAAAAAGGTACATGTTTAATTCATATATGAGATTTATGCGCCGTATCGGCAAGCCACTTGGCTTTTCCTTTTTCTTTTTGATTGAGGAAGATACCGGGAAGCTATTTGAAATTTCCCGATGCTCCCGATACAGGGGAGGTTATGGCGAAATTTTCCGGGAATTTAAGGAGATAGAATATTTTTAAGGAATTTGAAAATTTGAAATCTATATATCGATATATATAGAATTCGATAAGAAAACGAAATCAAAAATAGCGAAAAGGGCCAAGATGATTATTGAAATATTTGGTTAACAAATATTGATAAGGAAATGGAAAAGAGATTTAATTAATGAAATATTAATTAAAGAGCCCAGTGATTTGTTTGATATGTTTGGATGAACACTTGTTTTTATTCGATAGTTAAATCACAGACTATCGAAGTTTTGACCATCGTTGTCAATATGGAGAGACCGGTTGGATTATTATCCGAAGAACCACTCCGTATCGGCATAAGCGTTGCGAACCAAGTATGCTGAATATATTGAAGACGGAGTGAAGTGCAAGGGCTTTTCTATTTATAGAAATGGTGCCTTCGGTTTCGTTCAATCCCAGAACGAACGTATATGGACGAATGTCTGACAGAGTATTTCCAATGATCAAATGTGTTGGTCTGTATGAATATATATGGTTGCAACGGATTTATCCCTTAGCATAATATCCAGAATATTTGTGCAAACTCAACTAGTGATTAACGGATCTGACAATGTGGCATTCAAAGTGATTGTGCTATCAATGAATGGTAAGTATGCGTAGCCTCAGGCCTCAACAACCGGGAAAGGACAAAAATCGGGCAGGCAGCATGGCTATGTGGGTCGCACCCATTAGGGTGTATAATCACCTATCTAGAGAAATTCCTTTGTTTCTTAATCTATCGATTCTGCCCATTCGGGAAACGGTGGTTTGAGTCCAACCGTTGGTGATATACATTCGATACACTCAAGCGAAATGAGTGGTCGGTCATGTGTGGGCCGGGTTGCAAGATGTTCTTGTTGAACCCAGGTGTATTCGCCTCTAGAGATGCACTATCGGCAGGTGGTCCCATACCTTGTCATGTTGGAAATCCAATCTCCAATAAGTGCCATGCGGTTTTTGATTTTATACTATATATGTAGAGCGTGAGATGCAAGCGTTCTGCTATTTGGTTATTTATTTGATGTAGACATTATTATAATATCACTGGATTTGATATCAAAGTGTTTTGGGTTATAGTAAGGTAAAAACCGTCCATGATTATGTATGGGCTGGTCTTACTATTATCTTTTCTTTTGAAAGGATTTTTAAAGTTAAACAAGTGGTTGGAGTTTACTCACACCAGTCCCATGACTGACCCAGAGTTTATTTTGTTTTGTTTTCCCTAAACTCTTGGGTGCCCAAATTTGTACGGGCAGTCAAGTGTTTCAGGCTTTTACAGATACACTTGGAGGAGCTTGAAGCAGGAGGCTTCAACGTTAGTTATTTAGAGTTACTTCCGCTGGATCAAATGTTATGTGTACTCTGATGATGGTATGTATGTATGTACAAAACAGATTTGTATTTCGAAGCTTATGTTATATAATATATTTTATTCGTTCCGCTGTGAGTTTGTGATCTTCGTTTTTCTTCTATTCTAATATTTCTTTCTTTCTATTTCTCATCCTCTAACTTCTTTCTAATAATGAGTCGTATTTCTGTGTTATTTGGGTTGGACGTGTGGTGTATTTAGTCAACTCAGGTAGCACGGATTTGCGGGTCGTTACAGTTGGTATCAGAGCTTAGGTTGAGCGAATACCTAGGCTTGTGTGGCATGTGCTCATTAGAGATAGGGTCAGTAGTACCCTAGAATGAGTTGAGTGTATATATATACGAGAGAGCGTATTTGTTGGTTGATATAAAAAAATTGTTTTATATTGTGTTGGCTAGTCTGTTGGGTAATTTATGAATTCTGGTCGAATCGTGGGACGCCACGACGTCGATAGGAGTTTCTAAATACTTGAACAGAAGATTGAACACAATATAGTTTTAAAGAGGGTAAATGAAATAATTTTACCCAAAATTTCTATTTTGATATAGAAAGAATAATTTTCTAGAATTATTATTATATGGATGTGTTGAATGTTGATTTTATAATCAAATGAGATTATAAAATTTGAATGGTTATTTATAACCAAATAGGATTTGTATAGAAATTAAATATACAAATGAGATGAATTAGAATTTAATTCAAACCAGAATTAAGAATTCAAAATCCTGGGAAGTTGAAAAATTATTTTTCAAAGTATATTAAAATAATATAGATTTGTTTTAAAGGATTTGAAAGAAAATCATGGATTTTGAAATAATAAAGCACTGAACTCACTTCAGTGGCTGGGAAATTATTCTGATGATGATTGCAACATCATCAGTGTTCATTTCCGAGTTTCTAAGTGATGAATTGCTACCTTAGAAAATTTTTGATGGAAATTTGTTTGGAAGAAAACAAATAGTTTGGAAATATTCAAATGTTTTGAATTTGAATTAGTTATAAAATATGTGATTTCAAAAAGGATTTGAAAAGAAAACCCAGGGATTTGAATTCTGGAATTGAAATTTAACTTGAACAAGTTAAATGGGTCGAAGTGAATGAATTGATTAGAATCAATTTGAATAGGTTTATTGAAATATAGATTGGATATAAATGGATTGATCGTAGACCATTCGAATCAAATGTGTGAAAACCAAAAGTTTTGGGTGAAATTAAATATGTTGAAATATAAGGAGGTGAGTTTCAACATAAAGGAGTTTGAAAGGTAATAGGTTTGTACCATTTTCCTACTTTAGTAATTTCGAGGACGAAATTATTTTAAGGGGGGAAGAATGTAACGACCCAGATTTTTGAACAGTTTATTTTAAATATTTAGTATGGTTTTTAAATATTGAATTTAAAATATAAATGGTATTTTATTGGGTTATCGATTAAATAATCGAAATACGATTTATTTTGATAATTTTCGAAATACGAGAAGTTTGAGATAATTCAATTTCTAAGGTAGAACTGAATCGAAACAGTTCAGATGAACAATATATATCCTATATGAACGATGATAATAGAAATTCATTGTTGAAGAGATTATTTTGTTTGAAATTTAAAATGATTTAATATGGCTATTTTAAATATACGTTCAAATTAAAATCTCAGAACCAGATTCATTAAGTTCAGAATGATGATATAACTGGCATACATTGGTCCTTACTATTGGATAGCGGTTCGGGATTTGCTAATTAGGAACCACGAGATATTTTGAAATATTTTATATAATTAAATCAGACAAACTCACTTTCAGCCGACCTACAATAAATCGAGCCACCCTAAACAAATAAAATCACGCAACAGTTCTTTCTCGAGCAGAAAACTTTGTCTCCTACCTTCACTATTAAGGGAAACATCGATTTAATGCCTGTGTACAATTTGTTTCCCTTATCACGTATATATACACATCGCAATAACCCGCTCCTCTTCTATTTTCCGTCCTTCTGTTGAAATCAAAGCACCCGAAGTGTCCCTTTCCTCGCTTTAAATCAAAGCACCCTTCTGTTGAAATCGCAAGCCCCAGAATCAAATCCGTTTAACTCGTATGGCCTTCTACTCCATGCACAAATCGTTCGAGCTAGGTGCTATTTCCGTTTAAGGATTTGGAGTGACCTAGTGCTGGAGCTAATCGACGGCTTAGGGTGCGAGTTCGAACTGTTCTGGGAAGAGTGCGATAGTGATGGAAATAGGGGATTCGGCTCTGTTGTTCAAGGAGAGGGAGGTTGCGATGTCTTCAAACGGGTCTGTGCTTTTGGGGATTTTGGAAATGGCGATGTCTGTATGGGTGTAGCCGGTCATTGTTGTTGGATGTGGGTGCGATGATGAGGTCCAAGGGGACTGTGTGATTGAGGAAGTCGACATCTGAGAGCTGATGTGGTTAACTATGTTGGAATGGTGATTGACAGTGAGGTATTCGATGAAATGCTGCAGTGGGTTGGTGCAGTTTTTAAGGGATGATCACAGTTTCGAGATGGAGCTGTTTTGGGTTCGATTTCAGTGGGGTTGGATCATTGCAGTCAACGATTGCTAGGGTGTTCAGTTGGTCGAGGCGATAAGGTAATCGTTTTAACGAATTTAATTTACATAGTATAATTGATTTATTTACTATAGTATTTAATTTAAATAAATAAATGATTTATCGATGGATAAAATTTAAATAAATCATAGGTGCGAACTGGATTCGGTTGAGACAATTCGAGTAGGTTCATAAATACGACAACATGGAAATAAATGGGATAATCAGAAAAGGAAAATCTGGTGAGTAAATCTCACTCACCTTTAGAATTATTTTTATTTCATCAAAAATAATTGTTTGTTGCTTGTGTGAATATTTTCTGGTTGTTTTATATATATTAGTTATTTAGGCTATATATATATATATATTGGGTTGATTGATTGGTTGGATTCCCGCAGTCTCATTAGCGGATGCCCGCAGTTTCATAGCGGATGATTACCCTATACGCCCCACGCTATGATTAGTGGATGACCTTCTATACCGCGATATTCTGCCACGAAGCAGAATGGGTATTATTTATGTACTAACATCTGTGGATGCAGGAAAACAGGTTGGAGGAATCCAACTGGATTCCTCAAAAATATATTATCTGTTTGTTTATTTGTTTGCATATATATTGTTATATATGATGTGTTAGAAAAATAAACAATTGGTTGCTTTGTGTGTTTTATCACTGGGCTTAAGTAACGATATTTAAAAATAGCGTGAAAGGATATTTGAGATTTAAAAAGGAAAATTCTATTTTTAAATAGAATTTGAATTTTTAAATGGGAATAAAAATATAAACTTGTTTTTGAAAAATAAAACAAGTAGTTTCTTTATAAGCGAAATTTATAAACAGTTCTTTTATAACGAAGTTATAAATGAAGTGAAAGAATTATCATTTGAAAATTCAGAAATAGAAATACAAGCGTGAAATTGGGATTTGAAATGAAATTTCAAAATAGGATGTGAAAAGAAATTTTTGAATATATAACTCAAATGAAATTTGAGTATAACATTTGAATTTTAAAGGGAGTTTAAATATTTGAATTTTTAAAAGAGATTGAAGATTAGAAATTCAAATAGAAGTTCAAATAGGATTTGAATAGACGAAATTAGAATTAAAATAAAATTTGAATTCAAAGGAATTCGAATAAAGAAATTCAAATAGAGATTTGAATGTGGAATTTCAAAATAGAATTTGAAATATAGAATTTCAAAGAAGAATTGAATAGAATTTGAAATATAGTATTTCAAAGAAGAATTGAAATATGAAATTTGTATAGAGATTTGAAATGGAATTCAAATATGAAATTTGAATAGAGATTTGAAATAGAAATTCGAGTATTGAATTTGAACATGGAATTGAATACAGAAATTCAAGTAGAAATTTGAATATGAGATTTCAAAATAGAATTTGAAATAAACTTTGAAATAGGATTTTCAAGGTAAAATTGGAAATAGAATTTCAAATAGGATTTCAAAATAGAAAATCCAAATGGTTTTGAAATGGAATTGGAATTCAAGGGAATTCAAATGGATTTGAGTGAAGAAATTCAAATGGTGTTAAAAATGAGTTTGAATATTAGAATTCAAATGGGGCTGGAAATAAATTTGAATATTTGAATTCAAATGGAAAAAGAAATTTGAATATAAGAAATTCAAATTGAATTCAAATAGGATTTGATCTATGGAATTTGAATATGAAATTCAATGGGTTTTAAACTATGGAATTTTGAATATAGAATTTAAAAAGGGAGTTTGAATATTTGAACTTCAATAGAATTCAAATATAGAAATGGGAATATAAAAGTTCAAATGGAATTTAAATTTGAATAAGAAAATTCAAATGAATTCAAGTATTGAATTTGAATTGAAATAGAAATTCAAGTATTGAATTTGAATATCCAATAGAAAAGGAATTGGGATTTGAAATATAGAATTCAAAAGTGAGATTGGGATTTGAATCAAGGAATTCAAATGGAGTTAAAATGGAATTGAATTCGTTTTAAGAAGTTAAAAAGTTTATATATATAAATATAATTAAAACGAACTCGCCGCAGCGCTGCAGTTCGTAAATTGGCGATTCAAACTTCAATTGAGTATACAGAGCGCAATTGAAGTCGGAATTCTTCGAAACAAGAAACGTCAGGACCGGTTTGATAATAGTTTTCTAATGAAAGAGAAAAATATGAATTTCGTCGTATAGATTTTGAGTTATGTCAAAATCAAATTTTCAGAAAAGCAGCGCCATAATCGTTTTAAAACCATAATGGTTTATTTAATATTATAAAAGGATTTTAAGCAGGTAAAAATCCGAAGTTCTATTTAGAAAATTTCAGGGTGAGTTGCAAAATATATGCGAATTCAAGTTGTGTAAATGAATATGATTTTTGAAACAGAAACCAGATTTTGATTATTGAATAGAATTAACTAAATTGAATAGAAATTAGTTAATGAGATTTCGAATGGATATTGGGGTTTGAATAAGTAAATTCGATTTGAAAATTTATATTCGAAATCAAAAAGGAAACTAGAATTGGAATTGAAATTCAAATTGGTTGCGAGCAAGTTAAACATTTTATTTGAACATGTTGTGTTCAAACAAAGGAGTAAAATAGGCAAAATGGCCGATTTAAAGAATAAATGGGCGAAACTGAATTCAAACGATTCAAAATTGAATTCAAACGAATGGATTGAGTTGAATTGAATTGGAAACAGGTGAACAGGTGTTAAACAGATATGGGATGGAATATATGAAGATTTAAATTTATGTGCTCGACAAAAAGGTACATGTTTAATTCATATATGAGATTTATGCGCCGTATCGGCAAGCCACTTGGCTTTTCCTTTTTCTTTTTGATTGAGGAAGATACCGGGAAGCTATTTGAAATTTCCCGATGCTCCCGATACAGGGGAGGTTATGGCGAAATTTTCCGGGAATTTAAGGAGATAGAATATTTTTAAGGAATTTGAAAATTTGAAATCTATATATCGATATATATAGAATTCGATAAGAAAACGAAATCAAAAATAGCGAAAAGGGCCAAGATGATTATTGAAATATTTGGTTAACAAATATTGATAAGGAAATGGAAAAGAGATTTAATTAATGAAATATTAATTAAAGAGCCCAGTGATTTGTTTGATATGTTTGGATGAACACTTGTTTTTATTCGATAGTTAAATCACAGACTATCGAAGTTTTGACCATCGTTGTCAATATGGAGAGACCGGTTGGATTATTATCCGAAGAACCACTCCGTATCGGCATAAGCGTTGCGAACCAAGTATGCTGAATATATTGAAGACGGAGTGAAGTGCAAGGGCTTTTCTATTTATAGAAATGGTGCCTTCGGTTTCGTTCAATCCCAGAACGAACGTATATGGACGAATGTCTGACAGAGTATTTCCAATGATCAAATGTGTTGGTCTGTATGAATATATATGGTTGCAACGGATTTATCCCTTAGCATAATATCCAGAATATTTGTGCAAACTCAACTAGTGATTAACGGATCTGACAATGTGGCATTCAAAGTGATTGTGCTATCAATGAATGGTAAGTATGCGTAGCCTCAGGCCTCAACAACCGGGAAAGGACAAAAATCGGGCAGGCAGCATGGCTATGTGGGTCGCACCCATTAGGGTGTATAATCACCTATCTAGAGAAATTCCTTTGTTTCTTAATCTATCGATTCTGCCCATTCGGGAAACGGTGGTTTGAGTCCAACCGTTGGTGATATACATTCGATACACTCAAGCGAAATGAGTGGTCGGTCATGTGTGGGCCGGGTTGCAAGATGTTCTTGTTGAACCCAGGTGTATTCGCCTCTAGAGATGCACTATCGGCAGGTGGTCCCATACCTTGTCATGTTGGAAATCCAATCTCCAATAAGTGCCATGCGGTTTTTGATTTTATACTATATATGTAGAGCGTGAGATGCAAGCGTTCTGCTATTTGGTTATTTATTTGATGTAGACATTATTATAATATCACTGGATTTGATATCAAAGTGTTTTGGGTTATAGTAAGGTAAAAACCGTCCATGATTATGTGTGGGCTGGTCTTACTATTATCTTTTCTTTTGAAAGGATTTTTAAAGTTAAACAAGTGGTTGGAGTTTACTCACACCAGTCCCATGACTGACCCAGAGTTTATTTTGTTTTGTTTTCCCTAAACTCTTGGGTGCCCAAATTTGTACGGGCAGTCAAGTGTTTCAGGCTTTTACAGATACACTTGGAGGAGCTTGAAGCAGGAGGCTTCAACGTTAGTTATTTAGAGTTACTTCCGCTGGATCAAATGTTATGTGTACTCTGATGATGGTATGTATGTATGTACAAAACAGATTTGTATTTCGAAGCTTATGTTATATAATATATTTTATTCGTTCCGCTGTGAGTTTGTGATCTTCGTTTTTCTTCTATTCTAATATTTCTTTCTTTCTATTTCTCATCCTCTAACTTCTTTCTAATAATGAGTCGTATTTCTGTGTTATTTGGGTTGGACGTGTGGTGTATTTAGTCAACTCAGGTAGCACGGATTTGCGGGTCGTTACAGTTGGTATCAGAGCTTAGGTTGAGCGAATACCTAGGCTTGTGTGGCATGTGCTCATTAGAGATAGGGTCAGTAGTACCCTAGAATGAGTTGAGTGTATATATATACGAGAGAGCGTATTTGTTGGTTGATATAAAAAAATTGTTTTATATTGTGTTGGCTAGTCTGTTGGGTAATTTATGAATTCTGGTCGAATCGTGGGATGCCACGACGTCGATAGGAGTTTCTAAATACTTGAACAGAAGATTGAACACAATATAGTTTTAAAGAGGGTAAATGAAATAATTTTACCCAAAATTTCTATTTTGATATAGAAAGAATAATTTTCTAGAATTATTATTATATGGATGTGTTGAATGTTGATTTTATAATCAAATGAGATTATAAAATTTGAATGGTTATTTATAACCAAATAGGATTTGTATAGAAATTAAATATACAAATGAGATGAATTAGAATTTAATTCAAACCAGAATTAAGAATTCAAAATCCTGGGAAGTTGAAAAATTATTTTTCAAAGTATATTAAAATAATATAGATTTGTTTTAAAGGATTTGAAAGAAAATCATGGATTTTGAAATAATAAAGCACTGAACTCACTTCAGTGGCTGGGAAATTATTCTGATGATGATTGCAACATCATCAGTGTTCATTTCCGAGTTTCTAAGTGATGAATTGCTACCTTAGAAAATTTTTGATGGAAATTTGTTTGGAAGAAAACAAATAGTTTGGAAATATTCAAATGTTTTGAATTTGAATTAGTTATAAAATATGTGATTTCAAAAAGGATTTGAAAAGAAAACCCAGGGATTTGAATTCTGGAATTGAAATTTAACTTGAACAAGTTAAATGGGTCGAAGTGAATGAATTGATTAGAATCAATTTGAATAGGTTTATTGAAATATAGATTGGATATAAATGGATTGATCGTAGACCATTCGAATCAAATGTGTGAAAACCAAAAGTTTTGGGTGAAATTAAATATGTTGAAATATAAGGAGGTGAGTTTCAACATAAAGGAGTTTGAAAGGTAATAGGTTTGTACCATTTTCCTACTTTAGTAATTTCGAGGACGAAATTATTTTAAGGGGGGAAGAATGTAACGACCCAGATTTTTGAACAGTTTATTTTAAATATTTAGTATGGTTTTTAAATATTGAATTTAAAATATAAATGGTATTTTATTGGGTTATCGATTAAATAATCGAAATACGATTTATTTTGATAATTTTCGAAATACGAGAAGTTTGAGATAATTCAATTTCTAAGGTAGAACTGAATCGAAACAGTTCAGATGAACAATATATATCCTATATGAACGATGATAATAGAAATTCATTGTTGAAGAGATTATTTTGTTTGAAATTTAAAATGATTTAATATGGCTATTTTAAATATACGTTCAAATTAAAATCTCAGAACCAGATTCATTAAGTTCAGAATGATGATATAACTGGCATACATTGGTCCTTACTATTGGATAGCGGTTCGGGATTTGCTAATTAGGAACCACGAGATATTTTGAAATATTTTATATAATTAAATCAGACAAACTCACTTTCAGCCGACCTACAATAAATCGAGCCACCCTAAACAAATAAAATCACGCAACAGTTCTTTCTCGAGCAGAAAACTTTGTCTCCTACCTTCACTATTAAGGGAAACATCGATTTAATGCCTGTGTACAATTTGTTTCCCTTATCACGTATATATACACATCGCAATAACCCGCTCCTCTTCTATTTTCCGTCCTTCTGTTGAAATCAAAGCACCCGAAGTGTCCCTTTCCTCGCTTTAAATCAAAGCACCCTTCTGTTGAAATCGCAAGCCCCAGAATCAAATCCGTTTAACTCGTATGGCCTTCTACTCCATGCACAAATCGTTCGAGCTAGGTGCTATTTCCGTTTAAGGATTTGGAGTGACCTAGTGCTGGAGCTAATCGACGGCTTAGGGTGCGAGTTCGAACTGTTCTGGGAAGAGTGCGATAGTGATGGAAATAGGGGATTCGGCTCTGTTGTTCAAGGAGAGGGAGGTTGCGATGTCTTCAAACGGGTCTGTGCTTTTGGGGATTTTGGAAATGGCGATGTCTGTATGGGTGTAGCCGGTCATTGTTGTTGGATGTGGGTGCGATGATGAGGTCCAAGGGGACTGTGTGATTGAGGAAGTCGACATCTGAGAGCTGATGTGGTTAACTATGTTGGAATGGTGATTGACAGTGAGGTATTCGATGAAATGCTGCAGTGGGTTGGTGCAGTTTTTAAGGGATGATCACAGTTTCGAGATGGAGCTGTTTTGGGTTCGATTTCAGTGGGGTTGGATCATTGCAGTCAACGATTGCTAGGGTGTTCAGTTGGTCGAGGCGATAAGGTAATCGTTTTAACGAATTTAATTTACATAGTATAATTGATTTATTTACTATAGTATTTAATTTAAATAAATAAATGATTTATCGATGGATAAAATTTAAATAAATCATAGGTGCGAACTGGATTCGGTTGAGACAATTCGAGTAGGTTCATAAATACGACAACATGGAAATAAATGGGATAATCAGAAAAGGAAAATCTGGTGAGTAAATCTCACTCACCTTTAGAATTATTTTTATTTCATCAAAAATAATTGTTTGTTGCTTGTGTGAATATTTTCTGGTTGTTTTATATATATTAGTTATTTAGGCTATATATATATATATATTGGGTTGATTGATTGGTTGGATTCCCGCAGTCTCATTAGCGGATGCCCGCAGTTTCATAGCGGATGATTACCCTATACGCCCCACGCTATGATTAGTGGATGACCTTCTATACCGCGATATTCTGCCACGAAGCAGAATGGGTATTATTTATGTACTAACATCTGTGGATGCAGGAAAACAGGTTGGAGGAATCCAACTGGATTCCTCAAAAATATATTATCTGTTTGTTTATTTGTTTGCATATATATTGTTATATATGATGTGTTAGAAAAATAAACAATTGGTTGCTTTGTGTGTTTTATCACTGGGCTTAAGTAACGATATTTAAAAATAGCGTGAAAGGATATTTGAGATTTAAAAAGGAAAATTCTATTTTTAAATAGAATTTGAATTTTTAAATGGGAATAAAAATATAAACTTGTTTTTGAAAAATAAAACAAGTAGTTTCTTTATAAGCGAAATTTATAAACAGTTCTTTTATAACGAAGTTATAAATGAAGTGAAAGAATTATCATTTGAAAATTCAGAAATAGAAATACAAGCGTGAAATTGGGATTTGAAATGAAATTTCAAAATAGGATGTGAAAAGAAATTTTTGAATATATAACTCAAATGAAATTTGAGTATAACATTTGAATTTTAAAGGGAGTTTAAATATTTGAATTTTTAAAAGAGATTGAAGATTAGAAATTCAAATAGAAGTTCAAATAGGATTTGAATAGACGAAATTAGAATTAAAATAAAATTTGAATTCAAAGGAATTCGAATAAAGAAATTCAAATAGAGATTTGAATGTGGAATTTCAAAATAGAATTTGAAATATAGAATTTCAAAGAAGAATTGAATAGAATTTGAAATATAGTATTTCAAAGAAGAATTGAAATATGAAATTTGTATAGAGATTTGAAATGGAATTCAAATATGAAATTTGAATAGAGATTTGAAATAGAAATTCGAGTATTGAATTTGAACATGGAATTGAATACAGAAATTCAAGTAGAAATTTGAATATGAGATTTCAAAATAGAATTTGAAATAAACTTTGAAATAGGATTTTCAAGGTAAAATTGGAAATAGAATTTCAAATAGGATTTCAAAATAGAAAATCCAAATGGTTTTGAAATGGAATTGGAATTCAAGGGAATTCAAATGGATTTGAGTGAAGAAATTCAAATGGTGTTAAAAATGAGTTTGAATATTAGAATTCAAATGGGGCTGGAAATAAATTTGAATATTTGAATTCAAATGGAAAAAGAAATTTGAATATAAGAAATTCAAATTGAATTCAAATAGGATTTGATCTATGGAATTTGAATATGAAATTCAATGGGTTTTAAACTATGGAATTTTGAATATAGAATTTAAAAAGGGAGTTTGAATATTTGAACTTCAATAGAATTCAAATATAGAAATGGGAATATAAAAGTTCAAATGGAATTTAAATTTGAATAAGAAAATTCAAATGAATTCAAGTATTGAATTTGAATTGAAATAGAAATTCAAGTATTGAATTTGAATATCCAATAGAAAAGGAATTGGGATTTGAAATATAGAATTCAAAAGTGAGATTGGGATTTGAATCAAGGAATTCAAATGGAGTTAAAATGGAATTGAATTCGTTTTAAGAAGTTAAAAAGTTTATATATATAAATATAATTAAAACGAACTCGCCGCAGCGCTGCAGTTCGTAAATTGGCGATTCAAACTTCAATTGAGTATACAGAGCGCAATTGAAGTCGGAATTCTTCGAAACAAGAAACGTCAGGACCGGTTTGATAATAGTTTACTAATGAAAGAGAAAAATATGAATTTCGTCGTATAGATTTTGAGTTATGTCAAAATCAAATTTTCAGAAAAGCAGCGCCATAATCGTTTTAAACCATAATGGTTTATTTAATATTATAAAAGGATTTTAAGCAGGTAAAAATCCGAAGTTCTATTTAGAAAATTTCAGGGTGAGTTGCAAAATATATGCGAATTCAAGTTGTGTAAATGAATATGATTTTTGAAACAGAAACCAGATTTTGATTATTGAATAGAATTAACTAAATTGAATAGAAATTAGTTAATGAGATTTCGAATGGATATTGGGGTTTGAATAAGTAAATTCGATTTGAAAATTTATATTCGAAATCAAAAAGGAAACTAGAATTGGAATTGAAATTCAAATTGGTTGCGAGCAAGTTAAACATTTTATTTGAACATGTTGTGTTCAAACAAAGGAGTAAAATAGGCAAAATGGCCGATTTAAAGAATAAATGGGCGAAACTGAATTCAAACGATTCAAAATTGAATTCAAACGAATGGATTGAGTTGAATTGAATTGGAAACAGGTGAACAGGTGTTAAACAGATATGGGATGGAATATATGAAGATTTAAATTTATGTGCTCGACAAAAAGGTACATGTTTAATTCATATATGAGATTTATGCGCCGTATCGGCAAGCCACTTGGCTTTTCCTTTTTCTTTTTGATTGAGGAAGATACCGGGAAGCTATTTGAAATTTCCCGATGCTCCCGATACAGGGGAGGTTATGGCGAAATTTTCCGGGAATTTAAGGAGATAGAATATTTTTAAGGAATTTGAAAATTTGAAATCTATATATCGATATATATAGAATTCGATAAGAAAACGAAATCAAAAATAGCGAAAAGGGCCAAGATGATTATTGAAATATTTGGTTAACAAATATTGATAAGGAAATGGAAAAGAGATTTAATTAATGAAATATTAATTAAAGAGCCCAGTGATTTGTTTGATATGTTTGGATGAACACTTGTTTTTATTCGATAGTTAAATCACAGACTATCGAAGTTTTGACCATCGTTGTCAATATGGAGAGACCGGTTGGATTATTATCCGAAGAACCACTCCGTATCGGCATAAGCGTTGCGAACCAAGTATGCTGAATATATTGAAGACGGAGTGAAGTGCAAGGGCTTTTCTATTTATAGAAATGGTGCCTTCGGTTTCGTTCAATCCCAGAACGAACGTATATGGACGAATGTCTGACAGAGTATTTCCAATGATCAAATGTGTTGGTCTGTATGAATATATATGGTTGCAACGGATTTATCCCTTAGCATAATATCCAGAATATTTGTGCAAACTCAACTTGTGATTAACGGATCTGACAATGTGGCATTCAAAGTGATTGTGCTATCAATGAATGGTAAGTATGCGTAGCCTCAGGCCTCAACAACCGGGAAAGGACAAAAATCGGGCAGGCAGCATGGCTATGTGGGTCGCACCCATTAGGGTGTATAATCACCTATCTAGAGAAATTCCTTTGTTTCTTAATCTATCGATTCTGCCCATTCGGGAAACGGTGGTTTGAGTCCAACCGTTGGTGATATACATTCGATACACTCAAGCGAAATGAGTGGTCGGTCATGTGTGGGCCGGGTTGCAAGATGTTCTTGTTGAACCCAGGTGTATTCGCCTCTAGAGATGCACTATCGGCAGGTGGTCCCATACCTTGTCATGTTGGAAATCCAATCTCCAATAAGTGCCATGCGGTTTTTGATTTTATACTATATATGTAGAGCGTGAGATGCAAGCGTTCTGCTATTTGGTTATTTATTTGATGTAGACATTATTATAATATCACTGGATTTGATATCAAAGTGTTTTGGGTTATAGTAAGGTAAAAACCGTCCATGATTATGTGTGGGCTGGTCTTACTATTATCTTTTCTTTTGAAAGGATTTTTAAAGTTAAACAAGTGGTTGGAGTTTACTCACACCAGTCCCATGACTGACCCAGAGTTTATTTTGTTTTGTTTTCCCTAAACTCTTGGGTGCCCAAATTTGTACGGGCAGTCAAGTGTTTCAGGCTTTTACAGATACACTTGGAGGAGCTTGAAGCAGGAGGCTTCAACGTTAGTTATTTAGAGTTACTTCCGCTGGATCAAATGTTATGTGTACTCTGATGATGGTATGTATGTATGTACAAAACAGATTTGTATTTCGAAGCTTATGTTATATAATATATTTTATTCGTTCCGCTGTGAGTTTGTGATCTTCGTTTTTCTTCTATTCTAATATTTCTTTCTTTCTATTTCTCATCCTCTAACTTCTTTCTAATAATGAGTCGTATTTCTGTGTTATTTGGGTTGGACGTGTGGTGTATTTAGTCAACTCAGGTAGCACGGATTTGCGGGTCGTTACATAATGGTTTCATTTTTCTAAAATGCATTGCGTTGTTTAGCTATTTACTTTGTTTAAATTATGCACTGGCAATCCAATGGAGTAAACCCGTTCCGTGTTAGCGGCATGGTCCTGTGATTAGCCTTATTACTAGTTAAGTTAGGAAAGATTTCTCATACCAGTCCCATGACTGACCCGTAGTTTGTTTCACTTTGCAAACTCGGGTGCCCTCTTTTCCACACGGGCAGTCGAGTAGCTTATTTTGTTGATATATTGAGCTGGATTCTGGATTGAAGCTTAAAGCTGTGTCCAAAGTATTGATAGTCTTCTGCTACATTAGTTTATTTGTTTCGCTGAAATGTATTAAATTTATTGTAAAATTATCTTTCACTGTTGTATTATTATATCGATGTACTCTGATATTCTGTACTCTGATGTAACATTATTATGATGTAATAAAAGTCTGTTGTTATTTTTTCTGATGTGTTGTATTCCCAGAGTTAGCGTATTCGAGTTTTGAACGGTCTTGGTCGATTTAGATATCGATTAGGTCCGAGAAAAATCCGAGCCATTACAGTTGGTATCAGAGCTCTGGTTAGCTCAAATCTTTGGGGTACAACTCGTTAGAACTGAACAAAAGACTCATCATAGATTGGGTTAGTAATATCCAATAAGAACACTCATTAGAGATAGGATCAGTAGTATCCTAGAATGAGAAAACTCATTAGAGATGGGGTTAGAAATGCCCTAAAATGAGTTCAGAGTGACAAGTTTATAATTAACGTATTCGTTATTTTATATACAATCCGATCTTAGAAAATATGATTTTTTTTTTATATATAAAAGTAATATATATTTGAAAAGTTAATCAACTAATAAAATTATTGTAACCATTAAAAAATTAAAAGAATGAAAAACTAAATTGGTTAATTAACAAATTTCAGCTCCATTCCTTTTCGAGGACAAAAAGATTTTTAAGTGGGGGAGATTGTAATAACCCGCAATTTCTGAACCAATTTAAAATTTTTATTTTAGAAATTTTAATGGATCTTTAATATTTAAAATTATTTATTTTAAATAATAACGACTGAAAATTCATTTTAATCGAAGTTAAAATGAATAAATTTTATTTAATTATAAAAGGAGTTTGAAATGGCGCGGTAGTTCGAAAATTCGATTTCTAATTTCAAACGAATATGCAGAATTCAATATAAATCAGAATTGGATGAAACAAGAAATATTTGAATCTGTTTAATGATATCTTTTTAATGAATATTAGAAACTGAGATTTCACCTTGAAAACAAAAAGTTATGTCCCTTTTAAAATTTAGAGAAGTTACTGTAGAATTTATATATATTTTAATTAAATATAAAACCCTTAAAAATAGCCATTTTACAAACGACCTACATTTCGACGAAACTACTTTTGTTGGAACCGGAATATCAAATTATTGCTAGGATAAAATTTTCATAATTTTTAGAATTAATATACTAGCGTGGCAAAAGAAAACGTGTTTTGTCAGTTTCAGTCAAATCAGATCGACCAAAAATTAACCATTTTTCAAACGGTCTCGGAATTCGACGAAATTTGTTTTGTTAGGACCGTATCGTCAAAACATAACTAGAAATAATTTTTCTGTAATTCTTAGAGTCAATATGTGGCCCGGGTAAATTAAAATGTACGATCAGATTAAATAAATAAATGATTTATATATTAAATTAAAGAAAACAAGCTGGAGATGATTGACTGCGCTGATGGGACCTAGCCCATTGCGTCTGGAACATGGGTATTTGCCTAGGGGCAACTCGTTGGGCTTAATTTGGAGTCAGTGTCAATTAGCGGGCCTTAGCTAAAAAATTAGAGAATTAAATGAATAAAATAAAATATAAATATCCTTATTTCCAAAACCTAGTCCTAATACATTCCCAGCCGCCACTCCTTAAATTCGATGGCCATAAATTTCGAAGCTTCCCTCTCCAATTTCTCTTTATCCACTCAATCGATTTCAAATCTTCCAAAGCAAAATCAGAGAGCTCTTCATGCTCTTACAGTTCAACGGCTAAGATCGAGATTGGTGTACATGGGTGGTCGTGGCAGCGCTCCAAAGTCGTGGTGTCTTGAGGCGTTTAGCGGGCCCGTGAAGCGTGCGAGTTGGCCATAGAAGAGGGCGTCGGGGGAGCTTGAGAAGGCTGACAACGTGGGAGCTTCAGATCGGAGAACGATGGACTGGTGCTGGCACGCGCAGGAAAGAGAAAGAGGGAGCGTTGGGTTGAGCGGTTCCAGTGTAGTGACGATGAGGAAGAAGAGGTTTAGGAGCTTATTAGTTAATTAATTTATTAATTATTTATTTAATTAATTAATGGTAAGTGTTTAAACTCCGATAACTTTTACAAACAGAAACGAAATCATACAATTTCAGATGCGTTGGATTCGTAGCGATGAGATCTACAAGATGAAACAGACCAGATCTGAAACCGAGCACTATGAAAATTCAGATAAAAAGAAATGTGAGAATTCTGATTTAATAATTAAATTAAATTTTAATTATTTTTCTTGCTTTTAAAAATCATTGTATGTATGTTGATAATTCAGATCTGCGATGTTTGTGATTTAGAATTTATTAATTGTTGTTTGTGGTGTATTCTTATGTTCATAATTTACTAGGCCTACGATGAAATTTCATTTTTGGTTGAATCTCTAGTTGCGGATTAAAATCATATTTTTATTTTAGATCTATAAAAATTGATTGGATTTGAAATAAAAATCATACTTTTATTTTAGATTTACGAATATTGATTTGGATTTGAAATAAAAACTTTACTTTCATTTTAGATCCAAGAATATTGATTTGTTTAAATATAAAGACTTCATCTTTTATTTAGATCCATGGGTATTGATCTGTTCAATAATAAAAATATCATTTTTATTTAGAAACCTGAACACGGATTTGCTTAGATTTTGTTTCAATAACAAAAGTATTCAATTAAAAGATTATAATTTCAAATAGTTATAATAAAAGATTGGATTTAAAAGATTATATTTTTTTATCGTCAAATAGTTACAATAAAAAGGATTAGAAACAAAAGAGGTATTTTTTTTCAATTAGTTACAAAGATTAGAATTGGAATAAAATATTTCATTTTTATTTTCAATTAGTTACAATGAAATAGAGTTGAGATTTAAAAGTAACATCTTTATTGTCATTTTATATACAATAAAAAGTGTAGATTAAAAAATAACATTTTTATTGTCATTTTATATGAAATAAAAAGAATGGACTTAAATTAACATTTTATTTGTCAAATTTATTTACAATAAAAAGTATAAATTTAAAAAATAACATTTTTATTGTCAAGTTAGTTACAATAAAAGAATTGATACAAAAGAAACATTTTTATTGTCATTTTAGTTGCAATGAAAAGAATATATTTTAAAGTTGCATTTTTATTGTCATTTTATATGCAATAAAAATAGAAGATTTAAAGGTATCATTTTTGTTAACATTTTATATGCAATATAAATAGAAGATTTAAAGGTATCATTTTTTTTGTCATTTTATATGCAATAAAAATAGAAGATTTAAAGGTATCATTTTTGTTGACATTTTATATGCGATAAAAATAGATGATTTAAAGGTATCATTTTTGTTGTCATTCTATGTGCAATAAAAATAGAAGATTTAAAGGTATCATTTTTGTTGACATTTTATATGCAATAAAAATAGAAGAGTTGAAAGTATCATTTTTGTTGTCATTTTATATGAAACAAAAATAGTCATTTTTGTCAAACATGTTAGTTGAAATAAAAATAGTCATTTTTGTCAAACATGTTTGTTGAAATAAAAATAGTCATTTTTGTCAAACATGTTAGTTGAAATAAAGAGAATCATTATTATCAATCATGTTAGTTGAAAACAAATTATCATTTATGTCAAAACACAAATAGCATCTTTGTTAACTAAATTCGTGTTATAACAAAAATATCACTTTGGCATTTTGTTAAATTAGAATTGTTAACAATATGAATTACTACTTTTTATTCATTTTGTTGAACTAGAACTGTTAACAAAATGAAATTACCACCTTCAAATCATTTTTTTGAAATAGAATTGTCAACAAAACGAATGTGTCACTTTTCATACAACATGTTGAAATAAAATTTATATGCGAATATAAGAATCCCTTTTATTTGCATAACATACATTAGAATTTATATGCAAATATAAGAATCATTTTTATTTGCATAACATACATCAGAATTTGTATGTAAATTTAAGAATCATTTTCATTGTCGAAAACTGTAACAACCCGAAAATCTGGGCCAGTTTAAAATTTTTATTTTTGCAATTTTAGCGAATTTTGAATATTTAAAATGAATTATTTTAAATAAAATCGACGAGAAATTTATTTTGAATAGAATTCGAACATATATATTATATACGTCGTCGTTAGAATATAAATAATTGTTTATAATTATAAAAGGAATTGAAAATGGCGCGGTAGTTCGATAATTCGATTTCAAACTTCAATTGAATGTACCGGGTGCAAAATAAACCGGATTTTAGTGAAACCAAAACTAATGGGATCTAATTGATGATATCTTTCCAACGAATCCGAAAAATTAAAATTTCATAGCGGGAATCAAAAGATATGTCCAGTTGAAAATTCTGAATAGTCGCTATGGAATTCAGGCCCTTAAAAATGGACATTTTGCAAACGACGTCGGATTTCGACGAAACCACTTTTGTTGGATCCGTGATATAAAGTTATTGCTAAGTTTCAAATTTCATAATTTTTCGAATCAATATGTAAGCGTGGCAAAGGAAAACGCGTTTGACCAGTTTCAGTTGATTTTAATCGACTGGAAAATGGCCATTTTTCCAAACGGTCTCAGAATTCGACGAAATTAGTTTTGTTAGGACCGTATCGTCTATACGAAGTCAGAAATAATTTTTCTGTAATTTTCGGGGTTCGTATGTGACCCTGGTAAATTGAAGTGTGCGTTCAAATTCAAAACATAAAGAATTATATTTTGATTTTGATGGAAACCCATCGAAACAGCCGAGTTGGCTTACGAAACATGTCCCATTGTGTTCGGAATGGGGGGGTAATTAGCTAGGGGCGACAATCGTTGGGTTCAGATTAGAGTTTGTTAGAAAAGTCAACATTTATGGAAAACTAAATTAAATATATATATTTATTTATAATATCCCCTCCCCGTTTACTTTCTTCGTTCAAAATCATTTCTCCCCCAAAATTAAAAATCGCGCCTGCCCTACCCATCTCCGCCGCCACCACTTCCATGGCTGGCTGCCACCAACCCCAGCGCGCCGCGCCTCCAGCCTCCCTCCTCTCCTTCTCCTTCTCCCCCTTGCTCCTCTCTCCTCTCTCCCAATCGGAAGCTCCCACCCCCAATTCGTAAATAGCGCCCCCCAAACCCTAACCGACATCGCAACCACCCCCTGACCGACGCCGCCGAGGACCCGAGCTCCGCCAGAACCCGCGCCACCTCCGAGCTCAGACCATCATCGAGCAAACACTCTCCACCGAACGAAGCGGTGAGTTTCCCCCCTTTTTAGTGTATAAAGTACCTTGTTTTAAAAACTGTTTTTTTTATAAGGATAAAAACTGATTTTATATAAGGTTAAAAACTGATTTTATATAAGGTTAAAGACTGATTTTATATAAGGATAAAAACTGATTTTATATAAGGATAAAAACTGTTTTTTTTTATAAGGATAAAAACTGATTTTATATAAGGTTAAAAACTGATTTTATATAAGGTTAAAGACTGATTTTATATAAGGATAAAAACTGATCTTTTATAAGGATAAGAACTGATTTTTAACTAGACATCGAACTGATTTTTAACTAGACATTGAAGTGATTTTTAACTAGATAAAAGACGAGATCTTTAATATATAAAAGACGAGATTTTTATTTATAGAAGGAAGTGAAAATAAAAGTAAGATTTTTATAAAGTAGGGATTATAAAAATATAATTTTTATAAATAGGAAGTAGCGGTAAAAATTCGTTTTTTTTTATTATATGTATAACGATGTAAAAATACGATTTTTCTATATTGAATAATGAAGTAAAAATACGATTTTTATATATTCATTAACGAAGTAAAAATCCGATTTTTATATATTGAGTAGCGAAGTAAAAATACGATCTTTTTATATAATAAAGAATATAAAAATGTGATTTTTATATATGTAGAGAATACGGGCAGTGAAAAGTGACAAGTGGCAAGAACAGCGAAGATTTCTACCTAAGAAGGGTCATGGGATCGGATTAGCAATTCTGTGAGAATTTCTCACCTTTCAATTTCTTTTTCTATTTATATATATATATTAGGATGCAGACGGTGCTTAGTAGCACCTGACACAATCGTCCACAGACCATGGACTTGTTTGTTTGATTGCAAAAATTTGTTAAATTATTTGATTGAAATTGAGTTGTTTGGTGAAATGGAATGGATTGATTGATGTGTGAATGGCGTGGGCCTTCACTAGACCGGGGATAAGGCTAGGCCTTGTCCCGTTTCTAGTATCGTGCCGTTATGCCGCCGAAATTTTCTAAAATAAGTTAGAAAAATAAAAATATCATTTTATTTAAAGAATGAACTGAATAGAAATTCATATGTTGGAATAAAATGTTTTATCGTTAAAAATATAATTTTTAACGTGAATGTGAATAAATAAATATTCATTTACAAACCAGACGGTTTGTTTATGTACACCTATTTGAAGGACATTGATTGGGTCGATAAATTTTACACATCGCCCAACTGCACAAATAAAATATGCGTTTGATTGTTTGAAACCCCACACGGGTGTTGGGATGAAATTTGAAGTTCACTCATCCTGATTGATTAAATATGTCGATCGATTGATTGACAGGCTGTTATAAGCGTTAGATATCTATATTTGATGCTTATACAGTGTAGTGCACTTTGGTTGATGGTTGATTATTTTTCAATGCTATTATATACATGTGTTGTATGAAAATCCATATAATTAATTTTATATGGTGATTGATTGGGCCTCATTCCAATTTAGAAAATAAAGAATATTATAACATAAAAGTTCATGTGTTGACTGTACTCATTCGTTGAGATTAGTCGTGTGTTGAACGAAATATTTTAATAATAAAATTTGCATCTTTATCAATATAAAATAAAGGTTCATGTGTTGACTGTACTCATCCGTTGAGATTAGTCATGTGTTGAACGAAATAATTTAACAAAAATTGTCACACGTGGACAGTACTCATTCGTTGAGATTAGTCGTGTGTTGACAAAAATAAATATTCATTTATTGAATAGAATATTTGAAAATAGAAATATATGAAGCCGTGTTGGTTAGATTGACGCCATTTTGATGTGAACGATATTTATATCGATTTTATTCATTTTAAAATGCATATTGAAAAGTGATTTCGAAAACGCATATTTTGAAATGAAATCGAAATGAATTGAATATAAAACGATTTCGAAATGAATTGAATGTATAACGATTTCGAAATGAATTGAATATAACACGATTTCGAAATGAATTGAATATATAACGAATTCGAATTGAATTGGAAACAAATTGAAATGAATTCAAATTGAATTGAAATTTGAATTGAATAGAAATGAATTTTAAAACGAATTTATAAAGAAGAATTCAATTTTGATTTGAATTGAAATGGAAGTTGAAATTGCTTTTGAAACGAATTTAAAACTATATATATAATTCGTTTTAAATAGAAATCGACGAAATATATATTATATATATAATATAATGGCCTGAATAGAAAGCGCCGCGCCGCGGCAGTTCGCGAATTTCGACCATTTATTTCAAACGGACATTACGGGAGATCTGACCGTCGGATTCCCCTAAAACCGGAACCGTTGGGTTCGTATCGAAAAGAACTTTCTAACGAATATTAGAAATTTGTAATCTAACGGTTGGATTTGGAGATACGTCCAAATCAAATTTGAAAAAGGTCGCTGTAAGTGCAGTTCGATGGCCGTTGATGGAAATCGACTGTACGGGCCTTGATAAAATTATTAAAAATAGTAATAATTTCTGTAAAATCATAAGAAATGATTTAGAAAGGATTGGGATGAAAAACTCCATATTTGAAGAGATAAAAATAGATTTTTATCGAAATGAACTAGTTTTGAACTAGAATTATAATTCTATTTATTTTTAAATAAATAAATTGAATTTGAAAAGGGTTTTAAAAATAACCAGAATTTCCAATGATTGCACTGGAGTGGATTTAAATCGAAATTGTCTTCGGAATATTTCGACGTTGGAATTCGTGATTATACAGATGTTGTTATGGAAATTTGAAAGATATATATTTATATCGTTATTTCCAATACGACATTTGTTAATCGTAGAATTTGATATTGAATATAAGCCGGTATATTTTCTATTCAGAGCCTCGTATTGAATATCAAATGTGATTTGGGTTTGTCGTGAATGGTGTCTTCACTAACACTGTTCTTGAACCCAGTTGAGAAAAGATTAAATCTTTTTATTTAGATTTAATGAAGTGTACCAATTAAATAATATTTAATTGGAATTGAATTGATATTGATTCTTGGGTTTATCGTGAATGGTGTTTTTAAATAACACTCGTTCTTTAACCCGATAATTAATGGAAATGTGATTTTGGGTTTATCGTGAACCGTGTTTTAAATGACACTGATTCTTTAACCCAGTCACAGATTAAAACTACGTGGAGTTTTAATGAATCTTTAATTAGATTGAAATGATCGAAAATGGAGTATCACCAGTTTTGCTCCAGGCGATAGTTAAATCTTTAATTAGATTTGAACGTGAAATGGTAATTGAATTTACCGATAACACTGTGGTGTTAGATATGAAGTATTACCAGTTTTACTTCATGGGATGAATAGGTTGGGATTGGGAAATTAAAATAAATGATTACTTCGGTAAGGTTCGCTAATCCCGACTAGTTTGAATTGAGATTCAAAAATAGAATAAAGAATAGATTCAAGGAATTTATCTTGGATAAAATTAATGGGAACCTTTCCCTATGAATGTGAAATTTAGAAACTAACTGTTAGTTAGCCAAGCAGAATGGTTTTCTGGATATTGATCTGATGTTGCTTTCGGCCTTCGGGGTTAATATTTGGGAAATTATTCTCTTGATTAATTTACGGTTAGTGACTGATGAATTGGAATGAGGTGTATGTTGTGTTTGTGTAACACTTATTTAAAATATACGCGAGTTATTTGGAAAGACCGGGTTTATCCCATTCTGAATAACTGATACGACGATAAGTCGAAGATGAAGACGATGGTCGAAGACCGGAGGTCTTCACGTCGTTTGGGTGATTACTGATGATCTTGATTGGGCTGTACACCCAAGAAGATGGAAACAGTTGGTGATCGTCCAGACGTACTTGGAGATCAATGGATATGCGGGGTACTAGGTGCCTCCGGTTTCGTTCAGCCTCAGAACGGACTTGTAAATGGACTGTGTGTCTGACATTGGATTTTAGTCCGTGTGATTGATCTCTATTAAATATATATCTGTTTGGCGGCGGAGAATTTATTCTCTTGCTTAACGCCCTTCTCTGAGACGTACGAGCTCAGGGGTTATATATTGATGGATATCAATCGCATGGAGTGAATTGCCTGTGTGGCATGCTTAAGTGGCAAATGATCAAGGCTTCTGTTGAAAAGCAAAGTCTTGTGGTTGATGATCGAAGCACGGCCTTTGTGGCGTAGCTTTGTGTAACGTTTACTTCGCGAGTTTCACACCCGGTATGAAGCAAAAACGGGAGACGGACCTCAGGGAGGGCATGCGTTTCTTTCTAGTTAGGAGTGGCGTCAGTGCTTGAACTGGCTGACGAGTTTGACTCATGTGGATGTTGCATATTATTACTTGCTGAAAAGCGAGGCGCCTCGTGATATCGGTTTCGGCCGATGCTTCTGGTCGGCTGACGGGCCAGGCTTACGCCCCAAAGGGTGGGGAAACGCATGTTCAGGCATTTTAATCCACATCGGTGGACCGGCCCTGACGATCCAAGGGTCACTCGAGCTCTGATCCTGAGGGGCGGACTAGAGCGTCTCGAATCGGTGAGGATCTTGCCCCTAGACTCGGTTCATACCATAAATGATAACCCAACTTCCAATACGACGTCTTGCGGTTTTGATTGTAAACTTATATATGGCGACATAGTGGTATGGGTCATTCATGCCGCCTATGATTGATACTTATGATTTGAAGTTGTTTTATACACTATGCACTTATAGTAGTATCAAATGAGTTGTTTTAAAACGTATCAAGCATTCTTTGGCTGTTATAAGGGAAAACCCTATCCCCCGGCTTGCGTTGCATTGTGTGATAGGACCTGGGTCTTATAACAGCTTCATTTTTCTTTATTTAGCATTGCGCTGTTTGTTTTATGCACTGGTATTCTTGGGAGGAAACCCGTTCCGCGTTAGCGGCGTGGTCCCTTGATTTACCTAACTTTAAAAATAAAGATTAATAACTGTTTTAGTTCTCACACCAGTCCCATGACTGACCTGGAGTTTATTGTTTTAACCTAAACTCTGGGTGCCCCTATTTTGACACGGGCAGCTAGTAGTTTTGGTTTTGCAGATTTATATTCACAGGATCCTGGTTTACAGCTGGAATGATATCCGGAAAGGTTTTATCCGTATATCTCTTCTAGTTGTGTATTGTATTATTTTCCGCTGCTATGTATTTAAATGTAATTTAAATCTCTGATATTTCTGTGTAATATATATTCATTTATACTCTGTATATTCTTGTATTCTGATGCATTGTTGTAATATACAGTGAAATGTCCTTCCGTCTGCGTTCTATTTTGCCGTGTTCTCAAACGATAGGGCGTTTCGACCGGTCTGGGTCGGTTTAGCGACTGGTTCGGACCGAGCGAAATTCCTTCTCGTCACAAAAACATACATTAGAATTGTATGTGAATTAAAGTGACATTTTGCTGTTAAATCATACCATAGAATTTTATGCAAATACAAGTGATAGTCGTATTATCAAAATTTACATTAGAACTTGTGTATGGAATAAAGAGGCATTTCATAAGTTATGATTTGGGACTGTACATATAAATAAAATAATTTCTTTTTATTTGTTAAAATTAAAAATAGAAATTACATACAAATAAAGAAAATAGGAATTATCTTTTTATTTGTCATCAGCAATAAGGTAATGTGAATAGATTACATTTCGTTAGAAATGTATAGGGAAAATGATACGAGAAAAATACATTTTTATTCGGCAATAGGAATAAAATAACATGTTTTGTACATTATTATCAATATGTTAGCAGAATTAGAAATTGGTTAAATTCATAACCAATTATTTATTTATATGAACTGCTGTTGGCTGGAAACCCCACACGGGTATTGGGATGATATTTAACATACACTAGTCCCAATATTTAGTTGTATGTCGATCGATAGATTGACAGGCTGCGATGAGCGTTATTTTTTCATTTTAATGCTCACACAGTTGTAAAATTTCACTCTGGATGTTGAATGGATGGTTTGATGATTATCTATCATTTGTTGTCATATACATACGATGTATGAAAACCATATAACTGAAATTATATGGTAACTGATTGAGTCACATTCGATATAGGATTTCTTTTAAATAAAGAACATTGTAATATAAAGAATATTTTAAAATAAATAATATTGTAATATAAAGAATATTTTACATAAAGAATTTTTTTTATATATAAAGAATATTTTTAAATAACGAATATTTTAAAATAATATTCAACGAAGAATAAAATGATGATTTCTATGTCCGTTTTTGGATGGACAGCAGATAAAAATATATTTTATTGAATGAACTAGTTATTAACTAGAATAAAACTTTTAAATTAAGATTTAATGAAGTCTTCTAATTAACTAATATTTAAATTGGATTAAATAAAAGAATTAGATTTTGGGTTGTCGTGGATGGTGTCTTAAATAACACTGTTCTTAAACCCCGTATTAAAGAATAAATCTTTGAACAAAGATTTTTAGAGTTTCCAATTACATTTGGTAATTGAAACAAAATGATATGTGAATTGGGTTTATTGTGAACTGTGTTTTAAACGACTTCTGTTCTTTGACCCAATTAACTGTGAAAATACGATTTAGAATTTATAAATCTTTTTATTAAGATTTAAAAAAGAATTTTCCAAAGTCAAGTTTTCCTATTTAATATATTACATTGGAATTAAGTAGAAATTCGATTTGATAATAATGGAGATAGACTTCCGTAAAAGAAGACCGTTACTATATATAGAATTTAAAAGTCTTTGCCATTATTCCATTTATATTATCGGTCTGATTCGGAAATTTATATCGGTTATATATTGATTTGATCTCTGTGAAAATTCCATATTTAATGGAAGATGATTTTGGGTTTATCGCAAATAATGTTTTTTAATGACATTGATTCTTTAACTGAGTTAAAGATAAAATTAATTTCTTAAAACTAAATTATCATAAAGTAATGATTTTGATATTAAAACCGAACTGGAATTTTAATGAATCTTTAAAAAGAAGATTTAAGAATAAATTTAAAAGAATTTATGTTTGATAAATTGATGGGATCATTTCCCTAATGATATGAATATTTTATTGGAAGAATATTCTGAATTGGAATGAGGCGTATGAGGTGTATTTATAGCACTTGATTTTTAATTATAAAATACGCGAGTTATTCGGAAAGACCGGGTTTAACCCATTCTGAATAATTACTATGACGATTAAGAGTCGAAGATGAAGACAGTGGTTGAAGACCAGCGATATTCACATCGAATGGATGACTGCTGATGCCCGGCATTGGCTAGCTGCCAGCAAAGGGTTAAAGTGGTAGTTGTCCAGACGTGTTTGTTGATTGTCCGGATATGCGAGCACCTCACTTTCGTTTTGGACATACAGGACGAGGAATAAGGTGTATCTGGTTTCGTCCAGACCTAGAACAGACTTGTAAATGGATGTGTGTCTGACATTGGATTTCATTCCATGTAATTAAATTGATTTCTATTTAATATATATCTTTGGTGGCGGGGAATTTATTATCTTGCTTAACGCCCTTCTCTGAGATGCATGAGTTTAGAGGTTATATATTGGTAGTTATCGATCGCATGGCATGAATTGTCAATGTGGCATGACAAATGCAAATGATCAAGGCTTTTGTTGAAAATAAGAGCCTTGTGGATGATGATCAAAGCATAGCCTATTTCGGCATAGCTTTGTGTATAACGTGACTTCGCGAGCCTCACACCCTGGTATGTTGTCAGCAACTTACCGACCCTGACATTTTACTTATGTGGATGATGGAATTTTCGAGGCCTCGGGTTTATCGGTCGCCAATGGCTGTATTATAGGTTCAATTGGACCGAGAAGCGTGTGTTCAGGCATAACTAATCCACTAAAGTATTTGTGGACCGACCCTGCAGTGCCCAAGGGTTGCCCATAGGTGTGATCCTGAGACATTGCCAGAGTGTCTCGAATCAGTAAGGAGATCGTTCCTAGCCTTGACTCATGATGGAAATCCAACTTCCAATACGACATCATGCGGTTTTGATTGTAGTACTAGTATGGCAACACAGTAGGATGGGGTACTATGCCGTCTATGATTGATACGTTATGATTGAAAAATGTTTTTGAAACATATATACACTAATAATAATATCAAATCCTTTTTATCATATCAAGCATTTTTGACCATTATAAGGTAAAACTCTATCCTCCGGTTTGCGTTGCATTGTGTGATGGGACTTGAGTCTTATAATGGTTTCATTTTTCTAAAATGCATTGCGTTGTTTAGCGATTTACTTTGTTTAAATTATGCACTGGCAATCCAATGGAGTAAACCCATTCCGTGTTAGCGGCATGGTCCTGTGATTAGCCTTATTACTAGTTAAGTTAGGAAAGATTTCTCATACCAGTCCCATGACTGACCCGTAGTTTGTTTCACTTTGCAAACTCGGGTGCCCTCTTTTCCACACGGGCAGTTAAATAGCTTATTTTGCAGATATATTGAGCAGGATTCTGGATCGAAGCTTAAAGCCGTGTCCAAAGTATTGGTAGTCTTCCGCTGCATTAGTTTATTTGTTCCGCTGAAATGTAATAAATTTATTGTAAAATTATCTTCCGCTGTTGTATTATTATATCGATGTACTCTGATATTCTGTACTCTGATGGAACATTATTATGATGTAATAAAAGTCTGCTAATATTTGTTCTGATGTGTTGTATTCCCAGAGTTAGCGTATTCGGGTTTTGAACGGTCTTGGTCGATTTAGCGATCGATTAGGTCCGGGCAAAATCCGAGTCGTTACACAATGTAACTCGACAGTTGTCCTTATCTACTCCAGTTTTGTGATTTGAAAAAAATGTGTTTTGCATTTTTGTTGTGGCATGTTTTATGGTTTGGCAAAAGCAAGTTTTGGAAAAGAAAACAAAGTTCTAACCACTTCTAATTTTTGAAAGGAAAATGATATGAAAAAAAAGAGGTCAAACCATGTTTTGAAAAAAAATTGAGTAGGTAAGGATTAGTGTCTAGAAAGAACGAGAAGAAGTTTGAGGCTATGAAGTAAATAGCAAGGACCATCTTGGAATAGTGGAAAATTCCCGTAGAATGCATAAGCATTGTGAGGCCTAGAGTTGTTGCTTGAAAAAAAAATGTAGGCTAGTAATACACAGCAAGGACTAGTAGTAACTACTAGATAGAGAAGGGCAAGTGAGCATTGAGGGTTTGTGGTTGGACTTTTCTTTAATGAAATAGTCTTATGATTCTTGGCACTTAGTAGTAGCTGTGTAGGATGATGGAAGGGCTTATTTAAAAACAAACTTAAATCGTTGGATTAAGTAAAATAAGCTAAGAAAGAAAAATAGCCTAACTAAAAAGAAAATAATAAAGTCAGAAAAACAAAAAATATGATGGGAAAAGAAAATGAAAAATTTAAGAAAAGATGAAAATTAATAAATCTTTCGAAGATAAGTTGAAAAAGAAAAAGAAGTTTTCTTATGTAGTTGTGCTTGGATAGGAAAATAGGAAACTTTTTATAGAATAGTTTTGTAAAATTCCAAGTGCAGTTAGAAAAGGTACATAAAAGAAAAACGGAAAATGTAAATTTCTCCGTTTAATACCTTTTTATAACATAAGAAATCGAATTTGGAAAAATATATTTTTCTAAATTTCGAATTTAATAATGGTTGGTAGGGTTTTAGATGCAACAATTGGATGAACTATGCTCTTACTCCGTAAGAGTGTGGGAAAATTTGGATGAAAAATGTTTTGGTTTTTAAAAAAAAATATTGCATTCATAAAGAACTGCAAGTATATTTAGGATGGAGCATCATGTTTTGAAAGAGTTTTTGAAAGATTGCATGCATACAGGTGGTACCAAATTAGGCATACATGCATTACTATGATATATTTCACTTTGCACATGTGCATAATGTTTGCAAAAATTTGATGCACACATGATGGATGTATAATATGCGAGGGATTATTTGATTTTACCCTTACCAAATTTTAGGGACGAAATTTCTTAAGGGTGGGAGAATGTAACACCCCGCATTTTTAATATAATTAAAAATATGCATATATGTATATATTATATGCATAGATATATTTAAAAGGAAAAATTAAATAATATATAAGTGCATTGAAATGAAGGAAAATGAGTTGCATGCAATATATATATATATATATGTATATATATGTAAGAAGTTAATGCAAGGAAAAAAGTATGCAATACAATTGCGCATGTAATAATGTTAAAAAGGAAAAGGAAGTACATGCATGTAATTATGATAAAGAAAACAATTAATAAAGAGAAATGTTAATGTAATTAATGTAAATGGTAAAAAGGTGAATTAATAAAATTGCATGCAACAATAAATGAGAAGGGGGATATGTGTATACATGTTATTTGAAATTCAAAATTTTGTAGGAAGACAATACATGCACAAAAAATAAGGAATGGGTAAATTAACAATATGAATTAATGTAATAAGGGAAAGAGAAAATGTGAATTTATTGCATCAAATAAATGGATGATGCATTCAATTGTAAGGAATGATGTGTATATTCAAAAGAAAATGTTATAAACATTAAAATGGAGCAATGAATGAACGCTCAAATTAATAAACATTAAGCATAGAAAGCAACTAAATGTGAATGGGATGAACGTTTGAAATTTAAACTTAAAAAAAAAAGCAAACTAAAGGCCATCAGCGAAAAAAGAATAAGAAGTAATTGCATTAATAGGCATGCAGCAATGAATTAATAGCCAATATAAGGCATGTATGTACATATATACATGCAATTCAAAAAGTAAGAGAATAAATCAGCAAGCCACAATTGGAGGAAGGTTAATGTTATTAAATAACATTCAAATCAGAGATGCATGCACATGTGATTATTTATTGCATATATGTAAATATATATATATATATATATATATGCATATCTATGACATTAACAAATTGGGTTGAGTTTGACAAAATGTTAAGTATTTGGTATTATATATATATATATATATATATATATATATATATATATATATATAAGAGGCAACACTAATTTGAGATTAGGGGAATATGTTTTAATGGTAAGAAATGAAATTGGTAAATTAAAGACATTAATGTGATATTTAGGGATAATATAACGGTTACATTAAATATGGAAAAAGAGAGTTCTTTTATGGTGAGGTGGCATGTTTTGATTGGTGGATGCTGCAACATAGTCATTTTCTATTGGTTGAATGACATGGCTATTCAGATGAGCTTTTTATTACATCCTAAGGCCCTAGTTGCTTTAACCTTCCTATAAATAAACCCTTATATCCAACCCTAAAACTCACAACTTGGCGGCTACGCTGAAGGTTTGCCATGGCTTCTTCTTCCTCTTCTTCTCTCTCTCTCTTCTCAAAATCTCTTCTTAAAATAAAAAGATAAAACTAGAATCCCTCTCAAAATAAAATAAAAGAGTTCAGATGCCTAGAATTACGCTGCACGAAAAAGGAGAGAAAGACCATGAGTGCAAAAATCAGAATTGGGAGAGCATACACTGTAAGTGGGTTTAAATTACCCTTATGAATAATTGTATGCATATCTTTTAACAATTCCCCAAATTAAAATGTTTAATTCAATTAAAATCTTATAGCTTTTACTTTTTGCCTATTCTGTTCTTCTTCCCGTTCCTTTTTATTTTTATAGACTAGGCTAACTGCGAGCCTAGTCCAGATCTCATTGAAAGGCATACGTACGAACAATATTGTAATAGTGGAAGGATATTTGGGAAATTGAAACAACTTGCATGATGGATTTTGAGCAAAACCTATGATTGGGAATTGTTGTATAGCTTATAAAATACCGGAAATTGGAAATGTTGATAATTTGGCATATAACGGTAGATATTAATTTGGGACATTAATGGAAATATGTGCAAATTAAGTTGGAACAATTAGGTATGTTTGCAATAAAGATTATGGAAAAGGGGGAAAAGGTTGATATGGGCATAAATCAATTTGGACATAATTGTGTATAAATTAGATTATTGGCATAAGTTGGATTGGGCATAATTGGAAATAATTTGTATACATGAAGTTTAGCATAAATTGGTAATGACAATGAACGCAAATTAAATTGGGTGTAATCTGGCATAACATGTATACATATGGTTATAGGTCTAATCTGGATTAAAATTATAAACATAATTTAGGTTGGAAATTATGGGTATATATTATAATCCAATGTTTGAAATTGGAGACATGAATTAAGAAAGTAAGTTCAGTTATTATTCATATTTGAACACATAATAGAAAACATGACCATAATGAATCAAATCTAGAACTATGCCCAATTGTAATGATAACCAATTCTAATTCATTCTTATTCTTTTGTCAAATCTGAGATTACCTATGCCAGTGAGACTGTTACTAGTGATACAATTGAATCTATCTTGTTGTACATCAAATTGGTGATTCTTTTATGCTCAGTTCTATCGAATCTTTATGCCTATGATGCAACTTGCTCAGTTTGCTCATATTTATTGTTAATGTACAACAAATCTATTGGAACCATAATTCTTGTGTTTGGTACACTTTACATGCTTATTCTCTTATGACAATTCTTGCATTTCTTCTCTATTCCCCTTTTTGTTTTATTTTATGAATACTAGGTTCATTTGGAAACCTAGTTTGAATCTTGTTGTACGTACGATTGAAACGCGGGGAATTGGGTATAACTTAATTGAGTAATTTTGGGCATATAACAAGTAAATGTTACATAACTTGAATTGACTACACTTGTGGATAATTGACATATAGACTTGGACATATATGGTAAATATGTAAATTGGTTAAACGATGAACATGCCTAACCCGAGGTTAGATTGAGTTGCGGTGTAAGACTGCCCGGAACCACCCGGCACATCCAACAACCGCAACAACAGGTCTAATTTGAGAGGTTAGCGCATCAAGCCCAAAACCCGTGGTTAGAATGAGTTTGCGGTAGAAGTCTGCCTGGAACCGCCCGACACATCCATCAACCGCAAACAACAGTTCTAATGTGAGAGGTTGGTGCATTAATAAATCAATTAATGCCAATAAACAGACATGCTAAGAATGGTAAGGTTAAGTAACATATGAATAGGTGACACTTAACGAATACAACATGTTAATTAAACAATTGGGTGGGGTTAGATTAAATTGAGAACACTTAACCGTTATAACATGTTGGTTAGGAAACCCTAGTAACGGGGACCCATTTCAGCAGTAACCCACATAGATGTATCATGGTACCCTGAACTTGGCAGGGTGGGGGACGATTACTGGACTGATTATAAGCGGTCAAAATAGCGGCAGGTGGTGCGTCAGTGTAGGTTTCGACGGAGTACAGCGTGCACATGCTCCGGAGTGGGAAAATCAGGCATCAGTAGCTATACAATGTGCATCTTGAATTGTGTCGGGTTGCCATCATAGGGATTGATACACCCCATGGTGGGACCAGCACAGGTAGCTACAAACAAGCGGGGCCGAATGACACAAGTAATAAATACATGCGAGTTGAAGCCGATCGATAAAGGGATCATTTTATTATGAACACACGAGGTTAGTTGAAACAATTGTTAGTAGATGCAGAGAAATAGAAATGAGTGCGATAGCATATTCAGTTTATCTTGCCTTACCTTGTCTTATGTTATCTTGTTACTGTGGTATTATGGAGGGGACCGCATGAGTGGGGTACCATGGGGTGTACCTCAGTTTGGGGGTAGCTACATATACATTATATTAGGTTAATCTACTAGGGAGTAGATGGGTGCGACATGTGTGTGAAAGCCTTTAGTGCTAATAACACAAATAACCTAATAGATGAGAAAATGTAATTGAACGATATATGTAGGATTATTCAAAAAGTATAGTTTAAATTCATTCACAAAGAACTTATGTTCTGACCCCCTCCTCATAACATTCGCAGGTTAGGTTCTTGACAGAGACTATATAGCTTTGGATACTGGTTTAGCAGTATTATTATTAAGGTAAGGCTATGTTTTAACTACATTATATTTTATTCCTTCCGCTGTGAGATATTTTCCGAACTCTGACATGTTTTATGTCTCTGTCTTTTCTGCAGGATACCAGAGCAAACCATCTCGGGTTTCGATGGATTGGATTTTTGAAAATAATAATTGGTCTATTGGAACACGGGTTGTTACACTGTTGTTGCCTTATATATATATGTCTCGTAATTATTCTGTGTCTGTTTACCTATAGCGCTTCACGAAAATTAATGCATTCCCTTAGTGAGTGACATTAACGGACGTGGGGTGTCTCAGCGTGCCCCTTCTCCACCTACTACGGAGTTCTTTACTTGATACCAACTCCGGGTTACTGACTGAAATGGGTCCTACACAATATGATACAAGCTCTCCCCCTTGTCTTGTATCCCCACTAGATTTTCCACTGACTATGTATACCCTTAGGTGTCTTTAATTACATAGCCCTATACCAGTTATGCTTACTCTAAAGGGTGTCTTTAATTACATAACTTCATTACATTATTTATTAGTTATGTATACCACTAGGTGTCTTTAATTACATAACCTTATTGGGTTAAGTTCGTGGGCCTATATATATATATATATATATATATATATATATATATATATATATATTACCCACACCCTCTAGTTTACTTAACCCACCCACTACCCATCCTATTTTACTTAACCCTAACTTAAGTTCATAATCATACAATCTTTAAATTAGGTTAAGTAGTCCAATCCGATACAATGTCCAATTATGGTTATAATGGGCTAGACCTCCCACATTAGTCCTACAACGTGTGGATGCTGGATATGCCGGTCGAGTTCGGGCAGTCTTATTCCAAAGTTGGGCCTAACCTCGTGTCTTAGCCCGATTCATATTTACGTACTTAGACCTCCCACATTAGGTTCAGCATTAGTGGCTGCTGGATATGCCAGTCTGATCCGGGCAGACTTCCGCCACTAATGCAACCTAACCTCGTGTCATAAGTACAATTACAATTACAATTCCTAATTGTAATTACTAAACATTCCATTCTTATCCAAATCTACCTATGTCATTATAGTTAATTATTTCTATGTTTCCCTATTTGAATTGTATGTCCAATGTTACATAAATTATGCCAATTATAAACCCCTTTTCCCCTGTTTCTTAATTAACGTATTCACACGTATTTTGGCGGCATCTAGGCTATAAAGTAGCCTAGCCACAACAATGAAAAAGGGAATATGATAAAGGATGATAGTTTTTCAACATGTCTTAGCATACACATAAACTTAACATGATAACAAGGTGAGTGGACATGTAATTTTCATCATAACAAGGTGCACATAAAACTAATGAACTTGTGGCAACTACGATGTAAAAGCAACATAATGAGATCTAGTCCAACTATTTAGATCTAGCATAATTAGGGTGACATAGCAACATGTTTAGATCTAAAAATGGCTTCACATGTTAAGTTTACAACATATTTAAACTAATCACAATATGACAGGTGAAAGGTGATTTACATAAAGAACTAGATCTAGCCAATGTTACAACTGTCCAATAGATGTACATTCACTATAATACAGTTACAAGTTCAGATCCACATAGACAACATAATAGAATAATCACAACTGTATTAGATCTAGGGAATTAGATCTATCATGACAAAGTATATGATTTAACACTTGCATAGAATCATACTTTACAACATATCCAAGTCATAGTCTTTCACAATTTATTTTCATTTATCTAAACTTAAAAGTAATCTAGAAACTCACGGCGTTAGGTTTAGAGAATTTAGAAAGAACGGATCTAGAATTTCTAAATTTGATTTGTAAAGTATGTTATTGTAGAAAACGGTTCAGTTCGCACTCCAGCAGCATATGGCCTCCATGACTTTCAATGAAGAAAATATGAGAAATAGTCACATATTTATAGCTGCAGAGTCCTCTAAAACTGACTGCCACCTCAGCCCTAGGGGTGTCGACACCCTTGTGAGTTGGTCGACCCCTAGGTCGACACCGCTCTAGGGGGGTCGACTCCCTAGAGCGGGAATTTTGGCGCTCTGACGAATTTTTCAAATTTGAACAGTTCCGGATAGAATTCTGACTCAGCTTTGACTCATCTCTGACTCATACGTATGTATATAATTTTTTTGCGCGTAAACAAACTTAAAACCCTCATAACTTCCTCATACGGCGTCCGTTTTACGCAAACCAAATGCCTATCTTGACCATAATTTCGAGACAAACACATTGGTGTAACCCGTTTCCTCTAATTCTAAATATTAAATTAATTATTATTTAATTTATCCTCTTTTATTGTCGATACAAATTTGAGGTGTTACAACCATGTAAGTTGTTTTCCTAATTGATTAATTAAGGATGGATAATTTATTTTAAATCATTTATATAATGGTTTGGATGATTTATAGCCTTCTTAATTAACAATGTAAAATAGAAAACTTAGTTTTTGTTGTAAATATAGATAGGTAATTTAGAAACTAAAAGTTTATTTTGAAAGTATACTTATATGTTTATACCTTCAAAATATGTGATACTTTTATATTTACGTAATAAAAATAGTTTAATTATATATTTTAGATAATATAAAGTATTTATTTGATGTTTACTTATAACTTAAGTAATGTACTTATATATATATATATATATATTTATATAAAAACATGATTTGATGTTTTACAAATTCAATATATTAAAATATAAGAACGAAAGTATTATTGTAAGTTTAAATCCAAAATTTCGGAAAACAGTATATAAAGCAAAACTATTTCCAAGGCTAACATTTAAACCTTAGTAATAGTTAGTGTGTAAATGAAGTTAAATGTGAATGTAAAGCATGATGATGTTCCTTAGATAATAAAATAAAGTGAAAGAGTATCTTAGAAGGGAAGCTATATAAATCCTCCTTCTAAATATGTATACATTTCATTTTCATCCACTTTCTCACTTAGTCTTATTCCTCCTTCATCTTCTAAGAAAATCCATGGCAACTTCAGAAGAAAAAATAATAATTAAAGAAACAAATTGCAAAATGAAAAGAGTAGTAAAAAAAGAAAGAAGAGGAAGACTGTTTGTAAAAGAAAATAAGAACATAGTAGATTATAAAATCTAGACCTCGGTGTATACTAACTGTAAAATCATAAAACAAATTGCATTTGATTACTTGGGGTTCGATCTTGCTTCTGGCAAAGTTTGTAGTGGATAAGGTACTTCTTGGTAGTGATGGTATTTTTACAATGGCCATGGCTATGTGACTTCAAAGCTAGGGGTTGGGATAGGAGGCTGGGAAGGTGACGAACATCGGAATGGAGCATGCTAGAATGTTTGTTGAGGAGAGGCGCAACTCTAGCTGGAACAAGGATTGGACACATATGAACTGTAACACCCCGCATTTTATAATAATTAAATAATGCATATATGTATATATATGCACAAACATAAACATTTAAGAAAAAGAAATTTTTAAAGAGCTTCCAGAATTTGGCCACGGGATTAGCATCATTGCGTTAATGGCAATTTTCTGGTCAATTTAGACCGATGGATTGCAGAAAACTGATTTAAGATGAAAGAGATACCTTCAAATGAAGTATTGTAACAAAAGATGAAGAATAATGATCACCATTGTTTTTAAACTTATTAACAAAAGGCATCATAGCTCAGTTGGTTAAGGCATTGGATATGTAACATAGAAGTCGGGGGTTCAAACCTCAGCGGTGACATAATTTTTATCTTTGTTTTAGAGAGGGCCATCTGAACATACAAATATATATACGCATACAAATTCAAAATTTGAAAGGATAAGAATGCACATATAAGGAAATAAAGAAAATAAATGTGTATACATATATATATGAGAATATATATATATATATATATGTGTGTGTGTGTGTGTGTGTGTCTTTGCATAAATATATATATGCAAGAGATAAAATTCAAGATTAGGCTGAAATCATAGAAATATAGCAAGAATCAAATAACGGTGTAGTACCATTTGAATTTTGAAAATGAAACAAAAGTTGTGCATATATATATATATTTACGCGTAAAATGATCATTACAAGTTTTGTATACATATAAGGGCCTTATATATGAACATAATTCAAATCAATTCAAACTGAAGAACGTACGCGGCGAAGGAAAAAAAATTATAGTTGAGGTCGACCCAGGCATAGGGGGTCGATCCATGTGTCGACCTACCCATAAGGGGGTCGACCCCAGCACAGATCTGGGTAGATTCGTTAACGTACCTGGACTGTTTTCTTAACAAAGTTCAATGCTGACTCAGCGTTGCGTGTACGATAAGATCCTGAACACCTATAAATAAGCTAGTAGAGCCTAGCTAAATCTCAAATTTCTGAGACAACGCAGAAGTTCTGCCATTCTTCTTCCTCCTCAAATCTCTTTAAAAAATTAAGATTATTAGTTTAGGAAAAATTCTAAATCAAGATCTAGAGGAAAAGAATTGACGTTAATAAAAAAGGTGTTCAGAATCATATGCGAAGTGAGGTAATTTTCTAGATCTGGTCTATTCTATTTTCTTCCTCTTTCTTCCCTTTTTATTTTAGTAAAAAAATTTGATCCATGGTTGTTAGGTTCTGAATTCAATTAGGGGAAAACCATGGAATTATTGATCTGGACTAGATCCAGGATTTGGAAAGCATATAAGGTAAGTAGATTTAAGTTATACATTTTTGATAATGATATATTATCGTTTAACATTCCCCGTTATTATACGATGTGAATTTGCTAGAATAATTAAAAAGCATTGAAATGTTCTATATGACATGTTGAAATATAATATGTTGAAATGTTTAAACATATGTTAAAAAGTTTAAAAGTGATGAATATGACATGTTGGAATATTAATATGTTGGAAAATTCATATGTTGAAATATAAACTTGTTAGAATATGGGTAGCAACTACTGTTGTTCATACTACATGTTAACTTGTCACATGAACCCTTACTTGTATGAATTGGAATAGTTATATGATTAAATGGTTTCATGTTAGCATAGAATTGAATACATGAATATGGATTTTGGGGCATAAATCAAATTATGATTAAAGATCATAATTTGGGCATATGGTACATGATAAATATGACTTGGGAAAGGGGCATGAAAACCTGTAATGAAATAGGAGTAATTGTTAAAGAATGAACATGCCTAGATTCACAGTAATTTGAAACTGTAACGCACTTAGACATGAGGTTAGATTACACATATGGTAGAAGTCTGCCTGGAACCGCCCGACATATTCAGCATCCACAAGTGGTAAATCTAATGTGAGGGGTCTAAGTGCATAAATAAAACATGTAGCAGTGCTAAGACACGAGGTTAAGTAGACTTATGGAAGAAGTCTGCTCGGAACCGCCCGGCAAATCAAGCTTCCACAAGTGTAGGCTTAATGTGAGAGGTCTAGTACATAAATATATATATAAATATATGTAAATGGCAGGACTGATAAATGGAATTAATTGTAATTAATGGAAATGAAAGGAATTGATTGAAATATAATTGCAACTGTAAAAGGAATGGATTGAACGGGGAATGATAATAACCTATTATAAGTTAATCACATTAATGAGAATGTTGTATAATAGGTAGACTTGTCCTAGGGACAAGTGAGGATTATAACTTAGGTTATAATATGCTAGTAAGGAAATGAGATAACTGGTGAAATGAGATAAGTGGTACTTAATTATAAATTAAGTAATCAGTAAATGGGGAAACCTGAAACCAGTTGTTGGTAATAAGTAGAGAAAAGGGGGAAAATTTATGAATTTCAAGAAGTTGTACTTAATTATAAATTAAATAATCTGTAAACTTGGAAATATGAAATCTGCTGATGAGGATAGCATGTTAAGGCTTGTCCTAGGGATAAGTGGAAATTATAACATAGGTTATAATAAATGGAAAGAAGACTTATTAGTAAACCTTAGTTAAGAGAACTAAGTTAATAAGTAAACAACGATAAGTTGTAGTGACAGTATAAGATGGAATTATGATTAAAAAAAAGAATGAGGCAAACTTATGAAATGAAATAAGTTATATTTAATCATAAATAATGACTGATATGTTAAATAAAAAACATGTGGATTGAGATATACTTAATTGCATATTAAGTAGAACATGTTATTGAAAATTTGAAACCAATAAGAATATAAAGGGATTGTGGATTACATACCTTGGATCACAATCTAGAGAATAACATGTTGTGGGCTTATTAATAAACTTATATGGGTTAAGTTATATGACTGAAATTAATAAGCAAAAGGAACTTGGTAACTTGAATAAGAAGTCAATGTGAATGGGAATAACCAAGTTAAATGGATACCCGATGAGGTAAAGCAAGCGCATAAAAGAATGTTTAAACATAGGGTCTAATAACATATTAAAATGAGGCGCTTGGACTAGTCCGCACGTTTGAGGGTGAATAACCGAACGGGGTAGAACATCGTGGTGTCATGAGGCACGAGAGGAGCACACATTCATCTGATTATTATGTCGGCTCTGAATGACTGGAAGGGGAAGCACACAGCTTCCTGAGATACGTTAGGTGCTCCTGGTGGTCCTTTGTGCGGTGGAAGATGTTTAGGTTGTGCTCGTAGAGGTTGGTTCTACGCATTACTACCAGGTGGATAGGACTTGATTGCAAAAGTAGCTTTGCAGTTAGAAAGCTGTGACGTGGTGACACTTGGGTGATTCGGCGATCACCTCAACAGGAGGCGAGGTCATGACCAACAAAGATAGTAGATCATCGGGTACCCATCATCAGCAGCCAGTGGGATGCGAAAAGACTAGAGCTAAACGCGATAGACCATTCACCTTTTACTATCAAGGTACGGTGGTTGAGGGGGAGACACCAACTGCATGTTTAGATTGTTTGTTAGGGGCAAGTCGCTTAGCTCTTGTAGTCTTTACTAGCTGAGGGAGGGGCCGAGGTGGGGCCATAGCCACCATGAAAAACAGACCCGAGGGATATCTGTATATTTTAGGCTCTTAAAGGCGGGCCTGCACAAGTATGGAAAATCTCCCGACCGAGCTCTGTGTTTCATGTATAGCTCTGCCACAGAACTCGGTGCACATTACGTGCGGTTAAGGCATCGAACAAGATTGACGATATGTACGTGGGAAAGTCTAGATACATGCATATCTGCTCTGAGTGGTGTATCGTAGACTTGAGGGCATTACTCTGATATGGAATTTGATTCAATTAAAGGTGGCAGTCCATGCGCTTACGTAGCATAGTAATGACAGATATATGTGGAACGTAACATTGTTATGTAGAGATTCGTACGTCACTCCAGCGTAGGATGATGGACTTCATTCATTTTTGTGGCATTACGGTGGAGACCGTGCGAGTAGGGTACCATGGGGTGTACCTCAATATTGGGGGTAGCAACATATATACTGTATTAGGTTAAACCACTGGGAAGTAAATGGGTACGATGTGTGTGTAAGCCTTGAGTGCTGTTAACCCAAGTAACCTAATAAATAAGAAAATGTTATTGAACGGTATATGTTGAATTATCCAAAGTGTACACTTTAAATCTAGCGACCGGAACTTGTGTTCTGACCCTCCCTCATAACATACTCGCAGGTTAGCTTTGTGGTAGAGACATAATAGCCTTGGATACTGGTTAGGAAGTATGATTAATACAGTTAGGCTTTACTTTGATTATATTATATTTTATCCATTCTGCTATGAGATATTTTCTGAGCTCTGCCATATTTTATATCTCTGTCTTTTTTGTAGGATACCAAAGCAAACCAGCACGAGTTTCGATAGATTATAATTTTAAAAATAAATTGGTCTGTTGGAATTCGGGTTTTTACATCTGGTATCAGAGCTTAGGTTTAAGATTCCTGTATAAATAGGGAGTGAACGTATTTGTATTTTTAAAAATATAAATATTATATATATACCTAGATCCATAGAGGAACCCACTAAATAGAAAAAGTATAATATGGTAAGAATTGGGATGACTGTTTTGTACACTAAAGGAATGAATATGGAAATTTGAGACCCTTAGGTTATTTGGATGGAAAGTGTACAATGTACTTTGTATGGAAGGAAGGTGAATCCCATATGATTAGTATTTTAGGTTAGTGGGTTTGGCAGTAAAACCTTATAAATTGGAAAAGGTTAAAAAGAGAAAAATGGATTTGGAATTTATACATATATATATATATAGTTAAGATAATTGACTTTGTAGGAGTGTCTAGGAAAGTCTACAAAAATTGGAAACCCGCTTTGAGTCTAACCCCATTGTTAACTTTTAAGAACTTGAAATTGTAAAAGTTTTGGGAAAGTGGTTCATGGTGTTTTCAAGTTTTTTAATCTTAAAAGTTATAGTTTTAATTATGTGAAATACACATATTGAGTTTTAAAGTAAAATGGGGTATATTTTGTAAATAGTGATTTCTTGCGAAAATTTTGTCTAAAGTAAAATTCTCTTAGAAAAAGGTGTGTATTATAGAGCATGAATAACTCGCTAGTTTTCTTATTATATTTCATAAAAGGGTTTTTAATAAAGAATGTTTTGAAGTCTCTATTCTTTTGACAAACATTTTTGATAAATTGTTTAAAACAGAAAATTTTGTTGGGTGGACAAAATAAGTTGTAGAAATTAAGAACAGAGTAGATGGTTTCACCTTGTAGTAAGAGACTGAACCAACCTTATAGGTAAGAACAAGTTACAAACCCGATTGAGAAATAGTTGTCCTTATCTACTCTAGTTTTTGTGATTTGAAAAAAAAAATTATTTACATTTTTTTAAGTGGACATGTTTTATGATTTGGCAAAAGTAAGTTTTGGTGATGAAATTAAAATTTTGACACTTTTAAATTTTTGGAAGAAAAATTAAATGAAGAGGCCAAACCGTGTTTTAAAAAGTATGGAGTAGGTAAGGATTAGTGCCTAGGAAAGACTAGAAATTTTTTTGAGGCTATGAAGAAAATAGCAAGAATTATCTTGGAATAATAATAAGTTCCTGTAGAATGTGTAAGCATTGAAAAGCCTAGGGTGTTGTTTGAAATAATTATTGGTACACAGCTAGGACTAGTTGTAACTACTAGATAGTAAAAGGGCAAGTAAGTATTTAGATCATGTTGCTAATTTTCATGTTAGGGTACAACCCATTACTGCATTTTTGTGGGACCGTTCTGTTATTTTGTTCCTGTTGGGTAGTTAGGGTAACACCTAAACCTGTCGCAGATCCCATGGTTTGGACTTTTGTAACAGCCTAATTCAAAAAAATCCTGGTATGTAAAAGTTTCTAGAAATTTTGAATATATTAGTTAAATCCAATTCAAATATTTAAGTATAATAAATACATACATACATATATATGTATATATATGTATAAATACGTACATAATGTAACACCCCGTATTTTTTAATATAATTAAATAAATTTATATGCATGGATATATAAATAATGGTGATGTGCAGTTTAGATTAATACATACATTGAAGAGAAGAGAAATTAATACGATAACAATGTATGTAACAGAAAAGATAATAAAATAAAGATAATTTAAATATCAGGAATTAAGTAAAATGGACATCCATTGCGTCCGCCTCAGAATTCTGGTTAAGATGGACACCAAGTTTGCGTAAAACGGATAACGTATGAAGAAGTTATGAGCTTTAGAAGTTTGTATATACATATAAGGCTCATATATATACAAAATATCTCCAGAATTCAAAAATATTCAAAAACAGTCAAAAGCGGGTGAGCGGGAAAAATCCCGCTCAAAGGGTGTCGACCCCCCCAAGGGGTGTCGACCCCCTATAGGGTTGTCGACATAGGTGTCGACCCCCCTATAGGGGGAAGACACAGGTGTCGACCCCCGTTAAGGGGGGTAGACCCCCTCGAGCAGATTTGTGCTGAATTCATTTTTGTGAACCTAGACAGTTTTGATGACTTAATTCGTCAATCCTAAGCTATATAATGGACCCTAATCTCATTGATTTTCTCACCTAAATTAATGGCGATGCCATGATGTTGCTCCAACCTAAAATAATTCAGATTCTTCTTCTTCCCCAAGCAATTCTTAGATCTAATCTCTTCTCTTCCTCTCCAGATCTCTTCTTAAAATAAAAAGATAGATCTAGGATTCCTTTACTCCAAAATAAAAGAAAAGAATTCAGATGCCTAGATCTATGCTACGCAAAAAGGGAGAAAACCATGGATCAGATCTAGAAGTGGAAAATCATACAAGTGAGTGGATTTAAATTACATTTTTAGTTTAATAGTAGATCTATCATTCGCCATTCCCCATTTACACACATAATAAACATATTGAAGAGCTAATCTGATAAAGTGAGTTTGTGGTACTTATAGATTAAAATACCTAATAAGTAATTGGATCTAAGATTTGGGCTAGAATCATATCAGTTCACCATAATTTGTAGATTCAGATCTAGAATTCACCTATGCCTAATTTTATCATCGTATATTTAACTTGTTACTATGAACAGTTTTTTTATGCCTATGCTTGTTTTCCTCCTTTCTTTCTTTCCTTTTTATTTTTATAGCTAAGCTATCTTCGATCCTACATCTATTGCAGATTTATGCAATTGAAACGGTATTGGGAAAAAAGGGAAAAGGTTTATTTGGGTATAACATGGGATTGGGAGGTTTGGGGCATAACTTATAATGGGGTAATGGGCATAACTATGCTTGGAATTATGAATATAACTATAGTGGGATTTATGTATATAAATCAAATTGGAATTATGTATACAACTATGGTGGGATTTTTGAATACTAATCAAATTGGAATTATGAATATGAAATTGGGATTTTAAGTTGAATTGGGATTATAGGCATGATCTATTGATAGGATTATAAGCATAAACGTGAATTTGGGTGTATGGGTAATTGACATATATTATAATCCAAGATTTGAATTATGGGTATAAGTTATAATAAGAACTTATATGCCTAAGACACGAGGTTAGATTCGGATTGACGTATAAGTTTGCCTGGAACCGCCCGGCATATCCAGCAACCGCACGGTAATCTAATGTGAGAGGTCGAAGGCATAAATTAGATGCGATAGTGCTAAGACACGAGGTTAGATTTGGATTGCGGTAGAAGTTTGCCCGGAACCGCCTGGCATATCGAACAACCGCAAATGGAAATCTAATGTGGTTGGTCTTGCACAATTATGGGTATAATGAATTAATGAACACTTAACCAAGATAATACATATGGTAACACATGGGAATAATAAAGGGTTAAGTGGGTAATGTGGGTAGCATGGATAATTCGCTAAATTGGAATACTTAACATAATTAAATCTGTAGTGGTATTACGAACCAATTCAATTGAGTAAGGGTTAAGTAAACTTGTTAAAGAAGTGGGAAGGATAAAGTAAATCTTAATTAACACCAAAATGGGGAATGATAACAACCTATTATGAATGAACTTGAATAAGAAGAGGAAAGATAATAGTAGGCTTGTCCTAGGGACAAGGGGGAACTATAACTTAAGAAATAAGGTAAGTTACAATGAACGATAGGGGAAGATGAAACTTATTAGTAAACCTTAGTTCATAGAACTAAGTTAATAAGTAAATTATGATAAATTGTAATGACGGTGTACAACGAGATTATGATTAAATGAGAAAGAAGAAGGCAAACTTATGGAGATAAGGAAGTTGTATTTAATCATAAATTTTGAATGATAGAAAACATGTAAATTAAGATGTACTTAATTATAAATTAAGTACAACATGTTATGGCAACCATGTGATGGGACAAAGAGCAGTGTAAAGAGAATGAATTATGAATATTGAATATTGAATTACAATATAGAGAATAACATGTTGTAGGCTTATTAATGAACTTAAATGAATTAAGTTATGAATGAGGTTAATAAGCAAGAGAAACTTGGTAACTTGAAGAAGAAGTCAAGAGAAAATGGAAACAAATAAGTTAATGGGAAATCTGTCGAGGTGGAGCAAGCGCGTAATTGATGATTAGACATAGGATCTAATGACACAGTAAACTGAGGCGCTTGGGATAGTCCATATGTTAGAGGATGAATAACCAAACAGGGTAGATCATCGTGGTGTCGTAAGACATGAGGGGAGCGCACGTTAATCTCTTTATTCTAGCAGCTCCAACGGACTGGAAGAGGAAGCACACGGCTTCCTGAGACGTTAAGGTGCTCCTGGTAGTCCTCTGTGGTGATGTAGTTGCGGACTGTGCTCACAGATGTTGGGTCTGCTCCTAACTATCAGGTTGGTGGGCCTTGAATGCACAAGTAGGGGGCAGTCAGAATGCTGTGACGTGGTGAAATTATGGGTATCTCAGCGGTTGCCTCACTTTGGAGGCAGAGGGTCAGGACCAACAAAGATAGTATAGGTCGTCGAGAACCTATCATCGGCAGCCAGCGAGATGCGAAAAGACTAAAGCTAAACCCAAGAGGCCATCAACCTTTCACTATCGAGGCAGTGGTTGAGGGTAGACTCCACATGGATGTTTAGATTGTTTGCTTAGGGGCTTGTCGGTTTGCTCTTGTAGTCTTTACTAGTTAAGGGTGGGGTCGTGGTCGGGCCATAGCCACCATAAAAAAACAGACCCTAGGGATATTTGTGTGAGAGGCACTTAAAGGCTGGCCTGCACAATTATAAGGAAAGCTCCCGACCAAGTTCCGTGTGTAGCCCTGCCACGGAACTTGGGCATGCACACATGATAGGTGTGCGGGTTAGGCATCGAATATGTTTGGCGATACATACCTGGGAAAGTCTAGGTATATACATGTCTGCTCTGGGTGGTGTATCATAGACTAGAGGGCATTATTCGATGATGTCAGTCATTATGCCTACGTAATATAGTTATAATGGTTCCATTCAGACGTAGCGTCATTATATACAGAGATCCGTATGTCACTCGGACGTAGGATGAGGGACTGCGTATATTCCTGCGATGATATGGTGTGGACCGTGCGAATAGGGTACCATGGGGTGTACCTTAATTTGGGGGTAGCTACATATATATTATATTAGGTTAATCTACTGGGGAGTAGATGGGTACAATGAGTGTGTGTGTAAGCGTGGAGCGCTGTTGACACCAATAACCTAATCAATAAGAAAATGCAACTGAACGGTATATGTAACAACCCGGAAAATCTGGGCCAGTTTAAAATTTTTATTTTGGCTATTTTAGTGAATTTTGATTATTTAAAATAAATTATTTTAAATAATATCGACGAGAAAATTTAATTTGAATAGAATTCGACGTATATATTATATACGCCGTCGTTAGAATATAAATATTTATATATAATTATAAATAGAATTGAAAATGGCGCGGTAGTTCGATAATTCGATTTCAAATTTCATTTGAATGTACCGGGTGCAAAACAATCCGGATTTTAGTGAAACCAAAAATAATGGAATCTAATAGTGAATATCTTTCTAACGAACCCGAATAATTGAAATTTGATAGCGGGAATTAAAAGTTATGTCCAGTTGAAAATTCTGAATAGTCGCTATGGAATTCAGGCCCTTAAAAATGGACATTTTGCAAACGACCTCGGATTCCGACGAAACCAGTTTTGTTGGGTCCGGGATGTAAAGTTATTGTTAGGTTTCAAATTTCATAATTTTTCGAATCAATATGTGAGCGTGGCAAAGGAAAACGCGTTTGACCATTTCAGTTGTTTTTAATCGACTGGAAATTGGCCATTTTTCTAACGGTCTCAGAATTCGACGAAACTAGTTTTGTTAGGACCGTATCGTCAATACGAAGCTAGAAAATATTTTTCTGGAATTTTTAAAGTTCGTATGTGACCCCGGTAATTTGAAATGTACGTTTAAAATTCAATATATTGATTTAAATGTAAATTTAACGGAAACAGATCGAAACGATCGAATCAGCTTGCGATACATATCCCATTGTGTTCGGAATGGGGGTAAAACGCTGTGGACGACAGGCGGTGGGCCTCGTTTAGAGGTCGTACGAAAAAGTCAACCTTCATGGAATTAAAAATTAATAAAAAAAAAAAAAAAAAAAATTTATAAAAAGCCCCCCCCCCCTTTCTTATTTCTTCTTTCCCCGTTTCAGTTTAATAAAAAAAAAAAAAAAAAAAAAAAACCTACCTCTAAATCGCGATCGCCCCCCCTTGAAGCGCCGCCGAGCGTCACCGAAGCCTCCCCCCTCCCTCGACGAAGCCGTCGAACCCTTCCCCCCCTCCCTCGACGAACTCGCCGAAGCCCCCTCGCACGCGATCCTGGAGCCGCCGCACCCACATCCACCTCAGGCGAACCACCGCATCCGCCTGCCCGTCCAAGCCCGTAGCCCTAGCCACCGCCGCCAGAGGTCAGACCCCCCCCCCTCGGTAAGTGTTGTTTTATTATTATTTTTATTAATTTTTTTTCAATTCTGATTTTATTTATTTATTTTAAACACTGTTTTTTTTTAAAGAGTATTAAAAACTGAATTTTAATAAGTATTAAAAACTGAATTTTAATAAGTATTAAAAACTGAATTTTAATAAGATTTAAAAACTGATTTAAAAAGAAATATAGAAAAACTGATTTTTTTTCTTTTAGGATTTAAACTTTAAAATAGAAAAGGTACGATCTTTATATTTTTAAAGTAATAAAAATATAGTTTTTATATTTTTAAAGAATTAAAAATATGATCTTTATATTTTTAAAGTATTAAAAATATGATCTTTACTATATAGAAATATTAAAAATATGATTTTTATATTTTTAATGTATTAAAAATATAATCTTTATGGGATAGAGAATATAAAAATATCATCTTTGTGTATGTAGGAAAATAAAAATCTGATTTTTATTTTCTATACGTCGAAATAAAATGCTGATTTTTATAAAGATGAAATCTTTATAGTTGAAAAGGCGAGATCTTTATATATAGAATAACGATGTAAAATAGAATTTTTATCTATATAGTAGCGGTGTAAAAATAGCATTTTTATCCATATAGCGTCAAAGTAAAAATTCGATTTTTATATATTGAACTTTGAAATAAAAATTCGATTTTTATATATTGAACTTTGAAATAAAAATTCGATTTTTATATATTGAACTTTGAAATAAAAATTCGATTTTTATATATTGAACTTTGAAATAAAAATTCGATTTTTATATATTGAACTTTGAACTAAAAAATTCGATTTTTATATATTGAACTTCGAAATAAAAATATGACTTTTATATATGGAATAGCGAAGTAAAAATTCGATTTTTACATATGTAGTGGCTACGGGCAATAAAGATGCCGAAGATGGATAGAGATGAAGACTTCTGCAAATGAAGAGCCGTGGAGCTAGGATAGCTATTTGTGAGAATTTCTCACTCTTCAATTTAATTTTTCTAGTTATATATATATATACTAGGATGCAGACGGTGCTTAGTAGCACCCGACACAATCGTCCACAAACCATGGACTTGTTTGTTTGGTTGCATAGATTAGTTTGATTATGTGATTGAATTGAATTGTTTGAGTGAAATTGAATAGTTTGATTGATGTGTGAATGGCGTGGGCCTTCACTAGACCGGGGATAAGGCTAGGCCTCGTCCCGTTTCTAGTATCGTGCCGTTATGCCGCCGAAATTTTCTAAAATATGTTAGAAAAATAAAAATATCATTTTATTGTGTAAATGAATTAAACAGAAATTCATAGGTTGAAATAAAATGTTTTATCGTTAAAAATATAATTTTTAACGTGAAGTGAATAAAATAAAATATTCATTTATAAACCGGACGGTTTGTTTATATACACTGATTTGACTGATATTGATTGGGTTGATAAATTTTACACATCGCCCAACAGCACAAATAAAATAGGTGTTTGTTTGTTTGAAACCCCACACGGGTGTTAGGATGAAAGTTGAAGTTCACTCATCCTGATTGATTAAATATGTCGATCGATTGATTGACAGGCTGTTATAAGCGTTGAATATCTATATTTGATGCTTATACAGTGTAGTGCACTTTGGTTGATGGTTGATTATTTTTCAATGCTATGATATACATGTGTTGTATGAAAATCCATATAATTAACTTTATATGGTAATTGATTGGGCCTCATTCCAGTTTTAAAAATAGAAATATTTGAAATAGAAATATTCGAAATGGAATATTTGAAAATATCAATATATGAAGCCGTGTTGATTAGATTGACGCCATTTTGACGTAAACGATATTTATATCGATTTTATTCATTTTAAAATGAATATTAAAAAGTAATTTTGAAATCGAATATTTCGAAATGAATTGAATTGAAAACGATTTCGAAATGAATTGAATTGAAAACGATTTCGAAATGAATTGAATTGAAAACGATTTCGAAACGAATTGAATTGAAAACGATTTCGAAATGAATTGAATTGAAAACGATTTCGAAATGAATTGAATTGAAAACGATTTCGAAATGAATTGAATTGAAAACGATTTCGAAATGAATTGAATTGAAAACGATTTCGAAATGAATTGAATTGAAAACGATTTCGAAATGAATTGAATTGAAAACGATTTCGAAATGAATTGAATTGAAAACGATTTCGAAATGAATTGAATTGAAAACGATTTCGAAATGAATTGAATTGAAAACGATTTCGAAATGAATTGAATTGAAAACGATTTCGAAATGAATTGAATTGAAAACGATTTCGAAATGAATTGAATTGAAAACGATTTCGAAATGAATTGAATTGAAAACGATTTCGAAATGAATTGAATTGAAAACGATTTCGAAATGAATTGAATTGAAAACGATTTCGAAATGAATTGAATTGAAAACGATTTCGAAATGAATTGAAAACGAATTCAAATTGAATTGAAAACGAATTGAAATGAATTCAAATTGAATTGAAATTTGAATTGAATAGAAATGAATTTTGAAACGAAATTATAAAGAAGAATTCAATTTTGATTTGAATTGAAAAGGAAGTTGAAATTGCTTTTGAAACGAATTCAAAACTATTTATATAATTCGTTTTAAATAGAAATCGACGAAATATATATTATATATATTATATATATAATATAATGGCCTGAATAGAACGCGCCGCGCCGCGGCAGTTCGCGAACTTCGACCATTTATTTCAAACGGACATTACGGGAGATCCGACCGTCGGATTCTCCTAAAACCGGAACCGTTGGGTTCGTATCGAAAAGAGCTTTCTAACGAATATTAGAAATTTGAAATCTAACGGTTGGGTTTGGAATTATGTCCAAATCAAATTCGAAAAAGGTCGCTGTAAGTGCAGTTCGATGGCCATTGATGGAAATCGACTGTACGGGCCTTGATAAAATTATTAAAAATAGTAATAATTTGTGTAAAATCATAAGAAATGATTTGTGAAGAATTGGGATGAAAAACTCCATATTTGAAAAGATAAAAATGGATTTTTTATCGAAATGAACTAGTTTTGAACTAGAATTATAATTCTATTTATTTTTTTTATAAATAAATTGAATTCGAAAAGGGTTTTAAAAGTAACCAAAATTCCAATGATTGCATTGGAGTGGATTTGAATCGAAATTGTCTTCGGAATATTTCGATGTTGGAATTCGTGATTATACAGGTGTTGTTATGGAAATTTGAAAGATATATATGTATATCGTTATTTCCAATACGACATTTGTTAGTCGTAGAATTCGATATTGAATATAAGCCGATATATTTTCTATTCAGAGCCTTGTATTGAATATCGAATGTGATTTGGGTTTGTCGTGAATGGTGTCTTCACTAACACTGTTCTTGAACCCAGCTGAGAAAAGATTAAATCTTTTGATTTAGATTTAATGAAGTGTACCAATTAAATGATATTTAATTGGAATTGAATTGATATTGATTTTTGGGTTTATCGTGAACAGTGTTTTAAATAACACTTGTTCTTTAACCCGATAATTAATGAATGTGATTTGGGTTGGTCGTGAATGGTGTCTTCACTAACACTGTTCTTGAACCCAGCTGAGAAAAGATTAAATCTTTTGATTTAGATTTAATGAAGTGTACCAATTAAATGATATTTAATTGGAATTGAATTGATATTGATTTTTGGGTTTATCGTGAACAGTGTTTTAAATAACACTTGTTCTTTAACCCGATAAATAAATGAATGTGATTTGGGTTTGTCGTGAATGGTGTCTTCACTAACACTGTTCTTGAACCCAGCTGAGAAAAGATTAAATCTTTTGATTTAGATTTAATGAAGTGTACCAATTAAATAATATTTAATTGGAATTGAATGGATATTGATTTTTGGGTTTATCGTGAACAGTGTTTTAAATAACACTTGTTCTTTAACCCGATAATTAATGGGATGTGACTTTGGGTTTATCGTGAACCGTGTTTTAAATGACACTGATTCTTTAACCCAGTCACAGATTAAAACTAAGTGGGGTTTTAATGAATCTTTAATTAGATTGAAAAGATCGAGAATGGAGTATCACCAGTTTTGCTCCAGGCGATAGTTAAATCTTTAATTAGATTTGAATGTGAAATTTAGAAACTAACTGGCGGTTAGCCAAGCAGAATGGTTTTCTGGATATTGATCTGATGTTGGTTTCGGCCTTCGGGGTTAATATTTGGGGAATTATTCTCTTGATTAATTTACGGTTAGTGACTAATGAATTGGAATGAGGCGTATGTTGTGTTTGTGTAACACTTATTTAAAATATACGCGAGTTATTCGGAAAGACCGGGTTTATCCCATTCTGAATAACTGATGCGACGATAAGTCGAAGATGAAGACGATGGTCGAAGACCGGAGGTCTTCACGTCGTTTGGGTGATAACTGATGATCTTGATTGGGCTGTACACCCAAGAAGATGGAAACAGTTAGTGATCGTCCAGACGTACTTGGAGATCGATGGATATGCGGGGTACTAGGTGCCTCCGGTTTCGTTCAGACCCAGAACGGACTTGTAAATGGACTGTGTGTCTGACATCGGACTTCATTCTGTGTGACTGATATCGGTTGCATAGGATGGTTTGCCTGTGTGGCATGCTAAGATGCAAATGATCAAGGCTTCTGTTGAAAAGCAAAGTCTTGTGGTGATGATCAAAGCACGGCCCTTGTGGCGTAGCTTTGTGTAACGTTTACCTCGCGTGTTTCACACCAGGTATGAACCAAAAACGGGAGACGGACCTCAGGGAGGGCATGCGTTTCCTTCTAGATAAAAAGTGGCGTCAGTGGTTTTACACGCCCTGACGAGTTTGACTTATGTGGTTGTTGCTGTTGCGAGGCGCCTCGGATTGATCGGTCGTTCTCGAACCGATGGAGTCATTTAGTTGGCTCATTTACGCCCCAAAGGGCGGGGAAACGTAGTGTTCAGGCATTTTAATCCACATCGGTGGACCGGCCCTGACGATCCAAGGGTCACTCGAGCTCTGATCCTGAGACATGGGCTAGATTGTCTCGAATCGGTTGAGGACTATCTTTTGCCTCGGTTCATAGATGGAAATCCAATTTCCAAATACGTGACTTTGCGGTTTTATTTGTAAACCTATATATGGCGACATGATATATGGTACCCATGCCGCCTATGATTGATACTTATGATTTGAAATTGTTTTATACACTATGCACTTATTATAGTATCAAATGATTTGTTTTAAACGTATCAAGCATTCTTTGGCTGTTATAAGGGAAAACCCTATCCCCCGGCTTGCGTTTGCATTGTGTGATAGGACCTGGGTCTTATAACAGCTTCATTTTTCTTTATTTAGCACGGCGCTGTTTGTTTATGCACTGGTGTTCTTGGGAGGAAACCCGTTCCGTGTTATACGGCGTGGTCCCTTGATTTACCTAGATTTAAAATAAAGATTAATAACTGTTTTAGTTCTCACACCAGTCACATGACTGACCTGGAGTTTATTGTTTTAACCTAAACTCTGGGTGCCCTTATTTTGACACGGGCAGCCAGTAGTTTTGGGTTTTGCAGATTTATATTCACAGGATCCTGGTTTACAGCTGGAACGATATCCGGAAAGCTTTGTATCCGTATATCTCCTTCTAGTTGTGTATTGTATTATTTTCCGCTGCTATGTATTTAAATGTAATTTAAATCTCTGATATTTCTGTGTAATATTCTTTTATACTCTGTATATTCTTGTAATCTGATGCATTGTTGTTATATACAATGAAATGTTCTTTTATATGCGTTCTGTTGTGGTTTGTTCTCGAATTATCCGACGCTTTCCTTTACGGGGAAGTTGCGGGTCTTTACACGTGGTATCAGAGCTTTGGTTTACAAAGCTCAGAGAACAAGACACATTAGAAACATACGAAAGAATTCATCAGATATTGGATTAGTAATATCCAATGGGAATGACTCGTTAGAGATAGGATCAGTAGTATCCTAGAACGAGTGTGAAGAGTATATTTTTAAAGTGAAAACAAATCTTGTTTTGAAATTTAAATCAATTATTCGTATTTGATTATCTATTTATATTGATGTGGACAATCCAGTATATATAGATTTTGCGTATACGTCTGATCCGCGTGTATTCGAAGTTTTAATATACTGGATAGATATAGAATCATACTCTAGTGGCCCGAAGATGATTCTGATGATTGACTAGTCGTCATTAGTATTCATGTTCGAGTAACGAAGGTGTGATATCTATATATTTCCTATTGACTGGTGTGAGAACCAAATCTTATATAGCTAGAACACTTTGTTGTGAATTGGCATCAAAAACAAGATTTTCAGTATATATATCAAAATTATGAATTTGAAACGTTAAATTCACTAATTGATTGATGTTTGTGTTGTTTGTTCATTTGTTTGCTAATTTTTAACCATTTAGCCTAATTATATCAAATATTGGATTATATTGAAAATTAGTCGCATTTGCTTGTATATACATATATATCATTGAACAGGTCATAGCAAGGAGGCTAGAGCCAGAGAATAAAATTTGTTTGCCCGACAAATAGGTACATGTTTACTACATAATTTCCTGTTTTGTTTGGGTGATGATGATTTTGTGAGCCTATTGGCTAGCCGCTTGGCTTTTTCTTTTTCTTTTTGAGATCTGAAGGACCGGGGAAGCTATTTGAAATTCCCCGATGCTCCCGGTGCAGGGGAGGTTATGGCGAAATTTTTCAAAAATTTAGGGTGTTAGCCAAATTTTTGATGTTTTGAAAATTCTCAGAAACCAAAGGGTTGGAGAATGGAAGCCTGATCGATCGTAGAGCTGAATAGTCAAACCACTTTCGACTTTGTTCCTTTTCGGGGACGAAAAGTTTTAAGTGGGGGAGATTGTAACAACCCGGAAAATCTGGGCCAGTTTAAAATTTTTATTTTGGCTATTTTAGTGAATTTTGATTATTTAAAATAAATTATTTTAAATAATATCGACGAGAAAATTTAATTTGAATAGAATTCGACGTATATATTATATACGCCGTCGTTAGAATATAAATATTTATATATAATTATAAATAGAATTGAAAATGGCGCGGTAGTTCGATAATTCGATTTCAAATTTCATTTGAATGTACCGGGTGCAAAACAATCCGGATTTTAGTGAAACCAAAAATAATGGAATCTAATAGTGAATATCTTTCTAACGAACCCGAATAATTGAAATTTGATAGCGGGAATTAAAAGTTATGTCCAGTTGAAAATTCTGAATAGTCGCTATGGAATTCAGGCCCTTAAAAATGGACATTTTGCAAACGACCTCGGATTCCGACGAAACCAGTTTTGTTGGGTCCGGGATGTAAAGTTATTGTTAGGTTTCAAATTTCATAATTTTTCGAATCAATATGTGAGCGTGGCAAAGGAAAACGCGTTTGACCATTTCAGTTGTTTTTAATCGACTGGAAATTGGCCATTTTTCTAACGGTCTCAGAATTCGACGAAACTAGTTTTGTTAGGACCGTATCGTCAATACGAAGCTAGAAAATATTTTTCTGGAATTTTTAAAGTTCGTATGTGACCCCGGTAATTTGAAATGTACGTTTAAAATTCAATATATTGATTTAAATGTAAATTTAACGGAAACAGATCGAAACGATCGAATCAGCTTGCGATACATATCCCATTGTGTTCGGAATGGGGGTAAAACGCTGTGGACGACAGGCGGTGGGCCTCGTTTAGAGGTCGTACGAAAAAGTCAACCTTCATGGAATTAAAAATTAATAAAAAAAAAAAAAAAAAAATTTATAAAAAGCCCCCCCCCCCTTTCTTATTTCTTCTTTCCCCGTTTCAGTTTAATAAAAAAAAAAAAAAAAAAAAAAAAACCTACCTCTAAATCGCGATCGCCCCCCCCTGAAGCGCCGCCGAGCGTCACCGAAGCCTCCCCCCTCCCTCGACGAAGCCGTCGAACCCTTCCCCCCCTCCCTCGACGAACTCGCCGAAGCCCCCTCGCACGCGATCCTGGAGCCGCCGCACCCACATCCACCTCAGGCGAACCACCGCATCCGCCTGCCCGTCCAAGCCCGTAGCCCTAGCCACCGCCGCCAGAGGTCAGACCCCCCCCCCCCCCTCGGTAAGTGTTGTTTTATTATTATTTTTATTAATTTTTTTTCAATTCTGATTTTATTTATTTATTTTAAACACTGTTTTTTTTTAAAGAGTATTAAAAACTGAATTTTAATAAGTATTAAAAACTGAATTTTAATAAGTATTAAAAACTGAATTTTAATAAGATTTAAAAACTGATTTAAAAAGAAATATAGAAAAACTGATTTTTTTTCTTTTAGGATTTAAACTTTAAAATAGAAAAGGTACGATCTTTATATTTTTAAAGTAATAAAAATATAGTTTTTATATTTTTAAAGAATTAAAAATATGATCTTTATATTTTTAAAGTATTAAAAATATGATCTTTACTATATAGAAATATTAAAAATATGATTTTTATATTTTTAATGTATTAAAAATATAATCTTTATGGGATAGAGAATATAAAAATATCATCTTTGTGTATGTAGGAAAATAAAAATCTGATTTTTATTTTCTATACGTCGAAATAAAATGCTGATTTTTATAAAGATGAAATCTTTATAGTTGAAAAGGCGAGATCTTTATATATAGAATAACGATGTAAAATAGAATTTTTATCTATATAGTAGCGGTGTAAAAATAGCATTTTTATCCATATAGCGTCAAAGTAAAAATTCGATTTTTATATATTGAACTTTGAAATAAAAATTCGATTTTTATATATTGAACTTTGAAATAAAAATTCGATTTTTATATATTGAACTTTGAAATAAAAATTCGATTTTTATATATTGAACTTTGAAATAAAAATTCGATTTTTATATATTGAACTTTGAACTAAAAAATTCGATTTTTATATATTGAACTTCGAAATAAAAATATGACTTTTATATATGGAATAGCGAAGTAAAAATTCGATTTTTACATATGTAGTGGCTACGGGCAATAAAGATGCCGAAGATGGATAGAGATGAAGACTTCTGCAAATGAAGAGCCGTGGAGCTAGGATAGCTATTTGTGAGAATTTCTCACTCTTCAATTTAATTTTTCTAGTTATATATATATATACTAGGATGCAGACGGTGCTTAGTAGCACCCGACACAATCGTCCACAAACCATGGACTTGTTTGTTTGGTTGCATAGATTAGTTTGATTATGTGATTGAATTGAATTGTTTGAGTGAAATTGAATAGTTTGATTGATGTGTGAATGGCGTGGGCCTTCACTAGACCGGGGATAAGGCTAGGCCTCGTCCCGTTTCTAGTATCGTGCCGTTATGCCGCCGAAATTTTCTAAAATATGTTAGAAAAATAAAAATATCATTTTATTGTGTAAATGAATTAAACAGAAATTCATAGGTTGAAATAAAATGTTTTATCGTTAAAAATATAATTTTTAACGTGAAGTGAATAAAATAAAATATTCATTTATAAACCGGACGGTTTGTTTATATACACTGATTTGACTGATATTGATTGGGTTGATAAATTTTACACATCGCCCAACAGCACAAATAAAATAGGTGTTTGTTTGTTTGAAACCCCACACGGGTGTTAGGATGAAAGTTGAAGTTCACTCATCCTGATTGATTAAATATGTCGATCGATTGATTGACAGGCTGTTATAAGCGTTGAATATCTATATTTGATGCTTATACAGTGTAGTGCACTTTGGTTGATGGTTGATTATTTTTCAATGCTATGATATACATGTGTTGTATGAAAATCCATATAATTAACTTTATATGGTAATTGATTGGGCCTCATTCCAGTTTTAAAAATAGAAATATTTGAAATAGAAATATTCGAAATGGAATATTTGAAAATATCAATATATGAAGCCGTGTTGATTAGATTGACGCCATTTTGACGTAAACGATATTTATATCGATTTTATTCATTTTAAAATGAATATTAAAAAGTAATTTTGAAATCGAATATTTCGAAATGAATTGAATTGAAAACGATTTCGAAATGAATTGAATTGAAAACGATTTCGAAATGAATTGAATTGAAAACGATTTCGAAACGAATTGAATTGAAAACGATTTCGAAATGAATTGAATTGAAAACGATTTCGAAATGAATTGAATTGAAAACGATTTCGAAATGAATTGAATTGAAAACGATTTCGAAATGAATTGAATTGAAAACGATTTCGAAATGAATTGAATTGAAAACGATTTCGAAATGAATTGAATTGAAAACGATTTCGAAATGAATTGAATTGAAAACGATTTCGAAATGAATTGAATTGAAAACGATTTCGAAATGAATTGAATTGAAAACGATTTCGAAATGAATTGAATTGAAAACGATTTCGAAATGAATTGAATTGAAAACGATTTCGAAATGAATTGAATTGAAAACGATTTCGAAATGAATTGAATTGAAAACGATTTCGAAATGAATTGAATTGAAAACGATTTCGAAATGAATTGAATTGAAAACGATTTCGAAATGAATTGAATTGAAAACGATTTCGAAATGAATTGAAAACGAATTCAAATTGAATTGAAAACGAATTGAAATGAATTCAAATTGAATTGAAATTTGAATTGAATAGAAATGAATTTTGAAACGAAATTATAAAGAAGAATTCAATTTTGATTTGAATTGAAAAGGAAGTTGAAATTGCTTTTGAAACGAATTCAAAACTATTTATATAATTCGTTTTAAATAGAAATCGACGAAATATATATTATATATATTATATATATAATATAATGGCCTGAATAGAACGCGCCGCGCCGCGGCAGTTCGCGAACTTCGACCATTTATTTCAAACGGACATTACGGGAGATCCGACCGTCGGATTCTCCTAAAACCGGAACCGTTGGGTTCGTATCGAAAAGAGCTTTCTAACGAATATTAGAAATTTGAAATCTAACGGTTGGGTTTGGAATTATGTCCAAATCAAATTCGAAAAAGGTCGCTGTAAGTGCAGTTCGATGGCCATTGATGGAAATCGACTGTACGGGCCTTGATAAAATTATTAAAAATAGTAATAATTTGTGTAAAATCATAAGAAATGATTTGTGAAGAATTGGGATGAAAAACTCCATATTTGAAAAGATAAAAATGGATTTTTTATCGAAATGAACTAGTTTTGAACTAGAATTATAATTCTATTTATTTTTTTTATAAATAAATTGAATTCGAAAAGGGTTTTAAAAGTAACCAAAATTCCAATGATTGCATTGGAGTGGATTTGAATCGAAATTGTCTTCGGAATATTTCGATGTTGGAATTCGTGATTATACAGGTGTTGTTATGGAAATTTGAAAGATATATATGTATATCGTTATTTCCAATACGACATTTGTTAGTCGTAGAATTCGATATTGAATATAAGCCGATATATTTTCTATTCAGAGCCTTGTATTGAATATCGAATGTGATTTGGGTTTGTCGTGAATGGTGTCTTCACTAACACTGTTCTTGAACCCAGCTGAGAAAAGATTAAATCTTTTGATTTAGATTTAATGAAGTGTACCAATTAAATGATATTTAATTGGAATTGAATTGATATTGATTTTTGGGTTTATCGTGAACAGTGTTTTAAATAACACTTGTTCTTTAACCCGATAATTAATGAATGTGATTTGGGTTGGTCGTGAATGGTGTCTTCACTAACACTGTTCTTGAACCCAGCTGAGAAAAGATTAAATCTTTTGATTTAGATTTAATGAAGTGTACCAATTAAATGATATTTAATTGGAATTGAATTGATATTGATTTTTGGGTTTATCGTGAACAGTGTTTTAAATAACACTTGTTCTTTAACCCGATAAATAAATGAATGTGATTTGGGTTTGTCGTGAATGGTGTCTTCACTAACACTGTTCTTGAACCCAGCTGAGAAAAGATTAAATCTTTTGATTTAGATTTAATGAAGTGTACCAATTAAATAATATTTAATTGGAATTGAATGGATATTGATTTTTGGGTTTATCGTGAACAGTGTTTTAAATAACACTTGTTCTTTAACCCGATAATTAATGGGATGTGACTTTGGGTTTATCGTGAACCGTGTTTTAAATGACACTGATTCTTTAACCCAGTCACAGATTAAAACTAAGTGGGGTTTTAATGAATCTTTAATTAGATTGAAAAGATCGAGAATGGAGTATCACCAGTTTTGCTCCAGGCGATAGTTAAATCTTTAATTAGATTTGAATGTGAAATTTAGAAACTAACTGGCGGTTAGCCAAGCAGAATGGTTTTCTGGATATTGATCTGATGTTGGTTTCGGCCTTCGGGGTTAATATTTGGGGAATTATTCTCTTGATTAATTTACGGTTAGTGACTAATGAATTGGAATGAGGCGTATGTTGTGTTTGTGTAACACTTATTTAAAATATACGCGAGTTATTCGGAAAGACCGGGTTTATCCCATTCTGAATAACTGATGCGACGATAAGTCGAAGATGAAGACGATGGTCGAAGACCGGAGGTCTTCACGTCGTTTGGGTGATAACTGATGATCTTGATTGGGCTGTACACCCAAGAAGATGGAAACAGTTAGTGATCGTCCAGACGTACTTGGAGATCGATGGATATGCGGGGTACTAGGTGCCTCCGGTTTCGTTCAGACCCAGAACGGACTTGTAAATGGACTGTGTGTCTGACATCGGACTTCATTCTGTGTGACTGATATCGGTTGCATAGGATGGTTTGCCTGTGTGGCATGCTAAGATGCAAATGATCAAGGCTTCTGTTGAAAAGCAAAGTCTTGTGGTGATGATCAAAGCACGGCCCTTGTGGCGTAGCTTTGTGTAACGTTTACCTCGCGTGTTTCACACCAGGTATGAACCAAAAACGGGAGACGGACCTCAGGGAGGGCATGCGTTTCCTTCTAGATAAAAAGTGGCGTCAGTGGTTTTACACGCCCTGACGAGTTTGACTTATGTGGTTGTTGCTGTTGCGAGGCGCCTCGGATTGATCGGTCGTTCTCGAACCGATGGAGTCATTTAGTTGGCTCATTTACGCCCCAAAGGGCGGGGAAACGTAGTGTTCAGGCATTTTAATCCACATCGGTGGACCGGCCCTGACGATCCAAGGGTCACTCGAGCTCTGATCCTGAGACATGGGCTAGATTGTCTCGAATCGGTTGAGGACTATCTTTTGCCTCGGTTCATAGATGGAAATCCAATTTCCAAATACGTGACTTTGCGGTTTTATTTGTAAACCTATATATGGCGACATGATATATGGTACCCATGCCGCCTATGATTGATACTTATGATTTGAAATTGTTTTATACACTATGCACTTATTATAGTATCAAATGATTTGTTTTAAACGTATCAAGCATTCTTTGGCTGTTATAAGGGAAAACCCTATCCCCCGGCTTGCGTTTGCATTGTGTGATAGGACCTGGGTCTTATAACAGCTTCATTTTTCTTTATTTAGCACGGCGCTGTTTGTTTATGCACTGGTGTTCTTGGGAGGAAACCCGTTCCGTGTTATACGGCGTGGTCCCTTGATTTACCTAGATTTAAAATAAAGATTAATAACTGTTTTAGTTCTCACACCAGTCACATGACTGACCTGGAGTTTATTGTTTTAACCTAAACTCTGGGTGCCCTTATTTTGACACGGGCAGCCAGTAGTTTTGGGTTTTGCAGATTTATATTCACAGGATCCTGGTTTACAGCTGGAACGATATCCGGAAAGCTTTGTATCCGTATATCTCCTTCTAGTTGTGTATTGTATTATTTTCCGCTGCTATGTATTTAAATGTAATTTAAATCTCTGATATTTCTGTGTAATATTCTTTTATACTCTGTATATTCTTGTAATCTGATGCATTGTTGTTATATACAATGAAATGTTCTTTTATATGCGTTCTGTTGTGGTTTGTTCTCGAATTATCCGACGCTTTCCTTTACGGGGAAGTTGCGGGTCTTTACACGTGGTATCAGAGCTTTGGTTTACAAAGCTCAGAGAACAAGACACATTAGAAACATACGAAAGAATTCATCAGATATTGGATTAGTAATATCCAATGGGAATGACTCGTTAGAGATAGGATCAGTAGTATCCTAGAACGAGTGTGAAGAGTATATTTTTAAAGTGAAAACAAATCTTGTTTTGAAATTTAAATCAATTATTCGTATTTGATTATCTATTTATATTGATGTGGACAATCCAGTATATATAGATTTTGCGTATACGTCTGATCCGCGTGTATTCGAAGTTTTAATATACTGGATAGATATAGAATCATACTCTAGTGGCCCGAAGATGATTCTGATGATTGACTAGTCGTCATTAGTATTCATGTTCGAGTAACGAAGGTGTGATATCTATATATTTCCTATTGACTGGTGTGAGAACCAAATCTTATATAGCTAGAACACTTTGTTGTGAATTGGCATCAAAAACAAGATTTTCAGTATATATATCAAAATTATGAATTTGAAACGTTAAATTCACTAATTGATTGATGTTTGTGTTGTTTGTTCATTTGTTTGCTAATTTTTAACCATTTAGCCTAATTATATCAAATATTGGATTATATTGAAAATTAGTCGCATTTGCTTGTATATACATATATATCATTGAACAGGTCATAGCAAGGAGGCTAGAGCCAGAGAATAAAATTTGTTTGCCCGACAAATAGGTACATGTTTACTACATAATTTCCTGTTTTGTTTGGGTGATGATGATTTTGTGAGCCTATTGGCTAGCCGCTTGGCTTTTTCTTTTTCTTTTTGAGATCTGAAGGACCGGGGAAGCTATTTGAAATTCCCCGATGCTCCCGGTGCAGGGGAGGTTATGGCGAAATTTTTCAAAAATTTAGGGTGTTAGCCAAATTTTTGATGTTTTGAAAATTCTCAGAAACCAAAGGGTTGGAGAATGGAAGCCTGATCGATCGTAGAGCTGAATAGTCAAACCACTTTCGACTTTGTTCCTTTTCGGGGACGAAAAGTTTTAAGTGGGGGAGATTGTAACAACCCGGAAAATCTGGGCCAGTTTAAAATTTTTATTTTGGCTATTTTAGTGAATTTTGATTATTTAAAATAAATTATTTTAAATAATATCGACGAGAAAATTTAATTTGAATAGAATTCGACGTATATATTATATACGCCGTCGTTAGAATATAAATATTTATATATAATTATAAATAGAATTGAAAATGGCGCGGTAGTTCGATAATTCGATTTCAAATTTCATTTGAATGTACCGGGTGCAAAACAATCCGGATTTTAGTGAAACCAAAAATAATGGAATCTAATAGTGAATATCTTTCTAACGAACCCGAATAATTGAAATTTGATAGCGGGAATTAAAAGTTATGTCCAGTTGAAAATTCTGAATAGTCGCTATGGAATTCAGGCCCTTAAAAATGGACATTTTGCAAACGACCTCGGATTCCGACGAAACCAGTTTTGTTGGGTCCGGGATGTAAAGTTATTGTTAGGTTTCAAATTTCATAATTTTTCGAATCAATATGTGAGCGTGGCAAAGGAAAACGCGTTTGACCATTTCAGTTGTTTTTAATCGACTGGAAATTGGCCATTTTTCTAACGGTCTCAGAATTCGACGAAACTAGTTTTGTTAGGACCGTATCGTCAATACGAAGCTAGAAAATATTTTTCTGGAATTTTTAAAGTTCGTATGTGACCCCGGTAATTTGAAATGTACGTTTAAAATTCAATATATTGATTTAAATGTAAATTTAACGGAAACAGATCGAAACGATCGAATCAGCTTGCGATACATATCCCATTGTGTTCGGAATGGGGGTAAAACGCTGTGGACGACAGGCGGTGGGCCTCGTTTAGAGGTCGTACGAAAAAGTCAACCTTCATGGAATTAAAAATTAATAAAAAAAAAAAAAAAAATTTATAAAAAGCCCCCCCCCCTTTCTTATTTCTTCTTTCCCCGTTTCAGTTTAATAAAAAAAAAAAAAAAAAAAAAAAACCTACCTCTAAATCGCGATCGCCCCCCCCCTGAAGCGCCGCCGAGCGTCACCGAAGCCTCCCCCCTCCCTCGACGAAGCCGTCGAACCCTTCCCCCCCTCCCTCGACGAACTCGCCGAAGCCCCCTCGCACGCGATCCTGGAGCCGCCGCACCCACATCCACCTCAGGCGAACCACCGCATCCGCCTGCCCGTCCAAGCCCGTAGCCCTAGCCACCGCCGCCAGAGGTCAGACCCCCCCCCCTCGGTAAGTGTTGTTTTATTATTATTTTTATTAATTTTTTTTCAATTCTGATTTTATTTATTTATTTTAAACACTGTTTTTTTTTAAAGAGTATTAAAAACTGAATTTTAATAAGTATTAAAAACTGAATTTTAATAAGTATTAAAAACTGAATTTTAATAAGATTTAAAAACTGATTTAAAAAGAAATATAGAAAAACTGATTTTTTTTCTTTTAGGATTTAAACTTTAAAATAGAAAAGGTACGATCTTTATATTTTTAAAGTAATAAAAATATAGTTTTTATATTTTTAAAGAATTAAAAATATGATCTTTATATTTTTAAAGTATTAAAAATATGATCTTTACTATATAGAAATATTAAAAATATGATTTTTATATTTTTAATGTATTAAAAATATAATCTTTATGGGATAGAGAATATAAAAATATCATCTTTGTGTATGTAGGAAAATAAAAATCTGATTTTTATTTTCTATACGTCGAAATAAAATGCTGATTTTTATAAAGATGAAATCTTTATAGTTGAAAAGGCGAGATCTTTATATATAGAATAACGATGTAAAATAGAATTTTTATCTATATAGTAGCGGTGTAAAAATAGCATTTTTATCCATATAGCGTCAAAGTAAAAATTCGATTTTTATATATTGAACTTTGAAATAAAAATTCGATTTTTATATATTGAACTTTGAAATAAAAATTCGATTTTTATATATTGAACTTTGAAATAAAAATTCGATTTTTATATATTGAACTTTGAAATAAAAATTCGATTTTTATATATTGAACTTTGAACTAAAAAATTCGATTTTTATATATTGAACTTCGAAATAAAAATATGACTTTTATATATGGAATAGCGAAGTAAAAATTCGATTTTTACATATGTAGTGGCTACGGGCAATAAAGATGCCGAAGATGGATAGAGATGAAGACTTCTGCAAATGAAGAGCCGTGGAGCTAGGATAGCTATTTGTGAGAATTTCTCACTCTTCAATTTAATTTTTCTAGTTATATATATATATACTAGGATGCAGACGGTGCTTAGTAGCACCCGACACAATCGTCCACAAACCATGGACTTGTTTGTTTGGTTGCATAGATTAGTTTGATTATGTGATTGAATTGAATTGTTTGAGTGAAATTGAATAGTTTGATTGATGTGTGAATGGCGTGGGCCTTCACTAGACCGGGGATAAGGCTAGGCCTCGTCCCGTTTCTAGTATCGTGCCGTTATGCCGCCGAAATTTTCTAAAATATGTTAGAAAAATAAAAATATCATTTTATTGTGTAAATGAATTAAACAGAAATTCATAGGTTGAAATAAAATGTTTTATCGTTAAAAATATAATTTTTAACGTGAAGTGAATAAAATAAAATATTCATTTATAAACCGGACGGTTTGTTTATATACACTGATTTGACTGATATTGATTGGGTTGATAAATTTTACACATCGCCCAACAGCACAAATAAAATAGGTGTTTGTTTGTTTGAAACCCCACACGGGTGTTAGGATGAAAGTTGAAGTTCACTCATCCTGATTGATTAAATATGTCGATCGATTGATTGACAGGCTGTTATAAGCGTTGAATATCTATATTTGATGCTTATACAGTGTAGTGCACTTTGGTTGATGGTTGATTATTTTTCAATGCTATGATATACATGTGTTGTATGAAAATCCATATAATTAACTTTATATGGTAATTGATTGGGCCTCATTCCAGTTTTAAAAATAGAAATATTTGAAATAGAAATATTCGAAATGGAATATTTGAAAATATCAATATATGAAGCCGTGTTGATTAGATTGACGCCATTTTGACGTAAACGATATTTATATCGATTTTATTCATTTTAAAATGAATATTAAAAAGTAATTTTGAAATCGAATATTTCGAAATGAATTGAATTGAAAACGATTTCGAAATGAATTGAATTGAAAACGATTTCGAAATGAATTGAATTGAAAACGATTTCGAAACGAATTGAATTGAAAACGATTTCGAAATGAATTGAATTGAAAACGATTTCGAAATGAATTGAATTGAAAACGATTTCGAAATGAATTGAATTGAAAACGATTTCGAAATGAATTGAATTGAAAACGATTTCGAAATGAATTGAATTGAAAACGATTTCGAAATGAATTGAATTGAAAACGATTTCGAAATGAATTGAATTGAAAACGATTTCGAAATGAATTGAATTGAAAACGATTTCGAAATGAATTGAATTGAAAACGATTTCGAAATGAATTGAATTGAAAACGATTTCGAAATGAATTGAATTGAAAACGATTTCGAAATGAATTGAATTGAAAACGATTTCGAAATGAATTGAATTGAAAACGATTTCGAAATGAATTGAATTGAAAACGATTTCGAAATGAATTGAATTGAAAACGATTTCGAAATGAATTGAATTGAAAACGATTTCGAAATGAATTGAAAACGAATTCAAATTGAATTGAAAACGAATTGAAATGAATTCAAATTGAATTGAAATTTGAATTGAATAGAAATGAATTTTGAAACGAAATTATAAAGAAGAATTCAATTTTGATTTGAATTGAAAAGGAAGTTGAAATTGCTTTTGAAACGAATTCAAAACTATTTATATAATTCGTTTTAAATAGAAATCGACGAAATATATATTATATATATTATATATATAATATAATGGCCTGAATAGAACGCGCCGCGCCGCGGCAGTTCGCGAACTTCGACCATTTATTTCAAACGGACATTACGGGAGATCCGACCGTCGGATTCTCCTAAATCCGGAACCGTTGGGTTCGTATCGAAAAGAGCTTTCTAACGAATATTAGAAATTTGAAATCTAACGGTTGGGTTTGGAATTATGTCCAAATCAAATTCGAAAAAGGTCGCTGTAAGTGCAGTTCGATGGCCATTGATGGAAATCGACTGTACGGGCCTTGATAAAATTATTAAAAATAGTAATAATTTGTGTAAAATCATAAGAAATGATTTGTGAAGAATTGGGATGAAAAACTCCATATTTGAAAAGATAAAAATGGATTTTTTATCGAAATGAACTAGTTTTGAACTAGAATTATAATTCTATTTTTTTTTTTTATAAATAAATTGAATTCGAAAAGGGTTTTAAAAGTAACCAAAATTCCAATGATTGCATTGGAGTGGATTTGAATCGAAATTGTCTTCGGAATATTTCGATGTTGGAATTCGTGATTATACAGGTGTTGTTATGGAAATTTGAAAGATATATATGTATATCGTTATTTCCAATACGACATTTGTTAGTCGTAGAATTCGATATTGAATATAAGCCGATATATTTTCTATTCAGAGCCTTGTATTGAATATCGAATGTGATTTGGGTTTGTCGTGAATGGTGTCTTCACTAACACTGTTCTTGAACCCAGCTGAGAAAAGATTAAATCTTTTGATTTAGATTTAATGAAGTGTACCAATTAAATGATATTTAATTGGAATTGAATTGATATTGATTTTTGGGTTTATCGTGAACAGTGTTTTAAATAACACTTGTTCTTTAACCCGATAATTAATGAATGTGATTTGGGTTGGTCGTGAATGGTGTCTTCACTAACACTGTTCTTGAACCCAGCTGAGAAAAGATTAAATCTTTTGATTTAGATTTAATGAAGTGTACCAATTAAATGATATTTAATTGGAATTGAATTGATATTGATTTTTGGGTTTATCGTGAACAGTGTTTTAAATAACACTTGTTCTTTAACCCGATAAATAAATGAATGTGATTTGGGTTTGTCGTGAATGGTGTCTTCACTAACACTGTTCTTGAACCCAGCTGAGAAAAGATTAAATCTTTTGATTTAGATTTAATGAAGTGTACCAATTAAATAATATTTAATTGGAATTGAATGGATATTGATTTTTGGGTTTATCGTGAACAGTGTTTTAAATAACACTTGTTCTTTAACCCGATAATTAATGGGATGTGACTTTGGGTTTATCGTGAACCGTGTTTTAAATGACACTGATTCTTTAACCCAGTCACAGATTAAAACTAAGTGGGGTTTTAATGAATCTTTAATTAGATTGAAAAGATCGAGAATGGAGTATCACCAGTTTTGCTCCAGGCGATAGTTAAATCTTTAATTAGATTTGAATGTGAAATTTAGAAACTAACTGGCGGTTAGCCAAGCAGAATGGTTTTCTGGATATTGATCTGATGTTGGTTTCGGCCTTCGGGGTTAATATTTGGGGAATTATTCTCTTGATTAATTTACGGTTAGTGACTAATGAATTGGAATGAGGCGTATGTTGTGTTTGTGTAACACTTATTTAAAATATACGCGAGTTATTCGGAAAGACCGGGTTTATCCCATTCTGAATAACTGATGCGACGATAAGTCGAAGATGAAGACGATGGTCGAAGACCGGAGGTCTTCACGTCGTTTGGGTGATAACTGATGATCTTGATTGGGCTGTACACCCAAGAAGATGGAAACAGTTAGTGATCGTCCAGACGTACTTGGAGATCGATGGATATGCGGGGTACTAGGTGCCTCCGGTTTCGTTCAGACCCAGAACGGACTTGTAAATGGACTGTGTGTCTGACATCGGACTTCATTCTGTGTGACTGATATCGGTTGCATAGGATGGTTTGCCTGTGTGGCATGCTAAGATGCAAATGATCAAGGCTTCTGTTGAAAAGCAAAGTCTTGTGGTGATGATCAAAGCACGGCCCTTGTGGCGTAGCTTTGTGTAACGTTTACCTCGCGTGTTTCACACCAGGTATGAACCAAAAACGGGAGACGGACCTCAGGGAGGGCATGCGTTTCCTTCTAGATAAAAAGTGGCGTCAGTGGTTTTACACGCCCTGACGAGTTTGACTTATGTGGTTGTTGCTGTTGCGAGGCGCCTCGGATTGATCGGTCGTTCTCGAACCGATGGAGTCATTTAGTTGGCTCATTTACGCCCCAAAGGGCGGGGAAACGTAGTGTTCAGGCATTTTAATCCACATCGGTGGACCGGCCCTGACGATCCAAGGGTCACTCGAGCTCTGATCCTGAGACATGGGCTAGATTGTCTCGAATCGGTTGAGGACTATCTTTTGCCTCGGTTCATAGATGGAAATCCAATTTCCAAATACGTGACTTTGCGGTTTTATTTGTAAACCTATATATGGCGACATGATATATGGTACCCATGCCGCCTATGATTGATACTTATGATTTGAAATTGTTTTATACACTATGCACTTATTATAGTATCAAATGATTTATTTTAAACGTATCAAGCATTCTTTGGCTGTTATAAGGGAAAACCCTATCCCCCGTCTTGCGTTTGCATTGTGTGATAGGACCTGGGTCTTATAACAGCTTCATTTTTCTTTATTTAGCACGGCGCTGTTTGTTTATGCACTGGTGTTCTTGGGAGGAAACCCGTTCCGTGTTATACGGCGTGGTCCCTTGATTTACCTAGATTTAAAATAAAGATTAATAACTGTTTTAGTTCTCACACCAGTCACATGACTGACCTGGAGTTTATTGTTTTAACCTAAACTCTGGGTGCCCTTATTTTGACACGGGCAGCCAGTAGTTTTGGGTTTTGCAGATTTATATTCACAGGATCCTGGTTTACAGCTGGAACGATATCCGGAAAGCTTTGTATCCGTATATCTCCTTCTAGTTGTGTATTGTATTATTTTCCGCTGCTATGTATTTAAATGTAATTTAAATCTCTGATATTTCTGTGTAATATTCTTTTATACTCTGTATATTCTTGTAATCTGATGCATTGTTGTTATATACAATGAAATGTTCTTTTATATGCGTTCTGTTGTGGTTTGTTCTCGAATTATCCGACGCTTTCCTTTACGGGGAAGTTGCGGGTCTTTACAGTATATGTAGGATTATCCAAAGTGTGTACTTTAAATTCATTCACACAGAACTTGTGACGATCCCAAAATCCGGGGGGCGGTATTAAGGATAATCATTGGAATATAACACATTAATCATCATAGCAGAGTACAGATAATAGCAGAAACAATAAATAGAATACTTTTACATGGATATGACAGCGGAATCACAACTTGTAATAACATCAGAATAGCATAGCGTAGGATATAACTTAGTAAATAAAAAGGAAGTGATCAGTCGTCATCGCCAGAGGCGAAATACATACATGCAGTGAGACATGCAGGGTATCAGTCTACATCGCCGAAGGCGTACATATACATACAATAAGAAATACGGAAAGTAAATCAGTCTGCATCGCCCGTGGCGGAATCATAATATAAGTACAATAATGGCGGAAAATGTCAAAGTCGTCTCTGTGAAGTCAGCCTCGCCATGAGCCAAAAATGCACTCTATGCAACAGTGCAGAGCCAAAAACAACCTGTCACCTGTGAACTAGGCTGCCCGTGTGAAAATAAGGGCACCCGCGTTTGCAAAGTGAAACAAACAACGAGTCAGTCATGGGGACTGGTATGAGGAATCTATTTAACAGTTTAAACAACGGTAATAAGCAAATCATAGGACCACGCCACTTTCGCGGAACGGGTTTACTCCAGTGATTGCTAGTGCATTTAAAACAAAGTAAATTCTTTAAAACAACGCAATTCTTTTTAAAAGAATGAAGCCATTATAAGACTCAGGTCCCATCATACAATGCAACGCAAACCGGAGGATAGAGTTTTACCTTATAATGGCCAAATATGCTTGATACGTATAAAGCAAAATCAATTGATATTATAACTAGTGCATATATGTTTCAAAAGCGAATAGCATCATAAATATCAATCATAGGCGGCATAGCTACCATCTACTATGTCGCCATACTAGTTCTACAATCGAGTCCGTTATTTCGTATTGGAAATTGGATTTCCGTCATGAATCGAGGCAAGGGGCAAGCTCCTCTCCGCTTAGAGACATTCTAGCAAATGCCTCGGGACTACACACTCTGGGTAACCCCTGGATGCTTCAGGGTCGGTCCTCTCTTACGTTTGAGGATTAGTATTCCTGAACACACGTTTCCCGGTCCTTACAGACCTATAATCGAGGCGCCTCGCATTCCAACAACCACAAAGGTGAAAAGTATATATATATGTCAGGGCTGGTAAGTCACTGACACCACCATAGCTAGAAAGAAACGTCGTGCTCTCCCTGCAATCCGTATCCCGTTTTTAACTCATACCGGGGTGTGAGGCTCGCGAATCCACGCTATACACAAAGCCAGGCCACGTAGACCGTGCTTTGATCATCATCCACAAGACTTTGGTTTGCAACAGAAGCCTTGATCACAACATCTTTGCATGCCACATAGGCAGTCCACTCCATACGATTGATTCCCATCGATATATAACCTCTGAGCTCGTACGTATCAGAGAAGGGCGTTAAGCAAAAGAATAAATTCTCCGCCGCCAAACAGATATATATTTAACAGAGATCAATCAGTATAGAACAAAATCCAATGTCAGACACACAGTCCATTTACAAGTCCGTTCTGGGTCTGAACGAAACCGGAGGCGTCAAATTCCCCGTATATCCGTACAATCAACACATACGTTCAGACGGCTACTACCTCCGTTCCTTAACGGTAGCTACTCCGGTCGGGAACCTCAGCAGCGCCCATCCAACCGATACGAAGATCGTCGGTCTTGAATCGTCTTTGCATTTTCCAATTCGAATTGCTCGATAAATTATTTGAAATGAGGGTTAGCTCGGCCTTTTCAAATAATTCACGTCATTAGAATTTAAATTGATTCTTTCCATGGTTATATTATTCGACATCCATCTTTCAGTTCTTTAGTGTTATTTTCTTGTCCAGCACATACAACCATCAAATATCAAACAATTCAAGCCCAATTGGTCTATTCGCAATCTATGTTGCTTATAATATCTTATAACGATTTTTCGCCATTTTTATTTATTTAAAAATGGCCATATTTAATTAAACGACGTTTCAGGTCGTGCCGTGGCACTGGCGCTGTTTTTCCCCTAATTTGTTTTACACATATCGGAAAATCTAACCGTTGGATTTCTACAAAGTCTATATCAGTGGGAAGATATTCCCAAAGCGAACCCAACGGTTCCAGTTTCGTGAGAATCCGACGTTCGGATCTTCCACACTAGTCGTTTGAAGTTACGGTTTCAAAATTCGAACTGCAGCGTCGTTATTCGATTTAATTTATTTATATTTATATTTATATATAAATATAAATGACTCTGGCGCTGTTTTTCTTCAGATTTGAATTAAACATTCCGGACAATCCAACCGTTGGATTTTTACAAGGTTGGTGCCGTTGGGAAGATATTTCCAAGGCGAACCCAGCGGTTGCGGTTTCGGGAAAATCCGATGGTCGGATTTCTCGTACTAATCGTTTCAAATTACGATTTTGAAACACGAACTGCACGGCTTCTATTCCTTTCAATTATATTTATATTTATATATATAAATATTGTTCATCCTATAATTCTAACTATAGTTCATTCTATATTTTCAACTTCGTTTTCACTTCAAATATTTCACTAACGCCTTAATATTTCGAAAATTTTCGCCATAACCTCCTTTGTACTGGGAGGGGTTTGGAAATTTATTGGGCCGTGTTAGGTACCCAATAAATCCTAAAAAGCATCCACATATTTATAGTGATATATTCTGGTGTTTACGGGGGAGCATGTATAGATAATCACTCCAGAGAATAAATTCTCGTCACTCCGTTTCCGTGTGGAAATAAATAGTCCATGTGCCGTATCTAATAACTAGAGCGACGTGATTATTGTCAACTCCAGACCCGTGTGGGGTTTTTATTAATCTGGCGATTTATCGTTATATTTTCTATAGTCCATATCAGTCATCAGTTCAACCTGTAGTATATAGTCATCGCCATACAAGCCTCTCGCTCGTATGGTAAATCTTCCACCTCGTCACACAAGCTCCAATTGCTTATGTGGAATATGATGAAGTATGTCTATCGTCAAGAAGTATGCCATGTAGTGTAGTTCAAAATTAATTGTTACTACCCTATGGCGATATTTATTATTTCACACAGAATAACCAGCACTCCGCATCCAATGGCATTCACAGGAGTTGATATAAAAATAAAATTGCGTAGCCAACTCATCAAGGTTTACCTATTTGTCGGGCACGCAAATAATTTCTTTACTCTACAGCTAATCCATTTTTCCTGTTCAACACATGTATATATATGCAGAACAAAGCTAATAATAATATTTCTAGCAAACTATTATTTATTTCAACACGTGCGTATTTTTATCAAAGCGTATACATGATAAAAGAAATATTTTTATCATCAAAAATATTTATCCAACACGTGAATGTTTTTAACACTTCATATTCACAATAAAAATGTAGTTTATATTGTCGTTTCATTTTATTTTTAAAATACGATAACATTCAACACATGAATTTCAACTCGACGAACGAATTGCAACTCAACACATGAATATTCTATATAGTTTGTATATATATAAAAATGTGTTTTTTTAATCGCTAAAGCTATTTGTTTAAATTCAAATAATATTCAACACATGAATTTCAACTCAACGAATGAATTGCAACTCAACACATGAATATTCGCTATAGTTTGAATATATATAAAAATGTGATTTTTATCGCTAAAGCTATTTGTTTAAATTCAAATAATATTCAACACATGAATTTCAACTCAACGAATGAATTGCAACTCAACACATGAATATTCGCTATAGTTTGGATATATATAAAAATGTGATTTTTATCGCTAAAGCTATTTGTTTAAATTCAAATAATATTCAACACATGAATTTCAACTCAACGAATGAATTGCAACTCAACACATGAATATTCGCTATAGTTTGAATATATATAAAAATGTGATTTTTATCGCTAAAGCTATTTGTTTAAATTCAAATAATATTCAACACATGAATTTCAACTCAACGAATGAATTGCAACTCAACACATGAATATTCGCTTCAACATATGTAATTTATTTCAACGAATGAAAATTATTCTAACACATGTATATTTCAGAAAATTTCGGCAGCATAACGGTAGGGTAGTTAAAACCGCGACCATCCCTAGTACGGCTCCTCGCTCTAACTTAAAACCTCGCGGTTTTTGACAATGGGGATCATGCATCTAGTTCGCACGCAGGCGGCATGTTTTATTTTCAATTCCACAATCCTATTCTAATTTGTTTCAACCACAAGAGGGTATTTTTCAACCACTAAGGTATTTTTCAACCACAATATCAACCACAAACAATTATTTCCAACCATACGTCATACCATATAATATCACGTCAATCACAAGCAATAAACATCGTCCATGGTCTGTGGACGAGGGGAGTATATATATATATATTATATTATAATTCACTTGCATTTCATCACAATTCAAAGCATATATGTTTCATTCAACGCTTGTATAATTTATACATCACTAATATAACTTATACAAAACATGTACATGAGGTATACAATGCGTATATAATTTACACTTCGCTTATATAATTAATACAACGCGATTTCATTCACAAAATTAGTTTAGATTCCTCACATTGGTTATTGCAGTGCTAAAAATCGTAGGAAGATCAGAAAAATCCGCGGCTTCTTCTAGAATGTAGAGAGCCTCCTTGCGGTCACGGTGTCTCCTGTTTCATCGAATTTCGTTAACGAACGAAAAAGATATTATTTTTCAAAGTTTTGCAACGCTTTATAGTGTAAAAACAGTTCAACATTAAACAACCCGTATACCTTCAAGAGGAGTTCGAAACTAGGGTTGCTGATAATGTTTGATTCGTGGCACGGGGACACGATCAGGTTGCGCTACTGTGGAGAGCGCAGAGAGGCGCGCCTGTGCCAGGTGGTTTCGCTCCGATCGATGCAGCGACGAGGGCGGATTCTGGTGAAATGTGCGGCGACTTCGAGGCCTTGGATCTCGTCGGATAGTCAATGATGGAAGGCGAGGTGGGTATCGATTTAGAGAGGGGGAGGAGAGCTTTCGAGATCAGGTGGTGGCGCGGCCTATAGATCGTCGGAGCGAGGGGAAAGTGGTCGGGAAGGGTGGAGTAACGTGCGCCGTCGAAGCAGAAAGAAGAAAGGGTTTCGGGAGTTTTTTTAATTTTAAATAATGAAATAGAAAAATATGATTGGCCAAGGTTTTAATTAACTTTTTAAATAGTGTTTTTACAACCGAACTCCTTTTCCAACCCAACGACTGTCGCCCCTAACTAAATACCCCCATTCCGGACACAATGGGATATGTTTCGTTGGCCAATTCGACTGTTACAGTCAGTTATTTTTCAAATTAAAGTATAAAACATTCAATATTTAATTTGAACGTACATTTCAATTTGCCAGGGCCACAAACTGAATCGAAAAATTCCAGAAAAATAAATCTAGCTTTGTTTTGACGATACGGTCCTAACAAAACCAGTTTCGTCGAATTCTGAGCTCGTTTGAAAAACGGCCATTTTTAGGTCGACCCATTTTAACAGAAATTGACCAATCACATTTTCTTTTGCCCCGCTCACATACTAGCTTCAAAAATTATGAAATTTAAAACTTAGCAATAATTTGACATCCCGGACCCAACAAAAGTGGTTTCGTCGAATTCCGAGGTCGTATGCAAAATATTAATTTTCAAGGGCTATATATGCTATATAGCGACCTTTCTGAAAATTCAATTGGCCATAACTTTTGATTCCCGCTATGAAACTTCGATTTTTCAGATTCGTTAGAAAGGTATTCATAAACAGATTTAAATATTTTCAGTTTCGCTAAAATCCGTTATATTTTCCACCCGGTACAGTCAGACAAAGTTTGTATTCAAAATTTCAAACTGCAATACTATACCCAATTCTCTATTTTATTGAAATATGCTATTTCAACTATTCAAATTCTTTGGTAATAACCAAATTTAAAAAATTTAAATTGGTTCACATTTTCCGGGTTATTACAGAACTTATGTTCTGACCCCATCCTCATAACACAGTTGCAGTTTAGGCTTGAGACAGAGATGTTATAGCTTTGGATACTGGCTAAGCAGTATTATTATTAAGGTAAAGCTATGTTTTGATTATATTATATTTTGTTCCTTCCGCTGTGAGATGTTTTCCGAACTCTGACATGTTTTATGTCTCTGTCTTTTTCTATAGGATACCAGAGCAAACCCACGGGTTTTGATGGATTGGGTTTTTGAAAAAAAAATCGGTCTGTCGAGATCCGAGTTGTTACATCTGGTATCAGAGCGAGGTTTAGGGATCTTAGGGAGATAATGAGTTAGCTTATTTCTATTTTCAAAAATATAAATATAAATATATAAACCTAGATCCATAAGGAGCCCACTAAATAGAAGGAGTAAAATATGGAAAGAGTTGGGATAGTGGTCTGCGCACTAAAGGAATGAACCTAGAAATTTTGAGACCCTTAGGTGGTTTAGTTAGAAGTGTACAATATGATTTGGTATTGGAAAAAGGAAGTGTCCCACATGATAGAAACTGAAATGTTAATATTTCCGATTAGTGGGTTTAGAAATGAAACCTTATAACTTAGAAAAAGGTTAGAAAGTGGAAAATGGATTAGGAATATATATAGTTGAGAGAATTGAAAGTGTCTAGGAAAGCCTAGTTGAGTTAAAAAGACCAACTTTGAGTCTAACCCAATGATTAACTTTTAAGAACTTGAATTTATATTTAAAAAAAAGATTTAGCTAAAGAGTTTGTGATGTTTTTCAAGTTTTAATCTTAAAAGTATTTTTGAGGAAAATTGTGCATATTTAGTGCATGTTGGGTTTTAAAGTAAAGTGGGGTATATTTTGTAAAACGATGATTACTTGTTTTAAAAAGAATTCTCTCATGAATAAGTGTACAACTCACTATTTTTCATATTATAATATATGAAAGGATTAAGAAGTAAAGCATAAAAAGTTTTGCATTTTGTAAAAGAAGTTTTGAAATTTCTATTTTGATTTGAAAAGAAATTTTGTTGGGTGGATAAAATAAGTTATAGCGAGTAAGAATACATTAGATGTTTGCACCTTGTAGATAGCAGCCAAATTAACATTGTAAGTAGAAACAATGTAAACCCGATAGTTGTACTTGTCTACTCCATTTTTGTGATTTGAAAAAATAAAATAAGGCCAAACAATGTTTTAAAAAGAATGGAGTAGGTAAGGAATAATGCCTAGAAAGAATTGAGATAAGAAATTAAATAATTGGAACCAACTGGAGATTGGTTAAGTTGAGTGATTCGTTGAGTATCAATCTGATGTTGATTTCAGTCTTCGAGGTTGATACTTAGGGAGTTATTCTCTTACCAATTTAAGGTCAGAGATAAGCTAATGTTGAACTAATAAAAATTCCCGTAGAATGCATAAGCATTGTAAAGCCTAGGATTTTTGCTTGAGAGAAAAAGTATAGGCTAGTAATACACAATAAGGACTAGTAGTAACTACTAGATAAGAAGGGGAAGTGAGCATTGAGGGTTGGTGGTTGGACTTTTCTTTAGTGAAATAGTCTTATGATTCTTGGCCCATAGTAGTAGCTGTATAGAATGATGGAAAGGCTTATTTGAAAATAAACTTAAATCATGGGATTAAGTAAAATAAGCTAAGAAAGAAAAATAGCCTAACTAAAAAGAAAATAATAAACTCAGAAAAGCAACAAATGTAATGGGAAAAGAAAATGAAAATCTTAAGAAAGGATGAATAAGAATGAAATTTTTTCCCAAGATAAGTTGAAGAAGAAAAAGAAGTTTTCTTATGTGGGTCGTGCTTGGATAGGAAAGTAGGGGATCTTTACAGAATAGTTACATAAAATCCAAGTACAATTAAAAAGGTACATAAAAGAAAAACGGAAGCTGTGAATTTTTCCATTTTATACCTTTTTGTAACATAAGAAATTGAATTTAGAAAATTAGATTTTTCTGATTTTCGAATTTAATGACGGTTGGTAGAGTTTTGGATGAAACAATTGGATGAACTATGCTCTTATTTTGTAAGAGTGTGGGAAAATTTGGGTGAAAAATGTTTTGATTTTTCAAAAATATTGCATTTATATAGAATTGCAAGTATATTTAGGATGTGAGCATCATGTTTCGAAAGAGTTTTTGAAAAGTTTGCATAGATATAGGTGGTACCAAATTAGGCATACATGCATTACTATGATGTATTTCACTTTGCACATGTGCACAATGCTTGCAAAAATTGGATGAACACATGATAGTTTGATATTATGCGAGGGATTGTCTATTTCACCCCTATCGAATTTCGGGGACGAAATTCTTTAAGGATGGGAGAATGCAACACCCCGCATTTTTTAATATAATTAAATATATTTATATGCATGGATATATAAATAATGGTGATGCGCAGTTTAGATTAATACAAACACTGAAGAGAAGGGAAATTAATACGATAACAATGTATGTAATAGAAAAGATAATAAAATAAAGATACTTAATTTAAATATCAGGAATTAAGTAAAACGGACATCACCATTGCGTCCATCTCGGTATTCTGGTTCAGATGGACACCAAGTTTTTGTAAAACGGATAACAAATGAAGAAGTTATGAGCTTTAAAAGTTTGTGTACATATAAGGCTCTCACACACACACACACGTATATATATATATACAAAATATCTCCATAATTCAAAAATATTCATAAACAGTCAAAAGCGGCCGAGCGGGAAAAATCCCGCTCAAAGGGTGTCGACCCCCCCTAAGGGATGTCGACATAGGTGTCGACCCCCCTATACGGGGGAAGACACAGGTGTCGATCCCACTTAAGGGGGGTAGACACAAGGGTAGACCCCCTCGACCAGATTTGTGCTGAATTCATTTTTGTGAACCTGGACAGTTTTGATGACTTAATTCGTGAATCCTAAGCTATATAATGGACCCTAATCTCATTGTTTTTCTCACCTGAATTAGTGGCAATGCCATGATGCTGCTCCAACCTAAAATAATTCAGATTCTTCTTCTTCACCAAGAAATTCTTTGATCTAATCTCTTCTCTTCCTCTCTAAATCACTTCTTAAAATAAAAAGATAGATCTAGGATTCCTTTACTCCAAAATAAAAGAAAAGAATTCAAATGCCAAGATCTATGTTGCGCAAAAAAGAGAGAAAACCATGGATCAGATCTAGAAGTGGGAAAACATACAAGTGAGTGGATTTAAAATACATTTTTTGTATAATAGTAGATCTATCGTTCGCCATTCCCCATTTACACACATCATAAACATATTGAAGAGCTAATCCGATAAAGTGAGTTTGTGGTACTTATAGATTAAAATACCTAATAAGTAATTGGATCTAAGATTTGGGCTAGAATCATATCAGTTCACCATAGTTTGTAGATTCAGATCTAGAATTCACCTATGACTAATTTTATCATCATATATTTAACTTGTTATTATGAACAGTTGTTTTATGCCTATGCTTGTTTTCCTCCTTCCTTTCATTCCTTTTTATTTTTATAGCTAGTCTATCTTCGAGCCTATGTCTATTGCGGATTTATGTGATTGAAATGATATTGGGAAAAAAAGGGAAAAGGTTGATTTGGGTATAACATGGGATTGGGAGGTTTGGGGTATAATTTATAATGGGGTTATGGGCATAACTATGCTTGGAATTATGAATATAACTATAGTGGGATTTATGTATATAAATCAAATTGGAATTATGTATACAACTATGGTGGGATTTATGATAACTAATCAAATTAGAATTATGAATATGAAATTGAGATTTTAAGTTGAATTGGGATTATAGGCATAATCTATTGACAGGATTATAAGCATAAACGTGAATTGGGGTGTATGGGTAATTGACATATATTAAAATCCAAGATTTGAATTATGGGTATAAGTTATAATAAGAACTTATATGCTTAAGACACAAGGTTAGATTCAGATTGCGGTATAAGTCTGCCCGGAACCGCCCGACATATTCAGCAACCGCAAATGGTAATCTAATGTGAGAGGTCGAAGGCAGAAATTAGATGCGTAACAGTGCTAAGACACGATGTTAGATTTGGATTGCGGTAGATGTCTGCCTGGAATCGCCCGGCATATCCAGCAGCCGCAAATGGAAATCTAATGTGGGAGGTCTTGCACAATTACGGGTATAATGAATTAGTGAACACTTAACCAAGATAAGACATGTGGTAACACACGGGAATAATAAAGGGTTAAGTGGGTAACGTGGGTAGCATGGATAATTCGTTAAATTGGAATACTTAACCTAATTAAATCTGTAGCGGTATTACGAACCAATTCAATGGAGTAGGGGTTAAGTAAACTTGTTAAAGAAGTGGGAAGGATAAAGTAAATCTTAATTAACACCAAAATGGGGAATGATAACAACCTATTATGAATGAACTTGAATAAGAAGAGGAAAGACAATAGGTAGGCTTGTCCTAGGGACAAGTGAGAATTATAACTTAAGAAATAAGGTAAGTTATAATGAACGATAGGGGAAGATGAAATAGCTTATGTAATAAAGTTGTACTTAATCGAAGATTAAGTAATTAGCGAGAATAAGAATAAATCCATAAATAAGGATAACATAAGTTATATGAAGGAAAAGAGAAAATTATTGGTAAACCTTATTTAAGAGAACTAAGTTAGTAAGTAAATTATGATAAATTGTAATGACGGTGTATGACGAGATTATGATTAAATGAGAAAGAAGAAGGCAAACTTATGGAGATAATTAAGTTGTATTTAATCATAAATGTTGAATGACAGAAAACATGTAAATTAAGGTATACTTAATTTTAAATTAAGTAGAACATGTTATGGCAACCATGAGATGGGACAAAGAGTAGTGAAAAAAGAATGAATTATGAATATTGAACAACAATATAGAGAATAACATGTTGTAGGCTTATCAATGAACTTAAATGAATTAAGTTATGAATGAGGTTAATAAGCAAGAGAAACTGGGTAACTTGAAGAAGAAGTCAAGGAAAAATGGAAACAACCAAGTTAATGGGAAATCTGTCGAGGTGGAGCAAGCGCGTAATTGATGGTTAGACATAGGATCTAATGACACAGTAAACTGAGGCGCTTGGGATAGTCCGTATGTTAGAGGATGAATAACCAAACGGGGTAGCTCATCGTGGTGTCGTAAGACACAAGGGGAGCGCACGTTAATCTGATTATTCTGGCAGCTCCAACGGACTGGAAGAGGAAGAACGCGTCTTCCTGAGACGTTAAGGGTTCTCCTGGTAGTCCTGTGTGGTGGTGTAGTTGCGGACTGTGCTCACAGAGGTTGGGTCTGCACCAAACTATTAGGTGGGTGGGCCTTGACTGCACAAGTAGGGGGCATTTAGAATGTTGTGACGTGGTGACATTAAGGGTAGCTCGGCGGCTGCCTCACTTCGGAGGCGGAGGGTAAGGACCAACAAAGATAGTATAGGTCGTCAAGAACCTATCATCGACAGCCAGCGAGATGCAGAAAGACTAAAGCTAAATCCAAGAGGCCATCGGCCTTTCACTATCGAGGCGTTGGTTGAGGGTAGACGCCACATGGATGTTTAGATTGTTAGTTTAGGGGCTTGTCGCTTAGCTCTTGTAGTCTTTACTAGTTAAGGGAGGGGCCGAGGTGGGGTCATAGCTACCATAGAAAAACAGACCCTAGGGATATTTCTGTGAGAGGCTCTTAAATGCGGGCCTGCACAAATATAAGGAAAGCTCCCGACCGAGTTCCGTGTGTAGCCCTACCATGGAACTCGGGCATGCACACATGATAGGTGTGCGGGTTAGGCATCGAATACGTTTGGCGATACGTACGTGGGAAAGTCTAGGTACACACGTCTGCTCTGGGTGGTGTATCGTGGACTAGAGGGCATTATTCGATGATGGCGGTCATTACGCCTACGTAATGTAGACATAATTGTTCCATGCAGATGTAGCGTCGTTATATACAGAGATCCTTATGTCACTCGGACGTAGGATATGGGACTGCGTATATTCCTGCGATGATACGGTGAGGACCGTGCGAGTGGGATACCATGGGGTGTACCTTAATTTGGGGGTAGCTACATATATATTATATTAGGTTAATCGACTAGGGAGTAGATGGGTACAACGAATGTGCGTGTGTGTAAGCGTGGAGCGCTATTGACACCAATAACCTAATCAATAAGAAAATGTAACTGAACGGTATATGTAGAATTATCCAAAGTGTGTACTTTAAATTCATTCACACAGAACTTATGTTCTGACCCTCTCCTCATAACACAGTTGCAGGTTAGGCTTGAGACAGAGATGTTATAGCTTTGGATACTGGCTAGGCAGTATTATTATTAAGGTAAAGCTATGTTTTAATTATATTATATTTTGTTCCTTCCGCTGTGAGATGTTTCCCGAACTCTGACATGTTTTATGTCTCTGTCTTTTTCTGCAGGATACTAGAGCAAACCAATACGGGTTTTGATGGATTGGGTTTTTGAAAAAAAACCAGTCTGTCGAGATCCGGGTTGTTACACATAACACATAGTTTATAAATGAAATACATATGGTATATGTGTACAAATTCTAGAATATGTAAAATGGCTTAAAATGATAGGGATACGCGTCACTAAATGAAAGGAACACATGTCTTGTAAGTAAATAAGGTTAAGACACATACACACATTAGGTGTCCATGTGTAGAAACATCTAAAGACACCCAAGTATGCATGTGTCTTCATCCTAAAGCTTGCATGAAGATAAAGATGACAAGTGTCCAAAACTAAATTACCAAATTAGCCTTGAAAACTACTATGTAAAGTGTGGAAAGGTTAACTTCATTTCATACATTTTGATAACAAAAAATAAAATAAGATAAAGAAGAGAAGTTTAGGAGAAGGCAAGAGGATAAGTAAAAGATCAAGATACAATTATAAGGTGAGAAAAACTATTTAAGTTCATGTATTCATTTCATATTTTGAAGAAGAGTTGAGAAATTTATGAATGAATGTTTGGACGTGAACCCTTGAAAATGACATTTGGTATTTTAGGCAAAACTTTTGCAATTGTTAATGAAATTACGACTTCTCTATCAATTTGGAAAGCTAGTTCGAAGAGCTACAAATTTCACCCAGGCACTTTTTTTCTAATTCGGCCGTTTGCATACCCAAAAACCGGATGCAAAGTAAGGTAAAAATCAACCCGAATTAGACATGTTAAAAACGCCTTGTATTGTTGAATTTTATCTATTGAATAAATAATTTTAACAGATTCTTTTAGTGATAATTGAGTAGACAAAATAGCTTTATACTGTAAAAAATTTGGAGTCAAAATCTATTATTATCATAGAGAAACAACGTCAAACATTTCACCCAAGAACTAGAAAAAAAGCTGATTTTCCGAAACTTGAAACACTTTGGAAATTTGAAACGCTTTTTGAATGTTTATAACGTTGAAGTGTGACAAAACATAACTTTTTGTAGCACTTCTGAAGCGCTGTCTTTCCACTGACTTGGTTACAAAGCCTTGAACACTACCAGAACTTTTTATAGCACCCAGAAAACGCTGTAGTAGCTAAATTTAGTCTAAAACCATTATAGACTAACCAGAACTTTTCATAGCATGCCTGAAATGCTGTAGATAGCTGTTTTGAGCCTAAAACCATCTGAAACTTTCATAAAACTTTTAAAACACTGCAGTTTTTATTTTATGATGATGAAATGTTTTGTAGTACTTTTTAAATGCTACCTTTTCTTTGTTTCAAGTAGTTTCGAGGTTCTTATTAATATAGATTGGAATAATTTGAGATAGTTTGGTTTAGTCTTAAACCCTTAAAAAGCATGAATTTAAAAGTAGGAGATTTGACTATTACCAATATAATACCATAATTGTTGCGTGAATACACATATATTTATAAAGTATCTTTCAAAATGAATGGCTGGAATGTTCTAGGGTAACAGAGAGGATAGTGTCTAGGCTTGAGTTTGGAAAATATAGTTTCCTGCTCTACCTGGCTATCCCTAGCTGGTCCGACGAACGGGATGGTTAATTCAAATTTTAATTTGAAATTATTTGAATTTAGAAATAATTTAGAACTTTATTCAATATTAAAGAAAAGTAATTTAAGATTACTTTTGAGAATCATTTCCGTAATTATATTTCATCGATGGTGTGTGGCATAAGACAATAGATCTCGGGTAGTGCACTATTACTCTATGTTGGTATCAAGCCGAGTAGAGTACATCCTATTTTATGAAGGGATGCCGACCGAAATAGGATAACATATCCTAACATCCAACCAAGGTTGAGGGTGTGGTTTAGATTTGTAACTATAAATTGGATAAATTATGAGTTTTGATGAAAGGAAGTTATCATAATTTGTTTGATTTAGTATTCGAAGTCTTCCTTGATTTTTGTTTTAAACTTTGGATTGATGAAACCTTCGAAGTAAAGAGTCATGATGAAACTATAATACAACCCACTAAGAAATGAGGTGAAAATTAAGCTTAAATAGCTATCTCACTGGGTCTGTGTTGCTCATGATGCTACACTTAAAACCTTTCAGGTTTAGATGGTTGGTTGGATGCTTTGAAGTGAAAACTTACATTATGTAGATTATCTTTTTATGTACTCATATGCTTAATTATTAGACTCGTGAATCTTTGTAACCATATTCTATGATGGGATGATTGTATAATAGCTCTTCCGTTTCAAATCATATACTAATGTTGATTTTTTGTTCCGACAAGTTTCTGTTAAGTTGTGATACTGTTCAATTAGCACCATGGCTTATATGTAGCATCACCTCTTCTGAATAAGTATATCAAAGTGAGGGTGTTACAGATTTGGTATCAAAGCTAAGGTTTAAGGGGTGCTTTTGGAAAACTTTATAGTATCACAATTTAATTTTTTGTAATAGGAAGTTTATAAAATTATTGACATATTTATGACTATTTGCAGTTATAAGTTATGGCTAGCAACAGAACTTGGTGTACGCGGGATACATGGGGTGGTGTTAAGTGCACCACCACGCCAAACAAACAATTAGTTGCTGCAAGTCGCACAACAGTGTAGCATGTGCTTAAGAGGAGAGCAATGACGATTCTACTTGATGAGATATAAGAAGTTTATAATAGGGCTAACGATTATGAAGACGGTCTAAAAACAGATTTTGTTCTTTATCGTCTACACCAGAAGATGAAACCCTTTGCAATGGCAATTAAACTGGTAGAGCGTACTGACTATGGAGATGCTTTAGAATATCAAAAGCAAGAAGGAGAATTACCACAAGGAGGGAATATAAGACGTAAACCACTTCCAAATAAAATAGTGGAACAATATGATGAAGAGGAGTCTGAGACAGTTGGCTCAAATGATTACTCTCAAGAAGTCACTGGACCTTCTCGAGCAGTAAAGGAAGAAACGGGCCCTTCTTCATCAAAGGAAATAAATCAATAATAGTGATAGATTAAAAATGAAATAGGAAGTTAAGAATTAGAAAATATATCAAGTTGTATAGATGACTATCTATAGTTTGGGAAGGTTGTGGATAAACACCCAAATTTTGTTTGTAAATAAGGGTTATAAGTAATATAATATGTTTGTGTGTTCATGACTTGAGTATGTTATTAGATATTCTTTATAACTAAAGGTGTATTTAATCCATGACCATAACAAGATATTTTTATTGAAAGTCATGGAAAATCAAAATAACTCAACAACTCAAAGTCAAGAGGCTCAGTCCTCCTCACAAAAAATGCTATGGAACTGTTTGCATCTTTAATCAAGCAGATGGAGCAAGTTTCTTCAACATCTTCAACAAATCACCTTTTAAGCCATTTTAAAAGCTTGAAACCTGACAAATTTGTTGGAGGTGCGATCCAATTAAGGAAGAGCAATGGATTCAACATCTAGAGGATATATTTGAAGTTTTGGAATGTAATGAAGTTGACAAGAGGAAGTTGGCTTTCTTTCAATTATCAGAGGAGGCTCGAAATTGGTGGGAGCTAGTTCGAACAACGACTATCCCAGATGAGATGGAAAAAATGACATGGGAAGAATTCAAGTTGAAGTTTGTGGATAAGTATTTCCTGGAGAATGAGAGAGAGAAGATGGAGACAAAATTTCAAAATCTTACTCAAGAAGGTATGTCAGTAGCCCAATATCAAAATATGTTTGAAGCACTATCCCAATTCGGAAATCACTTAATTGATACACCTGAAAAGCATGCTAGACGATTTGCGAAGTGGTTAATTCCTCCCATAAGAAGACATGTTATTGGTTATAGACGTAAAACTTATGAGATGATAGTAGCGAAAGCTTTAAATCTGGAAAAAGACTATCTTCAGTTCTAGCAAGAAAGGAAGGTTTCAAATAAAAGGAAACCGAACAATCTTTCTGAAAATCAAAAGAAACCAGATGAGAAAAAGAAGAAACTAAATGGAGGAAGCAAAGGACCGACGGGATAGAAAAAGGAGCCTGATAAAGTGAAGAGATGTTTCCGGTGCAATGAGACTGGACACATTTCTCCGAATTGTACAAAGCCAATTGTGTGTTATAATTGCAAAGAACCTGGGCACATTAGTCGAAATTGCAAGTAACCGAGGAAGGACAAAAAGGGACAACAAGGACGAGTGTATGCAGTTGTTTTTGAACAAGCTCAAGTAGAAGGTACCGTGTTTATTTTTGACTTTCAAGCAAGAATTTTATTCGATACTGGTGCCACACATTCTATGATATCCGAAATATTTGTTACTAAGATAGGATTACTTATTGAACAGCTATCAAATCCTTTGATAGTATATAGCGTAGTAGGTGGGAGAACTAAACTTGAGAAAGTATGTAGGAACTGTATCCTTAACTTTAATAGTGAGGATATGGTGGCTAATTTAATTATCTTTCCAATGGAATGTTTTGATATCATCCATGGGATGGATTGGCTCTCAAAATATCAATCCATCTTGGATTGTCACAACAAGACCATATGTTTGATAATTCAAGAACACGAAACCTTTGTTTACTCATGTGATAAAGTTGAAGACGCTTTTATATCTGGATATATTGCTCATATTAATATTGAGGATAAGGGTTCAATGGTGGATCAAATCCTCATAGTGAAGGAATTTAAAGAAGTTTTTCAGGATGTACCAGGATTACCACCAAAAAGAGAAATTGATTTTAGTATTGACTTAATCCCTGGTGCCACTCCTATTGCTAAAGCCGCTTATCGTATGTCTCCTACGAAAAAATAGGAATTAAAGAGGCAAATTAAGGAGATGGAGGATCAAGGATTTATTAGACCTAGTAAATCTCCTTGGGGTACACCAATGTTGTTCGTAAAGAAACATGATGGAACATTACGTTTGTGCGTAGATTATCGGGAGCTTAATAAGGTAACAATTAAGAACAAATACTCATTACCTTGGATCGATGATTTATTTGATCAACTCCAAGGAGCTACCGTATTTTCAAAAATTGACTTAAGATCTGGGTATCATCAATTAAGAATAAATGAAGAAGATATTCCAAAGACGGCTTTCCGAACACGGTATGGACACTACGAATTCTTGGTGATGCCTTCTGGCCTTACTAACGCACTAGCAATATTCATGGATCTAATGAATCGTGTGTTCTGTCCATATCTTGATCATTTTTTTATTGTATTTATTGATGACAACCTTATCTATTCTAAGGCAAAGGAGGACCATGAATGTCATTTGCGTTTATGTCTCCAAACACTAAAAGAGCATCAACTATATGCGAAATTAAGTAAATGTGAATTCTGGTTGGAGGAAGTAAAATTTATTTACCATTTTGTCTCAAAGAATGGAATAGGAGTAGACCCATCAAAGGTTGAGGAAGTGCTGAAATGGAAGCCTCCGACAACCCCAACAGAAGTTTGAAGTTTTCTAGGATTAGCTGGTTACTACCGAAGATTTATTCAAGATTTTTCAAAAATAGAATCTCCATTAACAAAACTAACTCGTAAGGAAACTAAGTTTATTTGGGATGAAAAATGTAAGATAACATTTGAAACCTTAAAGAAAAAATTGACAGAGGCACCAATTCTGTCTTTGCCAACGAGTGGAGTCCCATATAAAGTATATTCTAATGCATGCGGACAAGGATTAGGATGCGTACTAATGCAAGATGACAAAGCTATTGCTTATGACTCTCATCAATTAAAGCTCCATGAAACTAATTATCCAACTCATGACTTAGAATTGGCCACAATTGTGTTTGCCTTAAAAATTTGGAGACATTACCTTTATGGAGAACAATTCCATGTTTACTTTGACCATAAGAGTTTAAAATATTTGTTCTCTCAAAAGGAGTTAAATATGAGACAAAGAAGATGGATGGAATTTATAAAAGATTATGATTTTACATAACCTTATCATCTAGGAAGGGCAAATATAGTTGCAGATGCATTAAGTCGAAAGAGCTATGGTGTAATAGCTCATTTAATGATAAGAGAATGGAGAGCTCTGGAGGCTCTTGCAGAGATGAACGCTTGCACAAGGATGGTTAATGCATCCGTGATTAACGAAGTAGCACTTCCATGTAATCTTATTATACAACCAACATTGATAAGTAGAATATTGAAAGCTCAAGAAGATGAAGAGGAATTAAAAGAGTTATTTATGAAAATAAAGGATAAGGAACCCATGGATTGGAATACTGATAAAGATGGCGGTTATAGATTCAAAAATCGACTTTGTATTCCAAATCAAACTGAATTTAAAAATGAAATTCTTAGTGAAGCACATCGTTCAAGGCTAACAGTGCATCCAGGAAGCACAAAAATGTTTAAGGATCTTAAGCGTCAATTTTGGTGGAACGAAATGAAGAAGGACGTTGCTGAATTTGTTGAAAAGTGTCTTATGTGCTAACAAATTAAAGCAGAGCAGCAACGATCAGCAGGACTCCTGCAACCACTTCCTATTGCTGAATGGAAATGGGAGTATATGACAATGGATTTTATTACTGGATTACCAATGACAAAACAAGGTCATGATGCAATATGGGTAGTGGTGGATCGCTTGACAAAGCCAACACATTTCATACCTTACAACATGACTTACTCAATGGAGAAATTGAGTAGACTCTATTTGAAAGAAATTGTTCGACTACATGGTATACCAATTACCATAGTTTCAGATAGAAATTCACGGTTCACTTCAAGGTTTTGGAGAAGTCTACAAAAAGCATTAGGGACATCACTAAACCTAAGTACAGCCTTTCATCCTCAAACAGATGGACAAAATGAAAGGGTGAACCAGATCATAGAAGATATGTTAAGGTCTTGTATAATGGAATTTGAAATCATCTGGGAAACTAACATACAATTAATCGAATTTGCATATAACAATTGTAATGACCCGCATTTGCAGAGGTATAATAATTAATTTATTTAATTATTTAAAAGGTGAATTAAAGGATTTAATGGTCGTGAATTAAATAATGGTGGATATTTAATTTAAAATAATAAATTAAATAATATATTTAATTCTGAAATAATCAGAATTGGCCGAAATGGCGATATGGTGTGAACTGGATCATCCGTGATATTTAATTCAGCTTAGAATTGAATTAGAATAACGAATATATTCAATCATCGACAGTTGAACGTATAATTTATAATATAATTATAAACGAGCTTGAAATGGCGCTGCAGTTCGTAAATTGGCGATTCGAACTTCAACTGAATGTACAGGATTCATTTTAAGCCGGATTTCTGTGAAACAAGAAACGTGTGGAGCTGGTGAAGTATATCTTTCTAGTGGAAGAGAAAAATCGGGATTTCATCATGTAGATTTTGATGTATGTCCAAATCAAGTTTCAAAATAGTCGCTATAGAATCGTTTATCGACCATAACGGTTATTTCAAAATAACTAGATATCGGGTGTGAATTCAGATAAGGTTCTTTTGGGAGATAACGATAATTTAATTTTTAGATTTTTACTGAAATTTTTAATTAATTTAATAAGCAACTTTTCATTTGGAGTATTTTGCACCCTGTACTCAACATTTTGGGGTTTCAAAATACGAGTTAACCTACCGATATTTTTATATTTTTGGGACCAGAGCACATCACTCATTTCAATGGTAATTTTGTTTCTGTCCATAATAGTCCCTACGTGAAAAGAATATTTCATAGTAGGGTACGCTATGTTTTAACTTAAAAACAAACTAAACTAAATGGTAACTTTTCACGCAGAGTTTTATTCATATGTCTGCATATCAAAATAAAAGTATACCATGTTACCATTACTTGGTTGTCAAGTATTGAACTGTTATCTTCCCCTCAACAATAATAAAAACTTCATCGACAATGTCACATATTTTCCCAGCCAAGATTTGGTTCTTGAGTAACCACGTCCCTTCTTCCATAAAGAAAGAACAAAAACAAGGCCACCCACTCATCATTCTAGCCACATAAAAAGTTTGATTCCCATTATAAAACCTCTTTGAAGCCGCCGGGTTCATTTTTTACAGCAAACCAAACAATTCGATCCTCAAATAAAATGAAAAGAAATCAAAGTAAAATTCTATAAATCATGAAACCGAATTCATTGGCATCCTCTGATCAATAGCTTCACGTTAATACCTTTGTCTCTCTGCTCGATGCCAGTTTTCTTCACGGTCCTGTAGACGCGTGAGCCTAGGGCTAAACCAAAATGAAAGTTTGTGTGTTGATTTTCGAATTCGAATGTGTATTCGAACTTGTGGCAAGGAGTAGCTCCACCTGCGAATGTTTGGAAATTTTCGAAGAACAAAACTGTCGCACTATTTTTCCTGTGCGTGGAAAAATTATTTCGACGCAAAGATGGAATAGGGATCGAGTGTCTATGGAAGAGGATGAGGAGATGCAGAATTTGAAGAGGAAGATTTTGTGTATTTTTCTGTGATTTATTTCGGAGTGTTGAAGTAGGAAGAAGGGATGAAAGGATCGAATGGCATGGGTTTATTTTGCAAGTGACGGGTTGGGATACTGGGAGGAAGAAGAGGAGTGGCAAATCGGGTTGGGTAATAAAGTGGAAATGGGCCTTAATTTAAAAGTGAGCCCATCTCAAAATTTAGTTTTCTATTTAAATTCAAATAAATTTATGTATTAACTTTAATATATCATATCTCGATCATATGATATCAGAATCCGACAAAATGAGATCCGACAGGATCGTATGGACGGACACTACCCAATGGAACTGACTGGGAGTGGAGTGGAGCTCGTTACAATTTATGGAGAAATAAATTGTCTGACTGAATCAAATAACGCAAACCGTTATTTAACGGTTAACGCGCAACGGTGAGTAAATCTCACCAACTCTGAACAGTTTATAAATTCATGCAGTATTTTTAGAACTGTTAGATATTGGCTGATTTACTGTATGTTGACTGTTTGATTGAACTGCTAGTCAGTTGATTTAATTTCTATATTGATTTTGTTTAACAGAATATATCATATGGAACTGAAAGTGATGTTATCTATATTGTTTAACATCTGTGATGCAGGGAAACAGGTTGGAGGAATCCAACTGGATTCCTCAACATTTATTTTACTGTTTTTCATATATTGTGATATATGATGTGTTATATAATCTGTTATGGATTATGGGTGTTGGAATGATGTTGATCATTTTATTCGATATTTTAAATATCATAAAAGACCCTGGGATGTAAAAAAGAAGTATTTCAATGTATATTGAAATAAAGGAATTTTATAAAATCACAGGATTTTATAAAAGGAATTATTTATAAAACGAACACGGTTTTATAAAAGGGATATTTATTTAGAAAATTTATAGAAATAGAAAAGGAATATTTATTTAGAAAATAAATAGAAGTTATAAATAGGAAATATTTGTAACGGTAAATAGAAGTTATAAATAGGAAATATTTGTAACGGTAAATAGAAGTTATAAATAGGAAATATTTGTAACGGTAAGTAAACGTTATAAAAAGGAAATAGTTGTAACGGAAAACGTAGTTTATCAAATGAGTTAATCGATGTTAGTTAGTCGATTAGTGTTAAAGTTAAAATGAGTTAATCGATGTTAGTTAGTCAATTAGTGTTGAAGTTAAAAGAAGTTAATCGATGTAGTTAGTCGATTAGAGTTAAAGTTAAAAGAAGTTAATCGATGTTAGTTAGTCGATTAGAGTTAAAGTTAAAAGAAGTTAATCGATGTTAGTTAGTCGATTAGAGTTAAAGTTAAAAGAAGTTAATCGATGTTAGTTAATCGATTAGAGTTAAAGTTAAAATGAGCTAATCGATGTTAGTTTAGTCGATTAGAGTTAAAGTAAAGGAGCTAATCAATGTTAGTTTAATCGATTAGAGTTAGAATAAAGGAGTTAATCGATGTTAGTTGAATCGATTAGAGTTAAAGCAAATGAGTTAATCGAATATAGTTTATTCGAAGAAAGTAAAGGGAGTTATCGAATATAGTTATTCGAAAGGGGTTAAGTGAATAGGGTTAATCAAATAGAGATTTATTCGAACGAGAGTTAAGTAAAGAAGTCAGTAAAAGGAATAAAGTGAACTTTGCCTATTTCAAAGTTAGAAATGTTGTTCAGTTAAGGTCTGAGAGGTAGTTCTACCACAACTTGATTGGCTTCGTTTTAACTAAGGAATAGTTAAGGTTCGGCAGTAATGGAAATGGTTTGAGTTGGCATCGCGATGGTTTGTTTAAACATCTATTTAAGTCCAATGAAGAAGCTTTGGAAATGTTTTCCAAAGAAGAAACCAGAAATGTTTTCTAATAAAGAAAACAAGAAATGGAAATGTTTTCCATTGTTAATAACGTATATTTTCCAAATTTAGAAAATAAGAAATATTGAATATAGGGAAACAGGAGATTAGTAAAATTATGAACTAAGGAGATGAATGTTGAATGATGTTTGATTGATATAATTTCCATCTGGAAATAATATCATTGGTTGCACACCTGTTTTTATTCGATAGTTAAATCACAGACTATCGAAGTTTTGACCATTTTAACGTTGTTAATATGGAGAGACCAGTTGGATTATTATCCAAAGAACCACTCTGTATTGGCATAACCGTTGCGAATCATATATGCCAAAGGAAATTGAAGACGGAGTTATGCAAGGGCTATCCTGTTTACAGAATAGTGCCTTCGGTTCATCCTGTTCCTGGATGACTTGTATGGACGGATGTCTGACAGAGTATTTCCAGACAATCACATATATTGATTTCTCCAACCGTACCAAGAGTGGAAGCGGAGGAGGAAACTTCTTTTAGCTAACACATAATGTATTGTTGTAGACGTCAATCGGTGATTTGATGGATTTGACGATGTGGCATTCAAAGTGAATCTGGTGTGATGATAAAGCGTAGCTTCTAGCCTCATCATCCGGTAAATGACAGAAATCGGGCAGGCAGCATGGCTAAGTCGGTCGCACCGAAGTAGGGTGTATAATCACCTGATCTAGAGTTTCATTCATTTCTAAAAATCTATTGTTGATGCTGTCCCATTCGGGAAACGGTTGCTGATCCCAACTGTTGGTGATATACATTCGATACACTCAAGCGAAATGAGTGGTCGGTCATGTGTGGCCGGGTTGCAAGATGTTCTTGTTAAACCCAGTGTATTCCTCTCTAGAGGTACACGAGCGAAAGGTGGTTCCATACCTTGTCATAGTTGGAAACCCATTACCCAATACGTGCTTGCGGTTTTGATTGTATACTATATATGTAGAACGTGAGATGAAAGCGTTTCTGCTAGATGATTATATATATACTGTGGTTGATAGACATTATTATAATATCAAAAGGTTTTTGATATAAAGATATTTTGGATTCTCATAAGGGAAAAACCCGTTCCGTTATGCGGTGTGGTCTTATGAGATATCGTTTACTTGTTCAACTGTTTTTAACTGTTTTACTCACACCAGTCCCATGACTGACCCGGAGTTTACTTTGTTGTTTTCCCTAAACTCTTGGGTGCCTAAATTTGTATGGGCAGTCAAGTAGTAGGGATTTTACAGATATACTGGAAAAGCTGGAGCAGGAGGCTTCAGGATCATATAGCTATAGTTATTCCCGCTGTGTTGTAAGTGTTGTACTCTGATAATGATGTATATTCAAATGCAGATGTATATTTCAAAGTATGTTACATATATTATATGTTATTCGTTCCGCTGTGAGATTCGTGTTACTCTGATGTTGTGTTCTTCTTCTTCTTCTATTCTAATTTTCTATCTTATCTTTCCTCACCCTCTAATTTCTTTCACTAATTACCAGGATTTTTCGATGTTTTGGTTATCGACATCGTGCTTATGTCGATAACCAAAGTCGCCGAAAATCCGGGTCGTTACAGTTGGTATCAGAGCTTAAGTTAAGAATTACTTGGCTCTGTGGCGTGACTCGGTAGAGATAGGGTTAGTAATACCCTAGACTGAGATTGAGTGTATATATACGAGTGAACGTATTTGTATTTGATATAAAAATTTGTTTTATATTGTGGAGATTCATTGGTTGAGTTGTTTATGAGTTCTGGTCGATCAGTTTGATCCATTGTATCGGTAGGAGTAAATAAACACTCGAATACGATAGGTCGACACGATATGTTTTGAAAAGAGGGTAAATTAAAATAAGTTTACCCAAGGTATATCTTGATCTAGAGAAGATATATATATAAAAATTATAATATAATGGATATATTGGTTGTTATTATAATCGAGTAAGATTATAAGTAAAATGGTTATGTAAATAACCAATCAGAATTCATATAAGTGAAATACGTGAAATCAGATGAGTTAAATCTGAAATTTAATCCAGGAATTGAGTTAAAACTCGGGAAAATTTGGATAAGTGTTTGTAAATGGATTGGGATTAAAAATAAGGAAAATTTAAGATCCTGGGAGATTTTAAATTGTTTTACAAGCAGTGTGAATTATATTTTGAAATGAATTTCAAAGTGGAAATGTTTAGAAATGGTTTTATAGTATTGAACTCACTTCGATCGCTGGAAAATAGATTCTGATGATGACAGATGCATCATCAGTATTCATTTTCGAGTTGTAAGTGACGAATTACTACCAGAGATACTGTTTTAAATTTGTTTTGGGAAAGACAAGCTGTGTTGAATTTCAAAATGGAATATAAAATATATAATTTGAATTTTAAATAGATTTGAAATATTAACTTGTTTTAAAAGAAATAAAATGAGAAGTTCCTTTATAAACGAAGTTTATAAATGAAGTGAAAAGAATTATCATTGGATAATTCAGAAATAAAAATACAAGTGTGAAATTGAAAGGAAAAATCCTATTTTCCAAAGGTGGACATATCGATTTCAAAAGGAATTGAAATCAAGGCTTATGTAAAGGATGAATAAAGAAAGTTTGAAAAGGAATTTGAATAAAGGAAGTTCAAACTTAGAATGTGAATATAGAAAATTCAAAAGGGGATTTGAATATAGAAATTCAAATGAGATTTGAATAAAGAAGATTTGAATAATGAAATTGGAATATAGAATTTGAATAGAATTGAAAATGAAATTTGAATGTAGAGGATTCAAATAGAATTGAAATGAAATTCAAATATAGATTTGGATAAGAGATTTGAAACGAAATTCAAATATAGAAATTGAATAGAATTAACTAAGTCGAGAGGAATTAGTTAATCGAGTTTTGAAGTTGAAGTTGAACTTTGAAAGGTGGATTGGATCTGTAAATGGATATTCGAAATCGAATATAGAACATAAAATTGAAATGGAAATCAATTAGTTGATAAACAAGTTAAACTTATATTTGAACATGTATATTCAAATAGAAAGGTGAAATAGTTAAACCAGTTAATTAGCCATTAGTAAATGGATCTTGAATTGAAGTTGAACTTTAGATAAGTAAAGGGGACTGGTAAATTTATATTTGAAATCGAATATGAAACCTAAGTTTGAAAAGGTGGAATTTGATTAGTTTATAAGCAAGTTAAACCTATATTTGAACATGTATATTCAAATAAAAAGGTGAAATGGGCAAACCAGTAATTTGAAAATCACTTAACGAAATAAGTTAAAACGATTGGATTAAGTTGGAATGAATTAGAAATGTATGGATATACATGAGATAGGTATGGATAAGGATAATGCAAGAGTTATAAATAGATTGCTCGACGAAAAGGTATGTATTTAATTCATATATGAGATTTTATGCGCCGTATCGGCTAGCCGCTTGGCTTTTTCCTTTTCTTTTGGATTGGTGAGGGCCATGGGAGGCTATTTGAAATATCCCGATGCTCCCGGTACAAAGGAGGTTATGGCGAATTTTTCCGGGAATTTAAAGAGTTAGAATATTTTTAAGAAGTTTGATAACTAAAAATCTACGTATCGATATATATAGAAGTCGATAAGGGAACGAACTTAGAAATAGAACAGTATAATCAAAGAGAAGTCTAGAATAAAATCTAGTTAGGATAGAAAGAGGAAGCATATACGTGTTTGAAAGTGAATAAGTAGTTGTATGGTATTGATTTTTCGAGTAAGTAGTCATATCTGTTTTGACGTTATAAATGTTATTCAGTCAAGGTCTGAGAGGTAGTTATACCCCAACTTGATTGATTTCATTATTAACAAATAAATAGTAAGATTTCAGGCTCGAAGATCAATGTCAAATAAGAGTTATTTGAATATGGTATTTGGATTGTCGTAACGATGTTTTACACAACATCCGTTTTAACCCAAATGAGTGTAACTTGGAAATAGAAATAAAGAATATTTCCAAATATAGAGATAAACGAGATCGGAAAAGAGATAAGTAATTGGAATATTCTCCAATTATAAATAGCATATATTTTCTAAAGTTTAGAAAATAAAGGAAGGCGATGTTCGCAAATGTTTTCCAAATAACGTGAAAGGCCAATATGGTTATTGAAAATATTTGGTTAACAAATATTAATAAAGAAATAGAGAAGTGATTTAACTAATGGAATAGTGATTATGGGCTCAGTTGAATTTCAAAAAGGAAAATTTGATTTTTGAAAAAGTAAACTGTTTAAAATTCCCAGGAAGAGACTGTTTGGATTAAGAACAAATTCAAATAGAAGTTTGCGGAAGTAAGCTGAAATTGAATTGAAACAGTTAAGTGAAAACTGAATGGAAATAGAACGATATCAGGAAAAATTTATTCTTAGATAAAATTGGATTGTCGAGATAAGAATCTGAAATGAAAATTGGATTGGGAAGTTAAGAGTTTGAAATCGAGAATGGAACTCGAATTTGAAATAAAATTCTACTTAGGATATAAGCGAATGGTTGTGTCGTGGATAAAAGAAGATGGGGATTTGATTGGGATAACCCTTGTATCTGCCGAAATGATAACAGGTGGAAAGGATATAATGATATGCCGACAAAAGGTACAAGTTTATATTTCTATTGGGTATAAGATTTATGAGCCGATCTGGCAAGCCGCTTGGCTGTTTGATTTTCTTTTGGGTTGGAGATGGCCCAGAGAGGCGAGTTGGAGTTTGATCGATTGACCAGTACAAAGGAGGTGCTGGCAAAAATTTTCGAAGAGTTAAGGCGTTAGAAAATTTTCAGGATTTTTGAAAATATTCGTTGATAAGAATTAATTAATAATTTAATTGAAATTAAATTGGTTCAGTTGAAACTGAAGTTAAGAAGTGAACACATATGTTCTAACCAGTCGATAGGGTCGTCCCCTACTTTTTAGCAATTTCGAGGACGAAATTATTTTAAGTGGGGAAGAATGTAATGACCCGCATTTGCAGAGGTATAATAATTAATTTATTTAATTATTTAAAAGGTGAATTAAAGGATTTAATGGTCGTGAATTAAATAATGGTGGATATTTAATTTAAAATAATAAATTAAATAATATATTTAATTCTGAAATAATCAGAATTGGCCGAAATGGCGATATGGTGTGAACTGGATCATCCGTGATATTTAATTCAGCTTAGAATTGAATTAGAATAACGAATATATTCAATCATCGACAGTTGAACGTATAATTTATAATATAATTATAAACGAGCTTGAAATGGCGCTGCAGTTCGTAAATTGGCGATTCGAACTTCAACTGAATGTACAGGATTCATTTTAAGCCGGATTTCTGTGAAACAAGAAACGTGTGGAGCTGGTGAAGTATATCTTTCTAGTGGAAGAGAAAAATCGGGATTTCATCGTGTAGATTTTGATGTATGTCCAAATCAAGTTTCAAAATAGTCGCTATAGAATCGTTTATCGGCCATAACGGTTATTTCAAAATAACTAGATATCGGGTGTGAATTCAGATAAGGTTCTTTTGGGAGATAACGATAATTTAATTTTTAGATTTTTACTGAAATTTTTAATTAATTTAATAAGCAACTTTTCATTTGGAGTATTTTGCACCCTGTAGTCAACATTTTGGGGTTTCAAAATACGAGTTAACCTACCGATATTTTTATATTTTTGGGACCAGAGCACATCACTCATTTCAATGGTAATTTTGTTTCTGTCCATAATAGTCCCTACGTGAAAAGAATATTTCATAGTAGGGTACGCTATGTTTTAACTTAAAAACAAACTAAACTAAATGGTAACTTTTCACGCAGAGTTTTATTCATATGTCTGCATATCAAAATAAAAGTATACCATGTTACCATTACTTGGTTGTCAAGTATTGAACTGTTATCTTCCCCTCAACAATAATAAAAACTTCATCGACAATGTCACATATTTTCCCCAGCCAAGATTTGGTTCTTGAGTAACCACGTCCCTTCTTCCATAAAGAAAGAACAAAAAAAAGGCCACCCACTCATCATTCTAGCCACATAAAAAGTTTGATTCCCATTATAAAACCTCTTTGAAGCCGCCGGGTTCATTTTTTACAGCAAACCAAACAATTCGATCCTCAAATAAAATGAAAAGAAATCAAAGTAAAATTCTATAAATCATGAAACCGAATTCATTGGCATCCTCTGATCAATAGCTTCACGTTAATACCTTTGTCTCTCTGCTCGATGCTAGTTTTCTTCACGGTCCTGTAGACGCGTGAGCCTAGGGCTAAACCAAAATGAAAGTTTGTGTGTTGATTTTCGAATTCGAATGTGTATTCGAACTTGTGGCAAGGAGTAGCTCCACCTGCGAATGTTTGGAAATTTTCGAAGAACAAAACTGTCGCACTGTTTTTCCTGTGCGTGGAAAAATTATTTCGACGCAAAGATGGAATGGGGATCGAGTGTCTATGGAAGAGGATGAGGAGATGCAGAATTTGAAGAGGAAGATTTTGTGTATTTTTCTGTGATTTATTTCGGAGTGTTGAAGTAGGAAGAAGGGATGAAAGGATCGAATGGCATGGGTTTATTTTGCAAGTGACGGGTTGGGATACTGGGAGGAAGAAGAGGAGTGGCAAATCGGGTTGGGTAATAAAGTGGAAATGGGCCTTAATTTAAAAGTGAGCCCATCTCAAAATTTAGTTTTCTATTTAAATTCAAATAAATTTATGTATTAACTTTAATATATCATATCTCGATCATATGATATCAGAATCCGACAAAATGAGATCCGACAGGATCGTATGGACGGACACTACCCAATGGAACTGACTGGGAGTGGAGTGGAGCTCGTTACAATTTATGGAGAAATAAATTGTCTGACTGAATCAAATAACGCAAACCGTTATTTAACGGTTAACGCGCAACGGTGAGTAAATCTCACCAACTCTGAACAGTTTATAAATTCATGCAGTATTTTTAGAACTGTTAGATATTGGCTGATTTACTGTATGTTGACTGTTTGATTGAACTGCTAGTCAGTTGATTTAATTTCTATATTGATTTTGTTTAACAGAATATATCATATGGAACTGAAAGTGATGTTATCTATATTGTTTAACATCTGTGATGCAGGGAAACAGGTTGGAGGAATCCAACTGGATTCCTCAACATTTATTTTACTGTTTTTCATATATTGTGATATATGATGTGTTATATAATCTGTTATGGATTATGGGTGTTGGAATGATGTTGATCATTTTATTCGATATTTTAAATATCATAAAAGACCCTGGGATGTAAAAAAGAAGTATTTCAATGTATATTGAAATAAAGGAATTTTATAAAATCACAGGATTTTATAAAAGGAATTATTTATAAAACGAACACGGTTTTATAAAAGGGATATTTATTTAGAAAATAAATAGAAATAGAAAAGGAATATTTATTTAGAAAATAAATAGAAGTTATAAATAGGAAATATTTGTAACGGTAAATAGAAGTTATAAATAGGAAATATTTGTAACGGTAAATAGAAGTTATAAATAGGAAATATTTGTAACGGTAAGTAAACGTTATAAAAAGGAAATAGTTGTAACGGAAAACGTAGTTTATCAAATGAGTTAATCGATGTTAGTTAGTCGATTAGTGTTAAAGTTAAAATGAGTTAATCGATGTTAGTTAGTCGATTAGTGTTAAAGTTAAAAGAAGTTAATCGATGTTAGTTAGTCGATTAGAGTTAAAGTTAAAAGAAGTTAATCGATGTTAGTTAGTCGATTAGAGTTAAAGTTAAAAGAAGTTAATCGATGTTAGTTAGTCGATTAGAGTTAAAGTTAAAAGAAGTTAATCGATGTTAGTTAATCGATTAGAGTTAAAGTTAAAATGAGCTAATCGATGTTAGTTTAGTCGATTAGAGTTAAAGTAAAGGAGCTAATCGATGTTAGTTTAATCGATTAGAGTTAGAATAAAGGAGTTAATCGATGTTAGTTGAATCGATTAGAGTTAAAGCAAATGAGTTAATCGAATATAGTTTATTCGAAGAAAGTAAAGGGAGTTATCGAATATAGTTATTCGAAAGGGGTTAAGTGAATAGGGTTAATCAAATAGAGATTTATTCGAACGAGAGTTAAGTAAGGAAGTCAGTAAAAGGAATAAAGTGAACTTTGCCTATTTCAAAGTTAGAAATGTTGTTCAGTTAAGGTCTGAGAGGTAGTTCTACCCCAACTTGATTGGCTTCGTTTTAACTAAGGAATAGTTAAGGTTCGGCAGTAAAGGAAATGGTTTGAGTTGGCATCGCGATGGTTTGTTTAAACATCTATTTAAGTCCAATGAAGAAGCTTTGGAAATGTTTTCCAAAGAAGAAACCAGAAATGTTTTCTAATAAAGAAAACAAGAAATGGAAATGTTTTCCATTGTTAATAACGTATATTTTCCAAATTTAGAAAATAAGAAATATTGAATATAGGGAAACAGGAGATTAGTAAAATTATGAACTAAGGAGATGAATGTTGAATGATGTTTGATTGATATAATTTCCATCTGGAAATAATATCATTGGTTGCACACCTGTTTTTATTCGATAGTTAAATCACAGACTATCGAAGTTTTGACCATTTTAACGTTGTTAATATGGAGAGACCGGTTGGATTATTATCCAAAGAACCACTCTGTATTGGCATAACCGTTGCGAATCATATATGCCAAAGGAAATTGAAGACGGAGTTATGCAAGGGCTATCCTGTTTACAGAATAGTGCCTTCGGTTCATCCTGTTCCTGGATGACTTGTATGGACGGATGTCTGACAGAGTATTTCCAGACAATCACATATATTGATTTCTCCAACCGTACCAAGAGTGGAAGCGGAGGAGGAAACTTCTTTTAGCTAACACATAATGTATTGTTGTAGACGTCAATCGGTGATTTGATGGATTTGACGATGTGGCATTCAAAGTGAATCTGGTGTGATGATAAAGCGTAGCTTCTAGCCTCATCATCCGGTAAATGACAGAAATCGGGCAGGCAGCATGGCTAAGTCGGTCGCACCGAAGTAGGGTGTATAATCACCTGATCTAGAGTTTCATTCATTTCTAAAAATCTATTGTTGATGCTGTCCCATTCGGGAAACGGTTGCTGATCCCAACTGTTGGTGATATACATTCGATACACTCAAGCGAAATGAGTGGTCGGTCATGTGTGGCCGGGTTGCAAGATGTTCTTGTTAAACCCAGTGTATTCCTCTCTAGAGGTACACGAGCGAAAGGTGGTTCCATACCTTGTCATAGTTGGAAACCCATTACCCAATACGTGCTTGCGGTTTTGATTGTATACTATATATGTAGAACGTGAGATGAAAGCGTTTCTGCTAGATGATTATATATATACTGTGGTTGATAGACATTATTATAATATCAAAAGGTTTTTTATATAAAGATATTTTGGATTCTCATAAGGGAAAAACCCGTTCCGTTATGCGGCGTGGTCTTATGAGATATCGTTTACTTGTTCAACTGTTTTTAACTGTTTTACTCACACCAGTCCCATGACTGACCCGGAGTTTACTTTGTTGTTTTCCCTAAACTCTTGGGTGCCTAAATTTGTATGGGCAGTCAAGTAGTAGGGATTTTACAGATATACTGGAAAAGCTGGAGCAGGAGGCTTCAGGATCATATAGCTATAGTTATTCCCCCTGTGTTGTAAGTGTTGTACTCTGATAATGATGTATATTCAAATGCAGATGTATATTTCAAAGTATGTTACATATATTATATGTTATTCGTTCCGCTGTGAGATTCGTGTTACTCTGATGTTGTGTTCTTCTTCTTCTTCTATTCTAATTTTCTATCTTATCTTTCCTCACCCTCTAATTTCTTTCACTAATTACCAGGATTTTTCGATGTTTTGGTTATCGACATCGTGCTTATGTCGATAACCAAAGTCGCCGAAAATCCGGGTCGTTACAACAATAGTTATCATAAGTATTGGTATGGCCCCATATGAAGCTTTTTACGGAAGGCCTTATCTCTCGCCAGTATGTTGGCCAGAAGTTGGAGATCGTGAGCTTCTTGGTCCAGACCTAGTAAAGGAAACAACTGAGAAGAGTTCTATCATAAAGGAAAGATTGCAAGCGGCTCAAAGTAGGCAAAAGAGTCATGCAGATCATATAAGAAAAGATTTGGAATTCGAAGTACGTGATCAAGTCCTTCTTAAGGTTTCTCTAGTATGAGGGGTAATGCGATTTGGAAAGAAGAAGGCAAAACTATCACCGAGATTTATCGGACCATTTCGTATTAACAGGAAAATTGGGAAAGTTGCATACGAACTTGATTTACCTAAAAAAATATCGGATATACATAATGTGTTTCACATATCAATGCTACGAAAGTATATTTCTGACCCATCTCATGTGATTGATTTAAGCGGCATTGAAGTTAAAAAGGGGACTAAGTACATTGAAAGACCTGTTCGAATTCTTGACAGAAAAGTTAAGAAACTAAGAACGAAAGAAATTCCCTTAGAAAAAGTTTAATGGAACCATCATAACGAAGACGAAGCATCATGGGAAGTGGAGTCAGAAATTCACAAAGATTATCCATAATTGTTTGAAGCTTAGATTTTGAGGATGAAATCCTTTTCTAAGGGTGATAGAGTGTAACAACCTAATTCAAAAAAATCCCAGTATGTAAAAGTTTCCAGAAATTTTGAATATATTAGTTAAATCCGATTCAAATATTTAAGTAAGATAAATACATACATATATGTGCATATATATGTATAAATACATACATAACACATAATTTATAAATGAAATACAAATGGTATATGTGTACAAATTCTAGAATATGGAAAATGGCTTAAAATGATAGGGACACGAGTCATAAAATGAAAGGAACACATGTCTTGTAAGTAAACAAGGTTAAGACACATGCACACATTAGGTGTCCATATGTAGAAACATTTAAAGACATGTAAGTATGCATGTGTCTTCATCCTAAAGCTTCCATGAAGATAAGGAGGACATGTATCCAAAACTAAATTACCAAATTAGCCTTGAACACTACTATATAAAGGGTGGAAAGGTTCACTTCATTTCATACATTTTGATAACAAAAAATAAAATAAGACAAAGAGGAGAAGTTTAGGAGAAGGCAAGAGGATATGTACAAAATCAGGATACAAGACTAAGGTGAGAAAAACTATTTAAGTTCATGTGTTCATTTCATATTTTGAAGTAGAGTTGAGAAATTTATGAATGAATGTTTGGATGTGAACCCTTGAAAATGACATTCGGTATTTTAGGCATAACTTTTGCAATTCTTAATGAAATTACGACTAGTTTATCAATTTGGAAAGCTAATTCAGAGGGATACAACTTTCACCTAGGCACTTATTTTCTAATTCAGCCGTTTGCTTACCCAAAAAATGGATGCAAAGTAAGGTAAAAATCAGCCCGAATTAGACATGTTAATAACGCCTTGTATTGTTGAATTTTATCTGTTGAATAGATAAATAAATTTAACAGTTTCTTTTAGTGTTAATTGAGTAGATAAAGATAGATTTATACCATAAAAAATTTGGAGTCAAAATCTATTTTGAATGTTGGAAATTCGAAAACTGGAAAAAAAAAGCTGATTTTCCGAAACTTGAAACACATTGGAAATTCGAAACGCTTTTTCAATGTTTCTAACGCTGAAGTGTGTCAAAATAGAACTTTTTATAACACTTCTGAAGCGCTATCTTTGCACTGAATTGATTACAAAGCCTTGAACACGACCAAAACTTTTTATAGCGCCCAGAAAACGCTGTAGTAGCTGAGTTTAATCTAAAACCATTATAGACTAACCAGAACTTTTCATAGCATGCCTGAAACGCTGTAGATAGCTGTTTTGAGCCTAAAACCATCCGAAACTTGTCATTACACTTTTAAAATGCTGCAGTTTTTATTTTATGATGCTGAAACTTTTTATAGTACTTTTTAAATGCTACCTTTTCTTTGTTTCAAGTAGTTTCGAGGTTCTTATTAATATAGATTGGAATAATTTGAGATAGTTTGCTTTAGTCTTAAACCCTTAAAAATCATGAATTTAAATGTAGGAGATTTTCCTATTACCAATATAATACCCAAATTGTTGCGCTAATACACATTTATTTATAAAGTATCTTTCAAAATGAACGGCTGGAACATTCTAGGGTGACAAAGAGGATAGTGTCTAGGCTTGAGTTTGGAAAATATAGTTGCCTGCTCTCCCTGGCGATCCCTAACTGATCCGACGAACGGGATGGTTAATTCAAATTTAATTTGAAATTATTTGAATTTAGAAATAATTTAGGACTTTATTCAATATTAAAGAAAAGTAATTTAAGATTACTGTTGAGAATCATTTCAGTAATTATATTTCTTCGATGGGGTGCGGTATAAGACAATAGATCTTGGGTACTGCACTATTACTCTATGTTGGTATCGAGCCGAGTAGAGTACATCATATTTGATGACGGGATGCCGACCGAAATAGGATAACATATCCTAACATCTAAACCAAGTTGAGGGTGTGGTTTAGATTTATAACTATAAATTGGATAAATTATGAGTTTTGATGAAAGGAAGTTATCATAATTTGTTTGATTTAGTATTCGAAGTCTTCCTTGATTTTTGTTTTAAACTTTGGATTGATGAAGCCTTTGAAGTAAATAGTAATGATGAAACTATAATACAACCCACTAAGAAATGACGTGAAAACTAAGCTTAAATAGCTATCTCACTGGGTCTGTGTTGCTCATGATGCTACACTTAAAACTTTTCAGGTTTATATGGTTAGTTGGATGCTTTGAAGTGAAGACTTACATTATGTAGATTATCTTTTTATGTACTCATATTTTTAATTATTAGATTCGTGAAACATTTTAACCATATTCATGATGGAATGATTGCATAATAGCTCTTCCATTTAAAATCATGTACTAAGAATGATTTTATGTTCCGACAAGTTTCTGTTAAGTTGTGATACTGTTCTATTAGCACCATGGCTTATATGTAGCGTCACCGCTTCTGAATAAGTATATGAGAGTTGGGGTGTTACAACTTTTCTGTCTGAGGGGGACATAGTCTCGAGATTCTTAGCCCTTAGTAGTAGCTGTGTAGAGCATCTGTTTTCCTATTTTGGTTAAAAGACTAGAAGGCTTATTTGAAAATTAAACTTAGATCAGATGATTAAATAAGCTAAGAAAAGATAAATGGTACAACCAAAAAGGAAACAACAAATTCAGTAAAGCAACAAACATGATAAATTATGAGAAAAGATGGATAAAGATAAAAATTTCCAAGATAAGATGAAAAAGAAAATCAGTAACAGAGAAAATTTTCTTATGTCGGCTGTGCTTGGATAGGCAAATAGGGGAATTTTATAAATAGTTACATAAATTCTAAGTACGGTTGGAAAAAGTTACATAAAAGAAAAACGAAAGATGTGAAATTTTCCGTTTTCCACCTTTTTGTAACATAAGAAATCGAATTTAGAAAATTAGATTTTTCTAAAATCCGAAAAATAAAGTTGCTTGGTAGGGTTTTGGATGCAAAAATTGAATGAACTATGCTCTTACCCAGCAAGAGTGTAGGAAAATTTGGATGAAAATATATTTTAATTTTCAAAATATTGCATTTATGTAGAACTGCCAGTACATTTAGGATGTGAGCATCATGTTTTTAAAAAAAAAATGAAAAAAAAATTGCGTACACATAGGAAGTACCGCTTAGGCATACATGTATTACTATGTTGTATTTCACTTTGCACAAGTGCACAGTGTTTGCAAAAATTGGATGCACACATGAGAGATGTATAAAATGCGAGGGGTTAATTGATTTTTACCTTTATCAAATTTCAGGGACAAAATTTCCTATGGGTGGGAGAATGTAACACCCTGCTTTTTATAATAATTAAATAATGTATATATGTACATATATGCACAGACATAAACATTTAAGAAATAGAAAATTTTGAAGAGCTTCCAGAATTTGGCCACGAGATTAGCGTCATTGAGTTCGTGGCAATTTTCTGATCAATTTAGACATATGGATTGCAGAAAACTGATTAAAGATAAAAGATATATCTTTAAATGAAGTATTGTAACAAAACATGAAAATAAGGTAAAAGAAGAAGAAAAATGATCACCATTGTTTTTTAACTTATTAACAAAAGGCATCATAGCTCAGTTGGTTAAGGCATTCGATATGTAACATAGAGGTCGGGGGTTCAAACCCCGGCGATGACATAACTTTTATCTTTGTTTTTAGAGAGGGCCAACTGAACATACAAATATATGTATGCATACAAATTCAAATTTTGAAAGGATAAGAATGCACATAAAAGGAAAATAAAGAGAATATGTGTATATATATATATATATGTGTGTGTGTGTGTGTGTTTGTGTGTATTCCCCTCGCTGGCTTATTTAAATATAAATGAGTGACCCAAATTGAGGGGAAATTGGGATGCTCGGTAATAGGGGTGCCATATAACGTGTCTATCTATACACACACATATACACACACACACACACACACATATATATATATATATATATATATATATGAATAACCGTTTTCTTCCTCTCTCTCTCCCATGGAGAGAGGAGAGGCGATCCACTCAACAAACGTGGAGTTTACTCTCCTTCCGGATTAGAAACTCCCAGGCCATTCCTTTAACCAACATCAATTGAGAATCGAAACCAATTTCGGTTTCGATTCACAAAGTTCAATCTCATCGCATCGCCAGATTATGATTTGCAAAAATTGCAATATCTCTAAATTCTCTTGCAAGTTTCAGAATTGGGTTTCGGTTCTATCATTTCCGTTCTCATTTCCCCATCTTCGGTAAATCCAATCGGGAAAACTATTGCTTTGTCTGATCGAACGGGGAACAAGCCATCAGGGATTTAGGGTTTGGCCGTACATTAAGCTGGAGAATTCTTTCATTTCAAAACCGATCCCTCGAAGAAATCGAATCTGCAAAATTCGTGGTTTCTGGTCGATTTTCAATGGGTAAGTCTCTTGCAACTGGAATTATAGCATAAGATTTGCGAGTTTAATTAAGCCACAGAGTTATAACCAATTATTTTTGGGTTGTTTGAGATTTTCATGGCAAAACCGTTCTTCTACTGAAAATACGATTAATGGAGAACTAAAATTTGTTTAAGTCCGGTTTGCATCTCTAGCAAGGGCTGCTTTACATGAAACACTATAATGTATTGGATTAACCAGAATGAGGCAATTTGTGTGATTGTTTATGGATTCAAGCTACCTCATGTCCACTGTTACATTTTTTTCTGTAACTTTTTACAAGTTCTATGTTTCTTGGCCTAAGCATTTACAAAGTTCTCTACTGATTGTTAATGGGGTTCATTTTTGTATTACGCAATTTGCTATGTGGTTATACAATCAGTTCCTAGTTCTATTGAACTAAAGAAATTTGCAAAAAAATATTGATAGCGTGGACCAGTTTTCTGTGTGAAGAGATGCAATTACCATCGAGTAAAAAGCAGTTATTTTTTTTAGAACGTGGGATGTCAGAAAGAAACCTTTTTTACTGTCCATCGCATTTCTTTCGAGCTACTGCAAATAAGCACGCTTCTCCAATTTTATGCTTTGAGTAGCGGTCTGAAGAAATGTCTACAGATGGTAGATAAGGTTCTCATGCACTCCACACTTCAATCAGGTTCGATTTGGGAAGATCGTTGTAGAACTCAAGGTACTGTCTATCTCATTTCTAATACTGCTGCAAATAGGCATGCTTTGACGCTTTGAGTAGCGGTTTGAAGGAATGTATACAGATGGTAGTTAGGGTTCCCTCACACTTCCCATCATCCGTTTCGGACCGGAAAAACATAGTTGTTGTTCGAAGTTAGCACAGTGCTACATGTTGGTTAAGAGTAACGGAAAGGTGGCAAACTGTTTTAATCTCTGCCACTCGAAGAAAAGACTCGAAGGATAGTGATAGAGGATGAGAAGTGCAACGGCATCGCACTTGCTATGGAGTTGGCAACCTCATCATGGGTTCAAAATCTCTCCTTTAGGATTTAACGTAGAACTTCATATGTATTTATTTTACGCTTTTCAGTTTATATCTAGGTTAGTACGATAACCTTATTATGTAACTTTCTAGTTGTTAATAAAGTGAACCAATTTTCAATATATATATATATATATGTATGTGTGTGTGTGTTTGCAGATATATATATATATATATATATATATATATATATATATATATATATACAAGAGATAAAATTCAAGATAAGGCTGAAATCATAGAAATATGGCAAGAATCAGATAACGGTGCAATAACGTTTGAATTTTGAAAATGAAATGAAAGTTGTGCATATATATATATATATATATGCGTAAAATGACCATTACGAGTTTTGTATACATATAAGGGCCTTATATATGAACATAATTCAAATCAATTCAAACTGAAGAACGTACGCAGCAAAAGAATAGAATATGTATATATATATAGCCCTAATCATAGGGGGTTCGACCCATGTGTCGACCCACTCATAAGGGGGTCGACCCCAGCATAGATCTGGACAGATTCGTTAACGTACCTAGACTGTTTCCTTAACCAAGTTCAATACTGACTTAGCGCTGCGTGTACGATAAGATCCTGAACACCTATTAATAGGCTAGTAGAGCCTAGCTAAATCTCATATTTCTGAGACAACGCAGAAGCTCTGTCATTCTTCTTCCTCCTTAAATCTCTTCAAAAAATTAAGATTATTAGTTTAGGAAAAATTCTAAATCAAGATCTGGAGGAAAAGAATTGACATTAATAAAAAAGGTGTTCAGAATCATATGCTAAGTGAGGTAATTTTCTAGATCTAGTCTATTCTATTTTCTTCCTCTTTCTTCCCTTTTTCTTTTAGTTAAAATTGTGGATCTATGGTTGTGAGGTTCTGAATTCAATTAGGGAAAAACCATAGAATGATAGATCTGGACCAGATCCAGGATTTGGAAAGCATACGAGGTCAGTGGATTTAAGTTATAGCATTTTTGATAATGATATATTATCGTTTAACATTCCCCATTATTATACGATGTGAATTTGCTAGAATAATTAAAAAGCAATGAAATGTTATATATGACATGTTGAAATATGATATGTTAAAATGTTTAAACATATGTTAAAAAGATTAAAGTGATGAATATGACATGTTACAATATTAATATGTTGGAAAATTCATATGTTGAAATTTAAACTTGTTAGAATATCGGTAGCAACTACTGTTGTTCGTATTACATGATAACTTGTCACATGAACCCTAACTTGTATGAATTGGAATAGTTATATGATTAAATGGTTTCATGTTAGCATAGAATTGAATACATGAATATGGATTTGGGGTATAAATAAAATTATGATTAAAGATCTTAATTTGGGCATATGGTACATGATAAATATGACTTGGGAAAGGGGCATGAAAATCGATAATGAAATAGGAGTAATTGTTAAAGAATGAACATGCCTAGATTCACAGTAACTTGAAACTGTAATGCACTTAGACACGAGGTTAGATTACACTTGTGGTAGAAGTCTGCCCGGAACCGCCTGGCATATCCAACATCCACAAGTGGTAAATCTAATGCGAGGGATCTAAGTGCATAAATAAAACATGTTGCGGTGCTATGACACGAGGTTAAGTCGACTTGTGGAAGAAGTCTGTCCGGAACCGCCCAGCAAATCCAGCATCCACAAGAGTAGGCTTAATGTGAGAGGTCTAGTACATAAACATATTGAAGCGACCCGAACTTCCCCGGTCTCCGAAGAGAAGAGAAAGAATGGATTACTTTGAGGACAAGATGAATCAGAACACAAACAGAAGAACATTTCATTGCTTATTACAACAATTCCATCAGAATACAAGAATATACAGAGTATGAATAAATATTACACATTTACTAAATATCAGAGATTACAATAAATTGCATAGCAGCGAGAAAATAATACAAAACACAATTGAAAGTAATACTTCGATACCAAAATGAGATGACCTGAAATCCCCCTTACGGGAAATCACAGATTGTACTGAGAACAACACACATCGGGACACAAACAGAAGAACATTTCATTGCTTATTACAACAATTTACATCAGAGTACAAGAATATACAGAGTATGAATAAATATTATACATCAGAAAAATATCAGAAATTTAAATACATTATTGCAACGGAAAAATAATACAATACACAACTAAAAGAGATATACGGATACAGAGCTTTCCGGATATCATTCCAGTTGTAAACCAGGTTCCTGTGAATATAAATCTACAAACCAAAACTACTAGCTGCCCGTGTCAAAAATAGGGGCACCCAGAGTTTAGGTTAAAACAATAAACTCCAGGTCAGTCATGTGACTGGTGTGAGAACTAAAACAGTTATTAATCTTTATTTTCAAGTTAAGTAAATCAAGGGACCACGCCGTATAACACGGAACGAGTTTCCTCCCAAGAATACCAGTGCATAAAACAACAGCGCAATGTTAAATAAAGAACAATGAAGCTATTATAAGACCCAGGTCCCATCACACAATGCAACACAAGCCGGAGAATAGGGTTTTACCTTATAATAGCCAAAGAATGCTTGATACGCTAAATTTCATCTTTTATTATTACTATAAGTGTATAGTGTCAAAACAATTTCAATCATAAGTATCAATCATAGACGGCATAAGTGCCCCATACCACTATGTCGCCGTATATAGGTTTACAACTAAAACCGCAAAATGTCGTATTGGAAGTTGGATTTACATCTGTGAACCGAGGCAAAAGATAGTCCTCTACCGAATTCGAGACGCACTAGCCCGCCCCTCGGGCAAGTACTCAGTCAAGCCTTTAGATCGTCAGGGTCGGTCCACCGATGTGGATTAAAATGCCTGAACACTATGTTTCCCCGCCCTTTGGGGTGTAAATGAGTCCTATGACTCCATCGGCTCCACATAGTCACCGATATATCTGAGGCGCCTCGCAATCCAACAATCACACAGGTGAAAATAATATAAATGTCAGGGCTGGTAGGTCACTAACACCACCCTAGCTAGAAGGAAACGCATGCCCTCCTTGATGTCCTCTCCCGTTTCAGGTTCATAACCGGGGTGTGAGGCTCGCGAATTAACATTATACACAAAGCTATGCCACACAGGTCGTGCTTTGATCATCAACCATAAGACTTTGCTTTTCAACAAAAGCCTTGATCATTTGCATCTTAGCATGCCACACAGGAAAACCACTCCATGCAACCGTTATCCATCAATCACACAGAATGATATCCAAAGTCAGACACATAGTCCATTTACAAGTCCGTTCTAGGTCTGAACGAAACCGAAGGCACCTTGTACCTCGCATATCCATCGATCTCCAAGTACGTTTGGACGATCACCAACTGATTCCCTCCTCTTGGGTGTACAGCCAAATCAAAATCATCAGTAATTATCCAAACGATGTAAAGACCTCCAGTCTTCGACGACCGTCTTCATCCTTGACACATTGTCAAATCAGTTTGTAATAACCCGGAAATCCGAGCCAATTTAAAAATTTTACTTTGGCAATTTTAGTGAATTTTGATTATTTAAAATGAATTATTTTAAATAAAAATGATGAAAAATTTATTTTGAATAGAATTCGAACGTATATATTTATATAGATCGTCGTCAGAATATAAATAATTTATTTTAATTATAAAAGGAATTGAAAATGGCGTGGTAGTTCGATAATTCGATTTCAAATTTCAATTGAACATACCGGGTGCAAAATAAACCGGATTTTAGTGAAACCAAAAATAATAGAATCTATTTGAGAATATCTTTCCAACGAATCCGAGAAATCAAAATTTCATAGCGGGAATCAAAAGATATGCCCAGTTGAAAATTCAGAATAGTCGCTATGGAATTCTGGCCCTTAAAAATGGAAATTTTGCAAACGACCTCGGATTTCGACGAAACCACTTTTGTTGGATCCGTGATGTCAGGTTATTGCTAGATTCCAATTTTCATAATTTTTCGAATCAATATGTGAGAGTGGAAAAGGAAAATGTGTTTTGTCAATTTCGATCGACCTGAAATTGGCCATTTTTCTAACGGTCTCAGAATTCGATGAAATTAGTTTTGTTAGGACCGTATCGTCAATATGAAGCTAGAAAATGTTTTTCTGGAATTTTTCGAGTTAGTATGTGACCCCAGTAAATTGAAATGTACGGTTAAAATTCAATATATAGATTTATATTTTGATTTTGACAAAAACTGATCGGAATGGTCGAATCAGCCTACGATACATATCCCATTGTGTTCGGAATGGGGGAAATTAGCTATAGAGGGCAGTCGGTGGGTGCGATTTTGAGTTTGAAATAAAAGATTACTTTATGGGATAAATTGAATAAAATAATATAAAACTTTTCACTTATAAGGCCCCCCTACCTTTCTCTCTCCTTTCATTCAGCCGTAATAAAGAAAAGAAAAAACCCCTAAATCAATCGAACCCATAGTCGATCCTCCGCCCTCTCCACGTCGCTACCTCGTCGAGCGCCTCCCCCTTCCTTCCTCTCTCCTCCTTCCACATCCTCTGCTCGAACCGCGATGACCACCATCACCCAATAGAGCTCGCCACGCTGGAGGAGCACCGGACTTCGAGTGTGCCACCTTCGACGGAGCAAGAAGCCAGCTCAGAGCCGAGTCAGGTGGGGGACTCCGACCATGCTCCGGTCCCTGGAATTCGCGAAGACGGTGGTTCAAGGTCGAACCTTGTTCGACGCATACAGGAGCGTGAAAACCAGAAAGAAAACAGTGAGCTCATGTTATTTTCAATTCAGTTTTATTCTATGTTAACAGCTTATTTATTTTTGGTTTTATTTTGTTTTGACAATGAATTTACTTAAGAATTTTTAACATTCGAAAGAAAGAATTTTTAACATTAAAAAGAAAGAGTTTTTAACATTAAAAAGAAAGAGTTTTTAACATTCAAAAGAAAGAATTTTTAACATTAGAAAGAAAGAATTTTTAACATTAAGAAGGAAGGATTTTTAACATTAGAAAGGCGAGATTTTTAATTATAGAAAGATTAGATTTTTGTGTAAGGAAATATTATATTTTTACATAAATAAAGATTCGGTTCTTATATATGAAAAGAATATATTTTTATATAAGAAAGGATTATATTTTTATAATCGAAAAGATTAAATTTTTTATAGAGTAGAGATAATCAAGAATAAATTTTTATATAAGCAGTGTATTGAAAATAGAATTTCTATATAATAGAGAATATAAAAATATTATCTTTATATGAGTAGTGAAATAAAAATCTGATTTTTATTATATATATAATGAAGTAAAAATGTGATTTTTATAGTGATGATATAAAAATTCAATCTTCGTATATGAGGTAGAAATATAAAAATATAATTTTCAAATAGAATGAAGCGTCGAAAATATATATGAAGAAGAAATAAAAATATGATTTTTATTTATTAGAATGAAGTGATAAAAATATAATTTTTTTTTTGAATAGCGTGAAAAGAACTACATAGGAATTTCAAGTAGATTCGGCAGTTCAAAAGCAAAGCACGACGGTGTGGAACCCTCTGTGAGAACTTCTCACTTTTAATTTAATTTTCTAGTCAAAATATATACTAGGATGCAGACGGTGTTTAGTAGCACCCGACACCCGTCGTCCACAGACCATGGACGGCTTGTATGCTTGTTTGTTTGATTTTGATGTGTAGTTGATTGTGTGAAGTGATGTGAAATAAAATATTTAGATAGTTAAAAAATATATTTTATAGTTGAAAATAGAATTTTTAACGTGTATATAAAATAAATATTTATAAACAAATCGGAGATTTGTTTATATACACTGATTTGATTGATATTGATTGGGACGATAAATTTTACACATCGCCCAACTGCACAAATAAAATCCGTGTTTGATTGTTTGAAACCCCACACGGGTATTGGGATGATATTTGGCGTACACTAATCCCAATTATTTAGCTGTATGTCGATCGATTTGTCGATAGACTGTGTAAGCGTTAATTATTTATATTTAATGCTTATGCAGTGGTGTGGTGCACTCTGGATGATGGTTGATTGTTTATCGTTGTTATTTTGTACATGTGTTGTAGCAAATCATATAATTATCATTATATGGTAATTGATTGGGCCTCATTCCAGTTTTGAAATAGAAATATTTGAAAAAGAAATATTTGAAATAGAATATTTGAAAATAGAAATATATGAAGCCGTGTTGATTAGAATGACGCCATTTAGACATGAACGATATTTATATCGATTTTATTCAATTTTCAATGTATATTGAAAGTGATTTCGAAATTTGAATTATATTGATAAGAATTGAATTCAAATTGAAACTGAAAAGAATTGAATTCAAATTGAAACTGAAAAGAATTGAATTCAAATTGAAACTAAAAAGAATTGAATTCAAATTGAAATTGAAAAGAATTGAATTCGAATTGAATTTGAAAAGAATTGAATTCAAATTGAAATTGAAAAGAATTGAATTGAAATTGAATTGAAATCGATTTGAAATGAATTTAAAACGAATTTATATTGGAATATTCAATTTTGATTTGAAATTGAATATGAAGTTGAAAACGTTTTGAAAATGAATTTAAAATGATTTATAAAATACGTTTTAAAAAGAAATCGACGAAATATATATAATATATATATATTGTAACACCCCGTAATTCTGTAACACTAGGATTCACAAATCAGGGCAGAATTAAAATTTAAAATCAAAATCAAGGGAAACGGGCTGCGCCATTGCGTTCGTCTCGGAATTGTGCATGAAAAGGAGTCCGAGTTTGCGTAAATCGGAGTCCGTATGAGGAAGATATGGCCTTCGGAAGATTCAGCGAAGTTCAAAATTCAAAACAGGTCAAGTTCAAAATTCAAATCGGACCCAGATTGGGCAGGAATTTTCCCGCCCAAGGCACCCAGGTCGACCGGGTAGTCGACCTGGGGCACCCAGGTCGACTGGGTAGTCGACCTGGGGGTCGACCCCCCCTTCTTTTTCCTGTTTTCTGCACCTGGTTCGTTCTTCTGTATTTGGACGCCATCCTGACCAGATTCGTTGACTTCTACACTATATAAACAGCCCTAGACTCCTTCTCTATTCACAATTCTTCTCTACCCTTATGCTGCAAAGATTCTTAGTGAACATGGCTTCCTCTCCTCCTCTTAATTAAATAATAAATAAAATAATATATATAAAATAAATCAAGACGAGGAAATGCTGCTAAAAGATTTTCAAGAAGAGGTTCAAGTCAAGCTAGGATTCAAGAGGAGGTTCAAACGACTTCAACGACAGTTTTTCTACGAATCATAGCAACGCCATCTTTCTGTTCTAATCTAATCTCTGTAAGTCAGTTATTTCTAGATTTGAACGTTTTTCTTTGTTCGTGACATGAAATTAAAGGAATAAAAGAATATGCCAAATCTCTCTCTCTCTATTCGAATCAGTACCTATACTCTTGAACCTAATTAAGAACTGTTATGATTCGAGGACAAATAAGACCGTGACTATAAAACTATGGACCTTAGAACCATATGCCTATGACTATGAACATTGCCTATGACTATGGACATTGCCTATGACTATGAATATTGCCTATGACTGTGACTGTGACTATGAGAATTATTTTCTTGACTGTGAACACCAGCCTATGCCTTTGATTAGGAAAAGCATAAACTATTGCCTATGACATAACAAGGACAACTGTGACTAAACACCTATGATTCCTGACAAGGAAAGTGTTGCTTAAGTTTTGTGACTATGAAATTGGGTCTAAACCTGATTTTTCTATTCTGTCTATTCTTGGTTTTCTTTGGTTTTAGACCATGGGAATTTACCTATTAAGTTAGGTCTACCCATGTTCTTGAACCTGCGTCTCTATTCTGTCTATCCTTGGTTTTAGACCTTGGGAATTTACCTATTAAGTTAGGTTTACCCATGTTCTTGAACCTACGTCGTTATTCAAACCTTTTATGCCAGTTATTATGTCCATCCTTTTTCATAGCATCTTTGGTTCATTCCCTATTTTCTACGAGTCTAGATTTGTCCATAATCTAGATTGAATCGCAATTATACGAACGGTGGGAATACGATTTGGGCATAATGTGAAATGTACTAAAAACATAGTTATACACTTGGAATTTGGCATAAATTGGGAACATGAAGTATGGCATGTTCATAGAAATACAAATTGGATAAATTTAACATGAATTCTAGGATGTGTAATTTGAATCTGGTATTGACTTGTAAATCTAGCATTTACATGAGTTATGAACTAGAATAATAAGTTTAATTTGACGTGAACTGTAATTAGAATGTTAAATCAGGATTGGATTAGCTAATTTGGCATAATAAGTATATTGGTATAAATTTGAGATTGGCCATAATTGGGAATAACCGTCAGGTTTAGCAAAATCATGGTTAGTGACACTTAATTGGTATAGTTTACATACCAAAAGGCATAAATATGATATAGAGGGGAAAATGGGCCTTAAGAATAAACATTGACAGTTTACATTAAAAGGGTAATTAGGAAATAAGTAAATTAGGAATAATTTACTTATAGAATTTGGCCTAAATGAGGAAATGTAAATTTAGACAAATTAAAGGTTTATTAATGACATCTCTTTTACTGGTACACCAGAAAGTTCTAGGGTGACAGAGAGGATAGTGTCTAGGCTTGGGATTGGAAAATACAAGTTTCCTGCTCTCCCTGGCTATCCCTAACTGATCCGACGGACGGGATGGTTACTTTCAAAACCTGATTTGAAAATTAGTCAAAACCCTTTGAACTAGAAAACACGAATAGGCCTAACCCGAGGTTAGACTGAGTTGCGATGTAAATCTGCCCGGAACCAACCGGCACATCCAGTAATCGCAACAATATCTGTCTAATGTGAGTGGTTGTGGCTTTAAACTATTTATTTAAAGCTAGAACAAGAATGGTAGGGTTAAGTTCACTAAGACACTTAACCAATTCAACATGATAACCAGACTGGTGGGTGGGGTTAGGGCCATACAGTTAAGCTAGAATGGGAGGGTTAAGTCCATAGGAACACTTAACCAATTTAACACAGTTAAGCTAGGATGGGAGGGCTAAGTCCATAGGGACACCTAACCAACTTCACATGGTAACAAGACAAGATTTGTAGGGGTTAAGTAACTAAGAAAACACTTAGCCAAATTAACATGTCAACTAGACTAGAAGGTGGGGTTAAGTAAAGTTAATACACTTAGCCAAATTAACATGTTAACTAGACTAGAGGTTGGGGTTAAGTAAATACACTTAGCCGATTTGATAGGTTAGCTGGGCTAGACCGTAGGGTTAAGTAAGCTTGAACACTTAACCATTGGATTGTGGTAAAGGAATAGGGTTAAGTCTAAACATGAAGGGATAATACTTAACCATTAATAACATGTTAGTTAAGACAGACGGGCAAGGTTAAGTTAAAAAAGGAACACTTAACCAATACAGGGTGAATGGGTAGGGTTAAGTAATAAGAAATACTTAACCAATATAACTTGGTTTGTGGTGGGGTTAAGTCAACATGAATTACTGATAACACTTAACCAGTATAACAGGATGAATGAAGAAGGTTAAGTTGGCTTGAATTGACTAATGACACTTAACCAATCCAAATTGACGGGAAAGAGAACTAAGTAGTAAACCTTAGTTAAAAGGAGCTAAGTAGTAAACCTTAGTTAAGAAAACAACGATTCTGGAAACTAAGTGGTAAACCTTAGTTGACAAAACTAAGTAGTAATTCTTAGTATAACACGAGGAGGAGCGAACGTCCGTCTGATTAAAAAGAAGGCTCCAACGAATTGGGTTACGAAGCTCGAGGCTTCGAGGGGACGTGAGGGTACTCTTGGTATCCCTCTGTGAGGCTGCAGATGATCCTCCTGGGCCCACAGAGGTTAAGGTCTGCGTAGAAGAACCAGGGGTATGCCTTGGCTGCAATACATGGCAACCTAAAGACTAGGATGGACCGGCGTGATTCGGCGAGCAAACGGTAGCCCTGTGATAGCGACTCGTCGTCTACCATCCATCTTGAGTCAATCGAGATACGTGAAGCGGAAAGGCGGAGAACTCCAAAAGACCATATACTTGCTATCTAGTTATGGGTGAGGATGGCCATAGGATAGAGGGGCACCGGGGGCCGGCGTATAGTTCTCATTTTACAAGATGTGCCTTTCATTAGTTGAGGGAGGGGTCAAGTGGGACCATAGACACTGGAATAAAAACAGACCTTAGCATCTGCATCGGCAGATATCTGAAAGCTCCTGACCGAGTTCTGTATTCCTTGATTTGCCCTGTCACAGGACTCGGACCGCACATTACATGACATGTGTATCTTGACAAGCGATAACGATTCGCGATACATGCGTGGGGAAGTATAGGAACATATACCACTCTAGGTAGTGTGTCCTAGACTTGGGGGCATCGTTCGACATATAGCATAATCCCTAGTTGGACTAGGTGGCATAAATCCTGAATCCGAGAAGCGTTCAGCAGATAGCGTAAACTCTAGTTAATCTAGAAAGCACTTGATAGAAAACCCTAGATTTGATCTAGGTAATAAATAATGAATGTATGCCGGAAGGCAATGGAAAATACAGGGATTGGGATCACGTTATCGTTACTAGTTGGGACACTAGATAGGCGGTGCAGAGATATAGAAACCAGTATAACAAGGAAATAGCGAAGCGGCGAAAGTATTAGAGCATATCCAGTTAATCTTATCTTAGCATATCTTGTGTTAATCTTGTCTAGTCTTGCCAACCCTATCATCATGGTGTTATCTTGTATTCAGTTAATTCATGTCGTTTTGTTGTTGTTCCATTTTCATATGCTAGAAGTTACTGAACTTACTCAGGCTTTATGTCTGACTCTGTTTTTCTTTCGTCTTCTTTTCTTCCGTTCCCCCCAGGTAGTAGAGGAGGAAGTTTTATAGCTCAGGTTAAGTTGGACTGTCACTCTTTCCCAGCTTGAAGATTTGTCGAAGTTTTGCTTGGATTCTCTTTTCAGATGCTATGGCTGGTTCTTGCTACATTGGGGAATATAAATGTATTTTTACGCTTCTTTATTTTGTAAGACAGATGACACTCTGATATTGTAAAGGAATCTATGTACAAACTATTTTATCAATAAAGCAAAGTTTTATTATCCGCTGTTTAATTTCTGTCTGTCTTGTAATTTATCTGCATCTTTTACCCTAAATGCTCCACAGAACTTAGTGCATTCCCTTTGTGAGTGACACTAACGGATGTGGGGTGTTACACGTGGTATCAGAGCTGAAGGTTACCAGATCAGATAAAGGATTTGAAAAATTATTTTCAAAACGGTTTTTAAAGAAGCATTTTCAAGATAAAAGATTTGTTTTAAAGACATATTCCCCAAATCCATACGCACTATCTTCTCTTCCTCTGTTTAAATTCTTGTCTCCTTCTTTCTTGAGTCTCTGGGGCTCCTGGCTTTCTGGGAGGTAACCTCATCGATGGGCAAAGTAGTGCCCGGCTTCCATCTATAGCCGTAGTTGTTTCATCTACGGGCAGTTTTCTTTCAAAGCTTATAGGGTTTTCCGGATGATGGAGGCAGCTTTCGAGATATTTGTCAACATGGTTATACACGGAAGGGGATGAGGAGTTTGGCTAAGGAGCATAACCCTAGGATGAGGAATTCATGGATGTAGAATTAGCTCACGAAGGAGGAAGAAATTGTAAAACCTAAGACAAGAGGAAGTATCTTTACTAGGGTATGATAGGGCATATACTTAAGGACAAGGGCAAGGACGAGGACGAGATTTTCAGAAGGACAAGTACATGCTTTCGCCACCAAGCGTACCTAGAAGAAAGGTAGTCCGGTTGGAAGAGTCTAGTTTTCTGTTCGTGCTATTTCCTTAGGTTTTAGCGCTTCGCATTTGTTCATATCCACTTCCATAGTTGAGTCTCTGCACCATAATACTTGTATAGTAGAAAGATCCCACTAGAGTCTCAAATCCAATTGGTGGTCCGACCAGTTTATTTTTGGTTAGTAGGGATTTGAGAATAGCTCTCGAGTTTGCTTATATCATCTCACGTAGATCGTCTAAATTCGGAGGAGATATTCCTTGGGTGCTTGTCTGATATTGGTTTAGGCCTTTGGGGCTTGTACTTGAGGAATGTCGAGTTCGACTAGGATGGTTTGCGTGAGATATGAATAGTTGTGGCAGGTACTCTAAAAAGCACGTAGTAACCTTTTGATCCTCATAGTTATGGCGGGATGGATAAGCTAAGAGGAGGGACCTCAAACCATCTTGGTATGTACACTTGGTACCATAGTTAACATCTGTTTATTTTGGAAATGGAGATCGGAAACCTCACAATCGTGAAGTAAAATTTGTTAGGATACAGTGGAGTAAAGCTCAAGAAGGCTAGATACTAGCATCATACCCTTTTTCCTTAAGGGTGCATCCTTGATTTCTTCATTTGTAGGAGCTTTACGCATAATTGTTTCTCTCTTTCCAAAGTATATCCTCTAGGTCGTATCTTCGATCCTTAGGTAGAAGCCAATGGATGTAAACATGTGTTTGAAACATGTTATGGTTGGTGGTTGCAAGTGGTTGCTAATGGTTGCTCGTGAATGCATATGCATACGTATTAGACACTAGATCAGTTCAGACGCTTTCATATTGCATTTATAGGAATGTATTTTTCTGTAAGTTGAGACTGATATGTTATCATATGGATGTTGCATATGGATGAATGGCTGTGCACGCATGTAGTATTTACATAACTAGGGATGCTTGCATACATGATTGGACGCATGGCACCGACATGATTTGCATTAAGGAGGTCAACCGAATCAGTAGACCGCCTGATTTTGCATTAGATAAAGACATATACACACTATGCATATGAACATGAAAGCATTAGAAATCTTTTAAGGACAATGAATGCCTATTATTGAATGGTTGAGTAGATGGGTGATTGGATGGTAGGACACATTCTTCATAACTTGAAGATTTCGGGGATGAAATCCTTTTAAGTGGGGGAGAATGTAACACCCCGTAATTCTGTAACACTAGGATTCACAAATCAGGGCAGAATTAAAAGTTAAAATCAAAATCAAGGGAAACGGGCTGTGCCATTGCGTTCGTCTCGGAATTCTGCATGAAAACGAGTCCGAGTTTGCGTAAATCGGAGTCCGTATGAGGAAGATATGGCCTCCGGAAGATTCAGCGAAGTTCAAAATTCAAAACAGGTCAAGTTCAAAATTCAAATCGGACCCAGATTGGGCTAGGCGGGAATTTTCCCGCCCAAGGCACCCAGGTCGACTGGGTAGTCGACCTGGGGCACCCAGGTCGACTGGGTAGTCGACCTGGGGGTCGACCCCCCCTACTTTTTCCTATTTTCTACACCTGGTTCGTTCTTCTGTATTCGGACGCCATCCTGACCAGATTCATTGACTTCTACACTATATAAACAGCCCTAGACTCCTTCTCTATTCACAATTCTTCTCTACCCTTATGCTGCAAAGATTCTTAGTGAACATGGCTTCCTCTCCTCCTCTTAATTAAATAATAAATAAAATAATATATATAAAATAAATCAAGACGAGGAAATGCTGCTAAAAGATTTTCAAGAAGAGGTTCAAGTCAAGCTAGGATTCAAGAGGAGGTTCAAACGACTTCAACGACAGTTTTTCTACGAATCATAGCAACGCCATCTTTCTGTTCTAATCTAATCTCTGTAAGTCAGTTATTTCTAGATTTGAACGTTTTTCTTTGTTCGTGACATGAAATTAAAGGAATAAAAGAATATGCCAAATCTCTCTCTCTCTCTCTCTATTCGAATCAGTACCTATACTCTTGAACCTAATTAAGAACTGTTATGATTCGAGGACAAATAAGACCGTGACTATGAAACTATGGACCTTAGAACCATATGCCTATGACTATGAACATTGCCTATGACTATGGACATTGCCTATGACTATGAATATTGCCTATGACTGTGACTGTGACTATGAGAATTATTTTCTTGACTGTGAACACCAGCTTATGCCTTTGATTAGGAAAAGCATAAACTATTGCCTATGACATAACAAGGACAACTATGACTAAACACCTATGATTCCTGACTAGGAAAGTGTTGCTTAAGTTTTGTGACTATGAAATTGGGTCTAAACCTGATTTTTCTATTCTGTCTATTCTTGGTTTTCTTTGGTTTTAGACCATGGGAATTTACCTATTAAGTTAGGTCTACCCATGTTCTTGAACCTGCGTCTCTATTCTGTCTATCCTTGGTTTTAGACCTTGGGAATTTACCTATTAAGTTAGGTTTACCCATGTTCTTGAACCTACGTCGTTATTCAAACCTTTTATGCCAGTTATTATGTCCATCCTTTTTCATAGCATCTTTGGTTCATTCCCTATTTTCTACGAGTCTAGATTTGTCCATAATCTAGATTGAATCGCAATTATACGAACGGTGGGAATACGATTTGGGCATAATGTGAAATGTACTAAAAACATAGTTATACACTTGGAATTTGGCATAAATTGGGAACATGAAGTATGGCATGTTCATAGAAATACAAATTGGATAAATTTAACATGAATTCTAGGATGTGTAATTTAAATCTGGTATTGACTTGTAAATCTAGCATTTACATGAGTTATGAACTAGAATAATAAGTCTAGTTTGACGTGAACTGTAATTAGAATGTTAAATCAGGATTGGATTAGCTAATTTGGCGTACTAAGTATATTGGTATAAATTTGAGATTGGCCATAATTGGGAATAACCGTCAAGTTTAGCAAAATCATGGTTAGTGACACTTAATTGGTATAGTTTACATACCAAAAGGCATAAATATGATATAGAGGGGAAAATGGGTCATAAGAATAAATGTTGACAGTTTACATTAAAAGGGTAATTAGGAAATAAGTAAATTAGGAATAATTTACTTATAGAATTTGGCCTAAATGAGGAAATGTAAATTTAGACAAATTAAAGGTTTATTAATGACATCTCTTTTAATGGTACACCAGAAAGTTCTAGGGTGACAAAGAGGATAGTGTCTAGGCTTGGGATTGGAAAATACAAGTTTCCTGCTCTCCCTGGCTATCCCTAACTGATCCGACGGACGGGATGGTTACTTTCAAAACCTGATTTGAAAATTAGTCAAAACCCTTTGAACTAGAAAACACGAATAGGCCTAACCCGAGGTTAGACTGAGTTGCGATGTAAATCTGCCCGGAACCAACCGGCACATCCAGTAATCGCAACAATATCTATCTAATGTGAGTGGTTGTGGCTTTAATCTGTTTATTTAAAGCTAGAACAAGAATAGTAGGGTTAAGTTCACTAAGACACTTAACCAATTCAACATGATAATCAGACTGGTGGGTGGGGTTAGGGCCATACAGTTAAGCTAGAATGGGAGGGTTAAGTCCATAGGAACACTTAACCAATTTAACACAGTTAAGCTAGGATGGGAGGGCTAAGTCCATAGGGACACTTAACCAACTTCACATGGTAACAAGACAAGATTTGTAGGGGTTAGGTAACTAAGAAAACACTTAGCCAAATTAACATGTCAACTAGACTAGAAGGTGGGGTTAAGTAAAGTTAATACACTTAGCCAAATTAAAATGTTAACTAGACTAGAGGTTGGGGTTAAGTAAATACACTTAGCCGATTTGATAGGTTAGCTGGGCTAGACCGTAGGGTTAAGTAAGCTTGAACACTTAACCATTGGATTGTGATAAAGGAATAGGGTTAAGTCTAAACATGAAGGGATAATACTTAACCATTAATAACATGTTAGTTAATACAGACGGGCAAGGTTAAGTTAAAAAAGGAACACTTAACCAATACAGGGTGAATGGGTAGGGTTAAGTAATAAGAAATAATTAACCAATATAACTTGGTTTGTGGTGGGGTTAAGTCAACATGAATTACTGATAACACTTAACCAGTATAACAGGATGAATGAAGAAGGTTAAGTTGGCTTGAATTGACTAATGACACTTAACCAATCCAAATTGGCGGGAAAGAGAACTAAGTAGAAAACCTTAGTTAAAAGGAGCTAAGTAGTAAACCTTAGTTAAGAAAACAACGATTCTAGAAACTAAGTGGTAAACCTTAGTTGACCAAACTAAGTAGTAATTCTTAGTATAACACGAGGAGGAGCGAACGTCCGTCTGATTAAAAAGAAGGCTCCAACGAATTGGGTTACGAAGCCCGAGGCTTCGAGGGGACGTGAGGGTACTCTTGGTATCCCTCTGTGAGGCTGCAGATGATCCGCCTGGGCCCACAGAGTTTAAGGTCTGCGTAGAAGAACCAGGGGTATGCCTTGGCTGCAATACATGGCAACCTAAAGACTAGGATGGATCGACGTGATTCGGCGAGCAAACGGTAGCCATGTGATAGCGACTCGTCGTCTACCATCCATCTTGAGTCAATCGAGATACGTGAAGCGGAAAGGAGAAGAACTCCAAAAGACCATATACTTGCTATCTAGTTATGGGTGAGGATGTCCATAGGATAGAGGGGCACCGGGGGCCGGCGTATAGTTCTCATTTTACAAGATGTGCCTTTCATTAGTTGAGGGAGGGGTCAAGTGGGACCATAGCCACTGGAATAAAAACAGACCTTAGCATCTGCATCGACAGATATCTGAAAGCTCCCGACCGAGTTCTGTATTCCTTGATTTGCCCTGTCACAGGACTCGGACCGCACATTACAGGACATGTGCATCTAGACAAGCGATAACGATTCGCGATACATGCGTGGGGAAGTATAGGAACATATACCACTCTAGGTAGTGTGTCCTAGACTTGGGGGCATCGTTCGACAGGTAGCATAATCCTTAGTTGGACTAGGTGGCATAAATCCTGAATCCGAGAAGCGTTCAGCAGATAGCGTAAACTCTAGTTAATCTAGAAAGCACTTGATAGAAAACCCTAGATTTGATCTAGGTAATAAATAATGAATGTATGCCGGAAGGCAATGGAAAATACAGGGATTGGGATCACGTTATCGTTACTAGTTGGGACACTAGATAGGCGGTGCAGAGATATAGAAACCAGTATAACAAGGAAATAGCGAAGCAGCGAAAGTATTAGAGCATATCCAGTTAATCTTATCTTAGCATATCTTGTGTTAATCTTGTCTAGTCTTGCCAACCCTATCATCATGGTGTTATCTTGTATTCAGTTAATTCATGTCGTTTTGTTGTTGTTCCATGTTCATATGCTAGAAGTTACTGAACTTACTCAGGATTTATGTCTGACTCTGTTTTTCTTTTGTCTTCTTTTCTTCCGTTCCCCCCCCAAGTAGTAGTGGAGGAAGTAGTATAGCTCAGGTTAAGTTGGACTGTCACTCTTTCCCAGCTTGAAGATTTGTCAAAGTTTTGCTTGGATTCTCTTTTCAGATGCTATGGCTGGTTCTTGCTACATTGGGGAATATAAATGTATTTTTACACCTCTTTATTTTGTAAGACAGATGACACTCTGATATTGTAAAGGAATCTATGTACAAACTATTTTATCAATAAAGCAAAGTTTTATTTTCCACTGTTTAATTTCTGTCTGTCTTGTAATTTATCTACATCTTTTACCCTAAATGCTCCACAGAACTTAGTGCATTCCCTTTGTGAGTGACACTAACGGATGTGGGGTGTTACATATATAATATATAATGACCTGAATAGAGCGCGCCGCGCCACGGTAGTTCGCGAATTTCGACCATTGACTTCGAATGGACATTGCGGAAGATCCGACCGTCGGATTCTCCTAAAACTGAAACCGTTGGGTTCGTATCGAAAAGAGATTTCTAACGAATATTAGAAATTAGAAATCTAACGGTTGGATTTGGAATTATGTCCAAATCAAATTAGAAAAAGGTCGCTGTAAGTGCAGTTCGATGGCTATTGATGGAAATCGACTGTACGGGCCTTGATAAAATTATTAAAAATAATAATAATTTGTGTAAAATCATAAGAAATGATTTGTGAAGAATTAGGATGAAAAACTCCATATTTGAAAAGATAAAAATAATTTTTTATCGAAATGAACTAGTTTTGAACTAGAATAATAATTTATTTATTTTTAAAATAAATTGGATTTGAAAATAACCAGAATTTCCAATAATTGCATTGGAATGGATTTGAATCGAAATTGTCTTCGGAATATTTCGTTGTTGGATTTCGTGAATATACAGATATTGTTATGGAAAATTGAAAGATATATATATCGTTATTTCCAATACGATATTTGTTGGTCGTAGAATTTGATATTAAATATAAGCCGGTATATTTTCTATTCAGAGCCTTGTATTTAATATCAAATGTGATTTGGGTTTGTCGTGAACGGTGTCTTCATTAACACTGTTCTTTAACCCGATTATTAATGGAATGTGATTTTGGGTTTATCGTGAACCGTGTTTTAAATGACATTGGTTCTTTAACCCAGTTAAAGACAGGATATTGATTTCTGTAAAGATTAAAACTAAGTGGGGTTTTAATGAATCTTTAATTAGATTGAAATGGTCGAGAATGGAGTATCACCAGTTTTGATCCAGGCGATAGTTAAGTCTTTAATTAGATTTGAACGTGAAATGGTAATTGAATTTACTGATAACACCGTGGTGTTAGATATGAAGTATGACCAGTTTTACTTCATGGGATGAATAGGTTGGGATTGGGAAATAAAATAAATGATTACTTCGGTGTGGTTTGCTAATCCCGACTAGTTTGAATTGATATTCAAAGAAGATTAAAGAATAAATTTAAAGAATTTATCTTTGATAAAATTAATGGGAACCTTTCCCAAAGTACAAGAATATTTGAATAAAAGAATATTCTGAATTGGAATGAGGCGTATGTTGTGTTTGTGTAACACTTGTTTATTATATATGCGAGTTATTCAGAAAGACCGGGTTTATCCCATTCTGAATAACTAATTCGACGTGGTGTCGAAGATGAAGACGGTGGTTGAAGACCGGAGGTCTTCACGTCGTTTGGATAATTACTGATGATCTTGATTGGGCTGTACACCCAAGAGGAGAGAATCAGTTGGTGATCGTCTAGACGTTCTTGGAGATCGATGGATATGCAGGGTACTAGGTGCCTCCGGTTTCGTTCAGACCCAGAACAAACTTGTAAATGGACTGTGTGTCTGACATTGGATTTTAGTCTGTGTGATTGATTTCTATTAAATATATATCTGTTTGGCGGCAGAGAATTTATTCTCTTACTTAACACCCTTCTCTGAGACGTACGAATTCAGGGGTTATTATTGATGGATATCAAACGCATGGAGTGAATTGCCCGTGTGGCATGCCTAAGTGGAAAATGATCAAGGCTTCTGTTGCAAAGCAAAGTCTTGTGGTTGATGATCAAAGCACAGCCTGTGTGGCACAGCTTTGTGTAACGTTGATTCGCGAGCCTCACACCCCGGTGGTGAACCAAAAATGGGAGAGGACCTCAGGGAGGACATGCGTTTCTTTCTAGTTAGAAGTGGCGTCAGTGGTTTTACACGCCCTGACGAGTTTGACTTATGTGGTTATTGCTGTTGCGAGGTGCCTCGGTTTGATCGGACGATCCGGGTCCGATGGAGTCATTCATTGGCTCATTTACGCCCCATAGGGCGGGGAAACGCATGCTCAGGGTTTAAGTTTAATCCACATCGGTGGACCGGCCCTATCGCTCCAAGGGCCCACCTGAGTCTGGGTCCTGAGGCTCGGGCTAGAGAGTCTCGAATCGGTGAGGACTATCTTTTGCCTCGGTTCACAGATGGAAATCCAGTTTACAAATACGTGACTTTGCAGTTTTAATTGTAAAACTAGTATGGCGACATGATATATGGTACCCATGCCGTCTATGATTGATATTTATGATTTGAAATTGTTTTGACACTATGCACCTATAGTAATAATAAAACATGAAATTTCACGTATCAAGCATTCTTTGGCTATTATAAGGTAAAACCCTATCCTCCGGCTTGCGTTGCATTGTGTGATGGGACCTGGGTCTTATAATAGCTTCATTGTTCTTTATTTAGCATTGCGCTGTTTGTTTTATGCACTGGTATTCTTGAGAGGAAACCCGTTCCGTGTTATACGGCGTGGTCCCTTGATTTACCGAACTTTAAAATAAATATTAATAACTGTTTTAGTTCTCACACCAGTCTCATGACTGACCTGGAGTTTATTGTTTTAACCTAAATTCTGGGTGCCCTTATTTTGACACGGGCAGCTAGTAGTTTTGGTTTTGCAGATTTATATTCACAGGATGCTGGTTACAGCTGGAATGATATTCGGAAAGCTTTGTATCCGTATATCTCTTCTAGTTGTGTATTGTATTATTTTCCGCTGCTATGTAATGTATTGTAATCTCTGATATTTATCGAATGCATTTTATTTGTTAATACTCTGTATATTCTTGTATTCTGATGGAATTGTTGTAATAAACAATGAAATGTTCTTCTGTCTGCGTTCTATTTTGTCGTGTTCTCAAAACAAACAGGCATTTCGAACGGTCTGGGTCGGTTTAGCGACTGATTCGGATCGAGCGAAATTCTTTGTTGTCACAGTTGGTATCAGAGCTTTGGTTTACAAAGCTCAGAGAACAAGACGCATTAGAACCATATGAAAGAATTCATCAGATATTGGATTAGTAATATCCAATGGGAATGACTCGTTAGAGAAGGGATCAGTAGTATCCTAGAACGAGTGTGAAGAGTTTATTTTTAAAATGAAAACAAGTTTTGATTTAAAAATTTAAATCAATTATTCGTATTTCAATATTTATTTATATTGATTTGGACTATCCAGTATATAAAGATTTTGCATATACGTCTGATCTGCGTGTATTCGAAGTCTTAATATATTGGGTAGATATAGAATCACACTCTAGTCGCCCGGAGAAGATACTGATGATTGAGATCTCATCATCAGTGTTTTTGTTCAAGTTTCGAAAGTGGGATTTCTATATATTTCCATTAGACTGGTGTGAGAACCAAAATTAGATAGGGCTTATTATTGTGATTTGACATCAAAAATGTGATTTTTGACTATATATCAAAGTTATGAATTTGAAAAGCTAATCAACTAATTGATTGCTGGTTGTGTTGTTTGATTATTGTTTGAATTAATTAAATGTTGAACCGTTTAGCCAAATTGACCAAAAAGTGAATTGTATTGAAATTTGGTCGCATTTGCATGCATATACATGTGCTTACATTGAACAGGTCATAGCAAGGAGGCAAGAGAAGACGAATAAAATTGTTTGCTAGACAAATAGTTACATGTTTATCATAATTTACTGTTTTGTTTGGGTGATGATGATTTTGTGAGCCGATTGGCTAGCCGCTTGGCTAGCTGCTTGGCTTTTTCTTTTTCTTTTGGATGGAAGAAGGCCATGGGAGGCTATATGAAATATCTTGAAGTCCCCGGTGCAGGGGAGGTTATGGCGAAATTTTTCGGAAATTTAGGGTGTTAGCCAAATTTTTGAAAAATTTGAAAAGTTCTTAGAAACCGAAAAGTTGAAGAACTTAAGCCGAAGTGAAAATACTGGAAGTTGAGTTGAATTGTTAAACAACTTTCGGCTTCGTTCCTTTTTGGGGACGAAAAGTTTTAAGTGGGGGAGATTGTAAAAACCCGGAAATCCGAGCCAATTTAAAAATTTTATTTTGGCAATTTTAGCGAATTTTGATTATTTAAAATGAATTATTTTAAATAAAAACGACAAAAAATTTATTTTGAATAGAATTCGAACGTATATATTTATATAGATCGTCGTCAGAATATAAATAATTTATTTTAATTATAAAAGGAATTGAAAATGGCGCGGTAGTTCGATAATTCAATTTCAAATTTCAATTGAACATACTGGGTGCAAAATAAACCGGATTTTAGTGAAACCAAAAATAATAGAATCTATTTGAGAATATCTTTCCAACGAATCCGAGAAATCAAAATTTCATAGCGGGAATCAATAGATATGCCCAGTTGAAAATTCAGAATAGTCGCTATGGAATTCTGACCCTTAAAAATGGAAATTTTGCAAACGACCTCGGATTTCGACGAAACCACTTTTGTTGGATCCGTGATGTCAGGTTATTGCTAGATTCCAATTTTCATAATTTTTCGAATCAATATGTTTGAGTGGCAAAGGAAAATGTGTTTTGTCAATTTCGATCGACCTGAAATTAGCCATTTTTCTAACGATCTCAGAATTCAATGAAATTAGTTTTGTTAGGACCGTATCGTCAATACGAAGCTAGAAAATATTTTTCTGGAATTTTTCGAGTTAGTATGTGACCCCAGTAAATTGAAATGTACGTTTAAAATTCAATATATAGATTTATATTTTGATTTTGACGAAAACTGATCGAAACGGTCGAATCAGCCTACGATACATATCCCATTGTGTTCGGAATGGGGGTAATTAGCTATGTAGGACAGTCGGTGGGTGCGATTTTGAGTTCGAAATAAAAAGTTAGTTTATGGGATAAATTGAATAAAATAATATAAAACTTTTCACTTATAAGGCCCCCCTGTTACGACCCGGATTTCGCCCAACTCCAATCGATCACAAGATCGATCAAGACCGTTCAAAACCCGCGTACGTTAACTTTGGGCATACAACACATCAGAACAACAACATAGAATTTTATAACATCAATAATAAATGTTACATCAGAGTACAGAATATATCAGAGTACATCAATAAATAATACAGCGGAAGATACATTTACAATTAAATACATTGCAGCGGAACTAATCTCAGCGGAAGGCCATCAATATTCTGGACCCAGATTCATACTTCAATCCAGGATCCTGCTTAACTATATCTGCAAAAAGCTACTCGACTGCCCGTGTGGAAAGAGGGCACCCGAGTTTGCAAAGTGAAACAAACTACAGGTCAGTCATGGGACTGGTGTGAGAAATCTATACTTAACTTATCTAATAAGTAGGCTAATCACAGGACCACGCCGCTAACATGGAACGGGTTTACTCCATTGGATTGCCAGTGCATAAATAAAGTAAATCGTCAAATAACGCAATGCTTTTTAGAAAAATGAAACCATTATAAGACCCAAGTCCCATCACACAATGCAACGCACACCAGAGGATAGGGTTTTACCTTATAATGGTCAAAAGATGCTAAATACGTAAAAACGATATTATTATTAGTGTGTATATATATTTAAAACATTTCAATACAAATGTATTAATCTTAGACGGCATAGTACCCCATCCTACTATGTCGCCATACTAGTTATACAATCGAAAACGAGATGTCGTATTGGAAATTGGTTTTCTGTCATGAAATCGAGGCTAGGGATCGTCCTCTTCCGATTCGAGACACTCTAGCAAATGCCTCAGGATCACACCTATGGGCAACCCTTGGAACGGTAGGGTCGGTCCCCACCTAACGGTAGTGGATTGGCAATTCCTGAACATACGTTTCCCGACCCTTTTGGACCTATAATGTGACCACTTCCGGCCTATAAAAAAACGAGGTACCTCAATCCATAATCCACATAGTAAAATGCCGGGCCGTGTTAAAGCCCAAACACCACTTCTAGCTAGAAAGAAACGTATGCACTCCCTACGGTCCATATCCCGTTTTTGACTCATACCGGGGTGTAAGGCTCGCGAAGTCACGATATACACAAAGCTATGCCTAAAGAGACTGTGCTTTGATCATCAACCACAAGGCCTGCCTTTCAAACAAAGCCTTGATCATTTGCATTTAGCATGCCACATTGTCAGACCCTACCATATTATTGATCATCTACCAATATATATAACCTCTAAGCTCATACGTCTTAGAGAAGGGTGATAAGTAAAGAATAAATTCTTCACCACCAAACAGAAATATATAATCAGTAGCGTTCAACAAATACAGCAGAAAGGAATACAATGTCAGACACGCAATCCATTTACAAGTCCGCTCTGGGTCTGAGCGAAACAACGTGTCCGTTGATCTCCAAATGTGTTTGGACGATCATCACCAAATACCTTGCCTTGGAAGGCCAATCCCAATTCAAGATACCAGTCATCATCATCCCAACGATGTGAAAACCTTTGGTCTTCAATCACCGTCTTCATCTTCGACTCTTGATCGTCGTGATGATTATTCAGAATGGGTTAAACCCGGTCTTTCTGAATAACTCGCGTATTTTAGGATTAAAAACAAATATTGGAAAATCACACATTTCGTCACATTCCAACTCCGAGTATTCTTTTAATAAGATATTCGATTTAAAAGATTCTCATTAATTTTATCAAAGACAAACACTGAAAATAAAATCTATAAATCAATTTCTGAAAAATGGAATTTCACAGAAATCAAATCAATACATAATCGATATAGATTTCTATATCAGACTAATAATATAAATGGAATAATGGCAAAGCCTCTTAAATTCCACATATAATATCGGTCTTCTTTTACAGAAGCCCATTTCGATTATTACTAATCGAATTTCCACTTAATTCCTATTTAATATATTACATTGAAAACTTGATTTTTAGAAAATGCCCTTTTTAAATCTATAAAATAGATTCATAAGTTCTAAATAATAATTTCAATGTAAATTGGATTAAAGGACAAATGTCGTTTAAAACATCGTCCACGATAAATCCACTTCACATCTAAATTTATTTCATATCACAAAATATAATTGCGAATGCTAGTAATCTTTTAAAAACATATTTTAAAATAATCATAAAAAATATTCTTTATATAAAGACTCTAAGTGAGAAGTATTCTTTATATTGAAAATCTTTTTCTTTTACAAATATTCTTTGTTTTAACATATACTTGGTTAAAAATATATTATGAAAATATATGCACCTTATATACAAAGGATTTCTAATGTAAAAATATTCTTATTTAAAAGAATACCTGAATCGAGATGCAACTCAAACATTTACCATCTAATTTGGGTTACATGGATTTCACACACATCATCAAATCATCCATCTACATCCAATGTGTAAATTCCACTGTGTAAGCGTTAAAATTAAATAATAACGCTCATCGCAGCCTGTCGAACTAACGATCAACATACAAATAAATATTGGGATTAGTGTATGTAAATTTTCATCCCAACACCCGTGTGGGGTTTCAACCAACAAACAAATAATAAGCTAATTTGTGCACTTGGGCGATGTGTGAAAAATTATCGTCCCAATCACATACACAAGCCGGGTAACTTGTGAATGGAAGTGTAATACACAATACATATAATGATGACAAGAAAATATCTCTATTGAAGTGAATGAATAAGCATAATAACTTTGTCTCTATTGACAATTTCTATTTTGCTAATTTAAACTCTAAACAAAAATGGTTATTTTGTTTTCGTAATTCTAATGAGACAAAATGATAAATATTTTGATTTAACTAACCTATCTTGACAAGTATATATCTTGCCAAACATATTTATATATATATATATATAAATTGCTTCAACTAATTCATTTTGACAAAAAATGAATATTTCTGACAAAATGTAAAATTTTGTTTAACTAGTATAAATTGACTAAAATGAATAATTATTTTTAACTAATGTAAATTAACAAAAATAAATAATTGTTTTTAACTAATATAAATTTACAAAAATGAATAATTTGTGTTTCAATTCTAATAAAATATGCCAATGCTATCTTTTGTTTCATTCTTTTAATTTAGACAAAATGAGTGTTTTTGTCTATTTTACTTTAATGATAAAAATGTGAATGTTTAGTTATTAAAATGTAACTTTTAAATTCTATCCTTTATTTCAAACAATCTTTATTCATATCAAAATTATAAATCAAGAATATAATTTTCAATCTGATGGTTTGTTTGCATTAATGAATTGCAAACAAAGATGAACTTTATTTTAAGGTTTTGTTTGCAACAAGGAATGCAAATAACAAATGTAAATTTTATTTTTATTTAAAGGTACATTGAGTGAATGTAAAAAGAACCTCATTTCCAAAGTGTATTTCCATTAGTGAATGTAAATAAAAGAAACAAATTCTATTTAAAAGAGTATTTGCATTTATGAATGAAAACAAAGAATAGTTTTGTTTTTAAATTATATTTACATTAGTGAATGTAAATAAAAGAACAAAATTTATTTTCAAAGTATATTTTAAACAAATTCTATTAAATGTATAAAGGTGTGTACCTTTGTATTGATAATTGTAGATAAAGAAAATAGACTATAATTTCATTGAATATTTGCATTGATAAATACAAATAAAAGAATAAACTTTAATTTCAATGCGTATATGTATTGATAAAAGCAAACAAAGAAATAAACTTTATTTTCAATATATGTATGTATTCGCATTGGTGGATGTAAATAGAAGTACGAACTTTATTTTCAAAACATGTTTTACATTTTTGAACACAAAATAAAGAACAAAACTTTATTTTCAATATATGTTTTATTTTCTAGTTTTATTGGTGTGGTCGAACACAAATAAAAATGTACTTCTTATTTCCAAGTTATGTTTGCATTGGTCATTCCAAATAAAAAGAACAAACTTTATTTTCTATGTAACTTCTGAAAATAATTTCTTATTTACATAAAAAAAATGTAACCAAAATTGTTACTTTTATTTCAGTAATCAAGTTTGATAAAAATGATATTTTCTATTCAATAATCAGATTTTGACAAAAAATGAAAATTTCAATTCAATAGTCAAGTTTTGACAAAAGTGATAATTTCATTTCACTAATAAAGTTTTGGCCAAAATGTTCACTAATAAAGTTTGGCCAAAAATATGATCTCTTATTTCAATACTTATGCTTTAACCAAAATGTTATTTTTATTTCAAAATTAATTATATTGAAAATATAATCATTCTACTTCAATTTTAATTACATTGAAAAATGTAATCAATTTATTTCAATTTTAATTTCGTTGAAAAATGTAATCTTTTTATTTCAATTTTAATTACAATGAAAAAAATGTAATCTTTTTAATTTATTTCTAATTACATTAAAAATGTAATCTTTTTGATTTATTTCTAACATTTCAACAAAAACAAATAAAAAGGATAACTTTGTTTTTCTTTCGACAATTCTAACATAAACAATTTTCATATGAATAATTCTTTTCATTAAAAATAAGATTTTTCAATGTTTCATGTTTTCATTCCAAATAGATGAACATTTTTAACCTATTCTATATATACGGTAAAAATGTAAATTTTATCGTTAACAAGGTTTCAATTCAAACAAATGAACGTTTTATGTTTTTATTGTAATTCATAGACCGTGTTCTAAATGTAAACAAACAAAATTAGGATTTTCATTAGTTAGCCAAATTCTGTCGTAATAAAAATGTATTCTATTTGTTGTTCATATTTATTGTAAATAAACAAATAAAAAGAATATTTTATTTGTTATTCAAATCTTATTGCAAAGTAAACAAATAAAAGTAAGGTTTTATTTGTTATTCATTTTCTATTGCAAAGTAAATAAATAAACAAAAATAAAGTTTTTTTATTTGTCGATCAACTTCTAGTGTGATACAAACAAATAAAAATTAGTTTTTATTTGTCGATCAAATTCTATGGTTCATCTCAGAATAATAAAAATAATATATTTTTTTTAGTTTAAATTAGAATAACTAGATCAGAATAAAATATGATTTAAATCTAAATTTTTATTTATTTTCTAATTGCAAATAAAATCCAACCATATATTAAATTCAACGCGGATCTAGCATTTCATGACTAACAAACATACCACAAGCAATCATCAACAATTCAACAGTCACAGAACATTTCATATCTGAATTTACATCATTATACAATTATTTTTAACGCAAGAAAAATAATTTATAATTAATAAAAAATAAAATTCAGAATTCTCACATTGATTTTTGCTGAAAATTCGACTGTCTCAGAATCAGCTTTGGTCTATGCCATCGCGAAGATCTCGGAAAGACGAGTCCAACGCAACTTACGGTTCGTCAATCGGACCTCGTATGAAAGAGATATTGATTTTTAAAGATCGGATAAATTAAATATTTAATAAATAAAATAATAAAAAAAAGAAAAAGGGACCTTCTTCTTCACGTCGCTGAAACCAAGCCGCACCCAATTTCACGTTCGAACCTTCTGCACGCGCCACCCTCCGAGCCACCGACCGCCGATCAGACCTCGCCACTCCGAAGCCCCGCCCGCGAGCCACCAACGCCCAGAAGGTCACCGAACTCGGCCTCCACCTCGTCTCAAAAATCGAACCCGAACCCGCCACGTTTCAGCCCAGAATTCGTGAAATCCATGAACCAAAACCCGATCTTGACCGTATGGATTGAAAGATCTCTCCGAGAGCTTCGATTTGGTACCAAGTTTGTCGATTTTCGTTGAGCGGATCAAAAGTTATGAGCGTTTGAAATTGGAGAAATTCTGGCCTTCGGTTTAGGTGGCGGCTGAAATTAGGGTTAGGGTTTCGGCCTGAATATTTTAATATTAAATCTCGAAAATCGTGCTTAAAAGGTGGATTTTCGGACTTTCTCTGATTTGGGCCTCCTTACTGTCGTTCTTAAGGTTTTGACACCTTCTGAACGCAATGGGATAGGTCCCGTGGCCCAATTCCGAAATCTATACGATTTTTATTTAAAATTGCATTAAAAATTAATTAATTAAATATTGACCGTACATTTAAATATGCCGGGGCCACATACGACCTCAGAAAATTCTAAAAAAAAATATTTTTAGCTTTCTTATGACGATACGAATCCAACAAAATTATTTTCATCGAATTCTAAGACTGTTTGAAAAATGGCTATTTTTAAGGCGTTTAAATTTAACTGAAATAGTCAAAACACATTTTCTCTTGCCACGCTCACATATTAATTCGAAAAATTCTGAAAATTGAAACTTAGCAATAATTTGACATTCCGGTTCCAACAAAAGTGGTTTGTCGAAAACAGAGGTCGTTTGAAAAATGACTATTTTTTAACAAATAATTTCTGAAACTCAAAATATATAAGTGTTTACTGTTTTTCAATGCAGAAACGTCATTCCGAACTCAATGGAAGTGGTTTCGAGTCGAAATTTTTTCATATGTGAAAAGTAGCCTTTTGGGCCATATATATTATATATATAAATTCTACAGCGACCTTTCTAAAAATTGAATTGGCCATAACTTTTGATTTCCGCTATGAAATTTCAATTTTTCAGATTCGTTAGAAAGATATGATTAAACAGATTTAAATATTTCTGGTTTCACTCAATTCTGATTTATTTTAAATCCTGTACATTCAGTTAAAGTTCAAAATCAAATTTTCAAACTACCGAGCCATTTCTAAATCCTTTTATATTTAAATTAAATTTATTCGTTTTAACTTCGATTAAAATAAATTCTAGCCATTATTATTAATAATAAATTGTATTATAACCTCAAAATTCATTAAAATTTTCTAAAATAAAAATTTTAAATTGGTTCAGAATTTTTGGGTTGTTACACCCCCTTACCTTTCTCTCTCCATTCATTCAGCCGTAATAAAGAAAAAAGAAAAAAAACCTAAATCAATCGAACCCATCGTCGATCCTCCGCCCTCTCCACGTCGCTACCTCGTCGAGCACCTCCCCATTCCTTCCTCTCTCCTCCTTCCACATCCTTTGTTCGAACCGCGATGACCTCCATCACCCAATAGAGCGTGCCACGCTGGAGGAGCACCGGACTTCGAGTGGGCCGCCTTGGACGGAGCAAGAAGCCAGCGCAGAGCCGAGTCAGGTGGGGGACTCCGACCATGCTTCGGTCCCTGGAATTCGCGAAGACGGTGGTTCAAGGTCGAACCTTGGTCGACGCATGCAGGAGCGTGAAAACCAGAAAGAAAACAGTGAGCTCATGCTATTTTCAATTTTGTTTTATTCTATGTTAACAACTTATTTATTTTCGGTTTTATTTTGTTTTGACAATGAATTTACTTAAGAATTTTTAACATTCGAAAGAAAGAATTTTAACATTAAAAAGAAATAGTTTTTAACATTAAAAAGAAAGAGTTTTAAACATTCGAAAGAAAGTATTTTTAACATTCAAAAGAAAGAATTTTTAACATTAGAAAGAAAGAATTTTTAACATTAGAAAGGCGAGATTTTTAATTATAGAAAGATTAGATTTTTGTGTAAGGAAATATTATATTTTTACATAAATAAAGATTCGGTTCTTATATATGAAAAGAATATATTTTTATATAAGAAAGGATTATATTTTTATAATCGAAAAGATTAATTTTTTTATAGAGTAGAGATAATCAAGATTAAATTTTTATATAAGCAGTGTATTGAAAATAGAATTTCTATATAATAGAGAATATAAAAATATTATCTTTATATGAGTAGTGAAATAAAAATCTGATTTTTATTATATATATATAATGAAGTAAAAATGTGATTTTTATAGTGATGATATAAAAATTCAATCTTCGTATATGAGGTAGAAATATAAAAAATATAATTTTCAAATAGAATGAAGCGTCGAAAATATATATGACGAAGAAATAAAAATATGATTTTTATTTATTAGAATGAAGTGATAAAAATATAATTTTTATTGTGAATAGCGTGAAAAGAACTACATAGGAATTTCAAGCAGATTCAGCAGTTCAAAAGCAAAGCACGGCGGTGTGGAACCCTCTGTGAGAACTTCTCACTTTTAATTTAATTTTCTAGTCAAAATATATACTAGGATGCAGACGGTGTTAAGTAGCACCCGACACCCGTCGTCCACAGACCATGGACGGCTTGTATGCTTGTTTGTTTGATTTTGATGTGTAGTTGATTGTGTGATGTGATGTGAAATAAAATATTTAGATAGTTAAAAAAATATATTTTATAGTTGAAAATAGATTTTTTAACGTGTATATAAAATAAATATTTATAAACAAACCAGAGATTTGTTAATATACACTGATTTGATTGATATTGATTGGGACGATAAATTTTACACAACTTCACAAATAAAATCTGTGTTTGATTGTTTGAAACCCCACACGGGTATTGGGATGATATTTGGCGTACACTAATCCCAATTATTTAGTTGTATGTCGATCGATTGGTCGACAGACTGTGTAAGCGTTAATTATTTATATTTAATGCTTATGCAGTGGTGTGGTGCACTCTGGATGATGATTGATTGTTTATCTTTGTTATTTTGTACATGTGTTGTAGCAAATCCATATAATTATCATTATATGGTAATTGATTGGGCCTCATTCTAGTTTTGAAATAGAAATATTTGAAAAAGAAATATTTGAAACAGAATATTTGAAAATAGAAATATATGAAGCCGTGTTGATTAGATTGACGCCATTTAGACGTGAACGATATTTATATCGATTTTATTCAATTTTCAATGTATATTGAAAGTGATTTCGAAATTTGAATTATATTGATGAGAATTGAATTCAAATTGAAACTGAAAAGAATTGAATTCAAATTGAAACTGAAAAGAATTGAATTCAAATTGAAACTGAAAAGAATTGAATTCAAACTGAAATTGAAAAGAATTGAATTCGAATTAAATTTGAAAAGAATTGAATTCAAATTGAAATTGAAAAGAATTGAATTGAAATTGAATTGAAATCGATTTGAAATGAATTTAAAACGAATTTATGTTGGAATATTCAATTTTGATTTGAAATTGAATATGAAGTTGAAACCGTTTTGAAAATGAATTTAAAACGATTTATAAAATACGTTTTGAAAGGAAATCGACGAAATATATAATATATATATATAATGGCCTGAATAGAGCGCGCCGCGCCGCGGCAGTTCGCGAATTTCGACCATTGACTTCGAATGGACATTGCGGGAGATCCGACCGTCGGATTCTCCTAAAACCATAACCGTTGGGTTCGTATCGAAAAGAGCTTTCTAATGAATATTAGAAATCAGAAATCTAATGGTTGGATTTGGAATTAAGTCCAAATCAAATTACAAAAAGGTCGCTGTAAGTGTAGTTCGATGGCCATTGATGGAAATCGACTGTACGGGCCTTGATAAAATTATTAAAAATAATAATAATTTGTGTAAAATCATAAGAAATGATTTGTGAAGAATTGGGATGAAAAACTCCATATTTGAAAAGATAAAAATATATTTTTATCGAAATGAACTAGTTTTGAACTAGATAAATAATTTATTTATTTTTAAAATAAATTGGATTTGAAATGGTTTTGAAAATAACCAGAATTTCCAATAATTGCATTGGAATGGATTTGAATCGAAATTGTCTTCGGAATATTTCGATGTTGGATTTCGTGATTATACAGATATTGTTATGGAAATTTGAAAGATATATATATCGTTATTTCCAATACGATATTTGTTGGTCGTAGAATTTGATATTGAATATAAGCCGGTATATTTTCTATTCAGAGCCTTGTATTTAATATCAAATGTGATTTGGGTTTGTCGTGAACGGTGTCTTCATTAACACTGTTCTTTAACCCGATAATTAATGGAATGTGATTTTGGGTTTATCGTGAACCGTGTTTTAAATGACATTGGTTGTTTAACCCAGTTAAAGACAGGATATTGATTTCTGTAAAATTAAATCTAAGTGGGGTTTTAATGAATCTTTAATTAGATTGAAATGGTCGAGAATGGAGTATCACCAGTTTTTCTCCAGGCGATAGTTAAGTCTTTAATTAGATTTGAACTTGAAATGGTAATTGGATTTACTGATAAGACCGTGGTGTTAGATATGAAGTATGACCAGTTTTACTTCATGGGATGAATAGGTTGGGATTGGGAAATAAAATAAATGATTACTTTGGTGTGGTTCGCTAATCCCGACTAGTTTGAATTGATATTCAAAGAAGATTAAAGAATAAATTTAAAGAATTTATCTTTGATAAAATTAATGGGAACCTTTCCCAAAGTACAAGAATACTTGAATAAAAGAATATTCTGAATTAGAATGAGGCGTATGTTGTGTTTGTGTAACACTTGTTTATTATACACGCGAGTTATTCAGAAAGACCGGGTTTATCCCATTCTGAATTACTAATTCGACGTGGTGTCGAAGATGAAGACGGTGGTCGAAGACCGGAGGTCTTCACGTCATTTGGATAATTACTGATGATCTTGATTGGGCTGTACACCCAAGAGGAGAGAATCAGTTGGTGATCGTCTAGACGTTCTTGGAGATCGATGGATATGCGGGGTACTAGGTGCCTCCGGTTCCGTTCAGACCCAGAACGAACTTGTAAATGGACTGTGTGTCTGACATTGGATTTTAGTCTGTGTGATTGATTTCTATTAAATATATATCTGTTTGGAGGCGGAGAATTTATTCTGTTACTTAACGCCCTTCTCTGAGACGTACGAGCTCAGGGGTTATATATTGATGGATATCAAACGCATGGAGTGAATTGCCTGTGTGGCATGCCTAAGTGGCAAATGATCAAGGCTTCTGTTGCAAAGCAAAGTCTTGTGGTTGATGATCAAAGCACAGCCTGTGTGGCACAACTTTGTGTAACGTTGATTCGCGAGCCTCACACCCCGGTGGTGAACCAAAAACGGGAGAGGACCTCAGGGAGGACATGCGTTTCTTTCTAGTTAGAAGTGGCGTCATTGGTTTTACACGCCCTGACGAGTTTGACTTATGTGGTTGTTGTTGTTGCGAAGCGCCTCGGTTTGATCGGACGATCCGGGTCCGATGGAGTCATTCGTTGGCTCATTTACGCCCCATAGGGCGGGGAAACGCATGTTCAGGGTTTAAGTTTAATCCACATCGATGGACCGACCCTGTCGCTCCAAGGGCCCACCTAAGTCTGGGTCCTGAGGCTCGGGCTAGAGAGTCTCGAATCGGTGAGGACTATCTTTTGCCTCGGTTCACAGATGGAAATCCAATTTCCAAATACGTGATTTTGCGGTTTTAATTGTAAAACTAGTATGGCGACATGATATATGGTACCCATGCCGTCTATGATTGATATTTATGATTTGAAATTGTTTTGACACTATGCACCTATAGTAATAATAAAACATGAAATTTCACGTATCAAGCATTCTTTGGCTATTATAAGGTAAAACCCTATCCTCCGGCTTGCTTTGCATTGTGTGATGGGACCTGGGTCTTATAATAGCTTCATTTTTCTTTATTTAGCATTGCGCTATTTGTTTTATGCACCGGTATTCTTGAGAGGAAACCCGTTCCGTGTTACGGCGTGGTCCCTTGATTTACCGAACTTTAAAATAAAGATTAATAACTGTTTTAGTTCCCACACCAGTCCCATGACTGACCTGGAGTTTATTGTTTTAACCTAAACTCTGGATGCCCTTATTTTGACACGGGCAGCTAGTAGTTTTGGTTTTGCAGATTTCTATTCACAGGATCCTGGTTACAGCTGTAATGATATCCGGAAAGCTTTGTATCCGTATATCTCTTCTAGTTGTGTATTGTATTATTTTCCGCTGCTATGTAATGTATTGTAATCTCTGATATTTATCGAATGCATTTTATTTGTTAATACTCTGTATATTCTTGTATTCTGATGGAATTGTTGTAATAAACAATGAAATGTTCTTCTGTCTGCGTTCTATTTTGTCGTGTTCTCAAAACAATCAGGCATTTTGAACGGTCTGGGTCGGTTTAGCGACTGATTCGGATCGAGCAAAATTCTTTGTTGTCACACAGTTATTCAGAATGGGATAAACCCGACCTTTCTTAATAACTCGCGTATATAATAAACAAGTGTTACACAAACACAACATACGCCTCATTCCAATTCAGAATATTCTTTTATTCAAATATTCTTATACTTTGGGAAAGGTTCCCATTAATTTTATCAAAGATAAATTCTTTAAATTTATTCTTTAATCTTCTTTTGAATATCAGTTCAAACCAAATTATGGTTTATCCAAACTAGTCGGGATCAGCGAACCTTACCGAAGTAATCACTTGTTAAATTTCCCAACCCCAACCTGTTCATCCCATGAAGTAAAACTGGTAATACTTCATACCTAACACCACGGTGTAATCGGTAAATTCAATTACCATTTCACGTTCAAATCTAATTAAAGGTTTAACTATCGCCTTGAGCAAAACTGGTGATACTCCATTCTTGATCATTTCAATCTAATTAAAGATTCATTAAAACTCCATTTGGTTTTAATCTTCCCAAAAATCAATATTAATGATTGTTTAACTTGGGAAATCGTATCCTGTCTTTAACTGGGTTAAAGAGCCAATGTCATTTAAAACACGGTTCACTATAAACCCAAAATCACATTCCATTTACAATGGAATCTTCGTGGAAAACAAATCGATATATATAATCGATATAAACTTCCATATCCGACTAATAATATAAATGGAAACCACTCATCTTATCTAGTTTCCAGTTAGTTTCTAATTTTATACATGATAAAGATGTAAATTTTATTGTTAAAATATTTCGTTCAACACATGATAAGTTTCAACACATGAATATTCTCAACACATGAGTATCGTCAACACATGACTATTTATGTGTTGAATAAAATATTTATACAATAAAATTCACATTTTTATTGTAAGTAAGAATGAATAAATATTCATGTGTTGAATAAAATATATATTCATGTGTTGAAGAAAATATTCATTTGTTGAATAGAATAACGAAGTTATTGAAATATATAAAGCTGTGTTGATTAGATATACGTCATTTCGACGCGAACGATATTTATATCGATTATATTCGTTTTTATAATGAATATAGAAAAGGAAGTGATTTCAAAATATAACGTTTTGAAAATATTATCACTTGTATATTAATGATATGAAATATTCAATTTTGATTTGAAATTGAATATGAAGTTGAAATTGTTTTGAAAACGAATTTAAAACGATTTATAAAGTACGCTTAGAATTGAAATCGACGAAATATATATAATATTTATATTAAATGGTCTGAATAGAACGCGCCACGCCGCGGTAGTTCGCAAATTTCGACCATTGACAGATCCGACCGTCGGATTCTCCTAAAACCGGAACCGTTGGGTTCGTATCGGAAAGAGCTTTCCAATGAATATTAGAAATTTGAAATCTAACAGTTGGATTTGGAATTATGTCCAAATAAAATTTGGAAAAGGTCGTTGTAAGTGCAGTTCGACGACCGTTATTAGAAAACAACTGTACGAGCCTTGATAAAATTATTATAAATATCAATAATTTGTGTAAAATCATAATAAATGATTTAGTAAGAACTGGGATGAAAAATTCCATAATTGAAAAGATAAAAATATATTTTTATCGAAATAAACTAGTTATGAACTAGAATTATAATCCAATTTTTTTGAATAAATAAATTGGATTTGAAGTGGTTTTAAAAATAATCGGAATTTCCAATATACGAATTGGAATGGATTTGAATTGAAATTATCTTCGGAATATTTCAATGTTTGATTTCGTGATTATACAAATATGGTTATGGAAATTTGAAAGATATATTTATATCGTTATTTCCAATACGATATTTGTTGGTTTCAGAATTTGATATTGAATATAAGCCGATATATTTTCTATTTAGAGCCTTGTATTTAATATCAAATGGGATTTTGGGTTCGTCGTGAATGGTGTCTTAAATAACACTATTCTTGAACCCAATTTAGAAAAGAATAAATTTTTTAATTAAGATTTAGTGAAATTGTCCAATTAATTAGTATTTAATTGGAATTGAATTTAAATTGGTTTTTGGGGTTTATCGTGAGCGGTGTTTTGAATAACACCTATTATTTAACCCGATTAACAATGGAAAGTGATTTTGGGTTTATCGTGAACCGTGATTTAGATGACATTGGTTCTTTAAACCAGTTAAAGACAGGATATTGATTTTTGGGAAGATTAAAACTAAGTGGATTTTTAATGAATCTTTAATTAGATTAAAGTGATCGAGGATGGAGTATCACCAGTTTTGCTCCAAAGCGATAGTTAAATCTTTAATTAGATTTGAACGTGAAATGGTAATTAATATTTACCGATAACACCGTGGTGTTAGATATGGAGTATTACCAGTTTTGCTCCATGGGATGAATAGGTTGGGATTGGAAAATAAAATAAATAATTACTTCGGTGTGGTTCGCTAATCCCGACTAGTTTGGAAAACCTTAACATGGTTTGAAATGATACCCAAAGGAAGATTAAAGAATAAATTTAGAAGGATTTATCTTTGATAAAATTAATGGGAACCTTTCCCTAAGAATGTGAATTTTTGAATAAAGAATATTATGAATTGGAATGAGGTGTATGTTGTGTTTGTGTAACACTTGTTTATTATATACACGGGTTATTCGGAAAGGCCGGGTTTATACCCATTCTGAATAACCGATTCGACGATAAATCGAAGATGAAGACGGTGGTTGAAGACCGTAGGTCTTCACATCGTTTGGATGATTATTGATTATCTTGATTGGGTTGTACACCCAAGAGGAGGGAATCAGTTGGTGATCGTCCAGACGTACTTGGAGATCGATGGATATGCGAGGAATAAGGTTCCTCTGGTTTCGTTCAGACCCAGAACTAACTTGTAAATGGACTATGTGTCTAACATTGGATTTTATTCTGTGTGATTGATTTCTATTAAATATATATCTGTTTGGCGGCGGAGAATTTATTCTCTTGCTTAACACCCTTCTCTGAGACGTACGAGCTCAGAGGTTATATATTGATGGATATCAATCGCATGGCATGAATTGTCTCTGTGGCATGCCTAAGTGGCAGATGATCAAGGCTTCTATTGAAAAGCAAAGTCTTGTGGTTGATGATCAAAGTACGACCTATGTGGCATAGCTTTGTGTATGGCGTTAATTCGCGAGCCTCACACCTCAGTATGAGTCAAAAATGGGATAAGGACCCAAGGAGAGCACGACGTTTCTTTCTAGCAATGCGTGATGTCAGTGACCTACCATCCTTGACATTTATATTATTTTTACCTGTGTGGTTGTTGGATGCGAGGCGCCTCGATTATAGGTCCTATAGGACCGGGAAACGTGTGTTCAGGAATACTAATCCTTAAAAGTAAGAGAGGACCGACCTTGGAGGTTCCAGGATCGCTGTGTGTGGTCCTGAGACATTTGCTAGAGTGTCTCAAACGGAGAGGAGCTTGCCCCTTGCCTCGACTCATGATGGAATCCAATTTCCAATACGTGATAATTCGGTTTTATTTGTAGAACCTAGTATGGCGACATAGTAGATAGTAGCTATGCCGTCTATGATTGATACTTATGATTGAAGTTGTTTTGACACTATACACTTATAGTAATATCAAAATAATCCGTTTTTAAATGTACAAGCATTATTTGGCTATTATAAGGGAAAACCCTATCCTCCGGCTTGCGTTGCATTGTGTGATGGGACCTGGGTCTTATAATAGCTTCATTTTTCTTTATTTAGCATTGCACTGATCAATTTATGCACTGGTATTCTTGGGAGGAAACTCGTTCCATGTTATACGGCGTGGTCCCTTGATTTACCTAACTTTAAAAATAAAGATTAATAACTGTTTTAGTTCTCACACCAGTCACATGACTAACCTGGAGTTTATTGTTTTAACATAAACTCTGGGTGCCCCTATTTTCCACGGGCAGCTAGTAGTTTTGGTTTTGCAGATTTATGTTCACAGGATCCTAGTTTACAGCTGGAACGATACTCGGAAAGCACTGTATCCGTGTATTACTTTCAGTTGTGTTTTGTATTATTTTCCCGCTGCTATGCAATTTATTGTAATCTCTGATATGTAGTAAATGTGTAATATTTATTCATACTCTGTATATTCTTGTATTTTGATGGAATTGTTGTAATAAGCAATGAAATGTTCTTCTGTTTGTGTCCTGATTCGTCTTGTCCTCAAAGTAATTCGTTCTTTCTCTTCTCTTCGGAGACCGGGGAAGTTCGGGTCGCTTCACATATATAAATATATGTAAATGGCAGGATTGATAAATGGCATTAATTATAGTTAATGGAAATTAAAGGAATTGATTGAAAGATTATTACAACAGTAAAAGGAATGGAATGAACGGGGAATGATAATAACCTATTATAAGTTAATCACATTAATGAGAATATTGTATAGTAGGTAGACTTGTCCTAGGGACAAGTGAAATTATAACTTAGGTTATAATAAACTGGTAAGGAAATGAAATAACTGGTGAAATGAGATAAGTGGTACTTAATTATAAATTAAGTAATTAGTAAATGGGGAAACCTAAAACAAGTTGTTGGTAATAAGTAGGGAAAAGGTGGAAATTTATTAATTTCAAGAAGTTGTACTTAATTATAAAATAAGTAATCCGTAAAATTGGAAATATGAAATCTGCTGACGAGGATAACATGTTAAGGCTTGTCCTAGGGATAAGTGGAAATTATAACATAGGTTATAATAAATGGAAAGGAGACTTATTAGTAAACCTTAGTTAAGGGAACTAAGTTAACAAGTAAACAACGATAAGTTGTAGTGACAGTATAAGATGGAATTATGATTAAAAAAGAAAGAATGAGGCAAACTTATGAAATGAAATAAGTTATATTTAATCATAAATAATGACTGACATGTTAAATAGAAAACATGTGGATTGAGATATACTTAATTACATATTAAGTAGAACATGTTATTGTAACTTTGAAACCAACTGGAATATAAAGGGATCGTGAATTACAGACCTTGGATCACAATCTAGAGAATAACATGTTGTGGTCTTATTAATAAACTTAAATGGGTTAAGTTATATGACTGAAATTAATAAGCAAGAGGAACTTGGTAACTTGAATAAGAAGTCAACGTGAATGGGAATAACCAAGTTAAATGGAAACCTGATGAGGTAAAGTAAGTGCATAAAAGAATGTTTAGACATAGGGTCTAATAACATACTAAAATGAGGCGCTTGGACTAGTCCACACGTTTGAGGGTGAATAACCCAACGGGGTAGATCATCGTGGTTTCATGGGGCACAAGGGGAGCACACATTCATCTGATTATTATGTCGGCTCTGAAGGACTGGAAGAGGAAGCACGCGGCTTCCTGAGATACTTAAGGTGCTCCTGGTGGTCCTCTATGCGGTGGAAGATGTTTAGACTATGCTCGTAGAGGTTGGGTCTGCGCGTTACTACCAGGTGGCTGGGCCACGACTGCAAAAGTATCTTTGCATCCAAAATGCTGGGACGTGGTGACACTAGGGTGATTCGGCGACTACCTCAATGGGAGGCGAGCACAGGACCAACAAAGATAGTAGATCGTCGGGTACCCGTCATCGGCAGCCACTGGGATGCGAAAAGACTAGAGCTAAACCCGATAAACCATTCACCTTCCACTTTCGCGGTACGGTGGTTGAGGGGAGATGCCAACGGAACTCGGTGCACATTATGTACAGGTATGGAAAAGTTCCCGACTGAGTTCCGTGTTTCTTGTATAGCCTTGCCACGGAACTCGATGCACATTATGTGCGGTTAAGGTATCGAATACGATTAACAATACATGCATGGGAAATTCTAGATACATGCATATCTGCTTTGGCTGGTGTATCATAGACTTGAGGGCATTACTCTGGTATGGAATCTGATTCGATCAAAGGTGGCAGTCCGTACGCTTACGTAGCATAGTAATGGCAGATATATGTGAAACGTAACATTGTCATGTAGAAATCCGTACGTCATTCCGGCATAGGATGAGGGACTGCGTTCATTTTTGTGGCAGTACGGTGGAGATCGTGCGAATGAGGTACCATAGGGTGTACCCTAGTATTGGTGGTAGCTACATATATACTGTATTAGGTTAAACCATTGGAAATTAAATGGGTACGATGTGTGTGTAAGCCTTGAGTGTTGTTAACCCAAGTAACCTAATAAATAAGAAAATGTGATTGAACGATATATATAGAATTGTCCAAACTGTATAGTTTAAATCTAGTCACCAGAACTTGTGTTCTGACCCCCCCCCCCCCTCATAACATACTCGCAGGTTAGATTTGTGGCAGAGACATAATAGCTTTGGATACTGGTTAGGTATTATGATTAATACGGTAAGGCTATACTTTAATTATATTATATTTTATCCATTCCGCTGTGAGATATTTTCTGAGATTTGGAATATTTTATGTCTCTGTGTTTTCTACAGAATACCAGAGCAAACTAACACGAGTTTTGATAGTTTGAATTTTGAAAAAAATCGATCTGTCGGAATTCGGATTTTTACATGAACTGTCTAACAAAAGTAACATTTAAAATCTGATTTGGATGATGAATTTTGAATTAAATTCAACATTGGTTAGGTGATTGGCAATAGATGGCATAAAACCCGCCTTTTTAAGACGTTGATCTACAGTCTGGCGAACTGACTAAATTTGAAGATATAAAATTAAATTTTATAACATAAGCAAGGTTTTAAATTTTATTTTATATAAGTTACATAAAATAAAAGTTTTATAAAAAATCAATATTTATAAGTGGATTTTATAAGGAAGTTATAAAATGATTTGTGTATCGAAATTCCTGTTTTGTAAATCTGTTTATATTTGGATTTTCGAGTGTTAAAACTTTACTAAGTTTTATGAAGTTATAAAACCCTATGTTATAATTAATTGAGTTAATAAGTGATTTTCAAAAATTTTGAACAAGCTTAATAAATAGTTTTGCTGAACTTGTAAAACAACGCATAATTGATATTGGATTTTTGAATGTAAATTTATGAAAAGTTAGATATTCATAACAATATTTTTAGTGATTAAAATAGATTTTATGCTAAGTTTTAAGTGATTTGATTTTAAAATTAAACCATAATTTTTAAGATCTGAAGTTATAAAGAAAGGGAAATCGAGTTTGTAATAAGATTTTAACTGAACTTTTTAAAGGATTGTGTAAAGGGATTTTATAATAAATCCAAGTTTTATAAACAAGGTTTATAATCGAGAATTAAAACTAATGCAATGGTTTAAAATGATGATTTACTTAATAAGTCAATTAAGTAAAAGTGATTGTAATTGAAATGGGATTTTCGAATGTAAGAACTGATTTCCAAACCTTACTTGAATTGAATAGTAAATGAAACTTAATGTTATATTTACTGAAAGTCAGATTTTGCATTAATAAAATTCTATCTATCTTGAAGATACGAATGTTGTCGAGTCAAGGTTTGAGAGATAAATAATATATCTCAACTTGAACGACTTCATTCTTATCCAAGAGATGATATTTGTTTGAAATGGAAGTGGATGCTGGAAATTAAATTATTATTTCCATAAGTGATATTATAAGCTTTAATTTACAAAGTTTAGAAGTTAAATAAAACAATTTGGATTTTGTAGTAAAATAATGTATCGTATGACATTGTTTGGCCCAGATATGAAATGTGACTATACTTATACCATTTGGTTAAGAACATATCAATATTTTCTAAGTAGTGATATGGTTTGGCCAATACACTTATTTCGGGGGATAAGTGCATGGCTATGGTTTTCGAAGTAATGAAAACAAAAGATTTGTGAATATACTTATCCCGTTGAGACAAGTTATGGAATCGATTTTTAAGAATCGATGACATGATTTTTAATGAATGGTTTAAATTAAAAGGGCATGTGCTGCTGATGTCCTTAACCATATTTTTTTGATTTGATTGTTAAAGAACCGACTATCAATAAATTTCCTTTTAACTTATAATGTGTTGGTTTGAGGAACCGGGATTGGAACTAGATCCAAAACCTCTTCGAATCGACTTTGCATCTGAAATTGAATTTATAGGTATGCTTATACGTATTAAGATTATTTGAAGGTTTAGGTCTTAAAACAGAGCATACTTCTTGTTGACATCTCTGGTTAGCTACCAGGATTATACTTGTAGCAGTAGTCCTTACGTTTTGGAATTCTACATGATGTGAGGACCACTTGTTACTAATGCTACGGTTATCCCGATAATATGTTGTAAAAGAGTACCTTCAGTTTGTTCTGTCCAGGACAACTTGTATGGCCGGATGTTTGACATTGCATTTATTAAATCACATACATTGATTTTTACAAACGTACATATGTTTAGTGGTGGAGAAGGCAACTTGTCTTGGCTTAACGCTCTTCTCTAAGATGTATGGGCTCTGAGACTGTATTTTTGTGGATGACAATTAGTAATTGATGGAATGGTGATGTGGCATCCAAAGATGGATGTGTACCATGTATGAAAGGTAAAAATGTAGCCTCTAGCCTCATCAACCAGTTATGACTGAAACAGGGGATATGCTTCAGGGCTAGGAGGGTAGCTCCCATGTAGGGTATTGTCACCGTCCAATCGTGAATGGATGACCCTTTTGATTATCATATGTTGAGGTTTGGTTGCTGATCACAACCAAGCAGGTGAAATATTCGACATAATCTAGAGAGGGGTTGGCGGATCCTGATTCGCAGGAAGTCCATGTGAGGCTTCAGGTACGCTTATCTAGAGAGCTATCGTGATAGGTGGTACCCCGGTGCCTTGTCATTATATGGAAATCCTAACTCCAATACGAGCCTACAGACTTAGTTATACCCAAGTATGTTGAAATATGGGATGCAAGTATTTCAGCTATATTTCTATTTTTTTAAATGATTTAATAAACATTATTATAATATCACTAAATTTGATATAAATGTGTTTTGGGTTATTGTAAGGGAAAAACACGTGCCATGTTTATGTGTGTCCGTGTCTTACGGGAGTTACAATCCTTAAAGGGATTTCCAAAAATTAAGCAATTTTTTTGTGATGTGAGTTTCTCACAGAAAGTATCCCAAACTGACCATCAGTAAGATTTAGATTTTCCGCAAAATGGGCTCGGTTAGACCGAGCACATTTTCCAGGCTGCATTGGGATTTACTTGGAGCTGCAGCAAAGGAGCGGGAATCGAGGCATATTCTCGTACTAATTGTACTAATTTATTTACGTTGTGTATGTTGTATTTATTAGTTATTGTACAGACATATTGTTTTGACTGTATATGCTAATTTATTGTGTACTCTGATTATTAATTCTTGTATATATACAGTTTTTCTCTTATGTAAAAAGTATTGGTATATTATATTTAATTTATTTTTCTGTGGGATTCCAATTTTTTTATTCTGTTGTGTTTTTGTTCTTCTTTTCCTTCTTCTTCTATTGTAACCTTTCTTTCTTTCTTCTTTCTCACCTTCTACTTCTTTCTCCTAACTTTCTAGGTTTTCGGTACTTGAGTTTAGGCACTTAAATACCGAGTTGTATTAGTGTCGAAATTCGGGAATCGAAATTTCTTGAACCGTTACAATGTCCTTACATATCAGATAAAGAGTACGTAATATACAAGGAAAATCAGGTAATAACTAACTACTAATGATGCCTCCTACTCAAAGGTCCTCCAAATGCATATGTGAAAACCTAAACTACTTTCCTACTCATAAAATTTGTGCATCCAATATTTTTAGGGGAAGAAAATAAAAACTCCCGGTCAGGAATGGGTCTGGAGTAAGAAACTCAAAAAACTTGGTAATTAAATTTAAAAAAACCTTTTGAAAACAAAAGGTATCTCGTAAGAGCATGCTGCATATAAAACCAGACGGGTTTTTACCTAACGATAACCAAATCACTTTATAGAAAATCTCATGATATTATAATAGTTTCTAAATAAAAGCACTTTGAAAATAGCTGAAATTCTTGCGTCTAATGTTTTAGCATAATTGGGTTACATCTAAAACCGTAAAGGCATGTATTTAAGGTTGGATCCGTACTATGGCAAGGTAAGGGACTACCTTCCATAATGCACCCCTAGGAAATGCATCAGGATCTAACAAGAATCTCTTCTACCAATGTGAACCAGAAACAGTCTGCGCCTCCAACATGACAATCTGGATTACCTCCCACCAATTACAAAGAGAGAACCCCCTATCACATTAAAGCTACACAACAAACAAATGTGATCCCGGTCTCTTCGAAAAAGCTTTCGATAAATTTTTGGTAAACTCAACCCCAGTGTTTTTGAAAATAAACAGGCAAGAGGAGTTCACTTCCTAACCATTAGTGGAAGAATTTCATTATCACTTGTCCTTAGGGAACTAAAATAAATTTATATGCATAGTGAACCATTAATAAAGATGTGTGTGCCATATAAATCAAGTGTTTCCCTAAGATATTTTCAAAGTAATATTTTGGTTCAGATTTGATAGTCGGTTATTTAACTATCAGACAACACACTCGAAAAAGTCCAAGATTTATTTCCCATAGGAATCACTAAGCCTCTTTTAAGTTAATTTCCTATTAATTAAGTTTCCATTCTCTTATATTAAAATATTCACATACTTAATCCTCCAATATAAGTATTTTAACACTAATTATGATGGTTCCTCATTTCTAGTTGACCTTTCGCGGGTTGTAAGAACCCAAATCACTTTATTTAGCTTCTAAGACCTTGTCTTTCAAGTAATAAATCATTTAAGGAAATAACTATTTAATTCCAAAAATCAGTTGTTGTCTTAAACTAATATTATTCCTTAGATAAAAATGAAGTTGTCCAAGTTGGGGTATTTATTTACCTCTCATACCTTGAATTGACCACACCGTCATCTTTGAAATAATAAAAGTTTTCTATCTCACATTTCCAAGATCTACAATTTAGTTGATCTAATTCCCAAACAACTTATAACCTATCTTTCGTTTTATTTCGAATTTCGTAACCTATTTTACTTGATTTAATTTATTCTAGTAAGTTACTTTGTATCTCAAGTTGATAGAACCTTGCTAGTTAATAAACGAATTGGCCAAAACAAACTACTTATTTTGAATGCATTTGGTAAAATGAATCATTTAAATCCAAGCCTTATTCTTGAATAAATCAATTAACCTTTGAACCACATTTTAAAATAATCAACAAGCCTAATTCTTGTTAGTAAAACAAATTATTAGTTTAAAACTCCTATTTCAAATAATTAATTATCTTTAAAAATCATTAATTTATAAATTAGTTTAACTTAGAATGATGCTTATAAAAATGAAATTAGTTAATCACTTTTTAATTAAGATAATAAAAATCTTAAACAATTATTAACTAAATAAAAACCAACTATTAAATAATAATTAAACAATTATTTATCCTTAAAATAAATAAATAAATATTTATTTAAACTTTAAATAAATAATTAAATAATAGTTCATCTTTAAATATATTAATTTGAAGACCTAAATAATCTTATTTAATATTAAATAATAATTTAAACTTTTATTAATAATTAAATACATATTTGAAACACTTTTTAAATAAATGTTTAATATTAAATCTTAATTAAATACTTTAAATAATAATTTATTTTTTAATAAATCATTAAACAATAATTTAATTTAATTAATTATAACTATTAAAATTAACTTCTTAATTAAACTTAAGTATAAATATTCTTAGAACATCAATACTAAGTAGTTAGTAAATCAAAATGTCATTTTTAAACAAGTCTTAAGTCTAAACCATTATTAACAAATGATAAACAATTTTGAAACTTAATTAATAGGATTAATTTTAAATAATAAAATCAACTTAAACCATTTTTATTATACTTAAATTATTCTTTACAACTCTTTAAATCTTCCTAAATGGAATATTTAGCTATTAAATCAATTCCATTTAGGAATTGAAACAGTTGAACAATAGTTCCAAAATTTGAGGCTTAGCGACCACAATGGTACTTAAATAGGCTACCATACGCTTCCACATTCAAATGGATTCACGTATTAATATGAAAAACAACACGGATAAGTCGTAAATGTTCTCATACGTAACAATAAGTAATCAATGGTCAATTGACTGTTCAATCCATATTAACCAGTATTAATAACACTAACGACACAAATTAAACTGCCACATAGCATGCGCAAAATGATGTTTTATTCTGTTTATTAGATGTCAATAATGATCTACACAATTCACATTAACTTGACAATACATTACTTGGCTAAATGATCAATACAGATTTAAGTTTATAGTTTTAAATGATGTTATATTTGTTTTAAACGCTATTTAACTCATACTCGTTTTAGTATGTCATAAGCTCATAATTACCCAAACATATTAACAAACAACACTTCAATGCCACATTTGTGAATAAGATCACAACAGAAAAATCCATTCGCGATTCAGATTCAGTACGAACTATAAATGAGCATCTAAATCAAACATATATATTAGTAACAAATCAACAAATCATTTTTGGTTTTCTTGCCATTGATTTAGCTTAGCCCAATATCACGAAGCCCAAACCAAAACCCCTTCTCCTCCTTTTCTTCTCCTGTAGTATACTCCTATTCCATAAAAAGCGCATGGGTCGTGCACTTACACAAGCCATCTGACCATAAGACAACCCCATCGAGACTAACATTGAGTCTGCCTCCGTCTCCACTTCACTTCGCCACAATCGAAGTCTACTCCGGCTCCTCCTACCCATTTCCGACCAACTCCTGTAGTTCGCACTCCATAAAACCATGCGACAAATTTTATGACCAACGCAACTGCATTTTTCATCCTCATCAGACTGCCATACTCTATTTCTTCGATCAATGCCTCTATATCCTTACAACCCTATCATGCCTTCTCTAACGACCCAGACTTCCCCGAAGAAACGGAGGAGCCCGGATTGCTTTGAGAACATGACGCATCAGAACACAAACCCAAGAACATTTCTTTGCTATTACAGCAATATTACATCAGAGTACAAGATATCAGAGTATGAATTAATATTACACAGCGGAAATAAAATAATATCAGAGTTAAAATACATAGCAGTGGAAATTAAATGTATAAATACAATGTACAACGGAAATAAATCGACTAGCACAACTGAAAGAAATATACAGATACAAAGCTTTCCGAATATAGCTCCAGTTGTAAATCCAGGATCCTGTTAAAAATAAGTATCTGCAAAAAACAAAACTACTAGTTGCCTGTGTGGAAAATACGGGCACCCTGAGTTTAGGTAGAAAGACTAAACCCCGAATCAGTCATGGGACTGGTGTGAGAACTAAAAACAGTTATTATCTTTTATTTTTAAAATTGGGTAAATCATGGGACCACGACGTATAACACGGAATGGGTTTATCCCTCATGAATACTAGTGCATAAAACAAACAGCGCAATGCTAAACAGAAAAATGAAGCTATTATAAGACTTAGGTCTCATAACACAATGCAACGCAAGCCGGAGGATAGAGTTTTCCCTTATATTAACCAAAGATGCTTAGTACGTTTAAAACAAATCATTTTGATATTACTATAAGTTCATAGTGTCAAAATCAACTTCAAATATAAATGTATCAATCCTAGACAACATAACTACCATATATTATGTCGCCATACTAGGTTTACAACTACAACCGAAAACTGTCGTATTGGAAATTGGATTTTCGTCTATGAGTCGAGGCAAAGGATGTTCCTCACCGATTCGGGCCATCTCTAGCGGAATGACCCAGGATCTCCCGTAGTGAACCCTTATATCTTGCAGGGTCGATCCACACTTACTTAGTGGATTAATAATTCCTGAATAATAAGTTTCCCGGTCCTATCGGACCTCTAAACATTTCAGTACGTCAACCCTATGAGCATATAGCCCTATATCTGAAGCGCCTCACAATCTATCATCCACATAAGTAAAAATGTCTAGGCTCCATACCATGACACCACTCTCAGCTAGAAAGAAACGCATACACTCCCTGCGGTCCCATCCCGTTTTTGACTCATACCGGGGTGTGAAGCTCGCGAATTAACGCTATACACAAAGTTATGCTATTTAAAGCCATGCTTTGATTATCAACCGGTAAAGGCCCATAAATCCGTACCCTTTGAGAAAAAAAATTACAACTCATGTCCAACCCAAATTGCATGAAATTACGAATCTTTAAAGAAAGAAATTTGAGGATGAGAAGTAGAAAGAAAGAAATATTAGAATAGAACAATAAGAAGAACATCAGAATCTCACAGCAGAACGAATAAATATAATATATCAAATCTCTTTATGCAAAAAGAAACTGTATATATACATACCAATCATCAGAGTACATCATATATCAAACACAACGGAAATAAACTCTAAATAGCTAATGTTGAAGCCTTCTGCGTCCAGCTCCTGATAGTCCAGCGAAACCTAACCTGGAAATATTCTTGGTCTGACCCGAGCACATTTGAAGCAAAGAAAAATTCACCCTGTAAAGACCTGTAACTTCCCCAGTGAGGAAAGCGCGGATCTTTCGAGAACAAGCCACAACAGAACGCAGACAGAAGAACATTTCATTGCTTATTACAACAATTCCATCAGAATACAAGAATATACAGAGTATGAACAAATATTACACACTAAAAAATATATCAGAGATTACAATACATTACATAGCAGTGGAAAATAATACAATACACAACTAGAAGTAATACGCGGATACAAAGCTTTCCGAGTATCGTTCCAGCCGTAAATCAGGATCATGTGAATATAAATCTGCAAAACCAAAACTACTAGCTGCCCGTGTCAAAATAAGGGCACCCAGAGTTTAGGTTAAAACAATAAACTCCAGGTCAGTCATAGGACTGGTGTGAGAACTAAAACAGTTATTAATCTTTATTTTAAAGTTCGGTAAATCAAGGGACCACGCCGTATAACACGGAACGGGTTTCCTCCCAAGAATACCAGTGCATAAAACAAACAGCGCAATGCTAAATAAAGAAAAATGAAGCTGTTATAAGACCCAGGTCCCATCACACAATGCAACGCAAGCCGGAGGATAGGGTTCTACCTTATAATAGCCAAAGAATGCTTGATACGCTAAAATTTCATGCTTTATTATTACTATAAGTGTATAGTGTCAAAACAATTTCAAATCATAAATATCAATCATAGACGGCATGGGTACCATATATCATGTCGCCATACTAGGCTCTACAATCAAAACCGCACTGTCACGTATTTGGAAATTGGATTTCCGTCTGTGAACCGAGGCAAAAGATAGTCCTCAACCGAATTCGAGACGCTCTAGTCCGCCCCTCAGGCAAGTACTCAGTCAAGCCTTTGGATCGTCAGGGCCGGTCCACCGATGTGGATTATTATGCCTGAACACTGTGTTTCCCCACCCTATGGAGTGTAAGTCTGGTCCGTCTGCCGACCAGAATGCATCGGCCGAAACCGATATAACCGAGGCGCCTCGCAACAGCAACAACCACATAAGTCAAACTCGTCAGGGCGTGTAAAACCACTGACGCCACTTCTAACTAAAAAGAAACGCATGTCCTCCCTGAGGTCCGTCTCCCGTTTTTGGTTCACACCGGGTGTGAGGCTCGCAAATCAACGCTACACAAAGCTATGCCACACAGGTGGTGCTTTGATCATCACCACAAGACTTTGCTTTTCAACAGAAGCCTTGATCAACTGCCACTTAGGCATGCCACACAGGCAATTCACTCCATGCGTTTGATATCCATCAATATATAACCTTTGAGCTCGTACGTCTCGGAGAAGGGCGTTAAGCAAGAGAATAAATTCTCCGCCGCCAAACAGATATATATATTTAATAGAAATCAGTCACACGGACTAAAATACAATGTCAGACACACAGTCCATTTACAAGTTCGTTCTGGGTCTGAACGAAACCGGAGGACCCTAGTACCCCGCATATCCATCGATCTCCAGGTACGTCTGGACGATCACAAACTGTTTCGCTCCTCTTGGGTGTACAGGCCAATCGAGATCATCAGCAATAACCCAAACAATGTGAAGACTTCCGGTCTTCGACCACCGTCTTCATCTTCGACACTACGTCGAATCAGTTATTCAGAATGAGATAAACCCGGTCTTCCTGAATAACTCGCGTATATAATAAACAAGTGTTACACAAACACAACATACGCCTCATTCCAATTTAGAATATTCTTTTGTTCAAATATTCTTATACTTTGGGAAAGGTTCCCATTAATTTTATCAAAGATAAATTCTTTAAATTTATTCTTTAATCTTCTTTGAATATCAATTCAAACTAGTCGGGATTAGCGAACCACACCGGAGTAATCATTTATTTTATTTCCCAATCCCCACCTATTCATCCCATGAAGTAAAACTGGTAATACTTCATATCTAACACCATGGTGTTATCGGTAAATTCAATTACCATCTCACGTTCAAATCTAATTAAAGATTTAATTATCGCCTGGAGCAAAACTGGTGATACTCCATTCTCGATCTTTGCAATCTAATTAAAGATTCATTAAAACTCCACTTAGTTTTAATCTTTAACTGGGTTAAAGAATCAGTGTCATTTAAAACACGGTTCACGATAAACCTAAAATCACATTCCATTAATTATCTGGTTAAAGAACAAGTGTTATTTAAAACACTGTTCACGATAAACCCAAAAATCAATACCAATTCAATTCCAGTTAAATATTATTTTAATGGGTACACTTCATTAAATCTAAATAAAAAGATTTAATCTTTTTCTCAACTGGGTTTAAGAACAGTGTTAATGAAGACACCATCCACGACAAACCCAAATCCCATTTGATATTAAATACAAGGCTCTGAATAGAAAATATACCGGCTTATATTCAATATCAAATTCTACGACCAACAAATATCGTATTGAAAATAACGATATTAATATATCTTTCAAATTCCCATAACAATATCTGTATCATCACGAAATCCAACATCGAAATATTCCCAAGACAATTTCGATTCAAATCCCTTCCAATTCAATTATTGGAAATTCTGGTTATATTACAAAACTATTTCAAATTCACTTTATTTCTTTCAAAAATAAATGAATTATAATTCTAGTTCAAAACTAGTTCATTTCGATAAAAATCTATTTTTATCTTTTCAAATATGGAGTTTTTCACCCTAATTCTTCACAAACCATTTCTTATGATTTTACACAAATTATTGATATTTTTAATAATTTTATCAAGGCCCGTAAAGTCGATTTCCATCAACGGCCATCGAACTGCACTTACAGCGACCTTTTCCAAATTTGACTTGGACATAATTCCAAATCCAACCGTTAGATTTCAAATTTCTAATATTCGTTAGAAAGCTCTTTTCGATACGAACCCAACGGTTCCGGTTTTAGGAGAATCCGACGGTCGGATCTCCCGCAACGTCAATTCGAAGTCAATGGTCGAAATTCATGAACTGCCGCAGCGCGGCGCGTTCTATTCAGGCCATTATATTATATATATAATATATACTTCGTCGATTTCCTTTTAAAACGTATTTTATAAATCGTTTTAAATTTGTTTCAAATTGATTTCAATTCAAATCGATTTTTAATTCAATTTCAGTTCGTTTTCAATTTAATTCAATTTCAATTCGAATTCATTTCTATTTGAATCTCAATTCGAATTCATTCCTATTCAATTTCAATTTGAATTCAATTCTATTCAATTTCAATTCAAATTCAATTCTATTCAATTTCAATTCTATTCTATTCAATTCAATTCGAATTCTAATTCGTTTCAATTCAGTTAATTCAAATTTCATTTCAAAAAATTCGATTTTGAAATCACTTTTCAATATTCATTATAAAAACGAATATAATCGATATAAATATCGTTCACGTCAAACTGGCGTCAATCTAATCAACACGGCTTCATATATTTCTATTTTCAAATATTCTATTTTCAAATATTCTATTTCAAATATTCCTTTTTCAAATATTTCTATTCAAATATTTTATTCAAATAGTTCTCTTCAAATATTCTATTTCAAAACTGGAATGAGGCTCAATCAATTACCATAGATTTTATTCCTATGGATTTCCATACAACGCATGTAAATATCAACAACGACAAATAATCAACAATTATCCAAAGTGCATTCTACACTGTATAAGCGTCAAATATAAATATTCAACGCTTATAACAGTCTGTCAATAAATCGATCGACATACAACTAATTATTGGGATTAGTGCATATCATATATCACCCCAATACCCGTGTGGGGTTTTCGAACAATCCAACACAGATTTTATTTGTGCAGTTGGGCGATGTGTAAAATTTATCGTCCCAATCAATATCAGTCAAATCAGTGTATATAAACAAATCGTCGATTTGTTTATAAATATTCATTTCTTATACACGTTAAAAATTATATTTTTAACTATAAAATATTTTCCATTATAAAATATTTTATTTCATTTCACATACACATCACACAATCAACTACACATCAAAATCAAACAAACAAGCATACAAGCCGTCCATGGTCTGTGGACGACGGGTGTCGGGTGCTACTAAACACCGTCTGCATCCTAGTATATATTTTAACTAGAAAATTAAATTAAAGGTGTGAAGTTCTCACAGAGGGTTCCACTCCGCCGTGCTTTGCTTCTGAACTGCTGAAACGTCTAGATCTGTTTGCAGTTCTTTTCATGCTGTTCACAATAAAAATTATATTTTTATCGCTTCATTTCAATAAATGAAAATCATATTTTTATTTTTACTTCATATATTTTTACAATGCTTTTTCCTATATAAAAATTATATTTTTATATTTCTACTTCATATATAAAGATCGAATTTTTATTTCATCGCTATAAAAATCACATTTCTATTTCAACATATATATAATAAAAATCAGATTTTTATTTCGCTACATATATAAGGATGATATTTTTACTATCTATACCTATATAAAAATCATATTTTTAATATGCCACTAGTATAAAAATTATATTTTTAACCTTTCTATATTATAAAAATTATATTTTTATTATCTTCTTCACCCGACAAAAATCATTTCTTTTTATAACTAAAAATCGCTCCTTTTTGCAATCAAAAATCATATTTTTACTAAGCTAAAAATCCTAACTTTGTGGATTTAAAAACCATAACTTTGATAACATAAAAATCCTAACTTTACTTCGATGTATATATATTTTAAAACAATTCTAATTTCAGTCCTAAAATCACGTTAATTTTTATTTTAAAATCCTGTCGTTACTGAATAATAATAAATAAATAAGGAAGGAAAGGGGGAGAACACTCACCGATTCGCGGCGGAAGAGGTTGAACGGGGTTGGGCTGCACGCGTAGGCGAGGGGAGGAAGAAGAGGGGGGCTTCAGGCGGCGTCGGGGTGGCGCGGGGGCGGTAGCACGGTGGCGCGCTGCTATTGGGGGGGGGGGATCGATTTGGGGATCTGGATTCGTGGGTTTCGGGGTGTCGCGCGTTGGAGAGGGAGGCGCGCAGGGGAGCGGTGGCTTTAGTGGTGGTGGGGGAGGAGCTCCGGCGATGGGGGACACGGCGGCGAGGCTAGGGCGCTCCATCGATCGTCGTTTTGCTTTTTTTTCTTTTTTTCTCGGTTTGGTCAACGAGGGAGTGGAAAGAGAAGGTTAAGGGAGGTAGAGAGAGAAAAGAAATATTTATTATTTAATTTATTAATAAAAAGTTACTTTTTCATTCGAACTCGAAATCGAACCTACCGACTGTCACCCCTAGCTAATTACCCCATTCTGAACACAATGGGATATGTTTCGTAACCCAATTCGGCTGTTACAATAAGTTTTCACCAAAATTAAAATATAAATCTATATATATTCTATTTGAACGTACATTTCAATTTACCGGAGGCACAAACTGACTCCATAAATTCCAGAAAAATATTTTCTAGCTTCGTATTGATGATACGGTCCTAACAAAACTAGTTTCATCAAATTCTGAGACCGTTTGAAAAATGGCCAATTTCCAGTCGATTAAAATCTACTAAAACTGGTCAAACGCATTTTCCTTTACCACGATAACATATTGATTCGAAAAATTATGAAATTTGAAACCTAGCAATAACTTGACATCACAGATCCAACAAAAGTGGTTTCATTGAAATCCGAGGTCATTTGCAAAATTTCCATTTTTAAGGGCCTGAATTCCATAGCGACTATTTAGAATTTTCAACTGGGCCTATCTTTTGATTCCCGCTATGAAATTTCGATTTTTCGGATTCGTTGGAAAATATTCTCAATTAGATTCGAATATTTTTGGTTTCACTAAAATCCGGTTTAATTTGCACCCGATACATTCATTTGAATTTTGTAATCGAATTATCGAACTACCACGCCATTTTCAATTCCTTTTATATATATAAATAAATATTTATATTCTAACGACGATCTATATAAATATATACGTTCGAATTCCATTCAAAGTAAATTTCTCGTCGTTATTATTTAAAATAATTCATTTTAAATATTCAAAATTCGCTAAAATTGCCAAAATAAAATTTTTAAATTGGCTCGGATTTCCGGGTTATTACAATCTCCCCCACTTAAAACTTTTCGTCCCCGAAAAGGAACGAAGCCGAAAGTTGTTTAACTAATCAACTCAACTTCCAATATTTTTGTTAAAGTTTAAGTTCTTCAACTTTTCAGTTTCTAAGAACTTTTCAAATTTTTCAAAAATTTGGCTAACACCCTAAATTTTCAAAAAAATTCGCCATAACCTCCCCTGCACCGGGGACTTCGGGATATTTCATATAGCCTCCCATGGCCTTCTTCAATCCAAAAGAAAAAGAAAAAGCCAATCGGCTCATAAAATCACCCAAAACTCAAGAAATACAATAAACATGTACCTATTTGTCGGGCAAACAATTTTATTCCTCTGCTCTAGCCTCCTTGCTATGACCTGTTCAATATAAGTACATGTATATGCAAGCAAATGCGACAAATTTTCAATACTACTCATTATTTGGTTAAATTTGGCTAAAGGTTCAATATTTGTTTAATCAACCAATAATCAAACAACACAACCATCAATCAATTAGTTGGTTAATGTTTCAAATTCATAACTTAGATATATAGTCAAAAATCACATTTTTGGTGCCAAATCACAACAATAGGCCCTATCTAATTTTGGTTCTCACACCAGTCAATTGGAAATATATAGAAACCTCACTTTCGTCACTCGAATATAAATTCTGACGATGAGTACTCAACCATCAGAATCATCTTCGGGCCACTAGAGTATGATTCTATATCTATCCAGTATATTAAAACTTCAAATACATGCGGATCAGACGTATATGCAAAATCTTTATATACTGGACTGTCCAAATCAATACAAATAAATAATCAAATACGAAAAATTGATTTAAATTTTCAAAGTAAAATTTGTTTTCACTTTAAAAAAAATAATACTCTTCACACTCGTTCTAGGATACTACTGATCCCATCTATAACGAGTCATTCTCATTGGATATTACTAATCCAATCTCCGATGAATTCTTTCGTATGGTTCTAATGTGTCTTGTTCTCTGAGCTTTGTAAACCAAAGCTCTGATACCAAATGTAAAGACCCGTAACTTCCCTGGTGACGAAAGCGCGGATCGTTCGAGAACAAGCCACAACAGAACGCAGACAGAAGAACATTTCATTGCTTATTACAACAATTCCATCAGAATACAAGAATATACAGAGTATGAACAAATATTACGCATTAAAAAATATATCAGAGATTACAATACATTATATAGCAGCGGAAAATAATACAATACACAACTAGAAGTAATACGCAGATACAATGATTTCCGAGTATCGTTCCAGCCGTAAATCAGGATCATGTGAATATAAATCTGCAAAACTAAAACTACTAGCTGCCCGTGCCAAAATAAGGGCACCCAGAGTTTAGGTTAAAACAATAAACTCCAGGTCAGTCTTGGGACTGGTATGAGAACTAAAACAATTATTAATCTTTATTTTAAAGTTCGGTAAATCAAGGGACCACGCCGTATAACACGGAACGGGTTTCCTCCCAAGAATACCAATGCATAAAACAAACAACGCAATGCTAAATAAAGAAAAATGAAGCTGTTATAAGACCCAGGTCCCATCACACAATGCAACGCAAGCCGGAGGATAGGGTTCTACCTTATAACTGCCAAAGAATGCTTGATACGCTAAAATTTCATGCTTTATTATTACTATAAGTGTATAGTGTCAAAACAATTTCAAATCATAAATATCAATCATAGACGGCATGGGTACCATATATCATGTCGCCATACTAGGCTCTACAATCAAAACCGCACTGTCACGTATTTGGAAATTGGATTTCCGTCTGTGAACCGAGGCAAAAGATAGTCCTCAACCGAATCCGAGACGCTCTAGTCCGCCCCTCAGGCAAGTACTCAGTCAAGCCTTTGGATCGCCAGGGCCGGTCCACCGATGTGGATTATTATGCCTGAACACTGCGTTTCCCCACCCTATGGGGTGTAAGTCTGGTCCGTCTGCCGACCAGAATGCATCGGCCGAAACCGATATAACCGAGGCGCCTCGCAACAGCAACAACCACATAAATCAAACTCGTCAGGGTGTTTAAAACCACTGACGCCACTTCTAACTAGAAAGAAACGCATGTCCTCCCTGAGGTCCGTCTCCCGTTTTTGGTTCACACCGGGGTGTGAGGCTCGCGAATCAACGCTATACAAAGTTATGCCACACATGCGGTGCTTTGATCATCACCACAAGACTTTGCTTTTCAACAGAAGCCTTGATCAACTGCCACTTAGGCATGCCACACAGGCAATTCACTCCATGCGTTTGATATCCATCAATATATAACCTCTGAGATCGTACGTCTCGGAGAAGGGTGTTAAGCAAGAGAATAAATTCTCCGCCGCCAAACAGATATATATTTAATAGAAATCAATCACACGGACTAAAATCCAATGTCAGACACACAGTCCATTTACAAGTTCGTTCTGGGTCTGAACAAAACCGGAGGCCCCTAGTACCCCGCATATCCATCGATCTCCAAGTACGTATGGACGATCACCAACTGTTTCTCTCCTCTTGGGTGTACAGCCCAATCGAGATCATCAGCAATCCCCCAAACGATGTGAAGACTTCCGGTCTTCTACCATCATCTTCGACACCACGTCGAATCAGTTATTCAGAATGGGATAAACTCGGTCTTTGTGAATAACTCGCGTATATAATAAACAAGTGTTACACAAACACAACATACGCCTCATTCCAATTCAGAATATTCTTTTGTTCAAATATTCATATACTTTGGGAAAGGTTCCCATTAATTTTATCAAAGATAAATTCTTTAAATTTATTCTTTAATCTTCTTTGAATATCAATTCAAACTAGTCGGGATTAGCGAACCACACCGGAGTAATCATTATTTTATTTCCCAATCCCCACCTATTCATCCCATGAAGTAAAACTGGTAATACTTTATATCTAACACCACGGTGTTATCGGTAAATTCAATTACCATCTCGCGTTCAAATTTAATTAAAGATTTAACTATCGCCTGGAGCAAAACTGGTGATACTCCATTCTTGATCTTTTCAATCTAATTAAAGATTCATTAAAACTCCACTTAGTTTTAATCTTTAACTAGGTTAAAGAATCAGTGTCATTTAAAACACGGTTCACGATAAACCCAAAATCACATTCCATTAATTATCGGGTTAAAGAACAAGTGTTATTTAAAACACTGTTCACGATAAACCCAAAAATCAATACCAATTCAATTCCAATTAAATATTATTTAAATGGGTACACTTCATTAAATCTAAATAAAAAGATTTAATCTTTTTCTCAACTGGGTTTAAGAACAGTGTTAATGAAGACACCATCCACGACAAACCCAAATCCCATTTGATATTAAATACAAGGCTCTGAATAGAAAATATACCAGCTTATATTCAATATCAAATTCTACGACCAACAAATATCGTATTGGAAATAACGATATTAATATATCTTTCAAATTCCCATAACAATATCTGTATCATCACGAAATCCAACATCGAAATATTCCTAAGACAATTTCGATTCAAATCCCTTCCAATTCAATTATTGGAAATTCTGGTTATATTTCAAAACCATTTCAAATTCACTTTATTTCTTTCAAAAATAAATGAATTATAATTCTAGTTCAGAACCAGTTCATTTCGATAAAAATCTATTTTTATCTTTTCAAATATGGAGTTTTTCACCCCAATTCTTCACAAATCATTTATTATGATTTTACATAAATTATTGATATTTTTAATAATTTTATCAAGGTCCGTGCAGTCGATTTCCATCAACGGCCATCGAACTGCACTTACAGCGACCTTTTCCAAATTTGACTTGGACATATTCCAAATCCAACTGTTAGATTTCAAATTTCTAATATTCGTTAGAAAGCTCTTTTCGATACAAAACCAACGGTTCCGGTTTTAGGAGAATCCAACGGTCGGATCTCCCACAACGTCAATTCGAAGTCAATGGTCGAAATTCACGAACTGCCGCAGCGCGGCGCGTTCTATTCAAGCCATTATATTATATATATAATATATACTTCGTCGATTTCCTTTTAAAACGTGTTTTATAAATCATTTTAAATTCGTTTCAAATTGATTTCAATTCAAATCGATTTTTAATTCAATTTTAGCTCGTTTTCAATTCGATTCAATTTCAATTCGAATTCATTTCTATTTGAATCTCAATTCGAATTCATTCCTATTCAATTCCAATTCGAATTCAATTCTATTCAACTTCAATTCAAATTCAATTCTATTCAATTTCAATACAATTCTTTTCAATTCGAATTCTAATTCGTTTCAATTCAATTAATTCGAATTTAATTTCAAAATATTCGATTTTGAAATCACTTTTCAATATTCATTATAAAAACGAATATAATCGATATGAATATCGTTCACGTCAAAATGGCGTCAATCTAATCAACACAGCTTCATATATTTCTATTTTCAAATATTCTATTTCAAATATTCCTTTTTCAAATATTTCTATTCAAATATTTTATTCAAATAGTTCTCTTTAAATATTCTATTTCAAAACTGGAATGAGGCTCAATCAATTACCATAGATTTTATTCCTATGGATTTCCATACAGCACATGTATATATCAACAACGACAAATAATCAACCATCATCCAAAGTGCATTCTACACTGTATAAGCATCAAATATAAATATTCGACGCTTATAACAGTCTGTCAATCAATCGATCGACATACAACTAATTATTGGGATTAGTGCATATCATATATCACCCCAATACCCGTGTGGGGTTTTCAAACAATCCAACACAGATTATATGTAAGGACCCGTAACTTCCCCGTGAAGGAAAGAGCGGATACTTTGAGAACAACACACTATAGAACGCAGACGGAAGAACATTTCAATGTTATTACAACAATTCCATCAGATACAAGATTATACAGAGTATAATTGAATAAATTACATTCGATAAATACCAGAGATTACAATAAATTACATAGCAGCGGAAAAATATACAAAGCACAACTGAAGGTGATATACGGATACAGAGCTTTCCGGATATCATTCCAGCTGTAAACCAGGATCCTGTGAATATAAATCTGCAAAACCAAAACTACTAGCTGCCCGTGGGGAAAATAGGGGCACCCAGAGTTTAGGTTAAAACAATAAACTCCAGGTCAGTCATGTGACTGGTGTGAGAACTAAAACAGTTATTTAAAACTTTACTTTAAAGGAGAGTAATTCAAGGGACCACGCCGTATAACACGGAACGGGTTTCCTCCCAAGTATACCAGTGTATAAAACAACAGCGCAATGCTAAAGAAAGAAAAATGAAGCTGTTATAAGACCCAGGTCCTATCACACAATGCAACGCAAGCCGGGGGATAGGGTTTTCCCTTATAACAGCCAAAGCATGCTTGATACGTTTAAAACAAATCATTTGATACTATAATAAGTGTATAGTGTCAAAACAATTTCAATCATAAATATAAATCATAGACGGCATGGGTACCATATATCTTGTCGCCATACTAGTTCTACAATTAAAACCGCAATACACGTATTGGAAATTGGATTTCCGTCATGAGTCGAGGCAAGGGGCAAGCTCCTCTCCGCTTCGAGACATTCTAGCAAATGCTCAAGACTACACACTCTGGGCAGCCACTTGGATCGGTTGGGCCGGTCCTCACTTACGTTAGAGGATTGACAATTCCTGAACACACGTTTCCCGGTCCTTACAGACCTATAATCGAGGCGCCTCATTCCAACAACCACAAAGGTGAAAAGTATATAAATGTCAGGGCTGGTAAGTCACTGACACCACCAAAGCTAGAAAGAAACGTCGTGTTCTCCAAACGGCCCGTATCCCGTTTTTAACTCATACCGAGGTGTGAGGCTCGCGAATTCACGCTATACACAAAGCTGCCACGTAGGCGTGCTTTGATCATCAACCACAAGACTTTGCTTTTCAACAGAAGCCTTGATCATTGCATCTTAGCGTGCCACACAGGCAATTCATGCCATGTGACTGATGTCCATCGATATACAACCTCTGAGCTCGTACGTCTCAGAGAAAGGCGTTAAGCAAAAGAATAAATTCTCCGCCGCCAAACAGATGTATATTTAATAGAAATCAATCAACACAGAATAAAATCCAATGTCAGACACACAATCCATTTACAAGTCCGTTCTGGGTCTGAACGAAACCAGAGGCACTTTCCTCGCATATCCATCCATCCCCAAGTACGTCTGGACGACCACCAACTATTTCCATCCTCTTGGGTGTACTGCCCAATCAGGATTGTCAGTAGTTATCCAAACGATGTGAAGACTTCCGGTCTTCAACCACCGTCTTCATCTTCGACTTATCGTCGAATCGGTTATTCAGAATGGGTATAAACCCGGACTTTCCGAACAACCCGCGTATATTAAAACAAATGTTACACAAACAAAACATACGCCTCATTCCAACTCATTAGGGAAAGGTTCCCATTAATTTTATCCAAGATAAATTCTTTAGAATTTATCCTTTAATCTTCCTTTGGATGTCATATCAAACCAAATTATGGTTTTCTAAACTAGTCGAGATTAGCGAACCGTAACGAAGTAATTATTTATTTTATTTCCCAATCCCAACCTATTCATCCCATGAAGCAAAAATGGTAATACTCCATATCTAACACCGTGGTGTTATCGGTAAAATTAATTACCATTTCACGTTCAAATCTGATTAAAGATTTAACTATCTCTTTGGAGCAGAACTGATGATACTCCATTCTCGCTTATTTTCTAAAGTTGATAATTTAGATTGTAAATTCAAATTTCAATCTAATTGCAGATTCGTTAAAACTCCTTTTATTGGGTTAAAGAACTAGGTGTTATTTAAAACACAGTTCACGACAAACCCAAATCACATTCTATTTATTTTCGGGTTAAAGAACTAGTGTTATTTAAAACACAGTTCACGATAAACCCATTTCAAATCCAATCAAATATATTAGAAATTTCGATTATTTAAAACCCCTTTTTAAATCTAATTTATTTATTTAAAAATAATTGGGTTTTAAATTTAGTTCCAAACTAGTTCATTCCGATAAAAATCCATTTTTATCTTTTCAAATATGGAGTTTTTCACCTCAATTTTTCCCAAATCATTTCTTATGATTTTACACAAATTATTACTATTTTTAATAATTTGATTAAGGCCCGTACAATCGATTTCAAACAATGGCCATCGAACTGCACTTACAGCGACCTTTTTCAAATTTGATTTGGACGTAACTCCAAATCCAACCGTTAGATTTCAAATTTCTAATATTCGTTAGAAAGCTCTTTTCGACACGAACCCAGCGGTTCCGGTTTTAGGAGAATCCGACGGTCGGATCTCCCGTAATGTCCGTTTGAAATAAATGGTCGAAATTCACGAACTGCCGCGGCGCGACGCGTTCTATTCAGGCCATTATATTATATATATAATATATATTTCATCGATTTTTATTTAAAACGAATTTTATAAATAGTTTTAATTTCGTTTCAAAAACAATTTCAACTTCCATTTCAATTCAAATCAAAATTGAATTTTTCCTTATAAATTCGTTTTAAAATTCATTTCTATTCAATTCAAATTTCAATTCAATTTGAATTCATTTCAATTCGTTTCCAATTCACTTCGAATTCGTTTTCAATTCAATTCAATTTCAAAGTCGTTTGCTATACGATTCAATTCAAATTGGTTTTCTATTCGATTCAATTCAAATTGGTTTTCTATTCGATTCAATTCAAATTGGTTTTCTATTCGATTCAATTCAAATTGGTTTTCTATTCGATTCAATTCAGATTGGTTTTCTATTCGATTCAATTCAAATTGGTTTTCTATTCGATTCAATTCAAATTGGTTTTCTATTCGATTCAAATTCGTTATATATTCAATTCATTTTGAAATCGTTTTATATTCAATTCATTTCGAAATTGTTTTATATTCAATTCATTTCGAAATTGTTTTATATTCAATTCATTTCAGATTGGTTTTCTATTCGATTCAATTCAAATTGGTTTTCTATTCGATTCAATTCAAATTGGTTTTCTATTCGATTCAATTCAAATTGGTTTTCTATTCGATTCAAATTCGTTATATATTCAATTCATTTCGAAATCGTTTTATATTCAATTCATTTCAAAATTGTTTTATATTCAATTCATTTCGAAATTGTTTTATATTCAATTCATTTCGAAATGAATAAAATCGATATAAATATCGTTCACGTCAAAATGGCGTCAATCTAATCAACACGGCTTCATATATTCCTTTATTTTATTCAACAAATGAATATTTATTTTTGTCAACACACGACTAATCTCAACGAATGAGTACTGTCCACGTGTGACTATTTTTGTTAAATTATTTCGTTCAACACATGACTAATCTCAACGGATGAGTACAGTCAACACATGAACCTTTATTTTATAGTGATAAAGATATAAATTTTATTGTTAAAATATTTCGTTCAACACATGACTAATCTCAACGGATGAGTACAGTCAACACATGAACTTTTATTTTATAGAGATAAAGATATAAATTTTATTGTTAAAATATTTCGTTCAACACACGACTAATCTCAACGGATGAGTACAATCAACACAGGAACCTTTATTTTATAATATTCTTTATTTTCTAAATTGGAATGAGGCCCAATCAATCACCATATAATGTTAATTATATGGATTTTCATACATCACACGTATACAATAGCATTGAAAAAGAATCAACCATCAACCAAAGTGCACTACACTGCATAAGCATCAAATATAGGTATCTAACGCTTATAACAGTCTGTCAATCAATCGATCGACATGTTTAATCAATCAGGATGAGTGAACTTCAAATTTCATCCCAACACCCGTGTGGGGTTTCAAACAATCAAACGCATATTTTATTTGTGCAGTTGGGCGATGTGTAAAATTTATCGACCCAATCAATGTCCTTCAAATAGGTGTACATAAACAAACCGTCCGGTTTGTAAATGAATATTTATTTATTCACATTCACGTTAAAAATTATATTTTAACGATAAAACATTTTATTTTAACACATGAATTTTTATTCAATTCATTTACACAATAAAATGATATCTTTATTTTTCTAACATATTTTTAGAAAATTTCGGCGGCATAACGGCACGATACTAGAAACGGGACGAGGCCTAGCCTTATCCCCGGTCTAGTGAAGGCCCACGCCATTCACACATCAATCAAATCAATTTCATTTCACCAAATAATTCAATTCAACCCAAATATTCTAACTAACTACTCAACCAAACAAACAAGTCCATGGTCTGTGGACGATTGTGTCGGGTGCTACTAAGCACCGTCTGCATCCTAGTATATATATATAACTAGAAAATGAAATTGAAAGGTGAGAAATTCTCATAGATAGCTATCCAACTTCCATGACACTTCATTGATAGAAATCTTCATCGTTATCGCATCTTTGTCACCTTCGTTGCCCGTATTCACTACATATATAAAAATCGAATTTTTACTTCGCTATCCAATATATAAAAATTTCGCCTTTTCTATTTTAAAAATCTCGCCTTTTCTATTTTAAAAATCTCGCCTTTTCTATTTTAAAAATCTCGCCTTTTCTATTTTAAAAAATATCGCCTTTATTCTTTATAAAAATCAAGTTTTTATATAACCTATCTTATAAAAATTATATTTTTATTATCTACATCATATAAAAATTATATTTTTATTATTTCTACTTTGTAAAAATCATATTTTTATAACATAAAAATCCTATCTTTTCTATTCGAAAAATCTAATTTTTCTATTCGAAAATTATATATTTTCATTAACAAAAATATGATCTATTTCTATAATAAAAATATAAACTTTATTAAGTTAAAAATATAAACTTTACCATTATAAAAATCAAGTCTTTTATAATAAAGAAAAAATCAGTTCTTCCTATAGTTAAAAATTCAGATTTACTGTAATTAAAATTAATTAAATACTCACTGATTTCGATCGGAGGGGGTTTTGAGGTGCGGCACCGGAGATTGGTGGATGGTCGGAGGGGATGGCGGCTTCACTGGCGGCGGCAGGACTTGGCAGCAGCGGCGGCTCGTCAGTTCGTGGGTTGCGGGGTTCTCAGGGTTCGAACTTGGGCTGGAGGGTTTGGGGTTTGCGTCGGTTCTTCGATTTCTGAGGGGGGGGGGGCAAGGACGGACGGCGACGGAGGATCGCCAGGGTGGCGGAGCAACTGCGAAGGGGGGGATCATCGGAGGGGCAGCTGCGTTGGGTGGTGGTGCGGCGCGCCTTGGAGGGGGGCGCGATGGATCGATGAAGGCGGCGGTTTTTTTTTATTTTATAATTTCCTCTAACCTAATACTGACGGGGGGGGGGGGGTGATAAAGGAGGAAGGGTATTTTTTTATTTTATTTTTATTATTTAATTATTTAATCTCTCAGCAAAAAGCAACTTTTATTTTCGACCTCGAAACGAGGCCCACCGCCTGTCGCCCATAGCTAATTACCCCCATTCCGAACACAATGGGATATGTATCGTAAGCTGATTCGATCGTTTTGATCAGTTTCCGTTGCATTTACATTTAAATCGCTATATTGGATTTTAAACGTACATTTCAAATTACCGGGGTCACATACGAACTGTAAAAATTCTAGAAAAATATTTTCTAGCTTCGTATTGACGATACGGTCCTATCAAAACTAGTTTCGTTGAATTCTGAGACCGTTGGAAAAATGGCCATTTTCCAGTCGATTAAAATCAACTGAAACCGGTCAAACGCGTTTTCCTTTGCCACGCTCACATATTGATTTAGAAAATTATGAAATTTGGAACCTAGCAATAACTTTACACTGCGGATCCAACAAAAGTGGTTTCGTCGAAATCCGAGGTCATTTGCAAAATGTCTATTTTTAAGGGCCTGAATTCCATAGCGACTATTCAGAATTTTCAATTGGGCATATCTTTTGATTCCCGCTATGAAATCTTGATTTTTCGGATTCGTTGGAAAGATATTATCAAATAGATCCTAATGTTTTTGGTTTCGCTAAAATCCGGATTGTTTTGCACCCGGTACATTCAATTGAAGTTTGAAATCGAATTATCGAACTACCGCGCCATTTTCAATTCCTTTTATAATTTAAAATAAATATTTATATTCTAACGACGGCGTGTATATAATATATACGTTCTAAATATATTCCAAATAAATTTCTCTCGATATGATTTAAAATAATCCATTTTAAATATTCAAAATTCGCTAAAATTGCCAAAATAAAAATTTTAAACTGGCTCGCATTTTCCGGGTTATTACAATCTCCCCCACTTAAAACTTTTCGTCCCCGAAAAGGAACAAAGTCGAAAGTGGTTTGATTAATCAACTCTACGTTCGATCTGGCTTCCATTCTCCAACTTTTCAGTTTCTGAGAATTTTCAAATTTTCAAAAATTTGGCTAACACCCTAAATTTTCGAAAATTTTCGCCATAACCTCCCCTACACCGGGAGCCACGGGAAAATCCCGAAATTGCCATACAGGCCTTCTGATCTCAAAAAGAAAAAGCCAAGCGGCTAGCCAATAGGCTCATAAAATCATCATCACCCAAACAAACAATAAATTATTAGTAAACATGTACCTATTTGTCGGGCAAACAAATTTTATTCTCTGCTCTAGCCTCCTTGCTATGACCTGTTCAATGTAAGTATATGTATATGCAAGCAAATGCGACCAATTTTCAATACAATTCAATATTTGATGCAATTAGGCAAAATGGTTCAAAATTATCACACCAATAAACAAACAACACAAACATCAATCAATTAGTGGATTAGAGTTTCAAATCCATAAATTTTGATACATATACTGAAAATCTTGTTTTTGATGCCAATTCACTACAATGTGTTCTAACTATATTAGTTTTGGTTCTCACACCAGTCTAATGGAAATATATATATATCACACCTTCGTCACTCGAAAATAAATGCTGATGATGTTTCGAACCACCATCAGAACATTGTCGGGCTACTAGAGTGCGGTTCTATATCTACCCGGTATATTAAAACTTCGAATATACGTTCATGACGTGTATATGCAAAATCCTTATATATCGGATTGTCCAAATTCAAAGTAAATAAATAATCAAATACGTAGAATTGATTTAAATTTTCAATACAAAATTGTTTTCATTTGAAAAATATACTCTTCACACTCGTTCTAGGATACTACTGATCCTATCTCTAACGAGTCATTCTAATTGGATATTACTAATCCAATATCTGATGAATTCTTTCGTATGGTTCTAATGTGTCTTTTTCTCGAGCTCTGTAAACCAAAGCTCTGATACCACTGTAAGGACCCGTAACTTCCCCGTGAAGGAAAGAGCGGATACTTTGAGAACAACACACTATAGAACGCAGACGGAAGAACATTTCAATGTTATTACAACAATTCCATCAGATACAAGAATATACAGAGTATAATTGAATAAATTACATTCGATAAATATCAGAGATTACAATAAATTACATAGCAGCGGAAAAATATACAAAGCACAACTGAAGGTGATATACGGATACAGAGCTTTCCGGATATCATTCCAGCTGTAAACTAGGATCCTATGAATATAAATCTGCAAAACCAAAACTACTAGCTGCCCGTGGGGAAAATAGAGGAACCCAGAGTTTAGGTTAAAACAATAAACTCCAGGTCAGTCATGTGACTGGTGTGAGAACTAAAACAGTTATTTAAAACTTTACTTTAAAGGAGAGTAATTCAAGGGACCACGCCGTATAACACGGAACGGGTTTCCTCCCAAGAATACCAGTGCATAAAACAACAGTTGTGACGATCCCAAAATCCGAGGGGCGGTATTAAGGATAATCATTAGGAAATAACACATTAATCATCATAGCAGAGTACAGATAATAGCAGAAACAATAAATAAAATAATTTTACATGGATATGACAGGGGAATCACAACATGTAGTAATATCAGAATAGCATAACGTGGGATATACTTAGTAAATAAAAGAAAGTGATCAGTCATCATCGCCAGAGGCGGAATACATACATGTAGTGAGACATAATAAGAGTATCAGTCTACATCGCCGATGGCGGAATACATATACATATAGTGAGGAATACGGAAAGTAAATCAGTCTGCATCGCTAGTGGCGGAATCATAATATAAATACAGTAATGGCGGAAAATATCTAAGTCATCTCTATGAAGTCAGCCTCGCCATGAGCCAAAAGTGCACGCTATGCAGCTGTGCGGAACCAAAAACCACCTGTCACCTGTGTACTAGGCTGCCCGTGTGAAAATAAGGGCACCCGCGTTTGCAAAGTGAAACAAACAACGAGTCAGTCATGGGGACTGGTATGAGGAATCTATTTAACAGTTAAACAACAGTAAATAGCTAATCATAGGACCACGCCACTTTCGTGGAACGGGTTTACTCCAGTGATTGCTAGTGCATTTAAAAACAAAGTAAATTCTTTTAAAACAACGCAATGATTTTAGAAAGAATGAAGCCAGTATAAGACTCAGGTCCCATCACACAATGCAATGCAAGCCGGGGGATAGAGTTTTACCTTATAATAGCCAAATATGCTTGATACGTATAAAGCAAAATCATTTGATATTATTACTAGTGCATATATGTTTCAAAAACGAATAGCATCATAAATATCAATCATAGGCGACATGAGCGTCCCATGCCACTATGTCGCCATATATAAGTTACCATCGAATCCGTTATCTCGTATTGGAAATTGGATTTCCGTCATGAGTCGAGGCAAGGGGCAAGCTCCTCTCCGCTTCGAGACACTCTAGCAAATTCCTCGGGACTACGCACTCTGGGTAACCCCTGGATCCTCCAAGGCCGGTCCTCTCTTACGTTTGAGGATTGGCAATTCCTGAACACACGTTTCCCGGTCCTTACAGACCTATAATCGAGGCGCCTCGCATTCCAACAACCACAAAGGTGAAAAGTAGATATATATGTCAGGGCTGGTAGGTCACTGACACCACCATAGCTAGAAAGAAACGTCATGTTCTCCTTGGGTCCTTATCCCGTTTTTAACTCATACCGGGGTGTGAGGTTCGTGAATCTACGAAATACACAAAGCTAGGCCACGTAGACCTTGCTTTGATCATCATCCACAAGACTTTGCTTTGCAACAGAAGCCTTGATCACAGCATCTTGGCATGCCACATAGGCAGTCCACTCCATACGATTGATTTCCATCGATATATAACCTCTGAGTTCGTACGTCTCAGAGAAGGGCGTTAAGCAAAAGAATAAATTCTCCGCCGCCAAACAGATATATATTTAACAGAGATCAATCAATATAGAACAAAATCCAATGTCAGACACACAGTCCATTTACAAGTCCGTCCTGGGTCTGAACGAAACCGGAGGCGTCAAATTCCTCGCAAATCCGTACAATCAACACATACGTTCAGACGGCTACTACTTCCGTCCCCTTCCGGTAGCTACTCCAGTTAGGAACCTCAGTAGCGCCCATCCAACCGATACGAAGATCGTCGGTCTTGAATCGTCTTTGCATTTTCCAATTCGAATCGCTCGATAAATTATTTGAAATGAGGGTTAGCTCGGCCTTTTCAAATAATTCACGTCATTAGAATTTAAATCGATTCTTTATATGGTTATATTATTCGACATCCATCTTTCAGTTATTTAGTGTTATTTCCGTGTCATACACATACAACCATCAAATATCAAACAATTCAAGCCCAATTGGTTTATTTGCAACCTATGTTGCTTATAATATTTTATAACAATTTTTCGCCATTTTTATTTATCTAAAAATGGCCATATTCAATTAAACGACGTTTCAGGTCGTGCCGTGGCACTGGCGCTCTTTTTCTCCTAATTTGTTTTACACATATCGGAAAATCTAACCGTTGGATTACTACAAAGTCTATATCAGTGGGAAGATATTCCCAAAGCGAACCCAACGGTTCCAGTTTCGTGAGAATCCGACGGTCGGATCTTCCACACTAGTCGTTTGAAATTACGGTTTCAAAATTCGAACTGCAGCGTCGTTATTCGATTAAATTTAATTATATTTATATATAAATATAAACGACTCTGGCGCTGTTTTTCTTCAGATTTGAATTAAACATTCCGGACAACCCAACCGTTGGATTTTTACAAGGTTGGTGCCGTTGGAAAGATATTTCCAAGGCGAACCCAGCGGTTGCGGTTTCGGGAAAATCCGATGGTCGGATTTCTCGTACTAATCGTTTCAAATTACGATTCCGAAACGCGAACTGCACGGCCTCTATTCCTTTTAATTATATTTATATTTATATATATAAATATAGTTCATCCCATAGTTTCAACTATAGTTCATTTTATATTTTCAACTTCGTTTTCACTTCAAATATTTCACTAACGCCTTAATATTTCGAAAAATTTCGCCATAACCTCCTTTGTACGGGGAGGGGTTTGGAAATTTATTGGGCCGTATTAGGTACCCAATAAATCCTAAAAAGCATTCACATATTTTTAGTGATATATTTTGGTGTTTACGGGGGAGCATGTACTGATAATCACTCCAGAGAATAAATTCCCGTCACCCCGTTTCCGTGTGGAAATAAATAGTCCATGTGCCGTATCTAATAACTAGAGCGACGTGATTATTGTCAACTCTAGACCCGTGTGGGGTTTTTATTAATCTGGCAATTTATCGTTATAATTTATATAGTCCATATCAGTCATCAGTTCAACCTGTAGTATATAGTCATCGCCATACAAGCCTCTTGCTCGTATGGTAAATCCTCCACCTCGTCACACAAGCTCCAATTGCTTATGTGGAATATGATGAAGAATGCCTATCGTCAAGAAGTATGCCATGTAGTGTAGTTCAAAATTAATTGTTACTATCCTATGGCGTTGTTTATTATTTCACACAGAAAAACCAGCACTCCGCATCCAATAGCATTCACAGGAGTCGATATATAAATAAAATTGCGCAGCCAACTCATCAAGGTTTACCTATTTGTCGGGCACGCAAATAATTTCTTTACTCAACAGCTAATCCATTTTTCCTGTTCAACACATGTATATATATGCAGAACAAGCCAATAATAATATTTCTAGTAAACTATTATTTATTTCAACACGTGTGTATTTTTTTCTAAGCGTATACATGATAAAAGGAATATTTTTATCATCAAAAATATTTATTCGACACATGTGTATTTTTAACACTTCATATTCACTATAAAAATATAGTTTTCATTGTCGATTCATTTTATCTTTAGACAACGATAACATTCAACACATGAATTTCAACTCGACGAACAAATTGCAATTCAACACATGAATATTCTATATCGTTTGTATATATATAAAAATGTGATTTTTATTGCTAAAGCCATTTGTTTAAATTCAAATAATATTCAACACATGAATTTCAACTCAACGCATGAATTGCAACTTAACACATGAATATTGATAAAGTTTGTATATATATAAAAATGTGATTTTTATCGCTAAAGCCATTTGTTTAAATTCAAATAATATTCAACACATGAATTTCAACTCAACGCATGAATTGAAACTCAACACATGAATATTGATAAAGTTTGTATATATATAAAAATGTGATTTTTATCGCTAAAGCCGTTTGTTTAAATTCAAATAATATTCAACACATGAATTTCAACTCAACGAATGAATTGCAACTCAACACATGAATATTCTATATCGTTTGTATATATATAAAAATGTGATTTTTATTGCTAAAGCCATTTGTTTAAATTCAAATAATATTCAACACATGAATTTCAACTCAACGAATGAATTGCAACTCAACACATGAATATTCGATATAGCATATGTAAATAATTTCAATGAATGAAAATTATTCTAACACACAATTATTTCAGAAAATTTCGGCAGCATAACGGCAGGGTAGTTAAAACCGGGACCGTCCCTAGTACGGCTCCTCGCTCTACCTTAAAACCTCGCAGTTTTTGACAATGGGGATCATGCATCTAGTTCGCACGCAGGCGGCATGTTTTATTTTCAATTCCACAATCCTATTCTATTTTGTTTCAACCACAAGAGGGTATTTTTCAACCACAAAGGTATTTTTCAACCATAATATCAACCACAAACAATTATTTCCAACCATTCGTCAAACCATATGATATCACGTCAATCACAAGCAATAAATATCGTCCATGGTCTGTGGACGAGGGGAGTATATATATATATATAAATAGTATAATAATTCACTTGCATTTCATCACAATTCAAAGCATATATGTTTCAAACAACGCTTGTATAATTTATACATCGCTAATATAACTTATACAACACATGTACATGAGGTATACAATGCGTATATAATTTACACTTCGCTTATATAATTTATACAACGCGATTACATTCACACAAATAGTTTAGATTCCTCACATTGGTTCTTGCGGTGCTAAAAATCGAAGGAAGGTCAGAAAAATCCGCGGCTTCTTCTAAAATGTAGAGAGCCTCCTTGCGGTCACGGTGTCTCCTGTTTCATCGAATTTCGTTAACATAGCAAAAAGATATGATTTTTACAAATTTGCAACGCTTTAAAGTGTAAAAATCAGTATAGCCGTATACCCCTTTTTGATTTTGAAACTAGGGTTGGGATTTTCAGAAAATCCGCGAATCGATGCTCCGATCAGAGAGTGGGACTTGAAAGAGGGGAGCGAGGTGGTCCTATCGGTGGTCGGAGGAGCAGGTGCGATCGCCTCTGGTGATCGTGGCGTCGACGTGAAGTCGGCGGCTTCCTGGGCGTCGTTCTCGACGCTGGCGAAGGGAGGAAGAGCGGGGGTTGGTCGGATTTGAAGAAGGAGGTGGGCGGCGTCGATTGAGGGTGGTGGCGTTGGCTGGCGTCGCCTATGGCGGCGGGATTTTCGTCGGGAAGGGGCGAACGACTGTAGCCGTCGATAGTTCTAGCGGCTAGGGTTTTTTTGAGCTTTTTTTTTTAAAAGAAAATTTCCTATTGGCCGATATTTATAGAAAATTTTTAAATAGTGTTTTTGCAAACGGACTCCTTTTTAAACCCAACGACTGTCGCCCCTAGCTAAATACCCCCATTTCGGACACAATGGGATATGTTTCGTTGGCCATTTCGACTGTTACAGTCAGTTATTTTTCAAATTAAAATATAAAACATTCGATATTTAATTTAAACGTACATTTCAATTTGCCAGGGCCGCAAACTGAATCGAAAAATTCCAGAAAAATAAATCTAGCTTTGTTTTGACGATACAGTCCTAACAAAACTAGTTTCGTCGAATTCTGAGCTCGTTTGCAAAACGGCCATTTTTAGGTCGACCCATTTTAACAGAATTTGACCAAACACGTTATCCTTTGCCCCGCTCACATACTAGCTTCAAAAATTACGAAATTTGAAACTTAGCAATAATTTGACATCCCGGACTCAACAAAAGTGGTTTCGTCGAATTCCGAGGTCGTATGCAAAATCTCAATTATCAAGGGCTATATATGTTATATAGCGACCTTTCTGAAAATTCAATTGGCCATAACTTTTGATTTCCGTTATGAAATTTCGATTTTTCAGATTCGTTAGAAAGGTATTGATAAACAGATTTAAATATTTTCAGTTTCGTTAAAATCCGTTATATTTTCCACCCGGTACAGTCAGACTAAGTTTGTATTCAAAATTTCAAACGGCCATACCATACCAAATTCTATATTTTATTGAAATATGCTATTTAAATTATTCCAATTTCTTGTTAATAACCAAACTTAAAAATTTTAAACTAGTTCACATTTTCCGGGTTATTACAATCTCCCCCACTTAAAACTTTTCGTCCTCGAAAAGGAAATAACAGTTAAGCAGGAAGTAAAATGTAAATGCAAAGTATTGTAAAGGTACCTTGCACCGGAGTTAGTCAGAGATGTCCACTCTGCATTTGGGATAGGCTTGTTTAATGCTTTCCTCAGTCTCCCAAGTACAGTCTCTAGGATCACTACTCCACTGCACTTTGACTAAATGAATCTTTTTCCTCCTTAGCTCTCTAGTTTCTTTGCCAACTATCTTTAATGGATCTCTCTTGAGTGCTAATTCTGGAGTTATGTCAATATCCTGTTGCGCTGCTTCTTCTACAACAAGATCTGGATCATGAACATGTTTTCTGAGTTGAGATACGTGGAACACATCATGTACACCAGGCAACCAATCAGGTAATGAAACCCTATATGCAAGAGTTCCAATCCGTTCAAGTATAGGAAAGGGACCAATAAATCTCGGTGCCAACTTCCCAGTCTTGCCAAATCTGATTACTCCTCGCATTGGAGAAACTCTTAAATAAACATAATCGCCTACGGCAAACGATATATCCCTTCTTCTCGCATCAGCATAACTTTTCTGTCGGCTCTGTGCGGTTTTTAATCGCTTCTTAATGGAATCGACTTTATCCGATGTTTCTTGAATCATATCGGGCCCTAACACAAGTCTGTTGCCAGGTTCTACCCAACATGCGGGAGATCTGCACGGTCTACCGTATAGTGCTTCAAATGGGGACATTCCCAAACTTGCTTGATAGTTATTGTTGTAAGAGAATTCAGCTAAATGCAAATGATCTTCCCACGAACCTCCAAAATCAATAACGCAAGCCCGCAGCAAATCTTCCAAAATTCTATTCACCCGCTCAGTTTGGCCGTCTGTCTGAGGGTGATAAGCGGTGCTTAGATTTAATTTGGTTCCCAATTCTGTCTGGAAGGCTTCCCAGAATTTGCTAGTAAATAGGGGATCTCTATCGCTGACTATATTAAGCGGCACTCCATGTAGTTTAACAATTTCTTTGAAGTAAATATGTGCCAGACTTTGAGCCGTTCTGTTGGATCGGACAGGGATAAAATGGGCAGTCTTCGTGAAGCGATCTACGATTACCCATATACTGTCGTTTCCTTTTCTAGTTCGAGGCAGGCCATCGATGAAATCCATCGAGATTTGTTCCCACTTCCAACCTGGAATTTCTAATGGTTGTAATAATCCAGCCAATTTCTGCTGATCACTCTTAACTAGCTGACAAGTGGAGCATCTGCTAACATATATTGAAATATCTCTTTTCATCGCCTTCCACCAGAATGTGCGTTTGATATCGTTATACATTTTGCTCACACCGGGATGGATACTTAACTTGGACTTGTGGCACTCATCAAGTATTTCTCTTCTGAGCTCGGGGATTCCAGGCACACAAATTCTCCCTTTTAATCTTAGGACCCCTTGGCTATCGAGGCTAAAATCTTAGGGTTTTTCTTCTTGGATCCGCTGGCTAATCCTTTTAATGAATTCATCCTCCTTCTGAAGAATAGTAATCTTATCTTGTAAGGAAGAAGTAATGATAAAACTGGCAATGATTTCATTTTTCCTGCTGAGCGCATCTGCTACAACATTGGCTTTCCCTGGAGTGTATATAATTTCAAAATCGTATGCTGCAAGGAATTCTAACCAACGCTGTTGCCTCAGGTTTAAATCTTTCTGGGTGAACAGGTATTTCAAGGATTGATGATCGGTAAATAGTTCGAATTTCTCGCCCAGTAAATAATGCCTCCATAGTCTTAAAGCAAACACGATAGCTAATAGCTCAAGATCATGAGTAGCATAGTTTCTTTCATGCGGCTTTAGTTGACGGCTGGCATAAGCGATCACTTGGCCTTTTTGCATTAACACTGCGCCTAGCCCTCTAATAGAAGCATCCGTCCATACGGTCAAGTCTTGGTTACCTTCTATTATTGTCAATACCGGAGCAGTTGTCAACTTCAGTTTCATCTCTTGGAAAGCTTCTTCACATTCGGGAGTCCATTTGAATTTCTCATGCTTCTTTGTAAGCTTTGTCAATACTCCAGATATCTTTGAAAAATCCTGAACGAATTTCCGATAGTAACTAGCCAATCCAAGGAAACTTCGAACTTCTGTGGGGGTAGTAGGTTGTTTCCAGTTCTGAATCGCTGTAATTTTGCTTGGATCTACAGCAATTCCTTCTTTTGACACGACATGGCCAAGGAATTTAACTTCATTCTGCCAGAAGACACACTTAGAAAATTTAGCTTTCAAGACATTTCTCCTTAGAATTTTCAACACTTGTTCTAAATGTTTCGCATGCTCTTCTTCCGACTTAGAGTAGATTAAAATGTCATCGATGAAGACTAGAACAAATTTATTCAATACACCACGGAACACTCTGTTCATAAGATCAACGAAGTATGCCGACGCGTTGCACAAGCCGAACGGCATTACTAACCATTCGTAGAATAAATCGGGACCCCTGAAGGCTGTCAAAGGAACACAGTCTTCGGCTATACGCAATTGGTGGAAACCCGTAGCTAGGTCCATCCTGGAAAATACTGTTGCTCCATTTAATTGATCTAACAGATCGTCAATTCGGGGCAAAGGATATTTGTTCTTCAGTGTTTGTTTATTGAGATCTCGGTAATCAACGCAAAGTCTTAGAGTACCGTCTGATTTCGGGACAAATACTACTGCGGCTCCCCATGCTGAAAAGCTCGGTCTGATCAGGCCTTTCCAAAGTAATTCTCGGGTTTGACTACTTAGCTCTTCTTTTTCTTTCGGGGCCATTCTTCTTATTGGATGTACTACTAGTCGGGCATTCGGAATTAGATCAATTCTAAATTCGATTTCTCTTTGCGGCGGTAAGTTTTCTACTTCTTCAAACACATCCGCATAGTTTTTAACGACCGGTATCTTTTCTATCGAAGGGGGAATAACTTCTAAAGAAGACCAAAATTCTGTTCTATTAATTTCTGAGCCATGACATGGTATATATATAGGTCCAAGCTTCGTTTCGACTTTAACGATTCTTTCGGCACATCTAACTTCGGCCTTATATTTTGTCAACCAGTCCAGCCCCAGTATAATATCAAATTCGGAAAGGTCCATAACAATCGAATCAAAAGAGAACTTGTAGAAAGAGTAAGAGACAGGCACCCTACAGTATATACTGAGACTAACAGAACTTCCTATTGGGTTTCGGACTTTAATTGGTTCCTTAAGCTTTCTTCGTTTCAATTTTAATTTATGAACAATATTACCAGAAATGAAGCTACGTGATGCACCAGTATCAAAAAGTACAGAAACTGGAATATTTTTAATGGTAAGGGTACCTCCCAAGACATCGGGTTTACCTGATCCATCGGTGATAGCTGGCGGGGTATTCCCGTCATAGACATGGGCCACCTGTGCATTCTGCTTCAGAGGGCAGTTCCTGCTGTAGTGCCCCTTCTTGTGGCAATTGTAGCATTCGGCTGAGTCATTTGCCTTTGGCTTCTTTGGGGCTTTGCATACATTAGAGAAATGACCGGGCTTCCCGCAATTGTAGCAGTTTCCTTTCGGGATCTTTGCGGATTTTTGAGTAGCGGCCGCGGTAATGCTAGATTCGGGTTGGTCTGTTGAGGCCTTGCGCTTATTCCCTGCTTGGCTTTTAGCGCGGTCTTGGCTAGCATGTCTCTCATCCATGTCTTCGTAGTTGCAAGCCATCTCTACTAGTTCTGTAAAAGAGAGTTTGATGTTGCTCATAGCTCTATCATGGTATTTGCGCTTCAGCCCAAATATGAATCTCTTATTCTTCGCTTTGTCGGTCAAAACCAGCTCTGGAGCATAGCGCGATAGCTGAGTGAACTTATTTAGATAGTCCTGAATAGAGAGGTCTCCCTGCTGGAGATTAGCAAATTGCTCCCGCATCCTCTCTAGAGCTTGTTCCGGTACAAACTTCTCATTGAATAAAGTCCTGAACTGCTCCCAAGTCCGGATAGTACCAGCTGCATCCCCAGAGGTAATGGCATCCCACCACAGCTCTGCCTCTTCCTGAAGGAGCCAAATGCCAAGTCGGGCTTTGTTGTTATTTCCCATACCCATACCCTCGAAGATTTTCTCACAGGTTTTCAGCCAAGCGATAGCTTCGGTCACTGTGCCAGTGCCAGTAAAAGGTTTCCCTCCAAGATTTCTGTACCTCTTTGCTACTTTGTCGAGGTCAAAGTCTTCTGGTGCTGGTGGCGGAATAATAGGGATTTCCACAACTACGGGGATATTCCCCCGTCCTCCTGCTGCATCTCCTCGGCCTCCATGGCCTCCTCTAGCTGCTGCTCCACGTGTAGCCATCTAAGAGTACTGTATAAGCAAGAAAAGAGTCAAGCTCACAGATTTGATAATTTTCATAAATGATAAAGCGAGGGAAAACAAGGAAAGATAATGATGATGTACTGATCAAATTGTTTTGCTAATCTGCTTAGCTCATTCTAGGACATTGCTAATCCTATCTCTAATGAGCTACTCGCATTAGAACACTACTGATTCTATTCTGACGAGGCGTTTAATGTGTTAGATCCCGGAACTAAGGTTAACCAAAGCTCTGATACCAACTGTGACGATCCCAAAATCCGAGGGGCGGTATTAAGGATAATCATTAGGAAATAACACATTAATCATCATAGCAGAGTACAGATAATAGCAGAAACAATAAATAAAATAATTTTACATGGATATGACAGCGGAATCACAACATGTAGTAATATCAGAATAGCATAACGTGGGATATACTTAGTAAATAAAAGAAAGTGATCAGTCATCATCGCCAGAGGTGGAATACATACATGTAGTGAGACATAATAAGAGTATCAGTCTACATCGCCGATGGCGGAATACATATACATATAGTGAGGAATACGGAAAGTAAATCAGTCTGCATCGCCAGTGGCGGAATCATAATATAAATACAGTAATGGCGGAAAATATCTAAGTCATCTCTATGAAGTCAGCCTCGCCATGAGCCAAAAGTGCACGCTATGCAGCTGTGCGGAACCAAAAACCACCTGTCACCTGTGTACTAGGCTGCCCGTGTGAAAATAAGGGCACTCGCGTTTGCAAAGTGAAACAAACAACGAGTCAGTCATGGGGACTGGTATGAGGAATCTATTTAACAGTTAAACAACAGTAAATAGCTAATCATAGGACCACGCCACTTTCGTGGAACGGGTTTACTCCAGTGATTGCTAGTGCATTTAAAAACAAAGTAAATTCTTTTAAAACAACGCAATGATTTTAGAAAGAATGAAGCCAGTATAAGACTCAGGTCCCATCACACAATGCAACGCAAGCCGGAGGATAGAGTTTTACCTTATAATAGCCAAATATGCTTGATACGTATAAAGCAAAATCATTTGATATTATTACTAGTGCATATATGTTTCAAAAACGAATAGCATCATAAATATCAATCATAGGCGACATGAGCGTCCCATGCCACTATGTCGCCATATATAAGTTACCATCGAATCCGTTATCTCGTATTGGAAATTGGATTTCCGTCATGAGTCGAGGCAAGGGGCAAGCTCCTCTCCGCTTCGAGACACTCTAGCAAATGCCTCGGGACTACGCACTCTGGGTAACCCCTGGATCCTCCAAGGCCGGTCCTCTCTTACGTTTGAGGATTGGCAATTCCTGAACACACGTTTCCCGGTCCTTACAGACCTATAATCGAGGCGCCTCGCATTCCAACAACCACAAAGGTGAAAAGTAGATATATATGTCAGGGCTGGTAGGTCACTGACACCACCATAGCTAGAAAGAAACGTCATGTTCTCCTTGGGTCCTTATCCCGTTTTTAACTCATACCGGGGTGTGAGGTTCGTGAATCTACGAAATACACAAAGCTAGGCCACGTAGACCTTGCTTTGATCATCATCCACAAGACTTTGCTTTGCAACAGAAGCCTTGATCACAGCATCTTGGCATGCCACATAGGCAGTCCACTCCATACGATTGATTTCCATCGATATATAACCTCTGAGTTCGTACGTCTCAGAGAAGGGCGTTAAGCAAAAGAATAAATTCTCCGCCGCCAAACAGATATATATTTAACAGAGATCAATCAATATAGAACAAAATCCAATGTCAGACACACAGTCCATTTACAAGTCCGTCCTGGGTCTGAACGAAACCGGAGGCGTCAAATTCCTCGCAAATCCGTACAATCAACACATACGTTCAGACGGCTACTACTTCCGTCCCCTTCCGGTAGCTACTCCAGTTAGGAACCTCAGTAGCGCCCATCCAACCGATACGAAGATCGTCGGTCTTGAATCGTCTTTGCATTTTCCAATTCGAATCGCTCGATAAATTATTTGAAATGAGGGTTAGCTCGGCCTTTTCAAATAATTCACGTCATTAGAATTTAAATCGATTCTTTATATGGTTATATTATTCGACATCCATCTTTCAGTTATTTAGTGTTATTTCCGTGTCATACACATACAACCATCAAATATCAAACAATTCAAGCCCAATTGGTTTATTTGCAACCTATGTTGCTTATAATATTTTATAACGATTTTTCGCCATTTTTATTTATCTAAAAATGGCCATATTCAATTAAACGACGTTTCAGGTCGTGCCGTGGCACTGGCGCTGTTTTTCTCCTAATTTGTTTTACACATATCGGAAAATCTAACCGTTGGATTACTACAAAGTCTATATCAGTGGGAAGATATTCCCAAAGCGAACCCAACGGTTCCAGTTTCGTGAGAATCCGACGGTCGGATCTTCCACACTAGTCGTTTGAAATTACGGTTTCAAAATTCGAACTGCAGCGTCGTTATTCGATTAAATTTAATTATATTTATATATAAATATAAACGATTCTGGCGCTGTTTTTCTTCAGATTTGAATTAAACATTCCGGACAACCCAACCGTTGGATTTTTACAAGGTTGGTGCCGTTGGAAAGATATTTCCAAGGCGAACCCAGCGGTTGCGGTTTCGGGAAAATCCGATGGTCGGATTTCTCGTACTAATCGTTTCAAATTACGATTCCGAAACGCGAACTACACGGCCTCTATTCCTTTTAATTATATTTATATTTATATATATAAATATAGTTCATCCCATAGTTTCAACTATAGTTCATTTTATATTTTCAACTTCGTTTTCACTTCAAATATTTCACTAACGCCTTAATATTTCGAAAAATTTCGCCATAACCTCCTTTGTACGGGGAGGGGCTTGGAAATTTATTGGGCCGTATTAGGTACCCAATAAATCCTAAAAAGCATTCACATATTTTTAGTGATATATTTTGGTGTTTACGGGGGAGCATGTACTGATAATCACTCCAGAGAATAAATTCCCGTCACCCCGTTTCCGTGTGGAAATAAATAGTCCATGTGCCATTTCTAATAACTAGAGCGACGTGATTATTGTCAACTCTAGACCCGTGTGGGGTTTTTATTAATCTGGCAATTTATCGTTATAATTTATATAGTCCATATCAGTCATCAGTTCAACCTGTAGTATATAGTCATCGCCATACAAGCCTCTTGCTCGTATGGTAAATCCTCCACCTCGTCACACAAGCTCCAATTGCTTATGTGGAATATGATGAAGTATGCCTATCGTCAAGAAGTATGCCATGTAGTGTAGTTCAAAATTAATTGTTACTATCCTATGGCGTTGTTTATTATTTCACACAGAAAAACCAGCACTCCGCATCCAATGGCATTCACAGGAGTTGATATATAAATAAAATTGCGCAGCCAACTCATCAAGGTTTACCTATTTGTCGGGCACGCAAATAATTTCTTTACTCAACAGCTAATCCATTTTTCCTGTTCAACACATGTATATATATGCAGAACAAGCCAATAATAATATTTCTAGCAAACTATTATTTATTTCAACACGTGTGTATTTTTTTCTAAGCGTATACATGATAAAAGGAATATTTTTATCATCAAAAATATTTATTCGACACATGTGTATTTTTAACACTTCATATTCACTATAAAAATATAGTTTTCATTGTCGATTCATTTTATCTTTAGACAACGATAACATTCAACACATGAATTTCAACTCGACGAACAAATTGCAATTCAACACATGAATATTCTATATCGTTTGTATATATATAAAAATGTGATTTTTATTGCTAAAGCCATTTGTTTAAATTCAAATAATATTCAACACATGAATTTCAACTCAACGCATGAATTGCAACTTAACACATGAATATTGATAAAGTTTGTATATATATAAAAATGTGATTTTTATCGCTAAAGCCATTTGTTTAAATTCAAATAATATTCAACACATGAATTTCAACTCAACGCATGAATTGCAACTCAACACATGAATATTGATAAAGTTTGTATATATATAAAAATGTGATTTTTATCGCTAAAGCCGTTTGTTTAAATTCAAATAATATTCAACACATGAATTTCAACTCAACGAATGAATTGCAACTCAACACATGAATATTCTATATCGTTTGTATATATATAAAAATGTGATTTTTATTGCTAAAGCCATTTGTTTAAATTCAAATAATATTCAACACATGAATTTCAACTCAACGAATGAATTGCAACTCAACACATGAATATTCGATATAGCATATGTAAATAATTTCAATGAATGAAAATTATTCTAACACACAATTATTTCAGAAAATTTCGGCAGCATAACGGCAGGGTAATTAAAACCGGGACCGTCCCTAGTACGGCTCCTCGCTCTACCTTAAAACCTCGCGGTTTTTGACAATGGGGATCATGCATCTAGTTCGCACGCAGGCGGCATGTTTTATTTTCAATTCCACAATCCTATTCTATTTTGTTTCAACCACAAGAGGGTATTTTTCAACCACAAAGGTATTTTTCAACCATAATATCAACCACAAACAATTATTTCCAACCATTCGTCAAACCATATGATATCACGTCAATCACAAGCAATAAATATCGTCCATGGTCTGTGGACGAGGGGAGTATATATATATATATAAATAGTATAATAATTCACTTGCATTTCATCACAATTCAAAGCATATATGTTTCAAACAACGCTTGTATAATTTATACATCGCTAATATAACTTATACAACACATGTACATGAGGTATACAATGCGTATATAATTTACACTTCGCTTATATAATTTATACAACTCGATTACATTCACACAAATAGTTTAGATTCCTCACATTGGTTCTTGTGGTGCTAAAAATCGAAGGAAGGTCAGAAAAATCCGCGGCTTCTTCTAAAATGTAGAGAGCCTCCTTGCGGTCACGGTGTCTCCTGTTTCATCGAATTTCGTTAACATAGCAAAAAGATATGATTTTTACAAATTTGCAACGCTTTAAAGTGTAAAAATCAGTATAGCCGTATACCCCTTTTTGATTTCGAAACTAGGGTTGGGATTTTCAGAAAATCCGCGAATCGATGCTCCGATCAGAGAGTGGGACTTGAAAGAGGGGAGCGAGGCGGTCCTATCGGTGGTCGGAGGAGCAGGTGCGATCGCCTCTAGTGATCGTGGCGTCGACGTGAAGTCGGCGGCTTCCTGGGCGTCGTTCTCGACGCTGGCGAAGGGAGGAAGAGCGGGGGTTGGTCGGATTTGAAGAAGGAGGTGGGCGGCGTCGATTGAGGGTGGTGGCGTTGGCTGGCGTCGCCTGTGGCGGCGGGATTTTCGTCGGGAAGGGGCGAACGACTGTAGCCGTCGATAGTTCTGGCGGCTAGGGTTTTTTTGAGCTTTTTTTTTATAAGAAAATTTCTTATTGGCCGATATTTATAGAAAATTTTTAAATAGTGTTTTTGCAAACGGACTCCTTTTTAAACCCAACGACTGTCGCCCCTAGCTAAATACCCCCATTCCGGACACAATGGGATATGTTTCGTTGGCCATTTCGACTGTTACAGTCAGTTATTTTTCAAATTAAAATATAAAACATTCGATATTTAATTTAAACGTACATTTCAATTTGCCAGGGCCGCAAACTGAATCGAAAAATTCCAGAAAAATAAATCTAGCTTTGTTTTGACGATACGGTCCTAACAAAACCAGTTTCGTCGAATTCTGAGCTCGTTTGCAAAACGGCCATTTTTAGGTCGACCCATTTTAGCAGAATTTGACCAAACACGTTATCCTTTGCCCCGCTCACATACTAGCTTCAAAAATTACAAAATTTGAAACTTAGCAATAATTTGACATCCCGGACCCAACAAAAGTGGTTTCGTCGAATTCCGAGGTCGTATGCAAAATCTCAATTTTCAAGGGCTATATATGCTATATAGCGACCTTTCTGAAAATTCAATTGGCCATAACTTTTGATTTCCGTTATGAAATTTCGATTTTTCAGATTCGTTAGAAAGGTATTGATAAACAGATTTAAATATTTTCAGTTTCGTTAAAATCCGTTATATTTTCCACCCGGTACAGTCAGACTAAGTTTGTATTCAAAATTTCAAACGGCCATACCATACCAAATTCTATATTTTATTGAAATATGCTATTTAAATTATTCCAATTTCTTGTTAATAACCAAACTTAAAAATTTTAAACTGGTTCACATTTTCCGGGTTATTACAACAACGCAATGCTAAAGAAAGAAAAATGAAGCTGTTATAAGACCCAGGTCCTATCACACAATGCAACGCAAGCCGGGGGATAGGGTTTTCCCTTATAACAGCCAAAGCATGCTTGATACGTTTAAAACAAATCATTTGATACTATAATAAGTGTATAGTGTCAAAACAATTTCAATCATAAATATAAATCATAGACGGCATGGGTACCATATATCATGTCGCCATACTAGTTCAACAATTAAAACCGCAATACACGTATTGGAAATTGGATTTCCGTCATGAGTCGAGGCAAGGGGCAAGCTCCTCTCCGCTTCGAGACATTCTAGCAAATGCTCAGGACTACACACTCTGGGCAGCCACTTGGATCGGTTGGGCCGGTCCTCACTTACGTTAGAGGATTGGCAATTCCTGAACACACGTTTCCCGGTCCTTACAGACCTATAATCGAGGCGCCTCATTCCAACAACCACAAAGGTGAAAAGTATATAAATGTCAGGGCTGGTAAGTCACTGACACCACCAAAGCTAGAAAGAAACGTCGTGTTCTCCCAACGGCCCGTATCCCGTTTTTAACTCATACCGAGGTGTGAGGCTCGCGAATTCACGCTATACACAAAGCTGCCACGTAGGCGTGCTTTGATCATCAACCACAAGACTTTGCTTTTCAACAGAAGCCTTGATCATTGCATCTTAGCGTGCCACACAAGCAATTCATTCCATGCGACTGATGTCCATCGATATACAACCTCTGAGCTCGTACGTCTCAGAGAAGGGCATTAAGCAAAAGAATAAATTCTCCGCCGCCAAACAGATGTATATTTAATAGAAATCAATCAACACAGAATAAAATCCAATGTCAGACACACAATCCATTTACAAGTCCGTACTGGGTCTGAACGAAACCGGAGGCACTTTCCTCGCATATCCATACATCCCCAAGTACGTCTGGACGACCACCAACTATTTCCATCCTCTTGGGTGTACTGCCCAATCAGGATTGTCAGTAGTTATCCAAACGATGTGAAGACTTCCGGTCTTCAACCACCGTCTTCATCTTCGACTTATCGTCGAATCGGTTATTCAGAATGGGTATAAACCCGGACTTTCCCAACAACCCGCGTATATTAAAACAAATGTTACACAAACACAACATACGCCTCATTCCAACTCATTAGGGAAAGGTTCCCATTAATTTTATCCAAGATAAATTCTTTAGAATTTATCATTTAATCTTCCTTTGGATGTCATATCAAACCAAATTATGGTTTTCTAAACTAGTCGAGATTAGCGAACCGTAACGAAGTAATTATTTATTTTATTTCCCAATCCCAACCTATTCATCCCATGAAGCAAAACTTGTAATACTCCATATCTAACACCGTGGTGTTATCGGTAAAATTAATTACCATTTCACGTTCAAATCTGATTAAAGATTTAACTATCGCTTTGGAGCAGAACTGGTGATACTCCATTCTCGCTTATTTTCTAAAGTTGATAATTTAGATTGTAAATTCACATTTCAATCTAATTGCAGATTCGTTAAAACTCCTTTTATTGGGTTAAAGAACTAGGTGTTATTTAAAACACAGTTCACGACAAACCCAAATCACATTCTATTTATTTTCGGGTTAAAGAACTAGTGTTATTTAAAACATAGTTCACGATAAACCCATTTCAAATCCAATCAAATATATTAGAAATTTCGATTATTCAAAACCCCTTTTTAAATCTAATTTATTTATTTAAAAATAATTGGGTTTTAAATTTAGTTCCAAACTAGTTCATTTCGATAAAAATCCATTTTTATCTTTTCAAATATGGAGTTTTTCACCCCAATTTTTCCCAAATCATTTCTTATGATTTTACACAAATTATTACTATTTTTAATAATTTTATTAAGGCCCGTACAATCGATTTCCAACAATGGCCATCAAACTGCACTTACAGCGACCTTTTTCAAATTTGATTTGGACGTAACTCCAAATCCAACCGTTAGATTTCAAATTTCTAATATTCGTTAGAAAGCTCTTTTCGATACGAACCCAACGGTTCCGGTTTTAGGAGAATCCGACGGTCGGATCTCCCGTAATGTCCGTTTGAAATAAATGGTCGAAATTCACGAACTGCCGCGGCGCGACGCGTTCTATTCAGGCCATTATATTATATATATAATATATATTTCGTCGATTTTTATTTAAAACGAATTTTATAAATAGTTTTAATTTCGTTTCAAAAACAATTTCAACTTCCATTTCAATTCAAATCAAAATTGAATTTTTCCTTATAAATTCGTTTTAAAATTCATTTCTATTCAATTCAAATTTCAATTCAATTTGAATTCATTTCAATTCGTTTCCAATTCACTTCGAATTCGTTTTCAATTCAATTCAATTTCAAAGTCGTTTGCTATTCGATTCAATTCAAATTGGTTTTCTATTCGATTCAATTCAAATCGGTTTTCTATTCGATTCAATTCAAATTGGTTTTCTATTCGATTCAATTCAAATTGGTTTTCTATTCGATTCAATTCAGATTGGTTTTCTATTCGATTCAATTCAAATTGGTTTTCTATTCGATTCAATTCAAATTGGTTTTCTATTCGATTCAAATTCGTTATATATTCAATTCATTTCGAAATCGTTTTATATTCAATTCATTTCGAAATTGTTTTATATTCAATACATTTCGAAATTGTTTTATATTCAATTCATTTCAGATTGGTTTTCTATTCGATTCAATTCAAATTGGTTTTCTATTCGATTCAATTCAAATTGGTTTTCTATTCGATTCAATTCAAATTGGTTTTCTATTCGATTCAAATTCGTTATATATTTAATTCATTTCGAAATCGTTTTATATTCAATTCATTTCGAAATTGTTTTATATTCAATTCATTTCGAAATTGTTTTATATTCAATTCATTTCGAAATTGTTTTATATTCAATTCATTTCGAAATGAATAAAATCGATATAAATATCGTTCACGTCAAAATGGCGTCAATCTAATCAACACGGCTTCATATATTCCTTTATTTTATTCAACAAATGAATATTTATTTTTGTCAACACACGACTAATCTCAACGAATGAGTACTGTCCACGTGTGACTATTTTTGTTAAATTATTTCGTTCAACACATGACTAATCTCAACGGATGAGTACAGTCAACACATGAACCTTTATTTTATAGTGATAAAGATATAAATTTATTGTTAAAATATTTCGTTCAACACATGACTAATCTCAACGGATGAGTACAGTCAACACATGAACTTTTATTTTATAGAGATAAAGATATAAATTTTATTGTTAAAATATTTCGTTCAACACACGACTAATCTCAACGGATGAGTACAATCAACACATGAACCTTTATTTTATAATATTCTTTATTTTCTAAATTGGAATGAGGCCCAATCAATCACCATATAATGTTAATTATATGGATTTTCATACATCACACGTATACAATAGCATTGAAAAAGAATCAACCATCAACCAAAGTGCACTACACTGCATAAGCATCAAATATAGGTATCTAACGCTTATAACAGCCTGTCAATCAATCGATCGACATGTTTAATCAATCAGGATGAGTGAACTTCAAATTTCATCCCAACACCCGTGTGGGGTTTCAAACAATCAAATGCATATTTTATTTGTGCAGTTGGGCGATGTGTAAAATTTATCGACCCAATCAATGTCCTTCAAATAAGTGTACATAAACAAACCGTCCGGTTTGTAAATGAATATTTATTTATTCACATTCACGTTAAAAATTATATTTTAACGATAAAACATTTTATTTTAACACATGAATTTTTATTCAATTCATTTACACAATAAAATGATATCTTTATTTTTCTAACATATTTTTAGACAATTTCGGCGGCATAACGGCACGATACTAGAAATGGGACGAGGCCTAGCCTTATCCCCGGTCTAGTGAAGGCCCACGCCATTCACACATCAATCAAATCAATTTCATTTCACCAAATAATTCAATTCAACCCAAATATTCTAACTAACTACTCAACCAAACAAACAAGTCCATGGTCTGTGGACGATTGTGTCGGGTGCTACTAAGCACCGTCTGCATCCTAGTATATATATATAACTAGAAAATGAAATTGAAAGGTGAGAAATTCTCACAGATAGCTATCCAACTTCCACGACACTTCATTGATAGAAATCTTCATCGTTATCGCATCTTTGTCACCTTCGTTGCCCGTATTCACTACATATATAAAAATCGAATTTTTACTTCGCTATCCAATATATAAAAATTTCGCCTTTTCTATTTTAAAAATCTTGCCTTTTCTATTTTAAAAAATATCGTCTTTTCTATTTTAAAAAATATCGCCTTTATTCTTTATAAAAATCAAGTTTTTATATAACCTATCTTATAAAAATTATATTTTTATTATCTACATCATATAAAAATTATATTTTTATTATTTCTACTTTGTAAAAATCATATTTTTATAACATAAAAATCCTATCTTTTCTATTCGAAAAATCTAATTTTTCTATTCGAAAATTATATATTTTCATTAACAAAAATATGATCTATTTCTATAATAAAAATATAAACTTTATTAAGTTAAAAATATAAACTTTACCATTATAAAAATCAAGTCTTTTATAATAAAGAAAAAATCAGTTCTTCCTATAGTTAAAAATTCAGATTTACTGTAATTAAAATTAATTAAATACTCACTGATTTCGATCGGAGGGGGTTTTGAGGTGCGGCACCGGAGATTGGTGGATGGTCGGAGGGGATGGCGGCTTCACTGGCGGCGGCAGGACTTGGCAGCAGCGGCGGCTCGTCAGTTCGTGGGTTGCGGGGTTCTCAGGGTTCGAACTTGGGCTGGAGGGTTTGGGGTTTGCGTCGGTTCTTCGATTGCTGGGGGGGGGGGCAAGGATGGACGGCGACGGAGGATCGCCAGGGTGGCGGAGCAACTGCGAAGGGGGGGATCATCGGAGGGGCAACTGCGTTGGGTGGTGGCGCAGCGCGCCTTGGAGGGGGGCGCGATGGATCGATGAAGGCGGCGGTTTTTTTTTTATATAATTTCCTCGAACCTAATACTGACGGGGGGGTGATAAAGGAGGAAGGGTATTTTTTTTATTTTATTTTTATTATTTAATTATTTAATCTCTCAGCAAAAAGCAACTTTTATTTTCGACCTAGAAACGAGGCCCACCGCCTGTCGCCCATAGCTAATTACCCCCATTCCGAACACAATGGGATATGTATCGTAAGCTGATTCGATCGTTTTGATCAGTTTCCGTTGCATTTACATTTAAATCGCTATATTGGATTTTAAACGTACATTTCAAATTACCGGGGTCACATACGAACTTTAAAAATTCTAGAAAAATATTTTCTAGCTTCGTATTGACGATATGGTCCTATCAAAACTAGTTTCGTTGAATTCTGAGGCCGTTGGAAAAATGGCCATTTTCCAGTTGATTAAAATCAACTAAAACCGGTCAAACGCGTTTTCCTTTGCCACGCTCACATATTGATTCAGAAAATTATGAAATTTGGAACCTAGCAATAACTTTACACTGCGGATCCAACAAAAGTGGTTTCGTCGAAATCCGAGGTCATTTGCAAAATGTCTATTTTTAAGGGCCTGAATTCCATAGCGATTATTCAGAATTTTCAACTGGGCATATCTTTTGATTCCCGCTATGAAATCTTGATTTTTCGGATTCGTTGGAAAGATATTATCAAATAGATCCTAATGTTTTTGGTTTTGCTAAAATCCGGATTGTTTTGCACCCGGTACATTCAATTAAAGTTTGAAATCGAATTATCGAACTACCGCGCCATTTTCAATTCATTTTATAATTTAAAATAAATATTTATATTCTAACGACGGCGCGTATATAATATATACGTTCTAAATATATTCCAAATAAATTTCTCTCGATATGATTTAAAATAATCCATTTTAAATATTCAAAATTCGCTAAAATTGCCAAAATAAAAATTTTAAACTGGCTCGCATTTTCCGGGTTATTACATTATATTTGTGCAGTTGGGCGATGTGTAAAATTTATCGTCCCAATCAATATCAGTCAAATCAGTGTATATAAACAAATCGTCGATTTGTTTATAAATATTCATTTCTTATACACGTTAAAAATTATATTTTTAACTATAAAATATTTTCCATTATAAAATATTTTATTTCATTTCACATACACATCACACAATCAACTACACATCAAAATCAAACAAACAAGCATACAAGCCGTCCATGGTCTGTGGACGACGGGTGTCGGGTGCTACTAAACACCGTCTGCATCCTAGTATATATTTTAACTAGAAAATTAAATTAAAGGTGCGAAGTTCTCACAGAGGGTTCCACTCCGCCGTGCTTTGCTTCTGAACTGCTGATCCGTCTGGATCTGTTTGCTGTTCTTTTCACGCTGTTCACAATAAAAATTATATTTTTATCGCTTCATTTCAATAAATGAAAATCATATTTTTATTTTTACTTCATATATTTTTACAATGCTTTTTCCTATATTAAAATTATATTTTTATATTTCTACTTCATATATAAAGATTGAATTTTTATTTCATCGCTATAAAAATCACATTTTTATTTCAACATATATATAATAAAAATCAGATTTTTATTTCGCTACATATATAAAGATGATATTTTTACTATCTATACCTACATAAAAATCATATTTTTAATATGCCACTAGTATAAAAATTATATTTTTAACCTTTCTATATTATAAAAATTATATTTTTATTATCTTCTTCACCCGACAAAAATCATTTCTTTTTATAACTAAAAATCGCTCCTTTTTGCAATCAAAAATCATATTTTTACTAAGCTAAAAATCCTAACTTTGTGGATTTAAAATCATAACTTTGATAACATAAAAATCCTAACTTTACTTCGATGTATATATATTTTAAAACAATTCTAATTTCAGTCCTAAAATCACGTTAATTTTTATTTTAAAATCCCGTCATTACAGAATAATAATAAATAAATAAATAAGTAAGGAAAGGGGGAGAACACTCACCGATTCACGGCGGAAGAGGTCGAACGGGGTTGGGCTGCGCGCGCAGGCGAGGGGAGGAAGAAGAGGGGGGCTTCAGGGGGTGTCGGGGTGGCGCGGGGGCGGTAGCACGGTGGCGCGCTGCGATTGGGGGGGCTCGATTTGGGGATCGGGGTTCGTGGGTTTCGGGGTGTCGCGCGTTGGAGAGGGAGGCGCGTAGGGGAGCGGTGGCTTTAGTGGTGGTGGGGGAGGAGCTCCGGCGATGGGGGACACGGCGGCGAGGCTAGGGCGCTCCATCGATCGTCGTTTTGCTTTTTTTTCCTCGGTTTGGTCAACGAGGGAGTGGAAATAGAAGGTTAAGGGAGGGAGAGAGAGAGAAAAGAAATATTTATTATTTAATTTATTAATAAAAAGTTACTTTTTCATTCGAACTCGAAATCGAACCTACCGACTGTCGTCCCTAGCTAATTACCCCCATTCTGAACACAATGGGATATGTTTCGTGACCCAATTCGGCTGTTACAATAGGTTTTCACCAAAATTAAAATATAAATCTATATATATTCTATTTGAACGTACATTTCAATTTACCGGGGGCACAAACTGACTCTATAAATTCCAGAAAAATATTTTTTAGCTTCGTATTGACGATACGGTCCTAACAAAACTAGTTTCATCAAATTCTGAGACCGTTTGAAAAATGGCCAATTTCCAGTCGATTAAAATCTACTAAAACTGGTCAAACGCATTTTCCTTTGCCACGATCACATATTGATTCAAAAAATTATGAAATTTGAAACCTAGCAATAACTTGACATCACGGATCCAACAAAAGTGGTTTCGTCGAAATCCGAGGTCATTTGCAAAATTTTCATTTTTAAGGGCCTGAATTCCATAGCGACTATTCAGAATTTTCAACTGGGCCTATCTTTTGATTCCCGCTATGAAATTTCGATTTTCCGGATTCCCTGGAAAGATATTCTCAATTAGATTCAAATATTTTTGGTTTCACTAAAATCCGGTTTAATTTGCACCCGGTACATTCATTTGAATTTTGAAATCGAATTATCGAACTACCGCGCCATTTTCAATTCCTTTTATATATATAAATAAATATTTATATTCTAACGACGATCTATATAAATATATACGTTCGAATTCCATTCAAAGTAAATTTCTCGTCGTTATTATTTAAAATAATTCATTTTAAATATTCAAAATTCGCTAAAATTGCCAAAATAAAAATTTTAAATTGGCTCGGATTTCCGGGTTATTACACACCCGGATCAGTCTGGAATACTTTTAGTGATATATTCATAACAAACAACTTGTTTAACTTTGGAAATCCCTTTTTGAAAGAAAGGATAATAGTAAGACCAACCCACACATAAACACGGACGGTTTTTACCTTGCTATAACCCAAAACATTTTTGAAATCAATATCTTTTCTGATATTATAATAGTGCCTATCAAACCACAAATAAATAACCATATAGTAGAACGCTTGCATCTCATGCTCTACATATATAGTATAAAACCAAAAACTGCATGGCGCTTATTGGAGATTGGATTCCAACTATGACAAGGTATGGGATCACCTTCCGATCAGTGTACTCTAGAGGGTATAACTGGGGTTCAACAAGAACGTCTTACAACCCGGCCACACATGACCGCCCATTCATTGAGCTTGAGTGTAGCGAATGTATTATCACCCTTGTGGTTTTAAGGGCCCGCCACACATCCGTAGAGACATAATCGAAATAAGAACAAATAAGGAATTTCTCTAGATTGGTGACAATACACCCTGCTTAGGTATGACCCACCTAGCCATGCTTCATGCCCGATTTTTGTCAATTCCAGGTTGATGAGGCTTGTGGTAATATTTAATTTTCTAGAACTTCTGGCCACCATTCACTTTGAATGCCACATTGTCAGATCCATCAAATAACTAGTTGACGTCCACAAATACACTTTGGGTGTTAAGCAAGAGAATTTCTCCGCCACCAAACTTGGTATATTTGTAAAAATCAATGTACATGACCCTTAGGAAATAATCCGTTAGACATTCGTCCATACAAGTCATTTAGGAATAGGATGAACCGAAGGCGTAAATTCCAATCACGATAGAACCACAGTTTATCTCCGAGAGCGACCCAGAGATTATAAGTACTTCTTCCGTTTCATGAAGATTTACGGTCTTCAGTTGCTCCATCTTCATCTGCTGCAGTTAATCTCATACGCAACGTTGATTCGAAGTGCTTTTGGGTCTAGTTCTCATCCCGGTCTCTTCCAAACAAAACATTAAAAGGTCCAATAGAATATTTCATTGATAGTCGGGTTTTTTTTACTATCAATCCAATAATATTGTTAAGTACATTGGTAGCTCCGACCCTGTGATGAAAATCATTCTTTTAAACCATTATATCAATTTAATATTGTTACAGTATCAAAAATGTTCCTATTTCCTCTACCGTGGAAATATTGCTTTATATTCTTCAAAATTCCCTTTTTTACTGTACTTCGAAAAATATTGATAAATTACCTACTTAATAGTATAACTCCAGTGACTAATTCTCGTACGAACAAAACAATGTCAAGCAACATTTTAGTTATTATATAACCCAATTGGTTTTATTAAACTCAGACTTCTAATACTACTCTTAATTCAAGTCATTATATAATTTAAATTCAAACATTTAATTTTGTTTCCCATTCAACATAACCATTTCCATTTCTTTGAAAAACATTCGTTATTTACTTATTACATGAGTAAATCACTTTAATAATTACTTTGTCATCAAGTTGAAGTAATCTACTTCTTATTACCATCCATAGAATAATGATTCATTATTTAAAAGATTTATTAAATAATAACCTTTAAAACATAGTTAATAAAAGATAAATTAACTGCTTGGAACGTTGTTAAGTTTAACGATCACCGTAAACTATTTCTATTAGATTATTAATCTAATATCCTAATCTTTCTTAACAATCGACTTATAAACATTAGTCAATTAACTAATCCACCTGCTTAAGTAAATTATTAACTTAATTAACTAAATGAAAGCGTTTAATTGTTTAAAGAAACAATTATTCTAAATTCTTAACCCATAGGTTAATTAATTATTTTCTATCCATACAATCTTGTTAATGACGTACATATATAATGTTTAATATTTCCTTTGTAAACCATGATCATAAATAGAGATATATTTATAAACCCTTTATTTTAAATAACTCGTATAAATAATTTCGAAAACTTCAATTCAGTTATGAAATTATATTTTATAACCTAATACTCCATCATTTCGCCTAACGGTAAAGCGATGTTTTAAAACGATGGATATTAAGCCATCTGCTACCAATTACTCAATCAATATTGTCTATTGATTTAAGCATAACGATCGTTGAATATAAGTTCAATGATTAACATCCATTCAACCATCCACATCCAAACAGGTTATAACATTATTTGGGATAAACACTTCATGTGTGAATAGTATAAACAATCAATAATATACAATTTTATTTGAAGAATCCGGTCGGATCCCTCCAACCTGTTCTTCCCTGCATATCATATCATAATATAATTTTATAACAACATATGGAAAATAATTTAAACTAACACATCCAACCATTAACAAACAACAAGAAATCATGGCATCCAATCAACCAATTAGTTGTGAATTATAGCTATGTGAATTTAGCACATCTTAGAATTCCAGAAAAAGTGTGAGTGTTAACTCACCATTTTTGTTTTTGATTGACGGTACGCGTTGTTCCATTTAATTTTAAACTAGTGATTAAAATTTCATGAAATTCCAACTGCTAACGAATCACCCTATTCCAGCTCGACCATATTGTATTTTCTGACATGATTCCAATACCGTCAGTTCCGTTTGATTCTGATTACGAACGAACGAGGTAATGTTATTATAAATTTTTAATTAAATTAAATGGAATATATAATTAACTTTGACTATAAATTAACTCAATTATATTGATTTACTTGGCTAATTATGTTCAATGGTTGTGATTACCTCATACTGTTCTTTCCAAACGATGAAACCCAATGCCGTTTAATCAAAATCTTCCGCCACCAGGTACCATATTCAATTCTTTCATCAACGTATGTGTATGTTTGCAAACGCCCACGTCCCTAAATCTTCTTGCATGTATAATTCGAAGTCCTTTATTCTTCCACTATTTGCAACCATCCACCATCACGTTATTTATTTTTTAGATGGGCCGAGGCCCAAGCCCTCAATCAAAATAACCGTTTGCTCACTTTGGCTTTCTTCTCCAAATTGACGTTTAGCTACAGCAACCTGCGAGGAAAATTATTCCGCACCTACTCTCAGCTCGCCATACTTTTCTTTTCCTATAAAACATGCCTTAAACCATGCATGAACCCACTCCGGTAGCATACGCCACCGTGAATAACAGCCATCCCCTTTTCCCCTTTCGCAAGTCTGTCCTTCCACGTTTAAACCACTATCTCTTCAATCATTTTTAAACCCATTGCCTCCACTTCAAAATTTCGAACTTCCTGTAACCATAATTCCATCTGCCGAACCTCCTTACCCATTTTCTCCTTCACCATTGTTCCATGCAATTTACAACAACTCGTTCAAACTCCACTTCAAAATTTCGAACTGCCTGTAACCATAATTCCATCTGCCGAACCTCCTTACCCATTTTCTCCTTCACCATTGTTCCATGCAATTTACAACAACCCGTTCAAACTCCACTGCTCGCCTTTTACTTCCCCCACTTTCTTCTTATATGGACATAGCTCAAAACCATACATCCCATGAGCAACTCCTCCCCAAACTTTCCTCTCATTATAACGAAACCTCCCATCTCCTTATAAATGAACCTTGCAACCACAGCCCACTTTCTTGTTATATGGACATAGCTCAAAACCATACATCCCATGAGCAACTCCTCCCCAAACTTTCCTCTCATTATAACGAAACCGCCCATCTCCTTATAAATGAACCTCACAACCACAGTCCACATTTCTCCCTCCACCGCCATGTCCTCTCGTTCAAAAACAGTCCAAGCATGGTCCAAAATCAAAGCTCGTCTAACAGCACTGCTTCATCGTGACCAGGCCAGCAAAGTTGCATCAAGAATGCACAACAAAACTCCTCCACTTGCACGTACAAGGAAGGACCGCGTCTCCTACTTTTAACACCAGTTACATTCATGTATACTTCACAATATAACATCCTTCCCATGATCCCATTCCTCTTCACATTTGCAGATCCCTTCCTTAACTTCTTTTTCACGCCAAACTTCATGCTGTAACGTGCTCCATCAAAACTTCACTGTGACCAAGCTTCGAATCCACTGCTTCCTCCCTTTACGCCGCTTCCAATTCACCACTTTAGGTTACTACCACTTCCTATGCTGACCTCTCTTGAGCCAGCTACCTTCATTCTTGCCTAAGTATACTTATACACGCATTCTGCATATGGCATCTTCAAAGAATAGAAGAGAAAAGATTACGTCCTTTTATTGTAACAACCCGTAAAATGCGAGCCAGTTTGAAATTTTTATTTTGGCAATTTTAGCGAATTTTGAATATTTAAAATAGATTATTTTAAATAAAATCGACGAGAAATTTATTTTGAATATAATTCGAATGTATATATTATACGCGTCGTCGTTAGAATATAAATATTTATATATAATTATAAATAGAATTGAAAATGGCGCGGTAGTTCGATAATTCGATTTCAAACTTCAATTGAATGTACCGGGTGCAAAACAATCCGGATTTTAGTGAAACCAAAAATGATAGGATCTAATTGATAATATCTTTCTATCGAATCCGAATAATCAAAATTTGATAGCGGGAATCAAAAGATATGTCCAGTTGAAAATTCTGAATAGTCGCTATGGAATTCAGGCCCTTAAAAATGGACATTTTGCAAATGACCTCGGATTTCGACGAAACCAGTTTTATTGGGTCCGCAGTGTCAAGTTATTGCTAGATTCCAAATTTCATAATTTTTCGAATCGATATGTGAGCGGGGCAAAGGAAAACGCGTTTGACCAGTTTCAGTTGATTTTAATCGACTGGAAAATGGCCATTTTTCAAACGGTCTCAGAATTCAACGAAACTAGTTTTGTTAGGACCGTATCGTCAATACGAAGCTAGAAAATATTTTTCTAGAATTTTTCTAGTTGGTATGTGACCCCGGTAATTTGAAATGTACGTTTAAAATTCAATATAGTGATTTAAATGTTAATTCAACGGAAACTGATTCAAACGATCGAATCAACATACGAAACATGTCCCATTGTGTTCGGAATGGGGGTAAAACGCTATGGACGACAGGCGGTGGGCCTCGTTTAGAGGTCGTATGTGAAAGTCAACTTTTTGAAAAAAATAAAATAATTAAATTAAATAAAAAAAACTAAACCCTTCCCCTTTATTTCGTTCTGGCCCCTCCCCCTTTTCTTTTTATTTCCAAATCGATTTTACCAGAGATTAAAAAAAAAAAAAAAAAAAAACAATGGCCACTGTCGACCACGAGCCGCCACTTCGACTTTGCCAGCGCCGCCTCGGGTGGGCTTCCTCCGCCACATCGCACCCCTCTGCCTCGTGAGACACTCCACTCGCCATCGTTCGCGCCCCATTCCCCCTCCGTGCCGCCGAGGTTGATGAAATTGGGGTCTTCAGGCGCGCCTTTCAAGGCTCCTCCGCATGGTATAGTCAGATCGGCACAAAGTGGAATGGCTTGAGCGAAAAGGGGAAACCTAGTTTAGAGCCCTCAATCGAGAATCGTCGGCCTGCGTTAAGGTAAGAGGAAAAAAAGGGTTTTATTTTTAAATTTTAAAATCAGTTTTAAAGCAATTTTATAATCAGTTTAAAACAATTTTAAAATCAGTTTATAACAGTTTAAATACAGTTTAAAATTCAGTTTAAGATCAGTTTAAATTTGTTTTTTTTAAATATATGGGCTTTGTAGAAAATATACTTTGTTTTGGAAATAGAAAAATATGATTTTTATATATAGAACTTCGAAAGAAAAATATGATTTTTAAATTTAAAGTGAATAAATAAAAATGTGATTTTTATTTTAAAGACATCAAAATATAAAAATGTGTGATTTTTATATATGTAGTGGCTACGGGCAACGAAGATGACGAAGGTGCGATAGCGATGAAGATTTCTATCAATGAAGTGCCGTGGAGCTAGGATAGCTATAGGTGAGAATTTCTCACCTTTCAATTTCTTTTCTAGTTATATATATATACTAGGATGCAGACGGTGCTTAGTAGCACCCGACACAATCGTCCACAGACCATGGACTTGTTTGTTTGGTTGCGTAGATTAGTTGGATTATTTGATTGAAATTGAATTGTGTGGTGAAATGAAATTGATTTGATTGATGTGTGAATGGCGTGGGCCTTCACTAGACCGGGGATAAGGCTAGGCCTTGTCCCGTTTCTAGTATCGTGCCGTTATGCCGCCGAAATTTTCTAAAATATGTTAGAAAAATAAAAATATCATTTTATTTAAAGAATGAACTGAATAGAAATTCATATGTTGGAATAAAATGTTTTATCGTTAAAAATATAATTTTTAACGTGAATGTGAATAAATAAATATGCATTTACAAACCGGACGGTTTGTTTATGTACACCTATTTGAAGGACATTGATTGGATCGATAAATTTTACACATCGCCCAACTGCACAAATAAAATATTTGTTTGATTGTTTGAAACCCCACACGGGTGTTAGGATGAAATATGTAGTTCACTCATCCTAATTGATTAAATATGTCGATCGATTGATTGACAGGCTGTTATAGGCGTTGAATATCTATATTTGATGCTTATACAGTGTAGTGCACTTTGGTTGATGGTTGATTATTTTTCAATGCTATTATATACATGTGTTGTATGGAAATCCATATAATTAACTTTATATGGTAATTGATTGGGCCTCATTCCAATTTGAAAAATAAAGAATATTATAAAATAAAGGTTCATGTGTTGACAGTACTCATTCATTGAGATTGGTCATGTGTTGAACGAAATATTTTAGTAATAAAATTTACATCTTTATCATTATAAAATAAAAGTTCATGTGTTGACAGTACTCATTCATTGAGATTGGTCATGTGTTGAACGAAATATTTTGATAATAACGACTATGTTGAAAAAGAAATATTTGAAATAGAATATTTGAAAATAGAAATATACGAAGCCGTGTTGATTAGATTGACGCCATTTTGACGTGAACGATATTTATATCGATTTTATTCATTTTAAAATGAATATCGAAAAATGAATTGAATTGAAAACGATTTCGAAATGAATTGAATTGAAAACGATTTCGAAATGAATTGAATTGAAAACGATTTCGAAATGAATTGAATTGAAAACGATTTCGAAATGAATTGAATTGAAAACGATTTCGAAATAAATTGAATTGAAAACGATTTCAAATTGAATTGAAAACGAATTCAAATTGAATTGAAAACGAATTCAAATTGAATTGAAAGCGAATTGAAATGAATTCAAATTGAATTGAAATTTGAATTGAATGGAAATGAATTTTAAAACGAATTTATAGAGAAGAATTCAATTTTGATTTGAATTGAAATGGAAGTTGAAATTGCTTTTGAAACGAATTTAAAACTATTTATATAATTCGTTTTAAATAGAAATCGACGAAGTATATATTATATATATTATATATATAATATAATGGCCTGAATAGAACGCGCCGCGCCGCGGCAGTTCGCGAATTTCGACCATTGATTTCAAACGGACATTACGGGAGATCCGACCGTCGGATTCTCCTAAAACCGGAACCGTTGGGTTCGTATCGAAAAGAGCTTTCTAATGAATATTAGAAATTTGAAATCTAACGGTTGGATTTGGAATTATGTCCAAATCAAATTCGAAAAAGGTCGCTGTAAGTGCAGTTCGATGGCCATTGATGGAAATCGACTGTACATGCCTTGATAAAATTATTAAAAATAGTAATAATTTGTGTAAAATCATAAGAAATGATTTGAGAAAGAATTGGGATGAAAAACTCCATATTTGAAAAGATAAAAATAGATTTTTATCGAAATGAACTAGTTTTGAACTAGAAATATAATTCTATTTATTTTTAAATAAATAAATTGAAATTGAAAAGGGTTTTAAAAATAACCAAAATTTCCAATGATTGCATTGGAGTGGATTTGAATCGAAATTGTCTTCGGAATATTTCGATGTTGGAATTCGGGATTATACGGATGTTGTTATGGAAATTTGAAAGATATATATTTATATCGTTATTTCCAATATGACATTTGTTAGTCGTAGAATTTGATATTGAATATAAGCCGATATATTTTCTATTCAGAGCCTTGTATTGAATATCAAATGTGATTTGGGTTTGTCGTGAATGGTGTCTTCACTAACACTGTTCTTGAACCCAGTTGAGAAAAGATTAAATCTTTTTATTTAGATTTAATGAAGTGTACCAATTAAATAATATTTAATTGGAATTGAATGGATATTGATTTTTGGGTTTATCGTGGACAGTGTTTTTAAAAAACAACACTCGTTCTTTAACCCGATAATTAATGGAATGTGATTTTGGGTTTATCGTGAACTGTGTTTTAAATGACACTGATTCTTTAACCCAGTTAACGATTAAAACTAAGTGGAGTTTTAATGAATCTTTAATTAGATTGAAAAGATCGAAAATGGAGTATCACCAGTTTTGCTCCAGGCGATAGTTAAATCTTTAATTAGATTTGAACGTGAAATGGTAATTGAATTTACCGATAACACTGTGGTGTTAGATATGAAGTATTACCAGTTTTACTTCATGGGATGAATAGGTTGGGATTGGGAAATTAAAACAAATGATTACTTCGGTAAGATTCGCTAATCCCGACTAGTTTGAATTGATATTCAAAAATGGATTAAAGAATAAATTCAAGGAATTTATCTTTGATAAAATTAATGGGAATCTTTCCCTATGAATGTGAAATTTAGAAACTAACTGTCGGTTAGCCAAGCAGAATGGTTTTCTGGATATTGATCTGATGTTGGTTTCGGCCTTCGGGGTTAATATTTAGGAAATTATTCTCTTGATTAATTTACGGTTAGTGACTAATGAATTGGAATGAGGCGTATGTTGTGTTTGTGTAACACTTATTTAAAATATACGCGAGTTATTCGGAAAGACCGGGTTTATCCCATTCTGAATAACTGATACGACGATAAGTCGAAGATGAAGACGATGGTCGAAGACCGGAAGTCTTCACGTCGTTTGGGTGATAACTGATGATCTTGATTGGGCTGTACACCCAAGAAGATGGAAACAGTTGGTGATCGTCCAGACGTACTTGGAGATCGATGGATATGCGGGGTACTAGGTGCTCCCGGTTTCGTTCAGACCCAGAACGGACTTGTAAATGGACTGTGTGTCTGACATCGGATTTCATTCTGTGTGACTGATATCGGTTGCATAGGATGGATTGCCTGTGTGGCATGCCTAAGTGGCAATGGATTGAGGCTTCTGTTGACAAGCAAAGTCTTGTGGTGATGATCAAAGCACGGCCTTTGTGGCGTAGCTTTGTGTAACGTTTACTTCGCGAGTTTCACACCCGGTATGAACCAAAAACGGGAGACGGACCTCAGGGAGGGCCTGCGTTTCCTCCTAGCTAGAAGTGGCGTCAGTGGTTTTACACGCCCTGACGAGTTTGACTTATGTGGTTGTTGCTGTTGCGAGGCGCCACGGTTAGATCGGACGATCCGGGTCCGATGGAGTCATTCGTTGGCTCGCTTACGCCCCAAAGGGCGGCGAAACGCAGTGTCCAGGGTTTAAGTTTAATCCACATCGGTGGACCGGCCCTGACGATCCAAGGGTCGATGCGTTCTGATCCTGAGACTCGGGCTAGGCAGTCTCGAATCGGTTGAGGACTATCTTTTGCCTCGGTTCATAGACGGAAATCCAATTTCCAAATACGTGACATTTGCGGTTTTATTTGTAAACCTATATATGGCGACATGATATATGGTACCCATGCCGCCTATGATTGATACTTATGATTTGAAGTTGTTTTATACACTATGCACTTATATAGTATCAAATGATTTGTTTTGAACGTATCAAGCATTCTTTGGCTGTTATAAGGGAAAACCCTATCCCCCGGCTTGCGTTGCATTGTGTGATAGGACCTGGGTCTTATAACAGCTTCATTTTTCTTTATTTAGCATTGCGCTGTTTGTTTTATGCACTGGTATTCTTGGGAGGAAACCCGTTCCGTGTTATACGGCGTGGTCCCTTGATTTACCTAATGATTTAAAATAAAGATTAACTGTTTTAGTTCTCACACCAGTCACATGACTGACCTGGAGTTTATTGTTTTAACCTAAACTCTGGGTGCCCTTATTTTGACACGGGCAGCTAGTAGTTTCGGTTTTGCAGATTTATATTCACAGGATCCTGGTTTACAGCTGGAACGATATCCGGAAAGCTTTGTATCCGTATATCTCCTTCTAGTTGTGTATTGTATTATTTTCCGCTGCTATGTATTTAAATGTAATTTAAATCTCTGATATTTCTGTGTAATATTCATTTATACTCTGTATATTCTTGTAGGCTGATGCATTGTTGTAATATACAATGAAATGTTCTTCTGTATGCGTTCTGTTTTGTCGTGTTCTCAAACGATAGGGCGTTTCGAACGTTCCGGGTCGGTTTAGCGACTGGTTCGGACCGAGCGAAATTCCTTGCCGTCACAGTTGGTATCAGAGCTTTGGTTTACAAAGCTCAGAGAACAAGACACATTAGAACTGTATGAAAGAATTCATCAGATATTGGGTTAGTAATATCCAATGGGAGTGACTCGTTAGAGATAGGATCAGTAGTATCCTAGAACGAGTGTGAAGAGTATATTTGTAAAATGAAAACAATTTTGTTTTGAAAATTTAAAATCAATTATTCGTATTTGATTATCTATTTATATTGATGTGGACAATCCAGTATATACAGATTTTGCGTATACGTCTGATCCGCGTGTATTCGAATTTTTAATATACTGGATAGATATAGAATTACACTCTAGTCGCCCGGGGGTGATTCTGATGATTGATCGATCATCATCCGAATTTATGTTCGAGTGACGAAAGTGGACTTTCTATATATTTCCTATTGATTGGTGTGAGAACCAAAATTAGATAGGGCTTATTGTTGTGATTTGGCATCAAAAATGAGATTTTTGACTATATATCAAAGTTATGAATTTCAAATGATAATTCACTAATTGATTGATGTTTGTGTTGTTTGTTTATTTGTTTGCTAATTTTGAACCATTTAGCCTAATTGAATCAAATAATGAATTATATTGAAAATTGGTCGCATTTGCTTGCATATACATATACTTATATTGAACAGGTCATAGCAAGGAGGCTAGAGCCAGAGAATAAAATTTGTTTGCCCGACAAATAGGTACATGTTTACTACATAATTTACTGTTTTGTTTGGGTGATGATGATTTTGTGAGCCTATTGGCTAGCCGCTTGGCTTTTTCTTTTTCTTTTTGAGATCTGAAGGACCGGGGAAGCTATTTGAAATTCCCCGATGCTCCCGGTGCAGGGGAGGTTATGGCGAAATTTTTCAAAAATTTAGGGTGTTAGCCAAATTTTTGAAGTTTTTGGAAATTCTCAGAAACTGAAAAGTTGGAGAATGGAAGCCAGATCGAACGTAGAGTTGATTGATCAAACCACTTTCGACTTTGTTCCTTTTCGGGGACGAAAAGTTTTAAGTGGGGGAGATTGTAACAACCCGTAAAATGCGAGCCAGTTTGAAATTTTTATTTTGGCAATTTTAGCGAATTTTGAATATTTAAAATAGATTATTTTAAATAAAATCGACGAGAAATTTATTTTGAATATAATTCGAACGTATATATTATACGCGTCGTCGTTAGAATATAAATATTTATATATAATTATAAATAGAATTGAAAATGGCGCGGTAGTTCGATAATTCGATTTCAAACTTCAATTGAATGTACCGGGTGCAAAACAATCCGGATTTTAGTGAAACCAAAAATGATAGGATCTAATTGATAATATCTTTCTATCGAATCCGAATAATCAAAATTTGATAGCGGGAATCAAAAGATATGTCCAGTTGAAAATTCTGAATAGTCGCTATGGAATTCAGGCCCTTAAAAATGGACATTTTGCAAATGACCTCGGATTTCGACGAAACCAGTTTTATTGGGTCCGCAGTGTCAAGTTATTGCTAGATTCCAAATTTCATAATTTTTCGAATCGATATGTGAGCGGGGCAAAGGAAAACGCGTTTGACCAGTTTCAGTTGATTTTAATCGACTGGAAAATGGCCATTTTTCAAACGGTCTCAGAATTCAACGAAACTAGTTTTGTTAGGACCGTATCGTCAATACGAAGCTAGAAAATATTTTTCTAGAATTTTTCTAGTTGGTATGTGACCCCGGTAATTTGAAATGTACGTTTAAAATTCAATATAGTGATTTAAATGTTAATTCAACGGAAACTGATTCAAACGATCGAATCAACATACGAAACATGTCCCATTGTGTTCGGAATGGGGGTAAAACGCTATGGACGACAGGCGGTGGGCCTCGTTTAGAGGTCGTATGTGAAAGTCAACTTTTTGAAAAAAATAAAATAATTAAATTAAATAAAAAAAAACTAGACCCTTCCCCTTTATTTCGTTCTGGCCCCTCCCCCTTTTCTTTTTATTTCCAAATCGATTTTACCAGAGATTAAAAAAAAAAAAAAACAATGGCCACTGTCGACCACGAGCCGCCACTTCGACTTTGCCAGCGCCGCCTCGGGTGGGCTTCCTCCGCCACATCGCACCCCTCTGCCTCGCGAGACACTCCACTCGCCATCGTTCGCGCCCCATTCCCCCTCCGTGCCGCCGAGGTTGATGAAATTGGGGTCTTCAGGCGCGCCTTTCAAGGCTCCTCCGCATGGTATAGTCAGATCGGCACAAAGTGGAATGGCTTGAGCGAAAAGGGGAAACCTAGTTTAGAGCCCTCAATCGAGAATCGTCGGCCTGCGTTAAGGTAGGAGGAAAAAAAGGGTTTTATTTTTAAATTTTAAAATCAGTTTTAAAGCAATTTTATAATCAGTTTAAAACAATTTTAAAATCAGTTTATAACAGTTTAAATACAGTTTAAAATTCAGTTTAAGATCAGTTTAAATTTGTTTTTTTTAAATATATGGGCTTTGTAGAAAATATACTTTGTTTTGGAAATAGAAAAATATGATTTTTATATATAGAACTTCGAAAGAAAAATATGATTTTTAAATTTAAAGTGAATAAATAAAAATGTGATTTTTATTTTAAAGACATCAAAATATAAAAATGTGTGATTTTTATATATGTAGTGGCTACGGGCAACGAAGATGACGAAGGTGCGATAGCGATGAAGATTTCTATCAATGAAGTGCCGTGGAGCTAGGATAGCTATAGGTGAGAATTTCTCACCTTTCAATTTCTTTTCTAGTTATATATATATACTAGGATGCAGACGGTGCTTAGTAGCACCCGACACAATCGTCCACAGACCATGGACTTGTTTGTTTGGTTGCGTAGATTAGTTGGATTATTTGATTGAAATTGAATTGTGTGGTGAAATGAAATTGATTTGATTGATGTGTGAATGGCGTGGGCCTTCACTAGACCGGGGATAAGGCTAGGCCTTGTCCCGTTTCTAGTATCGTGCCGTTATGCCGCCGAAATTTTCTAAAATATGTTAGAAAAATAAAAATATCATTTTATTTAAAGAATGAACTGAATAGAAATTCATATGTTGGAATAAAATGTTTTATCGTTAAAAATATAATTTTTAACGTGAATGTGAATAAATAAATATGCATTTACAAACCGGACGGTTTGTTTATGTACACCTATTTGAAGGACATTGATTGGATCGATAAATTTTACACATCGCCCAACTGCACAAATAAAATATTTGTTTGATTGTTTGAAACCCCACACGGGTGTTAGGATGAAATATGTAGTTCACTCATCCTAATTGATTAAATATGTCGATCGATTGATTGACAGGCTGTTATAGGCGTTGAATATCTATATTTGATGCTTATACAGTGTAGTGCACTTTGGTTGATGGTTGATTATTTTTCAATGCTATTATATACATGTGTTGTATGGAAATCCATATAATTAACTTTATATGGTAATTGATTGGGCCTCATTCCAATTTGAAAAATAAAGAATATTATAAAATAAAGGTTCATGTGTTGACAGTACTCATTCATTGAGATTGGTCATGTGTTGAACGAAATATTTTAGTAATAAAATTTACATCTTTATCATTATAAAATAAAAGTTCATGTGTTGACAGTACTCATTCATTGAGATTGGTCATGTGTTGAACGAAATATTTTGATAATAACGACTATGTTGAAAAAGAAATATTTGAAATAGAATATTTGAAAATAGAAATATACGAAGCCGTGTTGATTAGATTGACGCCATTTTGACGTGAACGATATTTATATCGATTTTATTCATTTTAAAATGAATATCGAAAAATGAATTGAATTGAAAACGATTTCGAAATGAATTGAATTGAAAACGATTTCGAAATGAATTGAATTGAAAACGATTTCGAAATGAATTGAATTGAAAACGATTTCGAAATGAATTGAATTGAAAACGATTTCAAATTGAATTGAAAACGAATTCAAATTGAATTGAAAACGAATTCAAATTGAATTGAAAGCGAATTGAAATGAATTCAAATTGAATTGAAATTTGAATTGAATAGAAATGAATTTTAAAACGAATTTATAGAGAAGAATTCAATTTTGATTTGAATTGAAATGGAAGTTGAAATTGCTTTTGAAACGAATTTAAAACTATTTATATAATTCGTTTTAAATAGAAATCGACGAAGTATATATTATATATATTATATATATAATATAATGGCCTGAATAGAACGCGCCGCGCCGCGGCAGTTCGCGAATTTCGACCATTGATTTCAAACGGACATTACGGGAGATCCGACCGTCGGATTCTCCTAAAACCGGAACCGTTGGGTTCGTATCGAAAAGAGCTTTCTAATGAATATTAGAAATTTGAAATCTAACGGTTGGATTTGGAATTATGTCCAAATCAAATTCGAAAAAGGTCGCTGTAAGTGCAGTTCGATGGCCATTGATGGAAATCGACTGTACAGGCCTTGATAAAATTATTAAAAATAGTAATAATTTGTGTAAAATCATAAGAAATGATTTGAGAAAGAATTGGGATGAAAAACTCCATATTTGAAAAGATAAAAATAGATTTTTATCGAAATGAACTAGTTTTGAACTAGAAATATAATTCTATTTATTTTTAAATAAATAAATTGAATTTGAAAAGGGTTTTAAAAATAACCAAAATTTCCAATGATTGCATTGGAGTGGATTTGAATCGAAATTGTCTTCGGAATATTTCGATGTTGGAATTCGGGATTATACGGATGTTGTTATGGAAATTTGAAAGATATATATTTATATCGTTATTTCCAATATGACATTTGTTAGTCGTAGAATTTGATATTGAATATAAGCCGATATATTTTCTATTCAGAGCCTTGTATTGAATATCAAATGTGATTTGGGTTTGTCGTGAATGGTGTCTTCACTAACACTGTTCTTGAACCCAGTTGAGAAAAGATTAAATCTTTTTATTTAGATTTAATGAAGTGTACCAATTAAATAATATTTAATTGGAATTGAATGGATATTGATTTTTGGGTTTATCGTGGACAGTGTTTTTAAAAAACAACACTCGTTCTTTAACCCGATAATTAATGGAATGTGATTTTGGGTTTATCGTGAACTGTGTTTTAAATGACACTGATTCTTTAACCCAGTTAACGATTAAAACTAAGTGGAGTTTTAATGAATCTTTAATTAGATTGAGAAGATCGAAAATGGAGTATCACCAGTTTTGCTACAGGCGATAGTTAAATCTTTAATTAGATTTGAACGTGAAATGGTAATTGAATTTACCGATAACACTATGGTCTTAGATATGAAGTATTACCAGTTTTACTTCATGGGATGAATAGGTTGGGATTGGGAAATTAAAACAAATGATTACTTCGGTAAGGTTCGCTAATCCCGACTAGTTTGAATTGATATTCAAAAATGGATTAAAGAATAAATTCAAGGAATTTATCTTTGATAAAATTAATGGGAATCTTTCCCTATGAATGTGAAATTTAGAAACTAACTGTCGGTTAGCCAAGCAGAATGGTTTTCTGGATATTGATCTGATGTTGGTTTCGGCCTTCGGGGTTAATATTTAGGAAATTATGCTCTTGATTAATTTACGGTTAGTGACTAATGAATTGGAATGAGGCGTATGTTGTGTTTGTGTAACACTTATTTAAAATATACGCGAGTTATTCGGAAAGACCGGGTTTATCCCATTCTGAATAACTGATACGACGATAAGTCGAAGATGAAGACGATGGTCGAAGACCGGAAGTCTTCACGTCGTTTGGGTGATAACTGATGATCTTGATTGGGCTGTACACCCAAGAAGATGGAAACAGTTGGTGATCGTCCAGACGTACTTGGAGATCGATGGATATGCGGGGTACTAGGTGCTCCCGGTTTCGTTCAGACCCAGAACGGACTTGTAAATGGACTGTGTGTCTGACATCGGATTTCATTCTGTGTGACTGATATCGTTTGCATAGGATGGATTGCCTGTGTGGCATGCCTAAGTGGCAATGGATCGAGGCTTCTATTGAAAAGCAAAGTCTTGTGGTGATGATCAAAGCACGGCCTTTGTGGCGTAGCTTTGTGTAACGTTTACTTCGCGAGTTTCACACCCGGTATGAACAAAAACGGGAGACGGACCTCAGGGAGGGCCTGCGTTTCCTCCTAGCTAGAAGTGGCGTCAGTGGTTTTACATGCCCTGACGAGTTTGACTTATGTGGTTGTTGCTGTTGCGAGGCGCCTCGGTTAGATCGGATGATCCGGGTCCGATGGAGTCATTTGTTGGCTCGCTTACGCCCCAAAGGGCGGCGAAACGCAGTGTCCAGGGTTTAAGTTTAATCCACATCGGTGGACCGGCCCTGACGATCCAAGGGTCGATGCGTTCTGATCCTGAGACTCGGGCTAGGCAGTCTCGAATCGGTTGAGGACTATCTTTTGCCTCGGTTCATAGACGGAAATCCAATTTCCAAATACGTGACATTTGCGGTTTTATTTGTAAACCTATATATGGCGACATGATATATGGTACCCATGCCGCCTATGATTGATACTTATGATTTGAAGTTGTTTTATACACTATGCACTTATATAGTATCAAATGATTTGTTTTAAACGTATCAAGCATTCTTTGGCTGTTATAAGGGAAAACCCTATCCCCCGGCTTGCGTTGCATTGTGTGATAGGACCGGGGTCTTATAACAGCTTCATTTTTCTTTATTTAGCATTGCGCTGTTTGTTTTATGCACTGGTATTCTTGGGAGGAAACCCGTTCCGTGTTATACGGCGTGGTCCCTTGATTTACCTAATGATTTAAAATAAAGATTAACTGTTTTAGTTCTCACACCAGTCACATGACTGACCTGGAGTTTATTGTTTTAACCTAAACTCTGGGTGCCCTTATTTTGACACGGGCAGCTAGTAGTTTCGGTTTTGCAGATTTATATTCACAGGATCCTGGTTTACAGCTGGAACGATATCCGGAAAGCTTTGTATCCGTATATCTCCTTCTAGTTGTGTATTGTATTATTTTCCGCTGCTATGTATTTAAATGTAATTTAAATCTCTGATATTTCTGTGTAATATTCATTTATACTCTGTATATTCTTGTAGGCTGATGCATTGTTGTAATATACAATGAAATGTTCTTCTGTATGCGTTCTGTTTTGTCGTGTTCTCAAACGATAGGGCGTTTCGAACGTTCCGGGTCGGTTTAGCGACTGGTTCGGACCGAGCGAAATTCCTTGCCGTCACAGTTTATTCTGGAGGAAGAGAAAAGGTATGGGGTGGACGAATTTGATTGTTTGAGTATGCCGATGAGAAGAAAATAAAGACAATATGTTTATCTTTCGAAGTCCCTTTCATTTCGTAGATTTTCGAACAGAGGAGGAGGGAACACGAAGGTTGCATATATTGGAGAGAAGAGTATGCTGACGAGAAGAAACTTATCATTATTCTTTTTCTTCTTTTTTTCTTTTGTAGGTAGAAGTTTCACTTTCTTTTTCTTGCTGATTCAAAAATAAGAATTTGTTGAAGAATAAATAGAAGGAAGACGCACATGTTTGGTCAGGAAAGGTATGGAACAACATGTGCAAGATTAGAAAGAATATGACGTTGCACAAAGATTTTTCTCTCCACTCGGTCGGCATAGTGATTGATCAGAAAGAAAGGACGCGGAAGAAAACATGAGCAGACTAAAGTTCTAATTATTGACGTGACCAAGGATTTTTAGGGTACTATGCTATACAAAATTTTATTGTTTAAGGAGCGCTATCGACAAAAATAAATACTATTGTGCCAAGCAATGCCCCAGGATCCCAAAAATATAATAATATAGACAAGTTAATTTATATTGTGAAACACCAAAATGCTGGTATAGGGTGCAAAATACACCAAATAAAAAATTGTGTATTTTCTAAATTAAAAATTACAGTAAAATTCTAAAAATTAAAATATAACTACGTCTCAAAGATCTTGTCCAAATTCGAAACCAATATTTAATTATATTCAACTATTGTTATTTTTTATAAATGATTCCATAGCATTTTTTTGAAAATTTGAATTGAACATATCTTACAATTTATACATCGAAATCTCGAATTTTCTCTTTCATTAGAAAATTATCATCTAATCGATTCAAGTAGTTCTTGTTTGACAGAAATCCGACTTATATCGGATCCTGTATATTCAATTGAAGTTCAAAACATTATATTACGAGCTACCGCGCCGCTGCAGCTCATTTCATAATTAAATCATAAATATATATATTGGAACTCCATTTTAAATAAATAAATCTGATATAAAATCTATTTATATTACCAAATCATTATTTAAAATCAATTTAGATATTCGTAATTAATGTTCAAAAATTTGGAATGTTACACAACCACAAGACTCTGTTTTCAATAAAAGCCTTGATCGTTTGCATCTCAGCATTCCATACTGACAATTCACGCCATGCAACTGATGTCTATTAATATATAACCTCTAAGCTTGTACGTCTCAGAGAACGGTGTTAAGCAAGAGAATAAATTCTCCGCTACCAAACTGATATATATTTAATAGAAATCAATCAACACAGAATGAAATCCAATGTCAGACACACATCCATTTACAAGTCCATTCTGGGTCTGAACGAAACCCGAGGCACCTTATTCCTCATCTGATATGTCCAATACAGGCGAAAGGTCCTCGCATATCCGGTCGATCTCCAAGTATGTCTGGACGATCACCACTTATTACCTTGTCTTGGGTGTACAGCCCAATCAAGACATCAGTAATCATCCAAACGATGTGAAGATCTCCGGTCTTCAACCACCGTCTTCATCGTCGACTTTTAGTTGTCGTATCCATTATTCAGAATTGTATAAACCCGGTCTTTCCAAATAACTTGCGTATTTTATAATCAATAATCAAGTGCTATAAAAACACATCATATGCCTCATCCCAATCGAGAATATACTTTTATTCAAATATTCACATATTTAGGGAAAGGTTCCCATTAATTTTATCAAAGATGAACTCTTTTAAATTTATTCTTTAATCTTCCTTTGGATATCAATTTCAAAATAATTTATTTATCCATAATTCTAAACCAAATTAAGGTTTATAAAAATAGTCGGGATTATCGAGTCTTACCGAAGTAATAATTTATTTTACCTTTCCATTCCCAACCTATTCATCCCATGGAGAAAAACTGGTAGTGCTCCATATCTAACACCCACTGTGTTATCGGTAATATTAATTACCATTCCCCATTCAAATCTAATTAAAGATTTAACTATCGCCTAGAGTAAAACTGGCGGTACTCCATTCTCGATCACTTCCCAAATTTGGCAAATTTATTTACCACATTAACTTTTCACTCTAATTAAAGATTCGTTAAAATTCCAATTCGTTTAAATCTTCCTAAAATCATTATTTAATGATAACTTTAATTTAGGAAATAAATCCTGTCTTTGACTGGGTTAAAGAACAAATGTCATTTAAAACAAAGTTCACGATAAACCCAAAATCCTCTTCAATCAAAATGGAATCTTCATGGAAATCATAACAGTATATAATCGATATACATTTCCGTATCAAATCAATACTATAAATGGAATAACGGCAATGCCTTTTAAATTCCATATACAGTACCAGACTTCCTTTACAGAAGCTCATCTCGATAATTACCAAATCGAATTCCATTCAATTCTGATTTAATATTTTAAATTAGAAAACTTTACTTTCGAAAATTTCCATTAAATCTTAATAAAAAGGTTTATAAATTCCAAATCATCTCTTCACTGTTAATTGGGTTAAAGAACAAATGTTATTTAAAACACCGTACACGATAAACCCAAAATCATCTTCCATTTAATTCCAATTATGATTATAAATTGGAAAACTTCATTTGTCTTAATTAAAGATTTATTCTTTGTCAATGCGGTTTAAGAACAGTGTTATTTAAGACACCATTCACGACAAACCCAAAATCCAATTTGGCATTAAATACAAGGCTATGAATAGAAATTTTATCGGCTTATATTCAATATCAAATTCTGAAACCAACAAATATCGTATTAGGAATAACGAAAATTATATCTTCCAAATTCCTCAATAATATCCGTATAATCACGGAATCCAATAGCGAAATATTCCAAAGATTATTTCCACTCAAATCCATTCCAATTCATTTATTGGAAAATTCTGGTTATATCAAACTATTTCAAATCCAATTTATTTATTTAAAAACATTAGATTATTATTCTAGTTAATAACTAGTTCATTTCGATAAAAATATATTTTTATCTTTTCAAACTTGGAATTTTTCTTCCAAAATCTTTCCAAATCAGTTATTATGATTTTACATAATTTTTAATAATTTTATTAAGGCCTTTACATTAAATTTCTATATACGGTCATCGAACTACATTCACAACGACCTTTTCCAAAACTGATTTGGACATATTTCCAAATCCACCCATTAGATTTCAAATCTCTTATAATCATTTGAATGCTCTTTCTGATACGAACCCAACGGTTCCATTTTTAGGAGAATTCGACGGACGGATCTCCCGTTACGTCCATTTGAAGTTGACGGTCGAAATTCGCGAACGGTCGCTGCGCAGTGCATTCTATTCATGCCATTATATATATAAATCATCGATTTCCATTTAAATCGTATTTTATAAATTCGTTTGTAAATTTATTTCAAAACGATTTCAAATTCATTTTCAATTTTTAATCAAAATCGAATATTCTATATCGTTATAATATTAAACTGATAATGTTTCCAATATATCATATTTTGAAATCCATTTCCTTTTTGTATTTATTATAAAATAAATAAAATCGATCGATAAACCCATTCGGGTTAAAAATGGCGTATATACTTAACTCGGTTTTCGTATTTTCTAATATTTTCGTGTTCATCCCAAATCGGACATCAAAATCATATTTTGATTCTTTTCTGAATATTATTTTAAAAAATTTATTATTTTAAAATATTCTTTATTTCAAAATATTCATTTATTCTGAATCGGAATGTGACTCCATCAATCACCATATAATTTCAGTTATATGGATTTCATACATTGCATGTATTCAATAATAATGATAAATAATCATTCAACATTCAAACATCATCTAGAGTGCATTCTACAACTGCATAAGAATTAAAATAAATAAATAATGCTCATCATAGCCTGTCAACCTATCGATTGACATACAACCAAATATCGGGATTAGGGTATGTCAAAAATCATCCCAATACCCGTGTGGGATTTTCAAACAACAATAGTTTATTTGAATAAATCATTGGTTAATAAATTTAACCAATTTTAATTCGGTTTTAATTATTTTTATATTTAACAAATTTTACTGTTTAAATTATAAATAGACATTTATAATTTAATTTCACTACCACATTAATATTAACATTATTTTTAATATGTTAATCATCACAATCACCATACAAATCACCAAATTATCCATAAAAATAAATACTCAACAACCAATGCCATTTCCGGCGCCATATTTGGCCATTCGTGGAGTATGAAATTTGAGTGTCGGTAATATCCTTATATCGCTTCCAATTTATGCGATTTGTGCGAATTCGAGTGTTGAACTGCATACAACAGATAAAAATCTATACTGGCAATTTCTATATATTTACAGTCGTAAAATAAATTAAATAACTGTACAAAATTTTAGTGAGAAGGAGTTCTCACATTCATTTCCACTCCTCCATTCTTTAACTGAAGATTGTAATTTTCAACTAAATTAGAGAGTTTAATTTAACTGAAAATCCAGTTTACTCCATTTCTGTTCTGGTCAGTTCCATTGCGTAGAGTTCGTTGTCACGATCGCAATGCAACTGAAATCATTTGAATTGGACTTCGTATGAAAAAGATATGCTATTAATTACATTTAAATAATTAAATTAAATAATTAATTAAATTTTAATTACCCTTAATCCTTCATCTTCCTTTACAATACCAGCCGCAACCCGCTCCAAACCCTTATCCCTTTGCGCACGCCAATCCAAGTGACCGAACGACGATCGGTCGTCGCCACTCGATACGCCAGGGTGCCGCCACCCTCCATCATGATCAGTTCGACATTCGAACTTCCTCTTCCTCGAAAACTGCGGTTGAACGCGGCAGTTTCAGACCAGAAATTCAAACAAATTTCTCAACCATAATGGATCATCCGCATATGGATAGAAAGATCGTTCCAAGCTATCCATTTTTGTCTTTGAAAGCCTCGTGAATCACTGCACGGATATGGAGAATTTGTGGGAAGAAGAATCGAAGAATTTCCGCCCTTCGATTTAGCTGACGGGGGTTTGACTTTTCTGAGGAGAATTAGGGTTTAAAAAAATCTATATATATATATATTAATTATTAATTAATTCCGAAAGTACATGTTTATCAATTCGAACTCCAAATCAAACCCGATGACTGTCGCCCCTAGCCAAATACCCCCACTCCGGACACAATGGGATATGTTTCATAAGCCAATTCGAATGTTTCGATAGTTTTTATCAAAAATAAAATATAAATCAATATATATTGAATTTGAACGCACATTTTAATTTACCGGGACCACATACTGACTCCAAAAATTACAGAAAATTAAATCTAGCTATGTTTTGACGACACGGTCCTAACAAAACTAATTTCGTTGAATTTGGAGATCAGTTGAAAAATGGCCATTTTTCCAGTCGAATAATTTCAAACTAAATTGACCAAAACACGTTTAAATTCACCGCGCTCACATATTAGTTCCAAAAATTATGAAAATTGAAACCTAACAATAATTTGACATTCTAGATCCAATAAATTTGGTTTCATCGAAAATGGAGGTCGTTGCAAAATGGCTATTTTTAAGGGCTATATATTATATTTAAAAATTTATATAAATTCCATAGCGACTATTCTAAATTTTAACTGATCATAACTTTCAATTTGTATTATTAAATTTCAGTTTCTTACATTCGTTAGAAATATATTATTAAACAGATTCTAACGTTTCCGGTTTTACTGAAATCCGATTTATTTTGAATTTTGTACAATCATTTGAAATTTAAAATCGAATTTTCAAACTACCACGCCATTTCAAGTTCGTTTAATAATTAAAATAAATTTATATGTTCTAACTTTGATTTAAATAAATTTTAAATCGTTATTATTTAAAATAAATCATTTTAAATATTCAAAACCATAAAATAGCTAAAATAAAAAAATTAAATTGGTAAAACCGCAACTTGCCTCACAGGGCCCTCATCAATCCAAAAGAAAAAGAAAAAGCTAAGCGGCTCATAAAATCATCAAAACCCAAGAAATACAGTAAACATGTACCTATTCGTCGGGCATACAATTTTATTCCTCATCTTAGCTTCCATGCTATGACCTTTTCAATATATATAGACGCGCATATATCTAATTGCAATCAATTTTCAGTTCAGTTCAATATTAAATTCGATTTGGCTAATTTTACCATTCATTTTCATACTGGTTTTATTATTCTAATATTTTTATTAGTTGAACTAATAATCAAACATTACAACCAGCAATCAATTAGTCAACTAGCATTTCAAATATGTACCTTTTATATACTGTCAAAATCTTATTTTAAGTGTTAAATCACAAACAATAAATTCTAGCTAAGTTTTGGTTCTCACACCAGTCAATTGGAAATATATATATATCACTTTCGAAACTTGAAAATAAATACTGATGATGACGCGTCAATCATCAGAATTATCCCCGAGCGACTAGAGTATGATTCTATACCCATCCAGTATATTTGAGACTTGGAATATACATTCATGATGCGTATATGCAAAATATAATCATATACTCGATAGTCCAAATTCAATATAAAATAAAATATTCAAATATGTATAATAAGATATACTTTTCAAAACTAAATTCATTTTTAAAAATAGCACTCTTCAAACTCATTCTAGGGTATTACTAACCCTATCTCTAACGAGTCGTTCTCATAGGATTTTACTAATCCTATCTCCGATGAATTATTTCGTTTGATTCTAATGTGCCTTGTTCTCTAGCTCTGTAAAACAGAGCTCTGATACCTACTCTAACAACCCAGACTTCCCCAAAGAGACGGAGGAGCCCGGATTTCTTTGAGAACACGACGTATCAGAACACAAGCCCAAGAACATTTCATTGCTAATACAACAACATTACATCAGAGTACAAGATATCAGAGTATGAATTAATATTACACAACGGAAATAAAATCATATCGGAGATTAAAATACATTGCAGCAGAAACTAAATGTATAAATACAATGTACAGCGGAAATACATTGACTAGTACAACTGAAAGAAATACAAGGATATAAAGCTTTTCGAATATAGCTCCAGCTGTAAATCCAAGATCCTATTAAAAAGAAATATCTGCAAAACCCAAAACTACTAGCTGCCCGTGTGGAAAATATGGGCACCCAGAGTTTAGGTAGAAACAATAAACTCTGAGTCAGTCAAGGGACTGGTGTGAGAACTAAGCAATTATTAGCTTTTATTTTTAAAGTTGGGTAAATCACGGGACCACGCCGTATAACACGGAACGAATTTATCCCCCATGAATACCAGTGCATAAAACAAACAACGCAATGCTAAATAGAAAAATGAAGCTATTATAAGACTCAGGTCCCATCACACAACGCAACGCAAGCCGAAGGATAGAGTTTTCCCGTATAATAGCCAAACATGCTTGGTACGTTTAAAACAAATCATTTTGATATTACTATAAGTGCATAGTGTTAATCAAAATTAACTTCAAATATAAATGTATCAATCCTAGATGACATAGGTACCATATGTTATGCCACCATACTAGGTTTACAACTAAAACCGAAAAGTGTCGTATTGGAAATTGGATTTCCGTCTATGAGTCGAGACAAAGGATGTTCCTCACCGATTTGTGCCATCTCTAGCGGAATGACCCAGGTCACCCGCAGTGAACCCACGGATCTTGCAGGGCCGGTCCACACTTACTTTAGTGGATTAATTATTCCTGAACAATACGTTTCCCGATCCTGTCAGACCTCTAAACAGGTCAGTACGTCGACTCTACGAGCATATAGCCCTATATCTGAGGCGCCTCGCAATCCATCTTCCACATAAGTAAAAATGTCTGGGCTCCATACCATGACACCACTCTCAGCTAGAAAAAACACATGCACTCCATGTTGTCCCATCCCGTTTTTGACTAATACCGAGGTGTGAAGCTCACAAATTAACGCTTACACAAATCTATGCTATTTAAAGTCGTGCTTTGATCATCAGCCACATGACTCTGCTTTTCAACAAAAACCTTGATCATTCGCGCCTCAGCATGCCATATTGAAAATTCATGCCATGCAACTGATGTCTATCAATATATAACCTCTAAGCTCGTACGTCTCAGAGAAAGGTTTTAAGCAAGAGAATAAATTCTCCACCACCAAACATATATATATTTAATAGAAATCAATCAACACAGAATGAAATCCAATGTCAGACACACATCCATTTACAAGTCCGTTCTGGGTCTGAACGAAACCGGAGGTACCTAATTACTCGTCCCATATGTCCAATAAAGGAGAGAGGTCCTTGCATATCCGGTTGATCTCCAAGTATGTCTGGACGATCACCACTTATTACCTTGTCTTGGGTGTACAGCCCAATCAAGACATCAATAACCATCCAAACGATTTGAAGATCTCCGGTCTTCAACCACCGTCTTCATCGTCGACTTTTAGTCGTCGTATCCATTATTCATAATTGCATAAACCCGGTCTTTCCAAATAACTTGCGTATTTTATAATCAATAATCAAGTGCTATAAAAACACATCATACGCCTCATCCAATCTAGAATATTCTTTTATTCAAATATTCACATCTTTAGGGAAAGGTTCCCATTAATTTTATCAAAGATAAATTCTTTTAAATTTATTCTTTAATCTTCCTTTGGATATCAATTTTAAAATAATTTATTTATCCATAATTCTAAACCAAATTAAGGTTTATAAAACTAGTTGGGATTATAGAGCCTTACCGAAGTAATCATTTATGTTATCTTTCCAATCCCAACCTATTCATCCCATGGAGCAAAACTGGTAGTGCTCCATATCTAACACCCACTGTGTTATCGGTAAAATTAATTACCATTTACCGTTCAAATCTAATTAAAGATTTAACTATCACCTGGAGTGAAACTGGTGGTACTCCATTCTCGATCACTTCCCAAATTTGGCAAATTTATTTACCACATTAACTTTTCAATCTAATTAAAGATTCATTAAAACTCCAATTGGTTTAAATCTTCGTAAAGTCATTATTTAACGATAACTCTAAATTAGGAAATAAATCCTGTCTTTAACTGGGTTAAAGAACGAATGTCATTTAAAACACAGTTCATGATAAACCCAAAATCCTCTTCCATCAAAATGGAATCTTCACGGAAATCATAACAGTATATAATCGATATATATTTCTGTATAAAATCAATACTATAAATGGAATAACGGCAAGGCCTTTTAAATTCTATATATAGTACCGGTCTTCCTTTACAGAAGCTCATCTCGATTATTACCAAATCGAATTCCATTCAATTCCAATTTAGTATTTTAAATTAGAAAACTTTACTTTGAAAAATTTCCATTAAATCTTAATAAAAAGGTTTATAAATTCCAAATCATCTCGTCACTATTAATTGGGTTAAAGAACAAATGTTATTTAAAACACCGTTCACGATAAACCCAAAATCATCTTCCATTTAATTCCAATTTATGATTATAAACTGGAAAACTTCATTTTTCTTAATTAAAGATTTATTCTATTCTCAACGGGGTTTAAGAATAGTGTTATTTAAGACACCATTCACAATAAACCCAAAATCCAATTTGACATTAAATACAAAGCTCTGAATAGAAATTTTATCGGCTTATATTCAATATCAATTTCTGAAACCAACAAATATCGTATTGGGAATAACGATAATTATATTTTCCAAATTCCTCAACAAGACCTGTATAATCACGGAATCCAATAAGGAAATATTCCGAAGAATATTTCCATTAAATCCATTCCAATTCATTTATTGGAAAATTCTGGTTATATCAAAACCATTTCAAATCCAATTTATTTATTTAAAAACATTGGATTATTATTCAAGTTAATAACTAGTTCATTTCGATAAAAATATATTTTTATCTTTTCAAACTTGGAATCTTTCATCCAAAATCTTTCTAAATAAGTTATTATGATTTTACATAATTTTTCCATATTTTTTTTAATTTTATTAAGGTCTTTACTGAAACGATCCAAACTCGCCCTTACGGGAAAGCCCGGATTGAGTTGAGAACACGGCAAATTAGAACGCAAACAGAAGAACATTTCATTGTTATTACAACAATTCACATCAAAGTACAAGAATATAACAGAGTATGAATAAATATTATACATCAAAAAATATCATAGATTTAAATTACATTAGTAGCTAAAAAATAATACATAACAAAACTGAAAGAAATACACGGATATAAAGCTTTCCAAATATAGCTCTAGCTGTAAATCCAGGATCCTAGGAAAATAATATCTGCAAAACCAAAACTACTAGCTTCCCGTGCAGAAAATATGGGCACCCAAAGTTTAGGTTAAAACAATAAACTCCTAGTCAGTCATGGGTTTGGTGTGAGAACTAAAATAGTTATTACATCTTTACTTTAAAAATAAAGTAAATCAAGGGACCACGTCGTATAACACGGAATGGGATTTCTCCTAAGAATACTAGTGCATAAGACAAACCACACAATGCTTTTTGGAAAAAAAAATGAAGCTATTATAAAACTCAAGTCCCATCACACAATGCAACGCAAGCCGGAGGATAGAGTTTTACCTTATAATAGCTAAACATGCTTGGTACATTTAAAACAAATCATTTTGATATTACTATAAGTATATAGTGTATATAAATGTATCAATCATAGACGACATAGTACCCCATCCTACTATATCGCCGTACTAGTTCTGCAATTAAAACTGAAATGTCACATATTGGAAATTGGTTTCCATTTATGAGTCGAGGAAAGGGATGGCTCCTCACCGATTCGAGACACTCTAGAAAATGCCTCAGGATCCCCTGCAGTGAACCCTTGGATCTTCATGGCCGGTCCACACTTACGTTAGTGGATTAGTATTCCTGAACACACGTTTCCCGGTCCTATCGGACCTATCCATCCGCCCCGTAGTGACCGGTATATCCAAGGCGCCTCGCAATCCATCATCCATATAGTTAATATATATATATATATATATATATATATATATGTCCGGGCTCCATACCATGACAGCACCCATAGCTAGAAAGAAATGTCGTGCACTCCCTGCAGTCACGATCCAGCTTTTGACTCATACCGAGGTGTGAGGCTCGCGAATTAACGCTATACACAAAGCTATGCTATATAAAGCCGTGCTTTGATCATCAACCATATGCCTTTGCTTTTCAACAAAAGCCATGATCATTTGCATCTCATCATGCCACACTGACAATTCACGCCATGCAATTGATGTCTAGTGATATATAACCTCTAAGATCGTACGTCTCAGAGAAGGGTGTTAAGCAAGAGAATAAATTCTCTGCCACCAAACAGATATATATTTAATAGAGATCAATCAACACAGAATAAAATCTAATGTCAGACACACATCAATTTACTAGTCCGTTCTGGGTCTGAACAAAACTGGAGGCACCTTATTCCTCGTCCCATATGTCCAATACAGGAAAGAGGTCCTTGCATATCTGGTCGATCTCCAAGTATGTCTGGACGATCGCCACTTATTATCTTGTCTTGGGTGTATAGCCCAATCAAGACATCAGTAATCATCCAAACGATGTGAAGAACTTCGGTCTTCAACCACCATCATCATCGTTGACTTACCGTCGTATCAATTATTCAGAATGGGTATAAGCCCGGCCTTTCCGAATAATTCGCGTATCTTATAAACAAGTGCTATAAAAACACAACATACGCCTCATTCCAATCCAGAATATTCTTCTATTCAAATATTCACATCATTAGGGAATGGTTCACATTATTTTTATCAAAGATAAATTCTTTAAATTTATTCTTTAATCTTCCTTTAGATATCAATTCAAACCAAATTAAGGTTTATCCAAACTAGTCGGGATTAGCGCACCTTACCGAAGTAATCATTTGTTTTATTTCCCAATCCCAACCTATTCATCCCAAGGAGCAAAACTGGTAGAACTCCATATCTAACACCACTGTGTTATCGGTAAAATTAATTACCATTTCACGTTCAAATCTAATTAAAGATTTAACTATCGCTTGGAGTAAAACTGGTGATACTCCAATCTCGATCATTTCACAAATTTGATAATTTAAATTATCATATTCACATTCCAATCTAATTAAAAGATTCATTAAATCTCCACTTAGTTTAAATCTTTCCAAAAATCATTATTACTGATTATTTAACTTTAGGAAATCAAACATGTTGCATCGCCGTACCATTGATTTCGGCCAATATATAACCTTTAAGCCCATACGTCTTAGAGAAGTGTGTTAAGTAAGAGAATAAATTCTCTACCACAAAACAGATATATATTTAGCAGAGATCAATAATACAGTTCGATATTTAATTATAGACATGTAATCCTGTGTTTAACTTGGTTAAAGAACCAATGTCATTTAAAACACAGTTCACGATAAACCCAAAATCACATTCCATTAACCATGGAATATTCACAGGAAATATATCAATATATAATCGATATCAATTTCCATATCCGACTAATAATATAAATGGAATAACGGAAAAGCCTTTTGAATTCGATATATAGTGGCAGTCTTCCTCCACAGAAGCTCACTTCGATTATTACTATATCGAATTCCATTCAATTCCAATTTAATATATTAAATTGGAAAACTTTACTTTGGAAAATTTCCATTAAATCTTAATAAAAAGATTTATAAATTCAAAATCACATTTCACTAATAATTGGGTTAAAGAACGAATGTCGTTAAAAAAACACAGTTCGCAATAAACCCAATTCACATTACATTTTATTCCAATTACTAAATATAATCGGAAACTCTAATGATCTTAATTAAAAGATTGATTCTTTTCATACGGGGTGTAATGACCTGCATTGGCAAAGATATTATAATTAATTTATTTAATTATATAAATAGTGATATAGTGAATTAAATAGTGGTTTAATTAAATAATATGGAATATTTAATTAAATTAAATAATAGAATAATATATTTAATTCAGAAATAATCAAAATATTGGAAATCACAATATTCTGTGAACATGGTCATCCCTTAGATTTAATTCAGCTTAGAGTTGAATTATATTGATGAATATATTCAATCGACGTCAGTTTGAAACGTAGAATTTTAATATAATTATAATCGAGCGCGTAACGACGCGGCAGTTCGCTATTTGGCGATTTGAACTTCAACTGGGTATACAGGGTTCGTTTTAAATCGGATTTCTGTGAAACAAGAAACGTTAGGAGCTGGTGAAGTATATCTTTCTAGTGGAAGAGAAAAATCGGGATTTCGTCGGTTATATTTTGAGTTACGTCCAAATCAAATTCTTAGAAAAGCAGCGCCCTGACCATAACGATTTAATTATATTTTATATAAGGATTTAAATAGAAATCGAACATCGCTATAACTCTGACGATGTAATATCGAGTTGTAAATCCATATAGGAATATTCTGAAGTTGTACGGTATTCCATGTGAATATAGACGTTAATATTTATTTTTAAATATTTAATTCAATTTTATTTAAATATATTTATATATTTAAGTAGGCTATTTAGAGCTTTAAAAATAGCCACTTTTGCAAACGAAGTCGGAACTCGACGAAACTAATTTTTGGATCCGTAATGTCAAATTATTGTTAGATTCCAAGTTTGGTGATTTTTAGAGTCACTATGTGGCCGTACGGATTTTTAGAGTGAAAAACAGTCAGTATTTTGATAGTTAAAAATACGTTGTTTGAGCATACGGAGTCGGAATTCGACGAAACCAGTTTCGTTGGGACCGTAATGTCGAACTCTAGCTACACGTCCAATTTGGTGATTTTTGGGTATCACAAGTGATCATAGGAATTTTCAAAGGCTCATATGACGATAAAAATTAAATAACAAAATAAATAAAAATATCCTAAGGTATATGTGGACTAAACAAGAACACGCACTGTCTCCTCCGGCCACGCAAAGAAATTTCATCCTAGTATATATATTGTTCTCTGGGCCGCCACAAATTCCTATGATACAAACCCAAAAATCGAAACATTAAAAATCAAAATCAAATTCAACAAAAATCCTAAAATCAGGAAACCAATCAATATGGATTCACCGTGGGATCCTCTTCGATGTTGTGCTAGTTTTATTGGGTGCGATTCACGTTGGAAGTATTGGGTCATTTACAGTCAATGTTAGGGCTGGGATTAGGGGAGCCTATGGGATTTCGAGTTAAACGGCTCTCCAGGAGAAGGTGGGGCAGGCGAGCGGCGTTCGAACGGGGGGAGGGGGGGTGTTCATGAGCTCCGATGGCGTCTGGTCGGTGAAGCCGAGGAGAGAGAAAGGGATGTCGGGTTTGATTTTGGTTGGAGTAATAAACTGGAAAGATGATGGAGTTGTAACGGTGAAGAAACAATTGAGAAAAGGCTGGGTGATGTTCGGTTGTGAGCTGGAAATGATGTTCGAAGATTTAGAAATTGGTGGAGAACAATGTCCAGGCATCGTACATGTTGGAAGAGGAAGAGGGTACTATTCGTAGTGGGTGGAAGGAGTTGGGATGGGCCGAAATCAAAATAGTAAGGCCCATCATTAAATAATTTAGTTTTATTTTAAATTAAAAATAATGTATTAACTTGTAAATTGAATATCTCCTTCATACGATATCAGATTGACGAACCATAAGTTGCGTTAAGATCGTATGGACAGACACTACGCAATGGAACTGACCGCGAGTCAATCGGAGCACGTCACAATTTATAGCAAAATAAATTGTCCGTCAGAATCAAGCGATGGTTATTGTTATCAATGATGATCGTCCAAAGTGAGTAAAACTCACCAACTCTGAACAGTTCTATTTTTATAACGTATATTTAGAACTGATAAATGATGACTGATTGCTGTGTGTTAACTGTTGGTTGAGTTGTTTGTGTATTGATTGAAATCATAGATAACGATATATATATAAATATATCGTTAATCGAATATTGATTCTGTTTTATCAGAATATTTTATATATGTGTTATTTAACATCTGTGATGCAGGGGAACAGGTTGGATGGGTCCAACTGGACTCCTCAATATTTATGATACTGTTCTGTTCATGTATTATAATATATGATGTGATGTATATATCTGTTGGATTATGTGTGTTAGAATGATGTTGATCATTGTTATTCGATATTTTTAATCTCACAAAAAGACCCTGGGATGTAAAAAGGGATATTTCAATGTATATTGAAATAAAGGAATTTTTATAAAATCAACCGATTTTATAAAAGGAAATATTTCGAAAATAAAGTATTTAGAAAACAAATAGGAGATTATAAAGGAGAATATTTATTTAGAAAATAAATAGAATAAAGGAATATTTATTTTGTGAATGGATAGAGTAAATCGATTAGAGTAAAACAAACATATTTATTCAGGATAAGTTACCATTTAGCACGACTACTAGCGTAATTCGCAGGGCTGTAAATAGCCTACGGCGGTCGGATGTTTTCCTGAGGGAATCAGGCGTAACCATTGTGATCGCTGCGATCTAGAGTTAAGCGAATGGAGTTAAATTGAATATTAGTTATTCGAATAAGAGTTAATCAAATAGAGTTAAACAAAATTAGAAACTGACTGGAGATTAGTTATGTTGAACAGCTTTCTGAGTATCGATCTGATGTTGGTTTCGGCCTTCGGGGTTTATACTTAGAGAATTGTTCTTCTACTAGTTTACAGTCAGGGACTAACAGTTGTGGAATGATAGTGATATGTAAATAAATGGAAATGTTTTCTAGTGTTAAAAATGTATATATTCTAACCATAGAAAATAAGGAAATGTGAATATATATATATATGGTCGATGATTGATCGATATAATTTCCAATTGGAAATAATATCATTGTTTGCACACGTGTTTTTCTTTGATAGTTAAATCACAGACTATCAAAGTTTTGACCATTTTAACGTTATTAATATGGAGAAACCAGTTGGGTTATTATCTGAAGAACCACTCTGTATTGGCATAAGAGTTGCGAATCATATATGCCGAAGATAATTGAAGACGGAGTTATGCAAGGGCTATCCTGTTTACAGAATAGTGCCTTCGGTTTGTCCAGTCCCAGGACAACTTGTATGGACGAAGGTCTGACAGAGTATATCTGGTAGATCACGTAAGTTGATCATTTCAAACGTATTTACGTTGGTGGTGGAGGAATTCGTTTCTCTTAGCTCTATACCCGTGGTATTTTTGGGAAAATCAATTTGTGATTTAGAGGGTATGACGATGTGACATTCTAAGTGAAGGAAGATGTGGTAGGTAAAAAGATAAGCGTAGCTTCTAGCCTCACATCCGGTAAATGACAGAAATTGGGCAGGTAGCTTGGCTAAGTCGGTCGCACCGAAGTAGGGTGTATAATCACCTATCTAGAGAATATTTATTTGCTTCTTTAATCTATCAATGTTGTCCCATATATATATATACGGGAACGGTTGCTGATCCCAACCGTTGGTGATATACATTCGATACACTCAAGCGAAATGAGTGGTCGGTCATGTGTGGCCGGGTTGGAAGATGTTCTTGTTGAACCCAGTGTATTCCTCTCTAGAGGTACACTAGCGAAAGGTGGTTCCATACCTTGTCATAGTTGGAAATCCATTACCCAATACGTGCTTGCGGTTTTGATTGTATACTATATATGTAGAACGTGAGATGAAAGCGTTTCTGCTAGATTGATATCTATTTGTATTTAGACATTATTATAATATCAGAATGATATTGCTTGTCAAAGTTGTTCAGATTCTCATAAGGGAAAAACCCGTTCCATATTCACGGCGTGGTCTTATGAGATATCGTTTACTTGTTCAAACTGTTTTAACTGTTTTACTCACACCAGTCCCATGACTGACTCAGAGTTTATTTTGTTTTGTTTCCCTAAACTCTTGGGTGCCTAAATTTGTACGGGCAGTCAAGTAGTCGGGATTTTACAGATACACTTGGGGAGCTTGGAGCAGGAGGCTTCAAGATTTTATAGCTTGTTTTCCCGCTGTTCTTGTAAGTGTTGTACTCTGATAAGTGCTATTGTATATATAATGTTTGTATTTCAAAAGCTATGTTATATTTTATTCGTTCCGCTGTGAGATTCGTGTTCATTCTAATGATGATGTTCTTCTTCTTCTTCATCTTTTATTCTATTAGTTCTATCTTATCTATCCTCACCTTCTATCTTCTTCCTATTAATTTCTTGAATTTCTAGTACAATTTGTGGTTGGACTTGTGTTATTTGGTCAGCTCAAATTGGACCGGATTTTCGGGTCATTACAGTTGGTATCAGAGCTTAAGTTAAGTATTACCTTGGCTCTGTGGCGTGATTCAGTAGAGATGGGGTTAGAAATACCCTAGATTGAGTTGAGTGTATATATACTAGAGAGCGTATTTGTAACTTGATATAAAATGGTTTTATATTGTGGAGATTCATTGGTTGAGTTGTTTATGGGTTCTGATCGATCAGTTTGATCCACTGTATCGGTAGGAGTTGATAAACACTCGAATACGATGGACCGACACAGTATGGATATGTGATATATTATCATATATAGGATGTGTTGGTAGTGATTATAATCAGATAAGATAATAAAATGTGAAATGGTTATATATAACCAATCAGAATTTATATAAGTAAAGTATGTGAAATAAGATGAATTAAATCCGAAATTAAAATCAGAATTGAAATTTAAAATCCCAAAAATTGGAAAAGTGGTTGAAAATAAATCTGGATTAAGTATAAGGAAATTTTAAAATCCTGGGAGGTTTTAAATTGGTTTAAAGCATTGTGAATGGTATTTAAAATTTATTTCAAAGTGGAAGTGTTTGAGAAATGGTTTTGAAAGCTGATATAGTATTGAACTCACTTCTGTAGCTGGAAAATAAACTCTGATGATGACTGCAGCATCATCAGTGTTCATCTTCGAGTGGTAAGTGACGGATTACTACCAAAGAGATTGTTTTTGAAATTGTTTAGAAAAGCAAGTTGTTTGAAATCCAAAAAGGAATAGTTGGTTTTGGTAAAGCAAAACTGTTTAAAAACTTCCAGGAAGAAAAGGTTGTTTGAATTTAAACAAATTAAAGTAAAATTTGTAAAATCCAATAGAATTGAGATTGAATTAAAAGCCAGTAAGTGAAAATCATTTGAAATAGATTAGTGTCAAGTAGAATTAGACTTGATTAGAGATAATATGGAATTATATTGGACTGGTGATATATGGATTTGAAATCAAGAATAGTGCTTGAGTTTGAAATGAAATTCGACTTAGGTATAAGCGAATGGTTGTGTTAAAGATAAATTGATTTGGAATCAAGTTGGAATTGCATTGGTATATGTTGAATTGATGACATGTGAAGTGATAGAGTTGATATGCCCGACAAAAAGGTACAAGTTCATATTTGATATAAGCATGAGATTTATGAGCCGAATTGGCAAGCCGCTTGGCTGTTTGATTTTCTTTTGGGTTGAAGAAGGCCTAGAGAGGCGAGTTGTGGTTTTACCGATAGGGCTGTACAAAGGAGGTTATGACGAAATTTTCTGAAAATTTAAAGTGTTATAAAATTTTCAGAATTTTTGGAAATTTTAGTAGTCGGAAGGAATTAATATTTTAGTCGATATTAATTAGTTCAGTTGAAATCAGAAATAAGGGGTAAACAAATCTTAGGAATTCCAATAGATAGGGTCGTCCTCTAACTTAGCAATTTCGAGGACGAAATTATTTTAAGTGGGAAGATTGTATGTATTATAATTAATTTATTTAATTATATAAATAGTGATATAGTGAATTAAATAGTGGTTTAATTAAATAATATGGATTATTTAATTAAATTAAATAATATATTTAATTCAGAAACAATCAAAATATTGGAAATCACAATATTCTGTGAACATGGTCATCCCTTAGATTTAATTCAGCTTAGAGTTGAATTATATTGATGAATAAATTCAATCGACGTCAGTTTGAAACGTAGAATTTTAATATAATTATAATCGAGCGCGTAACGACGCGGCAGTTCGCTATTTGGCAATTTGAACTTCAACTGGGTATACAGGGTTCGTTTTAAATCGGATTTCTGTGAAACAAGAAACGTTAGGAGCTGGTGAAGTATATCTTTCTAGTAGAAGAGAAAAATCGGGATTTCGTCGGTTATATTTTGAGTTACGTACAAATCAAATTCTTAGAAAAGCAGCGCCCTGACCATAATGATTTAATTATATTTTATATAAGGATTTAAATAGAAATCGAACATCGCTATAACTCTGACGATGTAATATCGAGTTGTAAATCCATATAGGAATATTCTGAAGCTGTACGGTATTCCATGTGAATATAGACGTTAATATTTATTTTTAAATATTTAATTCAATTTTATTTAAATATATTTATATATTTAAGTAGGCTATTTAGAGCTTTAAAAATAACCACTTTTGCAAACGAAGTCGGAATTTGACGAAACTAATTTGACGAAACGAAGGCTCATATGACGATAAAAATTAAATAACAAAATAAATAAAAATATCCTAAGGTATATGTGGACTAAACAAGAACACGCACTGTCTCCTCCGGCCACACAAAGAAATTTCATCCCAGTATATATATTGTTCTCTGGGCCGCCACAAATTCCTACGATACAAACCCAAAAATCGAAACATTAAAAATCAAAATCAAATTCAACAGAAATCCTAAAATCAGGAAACCAATCAATATGGATTCACCGTGGGATCCTCTTCGATGCTGTGCTAGTTTTATTGGGTGCGATTCATGTTGGAAGTATTGGGTCATTAACAGTCAATGTTAGGGCTGGGATTAGGGGAGCCTACAGGATTTCGAGTTAAACGGCTCTCCAGGAGAAGGTGGGGCTGGTGAGCGGCGTTCGAACGGGGGGGGGGGGTGTTCATGAGCTCCGATGGCGTCTGGTCGGTGAAGCTGAGGAGAGAGAAAGGGATGTCGGGTTTGATTTTGGTTAGAGTAATAAACTGGAAAGATGATGGAGTTGTAACGGTGAAGAAACAATTGAGAAAAGGCTGGGTGATGTTCGGTTGTGAGCTGGAAATGATGTTCGAATATTTAGAAATTAGTGGAGAACATTGTCCAGGCATTGTGTATGTTGGAAGAGGAAGAGGTACTGTTCGTAGTGGGTGGAAGGAGTTGGTTTGGGCCGAAATCAAAATAGTAAGGCCCATCATTAAATAATTTAGTTTTATTTTAAATTAAAAACAATGTATTAACTTGTAAATTGAATATCTCCTTCATACGATATCAGATTGACGAACCGTAAGTTGCATTGGGATCGTATGGACGGACACTACGTAATGGAACTGACCGCGAGTCAATCGGAGCACGTCACAATTTATAGCAAAATAAATTGTCCGTCAGAATCAAGCGATGGTTGTCGTTATCATTGATGATCGTCCAAAGTGAGTAAAACTCACCAACTCTGAACAGTTCTATTTTTATAACGTATATTTAGAACTAATAAATGATGGCTGATTGCTGTGTGTTAACTGTTGGTTGAGTTGTTTGTGTATTGATTGAAATCATAGATAACGATATATATATATCGTTAATCGAATATTGATTCTGTTTTATCAGAATATTTTATATATGTGTTATTTAACATCTGTGATGCAGGGGAACAGGTTGGAGGGATCCAACTGGACTCCTCAATATTTATGATACTGTTCTGTTCATGTATTATAATATATGATGTGATATATATATCTGTTGGATTATGTGTGTTAGAATGATGTTGATCATTGTTATTCTATATTTTTAATATCACAAAAAGACCCTGGGATGTAAAAAGGGATATTTCAATGTATATTGAAATAAAGGAATTTTTATAAAATCAACCAATTTTATAAAAGGAAATATTTTGAAAATAAATTATTTAGAAAACAAATAGGAGATTATAAAGGAGAATATTTATTCAGAAAATAAATAGGATAAAGGAATATTTATTTAGTAAATGGATAGAGTAAATCGATTAGATTAAAACAAACATAGTTATTCAGGATAAGTTACCATTTAGCACGACTGCTAGCGTAATTCGCAGGGCTGTAAATAGCCTACGGCGGTCGGATGTTTTCCTGAGGGAATCAGGCATAACCATTGTGATCGCTGCGATTTAGAGTTAAGCGAATGGAGTTAAATCGAATATTAGTTATTCGAATAAGAGTTAATCAAATAGAGTTAAACAAAATTAGAAACTGACTGGAGATTAGTTATGTTGAATAGCTTTCTGAGTATCGATCTGATGTTGGTTTCGGCCTTCGGGGTTTATACTTAGAGAATTGTTCTTCTACTAGTTTACAGTCAGGGACTAACAGTTGTGGAATGATAGTGATATGTAAATAAATGGAAATGTTTTCCAGTGTTAAGAACGTATATTTTCTAACCATAGAAAATAAGGAAATGTGAATATATATATATATATATATATATATATATATGGTCGATGATTGATCGATATAATTTCCAATTGGAAATAATATCATTGTTTGCACACGTGTTTTTCTTTGATAGTTAAATCATATACTATCAAAGTTTTGAACATTTTAACGTTGTTAATATGGAGAGACCGGTTGGGTTATTATCCGAAGAACCACTCTGTATTGGCATAAGCGTTGCGAATCATATATGCCGAAGATAATTGAAGACGGAGTTATGCAAGGGCTATCCTGTTTACAGAATAGTGCCTTCGGTTTGTCCAGTCCTAGGACAACTTGTATGGACGAAGGTCTGATAGAGTATATCTGGTAGATCACGTAAGTTGATCGTTTCAAACGTATTTACGTTGGTGGCGGAGGAATTCGTTTCTCTTAGCTTTATACCCGTGGTATTTTTGGGAAAATCAATTTGTGATTTAGAGGGTATGACGATGTGACATTCTAAGTGAATGAAGATGTGGTAGGTAAAAAGATAAGCGTAGCTTCTAGCCTCACATCTGGTAAATGACAGAAATCGGGCAGGCAGCTTGGCTAAGTCGGTCGCACCGAAGTAGGGTGTATAATCACCTATCTAGAGAATATTCATTTGCTTCTTTAATCTATCAATGTGGTCCCATATATATATATATATATATATATATATATATATATATATACGAGAACGGTTGTTGATCCCAACCGTTGGTGATATACATTCGATACACTCAAGCGAAATGAGTGGTCGGTCATGTGTGGCCGGGTTGCAAGATGTTCTTGTTGAACCCAGTGTATTCCTCTCTAGAGGTACACTAGCGAAAGGTGGTTCCATACCTTGTCATAGTTGGAAATCCATTACCCAATACGTGCTTGCGGTTTTGATTGTATACTATATATGTAGAACGTGAGATGAAAGCGTTTCTGCTAGATTGATATCTATTTGTATTTAGACATTATTATAATATCAGAATGATATTGCTTGTCAAAGTTGTTCAGATTCTCATAAGGGAAAAACCCGTTCCGTATTCACGGCGTGGTCTTATGAGATATCGTTTACTTGTTCAAACTGTTTTAACTGTTTTACTCACACCAGTCCCATGACTGACCCGGAGTTTATTTTGTTTTGTTTCCCTAAACTCTTGGGTGCCTAAATTTGTACGGGCAGTCAAGTAGTTGGGATTTTACAGATACACTTGGGGAGCTTGGAGCAGGAGGCTTCAAGATTTTATAGCTTGTTTGTAACACTCCACGTCCATTAATGTCACTCACAAAGGGAATGCATTAACTTCCATGGAGGTCATAAGTGAATATAGAACAGAGAATTTACAACAAGACAGACAATAAATAGCACTTGGAAATCTAAAACTTCATTTTATTGCAGCGGAAATTAAATATGTCTGTTACATCATAAAACCATAGATTATAACCAAGTACAACATCCGTCTTCAAAAACAAAATACATAATCCCATTACAATAAATAGCCATTAAAAAGAAAGATAACAAGCTGGACTTTACTTCTGCAGCCCAAGCTTCCCAAGAGATAAGCGATCCAACTAGACTCCACTAGAACTTGGCCCAACCTGAGGACCTGAAGGAAAAGAAAGATGGAAAAGAGGGAGTCAGACATAAAGTCTGGCGAGTATGATAATTCTACAATACTACTATCAAAATAACTGGGCTAAGGCATAAGCTGGAAAACAAGGAAATGTCTATGAAAGAGCAGATTTAGTACATAGACAATCGCTAAAGGCAACGTTATAGGCGCTCCTAAATACTAAAGGATAAACACTATACTGCACCACACCAGTCACCCTAAAGATTGATCCCACTTAGCTTCACTTAGAAACTTTCTTAATGGCTTTACGTACTCCTAGCTGACTACATAGGTGCCGCCTGCCCCTATCTCCACTAGGTGTACCCCACTTTCCATTTTTCGATCGGCTCCCTACTCGTAGATACCCGTGCTAGCCCCACAGTGGGGTGTATCATTCCCCTAAAGTGACAACCCGATATAACGGAGATGCACGGCTTATACCTACACGATGCAACAACGTCTTACCTACCAGCCCAGGTCCACACACGCATATGAAACCCGTTGGACTTGCGTTGCCACCGCTCCCTGTTTTGGCCTCTTATAGTCAGACCCAGTATGCGTGTCCCGTCCTCGACTTGGGTCGAGCCCACAAAGATACGTTTTGGGATACTGGTTGAAATGGGCCCCCATTATTTCCCACAAGCATTCCACCTAAGCTTGTCCCATTAGTCCATCCACTTAACCCACTTAGTCATGTTCATTTACATGTGTATTTGGTTAAGTCTAATCGTATTTCAAATGCCTCTAAAGGCAACCACTAGATTCCTCATGCCACCCAAGGCACCTACTTAACCCCCATGTCCCACCTTACATGATTATCTGGCTAAGTATTTCTTAATTCATTAAGGCCATAACCTCATAAAGACCTCTCACATTAGACTGGCATTTATGGCAGCTGGATTTGCCGGGCGGGTCCGGGCAGTCTTACACCATAAAAGAGTCTAACGTCGTGTCTTCACAACTGTTATGCTTTAGTTTGGGCTTAGGACCTCTCACATTGGGCCGACATTTGTGACTACTGGATTTGCCGGGCGGGTCCGGGCAGGTTTACGTCCCAAACGGGTCCAACCTCGTGTCCTAAGCATTGATTATTATTAATAATCCACTTTCCCCAATTTTAATAATTCCCTACTTGAATTATTAATTAATTCCAAATTTAACAATGTCCATAATTGACTCAATTATGGACATCCATTTAAGGCATGCAAAATCATATCAATTGCACCCCCAATTTATTAATTTCCTAATATTACCCCTACCCCATGTTTGAACGTTTATTCGTAAAATGTATGCTAGACCCGATTAGTCTAACTCATAGCATAAAAGAAAATATTCACAACAACAACATATATATGTGACTAAATAAATCATAACAAGGGGTGAAACTTGCATACATCCAAAATTACAACTTGCATAAGGTTGTACATGTCATGGATCTAAGGGTGTCAACTTATTCATAATTCACATAATATGATTTTGATCAAATTTCATAAACTTGTATAGGACATGTGTGAATCAACATCATTAACAATATGGTTTTATATGGGTACACCTAACTCAATAGGAAAATTCCCAAAAATCAAAATTCATTTAATCATAGATTCATGTATATGGGTACACCTAACTTAATAGGCAAATTCCCATATTCAAGATCCAATTAATTTGTAAATTCATGTATATGGGTACACCTAACTCAATAGGCAAATTCCCATAATCAAGATCTATTATAAAAAACATAAACTTTAAACATGATCCAATTCGCATAAATAATAACATCATGATTTTACAACTTGTATGATTCAACACAACTTAACATGACATCATTATAATATAACATAAGTATTTCAACATATGTGATAATATGAGATCAACAACATATATAAGATTTACAACATAGCATATCATAATTTGCAACATAGCATGATATGATTTACAACATAGCATAGCATGATTAATCACATATGACATAGCATAGGATTATTTACAACATAATCACTACAACATAACAACATATATATGATAACATAATAGCATAACAACATAATTCACAAATACATAACAATTCATATCACTTTCTTGTGATCCATTTATAACTTAATCAAATTATTTTATAATAATATTGTGAGATTCATCATACTCACAATTTAAAGAAGAGAAATAGAAAGAATCTTTGATTTAATTTGTTTGTTGAGTAGATTTAGTTGTAGGCTAGGCTTTCTCCTTCTTCTTTAGTTTGTGACGGCTACGCTGAACTCCATGGCAACGGCATGTCGGTAGCTCTCCAATTTTACAAGTGATTTAGGGTTAGAGTCTACCCGGTTATTTATAGATGTTAGGATGCATTTAGACCATAAGATTTACCCTAGAATAGATTAGAGCCATTAGATTTCGTCCAGCCTTCAAAACACAGCCCGAAAACCCAACCAGATGCACCCAGGTCACCTGGGCTCGACCAGGGAGGTCGACACCCAGGTCGACTCTAGTGTCGACCTGCCCCCCCCCCCCCCCCAGGTCAACTCCCAAGTCGACCCCCAGGTCGACCTGACCTGGGCGGGAGTTTTCCCGCCTGCCTCCATTTCTGTGTTTTTGAAATCTGTTTTAAAATTTGAATTTTTCGTGAAACTTCTCGAGGCCATATCTCGGTCATACGAACTCCGATTTACAAAATTTCGGACTCTATTTCGCGTGTTTTTCCGAGACGAACACAATGGCACAGCCCGTTTCCCAATATTCTTAAATTTGAAATTAATTATTCTTTCATTTGTGAATATTAGTATTAACTGATTTACGGGGTGTTACATTCTCCCCTCCTTAAAGGATTTCGACCCCGAAATCATCAAGTCAAGAAGAATGTTTAACCTAACATCCAATCAACCATCTACTCAATCATCAAACACTGGCATCCACTGTCCTTATAGACTTCTAATGCTTTTATGTTTAAATGCATAGTGTGTGTATATGTCCGTATCTAATGCAAAATCAGGCGGTCCACTGATTCAGTTGACCTCCTTGATGCAATTCATGATAGTGCCATGCATCCATTATGTATGCAAAAAAATCCTAATTGCTTACATACTACTTCTATATGCGTGCACATCCATTCAACCGAATGCAGCATCTATATGATGGTACAACCATTATACATCCATTATACTAAATACATTCATTTATGCAATATGCAATATGTAGTGACTGAGCCGATCTAGTGCCTAAAGTGTGTGTATATATGCATCCACGAGCAACCACTAGCAAACACTTGCATCCATTTTGCATCCATCGTACATAACATGTCTCAAACACATGTTTGAACCATAGGATTATCCTAACTAAAGGTCAAAGATACTAATGAGAGGACATACTAAAGATAAGATAAGATAAGCTAAGCGATAAAGGGGAAATTAAAAGACATACCCTCAAAAAGAAAAGGGTACAACGAACGCATCTTCTCTTCTGTCTCCCAAGTAGCGTTGCTCTCATCATCTCCCCATTGCACTTTAACTAGTCTGACCTCTCGATTTCTCAACATTTTGATCTCCGACCCAAGAATGCATGTAGGAGCTCGTCTAACTGTTGCATCACGCTCTATTTCCACCTCTTTAAGCAAGCTCGGCTCTACCACCTCCGCGGTCTTGTGCAAACACTTCCTCAAATGTGAAACATGGAATACGTCGTGTACTCCACTAAGTTTCTCAGGCAACTCCACCCTATACGCCATCTTCCCAATCCTGTCTTTTATAGGAAACAGCCCTACAAACCTTGGCGCTAATTTCCCAACGGACCCAAAGCGAACAACATTCCGTAACGGAGATACTTTGATAAAAACCATGTCCCCAATGTCAAACTCAAGATCTGTCCTCCTCTTATCAGCATACGATTTCTGCCTATCTTGTGCTGCTTTCATCCTCCTTCGAATCAAATCAATCTTCTCCGAGGTTTCCCTAACCATATCGGGCCCAAGTAGGATTTTATCGGTAGATTCCCACCAACATGTAGGCGAACGGCAAGGCCTTCCATAAAGAGCTTCGAAAGGTGCCATGCCAATACTAGACTGAAAGCTATTATTATATGTGAATTCTACCAACGGAAGGTGCTCTTCCCATGTACCCCCAAAGTCTAGGATACAAAGCCTTAAAAGATCCTCTAGAATACGATTCACCCTCTCGGTCTGGCCGTCCGTCTGAGGATGATATGCGGTGCTCAAACATAGCTAAGTCCCTACCGCCTCTTGTAAACTCTTCCAAAATTCGCTAGTGAAGATGGGATCACGGTCGCTTACTATACTAGAAGGAATACCGTGCAAACGAACTATCTCTTTAATGTATACAGAAGCCAACCACGGAGCAGTCCTCTTACTTTTCACGGGAATAAAATGGGCGCTCTTAGTAAGTCTATCTACTATAACCCAAATCCCCGTATTACCCTTCCTTGATCTTGGTAATCCATCCACAAAATCCATTGAGACGCTTTCCCATTTCCATAGTGGAACTTCCAATGGGTGAAGCAACCCACCGGGTTTCTTTTGTTCTGCTTTTACTCGTTGGCACACCAAGCATCTAGCGACGTACTCGGCCACATCCTTTTTCATACCAGCCCAAAAGAAAACCCGCTTCATATCTTTGTACATCTTGTCTCCGCCGGGATGAATGGTCATCTTTGAGCGATGAGCATCATCAAGAATGGCCTTCCTTAAGTCTTCGTCTTGTGGTACACAAAGTCTATTATCCCTTCGTAACCAACCCTTATCGTCTAGGGTATACCTACGAAGATGGCTAGACGGCTCCCCTCCTTTGAGCTTTTCTACTATCTCAACCAACTGTGGGTCGTCTTGCTGTGCCTCACCAACTCGTCCTAGAAGTGTAGGTCTAACCTCCAAGAATGCTAACAAACCAGGTACTAGGTCAACGGAGGGTCTAAAATCAAACATGGAGATGAATTCTAAGCTTCGTCGTTCAACAAACAACGGACTCAAGGACAACCTTTTCCTACTTAAGGCGTCTGCTACCACGTTACCTTTGCCCGGGGTATATGCTATTTCAAAATTGTAGGAGGCTAAGAATTCCATCCACCGTTGCTGCCTTAAATTCAAATCCTTCTGAGAGAATAAGTATTTTAATGATTTGTGGTCAGTGAACAGTTCGAATTTCTCACCAAGAAGATAGCGACGCCAAGACTTAAGCGCGAAAACAATTGCGGCTAACTCAAGGTCATGCGTAGGGTAATTCTTTTCATGAACCCTCAACTGCCTTCCACCATAGGCTATTACTCTTCCCTCTTGCATGAGGACCGCGCCAAGTCCCATCCCACAAGCATCAGTATAGACGGTAAACGGTTTATTCCCGTCTGGCAGCACTAAGACTGGGGCTGAAGTTAAGGCTCTCTTTAAACGTTGGAACGCATCATCACAATCTTCGTCCCACGTAAAAACCAGGTTCTTCTTCGTTAACCGTGTTAATGGAGCTGATATTTTTGCGAAGTCTTTGATAAACTTCCTATAATAGCCAGCCAACCCCAAGAAACTTCTTACTTCGGTTACATTTTTAGGGACCTTCCAATCTTGGATGGCCACCACCTTTGCCGGATCCACTGCTATCCCTTCCTTGGAAACCACGTGCCCTAAGAACCGTACTTCTTCCCTCCAGAAGTGACACTTAGAAAATTTTGCCTTAAGGTTATGCGCTCGAAGGGTTTCCAACACTTCCCTAAGATGTAGGGCATGCTCTTCTTTGTTCTTAGAAAAGACTAAGATGTCATCCACAAAGACTACCACGAATTTGTTAATGTACTCCCTAAACACCCTACTCATCAAATCAACAAAATATGCGGGGGCGTTTGTCAAACCAAAGGGCATCACTAGCCATTCATAAAATCCGTCAGGAGTCCTAAAAGCAGTCTTATCTATACTATCCTCAGCCACTCTCAGTTGATGAAAGCCAGTGGCTAAGTCCAACTGCGAAAACACTGAGGCGCCAACTAACTGATCAAAGAGATCGTCAATCCTCGGCAGTGGGTGTCGGTTCTTTTTAGTAAGCTTGTTTAGTTCTCTATAGTCCACACAAAGTCTAAGGGACCCATCCGCCTTTGTGGCAAATACTACTGGAGCACCCCACTCCGATATACTACGTCTTATGAACCCCTTCTCAAGCAACTCCTTCACTTGCTTATTGAGTTCCCTCCTTTCACGAGGAGCCATGTGGCGCACTGGCAAAGATACGGGTTTAGCATTATCCACAAGATAAATTCGAAAGTCTATCTCCCGCTTTGGAGGTAAGCCCTTCACCTCCTCAAACACATCCGGATATTCGCGGACCACCTCTACCGATCACAGATTCTCTACAGACGCGTCAAGCGATTCAAGATAACTCAGCATAACGGAATATATGGGATTACAAAAGATGTCGAGAGTGTTACCAAGGCGAGTCACAAGCCTAACTACTCTCCTTTCACAATCAAGAATGGCCCCATTTCTAGATAACCAATCCATTCCTAAAATTAACCCATAGCCTGTGAAGCCCAATACATAAGCATCACATCTAAATTCAACGCTAAGTATAGAGATTTTCAAATCCAAACATATCATGGTCAAATGAGCCGAACCCCCAATTGGATTTGAAACAACCAAGGGATCCTCTACTAAACTGGTGTTCAAGTGCAGTAATTCAACTAATGATGCAGAGATAAACGAATGAGATGCGCCAGAATCGAATAAGGTACGGACAGGATAATCAAACAGAAAAACTAAGCTTTCAACAGAAATTGTTCTACCTCTTTCTTGCAGCGGTGGGGCCGCAATAGCCTGAACTTGCCCCCTTGCCTGCCCTGGTGCCATAAGAGCCTGCACCTGTCCTCCCGAGGTAGACCCTGCCCTCTGCCCCTTCTTTGGGCAGTCCTTCACCAAATGTCCCGCATCTCCACAATGAAAACAACCAGTCTTCTTTTTCTTTCTACAATCTTTGCTGAGATGGCCAGGCATCCCACAATTGAAGCATCTCTTCTTCCCTTTGCCATTATTGTTTTTACCACCCTTCTTATTTTGCTGTTGGGGTTTCTTCTGATCCCCTTTCTTTTCAACTGCCTTATCCTCATGCATAAGTGCCATTTCTACTAGCCTTTCAAAGGTGGCTCCCATAGGGATGTGGGTCATAGCCAACCCTTGCAACGGTTCATTCAAGCCATTAACGAACCTCAAAGCTTTCTTCTCTGGCGTGTTCACCAACTCCAAGCCAAACCTTGCTAACTGATTAAATTTATTGACATATTCCTTCACTGATAAGCTCCCTTGCTTTAATGTCAGGAATTTTTCCATATTTAAATTCTCCTCTGCCCTTGAAAGAAACTTTGCCTCAAACCTTCGTCTGAAATCCGCCCATGAATCAACTGGACGTTCCCCGTTAGTGACCTCCCACCAAAACGAGGCCTCTCCCTTCATTAACCAAGCAGCTAAACGGACTTTCCTCCCATCTTCCACTTCAAAGATATCCAACAATTCCTCAGTCTCCTTAAGCCAGTCTCTGGCCTCCACAAACGTCTCAGTCCCTTGAAAAGTTTTTCCTCCCATAGCCTTAAATTCCTTGCACGTCTTTGCAAAAGTGTCAACACGAGGAGGAGGAGGAATGGGTACAACTGGGGGTGGAGGAGCATCTACTGGGCCTGCAGTGGTGGCCCTAGCCTCCAAATATCTCCTAAACCACCCTGGAACCGTCACACCTTCTGGGAGATTAAGATCTTCAGCCATGCTGAAACGAAAAAGGAAAGATTCAAAATGGAGAATTCGAAAGATAAAGATAAGGATATGGCTATTTGGGACTATGTTTTTCATAAAAACTCTCTCTAAATAACATGTTTTTTAAAGCACTTCTTCCAAAAATACTTTAGAAAAATATTTTTCTAAAAATTTTATCTGTTCTGGTAACCTTATGCTCTGATACCACGTGTAACACTCCACGTCCATTAATGTCACTCACAAAGGGAATGCATTAACTTCCATGGAGGTCATAAGTGAATATAGAACAGAGAAATTACAACAAGACAGACAATAAATAGCACTTGGAAATCTAAAACTTCATTTTATTGCAGTGGAAATTAAATATGTCTGTTACATCATAAAACCATAGATTATAACCAAGTACAACATCTGTCTTCAAAAACAAAATACATAATCCCATTACAATAAATAGCCATTAAAAAGAAAGATAACAAGCTGGACTTTACTTCTGCAGCCCAAGCTTCCCAAGAGATAAGCGATCCAACTAGACTCCACTAGAACTTGGCCCAACCTGAGGACCTAAAGGAAAAGAAAGATGGAAAAGAGGGGGTCAGACATAAAGTCTGGCGAGTATGATAATTCTACAATACTACTATCAAAATAACTGGGCTAAGGCATAAGCTGGAAAACAAGGAAATGTCTATGAAAGAGCAGATTTAGGACATAGACAATCGCTAAAGGCAACGTTATAGGCGCTCCTAAATACTAAAGGATAAACACTATACTGCACCACACCAGTCACCCTAAAGATTGATCCCACTTAGCTTCACTTAGAAACTTTCTTAATGGCTTTACGTACTCCTAACTGACTACATAGGTGCCGCCTGCCCCTATCTCCACTAGGTGTACCCCACTTTCCATTTTTCGATCAGCTCCCTACTTGTAGATACCCGTGCTGGCCCCACAGTGGGGTGTATCATTCCCCTAAAGTGACAACCCGATATAACGGAGATGCACGGCTTATACCTACACGATGCAACAACGTCTTACCTACCAGCCTGGGTCCACACACGCATATGAAACCCGTTGGACTTGCGTTGCCACCGCTCCCTGTTTTGGCCTCTTATAGTCATACCCAGTATGCGTGTCCCGTCCTCGACTTGGGTTGAGCCCACAAAGATACGTTTTGGGATACTGGTTGAAATGGGCCCCCATTATTTCCCACAAGCATTCCACCTAAGCTTGTCCCATTAGTCCATCCACTTAACCCACTTAGTCATGTTCATTTACATGTGTATTTGGTTAAGTCTAATCGTATTTCAAATGCCTCTAAAGGCAACCACTAGATTCCTCATGCCACCCAAGGCACCTACTTAACCCCCATGTCCCACCTTACATGATTATCTGGCTAAGTATTTCTTAATTCATTAAGGCCATAACCTCATAAAGACCTCTCACATTAGACTGGCATTTATGGCAGCTGGATTTGCCGGGCGGGTCCGGGCAGTCTTACACCATAAAAGAGTCTAACGTCGTGTCTTCACAATTGTTATGCTTTAGTTTGGGCCTAGGACCTCTCACATTGGGCCGACATTTGTGACTACTGGATTTGCCGGGCGGGTCCGGGCAGGTTTACGTCACAAACGGGTCCAACCTCGTGTCCTAAGCATTGATTATTATTAATAATCCACTTTCCCCAATTTTAATAATTCCCTACTTGAATTATTAATTAATTCCAAATTTAACAATGTCCATAATTGACTCAATTATGTACATCCATTTAAGGCATGCAAAATCATATCAATTGCACCCCCAATTTATTAATTTCCTAATATTACCCCTACCCCACGTTTGAACGTTTATTCGTAAAATGTATGCTAGACCCGATTAGTCTAACTCATAGCATAAAAGAAAATATTCACAACAACAACATATATATGTGACTAAATAAATCATAACAAGGGTTGAAACTTGCATACATCAAAAATTACAACTTGCATAAGGTTGTACATGTCATGGATCTAAGGGTGTTAACTTATTCATAATTCACATAATATGATTTTGATGAAATTTCATAAACTTGTATAGGACATGTGTGAATCAACATCATTAACAATATGGTTTTATATGGGTACACCTAACTCAATAGGCAAATTCCCAAAAATCAAAATTCATTTAATCATAGATTCATGTATATGGGTACACCTAACTTAATAGGCAAATTCCCATATTCAAGATCCAATTAATTTGTAGATTCATGTATATGGGTACACCTAACTCAATAGGCAAATTCCCAAAATCAAGATCTATTATAAAAAACATAAACTTTAAACATGATCCAATTCGCATAAATAATAACATCATGATTTTACAACTTGTATGATTCAACACAACTTAACATGACATCATTATCATATAACATAAGTATTTCAACATATGTGATAATATGAGATCTACAACATATATAAGATTTACAACATAGCATATCATAATTTGCAACATAGCATGATATGACTTACAACATAGCATAGCATGATTAATCACATATGACATAGCATAGGATTATTTACAACATAATCACTACAACATAACAACATATATATGATAACATAATAGCATAACAACATAATTCACAAATACATAACAATTCATATCACTTTCTTGTGATCCATTTATAACTTAATCAAATTATTTTATAATAATATTGTGAGATTCATCATACTCACAATATAAAGAAGAGAAATAGAAAGAGTCTTTGATTTAATTTGTTTGTTGAGTAGATTTAGTTGTAGGCTAGGCTTTCTCCTTCTTCTTTAGTTTGTGACGGCTACGCTGAACTCCATGGCAACGACATGTCGGTAGCTCTCCAATTTTACAAGTGATTTAGGGTTAGAGTCTACCCACTTATTTATAGATGTTAGGATGCATTTAGGCCATTAGATTTACCCTAGAATAGATTAGAGCCATTAGATTTCGTCCAGCCTTCAAAACACAGCCCGAAAACCCAACCAGATGCACCCAGGTCACCTGGGCTCGACCAGGGAGGTCGACACCCAGGTCGACTCTAGTGTCGACCTGGCCCCCCCCCACCGAGGTCGACTCCCAAGTCGACCCCCAGGTCGACCTGGCCTGGGCAGGAGTTTTCCCACCTGCCTCCATTTCTGTGTTTTTGAAATCTGTTTTAAAATTTGAATTTTTCGTGAAACTTCTCGAGGCCATATCTCGGTCTTACGAACTCCGATTTACAAAATTTCGGACTCTATTTCGCGTGTTTTTCCGAGACGAACACAATGGCGCAGCCCGTTTCCCAATATTCTTATATTTGAAATTAATTATTCTTTCATTTGTGAATATTAGTATTAACTGATTTACGGGGTGTTACATTGTTTTTCCGCTGTTGTTGTAAGTGTTGTACTCTGATAAGTGCTATTGTATATATACTATTTTGTATTTCAAAAGCTATGTTATATTTTATTCGTTCCGCTGTGAGATTCGTGTTCATTCTGATGATGATGTTCTTCTTCTTCTTCTATTCTGTTAGTTTTATCTTATCTATCCTCACCTTCTATCTTCTTTCTATTAATTTCTTGAATTTCCAGTACAATTTGGGGTTGGACTTGTGTTATTTGGTCAGCTCAAATTGGACCAGATTTTCGGGTCATTACACGGGGTTTAAGAACAGTGTTACCGAAGACACCATTCATGACAAACCCAAAATCCAATTTAATATTAAAAATAAGGCTCTAAATAGAAATTATATTGGCTTCTATTCTATATCAAATTCTGAAACCAAAACATATCGTATGGGGAATAACGATATATGTCTATCTTCCAAATTCCTCCACATTATCCCTATAGTCACGGAATCCAATATCGAAATATTCCGGAGATGATTTCTATTCAAATCCATTCCAATTTATATATTGGAAATTTCTGGTTTTATTAAAACCCTTTTATAAATCCAATTTATTTATTTAAAAATTATTGGATTTCAAATCTAGTTAATAACTAGCTCGTTTTGGTGAAAATATATTTTTATCTTTAAAAACGTGGAATTTTTCATCCAAATTCTTTCCAAATCATTTATTATGATTTTACACAAATCATTAATATTTTTAATAATTTTATTAAGGCCCTTTCAGTCGATTTCCATAAACAGTCATCGAACTGCACTTACAACAACCTTTTCCAAATTTGATTTGGACATAATTCCAAATCCAACCGTTAGATTTCAAATCTCTTATATTCGTTGGAAATCTCTTTTCGATACGAACCCAACGGTTCCTGTTTTAGGAGAATCCAACAGTCTGATCTCCCGTAATGTCAATTCGAAGTCAATGGTCGAAATTCGCAAACGGTCGTTGCGCGGCGCGTCTTATCCAGACGATTATATTATATATATATAATATATAATATATATTTCACTCAAAACATATTTTATAAATTCGTTTTAAAAACGATTCCCACTTTCATTTCAATTTTAAATCAAAATTGAATACTCCTTATCATTATAATATTTAAATGATAATATTTTCAAAATATCAGATTTTGAAATAATTTCCTTTTCGATATTCATTATGAAAATGAATAAAATTGATATAAATATCGTTCGCGTTAAAATGGCGCAAATCTAATCAACACGTCTTCATATATTTCAATATTCTCGTGTCCAACCCAAATCAGACATCAAAATCATATTTTAATCCTTTACTGAATATTATTTTAAAATATTCATTATTTTAAAATATTTTCTTATTTTAAAATATTCATTCCTTTTGAATTGGAATCAGACCCAATCCGTTACCATATAATTTATTTATATGGATTTCATACAATACATGTACACAACAACAATGATAAATAATCAACCATCATGCAGGGTGACTTCTACACTGTATAAGCATTAAGTATAAATAATTAACACTTACTACAGTCTGTCAATCAATCGATTGACATACAACTAAACAATTGGGATTAGTGTACGCCAAATATCATCCCAATACCCGTGTGGGGTTTCAACTAACAAATACTGAATATTATTTGTGCTGTTGGGCGATGTGTAAAATTTATCGTCCTAATTAATGTCAGTTAAATGGTGTATATAAACAAATCGTTCGATTTGTAAGTGAATATTTATTTTTATTTCATGAGAATTTTATGCCATTCACATATACGTTAAAAATTATATTTTTAACGTTAAAATATTTATTTCAACACTTGACTATTTTATATCATTCATATACATATTATAAATTATGTTTTTAATGAATAAATATATATTTCAGAAAATTTCGGCATTATAACGGCGCGATATTAAAACTGGAGCAATGTCTAGCACTACCCCTCTCACGATACTGGCTCGCGCCATACACAACCAATCCAATCAATCACAAAACCACAATACAATTCATTTTCACAATACAATCAATTTCACCAGATTCAATCCAAACAATATACATGATTTGTACAATAAATAGTGTCGGGGGCTTCTAAGCGCCGTCTGCATCTTAAAATATATTTAACTGTAAATTAATTAAAGTGAGAAGGAGTTCTCACTTTAGCATCCACTCCGCCATGCTTTTCTAAAGTTCTAATTCGCTGTTCTGATCCCAGAATTTGCAAACGAGCTCCAATCTTCAAACCGTCTTTTTTTCTAGCCTAAGCGCGCCATTCCGGACAACTTTCACCTAGTGGCATTTCTTCTGAAATTGGTTCATTTCGCCAGAAATCGCGAAAAGACAGTATTTGGACAGCAGACTTTGGACGTGTTTTCTGAACAACTCCGCAATCCAAAATCCAACTATCATATACTCAAATCGAAGTGAAGATCATGCTCTTCGATTTTGGTACTGTGGAGTTTTGGCCAGAAGCGCTCGGATTGGGAGATATTGGCTAAAACAGGTCAGGGGTGTTTTTGCAAATACCAAAATTACTAAAAATTAGATTTTTCGTGATTGGGGGACACACGGCCGAAGGTGTTGGGACAGAGGGGGCGGCGTGGGGTGCTGGGGCTAGGGGAAGGTGTGTCGGTAGGGGTGGGGCCTACAGTGGTGGCGACGACGGTTTTTTTTGTGGTTTGGGGCTTGGCGCGCTGTTTTCTTGAACGGAGGAGGAGAAGAGAGAGAGGTGAGGAAAGGGGGGTGGCACGATGCTGGTGGGTGGCCGCGACGGTGGCGGCGGCGTTGGCCAAGGGGAGGGAGGGCGACGGGAATTTAGAGGGAGCGGGTTTTCAGATTTTGATTTTGATTTTTTTTTATAAAACCTAGGGTTTAGAATTTCTATTTATAATATTCTCCATAAAAGCAACTTTCCCATTCGACCTCCAAATCGAACTCACCAACTATCGTCCCTAGCGTAATACCCCTATTCCGGACACAACGGGATATGTCAAGTAAGCCAATTCGATTGTTTCGACCAGTTTTCATCAAAATTAAAATTAATATAACTTTCAAAATTGATTTCAACGTACTTTTTAATCTACCAGGGCCATATACTGACACCAAAAATTACCAAAAAATAAATCTAGCTATGTTTTGATGATACGGTCCTAATAAAACTAATTTCGTCGAATTTGGAGACCGTTTCAAAAATAGTCATTTTCCGGTCGATTAAATTCAAACTGAAATTACCAAATGCGTTTAAAATTACTACGCTCACATATCGATTCCAAAAATTCTGAAAATTGGAATCTAACAATAATTTGACATTTCGGATCCAACAAAAGAGGTTTCGTCGAAAACGGAGGTCGTTTGCAAAATGGCTATTTTTAAGCGCTATATATATTAAAAATATATGTAAATTCCATAGCGACTATTTTGAATTTAAACTGGAAATATCTTTCAATATATATTATGAAATCTCTGTTTTTCACATTCGTTATAAAGATATTATTAAACAGTTCCAAATATTTTTGGTTTTGCTGAAATCAAATTTATTTTGAATTCCGTACATTCAACTAAAATTTAAAATCGAATATTCAAACTACCACGCCAATTCAAGCTCGTTTTATAATTAAAATAAATTTATAAGTTCTAACTTCGATTTAAATAAATTTTTAGTCGTTATTATTTAAAATAAATCATTTTAAATATTAAAAATCCATTAAAATAGCTAAAATAAAAAAAATTAATTGGTTATGAAATTCCGGGTTGTTACGATCTCCCCCACTTAAAATCTTTTCGTCCTTGAAAAGGAATGGAGCTGGAAGCCATTTAACCAACCAACTCAACTTTCATTATGGCTATCATTCTTCAACTTTTCAGTTTCTTAGACTTTTCAAATTTATCAAAAATTTGGCTAACACCCTAAATTTTCGAAAAATTTCGCCATAACCTCCTTTGTACGAGGAAACCTTTAAAACCGCAACTTGCCTCACAGGGCCCTCATCAATCCAAAAGAAAAATCCAAGTGGCCAGCCAATCGGCTCATAAAATCATCAAAACCCAAGAAAATGGTAAACATGTACCTATTTGTCGGGCATACAATTTTATTCCTCTGCTTAGCTTCCCTGTTATTACCTGTTCACACACACACACACACACACACACATATATATATATATATATATATATATGTACATGTATGAAAATTTAAACAATTCTCAATACAGTTCAATATTTGATTTGATTGGCTTAATTTACCTTTCATTCACTTAATGGTTAAATTAATTAACTACTAATCATACATCACAACCAACAATCAATTATTGATTAGCTTTTCAAATATATAATTTATTTTCAAAAATCATATTTTTGATACCAATTCCAAATAATAGACCCTATCTATGTTTTGATTCTCAGACCAGTCAATTGGAAATATATAAATATCCCACTTTCGGCACTCGAAAATAAATACTGATAATGCTGCAGCATTATCAGAATAATCCCCGTGCGAGTACAGTGTGAATTCTACATCTATCCAGTATATTTGAACTTCGTATATACGTTCATGACGCGTATATGCAAAATTTTCATATACTCGATTTTCCAAATTTAATATAAAATAATATACCCAAATACGTATAATTAGATTAAATTTTCAAAACTAAATTTGTTTTTAATAAATAATACTCTTCTAACTCATTCTAGGATACTACTGATCTTATCTCTAACAAGTCATTCCCTTGAATATTACTGATCCAATCTCTTATGAATTCTTTCGTTTGGTTCTAATGTGTCTTGTTCTCGAGTTCTGTAAACCAAAGCTCTGATACTACGATGAAACAACCCAAACTCGCCCTTACGGGAAAGCACGGATTGAGTTGAGAACATGACAAATCAGAATGCAAACAGAACAAAATTTCATTGCTATTACAACAATTTACATCAGAGTACAAGAATATAACAGAGTATGAATAAATATTATACATCAGAAAAATATCAGAGATTTAAATTACATTAGCAGCAGAAAAATAATACATAACACGATTCAAAGAAATACGCGGATACAAACTTTTCGAATATAGCTCCAGGTGTAAATCCAGGATCCTGGGAAAATAATATCTGCAAAAACAAAAACTACTAGCTGCCTGTGTGGAAAATATGGGCACCCAGAGTTTAGGTTAAAACAATAAACTCCAGATCAGTTATGGGACTGGTGTGAGAACTAAAACAGTTATTAAAACTTTACTTTAAAAATAAAGTAAATCAAGGGACCACGCCATATAACACGAATGGGTTTTCTCCTTAGAATACCAGTGCATAAGACAAACAGCGCAATGTTTTTTGAAAAAAAAATGAAGCTATTATAAGACTCAGGTCCCACCACACAATGCAATGCAAGCCGAAGGACAGAGTTTTACCTTATAATAGCCAAACATGCTTGGTACGTTTAAAACAAATCATTTTGATATTACTATAAGTTAATAGTGTATTAAACAACTTCAAATATAAATGTATCAATCATAGACGACATAGTACCCCATCCTACGATGCTGCCATACTAATTCTGCAATTAAAACCGAAATGTCACATATTAGAAATTGGAATCCATCTATGAGTCGAGGCAAGGGATGGCACCTCATCGATTCGAGACACACTAGCAAATGCCTCAGGATCCCCTGCAGTGAACCCTTGGATCTTCAGGGACGTTCCACACTTAAGTTAGTGGATTAGTATTCCTGAGCACACGTTTCCCGGTCCTATCAGACCTATCCATCGGCCCCGTAGTGACCGATATATCCGAGGCGCCTTGCAATCCATCATCCACATAGGTATAAAAAATATAAATGTCTGGGCTCCATACCGTGACATGACCCATAGCTAGAAAGAAACGTCGTGCACTTCCTGTAGTCACGATCCCGTTTTTGACTCATACCGAGGTGTGAGGCTCGCGAATTAATGCTAAACACAAAGCTATGCTATTTAAAGCTATGCTTTGATCATCAACCACAAGACTCTGCTTTTCAACAAAAGCCTTGATCATTTGCATCTCAGCATACCACACTGACAATTCACACCGTGCAACTGATGTCTCTCGATATATAAGCTCGTACGTCTCAGAGAAGGGTGTTAAGAAAGATAATAAATTCTCCACCACCAAACAGATATATATTTAATAGAGATCAATCAACACATAATAAAATCCAATGTCAGACACACATCCCTTTACTAGTCCGTTCTGGGTCTGAACGAAACTGTAGGCACCTTATTCCTCGTCCCATATGTCTAATATAGGAGAGAGGTCCTCGCATATCTGGTCGATCTCCAAGTACATCTGGACGATCACCACTTATTACCTTGTCTTGGGTGTACAGCCCAACCAAGACATCAGTAATCATCCAAACGATGTGAAGAACTCCGGTCTTCAACCACTATCTTCGTCGTTGACTTATCGTCATATCAATTATTCAGAATGGGTATAAACCCGGCCTTTCCGAATAATTCACGTATCTTAAAAGCAAGTGCTATGAAAACAAAACATACGCCTCATTCCAATCCAGAATATTCTTTTGTTCAAATATTCACATCATTAGGGAATGGTTCCCATTAATTTTATCAAAGATAAATTCTTTAAATTTATTCTTTAATCTTCCTTTTGATATCAATTCAAACCAAATTAATGTTTATCCAAACTAGTCGAGATTAGCGCACCTTACCGAAGTAATCATTTGTTTTATTTCCCAATCCCAACCTATTCATCCCATGGAGCAAACAGGTAGCACCCCATATCTAACACTAAGGTGTTATCGGTAAAATTAATTACCATTTCACGTTCAAATCTAATTAAAGATTTAACTATCGCTTGGAGTAAAACTGGTTATACTCCATTCTCGACCATTTCACAAATTTGATAATTTAAATTATCTTACTCACATTCCAATCTAATTAAAGATTCATTAAAACTCCACTTAGTTTTAATCTTCCCAAAAATCATTATTAATGATTATTTAACTTTGGGAAATCAAACATGTTGCATTGACAATTTACAACATACCATTGATTTCTGCCAATATATAACCTCTAAGCTCATACGTCTTAAAGAAGGGTGTTAAGCAAGAGAATATATTCTCCTCCACCGACAGATATATATTTAGCAGAGATCAATAATACAGTTCGAAATACAATGAAAGACATGTAATCCTGTCTTTAACTGGGTTAAAGAACCAATGTCATTTAAAACATAGTTCACGTTAAACCTAAAATCACATTCCATTAACCATGGAATATTCATGAGAAATAGATCAATATATAATCGATATCAATTTCAATATCTGACTAATAATATAAATGGAATAACAACAAAGCCTTTTAAATTCCATGTATAGTAACAGTCTTCCTCCAAAGAAGCTCACTTCGATTATTACTCAATCGAATTCCATTCAATTCCAATTTAATATATCAAATTGGAACACTTTACTTTGGAAATTTTCCATTAAATCTTAATAAAAAGATTTACAAATTACAAATCACATTTCACTGTTAATCGGGTTAAAGAACGAATGTCGTTAAAAATACACAGTTCACAATAAACCCAATTCATATTCCATTTTATTCTAATTACTAAATATAATTGGAAACTCTAATAATCTTAATTAAAAGATTTATTATTTTCACACGGAGTTTAAGAACAGTGTTATTGAAGACCCTATTCACGACAAACCCAAAATCCAATTTAATATAAAATATAAGGCTTTGAATAGAAATTATATCGGCTTATATTCAATATCAAATTCTAAAACCAACACATATCGTATGGGGAATAATGATATATGTCTATCTTCCAAATTCCTCCACAATATCCCTATAGTCACAGAATCTAATATCGAAATATTCTGGAGATGATTTCTATTCAAATCCATTCCAATTTATATATTGGAAATTTTTGGTTTCATTAAAACCGTTTTATAAATCAAATTTATTTATTTAAAAATTATTGGATTTCAAATCTAGTTAATAACTAGTTCATTTTGATAAAAATATATTTTATCTTTACAAACATGGAATTCTTCATCCAAATTCTTTCCAAATCATTTACTATGATTTTACACAAATTATTAATATTTTTAATAATTTTATTAAGGCCCTTTCAGTCGATTTCCATAAACGGTCATTGAACTGCACTTACAACGACCTTTTCCAAATTTGATTTGGACATAATTCCAAATCCAACCGTTATATTTCAAATCTCTTCTATTCGTTAGAAAGCTCTTTTCGATACGAATCCAACAATTCCGATTTTAGGAGAATTCGACGGTCGGATCTCCCGTAATGTCAATTCGAAGTCAATGGTCGAAATTCGCGAATGGTCACTGCGCGGCGCGTTCTATTCAGGCCATTATATTATATATATAATATACATTTCGCTCAAAATGTATTTTATAAATTCGTTTTAAAAACGATTCCCTCTTTCATTTCAATTTTAAATCAAAATTGAATATTATAATATTTAGATGATAATATTTTCAAAATATCAGATTTTGAAATAATTTTCTTTTCGATATTCATTATGAAAATGAATAAAAATTGATATAAATATCATTCGCGTTAAAATGGCGCAAATCTAATCAACACGACTTCATATATTTCAAAATTCTCGTGTCCAACCCAAATCGGACATCAAAATCATATTTTAATCCTTTACCAAATATTATTTTAAAATATTCGTTATTTTAAAATATTTTCTTATTTTAAATTATTCGCTCCTTTTGAATTGGAATCAGACCCAATCAGTTACCATATAATTTATTCATATGGATTTCATACAACTTGTGTACACAACAACAATGAAAAATAATCAACCATAATCCAGAGTGCCTTCTACACTGTATAAGCATTATGTATAAATAACTAACGCTTACTATAGTCTGTCAACCAATCGATAGACATACAACCAAACAATTGGGATTAGTGTACGCCAAATATCATCCCAATACCCATGTGGGGTAGCAACCAACAAATACTGAATATTATTTGTGCAGTTGGGCGATGTGTAAAATTTATCGTCCCAATCAATGTAAGTTAAATGCTGTACATAAACAAATCGTCTGATTTGTAAGTGAATATTTATTTTCATTTCTGGAGAATTTTATGTCGTTTGCATATACATTAAAAAATATGTTCTCAACGTTAAAATATTTATTTCAACACTTGACTATTTTATATCGTTCATATACACATTAAAAATTATATTTTTAATGAATAAATATATATTTCAGAAAATTTTGGCATTATAACGGCGCGATATTAAAACCCGAGTAATGTCTAGCACTACTCCTCTCCTGATACTGGCTCGTGCCATACACAACCAATCGAATCAAACACAAAACCACAATACAATTCATTTTCACAATACAGTCAATTTCACCACAATTCAATCCAAACAACATACATGGTTTGTACATAAATTGTGTTGGGGCTTCGAAGCCCCATCTACATCCTAAAATATATTTAACTGTAAATTAATTAAAGTGAGAAGGAGTTCTCACTTTGGGATCCACTCCATCATACTTTTTCAAAGTTTTGATTCGCTGTTCTGATCCCAGAATTTGTAAACGAGCTCAAATCTTCACACCGTCTTTTTTTCTAGCCTAAGCGGGCCATTCCGAACAACTTTCGCCTAGTTGCCTTTCTTCCGAAATTGGTCCAATTCGCCAAAAATCGCGAAAAGACGGTATTTGGACAGCAGAATTTGGACGCATTTTCTGAACAACTCCACAATCTAAAATATGACTTCCATATACTCAAATCGAAGAGAAGATCGTGCTCTTCGATTTTGGTATCGTGGAGTCTTGTCCAGAAGCGCTCGGATTAGGAGATATTGGCTAAAACAGGTCAGGGGTGTTTTTGGAAATACCGAAATTATTAAAAATTGGATTTTTGGTGATTGGGGGACCAACGGTCGGAGGTGGTGGGCCAGAGGAGGCGGCGTGGGGTGTTGGGGCTAGGGGGAGGTGCGGCGGTTGTGGTGGGGCCTACAGTGGTGGTGGCGGTGGTTTTTTTGTGGGTTGGGGCTTGGGGCGCGGTTTTCTTAAACGGAGGAGGAGAAGAGAGAGTGGGGAGAAAGGGGAGAGCGCGACGCTGGTGGGTGGCCGCGATGGTGGCGGTCGGCCTGGAGGCGGCGACGTTGGCCAAGGGAAGGGAGGGCGATGGGAATTTGGGGGGGGGGCGGATTTTCTGATTTTGATTTTATTTTATAAAACCTAGGGTTTAGAATTTCTGTTTATAATATTCTCCATAAAAACAACTTTCCCATTCGACCTCCAAATCGAACTCACCGACTGTCGCTCCTAGCGTAATACCCCCATTCTGGACATAATGGAATATGTCTGGTAAGCCAATTCGACTAGTTTTCATCAAAATTAAAATATAAATTAATATAATATTCAAAATTGATTTCAACGTACTTTTTAATTTACCGGGGCCACATACTGACTCCGAAAATTACCGAAAAATAAATCTAGCTATGTTTTGACGATACGGTCCTAAAAAAACTAATTTCATCAAATTTGGAGATCGTTTAAAAAACGGTCATTTTCTAGTCGATTAAATTCAAACTGAAATTACCAAACGTGTTTAAATTTACCACGCTCGCATATCGATTCCACAAATTCTGAAAATTGGAATCTAGCAATAATTTGACATTCCGGATCCAACAAAAGTGGTTTCATCGAAAATGGAGGTCATTTGCAAAATGTCTATTTTTAACGGCTATATATATTATAAAAATATATAAATTCCATAGCGACTATTTTGAATTTTAAAGTGGACATATCTTTCAATTTATATTATGAAATCTCAGTTTTTCACATCCGTTAGAAAGATATTATTATACAGATTCAAATATTTCTAGTTTTACTAAAATCCGATTTATTTTGAATTCTGTACATTCAATTGAAATTTAAAATTTAGTGAATATTAGGCACACATCCCTAAAACGAAACTTAATTAGGCTCACATCCGGTCCTAAACTTATTGTAAATTAGGTCCCTATTTTTCAAAAACATATAAAAAAATATAAAAAAAATATTAAAAAACCATGTAAATTCGTATTTAATTAAAACAATTAATCGTGAAAAAAATCAGATCAAAAAAACATTTAAAACAACGTCAAAATCATGAAATACAGAAAATCAACGAAATGCAGTAAATTGCATCAAAACATGCATATAAATCGATTAGTTGCATACATGTATGCATTTATTTCAAATCTGCGTCAAAACTGCAGTATAAATGCATACATGTATGCACATATTGTTAAAACATGCATCTGCTGATGCATTTATTTAAAAACTGCATACCTACGTGCAACTTATTCACATTTGCATATATTTTGACATATATGCACACATGTATGCAGTTATATAGAAAAACTGCATACATGTATGCAATTTTTCAAACAGGCGTGCATAAATATATGCATGTGTATTCGAATAGTTGCATAAATGTATGCAACTATTCGTAAAAGTTGCATACATTTATGCAACTTTTTTTTTTTAATTTCTGTGGACTTCCGAGAATATTTATAGATTTTAGAATTTTTTTTTTTTTTAAGTGATAGCGCCTGAAAATTTGGACAGAAAACGAAAGAGGCGGAGGTATGGAAAGTGGCAGGCGGAAGATTCCAGGCGGCAGCTAAAATAGGGGGCGGGTTTACAGAGAAAACATTACAGGGATGTGGTGTGAATTTAAAACTTGCAAATAGTTGCATACATGTATGCAACTTTTGCCAATAGTTGCATACATGTATGCAAGTATTTCTGAAGCTGTTTTAGTTGAAAATGTATGTAGAAACTTGCATACATGTGTGCAACTATTTGAAATACTTGCACACATGTATGCAAGTATTTACATATGAAAATAAAATGTGTGCAGAAACTTGCATACATGTATGCAACTATTTTAAATACTTGCACACATGTATGCAAGTATTGCATGTAAAAATATAACAGAGAAATACTTGCACAGATGAATGCAAGTATTCCAAATATGTGCATGATTTGATGCAAATTACTGCATTTTTCGTTGTTTTCTGTATTTTTTTGATTTTGATGCATGTTTTGATTTTATTATGATCTGAATTTTTGGGCGAGTACATGTTTAATTTAAATACGAATTATCGTGATTTTTTTATATTTTTTTTATGAATTTTCGAAAAATAGGGACTAAATTTACAATAAGTTTATGACCGGGTTTTTTTTATATTTTGAAACTTAATAGGGACCTCTAAAAAACGCACCCTAAAATTTAAGTTTCAAACTACCACGCCATTTCAAGCTCGTTTTATAATTAAAATAAATTTTTATGTTCTAACTTCGATCTAAATAAATTTTTAGTCGTTATTATTAACATAAGTCATTTTAAACATCCAAAATCCATTAAAATAGCTAAAATAAAATTTTTAAATTGGTTCTAAAATCCCGGGCTGTTACATTTACAGTCGATTTCCGCATACAGTCATCGAACTGCATTTACAACGACCTTTTCCAAAACTGATTTGGACATATTTCCAAATCCAACCGTTAGATTTCAAATCTCTTATAATCATTGGAAAGCTCTTTTCGATACGAACCCAACGGGTTCCAGTTTTAGAAGAATCCGACGGTCGGATCTCCCATTACATCCATTTAAAGTTAATGGTCGAAATTCGCGAACGGTCGCTGCGCGGCGTGTTCTATTCAGGCCATTATATATATAATATACATATCATCAATTTCCATTTAAATCGTATTTTATAAATTCGTTTATAAATTCATTTCAAATCGATTTCAACTTCATTTTCAATTTTTAATCAAAATCAAATATTCCATATTGTTATAATATTAAACTGATAATATTTCCAAAATATCATATTTTGAAATCCATTTCTTTTTCGTATTTATTATAAAATAAATAAAATCGATCGATAAACCCGTTTGGGTTAAAATGTCGTATATACTTAACTCGGCTTCCATATTTTCGTGTCCATCCCAAATCGGGAATCAAAATCATATTTTGATTATTTTCTAAATATTGTTTTAAAATATTCATTATTTTAGAATATTCTTTATTTCAAAATATTCGTTAATTCTGAATCGGAATGCGACTCCATCAATCACCTTATAATTTTAGTTATATGGATTTCATACATTTCATGTATTCAATAATAATGATAAATAATCATTCAACATTCAAACATCATCCAGAGTGCATTCTCCAACTGCATAAGCACTAAAATAAATAAATAACACTCATAACAGCCTGTCAACCTATCGTTTGACATACAGCTAAATATCGGGATTAGTGTATGTCAAAAATCATCCCAATACGCGTGTGGGGTTTTCATACAACAACAATTTATTTGAATAAATCATTGGTTAATAAATTTAACCAATTCTAATTCGATTTGAATTATTTTTCTATTTAACCAATTTTACTATTTAAATTATAAATAGTTATTTATAATTTAATCTCACTACCACATTAATATTAACATTATTTCTAATATATTAATCATCACAGTCACCACACAAATTACCAAATCATCCATAAAAATAAATACTCAACAACCCAATTTCATTTACGGCGCTATAAGTGGCATTCGCGGAGTATGAAATTCAAGTGTTGGTAATATCCATACATCGTTTCCAATTTATGTGATTTGTGCGAATTCAAGTGTTGAACTCCATACAAAAGATAAAAATCTATACTGGCAATTTCTATATATTTACTGTCATAAAATAAATTAAATAACTGTACAAAATTTTATTGAGAAGGAATTCTCACATTCGTTTCCACTCCTCCATTATTTAACTAAATATTGTAATTTTCAAATAAATTAAACGCGCATTTAATTTAGCTGAAAATCCAATTTACCCTGTTTTTGTTTTGGTCAGTTCCATTGCTTAAAGTTCGTTGTCACGGTCGCAACGCAACTGAAATCGTTTGAATTGGACCTCGTATGAAAAAGATATGCTATTAATTACATTTGAATAATTAAATTAAATAATTAATTAAATTTTAATTACCCTTAATCCTTCATCTTCTTTCACGATACCAGCCGCAACCCGCTCTGAACCCTTATCCCCTTGCGCACGCCAATCCAAGTGACTAGATGACGATCGGTCGCCACTCGATGCGCCAGGGCGCCACCACCCTCCATCATAATCAGTTAGACGTTCAAACTTCCGTCTTCCTCGAAAACTGCGATTGAATGCGGCGGTTTCAGACCAGAAATTCGAACAAATTTCTCAACAATAATGGATCATCTGCATATGGATAGAATGATCATTCCAAGCTCTCCATTTTTGTCTTTGAAAGCCTCGTGAATCACTGCACGAATTTGGAGAATTTGTGGGAAGAAGAATCGAAGAATTTCCGCCCTTCGATTTAGCTGACGGCGGGTTTGAATTTTCTGAGGAGAATTAGGGTTTAAAAATCTCTCTCTATATATATTTTTTTAATTATTAATTAATTCCAAAAATACATGTTTATCAATCCAAACTCCAAATCAAACCCAACGACTGTCGCCCCTAGCCAAATAACCCCATTTCGGACACAATTGGATATGTTTCGTAAGCTAATTCGGCTGTTTCGATAAGTTTTTATCAAAAATAAAAAGTATATTAATATATATTGAATTTGAGCGCACATTTTAATTTATCGGGACCACATACTGACTCCAAAAATTATAGAAAAAAAATCCAGCTATGTTTTGACGATACGGTCCTAACAAAACTAATTTCGTTGAATTTGGAGATAGTTTGAAAAATAGCCATTTTTCCAATCAATTAATTTCAAACTGAATTGACCAGAACATGTTTAAATTCACCACGCTCACATATTAGTTCCAAAAATTATGAAAATTGAAACCTAACAAAAATTTGACATTCCGGATCAACAAAAGTGGTTTCATCGAAAATAGAGGTCGTTTGCAAAATGGCTATTTTTAAGGGTTATATATTATATTTAAAGATATATATAAATTCCGTAGAGACTTGTGATGACCCAAACTTCCGTTGAACAAAAGTAAGGATGATCATAGGAGTATAACATAATTAAAACAACAACAGATCACAGTTACATAGCAGAACATATAAATCATTGCAGTGGAAATGAAATGTCATCACAAATATCATCTCAGAACATCAGAGAATGCAGTACAAGATACACTTAGCAATACAGATATCTCAAGCAGGGAAAGAAGTAAAATCTCAATCTCCCAAAATACATCAATATCCAATACTGTCTTAAATCTTAAGAAGAAAATAAAAGATAAAAAGAAAAGATCTTCCAACATCTTCAGCAGCAAGCATGAGTCCAAAAAACATCCCTACGTGAAACCTGTCAATTGGCTGCCCGTGTGGAAAGAGGGCACCCAAGTTTGCAAAGTGAAACAAACTACGAGTCAGTCATGGGACTGGCATGAGAAATCCTACTAGACTAATAATATGGCTAATCATTGGACCACACCGCTAACGCGGAACGGGTTTAATTCCATTGGATTGCCCGTGCATAAGTTTATAAAATTTAAAGTCTAAAACAACGCAATGGTTTTCAGAAAATGAAATCATTATAAGACTCAAGTCCCATCACATAATGCGACGCAAATAGAGGATAAAGTTTTACCTTATAATGATAAAAAATGCTTGATACGTACAAAATAATATTTTTAATATTATTATTCGTGTCTAATATGTTTCAAAAATACTTCAAAGTAAATGTATCAATCCTAGATGGCATAGTACCCCATCCTACTATGTCGCCATATATAGGTATAAAATCAAGACTGCAATGTCGTATTGGAGGTTGGTTCCCATCATGAGTCAAGGCTAGGGACGATCACCTAACCGATTCGAGACACTCTAGCAATGTCTCAGGATTTGGACGTTGGGGAACCCTTGGATACAGCAGGGCTGGTCCACAAATACTTTAGTGGATTGGCAATTCCTGAACACACGCTTCCTGATCCTATCGAACCTATAAATTGGCCATTGGCGACAAATAAAAACCTGAGGCGCCTCATTCCATCAACCATATAAGTAAAAATGCCGGGCCGTGTAAGAACCCAAACACCACTTCTAGCTAGAAAGAAAAGTGTGCACTCCCTGCGTTCCCTTGTCCCGTTTTTGACTCTACTGGGGTGTGAGGCTCGCGAGGTAACGAAATACACAAGGCTATGCCTAAATAGGCTATGCTTTGATCATCATCCACAGGGCTCTTCTTTTCAACAAAAGCCCCGATCAATTTCATCTTCGCATGTCACATTGACAGTCCATGCGATCGATAACTACCAATATATAACCTTCGAGCTCGTGCGTCTCAAAAAAGGATGTTTAGCAAGAGGACAAATCCTCCGCCACCTCAGAAATATATTAATATATATCAATTAATTTACATGGCATGAAATTCAATGTCGGACACGCACGCATCCATTTACAAGTCCGTTCTGGGTCTGAACGAAACCGGAGTCACCTAGGTGCTCGCGTATCCGGACGATCAACAAGTGCGTCCGGACAACTACCACTTTAACCCTTTATTGGTAGCTAGCCAATGTCAGGCATCAGTAGTTATACTTTCGATGTGAAGATTGCCAGTCTTCAATCGCCGTCTTCGATATCTTAAATTTTAAATCGTCGTAAAATTATTTGAAATGAGTTGAACTCGGTCTTTTCAAATAATTTTTCAAATTATTATCATTTAAACCATTTAATATCGTTAATATTAGTTTATAACAATTTATTGCTATTTTTATTTATTAAAAAATAGCTCAATAAAAATAAACGAAGCATCGGGTCAATGGGCGGCCCTGGCGCTGTTTTTTCCAAAATTTGTGTTACACATATCTTAAAATCTAACCGTTGGATTTTGATAAAATTTATATCATCGGAAAGATCTTCCCAAAACGGTCCTAACGGTTCCAGTTTTGGGAAAATCCAACGGTTGGATTTTACGGTATAATCGTTTGAAGGTACGATTGCCGAAACGCGAACTACCGCGCGCGATTCGTTTAAATTTTAATTTATATTTATAAATATATGAATATAAATATACATCGTTTGGCGATTCCTACTATTTTTATTGTATATAAAGTAACAATAAATAATTTAACATCTAAACCAATTCTTTTATTTCATATGAAATGTCGATAAAAATGTAACTCTTAAAATACTAGCTTTTATTTACATCTAAAATATAAATAAAAATGTGAAACTATAATCTATTCTTTTATTTACATCTAGAATGTAAATAAAAATATGATTTTTTTTCTATGCTTTTCATTTATATCAAAATTTCAAATAAAAATGTAACCATTTAATTCATGTCCTTATTTACATCTAAAATGTAAACAAAATGTAACTTTTGTTATAATGTTTTGTTTACAACTAAATTTGCAAACAAAAAAGCAACTTCTTCCTACGGTGTTTATTTGCATCTAAATGCAAATAAAAATATAATCTTTTAACTACAATGTTTATTTGCATCTAAATATGCAAATGAAAATGTAATCTTTATTAAATGTTTTGTTTGCAACTAAATTTGCAAACAAAAATGTAACTCTTTAAATCATATTTCTATTTCTATCTAAAATACAAAATAAAAATGTAATGTTCATCCTAATGTTTTTGTTTGCACCTAAAATGCAAGAAAAATGCAACTCTTTAAATCATATTTTGTTTACATCTAAAATTGCAAACAAAAATGTAACTTTAATTCTAGAGTTTTGTTTGCATCTAAAATTGAAAACAAAAATGTAACTTTAATTCTAATGTTTTGTTTGCATCTAAAATTGCAAACAAAAATATGATTTTAATTCTAATGTTTTTTTTTGCATCTAAAATTGCAAACAAAAATATGATTTTTATTTCTAAAGTTTTGTTTGCATCTAAAATTGCAAACAAAAATATGATTTTAATTCTAATGTTTTGTTTGCATCTAAAATTGCAAACAAAAAATGATTTTAATTCTATTGTTTTGTTTGCATCTAAACTTGCAAACAAAAATATGATTTTAATTCTAATGTTTTGTTTGCATCGGAGAAGGCAAACAAAGAGAACATTTTATATTCAATGTATATTTGCATTAGAGAATGAAAATAAAAGAACACAAATTTCAATGTTTATTTGCATTGGAGGATGCAAATAAAGGAACAATTTGTATTCAATGTATATTTGCATTGGAGAATGCAAATAAAAGAACAAATTTATATTCAATGTATATTTGCATTGGAGAATGCAAATAAAAGAACAAATTTATATTCAATGTACATTTGCATTGGAGAATGCAAATAAAAGAACAAATTTATATTCAATGTATATTTGCATTGGAGAATGCAAATAAAAGAACAAATTTATATTCAATGTATATTTGCATTGGAGAATGCAAATAAAAGAACAAATTTATATTCAGCGTATATTTGCATTGTATTGATCATTCTATTAAATCCAATAAAATGACAAAATAATATTTTACATTGAATTCACAAATTCTATTTCAATTAAATAAAAAAAATGGAGAAATAATGTTTTAAATGGAATTGACAATTCTATTTCAATTCAACAAAATAATCCAAATAATGTTTTTATTTTGAATTGACAATCTAATTCAATTCAACAAAATGGTCAAAATAATGTTTTTAATATTGAATTGCCAATCTAATAGAATTCATCAAAAATAACCAAAATAATGTTTTAATTGATTTTGAAATTCTAATCCAAATCCATAACACAACGAAAATGATTATTTTAATTGATTTTGAAATTCTAATCCAAATCCATAACACAACAAAAATGATTATTTTAATTGATTTGGAAATTCTAATCCAAATCCATAACACAGTAAAAATGATTATTTTAATTGATTTGGAAATTCTAATCCAAATCCATAACACAACAAAAATGATTATTTTAATTTATTTGGAATTTATAATCCAAATCCATAACACAACAAAAATGATTATTTTAATTGAAATGGAAATTCTAATCCAAATCAACAAAATAAACGATAATGATTTATTTAATGGAAAACATACAAATCTGTGTTTATACATCACCAAAAAACAGATAAATCATCCACAATATCATCACATAAAAGATATGAATTATACACATTCAATCGTCACATAGCAAATAAATTAAATAATTGATTAATTATATAAAATAAAGAAATCTCATAGTCATAACGCAAATTGGTCCAAAATTTGAACTGCTCGGAATTGGATCTAGTCTGGATAGCAGTGTAGATCTCAGTTTCACGATTGAATAGGATCTGAAATTGTTCAGTTTCGATATCGTATGTATTATTTATGATTTATTTAAGATTGTAACATTTTTAAATTAATAAATTAACAAAAAAAAAATATGCCATACTCTTCTTCTTCCTCTATACAGACTAAGGCCGCTGTTTTCATGAATAAATTCGATCCTAGGTTTAAATTTTCCGAACATCTCAAGCAGTCGGACAACGATCAGGAGATGGCACCTCGACCGGATAGGGGAGGCACACAATCGGCGGCAAGGGGGGCTGTAACACCCCACATCCGTTAGTGTCACTCGCAAAGGGAATGCACTAAGTTCTGTGGAGCATTTAAGATAAAAGATACATATAAATTACAAGACAGACAAAATTAAAACAGCGGAAAATAGAACTTTACTTTATTGATAAAATGGTTTGTACAACAATTGTTTTCCAATACCAGAATATCTGTCTTACAAAATAAAGAAGCATAAAATAACATTTATGTTCCCCAATGTAGCATGAGCCTACCATAGCAATAGAAAAGAGAATCCAAGCAAAACTTTGACTAATCTTCAGCTTGGAAATAAAACTGGACTAAGTAGTAATATTCCCTCCCTGCGAACCAGGGGGGAAACGGAAGACAAGAAAGCGAAAGAAAACAGAGTCAGACATAAAGTCTGGTAAGTTCAGTAACTTTCAGCATGTGAACAAGTAAAAAGCAACATGGCATGAATTAACTGAATACAAGACTACACCATGATGACGGGAATCATAAGGTTAGCACAAGATATGATAAGGTAAGATAAACTGGATGCACTTCTATACTTTCTCTGCTTCGCCACTACCTTGTTATTCTAATTTCTATATCCCTGCACCACCTAACTAGTAATCTGTATAAACTGATAAGAACAGATACGTGATCCCAATCCCCACAATTGTGGTTGTTTCAGGTGTACATCTATTATTTATTACCTAGGTCTAACCTAGGGTTTTCTATTGAGCGCATTCTAGATCCAACCAGGGTTTTCGCTACCCAGGGCTACTGGGGTTTATGCTACCTATTGAACGTTTCTCGGATTTTAGGGTTTACGCGACCTAGGTCCAACTAGGGATTATGTTACCTATCGAGCGACGCCCCTAATCTAGGACATACTACCCAGAGTGGTACATGTTCCTAGACTTTCCCCACGTACGTGTCATGGATCATTATCGCTGTCTAGATGCACATGTCCTCTATATGTGCAACCCGAGTCTCGTGGCAGGGCAAATCAAGAAACACGGAACTCGGTCGGGAGCTTTCAGATATCTGCTGATTCAGATGCTAAAGTCTATTTTTCCAGTGGCTATGGTCCCACTTGACCCCTCCCTCAACTAATGAAAGGCACACCTTGAAAACTGAGAACTATACGCAGGCCCTCTATGCCCCCAATAACTTATGGCCATCCGCACCCATTACTAGATAGCAAGTATATAGTCTTTTGGAGTTCTCCGCCTTTCCGCTATACGTATCTCGACTGACTCAAGATGGTAGGTAGACGACGAGTTGCTATCACAGGGCTACTGGTCTCGCCGAATCACGCTGGTCCATCCTAGTCTTTAGGTTGCCTTATATTGCAACCAAGACATACCCTTGGTTCTTCTAACGAAGACCTTAACCTCTGTGAGCCCAGGCGGATCATCTGCAGCCTCACAAAGGGATACCAAGTGTACCCTCACGTCCCCTCGAAGCCGCGTGCTTCGTACCCCAGTTCGTTGGAGCCTTCTTTAAGATCGGATGGACGTTCACTCCTTCTCGTATTCTACTAAGGTTTACTACTTAGTTCCCTTAACTAAGGTTTACTACTTAGTTTCTTGAACCGTCGTTTTCTTAACTAAGGTTTACAACTTAGTCCTCTTAACTAAGGTTTACTACTTAGTTCTCTTTCTCGTCAAGTTGGATTGGTTAAGTGTCATTAGTCAATTCAAGTTAACTTAACCCATTCATTTGTCATGTTAAACTGGTTAAATGTTATCAGTAGTTCATGTTAACTTAACCCTACCACAAATCAAGTTATATTGGTTAAGTATTTCTTATTACTTAACCCCACCCCTTCATCTTGTATTGGTTAAGTGTTCCCTTTAACTTAACCATGCCCATCTCTTTAGCTAACACGTTATAACGGTTAAGTGTTCTCTTAGTTAACTTAACCCTAACATCTGTTTAATTCACATGCCCTAATGGTTAAGTATTGTCCCTTCATGTTTTAACTTAACCATGTTCATTTGGCACACTATGATGGCTAAGTGTTCTAAGTTTACTTAACTCCACCTTCTAGTCTAGTTAACAAGTTAAATTGGCTAAGTGTATTTTACTTAACCCCACCTTCTAGTCTAGTTAACAGGTTAAATTGGCTAAGTGTATTTTACTTAACCCCACCTTCTAGTCTAGTTAACATGTTATAACGGTTAAACCTTTTCTTAACCTTACCCACTTGTCTAGTCAACATGTTATAACGGTTATTTAACCCCTACAAGTCTTGTCTTGTTAACATGTTAAGTTGGTTAAGTGTTCCTATGGACTTAACCCTCCCATTCTAGCTTAACTGTTTCTTAGCTTTAAATTATTCATTTAGAGCACCAACCACTCACATTAGACAGATATTGTTGCGGTCACTGAATGAGCCGGTCGGTTCCGGGAAGATTTACACCGCAACTCAGTCTAACCTCGGGCCCGTTTTGGTCTCAATGCTCTAACCACCCACATTAGATAGGTATTGTTACGGTTGCTGGATTTGCCGGGCGGTTCCGGGCAGTCTTATACCGTAACTCAATCTAACCTCGGGTTAGGCATATTCGTCTTTCCTAGATTTACATATTTATCATCTTTGTCTATATGTAAATTACTAACAACTCTTTTAAACAAATTTGGCCTATATCATATTCATTTGCCATGCCAATTAACATACTTATATTCTATGCCCCAGACTTCATTTACCTAGCAATTAACCCAACTTGCAGTTTATGCCAAATTAGATCAGTTCATGTCAAAACTAGATTCAATATTCTAGTTTACAGTTTATGCCCAAAACTTGGTCTACATGCCAATTACATACTTTGCGGCCAATGAACAATTTACCATTTACGCCCAATTCTAATATGCATGTAAATCACTAACTATTATAGCCAATTCAGATTATATTAACATAGTTATTATGCTAAATTATATAAATTTCATGTTCTGCCCAAATCGTATTCCCATCGTTTGTGTAATCGTGATTCAATCTAGATTATAGGTCAATCTAGATTCGTTGATAAAAGGAAATAAACAAGAATACCATGAAAAGATAGGCATAAGATGATAATCCCAAATTCACGAATTACAGATCTAATAAATAAATTGACTAAAACATCGCAGGCATATAGATCTGATAACATTATGAACATGAAAAGATTTGAATAATAATCTAGGTTCAAGAACATGGATAGACCTAACTTAATAGAAAAATTCCCAAAATCAAGATCCAAGGATAATTAAGGATAGGTTTGAATAGAAAATCAAGCTTAGATCCAATTTCATAGTCATAATCCTAGGCAATAAATCTCATAGTCATGAATCATAGGTGATTAGCCACAATGGTCCTTGTCATAGTCATAGGCAATAGTCTTATGTTCATAGTCATAGGCATAGGCATAGTCTTATGTTCACAGTCATAAGGATAAGTATAGTCTTATGTTCACAATCATAGTCTTAGGCCATTAACAATAGTTTCAACGTCATAGGCATAGGCACAGTCTTATCGGTAATTAATCACATTAGTTCTTAATTAGATCCAAAGGAAATATACAAGCACAGATTCAAATGAGAGGATCAGGCATATTCTTATATCCATTTAATTACATGCCACAAATAGATCTAGATGTTCAAATCTAAAAAGTAACTGACTTACATTGATCGGTTTTAGAAAAGGATAATCAGATAGCGTTGTGATGATTTGCTATGATTTGTGTTATGTTGCCCGAAGCCGTTGAATTAGCCCTTTGCTTCTTTTCTTAAATCTTTAATCTTGATTTGAATCTCCAATATGACATTCCTAGCCGTTGTCTTCAAGAATAGTCTTCGTGTTTTATTTTAATTTATTTATTTCAATTTTTCCAGAGGCAGCATAAGGAGAGAATAAAATGGGGTAAAAAGAATGGGGCTAGGGGGCTGTTTATATAGGATTAGGCGGACGAATCTAGACTAAAAATGAGACCAGAAACATCAGCATGAACCCAGGCTCAAAACTGGGTTTCAGCACCAGGTCAACCCCCCAGGTCGACCATAGGGTCGACCTTGTCCCTGGGAGGTCGACCATAGTGTCGACCCCCAGGTCGACCTAGTCCTGGGCGGGAAAATTGCCGCCCAGTCTGCACTAGGGTTTGAATTCGAATTTCGAATTCTAATTCGAGCTGTTTTTCTGTTCTGAAAATCCTTGAAACTTCGGAGGGTCATATCGCCCTCATACGGACTCCGTTTCTCGAAAACTCGGACTCGTTTCCAAGAAGAATTTCGAGATGAATGCAATTCCGCAACCCGTTTCCCTTGATTTTTATTTTAAAATTTAATTATACTTTAATTTGTGAAACTTAATGTTACAGAATTACGGGGTGTTACATTCTCCCCTTCTTAAAAGGATTTCGTCCACGAAATCTTCAAGTTAGGAAGAATGTATCCTACCATCCAATCACCCATCTACTCAACCATTCAATCACAGGCATTCATTGTCCTTAAAAAGATTTCTAATGCTTTCATGTTCATATGCATAGTGTGTGTATATGTCTTTATCTAATGCAAAATCAGGCGGTCTACTGATTCAGTTGACCTCCTTAATGCGAATTATGTCAGTGCCATGCGTCCATTAATGTATGCAAGCATCCCTAGTTATGTAAATACTACATGTGTGCATAGCCATTCATCCATATGCAATATCCATATAACAACATATCCAGTTAAATCTGTTAAGCAAATACATATATGCTAATGAAATATGAAAGTGACTGAGTCGTTCTAGTGCCTATGGTGTGTATATGCATCCACGAGCAACCATTTGCAACCATCAATCATAACATGTTTCAAATACATGTTTACATCCATTGACTTCTACCTAAGGATCGATGCTACGCCCTAGAGGATATACCTTAAAAGCTAGAAAGTATGCATAGAATTCCTAGAAAAAGAGATCAAGGATGTACCCTTAAGAAAAAGGGTATGATGCATGTATCTAGTCTTCAGTCTTCTAAGTCGCATCTTCTTGAGCTTCACTATTCTGTACCTTATATAATTAATCTTCACGACTGCGAAGCTTCTTGACCTTCATTTCCAAAACTGTCATTGATCGAATAACTGGTTTTGCATTGTCAACTGGATACATGCGGAAGTCTATCCCGCGTTTTAGGGGTAAAATCCTAACCTAAACAAAAACATCTGCGTACTCATGGACTACTCTAACGGATCGCAAACCGTCGATAAATGCATTAAGCGATTCTAGCTAGCTAAGCCTAACTGATTCTTTACACTAAATCTCGAGGGTATTTCCAAGGCAAGTCAAAAAGTCTAACTACCCTCCTTTCAGAATTACTAGCCAACCAACCCATGCCTAGAATCAACTCATGGCCCATGGAACCAAAAACATAAGCATTACACTTAAACTCAACACTTAATATAGTTATTCTCAAATCCTTACAAACTAAAGGTAAACGGGCCGAACCACCAATTGGATTTGAGACACTAATTGGATCTTCTACTATACAAGTACTAAGGTGCAGAGACTCAACTATGGAAGTAGATATGAACAAATGCGAAGCGCTAAGATCAAAAGAGTACTAACTGGTTGATCAAAACGAAAAGCTAAACTTTTCCAACAGATATTTTTACTATCTCTCTTAAGTATTCTGGTGGTGAAAGCATGTACTCGCCCTTCTGAAAATCTTGTCCCTCGTCCTTGCGTTGAGCTCCCTAGCCAAACTCCCTCATCTTCATCTTTACCATCCCTGTGTAATCATACTGACAAGTTTCTCAAAAGCTACCTCCATCGCACAGAAAACCCTTCAAAGCTTGAAAGAAAACTAGCTACAGATGAAACTACTATGGCTATAGATGGAAGTCAGGAACTACTTTGCCCTTCAATAGGTAACGTAGTCTTATCAAGCCTACGAAACCGTGCCGCGATGAGGTTACCTCCCAGAAATCCAGGAGCCCCGAAGACTCAAGAAAGAAGGGGACAAGAATTCAAACAGAGGATCAGAAGATAATGCGTATGGCTTTTGGGGAATATGCCTTTAAAACAAAACTTTTCTTTTGAAAATGCTTATTTTAAAAACCGTTGAAAATAATTTTTCAAATCTTTTATCTGATCCGGTAACCTTCAGCTCTGATACCACGTGTAACACCCCACATCCGTTAGTGCCACTCGCAAAGGGAATGCACTAAGTTCTGTGGAGCATTTAAGGTAAAAGATACAGATAAATTACAAGACAGACAAAATTAAAACAGCGGAAAATAGAACTTTACTTTATTGATAAAATGGTTTGTACAACAATTGTTTTCCAATACCAGAATATCTGTCTTACAAAATAAAGAAGCATAAAATAACATTTATGTTCCCCAATGTAGCGTGAGCCATCCATAGCAATAGAAAAGAGAATCCAAGCAAAACTTCGACTAATCTTCAGCTTGGAAAGAAAACTGGACTAAGTAGTAATATTCCCTCCCTGGGAACCTAGGGGGAACGGAAGACAAGAAAGCGAAAGAAAACAGAGTCAAACATAAATTCTGGTAAGTTCGGTAACTTTTAGCATGTGAACAGGTAAAAAGCAACATGGCATGAATTAACTGAATACAAGACTACACCATGATGACGGGAATCATAAGATTAGCACAAGATATGATAAGGTAAGATAAACTGGATGCACTTCTATACTTTCTCTGCTTTGCCACTACCTTGTTATTCTTATTTCTATATCCCTGCACCACCTAACTAGTAATCTGTATAAACTGATAAGAACAGATACGTGATCCCAATCCCCACAATTGTAGTTGTTTCAGGTGTACATCTATTATTTATTACCTAGGCCTAACCTAGGGTTTTCTATCGAGCGCATTCTAGATCAAACCAGGGTTTTCGCTAACCAGGGCTACTGGGGTTTATGCTACCTATTGAACGTTTCTCGGGTTTTAGGGTTTACACGACCTAGGTCCGACTAGGGATTATGCTACCTATCGAGCGACGCTCCTAATCTAGGACACACTACCCAGAGTGGTACATGTTCCTAGACTTTCCCCACGTACGTGTCGAGGATCGTTATCGTTGTCTAGATGAATGTGTCCTCTATATGTGCGACCCGAGTCTCGTGGAAGGGCAAATCAAGAAACATGGAACTCGGTTGGGAGCTTTCAGATATCTGCCGATGCAGATGCTAAGGTCTGTTTTTCCAGTGGCTATGGTCCCACTTGACCCCTCCCTCAACTAATTAAAGGCACACCTTGAAAAATGAGAACTATACGCAGGCCCTCTATGCCCCACTAACCTATGGCCATCCGCACCCATAACTAGATAGCAAGTATATGGTCTTTTGGAGTTCTCCGCCTTTCCGCTATACGTGTCTCGATTGACTCAAGATGGTAGGTAGACGACGAGTTGCTATCACAGGGCTACTGGTCTCGCCGAATCACGCTGGTCCATCCTAGTCTTTAGGATGCCTTATATTGCAACCAAGGCATACCCTTGGTTCTTCTAACGCAAACCTTAACCTCGGTGAGCCCAGGCGGATCATCTGCAGCCTCACAGAGGGATACCAAGAGTACCCACACGTCCCCTCGAATCCACGTGCTTCGTACCCCAGTTCGTTGGAGCCTTCTTTAAGGTCAGATGGACGTTCGCTCCTTCTCGTATTCTACTAAGGTTTACTGCTTAGTTCCCCTAACTAAGATTTACTACTTAGTTTCCTGAACCGTCATTTTCTTAACTAAGGTTTACAACTTAGTCCTCTTAACTAAGGTTTACTACTTAGTTCTCTTTCTCGTCAAGTTGGATTGGTTAAGTGTCATTAGTCAATTCAAGTTAACTTAACCCATTCATTTGTCATGTTAAACTGGTTAAGTGTTATCAGTAGTTCATGTTGACTTAACCCTACCACAAATCAAGTTATATTGGTTAATTATTTCTTATTACTTAACCCCACCCCTTCATCTTGTATTGGTTAAGTGTTCCCTTTAACTTAACCCTGCCCATCTCTTTAGCTAACACGTTATAACGGTTAAGTGTTCTCTTAGTTAACTTAACCATAACATCTGTTTAATTCACATGCCCTAATGGTTAACTATTGTCCCTTCATGTTTTAACTTAACCATGTTCATTTGGCACATTATGATGGCTAAGTGTTCTAAGTTTACTTAACTCCACCTTCTAGTCTAGTTAACATGTTAAATTGGCTAAGTGTATTTTAATTAACCCCACCTTCTAGTCTAGTTAACAGGTTAAATTGGCTAAGTGTATTTTACTTATCCCTACCTTCTAGTCTAGTTAACATGTTATAGCAGTTAAACCTTTTCTTTACCTTACCCACTTGTCTAGTCAACATGTTATAACGGTTATTTAACCCCTACAAGTCTTGTCTTGTTAACATGTTAAGTTGGTTAAGTGTTCCTATGGACTTAACCCTCCCATTCTAGCTTAACTGTTTCTTAGCTTTAAATTATTCATTTAGAGCACCAACCACTCACATTAGACAGATATTGTTGCGGTCACTGAATGTGCCGGTTGGTTCCGGGAAGATTTACACCGCAACTCAGTCTAACCTCAGGTCCGTTTTGGGCTCAATGCTCTCACCACCCACATTAGATAGGTATTGTTACGGTTGTTGGATTTGTCGGGCGGTTCCGGGCAGTCTTATACCGTAACTCAATCTAACCTCGGGTTAGGTATTCGTCTTTCCTAGATTTACATATTTATCCTCTTTGTCTATATGTAAATTGCTAACAACTCTTTTAAATTTTTTTGGCCTATATCATATTCATTTGCCACGCCAATTAACATACTTATATTCTATGCCCCAGACTTGATTTACCTAGCAATTAATCCAACTTGCAGTTTATGCCAAATTAGATCAGTTCATGTCAAAACTAGATTCAATATTCTAGTTTATAGTTTATGCCAAAACTTGGTCTACATGCCAATTACATACTTTGCGGCCGATTAACAATTTACCATTTACGCCTAATTCTAATATGCATGTAAATCACTCACTATGATAGCCAATTCAGATTATATCAACATAGTTATTATGCCAAATTATATAAATTTCATGTTCTGCCCAAATCGTATTCCCATCGTTTGTGTAATCGTGATTCAGTCTAGATTATAGGTCAATCTAGATTCGTAGATAAAAGGGAATAAACAAGAATACCATGAAAAGATAGGCATAAGAATAGGCATAAGATGATAATCCCAAATTCACGAATTACAGATCTAATAAATAAATTGACTAAAATATCGCAGGCATATAGATCTGATAACATTATGAACATGAAAAGGTTTGAATAATAATCTTGGTTCAAGAACATGGATAGACCTAACTTAATAGAAAAATCCCCAAAATCAAGATCCAAGGATAATTAAGGATAGGTTTGAATAGAAAATCAAGCTTAGATCCAATTTCATAGTCATAATCCTAGGCAATAAATCTTATAGTCATGAATCATAGGTGATTAGCCACAATGGTCCTTGTCATAGTCATAGGCAATAGTCTTATGTTCATAGTCATAAGCATAGGCATAGTCTTATGTTCACAGTCATAAGGATAGGTATAGTCTTATGTTCACAGTCATAGTCTTAGGCCATTAACAATAGTTTCAACGTCATAGGCATAGGCACAGTCTTATCGTTAATTAATCACAATAGTTCTTAATTAGATCCAAAGGAAATATACAAGCACAGATTCAAATGAGAGGATCAGGCATATTCTTATATCCATTTAATTACATGCCACAAATAGATCTAGATGTTCAAATCTAAAAAGTAACTGACTTACATTGATCGATTTTAGAAAAGGATGATCAGATAGCGTTGTGATGATTTGCTATGATTTGCGTGACGTTGCCTGAAGCCTTTGAATTAGCCCTTTACTTCTTTTCTTAAAGCTTTAATCTTGATTTGAATCTCCAATATGCCATTCCTAGCCGTAGTCTTCAAGAATAGTCTTCGTGTTTTATTTTAATTAATTTATTTCAATTATTCCAGAGGCAGCATAAGGAGAGAATAAAATGGTGTAAAGAGAATGGGGCTAGGGGGCTGTTTATATTGGATTAGGCAGACAAATCTAGACTGAAAACGAGACCAGAAACATCAGAATGAACCCAGGCTCAAAACTGGGTTTCAGCACCAGGTCGACCCCAGGTCGACCATAGGTCGACCTGGTCCCTGGGAGGTCGACCATAGTGTTGACCCTAAGGTCGACCTGGTCCTGGGAGGGAAAATTCCCAACCAATCTGCACTGGTGTTTGAATTCGAATTTCGAATTCGAATTCGAGCTGTTTTTCTGTTCTGAAAATCCTTGAAACTTCGGAGGGTCATATCTCCCTCATACGGACTTCGTTTCTCGAAAACTCGGACTCGTTTCCAAGCAGAATTTCGAGACGAACGCAATGGGGTAACCCGTTTCTCTTGATTCTTATTTTAAAATTTAATTATACTTTAATTTGCGAAACTTAATGTTACAGAATTACGGGGTGTTACAGGGGCCCACCCAATGGTGGCCTTGGACCACAGCGGCGGCGTGAGTACCCGGCGTTTGGGGTGGTGAACCTCGTCGAAGCCTTGATGGTTTTACGATCCAACTGTACAGAATCAAAGAGGAGGAAAATCTCTTCGAAAGTTTGAACTGAAGTGAGGAGTTTTATTGAGGGGTTTAGTGGATATTAGTGGTTGAAGTCGGGAAGTTTTTAGCTATTGGAAACATGGTGGCGGTGGCATAGAGAAAATGAATAGTGGATTAGGGTTTTCATTTGCATTATTTATAATATTTAATTATAATTTTTACAAATAAATCCATACATCACAAACTAATCCGATTTCAGTCCAACCGGAGTTAACCCCAGCTAATAGCCCCTGTTCCGGATCCAATAGTCTAGGCTCGTCAGCCCAGAAGACTGTTTTTGGCCTGAAATCTTTAATTTTATATTTAAATTATTTAAATTATTTATTTGATCGAATATTTAAATCCACCAGGGCTACATACGAACTCAGAAACATCCAGAAAAATTCTTTTTGGCTTTGTCTTGACGATACGGTCCTAACAAAATCAATTTCGTCAAATTCTGAGACTGTTCGAAAAATGACTATTTTCAAGTCTATCAGATTTGACTAGAATCGACAAAACACATTTTCGTTTGCCACGCTCACATATTAATTCGAAAAATTATGAAAATTGAAACCTAGCAATAATTTGAAATTCCAAATCCAACAAAAGTGGTTTCATCAAAAACGGAGGTCGTTTGAAAAATGAATTTTTATACGGGCAATAAATTATACTATAGCGACCATTCTGAATATTCAACTGACCATATCTTTTGATTCCCGCTATGAAATTTTGATTTTTCGGATTCGTTGGAATGATATTTTCAAACAAATTTAGATATTTTTGGTTTCACTAAAATCCATTAAATTTTGAACCAGGTACATTCGGTCAAAGTACAGGTTTGACTTTTCAAACGACCGTACTATTTCTAGTATCTTTAGAAATCAAAATGAATACATTTACTCTAACTCTGATTAAAATAAATTTTAATTTTTATTATTTAAAATACATTATTTTAACTATTCAAAATTTACTGAATTAGCCAAAATAAAAAATTTAAATTGGTTCGGATTTTTTGGGTTGTTATAATCTCCCCCACTTAAAAGCTTTTCGTCCTCGAAAAGGAAATAATAGTAAAGTAGGAAAAAAAGGGAAAATGCAAGGTATTGAAAATGTACCTCAACATAAGAGTCACTCAGAGATATCTACTCTGCACTTGGGATAGGCATGTTTGATGCTTTCCTCGGTCTCCCACGTACAGTCTCTGGGATCCCCGCTCCACTGCACCTTGACTAAGTGGATCCTCTTGTTCCTCAGCACTCGGGTTTCTTTGCCCACAATCTTCACTGGCTCCCTTCTCACTGCTAGGTCTGGGGTAATCTCCAAATCTCGTTGTACTGCTTCCTCCACAACTAAATTTGGACCGTGAACATGCTTCCGGAGTTGGGACACCTGAAATACCTTATGGACCCCTGGCAACCAGTCAGGTTGCTGCACTTTATATGAGAGAGTTCCAATCCTTTCGAGAATAGGAAATGGACCAATGAATCTCGGCACCAATTTCCCAGTCTTCCGAAATCAAACTACATCTCTCAGTGGGGAAACCTTCAAGTATACAAGATCACCAACAGAGAATTCTAAATCCCTTCTTCGAGTGTCTGCATAGCTCTTTTGTCGGCTTTGGGCAGCAAGCAAATGCTTCTTAATAAAGTCAACTCTTTCCGAGGCTTCGCGAATCATGTCGGGACCCAATACCAATCGATTATCGGGTTCTACCCAACATGCGGGAGATTGGCATGGCCTGCCATATAATGCTTCAAATGGCGACATCTGCAGGCTTGCTTGGTAGCTATTATTATAGGAGAATTCGGCCAAATGCAAATGATCTTCCCATGACCCACCAAAATCTAAGATGCATGCTCGCAACAAGTCCTCCAGTATACGGTTCACCCTCTCGGTCTGGCCATCTTTCTGAGGGTGGTAAGTAGTGCTCATATTCAGCTTAGTCCCTAGCTCTTCTTGGAAAGCCACCCAGAACTTGCTAGCAAATATCAGATAGCGGTCACTGACAATGCTGCTGGGAACTCCATGCAGTCTGACAATCTCTCTAAAATAAAGTTGTACCAAACTCCGAGCTGTTCTATTGGATTTGACAGGATTGAAATGGGCAGTCTTTGTGAGGCGATCTACGATCACCCATATACTGTCATTGCCTTTCCTAGTCCGAGGCAAGCCATCAATAAAGACCATAGGAATTTCGTCCCATTTCCAACCTAGAACCCCTAGCGGTTGCAATAGACCTGCTAGCTTTTGCTGATCGCTTTTGACTTGCTGGCAGGTGGGACATCTAGAAACTTATATAGAGATGTCTCTCTTCATCGCCTTCCACCAAAAAGTACGCTTAAGATCGCGGTACATCTTGCTTACTCCAGGATGGATGCTGAGATTAGACATGTGGCATTCGTCCATAACTTCTCTTTTTAGCTCGGGAATATCTGGCACACATATTCTCCCTTTCAGCCTGAGGGTTCCCTTGCTGTCTATTTGGAAGCTTGGCGCTTTGGCCTTTCGAACTCGCTCACTGATCATCTGAATAAATCTATCACCTTTCTGGAGAGCAGATATCTTATCGATCAAGGTAGGGGTAATAGTAAGATTTGCAAGGATTAGGTTAGTGCTGGCCGTATTCTTTCTGCTAAAAGCATCTGCCACTACATTGGCTTTCCCTGGAGTATATAAGATGTCCAGGTCATAGGGTGCAAGGAATTCAACCCAGCGTTGTTGTCTCAAGTTCAAATCTCTTTGGGTGAATAGATATTTTAAGGATTTGTGGTTAGTATACAGCTCAAATTTCTCGCCCAAGAGATAGTGCCTCCATATCTTTAAAGCAAATACTATGGCCATTAGCTCAAGATCATGAGTGGCATAATTCTTCTCATGTGGTTTCAATTGGCGGCTAGCATATGCGACAACCCTGTCTCTTTGCATTAGCACTGCACCAATACCTTAAATAGAGAAAAGAATAACGTGTTAAAATAAGATTTGACATCAGAAAAGTGTCATATCTGACATGTTTATTTAGGTGAAAAGGATAACCTTCTCTAGAGGTGTCTGTCCAGACTTTTAGATCCTGATTGCCATCAATAATGGTCAACACAGGTGCAGTGATCAATTTCTGTTTTAGCTCTTGGAAAGCTGCCTCACATTCAGGTGTCCAATTGAACTTGGTATGCTTCTTAGTCAGCTTCGTCAATGGGCAAGATAATCTCGAGAATTCCTTAATGAATTTCTGATAGTAACCAGCCAGACCTAAGAAACTTCTAACTTTAGTGGGCGTAGTAGGCTGCTTCCAATCTTTGATGGCTGAGATCTTTCCTAGATCTACTGAGATACCTTCCTGAGATACAACATAGCCAAGGAATTTCACCTCTTCTTGCCAGAATATGAACCTGGAGAATTTGGCTTTCAGCACATTTCTACGTAAAATCTCTAAGACTTCTTTCAGATGTCTTTCGTGTTCAGCATTGGACTTAGAGAAGATAAGGATATCGTCAATGAACACCAACACAAATATATTTAGAACATCGCAGAAGACTCTATTCATCAGATCTATGAAGTATGCTAGAGCATTGAATAAACCGAAGGGCATCACTAGCCATTCATAAAATAAGCCGGGTCCTCTGAAGGCGGTCAAAGGCACACATTCTTCGGCAATGCATAGTTAGTGGAAACCTGTAGCTAGGTCCATCCTAGAAAATACTCATGCTCCGTTCAAGCGGTCTAGCAGATCATCAATGTGGGGCAGCGGGTATTTATTTTTCAGATTCTGCTTATTTAGGTCATGGTAGTCCACACATAGCCTGAGGGTACCGTCTAACTTTAGGACGAAAACCACTGTTGCACCCCAGCTTGAGAAACTAGGTCTAATCAGACCCTTCCACAAAAGCTGCTTGGTTTGATTGCTCAGCTCATCTTTCTCTTTTAGTGACATCCTTCGGATAGGGTGTACAACTGGCCTTGCATTAGGAACTAAGTCAATTCTAAAATCGATTTCTCTGCGCGGAGGTAAGTTGTCTACTTCTTCGAACACATCCGCATAGTCTCCGATGATAGGAATATCCTCAATAGAAGCAGGAGTGACTTCTAGAGAAGACCATAATTCTCTCCTATCTGTGGCTGAGCCGTGGCACGGTATAGTCATCATATTTCCGAATTGGGTTTTAATTCTGACTACTCTTTCAGCGCATATTAACTTAGCCTCATATTTTGTTAGCCAGTCTAGCCCAAGTATGATATCGTATCCAGAAAAACTCATAATGATCAAGTCAAAAGGGAATTGGAAATGGGAGTAAGAAACAGGCACTCTACAATATTGATCGAGAATAAGCGAACCTCCTATCAGACTGTGGGCTCTAATTAGTTCTTTGAGTTTTCTGGGTCTCAAATTAGGCTTTTTAATCATGTCAACAGATATAAAACTTCTAGATGCACCCATGTCAAACAAAACGGTGATAGGAATGTTTTTAATGTTAAGTATACCTCTTAAAACATCAGGCGTACCTACTTCGGAAGAAGCTGGTGCAGCTGCTCCGTCATAGACATGTGGCACTTGAGATTTCTTGAGCAAAGGGCAATCCATGATGAGGTGTCCAGGCTTGTGGCAGTTAAAACATTCTCTTGGGCCACGGGGACTCGGTCCAGACTCATTCCTTTTGGGCCTCTTCGGAGCTAGGCACTCATAGTCAAAATGCCCAATCCTATGGAAATTAAAGCACTTGACTTTAGATCGGTCCCTCTTCTTCTTCTCTTGGGGCTTGGCGGTGGAAGAGCTGCCCGCCTCCGTTTTCTTGTTTGACTCCTTCTTCTTGTTGTTGGCTTGATTCTTTTCTTTCTCTTGTTGGGAACCCTTCTGATCAATCTCTTCAAATCTGCCACTTTAACCCATTATTGGGTCAATGGTGCTCGCGTATTCGGACGATCAACAAGTGCTTCTAGACAACTACCACTTTAACCCATTATTGGTAGCTAGCCAATGCCTGGCATCAGTAGTTATCCTTTCGATGTGAAGATCGCTGGTCTTCAATCGCCGTCTTCGATATCTTAAATTTTAAACCGCCGTAAAATTATTTGAAATGAGTTGAACTAGGTCTTTTCAAATAATTTTTCAAATTATTATCTTTTAAACCATTTAATATCGTTAATATTAATATATAACAATTTATCGCTATTTTTATCTATTAAAAAATAGCTCAATAAAATTGAACGACGCTTTGGGTCAATGGGCGGCCGTGGCGCTGTTTTTTCAAAAAAAAAAATTTACACATATCTTAAAATCTAACTGTTGGATTTTGATAAAATTTATATCATCGGAAAGATCTTCCCAAAACGGTCCTAACGGTTCCATTTTTGGGAAAATCCGACGGTTGGATTTTACGGTATAATCGTTTGAAGTTACGATTCCCGAAACGCGAACTACTGCGCGCGATTCGTTTAAATTTTAATATATATATATATATATATATATATATGAATATAAATATACATCTTTGGCGATTCCTACTATTTTTATTGTAAATAAAGTAACAATAAACAATTTAACATCTAAATCAATTCTTTTATTTCATATGAAATGTCGATAAAAATGTAACTCTGAAAATACTAGCTTTTATTTACATCTAAAATGTAAATAAAATGCAACACTATAACCTATTCTTTTATTTACATCTAGAATGTAAATAAAAATATGACTTTTATTTCTATGCTTTTCATTTATATCAAAATTTCAAATAAAAATGTAACCATTTAATTCATGTCCTTATTTACATTTAAATGTAAACAAAATGTAACTTTTGTGATAATGTGTTGTTTACAACTAAATTTTCAAACAAAAATGAAACTTCTTCCTTCGGTGTTTATTGCATCTAAATATGAAAATAAAAATATAATCTTTTAACTACGATGTTTATTTGCTTCTAAATATGCAAATGAAAATGTAATCTTCATTAAATGTTTTGTTTGCAACTAAATTTGCAAACAAAAATGTAATTCTTTAAATCATATTTCTATTTCTATCTAAAATACAAAATAAAAATGTAATGTTCATCCTAATGTTTTTGTTTGCACCTAAAATGCAAGAAAAATGCAACTCTTTAAATCATATTTTGTTTGCATCTAAAATTGCAAACAAAAATGTAACTTTAATTCTAGAGTTTTGTTTGCATATAAAATTGCAAACAAAAATGTAACTTTAATTCTAATGTTTTGTTTGCATCTCAAATTGCAAACAAAAATATGATTTTAATTCTAATGTTTTGTTTGCATCTAAAATTACAAACAAAAATAAGATTTTTATTTCTAGAGTTTTGTTTGCATCTAAAATTGCAAACAAAAATATGATTTTAATTCTAATGTTTTGTTTGCATCTAAAATTGCAAACAAAAATTTGATTTTAATTTTGTTGTTTTGTTTGCATCTAAAATTGCAAACAAAAATACGATTTTAATTCTAATGTTTTGTTTGCATTGGAGAAGGCAAACAAAGTGTAATGACCCGCATTTGCAGAGGTGTTATAATTAATTAATTTAATTATATAAATAGTGATATAGTGAATTAAATGGTGGTTTAATTAAATAATGGTGAATATTTAATTTAAAATAATAAATTAAATAATATATAAAATTCTGAAATAATCAGAATTGGCTGAAATGGCGATATGATGTGAACTGGATCATCTGCGATATTTAATTCAGTTTAGAATTGAATTTGAATAACGAATATATTATTTGAACGACAGTTGAACGTATAATTGTATTATAATTAAAATCAAGCTTGAAATGGCGCTGTAGTTCGTAAATTGGCGATTCGAACTTCAACTGAATGTACATGATTCGTTTTAAGCCGGATTTCTGTGAAACAAGAAACGTGTGGAGCTGGTGGAGTATATCTTTCTAGTGGAAGAGAAAAATCGGGATTTCGTCATGTAGATTTTGATTTACGTCCAATTCAAATTTCAGAAAAGTCGCTGTGGAATTCCTTTATAATTTATAAAGGAATTATTTATATTTTAAAAAGGAATTTCAATATAAATCCAATATCGGGTTGACCCAGATTTGAAATATCAAGTTAGAAATTCATATAGGAATATTCTAGAGCTGTATGGTATTCCACTGTGAATATAGACGATAATATTTATTTTTAAAATATTTAATTAAACTATATTTAAATATATTTATATATTTAAATGGGTTATTCAGAGCTTTAAAAATAGCCAGTTTCGCAAACGAAGTCGGAATTCGACGAAACTATTTTTGATGGATCTGCAACGTTAAATTATTGTTAGATTCCAACTTCCGTGATTTTTGGGGTCACTGTGTGGCCGTACGGATTTTTAGAGTGAAAAACAGATAGTATTTTGACGGTTAAAAATACGCTGTGTGTGCATACGAAGTCGGAATTCGACGAAACCAGTTTTGTTGGGACCGTACTGTCGAGCTCTTGCTGCATGTCAATTTTCATGATTTTTGGATATTGTATGTGGTCGTGAGAATTTTAAGAGCGATAAACTAAGAAAATGGTGAATATAAAAATATTAAATCTATTCTATAAATACCCCCTTAACCATTTCTAAACCTAAATCTCATTCATTAGTCAAACACTTTTCGCCGTCACTTTCACAGGAAAATCGGATGCAAGAAAAATCCAAATAAAATCATATCAAATCCCATAAATCATAAATCTTATATACTTGGATTCACTGCGAGATGCTTTACCCATCCATACTACTTTCGGGAAACTCGACCATGATTTTCCGTCAAAGCTTTCTACAGCAAGAACCTAGGGTTCACGGACCCTAGGAGAAGGAGCATCAATTCGCGGAAGTAATTTGATATTTGGTTTCAGGAGGTGGAACCGTAAGTGGTTGCAGAACTTTTGGAAGATTTCGTGGTATTCTTGTTCGGTGGTTTACTGTATTTCGTGACCTAGTGTTGTTCGACGCGGTTACAAAGGAGGAACTCGAGTGGATTGAAATGATTATTGGGGGGGGAGAGGAAGCGATGAGATGAAGTATGATGAGTTCGGTTTTTGAATATCATGAAATGGGGATGGAGATGGGATCGGCTATTGCCATTTCAAAGAACAGTGGTTCCTGAAGCGTGAATGGGTGATTTGGGGAAGGAGACTTACGCGGGTTTTGGTATTGATGTAGGTGGGCTGACGTTTTGAAAGGGCAAGGCCCAATTGAAAGTTAAGGTCCAAGCTTTTATTTATTTAATTTAATAGTGTATGATATTGTAAATTAAATAACTTGAGCATACTTAATCAGAATTTCGAACGGTTAGATCCGTTGTGATCGTATGGGCGAGGGCAATGTCACAGAACTGACTGGAAGTGAAATCGAGCTCGTTACAATTTATAGAGAAATAAATTGTCTAATCAGAATTAACTCATGCAAATCGTTATTTAACGGTTAGCGTGAAATGTGAGTAAATCTCACTAACTCTGAATAGTTTATAATTTCATGTTTTATTTTTAGAACTGATAAATATTGGCTGATTGACTGTGTGTTGACTGTTTGATTGAACTGCTAGTCAGTTAGTAAATTTCTATATTGATTCTATTTAACAGAATATATCATATGGAACTGAAAGTGATGTTGATTTTATTGTGTAACATCTGTGGATGCAGGGAAACAGGTTGGAGGAATCCGACTGGATTCCTCAACAGTTATTTTATTGTTTTTCATATACTTTGATATACGATGTGAATTATAACCTGTTGTTGATTGTGTGTGTATGGACGATATTGGACATCGTAATTTGATATGTTAAACACCAAAACATACCGGGATTTGGAGAAAAGGGGAATTTGTCAAAGTGAATACTGAAAAGAGAATATTTATAAAATCAGAGGATTTTATAAAAGAGAATATTTATAAATAGAATATTTATAAATAGAAATATTTATAAATGGAATATTTATAAATAGGAAATACGTTTAAGTGGAATTATAAATGAAGGGAAATCTTTATAAATGGAATATTTATAAAGTGAATTATTTATTATTTAAATAAATAAGATAAGATAACGAATTATTTATTTGTTAAATAAATAAGATATGATAATGGATTATTTATTTGTTAAATAATAAGAGATATTAAATGAGATATTTATTTGTTAAATAAATAGAAGATTATTAAGGAAACATTTAGAATAAATAAATAGAATAAAATAAAGGAGATATTTATTTGTTAAATAAATAGAATGAGATAAAAAGGGTTATGTTTATTGGGATAATAAATAGGATATTAAATGAATCATTTATTTAGTAAATAAATAGGATACATTAAAGAGAATATTCATTTAGGAAATAAGTACGGTATTATGAAGGAAATAATTAGAGTAGAAAAAACTAAAGATATACAAGGAAATATTTGTAAACCAATTACAAATAGGATTGAAAAGGAAATAGTGTAAAACCATAATCAAATAGATGATTAAGGAAATATTTGTTTAGAAAACAAATAGATTATAAAGGAAATATTTATCTTTGGATAAATAGATATATATAAGTCTGAACTTATATATGAAGAAGTAAACAGAAAAAAGGAACAGATTGATTTATAAATGATATTTATAAATTAAGTTAAATATTTATCATTTGGATAAATAGAATATATAAGCCAGGACTTATATAAAGATGTAAGAATTGATTTCAACATCGATGGTTGAAACTGAATAAGGACAAAGAGTTAATCAGTTAAGGTTAACCAGTTAGAGTAAAACCATTAGGGTTAACCAGTTAGGTTAAACCGTAGAGTTAAACCAGTTAGAGTTAAACAGTTAGAGTTAATCAGTTAGAGTTAATCGATAGAGTTAAATCGAACTAGAGTTATTCAAATGGAGTTAATCGAATTTAGTTTATTCGAATAGAGATGAAATGAGTCAATCGAATTTAGTTATTTCGAAGAAGTAAATCAAATCAGAAATATTCGAAGTGAGATAATGGAATCAGAAATATCCGAAGTGAGTTGATCGAATCTAGTTATTCGACATGAGTTAAATCGAATAAGATTTATTCGAAGAAAGAGATTATCGAATATAAGTATTCGAAAGTAAGCAAATCGAATTAGTTATTCGAATTAGTTATTCGAATAGAGTAAAATAAATAAGAGTTATTCGAATTAGTTATTCGAATAGATTTAAATAAATAAGGGTTATTCGAATTAGTTATTCGAATAGAGTTAAACACATAAGAGTTATTGAATTAGTTATTCGAAAGGAGTTATCGATTATAGTTTAATCGAAAGGAGTTATCGAATTAGTTATTCAAAAGGAGTTAAGTAAAAAGAGTTAATCGATTAGGGTTAAATAAAAAGAGTTAATCGATTAGGGTTACATAAATAGAGTTAATCGAATTTAGTTTATTTGAAGATAGGTTAATCGAATCTAGTTATGCGTAAGAGAGATTATCAAATATAGTTATTCGAAGGGAGGAGTTATCGAATAGAGATTTATTCGAACGAAAGTTACATAAGGAAATGTTAAAGGGTTAAAAGATGAACTTACCATATTTCGAGATTTGAAATGTTGTTCAGTTAAGGTCTGAGAGGTAGTTATACCCCAACTTGATTGACTTCGTTTTTAATTTAGAAATGGTTAAGGTTCGAGAGTGAAAGTGGTTAAGTGATTTAGTAAATAAGTATAGTGGTTTGAGTTATCGTCGCGATGTTGATTTAAACATCTGTTTAAATCCAAGAAAAGAAGATTTGGAAATGTTTTCCAAATAGAATCAGAAACGTAATCAAATATTGAAATAGGAAATATGAGTGTATATATATATATATATATATATGTGTGTGATTGATGATTGATTGATAGAATTTCCGTCTGGAAATAATATCGTTGTTTGCACACGTGTTTTCCTTCGATAGTTAAATCACAGACTATCGAAGTTTTGACCATTTTAACGTTGTTAATATGGAGAGACCGATTGGATTATTATCCAAAGAACCACTCTGTATTGGCATAAGCGTTGCGAATCATATATGCCAAAGAAAATTGAAGACGGAGTAAGGTGCAAGGGCTATTGTATAAGTCTTAGATAACAATGTCTAAGATGGATGTACTGAATGGTGCCTTCGGTTCATCCTGTTCCTGGATGACTTGTATGGATGAATGTCTGACAGAGTATTTCTAGAAAGGTCATGTACATTGATTTCTTCAACCGTACCAAGAGTGGAAGCGGAGAAGGAAACTTCTTTAGCTAACACGTAATGTACTATTGCAGACGTCAATTAGTGATTTTCGATGGATCTGACAATGTGGCATTCGAAGTGAATCTGATGTGATGATAAAGTGTAACCTCTGGTCTCAACAACCAGGAAATGACAGAAATCGGGCAGGCAGCATGGCTAAGTCGGTTGCTCCGAAGTAGAGTGTATAATCACCTGATTTAGAGTTTCGTTTACTTCTAAAAATCTATTGTTGATGTTGTCCCATTCGGGAAACGGTTGCTGATCCCAACTGTTGGTGATATACATTCGATACACTCAAGCGAAATGAGTGGTCGGTCATGTGTGGCCGGGTTGCAAGATGTTCTTGTTGAACTCAGTGTATTCCTTTCTAGAGGTACACTAGCGAAAGGTGGTTCCATACCTTTTCATAGTTGGAAATCCATTACCCAATACGTGCTCGCGGTTTTGATTGTATACTATATATGTAGAAACATGAGATGAAAGCGTTTCTGCTAGATGATTAATATAATTGTGGTCGATAGACATTATTATAATATCAAAAGGGTTTTTGACACAAAGATAATTTGGATTCTCATAACGGAAAAACCCGTTCCGTTATATGGCGTGGTCTTATGAGATATCATTTACCTGCTTGAACTGTTTTAAATTGTTTTACTCATACCAGTCCCATGACTGACCTGGAGTTTATTTTGTTTTGTTTTCCCTAAACTCCTGCTAGATGATTAATATAATTGTGGTCGATAGACATTATTATAATATCAAAAGGGTTTTTGACACAAAGATAATTTGGATTCTCATAACGGAAAAACCCGTTCCGTTATACGGCGTGGTCTTATGAGATATCATTTACCTGCTTGAACTGTTTTAAACTGTTTTACTCATACCAGTCCCATGACTGACCCGGAGTTTATTTTGTTTGTTTTCCCTAAACTCTTGGGTGCCCAATTTTGTACGGGCAGTCAAGTAGTCGGGATTTACAGATATACCTGAAGAGCTGGAGCAGGAGGCTTCAGGATCATATAGCTATAGTTTATTTCCGCTGTGTTGTAAGTGCTGTACTTTGATAATGATGTATATTCAAGTACAGATTTATATTTCAAGTTATGTTATATATATTATATGTTATTCGTTCCGCTGTGAGGTTCGTGTTACTCTGATGTTGTGTTCTTCTTCTTCTTCTATTCTAAATTCTATCTTATCTATTCTCACCCGCTAATTTCTTTCATTAATCATCCGGTATTTTCGACCCTTGGATGTTCGATATGTATTATATATCGGATAACCAAGATAGCAAATTTCCGGGTCATTACAGTTGGTATCAGAGCTTAAGTTAAGAATTACCTTGGCTCTGTGGCGTGACTCGGTAGAGATAGGGTTAGTAATACCCTAGATTGAGTTTGAGTGTATATATATGAGTGAACGTATTTGTAGATGATATACAAATAATTTTATATTGTGAAGATTTATTGGTTGAGTAGTTTATGGGTTCTGGTCGATCAGTTTGATCCACTATATCGGTAGGAGTTTATAAACACTCGAATACGATGGGTCGACACGATATGTTTTGAAAAGAGGGTAAATAAAAATAATTTTACCCAAAGTATATTTTGATACATATTGGATATATTGGTTGTTATTATAATCGAGTAAGATTATAAATTAAATGGTTATGTAAATAACCAATCAGAATTCATATAAGTGAAATACGTGAAATCAGTTGACTTAAAATCTGAAATTTTAAACTAGAAATTGAATTAAAATTCTGGAAAATTGGATAAGTGTTTGTTAATGGATTTGGATTAAAAATAAGGAAAATTTAAGATCCTGGGAGATTTTAAATTGTTTTACAAGCAGTGTGAATTATATTTTGAAATGAATTTCAAAGTGGAAATGTTTAGAAATGGTTTTATAGTATTGAACTCACTTCGATCGCTGGAAAATAGATTCTGATGATGACAGTTGCATCATCAGTATTCATTTTCGAGTTGTAAGTGACGAATTACTACCAGAGATACTGTTTTGAATTTGTTTTGGGAAAGACAAGTTGTTTTGAATTTCAAAAAGGAAAATTTGATTTTTGAAATCAGTAAACTGTTTAAAAACTCCCAGGGAAAGACTGTTTGAATTAAAAATAAATTTAACAGAAATTTGTGAAAGCAAATTTGAATTAAAGAAAAGCCAGTAAAGTAGTAACTGAGATTGAATTAGAATGATATCAAGACAAATTGGATTGTGAGATTCAAATTTGAAGTATAATGTGACAATCAAGTTAAGAGTTGGGAATTGAGAAGAAACTCAAGTTGAAATGATATTTGGCTCGGATATAAAAGAATGGTTGTGTTGTGGATTAAAGCAGATTGGGATGACCCTTGTATCCCCTGAATTGACAGCAGGTGAAAGTGATAGAGTTGATATGCCCGACAAAAAAGTACAAGTTTATATTTCTATTGGGTATGAGATTTATGAGCCGAATTGGCAAGCCGCTTGGCTGTTTAATTTTCTTTTGGGTTGGAGATGGCCCAGAGAGGCGAGTTGGAATTTGACCTATTGACCAGTACAAAGGAGGTGCTGGCGAAATTTTTCGAAAAGTCAAGGTGTTAGAAAATTTTCAGGATTTTTGAAAATTTTCGTTGATAAGAATTAATTAAATTTCTAATTGAAATTAAATTGGTTCAATTAAAGCTGAAGTTAAGAAGTGAACAAATAAGTTATAACTAGTTAATAGAGTTGTTTTCTACCCTAGCAATTTCGAGGACGAAACTATTTTAAGTGGGGAAGATTGTAATGACCCGCATTTGCAGAGGTATTATAATTAATTTATTTGATTATATAAATAGTGATATAGTGAATTAAATGGTGGTTTAATTAAATAATGGTGAATATTTAATTTAAAATAATATATTAAATAATATATAAAATTCTGAAATAATCAGAATTGGCTGAAATGGCGATATGATGTGAACTGGATCATCTGTGATATTTAATTCAGTTCAGAATTGAATTTGAATAACGAATATATTATTTGAACGACAGTTGAACGTATAATTATATTATAATTAAAATCGAGCTTGAAATGGCGCTGCAGTTCGTAAATTGGCGATTCGAACTTCAACTGAATGTACAGGATTCGTTTTAAGCCGGATTTCTGTGAAACAAGAAACGTTTGGAGCTGGTGGAGTATACCTTTCTAGTGGAAGAGAAACATCGGGATTTCGTCATGTAGATTTTGATTTACGTCCAATTCAAATTTCAGAAAAGTCGCTGTGGAATTCCTTTATAATTTATAAAGGAATTATTTATATTTTAAAAAGGAATTTCAATATAAATCCAATATCGGGTTGACCCAGATTTGAAATATCAAGTTAGAAATTCATATAGGAATATTCTAGAGTTGTATGGTTTTCCACTGTGAATATAGACGATAATATTTATTTTTAAAATATTTAATTAAATTATATTTAAATATATTTATATATTTAAATGGGTCATTCAGAGCTTTAAAAATAGTCAGTTTCGCAAACGAAGTCGGAATTCGACGAAACTAATTTTGTTGGATCCGCAATGTTAAATTATTGTTAGATTCCAAGTTCCGTGATTTTTGGGGTCACTGTGTGGCCGTACGGATTTTTAGAGTGAAAAACAGTCAGTATTTTGACGGTTAAAAATACGCTGTGTGAGCATACGAAGTCAGATTTCGACGAAACCAGTTTCGTTGGGACTGTAATGTCGAGCCCTAGCTGTAAGTCAATTTTCATGATTTTTGGATATTGTATGTGGTCGTGAGAATTTTAAGAGTGATAAACTAAGAAAATGATGAATATAAAAATATTAAATCTATTCTATAAATACCCCCCTTAAGCATTTCTAAACCTAAATCTCATTCATTAGTTAAACTCTTTCCGCCGTCACTCCTATTCTCTTCACAGTTAATTGGATGCAAGAAAAATCCAAATAAAATCATATCAAATCCCATAAATCATAAATCTTATATACTTGGACTCACTACGAGACACTCTACACATCCATACTACTTTCGGGAAACTCGATCACGATTTTCTGTCAAAGCTTTCTACAGCAAGAACCTAGGGTTCACGGAACCTTGGAGAAGGAGCATCAATTCGCGGAAGTAATTTGATATTTGGTTTCAGGAGGTGGATCCGTAAGTGGTTGCAGAACTTTTGGAAGATTTCGTGGTATTCTTGTTCGGTGGTTTGCTGTATTTCGTGACCTAGTGCTGTTCGACGCGGTTATAAAGGAGGAACTCGAGTGGATTGAAATGATTATTGGGGCGGGGTGGAAGTGATGAGATGAAGTATGATGAGTTCGGTTTTTGAATATCATGAAATGGGGATGGAGATGGGATCGGCTATAGCCATTTCAAAGAACAGCGGTTCCTGAAGCGTGAATGGGTGATTTGGGGAAGGAGACTTACGCGGGTTTGGGTATTGATGTAGGTGGGCTGATGTTTTGAAAGGGCAAGGCCCAATTGAAAGTTAAGGTCCAAGCTTTTATTTATTTAATTTAATAGTGTATGATATTGTAAATTAAATAACTTGAGCATACGTAATCAGAATTTCGAACGGTTAGATCCATTGGGATCGTATGAGCGAGGGCAACGTCACGGAACTGACTGGAAGTGAAATCGAGCCCGTTACAATTTATGGAGAAATAAATTGTCTGATCAGAATTAACTCACACAAATCGTTATTTAACGGTTAATGCGAAATGTGAGTAAATCTCACTAACTCTGAACAGTTTATAATTTCATGTTTATTTTTAGAACTGTTAAATATTGGCTGATTGACTGTGTGTTAACTGTTTGATTGAACTGCTAGTCAGTTAGTAAATTTCTATATTGATTCTGTTTAACAGAATATATCATATGGAACTGAAAGTGATGTTGATTTTATTGTGTAACATCTGTGGATGCAGGGAAACAGGTTGGAGGAATCCGAATGGATTCCTCAACAGTTATTTTATTGTTTTTCATATACTTTGATATATGATGTGAATTATAACCTGTTGTTGATTGTGTGCGTATGGACGATATTGGACATCGTAATTTGATATGTTAAACACCATAACATACCGGGATTTGGAGAAAAGGGGAATTTATCAAAGTGAATACTGAAAAGAGAATATTTATAAAATCAGAGGATTTTATAAAAGAGAATATTTATAAATAGAATATTTATAAATAGAAATATTTATAAATGGAATATTTATAAATAGGAAATACGTTTAAGTGGAATTATAAATGAAGGGAAATCTTTATAAATGGAATATTTATAAAGTGAATTATTTATTTGTTAAATAAATAAGATAAGATAATGAATTATTTATTTTTTAAATAAATAAGACAAGATAATGAATTATTTATTTGTTAAATAAATAAGATAAGATAATGGATTATTTATTTGTTAAATAAATAAGAGATATTAAATGAGATATTTATTTGTTAAATAAATAGAAGATTATTAAGGAAACATTTAGAATAAATAAATAGAATAAAATAAAGGAGATATTTATTTGTTAAATAAATAGAATGAGATAAAAAGGGTTATGTTTATTGGGATAATAAATAGGATATTAAATGAATTATTTATTTAGTAAATAAATAGGATACATTAAAGAGAATATTCATTTAGGAAATAAATAAGGTATTATAAAGGAAATAATTAGAGTAGAAAAAAATAAAGATATACAAGGAAATATTTGTAAACCAATTACAAATAGGATTGAAAAGGAAATAGTGTAAAACCATAATCAAATAGGTGATAAAGGAAATATTTGTTTAGAAAACAAATAGATTATAAAGGAAATATTTATCTTTGGATAAATAGATATGTGTAAGTCCGAACTTATATATGAAGAAGTAAACAGATAAAAGCAACAGATTGATTTATAAATGATATTTATAAATTAAGTTAAATATTTATCATTTGGATAAATAGAATATATAAGTCAGGACTTGTATAAAGAAGTAAGAATCGATTTCAACATCGATGGTTGAAACTGAATAAGGACAAAGAGTTAATCAGTTAAGGTTAACCAATTAGAGTAAAACCATTAGGGTTAACCAGTTAGGTTAAACCGTAGAGTTAAACCAGTTAGAGTTAAACAGTTAGAGTTAATCAGTTAGAGTTAATCGATAGAGTTAAATCGAACTAGAGTTATTCAAATGGAGTTAATCGAATTTAGTTTATTCCAATAGAGATGAAATGAGTTAATCGAATTTAGTTATTTCGAAGAAGTAAATCAAATCAGAAATATTTAAAGTGAGATAATCGAATCAGAAATATCCGAAGTGAGTTGATCGAATCTAGTTATTCGACAGGAGTTAAATCGAATAAGATTTATTCGAAGAAAGAGATTATCGAATATAAGTATTCGAAAGTAAGCAAATCGAATTAGCCATTCGAATTAGTTATTCGAATAGAGTTAAATAAATAAGAGTTATTCGAATTAGTTATTCGAATAGAGTTAAATAAATAAGGGTTATTCGAATTAGTAATTCGAATAGAGTTAAGCACATAAGAGTTATTATTATAGTTTAATCGAAAGGAGTTATCGATTATAGTTTAATCGAAAGGAGTTATCGATTATAGTTTAATCGAAAGTAGTTATCGAATTAGTTATTCGAAAGGAGTTAAGTAAAAAGAGTTAATCGATTAGGGTTAAATAAAAAGAGTTAATCGATTAGTGTTAAATAAATAGAGTTAATCGAATTTAGTTTATTTGAAGATAGGTTAATCGAATCTAGTTATGCGTAAGAGAGATTATCAAATATAGTTATTCGAAGGGAAGAGTTATCAAATAGAGATTTATTCGAACGAAAGTTACGTAAGGAAGTGTTAAAGGGTTAATAGATGAACTTACCCTGTTTTGAGATTTGAAATGTTGTTCAGTTAAGGTCTGAGAGGTAGTTATACCCCAACTTGATTGACTTCGTTTTTAATTTAGAAATGGTTAAGGTTCGAGAGTGAAAGTGGTTAAGTGATTTAGTAAATAAGTATAGTGGTTTGTGTTGTCATCGCGATGTTGATTTAAACATCTGTTTAAATCCAAGTAAAGACGATTTGGAAATGTTTTCCAAATAGAATCAGAAACGTAATCAAATATTGAAATAGGAAATATGAGTATATATATATATATATATATATATGATTGATGATTGATTGATAGAATTTCCATCTGGAAATAATATCGTTGTTTGCACACATATTTTTCTTCGATAGTTAAATCACAGACTATCGAATTTTTGACCATTTTAGCGTTGTTAATATGGAGAGACCGGTTGGATTATTATCTAAAGAACCACTCTGTATTGGCATAAGCGTTGCGAATCATATATGCCAAAGAAAATTGAAGATGGAGTAAGGTGCAAGGGCTATTGTAAAAGTCTTAGATAACAGTGCCTAAGATGGATGTACTGAATGGTGCCTTCGGTTCATCCTGTTCCTGGATGACTTGTATGGATGAATGTCTGACAGAGTATTTCCAGAAAGGTCACGTACATTGATTTCTTCAACCGTACCAAGAGTGGAAGCGGAGAAGGAAACTTCTTTAGCTAACACATAATGTACTATTGCAGACGTCAATTAGTGATTTTCAATGGATCTGACAATGTGGCATTCGAAGTGAATCTGATGTGATGACAAAGTGTAACCTCTGGCCTCAACAATCAGGAAATGACAGAAATTGGGCAGGCAAAATGGCTAAGTCGGTCGCTCCGAAGTAGGGTGTATAATCACCTGATCTAGAGTTTCATTTACTTCTAAAAATCTATTGTTGATGATGTCCCATTCGGGAAACGGTTGCTAATCCCAACCGTTGGTGATATACATTCGATACACTCAAGCGAAATGAGTGCTCGGTCATGTGTGGCCGGGTTGCAAGATGTTCTTGTTGAACCCATTGTATTCCTTTCTAGAGGTACACTAGCGAAAGGTGGTTCCATACCTTGTCATTGTTGGAAATCCATTACCCAATACGTGCTCGCGGTTTTGATTGTATACTATATATGTAGAAACGTGAGATGAAAGCGTTTCTGCTAGATGATTAATATAATTGTGGTTGATAGACATTATTATAATATCAAAAGGGTTTTTGACATAAAGATAATTTGGATTCTCATAAGGGAAAACCCGTTCCGTTATAAGGCGTGGTCTTATGAGATATCATTTACCTGCTTGAACTGTTTTAAACTGTTTTACTCATACCAGTCCCATGACTGACCCGGAGTTTATTTTGTTTTGTTTTCCCTAAACTCTTGGTTGCCCAATTTTGTACGGGCAGTCAAGTAGTCGGGATTTACAGATATACCTGAAGAGCTGGAGCAGGAGGCTTCAGGATCATATAGCTATAGTTTATTTCCGCTGTGTTGTAAGTGCTGTACTTTGATAATGATGTATATTCAAGTACAGATGTATATTTCAAGTTATGTTATATATATTATATGTTATTCGTTCCGCTGTGAGGTTCGTGTTACTCTGATGTTGTGTTCTTCTTCTTCTTCTATTCTAAGTTCTATCTTATCTATTCTCACCCTCTAATTTCTTTCATTAATCATCCGGTATTTTCGACCCTTGGATGATTCGATATGTGTTGTATATCGGATAACCAAGATCGCAAATTTCCGGGTCATTACACAAAGAGAACATTTTATAGTCAATGTATATTTGCATTAGAGAATGCAAATAAAAGAACACCAATTTCAATGTATATTTGCATTGGAGGATGCAAATAAAGGAACAATTTATATTCAATGTATATTTGCATTGGAGAATGAAAATAAAAGAACGAAATTATATTTAATGTATATTTGCATTGGAGAATGCAAATAAAAGAACAAATTTATATTCAATGTATATTTGCATTGGAGAGTGCAAATAAAAGAACAAATTTATATTCAATGTATATTTGCATAGGAGAATGCAAATAAAAGAAAAAATTTATATTCAATGTATATTTGCATTAGAGAATGCAAATAAAAGAAAAAATTTATATTCAATGTATATTTGCATTGGAGAATGCAAATAAAAGAACAAATTTATATTTAATGTATATTTGCATTGGAGAATGAAAATAAAGAACAAATTTATATTCAATGTATATTTGCATTGATGAATGCAAATAAAAGAACAAATCTATATTCAACGTATATTTGCATTGTATTGACCATTCTATTAAATCCAATAAAATGACAAAATAACATTTTACATTGAATTTACAAATTCTATTTCAATTAAATAAAAAAAATGGTGAAATAATGTTTTAAATGGAATTGACAATTCAATTTCAATTCAACCAAATAATGTTTTTATTTAGAATTGACAATCTAATTCAATTCAGCAAAATGGTCAAAATAATGTTTTTAATATTGAATTGCCAATCTAATGCAATTCATCAAAAATAACCAAAATAATGTTTAATGTTGAATTGACAATCTAGTTCAATTCAACAAAAATAATCAAAATAATGTTTTTAATATTGAATTGGAAATTTTAATCCAAATCAATAACACGACAATATGATTAATTTTATTGATTTGGAAATTCTAATCCAAATCCATAACACAACGGAAATGATTAATTTAATTCATTTGGAAATTCTAATCCAAATCCATAACACAACAAAAATGATTATTTTAATTGATTTGGAAATTCTAATCCAAATCCATAACACAACAAAATTGATTATTTTAATTGATTTGGAAATTCTAATCCAAATCCATAACACAACAAAAATGATTATTTTAATTTATTTGGAAATTCTAATCCAAATCCATAACACAACAAAAATATTTATTTTAGTTGAAATGGAAATTCTAATCCAATCAATAAATAAACGATAATGATTTATTTAATGGAACACATACAAATCTGTGTTTGTACATCACCAACAAACAGATAAATCATCCACAATAGCATCACATAACAGATCTGAATTATACACATTCAATCGTCACATAACAAATAAATTAAATAATTAATTAATTATATAGAAAGAAGAAATCTCATAGTCGTAACGCAAATTGGCCCAAAATTTGAACTGCTCGGAATTGGATCTAGTCTGGACAACAACGTAGATCTAGTTTCACGATTGAATAGGATCTGAAATTGTTCAGTTTCGATATCGTATGTATTAGTTACGATTTATTTAGATTGTAACATTTTTAAATTAATAAAATAAAAAATTGTCATACTCTTCTTCTTCCTCTATACAGACTAAGGTCGTTGTTTTGACAAAAAAATTCGATCCTAGGTTTAAATTTTCCGAACACCTCAAACAGTTGGACAACGATCAGGAGATGGCACCTTGTGACGATCCCAAAACCCCGTGACACGGTGTTAAGGATAATTATTGGAATATAACACATTAATCATCATTAGCAGATCACAGATAATAGCATAAACAGAAAATAGAATAATTTACACACATATGACAGCGGAATCATATAGATATCATCACATCAGAGAAGCACAGTACATGATACAACTTAATGCATAATGATACATAATCAGTCACCATCGCCTGAGGCGGAATCATACATAAAGAGTACTCAAAATAAATATCAGTCTACATCGCCAATGGCGGAATCATAATATAGATACAATAATGGCGGAGGAAATCCAAGTCAGCACGGTGTAGTCAAGCCTCGCCATGAGCCAAAAGGTGCGTCAGAAACCTGTAACTAGGCTGCCCGTGTGAAATGAGGGCACCCGAGTTTGCAAGGTGAAACAAACTACGAGTCAGTCATGGGACTGGTATGAGAAATCTACTCAACTTATTAACAACAATAATAAGGCAAATCAAAGGACCACGCCACTTTCGCGGAACGGGTTTACTCCAATGAGTGCTAGTGCATGAAATAAAACAAATAATTAAATCAACGCAATGCTTTTTATAAAATGAAGCCATTATAAGACTCAGGTCCCATCATACAATGCAACGCAAGCCGGAGGATAGAGTTTTCCCTTATAATGGCCAAAGATGCTTCATACGAATAAAACAAAAGTGTTTGATATTATTACTAGTGCATATATGTTTCAAAAGCAAATTCAATCATAAATATCAATCCTAGGCGGCATAACTACCATCTACTATGTCGCCATACTAGTAATACAATCACATCCGCATATTTCGTATTGGAAATTGGATTCCTTCATGAGTCGAGGCAAGGGGCAAGCTCCTCTCCGATTCGAGACACTCTAGCAAATGCCTCGGGACCGCACACAGCAATCCCCTGGATCCTCCAAGGCTGGTCCTCTCTTACTTTTGAGGATTAGTTATTCCTGAACACACGTTTCCCGGTCCTTACAGACCTATAATCGAGGCGCCTCGCATTCCAACAACCACACAGGTGAAAAGTAGATATAAATGTCAGGGCTGGGAGGTCACTGACACCACCATAGCTAGAAAGAAACGTCATGCACTCCTTGGGTCCTTCTCCCGTTTTTGACTCATACCGGGGTGTGAGGCTCGCGAATTCACGTTACACACAAAGCTACGTCACACAGACCATGCTTTGATCATCAACCACAAGACTTTGCTTTGCAATAGAAGCCTTGATCATATGCCACTTAGGCGTGCCACACAGGCAATCCACTCCATGCGACTGATTTCTGTCAATACATAACCTCTGAGCTCGTACGTCTCAGAGAAGGGCGTTAAGCAAGAGAATAAATTCTCCGCCGCCAAACAGATATATATTTAACAGAGATCAATCAACACAGAAAAAAATCCGATGTCAGACACACAGTCCATTTACAAGTCCGTTCTGGGTCTAAACGAAACCGGAGGCACCAATTCCTCGCATATCCGTACAATCAACAGTATGTGTGGACGGCTACTACTTCAATTCCTTCATGGTAGCTACTCCAATCACGAGCATCAGTAGCGCCCATCCATCCAATGTGGAGATCGTCGGTCTTCAGTCGTCTTCGACTCTTCGACTTCTCAACGTCGATCGATTATTTGAAATGAGATAAACTCGGCCTTTTCAAATAACCCACGTATATTTAGATTTTCAAATCAATTAATCACATGGTTGGACTATTCAACATTCACATTTCAGTTATTTAGTTATAATTTTCATGTCAAATACATTCAACCATCACATATCAAGCAAACACAACAAAATTGGTTTATTTTCACTCTATATCGTCTATAGTACTTTATAACGATATATTGCCATTTTTATTTAATTTAAAACGGCCATATTTAATTAAACGACGTTTCAGGTCGTGTCGATGCACTGGCGCTGCTTTTCATTAATTTTGTTTTACACATATATGAAAATCTAACCATTGGATCTTCACAAATTTTACATCATTAGGAAGGTCATTCCAAAACGAATCCAACGGTTTCAGTTTTGGGAAAATCCGACGGTCGGATCTTCCACACTAACCATTTGAAGTTACGATTTCAATTTACGAACTGCAGCGTCGTTATTCGATTTAATTTAATTATATTTATATATATATATATAAATATAATCGTTTCTGGCGCTGTTTTTCTTCAGTTTTGAATTAAACATTCCAGACAATCCAACCGTCGGATCTTCACAAAGTTGGTGCCGTTGGAAAGATATTTCCAAGGCGAACCCAACGGTTGAGGTTTCGGGAAAATCCAATGGCTGGATTTCCCGCACTAGTCGTTTGAAATCACGGTTTCAAAACATGAACTGCACGGCCACGTTTCGTTTTAATTCTATTTATATTTATATAAATATAGTTCATTCAAAAATTCCTATATCGTTTCCACTTCAATTATTTCACTAACGCCTTTAAATTTTGGAAAATTTCGCCATAACCTCCTTTGTACGGGAGGGTCTGGGAAAATTCCCAAATAGCCACACGGGCGTCTCATATCAAAAAGAAAAAGAAAAAGCCAAGCGGCTAGCCAACAGGCTCATAAAATCATCACCCAAACAAAGCGGTAAATGTGTACCTATTTGTCGGGGACAAAATTCTATTTCTCTTCTCTAGCCCCTTTTGCTTTAACCTGTTCAATAGATATGCATGTACATATATACAATTTCTAACATTTATCATTTTCCATTCAATTTCATATTTGATTTGCTTTGGCTTAAAAACACCATTCATTCTAATGTTGCATGCATAGGCTAAAATCATATCATTAGCTAGTTAATGTATATTTCAACTCATGCACGTTTATTTGAACAAGTGGCTATTTTTAACACTTCACATTTCAAAGATGATAATTTTGGCGAACTAAAATAGATTTCAACACATGACTATTTTGTTTAGTTCCTATTCATGTTAAAAATAATATTTCTATCACAAATATTTATTTCAACGTCCGCATATCTTTAGCATATCACACATATGATAAAAATGATATTTTTATCATTTAAAATATTTATTCAACAAATAGATGTTTCTGCACTTCATAGTTTCAATAAAAATGTAATTTTTATCGTTCGATCTTTTTATTCAACACATGAACTTTTCCACTACACACACTTCTCAACAAATGAGTATTTCCACACATGGACATTTTATTTATGTTGTTCATATTAGAAAGATAGGATTTTTATGGTTGAAATTATTTATATAAGGCGAATATTTTTCATATTTCATATATATATAAAAATGTGATTTTTATTGTTTAAACACTTCACTCATTCACAAATGAATTTAATTTTCACACAACACTTTTCAACACATGAATATTTCCACACATGGATATAGTTTCAATATATGACTTTGATTTCAACGCATGAAAATAATTTCAACATATGAAAATAATTCTAACACACAAAGATTATTCAAAATTTCGGCAACATAACGGCAGGGTAGTTAAAACCGGCACCGTCCCTAGTACGGCTCCTCGCTCTACCTTAAAACCTCGCGGTTTTTGACAATGGGGATTCATGCATCTAATTCGCACGCAGGCGGCATGTTTATTTTTATTTCCACAAATATTTCCAATTCATTTCAATCACCAATGGGTATTTTTCAACCACAACCAAACAATATCAACCACAAACAATTATTCAACCATTCGTATTTTTCATCCAATATTTCACACCAATTTACCACAATAAATATCGTCCATGGTTTGTGGACGAGGGGAGTATATATATATAATATAATATATATTTGCTATATTTCACTAGCATTTCAACACATATATCACTTATTCTATGCATGTACAATTCATACTTCGCTTATATAGCTTACACTACGTATGTACATGAGGTATACAACACGTATGTAATTTATATTTCGCTAATATAAATTATACACGACATTTTCCATTCAATTTCACGTTAATTTAGATTTCTCACATTGGTTTTCGGAGCGCTAAAAATCGATACGATGCCAGAAAAATCCGCGGCTTCTTCTATTGGGTAGAGAGCTTCCTTGCGGTCTCGATGTTTCCTGTTTCATCGAATTTCGTCAACACACCAAAAAGATATGATTTTTCAAAGTGTAAAGATCAAAGAAACACTCACTTTCATGAAGCTTCAAAACTAGGTTTACAGTTTTCGCGAGAATCGAGGCACGAGGGGACGATCAGGGAGTTGGACGTGGAAGAGCTTCGAGAGGGCTACAGGCACGCGGCGGTTTGGTGGCGTTCGGTGGTCCAGATCGGCGGCGGCGGCGGTTTAAAGGTCGGAACTTTGGAAGGGGATATCTCGACGTAGAAGCAACGATAGGGGGAGCTCCTTATATGGATTTGAAGAGGGGAAGGAGAACTACAAAAAGTTGAACTGGGGGAGGAGCTAATTCGGGCTGTGGCGATCGGAAATCGCCAGGGAAGGGGGGGAAGCTTTTCCGTCGTCGATGTCGGGGTCGGGGGGGTTTTCTGATATTTTTTTTTTATGAATGGAGAAATATGATTGGCCGAGGACAAATTTTTAAATAGTGTTTTCTCAAACGAACTCCCTTTTAAACCCAACGACTGTCGCCCCTAGCTAAATACCCCCATTCCGGACACAATGGGATATGTTTCGTAGGCCAATTCGACAGTTACAGTCAGTTATTTTTCAAATTAAAGTATAAAACATTTAATTTTTAACTCTGAACGCACATTTCAATTTGCCAGGGCCACAAACTGATTCGAAAAATTCCAGAAAAATAAATCTAGCTATGTTTTGACGCTACGGTCCCAACAAAACTAGTTTCGTCGAATTCTGAGGTCGTTTGAAAAATGGCCATTTTCTGGTCGATCTAATTTAACAGAAATCGACCAAACACATTTTCTTTCGCCACGCTCACATACTAGCTTCAAAAATTATGAAATTTGAAACCTAGCAATAGTTTGACATCCCGGACCCAACAAAAGTGGTTTCGTCGAATTCCGAGGTCGTATGCAAAATATCAATTTTCCAGGGCTATATATTCTATATACCGACCCTTCTGAAAATTCATTCGGCCATAACTTTTGATTCCCGTTATGAAATTTCGATTTTTCAGATTCGTTAGAAAGGTATTGACTAACAGATTTAAATATTTTTGGTTTCGCTAAAATCCGTTATATTTTCCATCCTGCATAGTCGGTCAAAGTTTGAATTCAAATTTTCAAACTGACTCACTATTCCTAATTCACTATTTTATTGAAATATTCTATTTCAATTGTTCAAATTCCTTTGAAATAACCAATTTAAAAAATTTTAAATTAGCTCGTATTTTCCGGGTTATTACAATCTCCCCTACTTAAAACTTTTCGTCCTCGAAAAGGAAACAACAGTAAAATAGGAAATAAAATGTAAATGCAAAGTATTGTAAAGGTACCTTGCACCGGAGTTAGTCAGAGATATCCACTCTGCATTTGGGGTAAGCTTGCTTAATGCTTTCCTCAGTTTCCCAAGTACAGTCTCTAGGATCACTGCTCCACTGCACTTTAACTAAATGAACCTTTTTGCTTCTGAGTTCTCTAGTTTCTTTGCCAACAATATTTAATGGCTCTCTTCTGAGTGCTAATTCTGGAGTTATCTCCACATCCCGTTGCGCTGCTTCTTCTACAACAAGATCCGGATCATGCACATGTCTTCTAAGTTGAGATACGTGAAATACATTGTGCACTCCAGGCAACCAATCTGGTAATTGAACCCTATAAGCAAGAGTTCCAATTCGCTCAAGTATAGGAAAGGGACCAATAAATCTTGGAGCCAACTTCCCAGTCTTGCCAAATCTGATTACTCCTCTCATCGGAGAAACCTTTAAATAAACATGATCACCAACAGTAAATGTCAAATCTCTCCTTCTAGAGTCTGCATAACTTTTCTGTCGGCTTTGGGAGGTTATCAATCGCTTCTTGATGAAGTCCACTTTATCAGATGCTTCTCTAATCACATCGGGTCCTAGTACAAGTCTGTTGCCAGGTTCTACCCAACATGCTGGAGATCTGCAGGGTCTGCCATATAATGCTTCAAATGGGGACATTCTCAAACTTGCTTGATAGCTATTGTTATATGAGAATTCTGCCAAATGCAAATGATCTTCCCATGACCCACCAAAATCGATTATACAAGCCCGCAATAAATCTTCTAGAATTCTATTCACCCGCTCAGTTTGGCTATCTGTTTGAGGGTGATAAGCGGTGCTCATATTCAGTTTTGTTCCCAATTCTGTCTGGAAAGCCTCCCAGAATTTGTTAGTAAATAGGGGATCTCTATCACTGACTATGCTGATGGGAATTCCATGCAGCTTAACAATTTCTTTGAAATATATCTGCGCTAGACTTTGGGCAGTTCTATTGGACCTGACAGGTATAAAATGGGCAGTCTTCGTGAACCGATCTACGATTACCCAAATGCTGTCATTACCTTTCTTGGTTCGCGGCAAACCATCTATGAAATCCATGGAAATCTGTTCCCATTTCTAGCCTGGGACTTCCAACGGTTGCAACAGTCCAGCTAGCTTCTGTTGGTCACTCTTGACCAATTGACAAGTAGGACATCTACTGACATACAAAGAAATATCCCTTTTCATTGCCTTCCACCAGAATGTGCGTTTGATATCGTTGTACATTTTACTCACCCCAGGATGGATGCAAAATTTGGATTTATGGCACTCGTCCAGCACTTCTCTTCGAAGGTCTGGAATATTTGGAATGCAAATCCTATTATTTAACCTGAGAACCCCCCTATTGTCAATACGGAAACTCGTGGTTTCACCTTCCTTGACTCTTTGACCGATTCTCTGAATGAATTCATCGTCTTTCTGAAGGGCTGAAATCCTATCAATCAATCCAGGTGTAATTATAAGATGGGCAACGATTGCGGTCTTTCTACTAAGCGCATCCGCTACTACGTTAGCTTTCCCCGGCGTATACAGGATATCCAGATCATACGCTGCAAGAAATTCTAGCCAACGCTGCTGTCTCAGATTCAGATCTTTCTGGGTATATAAATACTTCAATGATTGATGATCTGTGTACAATATAAATTTCTCACCCAATAAATAATGCCTCCAGATTTTCAAGGCAAAAACGATGGCTAGCAACTCAAGATCATGAGTCACATAATTCTTCTCATGCGGTTTCAGTTGGCGGCTTGCATAAGCAACTACTTGGCCTCTCTGCATTAACACTGCACCAAGACCTCTAATAGAAGCATCTGTCCAAACCGTTAAATCCTGATTGCCATCAATAATAGTTAACACTGGAGCGGTGGTCAACTTCGATTTCAATTCCTGGAAAGCTTCTTCACAGTCGGAAGTCCACTAAAACTTCTCATGTTTCTTTGTGAGCTTCGTTAATGGACCGGATATCTTCGAAAAATCCTTAACGAACTTTCGATAATAACTAGCCAATCCCATAAAACATCTAACTTCTGTGGGAGTAGTGGGTTGTTTCCAGTCTTGAATCGCTGTTATTTTGCTTGGGTCAACAGAAATTCCTTTCTCTGACACGACATGGCCAAGAAATTTAACTTCTTCTTGCCAGAAGACACATTTAGAAAATTTGGCTTTGAAGACGTTCTTCCTTAGAATCTCCAATACTTGTTCTAAGTGTTTTTCATGCTCGGGTTTTGATTTGGAGTAGATTAAAATATCATCGATGAATACGAGGACAAATTTATTCAGAACTCCCCTGAACACTCTATTCATTAGATCGACAAAGTATGCTGGAGCGTTGCATAGGCCAAACGGCATTACTAACCATTCATAAAATATGTCTGGACCTCTGAAAGTGGTCAAAGGAACACACTCTTCTGCTATTCTCAATTGATGAAAACCTGTAGCTAGGTCCATTCGGGAAAATACTCTCGCCCCATTCAATTGGTCTAGCAAATCATCAATGCGGGGGAATGGATATTTATTTTTGAGCGTCTATTTGTTGAGGTCTCGGTAATCAACACATAATCGAAGAGTACCGTCTGACTTCGGGACAAACACAACGGCTGCACCCCAATTAGAAAAACTAGGTCTGATTAGACCTTTCCACAACAGTTGACGAGTTTGATCGCCTAATTCAGCTTTTTCTTTCGGAGTCATTCTGCGAATTGGATGTACCACTGGTCTGGCATTAGGAATTAGATCGATTCGGAATTCTATTTCTCTTTGCGGAGGTAAGTTTTCAACTTCTTCAAACACATCCGCATAGTTTCTTACAATCGGAATCTTTTCTATGGAAGTGGGGATAAGTTCTAATGCTGACCAAAATTCTTCTCTATTCGGATTCGAACCATGACAGGGTATATATATATGTCCAAGCTCCGTTCGGATTTTAACGATTCTTTCCGCACAATTCACTTCGGCTTCATACTTCGTTAACCAATCCAGCCCTAGAATGATATCGAATTCGGGAAAATCCATAACGACTAGATTGAAAGGAAACTTGTAGAAAGAATAAGAGATTGGCACTTTACAACAGGAACTGAGAGTGATAGGACCCCCTATCGGGTTATGAACTTCAACCGATTCTTTGAGCTTTCGCTGTTTTAATTTTAATTTGTGCACTGTGTTTCTAGCAATAAAACTACGTGATGCACCTGTGTCAAACAATACAGAAACAGGAATATTTTTAATTGTAAGGGTACCTCCCAAAACATCAGGTTTACCTGCTCCATCGGAAGCAGCTGGCGGGCTAGACCCGTCATAGACATGAGCTACTGTAGCTTTCTTCAGCAAGGGACAGTCTTTGACCAGATGATCGGTCTTGCGGCAATTGAAGCACGAGCGAGGGTTCTGAGAGCCTTGGCTCGAGCCTTGAGAATTAGTCTTCTGCCTCTTCGGAGCTGTGCAGACGTTTGAGTAGTGCCCCGGCTTACCACAGTTAAAGCAATTTCCTCTTGGCGGCTTGCCAGTCTGAGGTTTTGAAGATGCTGCTTGGCTTGACTCGCCCTGATTTACAGCAGGCTTGCGCTTGTTTCCGGCTTGGCTTCTAGCGCGATCCTGATCCAGATGCCTTTGATCAAGGTCTTCATAGTTGCATGTCATTTCCACCAGCTCGTTGAATTCCATCTTGACATGGGCCATGGATCTATCATGATATTGTCGTCTTAGTCCAAGGATAAACCTCTTATTTTTGGATTTGGCAGTGGCGACGAGTTCTGGTGCATAGGGTGACAACATTGTAAATTTATTCAGATAATCTTGCACGGAAAGATCCCCTTGCTGGAGATTGGCGAAGTCATCGTGCATTCTTTCTAGAGCTTGTTCTGGGACATATTTCTCCTTGAAGAGTTCTTTAAACCCATCCCATGTTCTTCCAGCTTCTCTATTCCCGGCGGTAAGAGATTCCCACCATAATTCAGCTTGTTCCTGCATAAGCCAGGCACCCATAATAGCTTTGTCTTCGTCTCCAAGCCTTAGGCCTTCAAGAATTTTCTCGCATGTTTTGAGCCATGCAAGGGCCTCTATCACTGTGCCTGTTCCCGAGAAGGTCTTGCCTCCTAAGTTCTTATATCTCTTAGCTACACGGTCAAGCTCGAAGTATTGAGCTGCCGGAGGTTGTATCAAAGGTCCTTCTTGAGCTGGGACTTCTCCCCTTCCTCGGCCTCGACCGGCACGGCCTCCTCTAGCGGCGGCTGCTCTGGTAGCCATTTGTCAAATTCTGTATAAGCAATGGAAAAGTCAGCTAACAGAAATGATAGTCAACTGCATATTTAAGCGGAAAATTTTACGGAAAGATAACGATAGACTGATCAAATTGTTTTTGCTATTCTGCTCGGCTCATTCTAGAACTTTACTAGTCCTATCTCTAATGAGCGACTCGCCTTAGAATACTACTGATTCTATTTTGACGAAGTGTTTAACGTGTTAGATTCCAGAACTAAGGTTAACCAAAGCTCTGATACCAGCTGTGACGATCCCAAAACCCCGTGACACGGTGTTAAGGATAATCATTGGAATATAACACATTAATCATCATTAGCAGATCACAGATAATAGCATAAACAGAAAATAGAATAATTTACACACATATGACAACGGAATCATATAGATATCATCACATCAGAGAAGCACAGTACAGGATACAACTTAGTGCATAATGATACATAATCAGTCACCATCGCCTGAGGCGGAATCATACATAAAGAGTACTCAAAATAAATATCAGTCTACATCGCCAATGGCGGAATCATAATATAGATACAATAATGGCGGAGAAAATCCAAGTCAGCACGGTGTAGTCAAGCCTCGCCATGAGCCAAAAGGTGCGTCAGAAACCTGTAACTAGGCTGCCCATGTGAAATGAGGGCACCCGAGTTTGCAAGGTGAAACAAACTACGAGTCAGTCATGGGACTGGTATGAGAAATCTACTCAACTTATTAACAACAATAATAAGGCAAATCAAAGGACCACGCCACTTTCGCGGAACGGGTTTACTCCAATGAGTGCTAGTGCATGAAATAAAACAAATAATTAAATCAATGCAATGCTTTTTATAAAATGAAGCCATTATAAGACTCAGGTCCCATCACACAATGCAACGCAAGCCGGAGGATAGAGTTTTCCCTTATAATGGCCAAAGATGCTTCATACGAATAAAACAAAAGTGTTTGTTATTATTACTAGTGCATATATGTTTCAAAAGCAAATTCAATCATAAATATCAATCCTAGGCGGCATAGCTACCATCTACTATGTCGCCATACTAGTAATACAATCACATCCGCATATTTCGTATTGGAAATTGGATTCCTTCATGAGTCGAGGCAAGGGGCAAGCTCCTCTCCGATTCGAGACACTCTAGCAAATGCCTCGGGACCGCACACAGCAATCCCCTGGATCCTCCAAGGCCGGTCCTCTCTTACTTTTGAGGATTAGTTATTCCTGAACACACGTTTCCCGGTCCTTACAGACCTATAATCGAGGCGCCTCGCATTCCAGCAACCACACAGGTGAAAAGTAGATATAAATGTCAGGGTTGGGAGGTCACTGACACCACCATAGCTAGAAAGAAATGTCATGCACTCCTTGGGTCCTTCTCCCGTTTTTGACTCATACCGGGGTGTGAGGCTCGCGAATTCACGTTACACACAAAGCTACGTCACACGGACCATGCTTTGATCATCAACCACAAGACTTTGCTTTGCAACAGAAGCCTTGATCATATGCCACTTAGGCGTGCCACACAGGCAATCCACTCCATGCGACTGATTTCTGTCAATACATAACCTCTGAGCTCGTACGTCTCAGAGAAGGGCATTAAGCAAGAGAATAAATTCTCCGCCGCCAAACAGATATATATTTAACAGAGATCAATCAACACAGAACAAAATCCGATGTCAGACACACAGTCCATTTACAAGTCCGTTCTGGGTCTGAACGAAACCGGAGGCACCAATTCCTCGCATATCCGTACAATCAACAGTATGTGTGGACGGCTACTACTTCAATTCCTTCATGGTAGCTACTCCAATCACGAGCATCAGTAGCGCCCATCCATCCAATGTGGAGATCGTCGGTCTTCAGTCGTCTTCGACTCTTCGACTTCTCAACGTCGATCGATTATTTGAAATGAGATAAACTCGGCCTTTTTAAATAACCCACGTATATTTAGATTTTCAAATCAATTAATCACATGGTTGGACTATTCAACATTCACATTTCAGTTATTTAGTTATAATTTTCATGTCAAATACATTCAACCATCACATATCAAGCAAACACAACAAAATTGGTTTATTTTCACTCTATATCGTCTATAGTACTTTATAACGATATATTGCCATTTTTATTTAATTTAAAACGGCCATATTTAATTAAACGACGTTTCAGGTCGTGTCGATGCACTGGCGCTGCTTTTCATTAATTTTGTTTTACACATATATGAAAATCTAACCGTTGGATCTTCACAAATTTTACATCATTAGGAAGGTCATTCCAAAACGAATCCAACGGTTTCAGTTTTGGGAAAATCCGACGGTCGGATCTTCCACACTACCATTTGAAGTTACGATTTCAATTTACGAACTGCAGCGTCGTTATTCGATTTAATTTAATTATATTTATATATATATAAATATAATCGTTTCTGGCGCTGTTTTTCTTCAGTTTTGAATTAAACATTCCAGACAATCCAACCGTCGGATCTTCACAAAGTTGGTGCCGTTGGAAAGATATTTCCAAGGCGAACCCAACGGTTGAGGTTTCGGGAAAATCCAATTGTCAGATTTCCCGCACTAGTCGTTTGAAATCACGGTTTCAAAACATGAACTGCACGGCCACGTTTCGTTTTAATTCTATTTATATTTATATATTTATATAAATATAGTTCATTCAAAAATTCCTATATCCTTTCCACTTCAATTATTTCACTAACGCCTTTAAATTTTGGAAAATTTCGCCATAACCTCCTTTGTACGGGAGGGTCTGGGAAAATTCCCAAATAGCCACACGGGCGTCTCATATCAAAAAGAAAAAGAAAAAGCCAAGCGGCTAGCCAACAGGCTCATAAAATCATCACCCAAACAAAGCGGTAAATGTGTACCTATTTGTCGGGCACAAAATTCTATTTCTCTTCTCTAGCCCCTTTTGCTTTAACCTGTTCAATAGATATGCATGTACATATATACAATTTCTAACATTTATCATTTTCCATTCAATTTCATATTTGATTTGCTTTGGCTTAAAAACACCATTCATTCTAATGTTGCATGCATAGGCTAAAATCATATCATTAGCTAGTTAATGTATATTTCAACTCATGCACGTTTATTTGAACAAGTGGCTATTTTTAACACTTCACATTTCAAAGATGATAATTTTGGCGAACTAAAATAGATTTCAACACATGACTATTTTATTTAGTTCCTATGCATGTTAAAAATAATATTTCTATCACAAATATTTATTTCAACGTCCGCATATCTTTAGCATATCACACATATGATAAAAATGATATTTTTATCATTTAAAATATTTATTCAACAAATAGATGTTTCTGCACTTCATAGTTTCAATAAAAATGTAATTTTTATCGTTCGATCTTTTTATTCAACACATGAACTTTTCCACTACACACACTTCTCAACAAATGAGTATTTCCACACATGGACATTTTATTTATGTTGTTCATATTAGAAAGATAGGATTTTTATGGTTGAAATTATTTATATAAGGCGAATATTTTTCATATTTCATATATATATATAAATGTGATTTTTATTGTTTAAACACTTCACTCATTCACAAATGAATTTAATTTTCACACAACACTTTTCAACACATGAATATTTCCACACATGGATATAGTTTCAATATATGACTTTGATTTCAACGCATGAAAATAATTTCAACATATGAAAATAATTCTAACACACAAAGATTATTCAAAATTTCGGCAGCATAACGGCAGGGTAGTTAAAACCGGCACCGTCCCTAGTACGGCTCCTCGCTCTACCTTAAAACCTCGCGGTTTTTGACAATGGGGATTCATGCATCTAATTCGCACGCAGGCGGCATGTTTATTTTTATTTCCACAAATATTTCCAATTCATTTCAATCACCAATGGGTATTTTTCAACCACAACCAAACAATATCAACCACAAACAATTATTCAACCATTCGTATTTTTCATCCAATATTTCACACCAATTTACCACAATAAATATCGTCCATGGTTTGTGGACGAGGGGAGTATATATATATAATATAATATATATTTGCTATATTTCACTAGCATTTCAACACATATATCACTTATTCTATGCATGTACAATTCATACTTCGCTTATATAGCTTACACTACGTATGTACATGAGGTATACAACACGTATGTAATTTATATTTCGCTAATATAAATTATACACGACATTTTCCATTCAATTTCACGTTAATTTAGATTTCTCACATTGGTTTTCGGAGCGCTAAAAATCGATACGATGTCAGAAAAATCCGCGGCTTCTTCTATTGGGTAGAGAGCTTCCTTGCGGTCTCGATGTTTCCTGTTTCATCGAATTTCGTCAACACACCAAAAAGATATGATTTTTCAAAGTGTAAAGATCAAAGAAACACTCACTTTCATGAAGCTTCAAAACTAGGTTTACAGTTTTCGCGAGAATCGAGGCACGAGGGGACGATCAGGGAGTTGGACGTGGAAGAGCTTCGAGAGGGCTACAGGCGCGCGACGTTTTGGTGGCGTTCGGTGGTCCAGATCGGCGGCGGCGGCGGTTTAAAGGTCGGAACTTTGGAAGGGGATATCTCGACGTAGAAGCAACGATAGGGGGAGCTCCTTATATGGATTTGAAGGGGGGAAGGAGAACTACAAAAAGTTGAACTGGGGGAGGAGCTAATTCGGGCTGTGGCGATCGGAAATCGCCAGGGAAGGGGGGAAGCTTTTCCGTCGTCGATGTCGGGGTTGGGGGGGGGGGGGTTTCTGATTTTTTTTATTATTTATGAATGGAGAAATATGATTGGCCGAGGACTATATTAAATTTTTAAATAGTGTTTTCTCAAACGAACTCCCTTTTAAACCCAACGACTGTCGCCCCTAGCTAAATACCCCCATTCCGGACACAATGGGATATGTTTCGTAGGCCAATTCGACTGTTACAGTCAGTTATTTTTCAAATTAAAGTATAAAACATTTAATTTTTAACTCTGAACGCACATTTCAATTTGCCAGGGCCACAAACTGATTCGAAAAATTCCAGAAAAATAAATCTAGCTATGTTTTGACGCTACGGTCCCAACAAAACTAGTTTCGTCGAATTCTGAGGTCGTTTGAAAAATGGCCATTTTCTGGTCGATCTAATTTAACAGAAATCGACCAAACACATTTTCTTTCGCCACGCTCACATACTAGCTTCAAAAATTATGAAATTTGAAACCTAGCAATAGTTTGACATCCCGGACCCAACAAAAGTGGTTTCGTCGAATTCCGAGGTCGTATGCAAAATATCAATTTTCCAGGGCTATATATTCTATATACCGACCCTTCTGAAAATTCATTCGGCCATAACTTTTGATTCCCGTTATGAAACTTCGATTTTTCAGATTCGTTAGAAAGGTATTGACTAACAGATTTAAATATTTTTGGTTTCGCTAAAATCCGTTATATTTTCCATCCTGCATAGTCGGTCAAAGTTTGAATTCAAATTTTCAAACTGACTCACTATTCCTAATTCACTATTTTATTGAAATATTCTATTTCAGTTGTTCAAATTCCTTTGAAATAACCAATTTAAATTTTTTTAAATTGGCTCGTATTTTCCGTGTTATTACACACCTCGACCGGCTAGGGGAGGCGCACAATCGGCGGTAAGGTGGGCCCACCCGATGGTGGCCTTGGACCACGGCGGCGGCGCGAGTACCCGACGTTTGGGGAGCTGAAACTCGTCGAAGACTTGATGGTTTTACGATCCAACTGTACAAAATCAAAGAGGAGGAAAATCTCTTCAAAAGTTTGTACTGAAGTGAGGAGTTTTATTGAGAGGGTTAGTGGATATTAGTGGTTGAAGTCGGGAAGTTTTTAGCCATTGGAAACATGGTGGCAGTGGCACAGAGAAAATGAATAGTGGATTAGGGTTTTCATTTGCATTATTTATAATATTTAATTGTAATTTTTACAAATAAATCCCTACATCACAAACTAATCCGATTTCAGTCCAACCGGAGTTGACCCCACCTAATAGCCCCTATTCCGGATCCAATGGGCTAGGACTCGTCAGCCCAGAATATTGTCTATGGCCTGAAATATTTAATTTTATATTTAAATTATTTAAATAATTTATTTGATCGAATATTTAAATCCACTAGGGCCACATATGAACTCAGAAAAATCCATAAAAATTATTTCGGGCTTTTTCTTGACGATATGGTCCTAACAAAATTATTTTCATCGAAAATTGAGACTGTTCGAAAAATGGCTATTTTCAAGTCTATCATATTTGACTAGAATCAACAAAACATATTTTCGTTTTCCACGCTCACATATTAATTCAAAAAATTATGAAAATTGAAACCTAGCAATAATTTGACATTCCGAATCTAACAAAAGTGATTTCGTCGAAAACGGAGGACGTTTGAAAAATGACCTTTTATACGGGCTATAAATTATACTATAGCGACCATTCTGAATATTCAACTGACCATATCTTTTGATTCCCGCAACGAAATTTTGATTTTTCAGATTTGTTGGAAAGATATTTTCAAACAGATTTAGATATTTTTGGTTTCACTAAAATCTGTTAAATTTTGAATCTGGTACATTCGGTCAAAGTACAGGTTTGACTTTTCAAACGACCGTGCTATTTCTAATTTATTTAGAAATCAAAATGAATACATTTATTCTAACTCCGATTAAAATAAATTTTAATCGTTATTATTTAAATACATTATTTTAACTATTCAAAATTTACTGAAATAGCCAAAATAAAATTTTTAAATTGGTTCGGATTTTCGGGTTGTTACACGACTATTCTAAATTTTAAACTGATCATAACTTTCAATTTATATTATGAAATCTCAGTTTCTTACATTTGTAAGAAATATATAATTAAATAGAATCTAACGTTTCTGGTTGTACTGAAATCCGATTTATTTCGAATTTTGTACATTCATTTGAAAATTAAAATCGAATTTTCAAACTACCGCGCCATTTCAAGTTCATTTTATAATTAAAATAAATTTATATGTTCTAACTTCGATTTAAATAAATTTTAAATCATTATTATTTAAAATAAATCACTTTGAATATTTAAAACCCATCAAAATATCTAAAATAAAAAAGTTTAATTGGTTTAAAAATTCTAGGTTGTTACACCTTCCAACGCCATGGTTTACTGCTATAGTCCAAACACCCTAAAAGAAGGTCAAACCGCATCGGAATCCCCACTCGAGTAATGACTACACCTTAGCAAACACAGAACACATCATTTTATGATTTTTTTTGAAGGACACCTACTAGTTCCTAATCTTATAGACTTCAAATTCTTTTGCTTATTGGCATTTTGTTTTTATAGGTTTTACTCACTTATTCTTCTCAATTTTAAGTGAGGCTGTCATAAAGAATATAAAGAAGAAACAACCAATTTTTTTAAAAGAATAAGGAAATCATTAGCTCATATTTATATAAGGTGAAATATATTTGTTAAAAAAGTTAGAAAAAAGACCAAAATACCGTCAAATCATTTCAAAACTTTTAGCTTAAGTCAATATAGTACAAAGTAATTAGTGTTTGTATGGAAGCTTACATTTTTTTGTGTATTTATTGTACTAGAGCAGCATTATGTACATTTTTTCTTTATTTATTTTAAACATCACTTTAAATTACCTTTTTAAAATAAAATTATAAGTAAAATGAAATTTTACTTAATTTATATGTAAGTATCAAATCATATTTATATATATATAAAAAATATTAATATAAATACTTTAAGTGACTTTATTATCAGATTCAAATCATTGATTTTATATATTAAAAAATAATACCTTTTAAATCCAATCTTATTATTTTTATATATACTTATTAATTTATACATTTTACAAAATCTTGGTATATACTTTTTTTATAAGTAAACTTCAAATCACATTTTTCATATATTATAAAATATTAGTATAAAACTGAAACGACCCGAAATTCCCCTTACGGGAAAGCCTGGATTGCTTTGAGAACATGATGCATCAGAACACAAACAACAGAACATTTCACTGCTATTACAATAATTTACATCAGAGTACAAGAATAAATCAGAGTATGAATAAATATTACACAACGGAAAATATCAGAGATTTAAAATATATAGCAACGGAAGTAAAATGTACAAATACAAGCGGAAGTACAACAACTGACACAACTGAGAGAAATAGATGGATACAAAGCTTTCCGAATATAGCTCCAGCTGTAATCCAGGATCCTGTGTAAATGAATATCTGCAAACCCAAGACTACTAGCTGCCCGTGTGGAAAAATAAGGGAAACCAGAGTTTAGGTGAAAACAATAAACTCCATGTCAGTCATGGGGCTGGTATGAGAACTAAAACAGTTATTAGCTTTTATTTTAAAGTTTGGTAAATCACAGGACCACTCCGTATAACACGGAACACGTTTATCCCCCATGAATACCAATGCATAGAAATATACAGTGCAATGCTAAACAGAAAAATGAAACTATTATAAGACTCAGGTCCCATCACACAATGAACGCATTCGAGGATAGAGTTTTCCCTTATAATAGCCAAATATGCTTGATACGTGAAATTTCATCTTTTATTATTACTATAAGTGAAGAAATCAACTTCAAATATAAATGTATCAATCATAGGCAGCGTAGGTACCATTATATTACGTCGCCATATAGGTTTACAATTAAAACCGTAAAATCATGTATTGGAAATTGTGTTTCCATCTATGAACCAAGGCAAGTGATCTTCCATACAGATTTGAGATACACTAGCAATGCCTTAGGATTACACCTACGGGCAACCCTAGGTTAGCCGCATGGTCGGTCATCCGTCGGTGATTAGTTATACCATAAACTATATGTTAGCCAGTTCTATCAAACCTCTAAACTGGCTCAGTATGTCGACCACTCAAGAGACACTAGGGACTCACTATCACAGAGCCTTTCAATCGGCCCAATGATCGAGGTACCTCGATTTCCATCAATAAAGTTTTCCAACATCCACATTAGTAAACGGTCTGGGCTCCATACCATGATGTTACTCGTAGCTAGAAACTAACATATGTCGATTTCCATACGTTCCTCATCCTATTTCTGGTTCATACCGGGGTGTGAAGCTCGCGAATTAGCGTTACACAAAGCTATGCTAATTAAAGATGTGCTTTGATCATCAACCACAGGACTCTTCTTTTCAACAAATGCCTTGATCATTTGCATCTCAGCGTGCCACGTTGTCAATCCATACCACTAATTTCCACCAATATATAACCTCTAAGCTCGTACATCTCAGAGAAGGGTGTTAAGCAAGAGAATAAATTCTCCACCACCAAAAAGATATATATTTAGCAGAGATCAACAAATACAGTATAATGGAATACAATGTGAGACACGACTTAAGAAAGAGGAATGTTTTGGCAAAATCTGTTTGTACGTTAGTGAAGTGTTAAATGAGAATGAAGGGGAGGAAGATCAGCTTTGGTATGAAAGCAGGTTCCTGCTGTCGAAGTGGGGAGGAAAGGAAGATAAAAGGTTTGAGCCTGTTTTCATAAGTAGGTAAAACTGATGTTGCCTTGGAGTTTTGGGTTTTGGCAGTGCACGCTATCCATTTGCAAGTCTGTTCTGGGTCTGAACAAAACTGGAGGCACCTTATTCCTCGTCCCATATGTCCAATACAGGAGAGAGGTCCTCGCATATCCGGTCGATCTCCAAGTACGTCTGGACGATCACCACTTATTACATTGTTTTGGGTGTACATCCCAATCAAGACATCAGTAATCATCCAAACGATGTGAAGATCCCCGGTCTTCAACCACCGTCTCCATATCATCGACACTTGGTCGTCGTATTAGTTATTAAGAATGGGTTAAACCCACTCTTTTCGAATAACTCACGTATTTTATAATCAAGTGCTATAAAAACACATCATACGCCTCTTTCCAATTCAGAATATTATTTTATTCAAATATTCACATCTTTAGGGAAAGGTTCCCATTAATTTTATCAAAGATAAATTCTTTAAAATTTATTCAATCTTCCTTTGGATATCAATTTCAAAAGATTTTTTTTATCTTTCCACAATTCTAAACCAAATTAAGGTTTATAAAAATAGTCGGGTTTATTGAGCCATACCAAAGTAATCATTTATTTATTTAATCCTAATCCCAACCTATTCATCCCATGGAGAAAAACTAGTAGTACCCCAGATCTAATACCCATGGTGTTATTGGTAAATTTAATTACTATTTCACGTTCAAATCTATCTAAAGATTTACTATCGCCTGGAGTAAAACTGGTGGTACTCCATTCTCGATCATTTAATGAATTCGATAAATTTATTTATCCCATTCTCATTTCAATATAATTAAATATTCATTAACATCCACATTGGTTTTAATATCAAAAATTATTACTTTATTATTATTTAACTTTTAAGAAATTAATATTTTCTTTAACTGGGTTAAAGAACTAATGTCATTTAAAACACAGTTCACGATAAACCCAAATCAGCTTCCATTAACTATGGAATCTTCACGGAAAACAGATCAATATATAATCATTATAAATTTCTGTATCAGACTAATAATATAAATGGAATAACGGCAAGGCCTTTTAAATTCCATATATAGTAACGGTCTTCCTTTACAGAAGCTCATCTCGATTATTATCAAATAGAATTCCATTCAATTCCAATTTAATATATTAAATTGGAAAACTTTACTTTGGAAAATTTCCATTAAATATTAATAAAAGAATTATAAATTCCAAATCATCTCTTCACTATTAATTGGGTTAAAGAACAAATGTTATTTAAAACATTGTTTACGATAAACCCAAAAATCTGATTTTTCAATTCAATTCCAATTAAATATTATTTAATTGGTAAACTTCTCTAAATCTTATTTAAAAGATTTATTCTTTTCTTATTGGGGTTTAAGAACCGTGATAATAAAGACACCATTCATGACAAACCCAAAATCCAATTTGATATTAAATACAAGGCTCTAAATAGAAATTATATCAGCTTTTTTTCAATATCAAATTCTAAAACTAATGGATATCGTATTGGGAATAACGATATATGTATCTTCCAAATTCCCATAACCATATCCGTATAATCATGGAATCCAATATCAATTCTGAAGATTATTTCCATTCCAATCCATTCAATTCATACATTGGAAATTTCTGGTTATATTAAAACCATTTCAAATCTAGTTTATTATTTCTAAAAATAATCGGATTTTTATTCTAGTTATTAACTAGTTCATTTCGATAAAAATATATTTTTATCTTTTCAAAACTGGAATTTCTCATCTTAAATCTTTCCAAATCATTTATTATGATTTTACATAATTTTTCCATATTTTTAATAATTTTATTAAGGCCTTTATAGTTGGTTTCCAAGAACACCGAACTGCATTCATAGCGGCCTTTTCCGAAATTGATTTGGACATAATTCCAAATCCATTCGTTAGATTTCAAATCTCTTATAATCATTGGAAAGCACTTTTTGATATGAACCCAACGGTTCTGGTTTTAGGAGAATCCGACAATCGGATCTCCCGTTACGTCCATTTGAAGTAATGGTCGAAATTCGCGAACGGTCGCTGCGCGACGCGTTCTATTCAGGCCATTTAATATATATAATATATATATCGTTGATTTCTATTTAAAACATATTTTATAAATCGTTTATAAATCCATTTTAAAACAAGTTCAACTTCATTTTCAATTTTAAATCAAAATTGAATATTCTATATCATTATAATATTTAAAATGATAATATTTTCAAAATATCTGATTTTGAAATCCATTTCCTTTTGGTATTCATTATAAAATGAATAAAATCGATTAATAAACCCGTTCGAGTTAAAATGGCGTTTACTACTTAACTCGGCTTCACATATTTATATATTTTCGTGCCTACCCAAAATCGGACATCAAAATCACATTTTGATTATTTACTGAATATTATTTTTAAAATATTCGTTATTTTAAAATATTCTTTATTTTAAAATATTCTTTATTTCTGAATCGGAATGCGACTCAATCAATTACCATATAATTTCAGTTATATGGATTTCATACATCGCATGTATTCAACAATTGTGATAAACAATCATTACACATTCAAGCATCATCCAGAGTGAAATTTACAACTGTATAAGTGTTAAAATAAATAATTAACGCTTACAACAGTTTGTCCATCAATCAATCGGCATACAACTAAATATTAGGATTAGTGTATGTCAAATATCATCCCAATACCCGTGTGGGGTTTCAACCAACATATACTGATTTTTTTTTTGCAGTTGGGCGATGTGTAAAATTTATCGTCTCAATTCATATTAGTTAAATAGGTGTACATAAACAAGCTGTCCGACTTGTAAACGAATATTTATTCCAATTTCTTTTTAGGAAAATTTTATATACATTTTTTATAAATAATTTATATATTTCAGTTTCAGAAAAATTCGGCATTATAATGGTGCGATATTAGAACCAGAATAATGTCTAGCATTATCCCTCTCCTGATAATGGCTCGCGCCATACACCAAAATCAATCAATCCAATAATTCTACAATACAATCAATTTTTCCACAACACAATCATATCACACGAATCATCCATGGTTTTTACAAAAAGTAGTGTCAGGAGCTACTAAGCCTATCTACAACCTAGGATATAATAACAGAATGAAAATAGTTTGAGTGAGGGAGTTCTCATGTTGGCTTCCACTCCTCCAATCTTTAACTGATGATTTTGATATCGTTTTGATTTGTATTTGCCCCAAATTCAAACAAGCTCCAAATTAGACCCGGTTAGTTTTGTTGTGAAGCCTCGACTCCACGATCGCAACGGAACTGAAATTGTCAGATTTGGACCTTGTATGTGAAAGATATGATGTTACGAACTTTAAATACATAATTAAATAATTAATTAATTCTTAATTACCCTTTTCAAAGCCGTTCAACAGCTGTTCCCCCTTTCTAATCGCTCAGCGTCGCCACCACAGATCAACAGAGGGTTGGCCGACACTACCATCCTCTTCCACGGTCCACAGCGCGCCTGCGCCAGTGGTGGCGCGACTCAGATCGCTGCCGTTCGCCATAATCGTGGTTATAGCCCAAATCTGCTTTGACTGAGAATTCTCCAACCACCGTGGACTTTGCCATCGCACACCACACGAGGAAGCTCCACCGCGCCACCTTAAAGCTTCAACCTTCGGTGAACTTGGCCCCTCGACGTCCATCTCAGCCGGAAAATTGCCAAACCACCGTGCTGCTTTCGAAAATACCACATCCTCGTTCTTCTCGATATTCCCTCCACCTCCGGCCATATCGGGCGGACCCCCCAAAGGCAAACTTGTCCAACACCCTCTCCTCTACAAATTTTTCTTTGGTGTCCCTATCCATTTCTTCCTCGTTTGACCATAATTCGCCATAAACTAAAACTGCTTTCCTAGCATTGACTGTCGATTCCGGCGAATCAATGCGACGATAGGTCATGGAATTTTTGTAGGAGGTAGAGATCATCATGATCTACAATACCCAGAAGCCGTTTGCGATAATTGCTTACGGATTGAGAGATATAAATCATTTTGTTTTAGGGGGCTTTTCTACAAAATGACGGGAGAGAGGAAGGAGGGTTGCAGCCAAATTATTTTGAGAGAGATGAGAAGTGAGGGTTTGTGGAGAGAAAAGATATTATATAGTGAAGGGTTTATTATTTTATTAATTTCTTAGTTCACGCTCTCTCCAAACGACATTTATCGATGCCATGGTCACACACGAACTTCGTTGGCGATGAAAATTGAATGCGGCTATGTCTTGGCAATACGGTCCCAACAAAACTGGTTTCGTTGAATTCCGAGTCCGTTTACTCAAAAAGTTCTATTTCTGGCTTAAATGGCTGAACGATTCACAATTTATTGTGCACGACCACAAACTAGCTCCAAAATTATGAAATTTGGAATTCTCGCTATGTTTTTCAAATACGACTACAACAAACTAATTCTGTCGAATTTGGAGACTATTTGAAAAATGGCCTTTTTAACTGGTCGATTAAATTTAAGTGAATATTAAGCTCACATCCCTATTTCCAAACTTAATACACCTCACATCCCTCTAATGTTTTATATACAATCCCGCTCCCTCTTTTTGCTTGCGCCTTCATGTTTTCAGGGACTTCCGCCTCTTCCTTTTATACATCACACCTGCTACGTATTTCTGCCAAAAAAAAAGCGCCTTCAAGTAAAAAAATATATTCTAAAATCTGGAAATAATCCCAGAAGTCCACGCAAAGAAAAAGAAATAGTTGCATATATGTATGCAACTATTGTCAATAGTTGCACACATATATGCAACTATTTGAATACACATGCACATATGTATGCATGCCTGTTGAATAAATGCATACATATATGCAGTTTAACTGTATAACTGCATACATGTGTGCAAATATGTGAAAATATATGCAAAATTGAAAAAGTTGCATGTACGTACGCTGCTTTCAAATAAATGCATGGGAAGATGCATGTATTTACTATATGTGCATACATGCATGCATTTGTACTACTGTTTTGACACATATTTTAAATAAATGCATACAAATATGCAATTAATTGAATTATATGCATCTTTTGATGCATTTTACTACATATCGTTGTTTTTGTGTATTTTTTGATTTTGACCTTGTTTTTGATGTTTTTTATCTGATTTTTTCATGATTAATTATTTTAATTAATTACGAATTTACGTGATTTTTTTATTTTTTATTTTTATTTTTTTACTGAGTTTTCAAAAAATAGGGACTAAATTTACAATAAGTTTATGACTGGAAGTGAGCCTAATTTAAAACGTTAACAGGGACCTGTAAAAAACGCACCCTAAATTTAAACTGAAATTGAAAACACGTTTAAAACTTCAAACTGGATGAAAGAGATATCTGAACTAAGCTTGAGTATTTCCTTCCTAAGAACCTGGGGGGTGGGGGGAAATGGAAGAAAAGAGGCGAAACAAACTAGGTCAGACATAAGTCTGGTGAGTCCAGTGACTTTAACAATATAATCATTAAAGTAACAGGATAAGAACATAAATTGGAAAGTAAGAAATGACTGTAGAATAAATAGGTATGACAAAGCAGATAAGATGAACAAGATATAATGTTGATTGCACTTCTAATCACTACAGGATAATTACTACACTACACCAATGCTAGTAACACCGTATCATTACTAGTTACGCCGCACCCTTACTAGTCCCATACTAAAAGTTGATCCCTTTTACTAATCATGATAATGGTAGTTTCGTGTACTCCTAGCTGCTATCATAGGTGCCCCTTTTTGCTCCTACCCCCACGAGTTGTACCCACTACCTTCCTCGTTCGATCGGCTCCCTAACTCGCATGTATTTATTACTTGTGTCATTCGACCTCGCTTGTATGTATTCATTACTTGTGTCATTCGGCCCAGCTTGTATGTAGATACTTGTGCTGGCCCGATCATGGGGTGTATCAATTCCCATGATGGCAACCCGACACGATTCAAGATGCACAGTGTATACTACTGACGCCCAGTGCCTGCTTTTTCCACTCCGGAGCACGTGCACGCCCATACTTCGTCGGAATTTACACTGCTGCACCACCCGCCGCTATTTTGACCGCTTATAATCAGCCCAGTAATCATGCCCCACCTTGCCTAGCTCAGGGTACCATGATACATCTATGTGGGTTACTGCTGAATTGGGTCCTCGTTATTAGGGTTTCCTAATCAACATGTTATAATGGTTAAGTGTTCTCAATTTAACTTAACCCCACCCATTTTCTTAATTAACATGTTGTACTAGTTAAGTGTTTCCTATTCATATGTTACTTAACCTTCTCACTGATTCACGCATGTTTATTTAACGGTTAAGTTTGTGGGCCTATATATACCAATATTACCCACTTACCCAAGATTTACTTAACCCTTCCCCTTATCAAGTCCATATGTATTATTGGTTAAGCTTTCCTTAACCCTATCCACTTTGTCCATGTAATATTGGTTAAGTTGTCTTCTTGTCCATGTTAACTTAACCCACCCACCTAACATGTTGTATTGGTTAAGTATCGCCTGTTCATTTGTTACTTAACCTTTCCACTCTTAGCATGTATGTTCCTTAGGTTTAATTTATTCATTAAAGCACCAACCTCTCACATTAGAACAGTTGTTTGCGGTTGTTGGATGTGCCAGGCGGTTCCGGGCAGACTTCTACCGCAAATACATTCTAACCTCTGGTTTTGGGCTTAATGCGCTAACCTCTCACATTAGATCTATGTTGTTGCAGTCGCTGGATGTGCCGGGCGGTTCCGGGCTGTGACGAAAAGGAATTTCGCTCGGTCCGAACCAGTCGCTAAACCGACCCAGACCGTTCGAAACGCCCGATCGTTTTGAGAACACAACAAATCAGAACGCATATAAAACAACATTTCATTGTATATTACAACAACGCATCAGATTACAAGAATATACGGAGTTCGAATAAATATTACACAGAAATATCAGAGATTTAAATTACATTGCAGCGGAAAATAATACAATACACAACTAGAAGAGATATACGGATACAAAGCTTTCCGGATATCGTTCCAGCTGTAAACCAGGATCCTGTGAATATAAATCTGCAAAACCAAAACTACTAGCTGCCCGTGTCAAAATAGGGGCACCCAGAGTTTAGGTTAAAACAATAAACTCCAGGTCAGTCATGTGACTGGTGTGAGAACTAAAACAGTTATTATCTTTATTTTTAAAGTTCGGTAAATCAAGGGACCACGCCGTATAACACGGAACGGGTTTCCTCCCAAGAATACCAGTGCATAAAACAACAGCGCAATGCTAAATAAAGAAAATGAAGCTATTATAAGACCCAGGTCCTATCACACAATGCAACGCAAGCCGGGGGATAGGTTTTTTACCTTATAATAGCCAAGAATGCTTGATACGTTTAAAAGAAATCATTTGATACTATTATAAGTGTATAGTGTATAAAACAACTTCAAATCAAAAGTATCAATCATAGGCGGCATGAATGCCCCATACCACTATGTCTCCATATATAGGTTATACAATCAAAATCGGAAAGTCACGTATTTGGAAATTGGGTTTCCATCTATGAACCGAGGCAAAAGATAGTCCTCAACCGATTCGAGACAATCTAGCCCATGTCTCCGGAACAGCCGCAACTGCCCCTTGGAGCGACAGGGCCGGTCCACCGATGTGGATTATAGTGCCTGAACAATACGTTTCCCCGCCCTTTGGGGCGTAAATGAGCCAACGAATGGCTCCATTGGACCCGGATCGTCCGATCTAACCGAGGCGCCTCGCAACAGCAACAACCACACAGGTGAAAAGTATATAAATGTCAGGGCTGCTAGGTCACTGACACCACCCTAGCTAGAAGGAAACGCATGCCCTCCCTGAGGTCCTCTCCCGTTTTTGGTTCACAACCGGGGTGCGAAACTCGCGAAGTAAACGTTACACAAAGCTACGCCACAAAGGCCGTGCTTTGATCATCACCACAAGACTTTGCTTTTCAACAGAAGCCTCGATCAATTGCCACTTAGGCATGCCACACGGGCAATTTACTCCATGCGTTTGATATCCATCAGTATATAACCCTTGAGCTCGTATGTCTCAGAGAAGGGCGTTAAGCAAGAGAATAAATTCTCCGCCGCCAAACAGATATATATTTAATAGAGATCAATCACACGGACTAAAATCCAATGTCAGACACACAGTCCATTTGCAAGTCCGTTCTGGGTCTGAACGAAACCGGAGGCACCTAGTACCCCGCATATCCATCGATCTCCAAGTACGTCTGGACGATCACCAACTGTTTCCATCTTCTTGGGTGTACAGCCCAATCAAGATCATCAGTAATCACCCAAACGACGTAAAGACCTCCGTTCTTCGACCATCGTCTTCATCTTCGACTTATCGTCGTATCAGTTATTCAGAATGGGATAAACCCGGTCTTTCCCAATAACTTGCGTATATTTTAAATAAGTGTTACACAAACACAACATACGCCTCATTCCAATTCATCAGTCACTAACCGTAAATTAATCAAGAGAATAATTCCCCAAATATTAACCCCGAAGGCCGAAACCAACATCATATCAATATCCAGAAAACCATTCTGCTTGGCTAACCGACAGTTGGTTTCTAAATTTCACATTCATAGGGAGAGGTTCCCATTAATTTTATCAAAGATAAATCATTAAAGTTTATTCTCTAATCTTCTTTTGAATTTCGATTCAACTAGTCGGGATTAACGAACCTTACCGAAGTAATCATTTGTTTTAATTTCCCAATCCCAACCTATTCATCCCATGAAGTAAAACTGGTAATACTTCATATCTAACACCACGGTGTTATCGGTAAATTCAATTACCATTTCACGTTCAAATCTAATTAAAGATTTAACTATCGCTCGGAGTTAAACTGGTGATACTCCATTCTCGATTATTTCAATCTAATTAAAGATTCATTAAAACTCCACTTAGTTTTAATCTTTAACCGGGTTAAAGAATCAGTATCATTTAAAACACAGTTCACGATAAACCCAAAATCACATTCCATTAATTATCAGGTTAAAGAACGAGTGTTATTTAAAACACTGTCCACGATAAACCCAAAAATCAATATCAATTCAATTCCAATTAAATATTATTTAATTGGTACACTTCATTAAATCTAAATAAAAAGATTTAATCTTTTCTCAACTGGGTTCAAGAACAGTGTTAGTGAAGACACCATTCACGACAAACCCAAATCACATTTGATATTCAATACAAGGCTCTGAATAGAAAATATATCGGCTTATATTCAATATCAAATTCTACGATTAACAAATGTTGTATTGTAAATAACGATATAAATATATATCTTTCAAATTTCCATAATAACATCTGTATAATCACGAATTCCAACATCGAAATATTCCGAAGACAATTTCGATTCAAATCCACTCCAATGCAATCATTGGAAATTCTGGTTATCTTTAAAACCCTTTTCAAATTCAATTTATTTATTTAAAAATAAATAGAATTATAGTTCTAGTTCAAAACTAGCTTATTTCGATAAAAATCTATTTTTATCTTTTCAAATATGGAGTTTTTCATCCCGATTCTTTCTAAATCATTTCTTATGATTTTACACAAATTATTACTATTTTTAATAATTTTATCAAGGCCCGTACAGTCGATTTCCATCAACGGCCATCGAACTGCACTTACAGCGACCTTTTTCAAATTTGATTTGGACATAATTCCAAATCCAACCGTTAGATTTCTAATTTCTAATATTCGTTAGAAAGCTCTTTTCGATACGAACCCAACGGTTCCGGTTTTAGGAGAATCCGACGGTCGGATCTCCCGTAATATCCATTCAAAGTCAATGGTCGAAATTCGCGAACTGCCGCGGCGCGGCGCGTTCTATTCAGGCCATTATATTATATATATAATATATATAATATATACTTCGTCGATTTCAATTCAAAACGTGCTTTATAAATCGTTTTAAATTCATTTTCAAAACGGTTCCAACTTCATATTCAATTTCAAATCAAAATTGAATATTCCAATTTAAATTCGTTTTAAATTCATTTCAAATTGATTTCAATTCAAATTGATTTCTAATTCAATTTCAGTTCGTTTTCAATTCAATTCAATTTCAATTCGAATTCATTTCTATTCCATTTCAATTCGAATTCATTTATATTCAATTTAAATTCGTTTTCTATTCAATTCAATTCGAATTCGTTTTCTACTCAATTCAAATTCGTTTTCTACTCAATTCAAATTCAATTCTAAATATTGGATTTCGAAATCACTTTTCAATATTCATTTTAAAATGAATAAAATCGATATAAATATCGTTCACGACAAAATGGCGTCAATCTAATCAACACGGCTTCATATATTTCTATTTTCAAATATTCTATTTCAAATATTTCTATTTCAAAATGTTTCGTTTCAAATATTTCTATTATCAAAATGTTTCGTTCAACACATGACTAATCTCAACGGATGAGTACTGTCAACACATGAACCTTTATTTAATATTGATAAAGATGTAAATTTTATTATTAAAATATTTTGTTCAACACATGACTAATCTCAACGGATGAGTACTGTCAACACATGAACCTTTATTTTATATTATTCTTTATTTTCTAAATTGGAAGGAGGCCCATTCAATCACCATATAATGTTAACTATATGGATTTTCATACATCTCACGTATATAATAGCATTGAAAAATAATCAACCATCAACCAAAGTGCACTACACTGTATAAGCATCAAATATAGATATCTAACGCTTATAACAGTCTGTCAATCAATCGATCGACATGTTTAATCAATCAGGATGAGTGAACTTCAAATTTCATCCCAACACCCGTGTGGGGTTTCAAACAATCAACCACAGATTTTAGTTGTGCAGTTGGGCGATGTGTAAAATTTATTGACCCAATCAATATCAGTCAAATCAGTGTATATAAACAAATCGGCCGATTTGTTTATAAATATTTATTTATTCACTTTCACGTTAAAAATTATATTTTTAACGATAAAACATTTTATTCAACCTATGAAAATATTCTATTCAGTTCATTTATTAAATAAAATGATTTCTTTATTTTTCTAACTTATTTTAGAAAATTTCGGCGGCATAACGGCACGATACTAGAAACGGGGCAAGGCCTAGCCTTATCCCCGGTCTAGTGAAGGCCCACACCATTCACACATCAATCAAATCCATTCATTTGACCAAACAATTTAATTCAAACCAAACAATCTAACCAACTACACAACCAAACAAACAAGTCCATGGTCTGTGGACGATTGTGTCGGGTGCTACTAAGCACCGTCTGCATCCTAGTATATATATATATATAACTAGAAAAAGAAATTGAAAGGTGAGAAGTTCTCACAGATAGCTATCCAATCATCTTGACTCTTCTTTTGATAGAAATCTTCATCGTTATCGCATTTTTGTCATCTTCGTTGCTGTAGCCACTACATATGTAAAAATCGAATTTTTACTTTGTTATTCAATATATAAAAATCGAATTTTTATTATACTATTCTCTATATAAAAATTTCGCCTTTTCAAATATAAAGATTTCCTCCTTTTCAAAAATAAAGTTTTTATTTTTCTCGAAGTAAAAATCATATTTTTACTTCACTACTCATATCAAAATATCGTCTTTTCATATTTAAAAATATCGTCTTTTCTATTTTAAAAATATCGTCTTTTCTTTTTTAAAAATATCGTCTTTTCTTTTTTTTAAATATCGTCTTTTCTTTTTTTTTAAAATATCGTCTTTTCTTTTCTATTTTAAATCTAACCTTTACATAAAAATCAGCAAATAAAAATAAAAATAAACAAATTGAAAACTCACATGAACGTTGAAGGGGGGCTGCTCGCAGATGGATGCGTTGGTCGTAGGTGGCGTCGCTCGCTGATGGCGAGGCTGCAGGTGGTTGCGCGGGCGGAGCCAGGGAGGCTAGGGGGGTCGCGTCAGGTCGGAGGAGTGGCCAGCGTCGGGGTTGGGTGGTTTTGGGGAACTAGGGCACGGGTTTCGAGAGGGGCGGTGGTCTCGGGTTCCAGACGAAGGAAAGGGGGGGTTCGAGATTGGGGCTCGCGAATTGGGGCTCCGATCAGGTGAGGCGGCGCCGTAGGGAGGTGGTGGTGGCGAACGAGGGCGGTGGGTGCTTCGAACGAGAGGCGCGATCGATTTTTGCTTTCTCTTTTTTTTTTTGGATTGGATCGAACTGAAGTAAGGGGGGCCAGGGAGGCTAGGGGGGTCGCGTCAGGTCGGAGGAGTGGCCAACGTCGGGGTTGGGTGGTTTTGTGGAACTAGGGCACGGGTTTCGAGAGGGGCGGTGGTCTCGGGTTCCAGACGAAGGAAAGGGGGGGGGGTCGAGATTGGGGCTCGCGAATTGGGGCTCCGATCAGGTGAGGCGGCGCCGTAGGGAGGTGGTGGTGGCGAACGAGGGCGGTGGGTGCTTCGAACGAGAGGCGCGATCGATTTTTCCTTTCTCTCTTTTTTTTTTGGATTGGATCGAACTGAAGTAAGGGGGGGCCAGAAGCTAAAGGAAGAGGATGAGGAGAGAGAGGATTTTAATTTAATTAATTTAATTGCAAAAAGTTGACTTTTACATACGACCTCTAAACGAGGCCCACCGCCTGTCGTCCATAGCGTTTTACCCCCATTCCGAACACAATGGGATAAGTATCGTAGGCTGATTCGTTCGTCTCGATCAGTTTCCGTTGAATTTACTTTTAAATCACTATATTGAATTTTAAACGTACATTTCAAATTACCGGGGTCACATACTAACTCTAAAAATTCTCAAAAAATACTTTCTAGCTTCGTATTGACGATACGGTCCTAACAAAACTAGTTTCGTCGGATTCTGAGACCGTTAGAAAAATGGCCATTTTCCAGTCGATTAAAATCAACTAAAACTGGTCAAACGCGTTTTCCTTTGCCACGCTCACATATTGATTCGAAAAATTATGAAATTTGGAATCTAGCAATAATTTGACATCACAGACCCAACAAAAGTGGTTTCGTCGAAATCCGAGGTCGTTTGCAAAATTCCCATTTTTAAGGGCCTGAATTCCATAGCGACTATTCAGAATTTTCAACTGGACATATCTTTTTATCCCCGCTATGAAATTTTGATTTTTCGGATTCGTTGGAAAGATATTCTCAAATAGATCCCAGTGTTTTTGGTTTCACTAAATTCCGGATTGTTTTGCACCCGGTACATTCAATTGAAGTTTGAAATCGAATTATCGAACTACCGCGCCAATTTCAATTCCTTTTATAATTATAAATAATTATTTATATTCTAACGACGAACTATATAATATATACGTTCGATTTATATTCAAAATAAATTTTACGTCGATATTATTTAAAATAATTCATTTTAAATGTTCAAAATTCACTAAAATTGCCGAAATAAAAATTTTAAACTGGCCCAGATTTTTGGGTTGTTATAATCTCCCCCACTTAAAACTTTTCGTCCCCGAAAAGGAACAAAGTCGAAAGTGGTTTGATCAATCAATTCTACGTTCGATCTGGCTTCCATTCTCCAACTTTTCAGTTTCTGAGAATTTTCCAATTCTTCAAAAATTTGGCTAACACCCTAAATTTTCGAAAAATTTCGCCATAACCTCCCCTGCACCGGGAGCCACGGGAAAATCCCGAAATTGCCATATAGGCCTTCTGATCTCAAAAAGAAAAAGAAAAAGCCAAGCGGCTAGCCAATAGGCTCATAAAATCATCATCACCCAAACAAAACAGTAAATTATATAGCAAACATGTACCTATTTGTCGGGCAAACAAATTTTATTCTTCTGCTCTAGCCTCTTTGCTATGACCTGTTCAATGTAAGTACATATATGCAAGCATATGCGACCAATTTTGCAATATCGTTCAATATTTGAAATAATTAGGCTAAATGGTTCAAAATTAGCAAACAAATAAACAAACAACACAAACATCAATCAATTAGTGGATTAACGTTTCAAATTCATAATTTTGATACATAGTCAAAAATCAGATTTTTGATGCCAAATCACAACAATAAGCACTATCTAGTTTTGGTTCTCACACTAGTCTAATCGAAATATATAGAAATCCCACCTTCGAAACTCGAACATAAATGTTGATGATGCGATCGCTATCATCAATATCATCTCCGGGCGACTAGAGTGTGATGCTATATCTATCCAATATATTAAAACTTTGAATATACGTTTGCAAGGCGTATATGCAAATTCTTTATATACTGAATTGTCCAAAATCAATATAAATAAATTATTCAAATACGTGTAAAACAATTTAAATTTCAAAATAGAATTGTTTTCATTTGAAAAATATACTCTCCACATTCGTTCTAGGATACTACTGATCCCATCTCTAACGAGTCATTCCATTGGATATTGCTAATCCAATATCTGATGAATTCTTTCGTATGGTTCTAATGTGCCTTGTTCTTTGAGCTTTGTAAACCAAAGCTCTGATACCAACTATGACGAAATAGAGTTTCGCTCGGTCCGAACTAGTCGCTAAACTGACCCAGACCGTTCGAAATGCCCGATCGTTTTGAGAACACAACAAATCAGAACGCATATAAAAGAACATTTCATTGTATATTACAACAACGCATCAGATTAAAAGAATATACGGAGTTCGAATAAATATTACACAGAAATATCAGAGATTTAAATTACATTGCAGCGGAAAATAATACAATACACAACTAGAAGAGATATACGGATACAAAGCTTTCCGGATATCGTTCCAGCTGTAAACCAGGATCCTGTGAATATAAATCTGCAAAACCAAAACTACTAGCTGCCCGTGTCAAAATAGGGGCACCCAGAGTTTAGGTTAAAACAATAAACTCCAGGTCAGTCATGTGACTGGTGTGAGAACTAAAACAGTTATTATCTTTATTTTTAAAGTTCGGTAAATCAAGGGACCACGCCGTATAACACGGAACGGGTTTCCTCCCAAGAATACCAGTGCATAAAACAACAGCGCAATGCTAAATAAAGAAAATGAAGCTATTATAAGACCCAGGTCCTATCACACAATGCAACGCAAGCCGGGGGATAGGTTTTTTACCTTATAATAGCCAAGAATGCTTGATACGTTTAAAAGAAATCATTTGATACTATTATAAGTGTATAGTGTATAAAACAACTTCAAATCAAAAGTATCAATCATAGGCGGCATGAATGCCCCATACCACTATGTCTCCATATATAGGTTATACAATCAAAATCGGAAAGTCACGTATTTGGAAATTGGGTTTCCATCTATGAACCGAGGCAAAAGATAGTCCTCAACCGATTCGAGACAATCTAGCCCATGTCTCCGGAACAGCCGCAACTGCCCCTTGGAACGACAGGGCCGGTCCACCGATGTGGATTATAGTGCCTGAACAATACGTTTCCCCGCCCTTTGGGGCGTAAATGAGCCAACGAATGGCTCCATTGGACCCGGATCGTCCGATCTAACCGAGGCGCCTCGCAACAGCAACAACCACACAGGTGAAAAGTATATAAATGTCAGGGCTGGTAGGTCACTGACACCACCCTAGCTAGAAGGAAACGCATGCCCTCCCTGAGGTCCTCTCCCGTTTTTGGTTCACAACCGGGGTGCGAAACTCGCGAAGTAAACGTTACACAAAGCTACGCCACAAAGGCCGTGCTTTGATCATCACCACAAGACTTTGCTTTTCAACAGAAGCCTCGATCAATTGCCACACGGGCAATTTACTCCATACGTTTGATATCCATCAGTATATAACCCTTGAGCTCGTATGTCTCAGAGAAGGGCGTTAAGCAAGAGAATAAATTCTCCGCCGCCAAACAGATATATATTTAATAGAGATCAATCACACGGACTAAAATCCAATGTCAGACACACAGTCCATTTGCAAGTCCGTTCTGGGTCTGAACGAAACCGGAGGCACCTAGTACCCCGCATATCCATCGATCTCCAAGTACGTCTGGACGATCACCAACTGTTTCCATCTTCTTGGGTGTACAACCCAATCAAGATCATCAGTAATCACCCAAACGACGTAAAGACCTCTGGTCTTCGACCATCGTCTTCATCTTCGACTTATCGTCGTATCAGTTATTCAAAATGGGATAAACCCGGTCTTTCCGAATAACTCGCGTATATTTTAAATAAGTGTTACACAAACACAACATACGCCTCATTCCAATTCATCAGTCACTAACCGTAAATTAATCAAGAGAATAATTCCCCAAATATTAACCCCGAAGGTCGAAACCAACATCAGATCAATATCCAGAAAACCATTCTGCTTGGCTAACCGACAGTTAGTTTCTAAATTTCACATTCATAGGGAGAGGTCCCCATTAATTTTATCAAAGATAAATCATTAAAGTTTATTCTCTAATCTTCTTTTGAATTTCGATTCAACTAGTCGGGATTAACGAACCTTACCGAAGTAATCATTTGTTTTAATTTCCCAATCCCAACCTATTCATCCCATGAAGTAAAACTGGTAATACTTCATATCTAACACCACGGTGTTATCGGTAAATTCAATTACCATTTCACGTTCAAATCTAATTAAAGATTTAACTATCGCTCGGAGTAAAACTGGTGATACTCCATTCTCGATTATTTCAATCTAATTAAAGATTCATTAAAACTCCACTTAGTTTTAATCTTTAACCGGGTTAAAGAATCAGTGTCATTTAAAACACAGTTCACGATAAACCCAAAATCACATTCCATTAATTATCAGATTAAAGAACGAGTGTTATTTAAAACACTGTCCACGATAAACCCAAAAATCAATATCAATTCAATTCCAATTAAATATTATTTAATTGGTACACTTCATTAAATCTAAATAAAAAGATTTAATCTTTTCTCAACTGGGTTCAAGAACAGTGTTAGTGAAGACACCATTCACGACAAACCCAAATCACATTTGATATTCAATACAAGGCTCTGAATAGAAAATATATCGGCTTATATTCAATATCAAATTCTACGATTAACAAATGTCGTACTGGAAATAACGATATAAATATATATCTTTCAAATTTCCATAACAACATCTGTATAATCACGAATTCCAACATCGAAATATTCCGAAGACAATTTCGATTCAAATCCACTCCAATGCAATCATTGGAAATTCTGGTTATCTTTAAAACCCTTTTCAAATTCAATTTATTTATTTAAAAATAAATAGAATTATAGTTCTAGTTCAAAACTAGCTTATTTCGATAAAAATCTATTTTTATCTTTTCAAATATGGAGTTTTTCATCCCGTTTCTTTCTAAATCATTTCTTATGATTTTACACAAATTATTACTATTTTTAATAATTTTATCAAGGCCCGTACAGTCGATTTCCATCAACGGCCATCGAACTGCACTTACAGCGACCTTTTTCAAATTTGATTTGGACATAATTCCAAATCCAACCGTTAAATTTCTAATTTCTAATATTCGTTAGAAAGCTCTTTTCGATACGAACCCAACGGTTCCGGTTTTAGGAGAATCCGACGGTCGGATCTCCCGTAATATCCGTTCGAAGTCAATGGTCGAAATTCGCGAACTACCGCGGCGCGGCGCGTTCTATTCAGGCCATTATATTATATATATAATATATATAATATATACTTCATCGATTTCAATTCAAAACGTGCTTTATAAATCGTTTTAAATTCATTTTCAAAACGGTTCCAACTTCATATTCAATTTCAAATCAAAATTGAATATTCCAATTTAAATTCGTTTTAAATTCATTTCAAATTGATTTCAATTCAAATTGATTTCTAATATAATTTCAGTTCGTTTTCAATTCAATTCAATTTCAATTCGAATTCATTTCTATTCCATTTCAATTCAAATTCATTTATATTCAATTTAAATTTGTTTTCTATTCAATTCAATTCGAATTCGTTTTCTACTCAATTCAAATTCGTTTTCTACTCAATTCAAATTCAATTCTAAATATTCGATTTCGAAATCACTTTTCAATATTCATTTTAAAATGAATAAAATCGATATAAATATCGTTCACGACAAAATGTCGTCAATCTAATCAACACGGCTTCATATATTTCTATTTTCAAATATTCTATTTCAAATATTTCTATTTCAAAATGTTTCGTTTCAAATATTTCTATTATCAAAATGTTTCGTTCAACACATGACTAATCTCAACGGATGAGTACTGTCAACACATGAACCTTTATTTAATATTGATAAAGATGTAAATTTTATTATTAAAATATTTCGTTCAACACATGACTAATCTCAACGGATGAGTACTGTCAACACATGAACCTTTATTTTATATTATTCTTTATTTTCTAAATTGGAAGGAGGCCCAATCAATCACCATATAATGTTAATTATATGGATTTTCATACATCTCACGTATATAATAGCATTGAAAAATAATCAACCATCAACCAAAGTGCACAACACTGTATAAGCATCAAATATAGATATCTAACGCTTATAACAGTCTGTCAATCAATCGATCGACATGTTTAATCAATCAGGATGAGTGAACTTCAAATTTCATCCCAACACCCGTGTGGGGTTTCAAACAATCAACCACAGATTTTAGTTGTGCAGTTGGGCGATGTGTAAAATTTATCGACCCAATCAATATCAGTCAAATCAGTGTATATAAACAAATCGGCTGATTTGTTTATAAATATTTATTTATTCACTTTCACGTTAAAAATTATATTTTTAACGATAAAACATTTTATTCAACCTATGAAAATATTCTATTCAGTTCATTTATTAAATAAAATGATTTCTTTATTTTTCTAACTTATTTTAGAAAATTTCGGCGGCATAACGGCACGATACTAGATACGGGGCAAGGCCTAGCCTTATCCCCGGTCTAGTGAAGTCCCACGCCATTCACACATCAATCAAATCCATTCATTTCACCCAACAATTTAATTCAAACCAAACAATCTAACCAACTACACAACCAAACAAACAAGTCCATGGTCTGTGGACGATTGTGTCGGGTGCTACTAAGCACCATCTGCATCCTAGTATATATATATATAACTAGAAAAAGAAATTGAAAGGTGAGAAGTTCTCACAGATAGCTATCCAATCATCTTGACTCTTCTTTTGATAGAAATCTTCATCGTTATCGCATTTTTGTCATCTTCGTTGCTGTAGAAACTACATATGTAAAAATCGAATTTTTACTTTGTTATTCAATATATAAAAATCGAATTTTTATTATACTATTCTCTATATAAAAATTTCGCCTTTTCAAATATAAAGATTTCCGCCTTTTCAAAAATAAAGTTTTTATTTTTCTCGAAGTAAAAATCATATTTTTACTTCAGTACTCATATCAAAATATCGTCTTTTCATATTTAAAAATATCGTCTTTTCTATTTTAAAAATATCGTCTTTTCTTTTTTAAAAATATCGTCTTTTCTTTTTTAAAAATATCGTCTTTTCTTTTTTTAAAATATCGTCTTTTCTTTTTTTTAAAAAATATCGTCTTTTCTTTTCTATTTTAAATCTAACCTTTACATAAAAATCAGCAAATAAAAATTAAAATAAACAAATTGAAAACTCACATGAACGTTAAAGGGGGGCTGCTCGCAGATGGATGCGTTGGTCGTAGGTGGCATCGATCGCTGATGGCGAGGCTGTAGGTGGTTGCGCGGGCGGAGCCAGGGGGGTCGCGTCAGGTCGGAGGGGTGGCCAACGTCGGGGTTGGGTGGTTTTGGGGAACTAGGGCACGAGTTTCTAGAGGGGCGGTGGTCTCGGGTTATAGACGAAGGGAAGGGGGGGTTCGAGATTGGGGCTCGCGAATTAGGGCTCCTGAAACACCCCACCTCCGTTAGGGTCACTCTCAAAGGGAATGCCCTAATTTCGGTGGAGGTTTATAAGTACAAGTCACAGATATACAAGACAGATATAAGAACACATATTTGTAAACAGCGGAAGAACAACAAACTTTATTTCATAAAGTCAAATACGTGTTACAACAACATCCTTTCCAAAAACATAACATAACACTTTCATAATCTGTCTTGAGTACATTATTTTTAAAGAAGCATAAATAAAACATAGATAAACTGCAAAAGCCCCATAGTGGATTGTCCAAAGCCATAGTTCAAAACAGGAAAGTCCAAGCAATACATTTCTCTTCTTCAAGCTGGATGTTGAGGTTGGTCAAGCTGCTGTGTTCCCTCCCTGAGGACCTTGGGGGGGGGGGGGAACGGAAGAAAGAAGACGAAAGAAAAGTAGAGTCAGACATAAAGCCTGAGTAAGTCTAGTACTATTTTGTCTATGAATAAAGAACTGGGTATGATAAGTATAAACAAGAAGTGGGCATGCACTATAAACTTGGTTAAGTTGTCTAGGGTCGAATATACTATCGTACCCCATGTTGATCTCTGAACCCATATAAACTAGTTTCCAACTGGCACCCCAAAATCAGGGTGATGTGATCCATTCTATGATGATCGGCTCCTACTCGCATAGTTACATGTGTCTTACGGCCCCCGATGTTGTAGTTTCCTATGCTGGTCCCACCATGAGGTGTATCAAGTCCCATGGTGGCGGCCCGACACAATCCTAGAATGCACAGGTATGCTACTGGTGTCCAGTGCCTTATTTTTCTGCGCCGGAGTGTGTGCACGCCCGCACCCCGTTAGAACCTACACTGCTACACCACCGCCGTCGATTTGACCTCTTACAATCAGCCCAGTAATCGTGCCCCACCCTGCCTAGTTTCAGGGTATCCTGATACACCTTCTAGGGTTACTGCTGAAAAGGGTCCCCCGTTACTAGGTTTTCTATCTCTAGCCAACATGCTAAGTTGGTTAAGTGTTTCCTAACCTAACCCCCACCAGTCCGTTTTGTTTAGCATGTTCCATTTTGATTAAGTCTTTAGTTCACTTAATCCTATCAATCCTGACTCAGCCTTAATTGTCTTATTAAGGCCCTGACCTCTCACATTTAGACAGGTATTGTTGTGGCTGCCTGTTGCCGGTTGGTTCCGGGCAGTCTTACGCCACAACTCAGTCTAACCTCGGGTCCTTGTTGGGCTCCATGTTTAACCTCTCACATTGGATAGGTATTGTTGTGACTACTGGACAGCCGGGTGGTTCCGGGCAGGTTTACATCACAACTCAAACCAACCTTGGGTTAAACACATCGTATTTTCTACATTTACATATTTTGTCATTCTTCTTTATTTCTTATATGTAAATATTTGCGGCCCATTATTAAGTTAATGGTGTAAAGGTTACACCAATCATGGGCCCAACCCATACTTGAACTTGGGCCCTTCTATTTTATATTTTCATTCATTAGTAATTTTAACCCAACGTTATTTTTCCCCGTTTTACACGTCCGTTTATATATATATATTGGGCTTAGCCTTTTAAAGCCCAATTTAGCCATGCGAAAAGGGGAGGCTTATGGCGTGATTACATACACGAAAAGGGGAAGGTGAGCGTATGAACTTGCAATATGACGTTGGGAATACAAAATAGAAACTGGTGTACTTGCATAGTAGTGACATATACTTTGGTCATAAAACATAGGTGACATGAATTAAAGCATGTAAACTTGCATAGGTTTAACTACAACATGAACCTATATTCTTATTTAGGCATAATGTCAAACATAAGCATGGCATAAATATTTCTAGCATAAGCATGGCATAATGTCAAACATAAGCATGGCATAAATATTTCTAGCATAAGCATGGCATAATGTCAAACATAAGCATGGCATAAATATTTCTAACATGAAACCATGATTCTTACTTTAGCCATGTAAACTTACAAAAGGGACTTTTTGAACCTAACCTAGCCATGTACCACATATGTCATCATAAAATTTCTGTAAACAAGATAGACTTAATCATGGATTTCAATTATGCCAAATATCATTCATAGCCTAGCCATATTCATAAGTTTGCAAATAGGTTTTCTAGTACAAAAGCATGGCTTAATACATGATGCCAAATTCTCAACATAATTTCCTATGGATTATAATGACCAAACTTGTTCTAATTACTTACAAAATGATTTATGCACAAAAATATACATCATGATGGCATAGTAGCAAAACCCCAAACTTGCATGAATTTAAATCAACTACATACATGTAGCTTCAACATGGATTACATAATTTGCGAAATATTCCAAACGTATACTTGCAAAGAACTACCGCATGTAGTTCTTTATAACATGAATAACATAATTCAAGAATATCCAAACATATATAATATTTCAAATTGATAAGAACGCACAAATATGAATTACTTTATTGCCACAATTCAAGCATACAAACCAACACAATTGTTTATTCATACCAAAGTAATACTCTACTTACAATGGTGTGATGAATTCTCTAATTTAGGGATTGAAGACGCAAATTCCTTTGTTGAATTGATTTGTTTAGGTTGCTTTAAGCTTTAGAATCTTTCTCCTAATCCTCTCTCCAATTTGGTGGCTACTCCTAGTCGTTCCTCAGCAACATGGCGGCTATGATCTTATTTTTGAATGAATAGATTAGGGTTTAGTCTAGGGTTGTTTATATAGAGGTTAGGAACTGATTAGGACCATTGATGTTGCTTGGATTGATCGTAGCCATTCATTCGATAGAGAGACCAATTAAAACTTGCCACCTAGCCCTAGTGACAAAGCAGACCACAGAAAATCGGCCAAACACAGACCTGGCCAGCCAGGTTGGCTGGGCTCGACCAGGTCGACACCCCTGTCGACAGGGCTGTCGACAGCCCTGTCGACATGGGTAGCCCAGGTCGACAGCCCAGTCGACCTGGGTGGCCTAGGCGGGTGTTTATCCGCCCTGGCCCATTGGGCCCGATTTTTAATTATTTTATTCTGTTTGAATTTTAAATTTAATTCAAAAACTTCCGAAGGCCATATCTTCTTCATACGGACTCCGTTTTTCGAAAACTCGGACTCTATTTCGCGTATTTTTCCGAGACGAACGCAATGGCGTATCCCGTTTCCCTTGGTTCTTTGATTTCAAATTAATTATACTTTAATTTGTTAATTTCACAGTTATAGAATTTGCGGGGTGTTACAGCTCCGATCAGGTGAGGCGGCGCCGTAGGGAGGTGGTGGTGGCGAACGAGGGCGGTGGGTGCTTCGAACGAGAGGCGCGATCGATTTTTGCTTTCTCTCTCTCTTTTTTTTTGGATTGGATCGAACTGAATTAAGGGGGGGCCAGAAGCTAAAGGAAGAGGATGAGGAGAGAGAGGATTTTAATTAATTTAATTGCAAAAAGTTGACTTTTACATACGACCTCTAAACGAGGCCCACCGCCTGTCGTCCATAGCGTTTTACCCCCATTCCGAACACAATGGGATAAGTATCGTAGGCTGATTCGTTCGTCTCGATCAGTTTCCGTTGAATTTACATTTAAATCACTATATTGAATTTTAAACGTACATTTCAAATTACCGGGGTCACATACTAACTCAAAAAATTCTCGAAAAATACTTTCTAGCTTCGTATTGACGATACGGTCCTAACAAAACTAGTTTCGTCGGATTCTGAGACCGTTAGAAAAATGGCCATTTTCCAGTCGATTAAAATCAACTAAAACTGGTCAAACGCGTTTTCCTTTGCCACGCTCACATATTGATTCGAAAAATTATGAAATTTGGAATCTAGCAATAATTTGACATCACGGACCCAACAAAAGTGGTTTCGTCGAAATCCGAGGTCGTTTGCTAAATTCCCATTTTTAAGGGCCTGAATTCCATAGCGATTATTCAGAATTTTCAACTGGACATATCTTTTTATCCCCGCTATGAAATTTTGATTTTTCGGATTCGTTGGAAAGATATTCTCAAATAGATCCCAATGTTTTTGGTTTCACTAAAATCCGGATTGTTTTGCACCCGGTACATTCAATTGAAGTTTGAAATCGAATTATCGAACTACCGCGCCAATTTCAATTCCTTTTATAATTATAAATAATTATTTATATTCTAACGACGAACTATATAATATATACGTTCGATTTATATTCAAAATAAAATTTACGTCGATATTATTTAAAATAATTCATTTTAAATGTTCAAAATTCACTAAAATTGCCGAAATAAAAATTTTAAACTGGCCCAGATTTTCGGGTTATTACACGGGCAGTCTTACACCGCAACTCAATCTAACCTCGAGTTAGGCACGTTCATCTTTTGGCCAATTCACATATTTACCATTCATGTCCAAGTTTATATGTAAATTATCCTAAAGTGTGGTCAGTTCAAGTTATGCCACATTTTCTAGTTATGCCCAAAATTAATTATATGATTACAACCCCTTTTTATGCCAATTACATAATATTCAACTTTTACCTAAACTTTTCCCCAACGTTCCCACGTCGTTCGTACGTATAGTTCATGTGATACGTTAGGTTCGCAATTATCCCAACTCATAAAAAAAAGGAAAAAGGGATGAAACACATGACATCATAACTGGCATAAACAATATAGATCTAAGACAGCATAAATCTAGTAAACATATAAAAATAGATCCAATCAACATATTAAGTGCAAACTAGCATGGACCTAAACATAAACTTGCACAGATTTAAACAAATGAACTGGTTTGGATCTAAACATAAACTTGCATGGATTTAGACATATGAACATATAGTTCTAAACATATGGACTGATATGGATCTAATCATATAAAGATGTAGATCTAAACATATGAACATATAGTTCTAAACGTATGGACTGATATGGATCTAATCATATAAACATGTATATCTAAACATATGAATATATAAAAGATGATCTTACATGCATGAACATGACTTGCATATGATCTTTCATAACTTGCATAGATCGAGCAAACTTGCATACATAACTTGCATACGTAATTTGGCATATGAATTAACATATAACATAACTTGCATATAATGAATCAAATCAAGCATAAATCAAAACATAGTTTGCAAAGACATAAACTTTATATGATTTACAAACATTTTCATATAGTCCAATTCATAACTCATTAAAATTACATTTAAACAATTATCTTATGAAAGTAACTACCCTCACAGAAACCAGATCTTGAATTCTGGGATCTGTTTTATGAAGTTGCTAAGCTAATCCATTGATGTAGGCGTTGATTCGTTCATTGTTGTTCAAGAATTCCTTTTCGCAATTCCTAGGCTTTTAATCTTATCTCTTATCTTTTTATCTTTAATCTAGAATTTGATTTTTTATAGTGGCGGCTAGGTTAGCTTGTAGATGAACAACATGACGGCATCATAGTTTAGGGTTGTAAGGTTAGGGTTTAGGTTTAGCTATGTATATATAGATGCCTAGGATCAATATGGGCCTTTAGATCAACCTAGGAGTCATCAAAGCGATCCAAACCCAAGAGAGCCAAGCAGAACATGACACATATACCCTAACACCTCAGAAAATCGTCACTGTGCAAATCAGCTCGCTGGAGTCGACCCCTACAGGGGGGGTCGACACCTATGTCGACACCCCTATAGGGGGTCGACACTTGCGTCGACACCCCTAGGGGGGTCGACACCCCTACGGGGGTCGACACCCTATGGAGTGACTTTTACCGCCTAGCCTTCTCTGTAGATTTGAATTTCGAACTCGATTTATTTAATTATTAATTTAGTTTCTGCTTAAACTTGAAAACTTCTATTGTAATGACCCGGATATTCCGTCGGTAGAGTTTGAATATTTAATACGGTTTTAAATATTAATTTGATAAATTAAATGAATATTTATATTAAGTTATCGATTAAATAATCAATTTCGATTTAGTATTGGATATATTAAATTATTGGAATACGATAATGGATTTAGTTAAATTCAAAGTTTAAATTTGAATTGAATTCAGTTCAAATAATTTATAGGAAATTTTATTTGAATTTATAACGGTAATAATATTTATTTATTTTCGAAAGAATAAATCGGTCTGAAATTAATTTATATCGAACTAAATTAATATCTTCACCATATGATCGAATTGGACTTCAGGACCTATCCCAGTGTGTCCGGAATAGGGGTTTTACCCTAAGAATGACAGTTGTCGGGTTTAGAAAGGGGTTCGGCACTCGTGGGATTAATTTAGTTAATTTTGAATTGTATTGTAAATAAAATAAAAACTAAAATAAAAAAAATATATTAGTGGATTTCCGTTTGCCAACAGACAATAGCCTTGGCCTCCTTAGCATCAGAAATTTTGTGAGGAAATAAAATCATACCCGTCTCCTTCCTTTTTAACCACAGAAAAAAAATAATAAATCTGTTCTTTATAAAACCAAATGGAGTTGAGCTCCTTTTCCATTCAGAAAACAAAAGCCGCCCTCCTTCATTTGTGAATACCGACAGCTTCAGCAATCAAGAACTTATAAATGGCCGACCCACATTAATCACCTCCAACCTAAATAGAAGTCAACGAATTCCTATAACTTGCAAAATCCTTGTTCGTATAGTATCAGACTTCGACCCTGAACCTCGCGAGCGGTTCGAATGAGTTATGGTAGGGCTCTGGGTTTGAATTCAGCGCTGGAGGCATCGCGCAAGGGGATCTCGGCTTTGTGAACAGTGCGATGGGACATAGGGTCAAGACAGCTGAAGTTAGGGTTCGGTGGATCAAAATTCAGACGATGGAGTGTCAATGTCTTGGTCGAGCAAGGTTGTAGAAGGGGATTCGAGACAACAGGCATCGCGATGGTGAGTTCTGGGATTTCGAATTCAAACTCGCGGATCTAGGGGATACTGGAATTTGACATTTGAGGATTTAGGGAGTTCGAAGATGGAAAACGATTTCCGTGGTGTTGAACGAGAGAAGTGACGCACTGCCACTGAAGACTGGAAGCAGGTTCAGGTCTGGATGATTACTGTTGCAGTGACTGAAGTGATAAGAAGGAGAAAGAAGATCGCCTGCAAGGTGTTTGGGAAAATGTCAGAATAGATGATCGCTGTTTTGGGGCTGTTTCGATTCACTTGGAGCTGTTGGGGTCTTGCTTCGTAGTTGGTCGATTTATTTGCAAATGGAAATAAGGTATATGTTTCACAGAATTTAAAATAGATAATTTAAATTATTTGTGTCGATAGTTAATAAATGGTTAATCGAATATAAAATTTAATAATTATAGGTAACAAATGAGTTTCATTCAAGAAAACTCATACCGTGACTTTACGAGATTTATCGAGATATTCAACGCAGTTAAAAACCCTGGTGAGTAAATCTCACTCACCTGTTTGTTTAGAATTATTTTTACATCGTTAAAATAATTGTTGTTGCTTGTTTGAATGTTGTTTAGTCTGATTGTTTTTAAAATATATATATAGTTATTTAGGATTGGTTGACTATTATATATATATATATATATATTGGGTTGATGATTGATTGGATTCCCGCAGTCTCATTAGCGAATGCCCGCAGTTTCATAGCGGATGATTACCCTATACGCCCCACGCTATGATTAGTGGATGACCTTCATACCCCGATATCCTGCCTCGAAGCAGGATGGGTATTACTATGTTGACTAACATCTGTGGATGCAGGAAAACAGGTTGGAGGAATCCAACTGGATTCCTCAAAAATATATTATCTGTTTGTTTGTTTGATTTCATATATATTCATATATGATATGTAAAAAATCAAATGATTGAAAATTGATTGATTTGATTGTTTAAATATCACTGGGGTTTGGGATATTGATTTATAAAAATATCAAAAAGGGTATTTGAAATTAAAAAGGGGAATTCTATTTTTATAAATAGAGTTTGAATTTTAAATGAAGTATAGAAACATTAACTTGTTTTGAATATATATAAACAAGTAATCGAATTTATAAACTTTGTTTATAAATGGAAATATGGGTTTTGAATCGAATTTATAAACTTTGTTTATAAATGGAAATATGGGTTTTGAATCGAATTTATAAACTTTGTTTATAAATGGAAATATGGGTTTTGAATCGAATTTATAAACTTTGTTTATAAATGGAAATATGGGTTTTGAATCGAATTTATAAACTTTGTTTATAAATGGAAATATGGGTTTTGAATCGAATTTATAAACGTTGTCTATAAATGGAAAGGTGGGATTTTGAATTGAAGTTATAAACGTTGTTTATAAATAATGCCGAGAAATCAAATGGACTTTGAAATAGAGATTTGAATATAGAAATTCAAATGGACTTTGAAATATAGATTTGAATATAGAAATTCAAATGGACTTTGAAATATAGATTTGAATATAGAAATTCAAATGGACTTTAAACTATAGATTTGAATATAGAAATTCAACTGGACTTTAAACTATAGATTTGAATATAGAAATTCAAATGGACTTTAAACTATAGATTTGAATATAGAAATTCAAATGGACTTTAAACTATAGATTTGAATATAGAAATTCAAATGGACTTTAAACTATATATTTGAATATAGAAATTCAAATGGACTTTAAACTATAGAATTTGAAAATAGGATTCAAATGAAGTTTAAATAAAGAGAATTCAAATAGAATTGAATTGGAATTTGAATAGAGAAGTCGATAAGGAAACGAGAGTATGAGTATAATTAGAATTTGTTAATATGCAGTTAAAATATATTTGAACATGTCATGTTCAAATATGAAGGTGAAATAGACTGAAAAGTTAAGTAACAGATTTAATTAAACAAATTGAGTTAAAACGATTGGTATAGTTAAAATAGATTGGACAGGTACAAAGATACAGAAGAGAGGTTTGGAATAAAGTATAGAAGTGAAATAAATAGAATGCCCGACAAAAAGGTACGTATTTAATTCATATATGAGATTTTATGCGCCGTATCGGCTAGCCGCTTGGCTTTTTCTTTTTCTTTTTGAGATGAGAAGGACCGGGAAAGCTATTTGAAATTTCCCGATGCTCCCGGTACAAAGGAGGTTATGGCGAATTTTTCCGGGAATTTAAGGAGATAGAATATTTTTAAGATAATTTGATAGTTAGAAATCAACGTATCGATATATATAGAAGTCGATAAGAAAACGAACTTAGAAATAGGATAGTATAATCAAAAAGGAAGTATAAGTATAAAATCTAGTAAGAATAGAAGAGAAAGTTTATATGTGTTTAAAAGTGAATCAGTAGTTGTTTGGTATTGATTATTCGAGTAAGTAGTCTTGTCTGTTTTGACGTTAAATGTTATTCAGTCAAGGTCTGAGAGGTAATTATACCCCAACTTGGTTGATTTCATGATATACCGATAAGTAGCAAGATTCAGGCTCGAAGATCAATGTGAAATGAGAATTTGTTAAATACTGTATTTGGGTTGTCGTAACGATGTTTTACACAACATCTGTTTTAACCCAAATATGTGCAAAGCTTGGAGATAGAATAATGAATATTTCTAAAGCTAGAAAAATAAAAGAAGGCGATATATGGAAATGTTTTCCAAAGAACGTAAAGGGCCAACATGGTTATTGAAAATATTTGGTTAACAAATATTGATAAAGAAATAGAGAATAGATTTAATTAATGGAATATTAATTAAAGGTTCAGTGATTGTTGGATGTTTGGTTGAACACTTGTTTTATTCGATAGTTAAATCATCGACTATCGAAACACTTGTTTTTATTCGATAGTTAAATCACAGACTATCGAAGTTTTGACCATCGTTGTCAATATGGAGAGACCGGTTGGATTATTATCCGAAGAACCACTCCATGTCGGCAGTAGCGTGCGAATCAGATTATATAAAGATAATCGAAGACGGAGTAGAGTGCAAGGACTTTTTCTATAAATAGAAATAGTGCCTTCAGTTCATCCTGTTCCTGGGTGACTTGTATGGATGAATGTCTGACAGAGTATTTCCAGAAAGGTCACGTACATTGATTTCTTCAACTGTACCAAGAGTGGAAGCGGAGGAGGAAACTTCTTTTTAGCTGACACGTAATGTACTGTTGTAGACGTCAATTAGTGATTTTCGATGGATCTGACGATGTGACATTCGAAGTGAATATGGCATGATGATAAAGCGTAGCTTCTAGCCTCATCAACCGGTAAATGACAGAAATCGGGCAGGCAACATGGCTATGTAGGTCGCACCTATTAGGGTGTATAATCACCTGATCTAGAGTTTCATTTACTTCTAAAAATCTATTGTCGATGCTGTCCCATTCGGGAAACGGTTGCTGATCCCAACCGTTGGTGATATACATTCGATACACTCAAGCGAAATGAGTGGTCGGTCATGTGTGGCTGAGTTGCAAGATGTTCTTGTTGAACTCGGTGTATTCTCCTCTAGAGATATACCAGCGGAAGGTGGATCCATACCTTGTCATAGTTGGAAAACCAAATACCCAATACGTGCTTGCGGTTTTGATTGTATATATATGTGGAACGTGAGATGCAAACGTTCCACTAGATTGTTATTTACTTGATTTAGACATTATTATAATATCAAAAGAGTTTTGATATAAAGATAAGTCAAGTGTTTGGATTCTCATAAGGGAAAAACCCGTTCCGTGTTATACGGCGTGGTCTTATGAGATATCATTTAGTTTTCTGAACTATTTTAAACTGTTTACTCATACCAGTCCCATGACTGACCCGGAGTTTATTTGTTTTGTTCTACCTAAACTCTTGGGTGCCTAAATTTGTACGGGCAGTCAAGTAGTTCAGGATTTTTCAGATCTATCTAAAGGAGCTTGGAGCAGGAGGCTTCAGCGTTATCTAGTTATAGTGTTGTTCCGCTATGTTGTAAGTGTTGTACTCTGATAAGTGTATGTTATACAGTTAAGATTTTGTATTTCAAGGATGTGATATATTATATTTTGTTCCGCTGCGATGTGAGATTCTGTGTTGTTATTTCTGTTCTTCTTCTACCTCTTTCTTCTAAAAAAAAAATGTCTCGTATTTTCGTGATATTTGGGTTGGACGTATGATGTATATAGTCAACTCTGATGTTACGGATTTGCGGGTCATTACAGTTGGTATCAGAGCTTAGGTTGAGCGAATACCTAGGCTGTGTGGAAATGTGCTCATTAGAGATAGGATCAGTAGTATCCTAGAATGAGTTGAGTGTATATATATATATACGAGAGAGCGTATTTGTTATTTGATATAAAAACTGTTTTATATTGTGTTGACTAGTCTGTTGAGTGGATTATAAATTTTGGTCGAATCGTGGGACGCCACGAAGTCGATAGGAATTTATAAACACTTGAACAGAAGATTGAACACGATATTGTTTTTAAATAGTTAAGTTGATTGTTAGGATTATAATCAAATTAGATTATAGAACAATATAGTTATATATAACCAATGGAATTTGTATATGAAGTCAAATACAAATGAGATAAATTGAAATTGAATTCCAACCAGAATTCAAAATTTTAAAATCCTGGGAGTTTGGAAAATACTTTTCTAAATGGAGTTTGAAAGAAATATAGCACTGGACTCATTCAGTAGCTGGGAAATAATTCTGATGATGGTCGCAACATCACCAGTGTTCATTTTCGAGTTTCTAAGTGACGAATTGCTGCCTTAGAGAAATTTTGATGGAAATTTGTTGAAAAGAAACAAGTTGTTTGAAAATTCAAATGTTTTGAATTTGGGATAGGTATAAATATATGTATATATTTATAAGACTTCAAAGGAATTTTGAAATGTGGAATGGGAATATAGATTTCAAATAGAAGTAAATTAAAGGAATTTGAATATATATATATATAATTCAAATAGAAGTGAAATAGAATTTGAATTCAAAGGAATTCAAATGAGTTTGAATAAAGAAAATTCAAATAGAAATTGTATAAGAAAATTCAAATGGAATTTGGTCAAATAGAAATTCAAAGAAAATATAAAGTTTGAAATAGAATTTAAATTCAAAGGAGTTAAAATAGAAATTGAACAAAGGAATTTAAATAGAAATCGAATAAAGGATTTCAAATGGAATTTGAATATTGTAAATATATAGGATTTGAATATTAGTAGTGAAATAGATCGGAAATATTATGAAATGGATTTGATACATATTGAAAATATATCAGAATGGAGTTAAATTTATTATAAACGAAGTTAAAACGTTTATATTTATAAATATAATTAAAACGAGCTCGCCATAGCACGGCAGTTCGTAAATTGGCGATTCGAACTTCAATGTAGTATACATAACTCAATTGAAGTCGGAATTCTTTGAAACAAGAATCGTCGGGACCGGTTGAACGATAGTTTTCTAATGAAAGAAAAAATCTAGATTTCGTCGTATAGATTTTGAGTTATGTCAAAATCAAATTTTTAGAAAAGCAGCGCCAGAACCATTATAAAACCATAACGGTTTAATTAAATAAATAAAAGGATTTTTAGGAAATAAAATCCGAATTGGCATTAGAAAAACCCAGGCTGGAGATATAAAATAAATATGAACTCCAGTGAAGTAAGTGAAATGATTTTTAAGACAAAAATCATATTTTGAATGGTTAAATAGAATTAACTAAATTGGTGAATAATTAGTTAAAGGAAATTTGAATCGAAATTGGGTTTTTGGATAAGTGAAAGGGATTGAGAATTTATATTCGAAATCGAATATATAACTCGAGTTGAAAATATAATTAGATTAGTCTATCATTAAGTTGACATATATTTGAACAAGTTATATTCAAAAAAAAACGGTGAAATAGGAAAAACGGTTAATTAACAACTAGTTAATGGGAATTTGAATGGTTGAAATTGAATTTAACTTAAGTAAGTTAAATGGATCGAAATGAATAAATTGAGTAAAATCAATGGGAATGAAAAATGAATTGGAGGTGAATAAAGGAAATGTATTTGTAAAACAAATAAAGTTATGTGCAAACAAATAGAAGGGAATATTTGTAAAACATTTACCAATAGATTCAATGGAAATATTTATTTGGAAAGTAAATAGAATGTTATAAATGAGATATTTATTTGTTAAATAAATAAAATTTAATCAAGGAATATTTAGAAGATGAATAGAAAATGGAAATCTGTTTTTAACAGATAAATAGAAAAGATTAGTTTATAAATAACAGTTTATAAATTAAAAATTTATCATTCGATAGATGGAATATATAAGCCTGAACTTATATAGAGAAGGGATATTGGTTTTTAACACCGATAGATTTAAATAGAAGGGGTACACAACACTTGTATAAGTGAAGTAACGCTATTAAAGAGAACATTTATAAAGCGAAGAACCGTTACTGAAAGTAAATCTTTATAAATGAATAAACGCTATCCAATAGGAGTTACTCGAATAGAAATAATCGATTAGAGTTAGAAATAATCGATTAGAGTTAGAATAAATCGATTAAGATAAGAATTAACCAGCTAGAGTTAATCCGTTAGGGTTAATCCGTAGAATTAATTGAATATTAGTTATTCAATTAGAATTTATCGGATATTTGTTATTCAAATAAAGAGTTAACCAGATAAAGTTATTGAACATAATTAATCAAATTAGAATTTAATTGAATGATAGTTATTCAATTAAAGTTGATCGAATATAGTACTGAGATAGAGAGAGTCAAACATAGTTACTCAGGATAAGTTGTCATTTCATACGACTGCTAGCGTAATTCGCAGGGCTGCAGATAGCCTAGGGCGGTCAGATGTTTCCTGGGGGAATCAGGCGTAACCATTGTGATCGCTGCGATCTAGAGTCAAGCGAATGGAGTTAAATCGAATATTAGTTTATTCCAATAGAATTAAAGGAATTATTGAATTTTGTTAATCGAGGAGTTATCGATTATTTGTTAATCGAAATGAGTTATCGATTATAGTTTAATCGAAAAGAGTTATCGATTAGTTTAATCGAAGTGAGTTATAGAATATTGGTTATTCGAAGGAGTTATCGAATTTAGTTATTCGATAGAGTTAAGTGAAAAGAGCAAATCAGATAGAGTTAATTGATAAGAGTAAATTGATTAGAGTAAATCGAATATAGCTTATTCGAAGAAAGGTTTTCGAATCTATTTATTCGAAAATAGAGATTATCGAATATAGTTATTCGAAGGGAGGAGTTATCAAATAGGGATTTATTCGAAAGAGAGTTACGTAAGGAAGTTTGAAATGTTGAGTATCAAAATAAGTGAGTTCTGAAAAGTTAATGGGTTTGTAGCACTTTTTCTACCTTAGCAATTTCGAGGACGAAATTATTTTAAGTGGGGAAGAATGTAATGACCCGGATATTCCGTCGGTAGAGTTTGAATATTTAATACGGTTTTAAATATTAATTTGATAAATTAAATGAATATTTATATTAAGTTATCGATTAAATAATCAATTTCGATTTAGTATTGGATATATTAAATTATTGGAATACGATAATGGATTTAGTTAAATTCAAAGTTTAAATTTGAATTGAATTCAGTTCAAATAATTTATAGGAAATTTTATTTGAATTTATAACGGTAATAATATTTATTTACTTTCGAAAGAATAAATCGGTCTGAAATTAATTTATATCGAACTAAATTAATATTTTCACCATATGATCGAATTGGACTTCAGGACCTATCCCAGTGTGTCCGGAATAGGGGTTTTACCCTAAGAATGACAGTTGTCGGGTTTAGAAAGGGGTTCGGCACTCGTGGGATTAATTTAGTTAATTTTGAATTGTATCGTAAATAAAATAAAAACTAAAAAAAAAATATTAGTGGATTTCCGTTTGCCAACAGACAATAGCCTTGGCCTCCTTAGCATCAGAAATTTTGTGAGGAAATAAAATCATACCCGTCTCCTTCCTTTTTAACCACAGAAAAAAAATAATAAATCTGTTCTTTATAAAACCAAATGGAGTTGAGCTCCTTTGCCATTCAGAAAACAAAAGCCGCCCTCCTTCATTTGCGAATACCGACAGCTTCAGCTATCAAGAACTTATAAATGGCCGACCCACATTAATCACCTCCAACCTAAATAGAAGTCAACGAATTCCTATAACTTGCAAAATCCTTGTTCGTATAGTATCAGACTTCGACCCTGAACCTCGCGAGCGGTTCGAATGAGTTATGGTAGGGCTCTGGGTTTGAATTCAGCGCTGGAGGCATCGCGCAAGGGGATCTCGGCTTTGTGAACAGTGCGATGGGACATAGGGTCAAGACAGCTGAAGTTAGGGTTCGGTGGATCAAAATTCAGACGATGGAGTGTCAATGTCTTGGTCGAGCAAGGTTGTAGAAGGGGATTCGAGACAACAGGCATCGCGATGGTGAGTTCTGAGATTTCGAAATCAAACTCGCGGATCTAGGGGATACTGGAATTTGACATTTGAGGATTTAGGGAGTTCGAAGATGGAAAACGATTTCCGTGGTGTTGAACGAGAGAAGTGACGCACTGCCACTGAAGACTGGAAGCAGGTTCAGGTCTGGATGATTACTGTTGCAGTGACTGAAGTGATAAGAAGGAGAAAGAAGATCGCCTGCAAGGTGTTTGGGAAAATGTCAGAATAGATGATCGTTGTTTTGGGGCTGTTTCGATTCACTTGGAGCTGTTGGGGTCTTGCTTCGTAGTTGGTCGATTTATTTGCAAATGGAAATAAGGTATATGTTTCACAGAATTTAAAATAGATAATTTAAATTATTTGTGTCGATAGTTAATAAATGGTTAATCGAATATAAAATTTAATAATTATAGGTAACAAATGAGTTTCATTCAAGAAAACTCATACCGTGACTTTACGAGATTTATCGAGATATTCAACGCAGTTAAAAACCCTGGTGAGTAAATCTCACTCACCTGTTTGTTTAGAATTATTTTTACATCGTTAAAATAATTGTTGTTGCTTGTTTGAATGTTGTTTAGTCTGATTGTTTTTAAAATATATATATAGTTATTTAGGATTGGTTGACTATTATATATATATATTGGGTTGATGATTGATTGGATTCCCGCAGTCTCATTAGCGGATGCCCGCAGTTTCATAGCGGATGATTACCCTATACGCCCCACGCTATGATTAGTGGATGACCTTCATACCCCGATATCCTGCCTCGAAGCAGGATGGGTATTACTATGTTGACTAACATCTGTGGATGCAGGAAAACAGGTTGGAGGAATCCAACTGGATTCCTCAAAAATATATTATCTGTTTGTTTGTTTGTTTGATTTCATATATATTCATATATGATATGTAAAAAATCAAATGATTGAAAATTGATTGATTTGATTGTTTAAATATCACTGGGGTTTGGGATATTGATTTATAAAAATATCAAAAAGGGTATTTGAAATTAAAAAGGGGAATTCTATTTTTATAAATAGAATTTGAATTTTAAATGAAGTATAGAAACATTAACTTGTTTTGAATATATATAAACAAGTAATCGAATTTATAAACTTTGTTTATAAATGGAAATATGGGTTTTGAATCGAATTTATAAATTTTGTTTATAAATGGAAATATGGGTTTTGAATCGAATTTATAAACTTTGTTTATAAATGGAAATATGGGTTTTGAATCGAATTTATAAACTTTGTTTATAAATGGAAATATGGGTTTTGAATCGAATTTATAAACTTTGTTTATAAATGGAAATATGGGTTTTGAATCGAATTTATAAACGTTGTCTATAAATGGAAAGGTGGGATTTTGAATTGAAGTTATAAACGTTGTTTATAAATAATGCCGAGAATTCAAATGGACTTTGAAATAGAGATTTGAATATAGAAATTCAAATGGACTTTGAAATATAGATTTGAATATAGAAATTCAAATGGACTTTGAAATATAGATTTGAATATAGAAATTCAAATGGACTTTAAACTATAGATTTGAATATAGAAATTCAAATGGACATTAAACTATAGATTTGAATATAGAAATTCAAATGGACTTTAAACTATAGATTTGAATATAGAAATTCAAATGGACTTTAAACTATAGATTTGAATATAGAAATTCAAATGGACTTTAAACTATATATTTGAATATAGAAATTCAAATGGACTTTAAACTATAGAATTTGAAAATAGGATTCAAATGAAGTTTAAATAAAGAGAATTCAAATAGAATTGAATTGGAATTTGAATAGAGAAGTCGATAAGGAAACGAGAGTATGAGTATAATTAGAATTTGTTAATATGCAGTTAAAATATATTTGAACATGTCATGTTCAAATATGAAGGTGAAATAGACTGAAAAGTTAAGTAACAGATTTAATTAAACAAATTGAGTTAAAACGATTGGTATAGTTAAAATAGACTGGACAGGTATAAAGATACAGAAGACAGGTTTGGAATAAAGTATAGAAGTGAAATAAATAGAATGCCCGACAAAAAGGTACGTATTTAATTCATATATGAGATTTTATGCGCCGTATCGGCTAGCCGCTTGGCTTTTTCTTTTTCTTTTTGAGATGAGAAGGACCGGGAAAGCTATTTGAAATTTCCCGATGCTCCCGGTACAAAGGAGGTTATGGCGAATTTTTCCGGGAATTTAAGGAGATAGAATATTTTTAAGATAATTTGATAGTTAGAAATCAACGTATCGATATATATATAGAAGTCGATAAGAAAACGAACTTAGAAATAGGATAGTATAATCAAAAAGGAAGTATAAGTATAAAATCTAGTAAGAATAGAAGAGAAAGTTTATATGTGTTTAAAAGTGAATCAGTAGTTGTTTGGTATTGATTATTCGAGTAAGTAGTCTTGTCTGTTTTGACGTTAAATGTTATTCAGTCAAGGTCTGAGAGGTAATTATACCCCAACTTGGTTGATTTCATGATATACCGATAAGTAGCAAGATTCAGGCTCGAAGATCAATGTGAAATGAGAATTTGTTAAATACTGTATTTGGATTGTCGTAACGATGTTTTACACAACATCTGTTTTAACCCAAATATGTGCAAAGCTTGGAGATAGAATAATGAATATTTCTAAAGCTAGAAAAATAAAAGAAGGCGATATATGGAAATGTTTTCCAAAGAACGTAAAGGGCCAACATGGTTATTGAAAATATTTGGTTAACAAATATTGATAAAGAAATAGAGAATAGATTTAATTAATGGAATATTAATTAAAGGTTCAGTGATTGTTGGATATTTGGTTGAACACTTGTTTTATTCGATAGTTAAATCATCGACTATCGAAACACTTGTTTTTATTCGATAGTTAAATCACAGACTATCGAAGTTTTGACCATCGTTGTCAATATGGAGAGACCGGTTGGATTATTATCCGAAGAACCACTCCATGTCGGCAGTAGCGTGCGAATCAGATTATATAAAGATAATCGAAGACGGAGTAGAGTGCAAGGACTTTTTCTATAAATAGAAATAGTGCCTTCAGTTCATCCTGTTCCTGGGTGACTTGTATGGATGAATGTCTGACAGAGTATTTCCAGAAAGGTCACGTACATTGATTTCTTCAACTGTACCAAGAGTGGAAGCGGAGGAGGAAACTTCTTTTTAGCTGACACGTAATGTACTGTTGTAGACGTCAATTAGTGATTTTCGATGGATCTGACGATGTGACATTCGAAGTGAATATGGCATGATGATAAAGCGTAGCTTCTAGCCTCATCAACCGGTAAATGACAGAAATCGGGCAGGCAACATGGCTATGTAGGTCGCACCTATTAGGGTGTATAATCACCTGATCTAGAGTTTCATTTACTTCTAAAAATCTATTGTCGATGTTGTCCCATTCGGGAAACGGTTGCTGATCCCAACCGTTGGTGATATACATTCGATACACTCAAGCGAAATGAGTGGTCGGTCATGTGTGGCTGAGTTGCAAGATGTTCTTGTTGAACTCGGTGTATTCTCCTCTAGAGATATACCAGCGGAAGGTGGATCCATACCTTGTCATAGTTGGAAAACCAAATACCCAATACGTGCTTGCGGTTTTGATTGTATATATATGTGGAACGTGAGATGCAAACGTTCCACTAGATTGTTATTTACTTGATTTAGACATTATTATAATATCAAAAGAGTTTTGATATAAAGATAAGTCAAGTGTTTGGATTCTCATAAGGGAAAAACCCGTTCCGTGTTATACGGCGTGGTCTTATGAGATATCATTTAGTTTTCTAAACTATTTTAAACTGTTTACTCATACCAGTCCCATGACTGACCCGGAGTTTATTTGTTTTGTTCTACCTAAACTCTTGGGTGCCTAAATTTGTACGGGCAGTCAAGTAGTTCAGGATTTTTCAGATCTATCTAAAGGAGCTTGGAGCAGGAGGCTTCAGCATTATCTAGTTATAGTGTTGTTCCGCTATGTTGTAAGTGTTGTACTCTGATAAGTGTATGTTATACAGTTAAGATTTTGTATTTCAAGGATGTGATATATTATATTTTGTTCCGCTGCGATGTGAGATTCTGTGTTGTTATTTCTGTTCTTCTTCTACCTCTTTCTTCTAAAAAAAATGTCTCGTATTTTCGTGATATTTGGGTTGGACGTATGATGTATATAGTCAACTCTGATGTTACGGATTTGCGGGTCGTTACATCTATCCTCCATAACTTCTTCATTAGGAGTCCGATTCAAGCAAACTCGGACTCTATCTTAAGTAGAATTCCGAGACGAATGCAATGGCATAACCTATTTCACCCAATTCTTCTTTTAAAGATTAATTATTTTTTAATTATCCCTTATGTCCTGTTTTAAAATTACGGGGTGTTACATTCCCCCCTACTTAAAGGATTTCGTCCCCGAAATCTTCAAGTCAAGAAGAATGTGTATCCTACCATCCAATAGCCATCTACTCAACCATTCAATCATAGGCATCCATTGTCCTTAAAGAGGTTTCTATTGCTTTCATGATCATATGCATAGTGTGCGTGTATGTCCTTATCTAATGCAAAATCAGGCGGTCTACTGATTCAGTTGACCTCTTTAATGTGAATTATGTCAGTGCCATGAGTCCATCATGTATGCGGTTATTCCTAATCATACTTTATAACTTCTACATGAGTGCATAATCATTCATACAAACGCAACATCTATATGATAACACACCAAGTTTCAATCCATATACAAATACATATATGCATATGCAATATGAAAGTGACTGAGCCGATCTAGTGTCTAATGTGTGTGTAAATGCATCCACGAGCAACTACTAGCAAACACTTGCATCCACTTGCATCCACCAAACATAACATGCCTAAAACACATGTTTACAACCATAGCATATTCCTACATAAAGATCAAGAATGTAATTGAGAGGATGCACTAAACGATAGAACGAGTCTAAACAAAGTGATAGAAAAAAGGAGAAATTAAGAGTACACCCTTAAAAATGAAAGGGTACAGAGTACGCATTTTGTCTCCCGTCTCCCAAGTCGCGTCTCCTTGATCATCTCCAACTTGACCTCTCTGTTGCCTAAATTCTTGATCTCCGATTCAAGGATGCATGTAGGAGCTCGTCTAATCATGGCATCTTGCTCCACTTCCACTTCTCTAAGCATGCTCGGCTCCACTATTTCATCGGTATCATGTAAACACTTTCTCACATGCGACACGTGAAACATGTAATGAACACCACTAAGCTTTTTCGGCAACTTCACTCTGTTGTCTGTCCAATTCTTTTTGTAATGGGGGATTGCCCTACGATCCTTGGTGCTAATTTCCCGACACTCCCCAAAGTGAACTACGTTCCTCCACGGTGACACTTTAATAAAAACCCTATCTCCAACATCGAACTCAAGGTCGGTTCGTCTCTTGTCAGTGTTTGACTTTTGTCGGCCCTGTGCCATCTTCATTCATCTTCGAATCAAGTCTATCTCCTCAGAAGTTTCCCTAACCATATATGGCCCAAGTAAAATCTTATCCGTAGATTTCCACCAACAAGTTGGTGATCGACACGGTCATCCATAAAAACCCTAATACTAGCTTAATAACTGTTGTTATAAGCGAACTCCACAAATGGAAAGTGCTCTTCTCATGTCCTCCAAAATCTAGGATGCATAACCTCAAAATATCTTCAAGGATTCTATTCACCCTTTCTGTCCGTCCTTCTGTCTATGGACGATGCGTGATGCTCAAACATAACTGCGTACCTACTGCCTTTTGCATATCACCTTTTCCTCTTGCATCGAAAACTGCTCCAAGCCCTGCCTCGCAAGTACCAGTACATACTGTGAACAGTTTGCTCCCATCTAGCAAATTCAAAACTGGGGCTGATACTTTCGCAAAGCCCTTAACGAACTTCCTATAGTAGCCCGCCAACCCTAGAAAACTTCTTACTTCTGTAACACCCCGTATTTTCTGTGAACGTATAAGTAACCAATTAAAGTATACTTAATTTTAGGAGAAGAATTAAGGGAAACAGGTTGCGTCATTGCATTCGTCTCGAAATTCTGCTTGAGATAGAGTTTGAGTTGGCGTAAAAACGGATACCGTATGAAGAAGATATGGACGAACGAAGTTAGGCAGAAAAACCGGAAACAAGCCAGAATACTCTGGCGCACTTGTGAAGTGCGCTAGTACAAAAATACACTGGCGCACCTTCCAAGTGCGCCCATACCGATCCAGCACAGAATTCTGGAGTGTTCTGTGATGATGTGTCTTCTTCTGAGTGGTTGGATGACCTGTCTTCGAGCTGGGTGGTTCTGATGACTTCTGGACTGATCTGAAGGCTCTAAATCACCCAATTCTCCTATAAAAACACCCACAAACCTAACTTTATCTCCACACAATTTCATTTTGCCTATACTCTGCCTCTATTCTAATTAAAATAAAATAATGGCGTCGCTACTCTGCTGAAATCTAAGCTAGAACTAGTGCATCTTCTTCCAATCCGAATAGAATTAAAAGAGAACAACTATTTTCTAATCTAATCGATAGTCTACGCCAAAGGAGAGCTATTCAGTGTCAAAATATAGATTCCAGAATACAAGAATCATTCCCTTTTTTTTAGTACAGTTATTTTCAGATATGAACTTTAATTATGATCTTGACATGGCTATAAATCTGAATCTGATGTTATGCATATTCTTATCTGTCAGATCTGTTTTTCTATGACTATTCTCTTTCTTTTTTTCTGTTCTATAGCCAGGCTACTACGAGCCTGCGCCAAATCTCATAACAGATTAACGCACGAACGCTAAATTTTGGAGTAACTAATGAATAATGCATAATTGGACATGACTGATCTGTGACTGATTTGAGAAAAGGACATATGTTGTAAATTAGATCTAGATCTGTGCATACTCTGTGATTTGGAAGAAGAGGAATCATTGAATGATAACATATGACTTGAAACTTGGGGACATAATGCATATAAAAATTAAGATCTGATTTTGAGAGGATATAATTGAAAGATCTAGATTTTTGGGTATATTTTATATAACGATTCATGACTTGAAAAAGGAATATGAAACTTAGGCGTAAAGGCCTATATTAAAATAGGATAACTATTATTGTGAATGCGCCTAAATATGAATTTTTGGATATTGGCATTAAAGGCTATAATTTGGCATAATTCATATCATGATTTGGGGCTTTTAGAGAGTGTTCTGTACTGTGCAAAGTTTAACGAAAATTTGTGGGCATATATTGTATTATGAATTATGACCATGATTTGAGCATGTAAGTTTAGGCTTAATTTATGATTAGGCAAGATATGTAAATAGAAGTTTTAAGAAATGTTAAATCTGCTAATCTGTTGAATTGCCTAATCTGCTAAATCTGTTGAATTGCATGTTCTGCTAATCTGCTAAATTGCCTAATCTGCTAGATCTGTTATCTGCTAAATCTGTTGAATTGCTTAATCTGTTGAAAGCTGAATAATTGTAATTTGGAGGCTCGATCTAAAATTGAGCAAAACATGTTAATAGAACTTTGGATAATCTTCCGTAACTTGTAAAGAGGTTAAATCTGCTAAATGGACATAATTAGTCTGATATTTTCTGTAATGGAATAAAGTGGCTATGACACGAGGTTAGACTTTGTTTGTGGTAGAAGCCTGCCCGGAACCAACTGGCTTAACCAGCGACCGCAAACTGTCAGTCTAATGTGAGAGGTCGTAGGCATAACTAAAATATGCTTAGACACGAGGTTAGGTGTGGCTTGTGGCAGAAGTCTGCCCGGAACCGCCCAGCATATCCAGCGGCCACAAGATATCGACCTAATGTGAGAGGTCTGTGCATTAATATTTAATTAATGCAAATCTGAGATAAATATGATGTCTAAAACGTGTTGGGTGGATAGGGTTAAACCAACTGGACTGATGAATTTAACAAACCCGTTTCGTGAATCTGTAGGCCCAATACGAAGTTAGACAATCTGGAAGTCTGTTAAAACTGTACATCTGATCCGTTAGTCTGAAAACTTGTTAACTTGACTGAAACACCCCACCTCCGTTAGGGTCACTCTCAAAGGGAATGCCCTAATTTTGGTGGAGGTTTATAAGTACAAGTCACAGATATACAAGACAGATATAAGAACACATATTTGTAAACAGCGGAAGAACAACAAACTTTATTTCATCAAGTCAAATACGTGTTACAACAACATCCTTTCCAAAAACATAACATAACACTTTCATAATCTGTCTTGAATACATTATTTTTAAAGAAGCATAAATAAAACATAGATAAACTGCAAAAGCCCCATAGTGGATTGTCCAAAGCCATAGTTCAAAACAGGAAAGTCCAAGCAATACATTTCTCTTCTTCAAGCTGGATGTTGAGGTAGGTCAAGCTGCTGTGTTCCCTCCCTGAGGACCTGGGGGGGGGGGAAACGGAAGAAAGAAGACGAAAGAAAAATAGAGTCAGACATAAAGCCTGAGTAAGTCTAGTACTACTTTGTCTATGAATAAAGAACTGGGTATGATAAGTAAAACAGGAAGTGGGCAACATTATAAACTTGGTTAAGTTATCTAGGGTCGAATATACTATCGTACCCCATGTTAATCTCTGAACCCATATAAACTAGTTTCCAATTTGCACCCCAAAATCAGGGTGATGTGATCCATTCTACGATGATCGGCTCCTACTCGCATAGTTACATGTGTCTTACGGCCCCCGATGTCTGTAGTTACCTATGCTGGTCCCACCATGGGGTGTATCAAGTCCCATAGTGGCAACCCGACACAACCTTAGAGTGCAAAGGTATGCTACTGGTGTCCAGTGCTTTATTTTTCTGCGCCGGAGTGCGTGCACGCCCGCACACCGTTAGAACCTACACTGCTACACCACCGCCGTCGATTTGACCTCTTACAATCAGCCCAGTAATCGTGCCCCACCCTGCCTAGTTTCAGGGTATCCTGATACACCTTCTAGGGTTACTGCTGAAAAGGGTCCCCCGTTACTAGGTTTTCTATCTCTAGCCAACATGCTAAGTTGGTTAAGTGTTTCCTAACCTAACCCCACCAGTCCGTTTAGTTTAGCATGTTCCATTTTGATTAAGTCTTTAGTTCACTTAATCCTAACAATCCTGACTCAGCCTTAATTGTCTTATTAAGGCCCTGACCTCTCACATTAGACAGGTATTGTTGTGGCTGCCTGTTGACGGTTGGTTCCGGGCAGTCTTACGCCACAACTCAGTCTAACCTCGGGTCCTTGCTGGGCTCCATGTTTAACCTCCCACATTGGATAGGTATTGTTGTGACTACTGGACAGCCGGGCGGTTCCGGGCAGGTTTACATCACAACTCAATCCAACCTCGGGTTAAACACATCGCCTTTTCTACATTTACATATCTTGTCATTCTTCTTTATTTATATGTAAATATTTGCGGCCCATTATTAAGTTCATGGTGTAAAGGTTACACCAATCATGGGCCCAACCCATACTTGACTTTGGGCCCTTCTATTTCATATTTTCATTCATTAATTAATTTTTAACCCAACGTTATTTTTCCCCGTTTTACACGTCCGTTTATATATATTGGGCTTAGCCTTTTAAAGCCCAATTTAGCCATGCGAAAAGGGGAGGCTTATGGCGTATACACAAAGAAGGGAAGGTGAGCGCATGAACTTGCAATACGACGTTGGAAATACAAAATAGATATTGGTGTACTTGCATAGTGGTGACATGTATTTTGGTCATAAAACATAGGTGACATAAATCAAGGCATGTAAACTTGCATAGGCTTAACTACAACATGAACCTATATTCTTATTTAGGCATAATGTCAAACATAAGCATGGCCTAAATACTTCTAGCATAAACATGGCATATTGTCAAACATAAGCATGGCATAAAATACTTCTTGCATAGGCATGGCATATGGTCAAACATAAGCATGGCATAAATACTTCTAGCATGAACATAGCTTAATTCAACTTAATCATGATTTAAGCCTAATCACATAACGATGGTATAAACATACTTATGCATAAATATTCCTAAACATGGTATTTGCTTTAAACTTGCAAAAAAAGGGATTTTTGAGTCCAACCTAGCCATGTCATCATATAATCCTTTGAAACAAGATAGACTTAATAACGGATTTCAATTATGCCAAATATCATTCCTAGCCATATTCATAAGTTTGCAAAAGCATGACTTAATACATGGATTATGGTGTCAAAATTCCACATAGTTTCATATGAACTATAATAACCAAACTTGTTTCAATTACTTGCAAAACGATTTATGCACAAAAATATACATCATAATGGCATAATAACAAAGCCCCAAACTTGCATGAATTTCAATTAACTACATACATGTAGCTTCAATATAGATTACACAATTTGCGCAATATTCCAAACGTATCCTTGCATAGAACTACCGCATGTAGTTCTTTATAATGAATAACATAATTTTGCACAAATATGAATTACTTCCATTGCCACAATTCAAGCATACACATCAACACAGTTGTTTATTAATACCAAAGTAATACTCTACTTACAATGGTTGCGGCGAATTCTCTTATTAAGAGATACGATTCCTTTGTTGAATTGATTAGCTTTAGGTTGCTTGAATTGCTTTAGGCTTAGAACTTTCTTCCTAATTCTCTCTTTAGTTGGCGGCTACTCTTTGTCGTTCCTCAGCAACATGGCGGCTATAATCTTATTTTGAATGAATAGATTAGGGTTTAGTCTAGGGTTGTTTATATAGAGGTTAGGAATTGATTAGGACCCTTGATGTTGCTAGGTTAGATCATAGCCATTCATTAGGAAGAGAGACCAATAAAAACCCGCCACCTAGCCCTAATGACAAAGCAGACCACAGAAATTCGACCACACACCGACCTGGCCAGCCAGGTTGACTGGGCTCGACCAGGTCGACACCCCTGTCGACAGGGCTGTCGACAGCCCTGTCGACATGGGTAGCCCAGGTCGACAGCCCAGTCGACCTGGGTGGCTAGGCGGGTGTTTTATCCGCCTGGCCCATTGGGCCCCATTTCAAATTATTATTTTATTCTGTTTGAATTTTTAAATTTAATTCAAAACTTCCGAAGGCCATATCTTCTTCATACGGACTCCGTTTTTCGAAAACTCGGACTCTATTTCGCGTATTTTTCCGAGACGAACGCAATGGCGTATCCCGTTTCCCTTAGTTCTTTGATTTCAGATTAATTATACTTTAATTTGTTAATTTCACAGTTATAGAATTTTCGGGGTGTTACATTCTCCCCCACTTAAAAGGATTTCGTCCCCGAAATCTTCAAGTTAGGAGGAATGTAAATCCTAACATCCAATAATCCATCTACTCATCCATCAAACACGAGCATCCATTGTCCTTAAAAGACTTCTAATGCTTCATGATCATATGCAAAGTGTGTGTGTACATGTACTTATCTAATGCAAAATCAGGCGGTCTACTGATTCAGTTGACCTCCTTAATGCGAATTATGTAAGTGCCATGAATCCATTATGTATGCAAATTTTCCTATTCATGATTCTACATGAGTGCACAATCATTCAATGCAAATGCAACATCCACATGACAACACATTATAGTTCAACCATATACGAATACAAACATATATGCATATGCAATATGAAGTGACTGAGCCGATCTAAAACCTAGATTGTGTGTGTATATGCAACCACGAGCAACCACTAGCAATCACTTGCAACCACTTGCAATCATTCATACATAACATGTTTCAACTACATGTTTTCATCCAAAGGTTTTCTACCTAAAAGATATGGTCGAGGAAATATACCTAAAAAAAAGATAGATAGATAAAAGCGCAACTTAAGGAAAAGAAAGATCAAGGATGTACCCTCGAACAGAAAAGGGTAGGCAGTACGGATTCTATCTTCAGTTTCCCAAGTCGCGTCTCCCTCGGCGTCGCTCCACTGAACTTTGACGAGCTTGACTTCGCGGTTGCGTAGCTTCTTCACTTCCGTTCCTAAGATGCGCGTTGGAACTCTCCTTATGGTTGCTTCGCGTTCCACTTCGGCCTCTTCGAGGATGTTTGGCTCTACCACTTCGGCTGACTAGTGTAGACATTTTCGGAGATGTGAAACGTGAAAAACGTTGTGGACTCCGGCCAACTTCTCGGGTAGCTCTAATCTATAGGCCATTTTCCCAATCTTCTCGATGATAGGGAATGGCCCTACGAACCTTGGTGCTAGCTTCCCTGTGGTTCCAAAACGAACAATGTTCCTTAGCGGTGATACCTTGAGAAAAACTCTGTCTCCAACTTCAAATTCAAGGTCGGTCCTCCTCTTGTCGGCATAGGACTTTTGTCTGTCTTGGGCCGTCTTCATCCTTCTTCGTATTAAGTCTACTTTCTCTGAGGTCTCTCGGATCATGTCTGGTCCAAGTATAAGCTTATCCGTGGACTCCCACCAACAAGTTGGTGATCGGCACGGTCTTCCATACAAAGCTTCGAAAGGCGCCATTCCGATGGTTGCTTGATAGCTGTTGTTGTAGGCAAATTCCACCAAAGGGAGGTGGTCTTCCCATGTCCCTCCGAAGTCGAGGACGCATAACCTTAAAAGGTCTTCCAAAACTCTGTTCACTCTCTCAGTTTGGCCGTCGGTTTGGGGATGATAGGCTGTGCTCAAGCATAACTGCGTTCCTACTGCTTCTTGCAGACTCCGCCAAAACTCGCTGGTGAAGATGGGGTCTCGGTCACTAACGATGCTAGATGGTATTCCATGGAGTCGCACGATTTCCTTGAGGTAAAGTGATGCTAGGGATGAGGCAGTTCTCTTACTTTTGACAGGTAAAAAGTGGGCGCTTTTAGTAAGCCTATCCACTATTACCCAAATACTAGTGTTGCCTCTCCTAGACCTAGGCAGCCCATCGATGAAGTCCATTGAGATGCTATCCCACTTCCACTGCGGGACCTCCAGAGGATGTAGCAGTCCGCCAGGCTTTTTCTGTTCCGCCTTAACCTGTTGGCACACCATACACTTAGAAACGAACTCTGCCACGTCCTTTTTCATGCCGTTCCAAAAGAACGTCCTTTTTATGTCTTTGTACATTTTATCTCCGCCTGGGTGTATCGTCATCTTGGAGTGATGTGCTTCCTCGAGAACCTTCTTTATTAAATCATTTGTCTGTGGGACGCATAGTCTTCCGTCGCGCCTTAGCAAACCCTTATCGTCAATGGAGTATCTGTTGAGGTGACTTGAAGTCTCACCCCTAATTAGCCTATCAATTATTTCCACAAGCTGAGGGTCTTCGCGTTGTGCTGTCCCTACTGAATCCACTAAAGTTGGACGCACTTCGAGAGATGCAAGCAAGCCCGGTACGAAATCGGAGGAGGGCCTAAAGTCGAAGCTGGCTATAAACTCTAGGCTTTGTCTTTCAACAAACAACGGGCTTAGGGTCAATTTCTTTCGGCTCAACGCGTCTGCCACTACGTTGCCTTTGCCCGGAGTGTAGGAGATTTCGAAATCGTACGAGGCAAGAAACTCCATCCACCTTTGTTGCCTCAAGTTAAGATCCTTCTGCGAGAAAAGATAATTCAACGATTTATGGTCAGTGTAAAGTTCGAACTTCTCACCTAGGAGATAGTGTCGCCAAGACTTGAGTGCAAAGACGATGGCGGCTAGCTCTAGATCGTGGGTTGGGTAGTTCTTTTCGTGCACCTTCAACTGCCTCCCGCCATAAGCTACTACCCTTCCTTCTTGCATTAAGACGGCGCCTAGCCCTGTCCCACATGCGTCCGTATAAACAGTGAACATCTTGCTCCCATCTGGCAGCGTCAAAACTGGGGCTGTTGTGAGAGCCCTCTTCAGTCGTTGGAAAGCAAACTCGCAATCCAAATCCCAATTGAATACTAGATTCTTCTTAGTCAATTTCGTGAGCGGAGCTGAAATTTTCGCAAAATCCCTTATGAATTTTCGATAGAAGCCTGCTAGTCCTAGAAAGCTTCGGACCTCAGTTGCATTCCTTGGTGTCTTCCAATCTTATACCGCCACTACCTTAGCAGGGTCCACCGCTAACCCTTGTTTGGATACTATGTGCCCAAGGAACCTCACCTCTTCTCTCCAAAAGTGGCATTTGGAGAATTTGGCTTTTAGTTGATGGACTCGCAAAGTTTCCATGATTGCCCTTAAGTGCTGAGCATGTTCCTCTTCACTCTTTGAGAAGATAAGGATATCATCTACGAAGACCACTACGAATTTGTTGAGGAAATCTCTAAATACCCTACTCATCAGGTCCACGAAGTACGCAGGTGCATTTGTCAAGCCGAAAGGCATGACAAGCCATTCAAAGAAGCCGTCTGGGGTTCTGAAAGCCGTTTTATCGATGCTATCTTCAGCCACCCTTAGCTGATGAAAACCGGTTGCTAAATCGAGTTGGGAGAAAACAGACGCTCCTACAAGCTGGTCAAATAAATCGTCAATTCTAGGGAGAGGGTGCCTATTCTTTTTCGTTAGCTTGTTGAGCTCCCTATAGTCAACACATAGACGGAGTGAACCATCCGCCTTTGTAGCGAACACCACTGGAGCGCCCCATTCTGAAATGCTCCTCCTAATGAACCCCTTTTCTAGAAGCTCTTTAATCTGTTTACTGAGCTCTTTCCTTTCTCGTGGAGCCATATGTCTAACGGGCAACGCAACGGGCTTTGCATTATCTACAAGATATATGCGGAAGTCTATTTCCCGCTTCGGAGGCAAGCCCTTCACCTCTTCGAAGACATCCGAATATTCCCGGACCACTCTAACTGATTTCAAATTTTCAACAGAGGCATCTAGCGATTCAAGATAACTAAGCATAACCGCATACGAGGGATTACAAGAAATTTCCAAAGTATTACCGAGCTGGGTTAGGAGCCTAACAACCCTTTTCTCACAATCAAGGACGGCCCCATTACTGGATAGCCAATCCATACCCAAAATCAAACCATAACCCGAAAAGCCCAAAACAAAGGCACTACATAGAAATTCAACACTTAGGATAGAAATTTTCAAATCCAAACAGATCATAGACAAATGAGCTGGGCCCCCAATTGGGTTTGAAACAATTAAGGGGTCCTCTACCATACTAGTTTTTAGGTGCAGAGATTCTACTAAAGCAGACGAGATAAAGGAGTGTGATGCGCCAGAATCAAACAAAGTGCGAACGGGGTGATCATAAAGATAAACTACACTTTCTACAGAAGTATTGGTACCTCGTTGTTGCAAAGGTGGCGCTTCTAGCACATGAACCTGTGCCCCTGGGGTGGATCCAGTGCCCTGCCCCTGTCCTCGTTTCCTTGGGCAGTCCTTAGCCCTGTGGCCTGTCTGACCGCACGAAAAGCACCCACCATTCTCCTTAGCCTTCTTCTTCCGGCAGTCCTTTACTAAGTGCCCCACTTTGCCACAGAAATTACACTTCCTCTTCTCTTTGTTGCCTTTTCCGCCCTTCTTAAAGTCTGTCTTCTTAGGCTGCAAACTCTCTTTCTTCCCTTGAGAGCTTTCTGCCTTGGTCTCCTTCTTGCCCTTGTCCTCTTCGTTCAGCAATGCCATTTGCACCAATCTTTCATACGTGGCTCCCATGGGTATATGGGTCATGGCCAAACTATGTAATGGCTCATTTAACCCCTTGACGAAACGGAGAGCCTTCTTATGCGGGGTGTTGACTAGGTCAAGCCCAAACCTAGCCAGCTCATCGAACTGATTCACATACTCTCTGACAGTCTTGTCCCCTTGCTTAAGAAATAAGAATTTTTCCAACTGCAAACTTCTTTCTGCATCTGAGAGAAACTTAGTCTCAAACCTTGCCCTAAAGTCCTCCCATGTATCCACTGGTCTTTCAGCATTGGTGACTTCCCACCAGTAGGAAGCCTCGCCCTTCAATAGCCACACCGCTAGTTGTACCTTTTGTCTATCTTCTACCTCAAAGATGATGAATAGGTCCTCCGTTTCTTTTAGCCAATTCCTAGCTGCTACGAAGGACTCAGTTCCATGGAAATCCCTTCCTCCCATAGCTTTAAAATCTTTACATATCTTAGCAAACGTGTTTCCCCGAGGAGGAGGTGGAGGAAAAGGTGCCGCTGCAGCTGGATGATTTCCTTCAGCTGGGGGAGGAGGAATGGTAGGACCTGGCTGAGTGGCCCTAGCTTCTAAGAAACGTCTAAACCAACCAGGTATGGGTACCCCTTCCGGCAAGTTAAGTTCTTGGGACATGCTGAAACAAAAAAGGATAGATTCAAAACGAAGGATAAGAGATAATACCTATGGCTTTGGGGAGTGGACTTTGCCTTTTTAAAATAAAATAATATTTTTATCTTTTAAAAATGCTTCTTTAAATTTCCTTTTTTGAAAATAAGTTTTCAAAACTTTTTATCTTATCTGGTAAACCTATGCTCTGATACCAAGTGAAACACCCCACCTCCGTTAGGGTCACTCTCAAAGGGAATGCCCTAATTTTGGTGGAGGTTTATAAGTACAAGTCACAGATATACAAGACAGATATAAGAACACATATTTGTAAACAGCGGAAGAACAACAAACTTTATTTCATCAAGTCAAATACGTGTTACAACAACATCCTTTCCAAAAACATAACATAACACTTTCATAATCTGTCTTGAATACATTATTTTTAAAGAAGCATAAATAAAACATAGATAAACTGCAAAAGCCCCATAGTGGATTGTCCAAAGCCATAGTTCAAAATAGGAAAGTCCAAGCAATACATTTCTCTTCTTCAAGCTGGATGTTGAGGTAGGTCAAGCTGCTGTGTTCCCTCCCTGAGGACCTGGGGGGGGAACGGAAGAAAGAAGACGAAAGAAAAATAGAGTCAGACATAAAGCCTGAGTAAGTCTAGTACTACTTTGTCTATGAATAAAGAACTGGGTATGATAAGTAAAACAGGAAGTGGGCAACATTATAAACTTGGTTAAGTTATCTAGGGTCGAATATACTATCGTACCCCATGTTAATCTCTGAACCCATATAAACTAGTTTCCAATTTGCACCCCAAAATCAGGGTGATGTGATCCATTCTACGATGATCGGCTCCTACTCGCATAGTTACATGTGTCTTACGGCCCCCGATGTCTGTAGTTACCTATGCTGGTCCCACCATGGGGTGTATCAAGTCCCATAGTGGCAACCCGACACAACCTTAGAGTGCAAAGGTATGCTACTGGTGTCCAGTGCTTTATTTTTCTACGCCGGAGTGCGTGCACGCCCGCACACCGTTAGAACCTACACTGCTACACCACCGCCGTCGATTTGACCTCTTACAATCAGCCCAGTAATCGTGCCCCACCCTGCCTAGTTTCAGGGTATCCTGATACACCTTCTAGGGTTACTGCTGAAAAGGGTCCCCCGTTACTAGGTTTTCTATCTCTAGCCAACATGATAAGTTGGTTAAGTGTTTCCTAACCTAACCCCACCAGTCCGTTTAGTTTAGCATGTTCCATTTTGATTAAGTCTTTAGTTCACTTAATCCTAACAATCCTGACTCAGCCTTAATTGTCTTATTAAGGCCCTGACCTCTCACATTAGACAGGTATTGTTGTGGCTGCCTGTTGCCGGTTGGTTCCGGGCAGTCTTACGCCACAACTCAGTCTAACCTCGGGTCCTTGCTGGGCTCCATGTTTAACCTCCCACATTGGATAGGTATTGTTGTGACTACTGGACAGCCGGGCGGTTCCGGGCAGGTTTACATCACAACTCAATCCAACCTCGGGTTAAACACATCGTCTTTTCTACATTTACATATCTTGTCATTCTTCTTTATTTATATGTAAATATTTGCGGCCCATTATTAAGTTCATGGTGTAAAGGTTACACCAATCATGGGCCCAACCCATACTTGACTTTGGGCCCTTCTATTTCATATTTTCATTCATTAATTAATTTTTAACCCAACGTTATTTTTCCCCGTTTTACACGTCCGTTTATATATATTGGGCTTAGCCTTTTAAAGCCCAATTTAGCCATGCGAAAAGGGGAGGCTTATGGCGTATACACAAAGAAGGGAAGGTGAGCGCATGAACTTGCAATACGACGTTGGAAATACAAAATAGATATTGGTGTACTTGCATAGTGGTGACATGTATTTTGGTCATAAAACATAGGTGACATAAATCAAGGCATGTAAACTTGCATAGGCTTAACTACAACATGAACCTATATTCTTATTTAGGCATAATGTCAAACATAAGCATGGCCTAAATACTTCTAGCATAAACATGGCATATTGTCAAACATAAGCATGGCATAAAATACTTCTTGCATAGGCATGGCATATGGTCAAACATAAGCATGGCATAAATACTTCTAGCATGAACATAGCTTAATTCAACTTAATCATGATTTAAGCCTAATCACATAACGATGGTATAAACATACTTATGCATAAATATTCCTAAACATGGTATTTGCTTTAAACTTGCAAAAAAAGGGATTTTTGAGTCCAACCTAGCCATGTCATCATATAATCCTTTGAAACAAGATAGACTTAATAACGGATTTCAATTATGCCAAATATCATTCCTAGCCATATTCATAAGTTTGCAAAAGCATGACTTAATACATGGATTATGGTGTCAAAATTCCACATAGTTTCATATGAACTATAATAACCAAACTTGTTTCAATTACTTGCAAAACGATTTATGCACAAAAATATACATCATAATGGCATAATAACAAAGCCCCAAACTTGCATGAATTTCAATTAACTACATACATGTAGCTTCAATATAGATTACACAATTTGCGCAATATTCCAAACGTATCCTTGCATAGAACTACCGCATGTAGTTCTTTATAATGAATAACATAATTTTGCACAAATATGAATTACTTCCATTGCCACAATTCAAGCATACACATCAACACAGTTGTTTATTAATACCAAAGTAATACTCTACTTACAATGGTTGCGGCGAATTCTCTTATTAAGAGATACGATTCCTTTGTTGAATTGATTAGCTTTAGGTTGCTTGAATTGCTTTAGGCTTAGAACTTTCTTCCTAATTCTCTCTTTAGTTGGCGGCTACTCTTTGTCGTTCCTCAGCAACATGGCGGCTATAATCTTATTTTGAATGAATAGATTAGGGTTTAGTCTAGGGTTGTTTATATAGAGGTTAGGAATTGATTAGGACCCTTGATGTTGCTAGGTTAGATCATAGCCATTCATTAGGAAGAGAGACCAATAAAAACCCGCCACCTAGCCCTAATGACAAAGCAGACCACAGAAATTCGACCACACACCGACCTGGCCAGCCAGGTTGACTGGGCTCGACCAGGTCGACACCCCTGTCGACAGGGCTGTCGACAGCCCTGTCGACATGGGTAGCCCAGGTCGACAGCCCAGTCGACCTGGGTGGCTAGGCGGGTGTTTTATCCGCCTGGCCCATTGGGCCCCATTTCAAATTATTATTTTATTCTGTTTGAATTTTTAAATTTAATTCAAAACTTCCGAAGGCCATATCTTCTTCATACGGACTCCGTTTTTCGAAAACTCGGACTCTATTTCGCGTATTTTTCCGAGACGAACGCAATGGCGTATCCCGTTTCCCTTAGTTCTTTGATTTCAGATTAATTATACTTTAATTTGTTAATTTCACAGTTATAGAATTTTCGGGGTGTTACATTGACTGTCTGATCTATGAACTAGAAAATCTGAACTTTGTATGTCTGAAACTTGTAAACAAGTTAATCTGAAATTTGTTAGTCTGGGAACAAAAGGTTAGGAGGGGAAATACTTGTGTCATCTGTTGTTTGGGACCCATATTAGTCAGTAACCCTTTCTGGTATCAAAAACTTTGACCCCACGCTATGTAGGGGTCCGGGAACGTTTACTGAACTAATTATAAGCGGCTCATTCTGATAACGGCGAGGGGTGTTGATGGTGCGTTCTAACCGGGTCATGTGCGTGCATGGATCTGGTCTAGTCTGAGGAGGTAAGACACTGTGACATCTGTAAATAGGTCTGTGCCAATAGGTTGCCACTTTAGGGAGTGATACACCCTACTGTGGGGCCGACACAGGGTATTTATGTATTAGGGAGCCGATCGCTTTGGGTAGGACTTAGGGTACACTTAGTTCTGTCTGTTTCTGTTGGTACCTTCTGTTTCTGTTGGGTGGTAACACCTGTCTGTTTCTGCGTGGTACTATCTGTTGGGGTGGTAAAGGCCCAATACTAGTGTACACCTAATTCTAATATTCTGTTTCCGTCTCTGACTCCGTTTCCGATTCTGTTTCCGTACCTTCTGTCTGTTGGGGTGGTAAAGGCCCATTAGTTGGGTGGTAAAGGCCCATTATTACTATTCTGTTTCTGTACCTTCTGTCTGCTGGGGTGGTAAAGGTTCATTATTAGTATTCTGCTTCTGTACCTTCTTTCTGTTGGGGTGGCAAAGGCCCATTATTAGTATTCTGCTTCTGTACCTTCTGTCTGTTGGGGGTGGTGAAGGCCTATTACTAGCATTCTGTTTTTGTATAGATTATTCTGTTTCGATTCTGTTTCAGTTTAGACATTAGGGTAACTCCTAACCTTGTTATACTAGTATTAGTGTAGAGAAGTAAGATGTAAGTAAGGAACATAACTTGGTTTACATCATTCTATTTCTTCTGTTAACTTAAAGTATATCTGCTATTCCTGTTGATGTTATCTCTCATCCAGCTTTATTTACATGTCATGATAATATTATCTGTTTATATGATGGAAGTCATGGACTCGGCAGACTTTATGTCTGACCTCGTTTGTTTTTGCCCCTTTTATTTCCGTCCCCCCCCCCCCCCCCCCGGGGTGCTCAGGGTGGAAACATAGGAGCTTGATTCCGATTCTCTCTACTTGAAGTGGTTGGAGTATTGCTTGGCTTTGACTTTATCTTTTCATGGCAGTTTATGTTGGGGATTATGGCTTTGAAACTTTACATTCTGAAGGATTTTTTATAAGACTGATAATTGTGTACTTGAGTTTTGGTATTGTGATTTAGAAAGATGTAACCAAACTTATTTCTGCTTCTGCTATACTAAAGTTATAATTTTTCAAGTACTACTTATGTGTCTTGTAATATTCTGTTCTGTCTACTAAAACGCTCCATCAAAGTTAAGGCATTCCCTTTGTGAGTGACCTTAAGGAGGTGGGGTGTTACACTTGGTATCAGAGCTGAAGGTTACCAGATTCGATAAAAAGTTTTTGAAAACTATTTTCAAGAAGGTTTTAAAAAGGAAGTATTTTCAAAAAGAAAGTTTATTTTGAAAAACATAGTCCCCAAAGCCATATATCTATCTTTTGATTTTCTGTTTAATCCTTCTTTCTTTCTTTTTTGAGTCTCCGGGGCTCCTGCCTTTCTGGGAGGTAACCTCATCGGGACATGGTTCCATAGGCATGATGAGACTACGACGCCTGTCGAAGGGCAAAGAAGTCCTAACTTCCATCTGTAGCCGCAGTAATTTCACCTACGGCTAATCCTCTTTTGAGCTTCGTAGGGTTTTCCGCGTGATGGGGGCAACTTTAGAGAAAGACTTGTTAACATGTAAGAAGACTGGTTGTTTTCAGTGCGGTGAGACAGGACATCTGCTCAAGGATTGCCCCAGAAGGCAAGGTCAAAGGGTAGAATCTTCTGGAAGGTAGGTGAATGTTCTCGTAGTTGGCGGATAGGATAGAGGTGGAAAATTTTCCGAAGAAAGTTTAATTTCCTTATCTGATCATTTTGGCATTTTAATTCTATAGTTGAGTCTCTGCACTTTAATACTAGTCTTGTTTCTGGTCCCGCTATAGTCTCAAACCCCATAAGGGTTACAACTCATCTGTTTGTGATAGGTTGGGGTCTGAGGGTATCTGTGTTAAGCGTTAAGTTGACTGTGACGCATACATTCTGGTTTTTGTGGGATATGGTGGGGTTTTATCATGCTTAGTTTCCTAAGAATCATTTGATAATCTAATCTGTACTAGTAGTCTGTAAGTATCTGAATATTTCTGAAAAGGATAGGGTTTTTACTAGAAGCGTGAAGTAGGTTTCCAGTTTTGACATTGTTTAATGGGAGTAATTCTCTGAGTGTCGGTCTGATGTTGATTTCGTTCTTCGGGGTTGATACATAGGGATTTATTTTCTTAACCGATGTCTAATGGGAACAAAACTTTTGTTTTAATTGTACTAGCTTCTATCACTCGGCTGTATCCTATCGATCGAGTCTTCGACCTTTAGGTAGAAACTAATGGGTGTAAACATGTGTTTGAGACATGTTATGTTTGATGGTTGCAAGTGGTTGCTAGTGATTGCTCGTGGATGCATATACATACACTAGGCACTAGATCGGCTCAATAACACTTTCATACTGCATATGGATGTGTGCGCATTTTTCAATTTTTGTGGATTCAAAATGATTGACTCGTCACATGGATGTTGCATTTGGATGAATGGTTATGCACACATATAGAAATGATGTGTATCAAATAGGATTTCTTGCATACATAATTGAACTCATGGCACCAACTTGGTTCGCATTGAGGAGGTCAACTGAATCAGTAGACCGCCTGATCTTTGCATTAGATAAGAGACATATACACACACTTTTGCATATGTTCATACAACATTAGAAGTTTTCTAAGGACAATGGATGCTTGTGGATGATGGTTGAGTAGATGGATGATTGGATGGTAGGACACATTCTTCTTAACTTGAAGATTTCGGGGATGAAATCCTTTAAGGAGGGGAGAATGTAACACCCCGTATTTTCATTGAACATATAAGTAACAAATTAAAGTATACTTAACTTTAGGAGAATAATTAAGGGAAACGAGTTGCGCCATTGCGTTCGTCTCGAAATTTTGCTTGAGATAGAGTCCGAGTTTGCGTAAAACGGATACTGTATGAAGAAGATATGGACGAACGAAGTTAGGCAGAAAAACCGGAAACAAGCCAGAATACACTGACGCACTTGTGAAGTGCGCCAGTACAAAAATACACTGGCGCACCTGCCAAGTGCGCCCATACCGATCCAGCACAGAATTCTGGAGTGTTCTGTGATGACGTGTCTTCTTCTGAGTCGCTGGATGACCTATCTTCGAGCTGGGTGGTTCTGATAACTTCTGGACTGATCTGAAGGCTCTAAATCACCCTATTCTCCTATAAAAAAAACCCCAAACCTCACTTTCTCTCCACACAATTTCATTCTGCCTATACTCTGCCTCTATTCTAATTAAAATAAAATAATGGCGTCACTACTCTGTTGAAATCTAAGCAAGAACTAGTGCATCTTCTTCCAATCCGAATAGTATTAAAAGAGAACAACTATTTTCTAATCTAATCGATAGTCTATGCCAAAGGAGAGCTATTCCGTGTCAGAATACAGATTCCAGAATACAAGAATCGTTCCCTTTTTGTGAGTACAGTTATTTTCAGATATGAACTTTAATTATGATCTTGACATGGCTATAAAACTGAATCTGAGGTTATGCATATTCTTATCTGTCAGATCTTTTTCTCTATGACTATTCTCTTTCTTTCTTTTCTGTTCTATAGCCAGGCTACTACGAGCATGCGCCAAATCTCATAAGAGACTAACGCACGAACGCTAAATTTTGAAGTAACTAATGAATAATGCATAATTGGACATGACTGATCTGTGACTGATTTGAGAAAAGGACATATGTTGTAAATTAGATCTAGATCTGTGCATACTCTGTGATTTGGAAGAAGAGGAATCATTGAATGATAACATATGACTTGAAACTTGGGGACATAATGCATATAAAAATTAAGATCTGATTTTGAGAGGATATAATTGAAAGATCTAGATTTTTGGGTATATTTTATATAATGATTCATGACTTGAAAATGGAATATGAAACTTAGGCGTAAAGGCCTATATTAAAATAGGATAACTATTAATGTGAATGCGCCTAAATATGGATTTTTGGATATTGGCATTAAAGGATATAATTTGGCATAATTCATATCATGATTTGGGGCTTTTAGATAGTGTTCTGTACTGTGCAAAGTTTAACGAAAATTTGGGGGCATATATTGTATTATGAATTATGACCATGATTTGAGCATGTAAGTTTAGGCTTAATTTTTGATTAGGCAAGATATGTAAATAGAATTTTTAAGAAATGTTAAATCTGCTAATCTGCTGAATTGCCTAATCTGCTAAATCTGTTGAATTGCCTGTTCTGCTAATATGCTAAATTGCCTAATCTGCTGGATCTATTATCTGCTAAATCTGTTGAATTGCTTAATCTGTTGAAAGCTGAATAATTGTAATTTGGAGGCTCGATCTAAAATTGAGCAATACATGTTAATAGAACTTTGGATAATCTTCTGTAACTTGTAAAGAGGTTAAATCTGCTAAATGGACATAATTAGTCTAATATTTTCTGTAATGGAATAAAGTGGCTATGACATGAGGTTAGACTCTGTTTGCAGTAGAAGCCTGCACGGAACCAACTGGCTAAACCAGTGACTGCAAACTGTCAGTCTAACGTGAGAGGTCGTAGGCATAACTAAAATATGCTTAGACACGAGGTTAGGTCTGGATTATGGCAGAAGTCTTCCTGGAGCCGCCCGGCATATCCAGCGGTCACAAGCTACCGACCTAATGTGAGAGGTCTGTGCATTAATATTTAATTAATGCAAATTTGGGATAAATATGATGTATTAGGGAGCCGATCGCTTGGGGTAGGACTTAGGGTACACTTAGTTCTGTTTGTTTCTGTTGGTACCTTCTATTTCTGTTGGGTGGTAACACTTGTCTGTTTCTGCGTGGTACTATCTATCGGGGTGGTAAAGGCCCATTACTAGTGTACACCTAATTCTAACATTATGTTTCCGTCTCTGATTCCGTTTCAGATTCTGTTTCCGTACCTTCTGTCTGTTGGGGTGGTAAAGGCCAACTAGTTGGGTGGTAAAGGCCCATTATTAGTATTCTGTTTCCGTAACTTCTGTCTGTTGGGGTGGTAAAGGCCCATTATTAGTATTCTGCTTCTATACCTTCTGTCTGTTAGGGTGGCAAAGGCCCATTATTAGTATTCTGCTTCTGTACCTTCTGTCTGTTGGGGTGGTGAAGGCCCATTACTAGCATTCTGTTTCTGTATAGATTATTTTGTTTCGATTCTGTTTCAGTTCAGACATTAGGGTAACACCAAACCCTGTTATACTAGTATCAGTGCAGAGAAGTAAGATTTAAGTGAGGAACATAACTTGGTTTACATCATTATGTTTCTTCTGTTAACTAAAAGTATATCTGCTATTCCTGTTGATGTAATCTCTCATCCAGCTTTATTTACATGTCATGATAATATTTTCTGTTTATATGCTGGAAGTCACTGGACTCGCCAGACTTTATGTCTGACCTTGTTTTTTTCTCCCCTTTTCTTTCCGTTTCCCTCCCCCCCCCAGGTGCTCAGGGTGGAAACATAGGAGCTTGATTCTGATTCTCTCTGCTTGAAGTGCTTGGAGTATTGCTTGGCTTTGACTCTATCTTTTCATGGCAGTTTATGTTGGGGATTATGGATTTAAAACATTACATTCTGAAGGATTTTGTATAAGACTGATAATTGTGTACTTGAGTTTTGGTATTGTGGTTTAGAAAGATGTAACCAAACTTATTTCTGCTTCTGCTGTAATAAAGTTATAATTTTTCAAGTACTACTTATCTGTCTTGTAATATTTTGTTCTTTCTACTAAAACGCTCCATCAAAGTTAAGGCATTCCCTTTGTGAGTGACCTTAACGGAGGTGGGGTGTTACAACTTCCGTTGCTTTTCTAGGAACCTTCCAATCTTGGATTGCCACCACCTTTGTAGGATCCACTGCTATCCCTTCCTTAAAGACCACGTGTCCTAAGAACCTCACTTCTTTCCTCCAAAAATGACATTTGGAGAACTTAGCTTTGAGCTGAAGCGCTCTAGGGTCTCTAAGACTTCCCTAAGATGTAGGGCATACTCTCCCTCGCTTCTAGAGAAAATCAAAATACTATCCACAAAGACTACCACAAACTTTTTTAGGAACTCCCTAAACACCCTACTCATCAAGTCTACGAAATATGTGGGTGCATTCGTCAAACCAAAAAAAAGTATGACGAGCCCTTCGAAGAAACCTGTAGGAGTCCTAAAAGCAGTCTTATCTATGCTATCCACAGCTACCCTCAACTGGTGAAATCCTGTAGCTAAGTCCAACTGCAAGAAAACCGAAGCACCAGCTAACTGATAGAAAAAATCGTCTATCCTCGGTAATGGGTGTCTATTTTTTCTTCGTGAGCTGGTTCGGCTCCCTATAGTCCACGCATAATCTAAGCGAACCATCAGTCTTCGTAGCGAAAAAAACTGGAGCACCCCATTCTGAAATGCTTCTTCTTACGAACCCTTTCTCAAGTAGCTCCCCTACTTGTTTATTGAGTTTCCTCCTCTCTCTCTCTCAGAGCCATGTGGCGTACTAGCAATGCAACTGGCTTTACATTATCTACAAAGTATATTTGGAGGTCTACCTCACGCCTCGGGGGTAGGCCCCTAACCTCATAAAAGATGTCACCATACTCACGGACTACACGACCAGATTTCAAATCATCGATGAATGCGTCAAGAGATTCTAGGTAGCTAAGCATCACTGAACCCCTAGGGTCACAAGAAATATCAAGGGTCTTTCCAAAACGAGTTAACAGTCTAACTACCCTCTTTTCACAGTCTTGAATAACACCATGCCTGGCTAGCCAATCCATCCCTAGAATCAAGCCATAGCCCATGAAACCAGGAACGAAGGCGTTGCATCCAAACCCAACGCCCAAGATAGACACTCTCAAAACCCGACAAACCATAGATAAGTGAGCCGAACCACCAATAGGATTTGAGACTACAATGGGATCCATAACTAGACTAGTATTTAGGTGTAGTGTTTCAACTAACAAAGCAGATACAAACGATTGCGAAGCGCAAGAGTCAAACAAAGTTCGAACAGGATGACTGAAAAAGGAGAATCAAACTTTCAACAGAAATGCTTTTATCTCTCTCCTGTCCTGGTGCCATGAGAGCATGAACCTGTCCTCCAGAAGTAGGTCCCGTCCTCTGTCCATGCCCTTGTCCTTACCTCCCTGGGTAATCTTAAATCATATGTCCTGCCTCGCCGCAATGGTAACAACCATGCTTCTTCTTCTTCCTATAGTCCTTAATTATATGGCCTGTTATACCACAATAAAGACACCTTCTTTTGTTACGGGGGTTAATTATTCTTTCCACTTTCCCCTTTACCTTCTTCGTGGATTAAAGCCATATGAACAAATTCCTCATCCTAAACTTCCTCATCGACCAAGCAGCTAGCTGAACTTTCCTTCCGTTGTCTATCTCCAAGATACCAAACGAGTCCTTCACTTCCTTGAGCCAATTTATAGTCTCGACAAACGTCTCAGTCCCATGAAAAGGTTTTCCGTACATCGCACCGAAGTCCTTCCATATCTTAGGAAAGGCATCTAAATGCGGAGAAAGAGACTCAAGAAGGAAAAAGGAAGAGATTCGGAACAAAGAATCGAAAGATAGATATATGGCTTTTGGGGATTATGTTTTTCATAGTAAATCTTTCCCTTGAACACTCATTCTTTGAATCATGTATTTGAAAATAATACTTTTGAAAACGGTTTTCAAAATCTTTTATCTGTTCTGGTAACCTTCATCTCTGATACCACGTGTAACACCCCACGTCCGTTAATGTCACTCACAAAGGGAATACAGTAAGTTTCGTGGAGCATTATAAGTAAATAGAACGGAATATTACAAGATAGAAAAAGTAGTACTTGAATTTTTTTTAATTTTATTGCAGCAGAAAAAGAAATAAGTTTGATTAAAATTACAAATACCAAAATCAAGTACATAATATCAGTCTTGTACAAAACCTTCAGAGTACATAATTTAAAATCCATAATCCCCAACAGAAAAATGCCATACGCAGAATCAAAGCCAAGCAATACACCTTTCAACTGTAAGCTAGAAGAAAGAGATATCTGAACTAAGCTTGAGTATTTCCTCCCTAAGAACATAGGGGGGAACGGAAGAAAACAGGAGAAACAAACTAGGTCAGACATAAGTCAGGTGAGTCCAGTGACTTTAACAATATAATCATTAAAGTAACAAGATAAAAACATAAACTGGAAAGTAAGAAATGACTGTAGAATAAACGGGCATGACAAAGCAGACAAGATGAACAAGATATAACGTTGATTGCGCTTCTAATCACTATAGGATAATTACTACACTGCACCAATGTTAGTAACACCGTATCATTACTAGTTACACCGCACCCTTACTAGTCCTATACTAAAAGTTGATCCCTCTTAGTAATCACGATAATGGTAGTTTCGTGTACTCCTAGCTGCTATCGTAGGTGCCCCTTTTTGCTCCTACCCCCACGAATTATACCCACTACCTTCCTCGTTCGATTGGCTCCCTAACTCGCATGTATTTATTACTTGTGTCATTTGACCTTGCTTGTATGTATTCATTACTTGTGTCATTCGGCCCCGCTTGTATGTAGATTCTTATGCTAGCCTCATCATGGGGTGTATCAATTCCTATGATGGCAACCCGACACGATTCAAGATGCACAGTGTATACTACTGATGCCCAGTTCCTGCTTTTTCCACTCCGGAGCACGTGCACGCCCATACTCCATTAGAACCTACACTGCTGCACCACCCGCCGCTATTGTGACCGCTTATAATCAGCCCAGTAATCGTGCCCCACCCTACCTAGCTCAGGGTACCATGATACATCTATGTGGGTTACTGCTGAAATGGGTCCCCGTTACTAGGGTTTCCTAATCAATATGTTATAATGGTTAAGTGTTCTCAATTTAACTTAACCCCACCCATTTGCTTAATTAACATGTTGTACTGGGTAAGTGTTGCCTATTCATATGTTACTTAACCTTCTCACTGTTTCACGCATGTTTATTTAATGGTTAAGTTTGTGGGCCTATATATACCAATATTACCCACTTACCCAAGATTTACTTAACCCTTCCCCTTATCAAGTCCATATGTATTATTCGCTAAGCTTGCCTTAACCCTATCCGCTTTGTTCATGTAATATTAGTTAAGTTGTCTTCTGGTCCATGTTAACTTAACCCACCCACCTAACAAGTTTTATTGGTTAAGTGTTGCTTGTTCATAAGTTACTTAACCTTTCCATTCTTAGCATGTCAGTTCCTTAGCTTTAATTTATTCATTAAAGCACCAACCTCTCACATTAGAACTGCTGTTTGCGGTTGCTGGATGCGCCGGGCGGTTCCGGGCAGACTTCTACCGCAAACTCATTCTAACCTCGGGTTTTTGGGCTTAATGCGCTAACCTCTCACATTAGATCTATGTTGTTGCGGTCGCTGGATGTGTCGGGCGGTTCCGAGCAGTCTTACACCGCAACTCAATCTAACCTCGGATTAGGCACGTTCATCTTTTAGCCAATTTACATATTTACCATTCATGTCCAAGTTTATAGGTAAATTATCCATAAGTGTGGTCAATTCAAGTTATGCCACATTTTCTAGTTATGCCCAAAATTAATTGTATGATTACAACCCCTTTTTATGCCAATTACATAATATTCAACTTTTACCTAAACTTTTCCCCAACATTCCCACGTCGTTCGTACGTATAGTTCATGTGATACGTTGGGCTCGCAATTAGCCTAAATCATAAAAAAGGAAAAAGGGAAGAAACATGTGACATCATAAATGGCATAAACAATATAGATTTAAGACGACATAAATCTAGTAAACATATAAAAATAGATCCAATCAACATATTGAGTGCGAACTAGCATGGATCAAAACATAAACTTGCTCGGATTTAAACATATGAACTGGTCTGGATCTAAACATAAACTTGCACGGAATTAAACATATGAACATATAGTTCTAAACATATAGACTGATATGGATCTAATCATATAAACATGTAGATCTAAACATATGAACATATAGTTCTAAACATATGGACTGATATGGATCTAATCATATAAACATGTAGATCTAAACATATGAATATATAAAAGATGATCTTACATGTATGAACATGACTTGCATATGATCTTTCATAACTTGCATAGATCGAGCAAACTTGCTTACATATCTTGCATACGTAATTAGGCGTATGAATTAACATAGAACATTACTTGCATATTATGAATCAAATCAAGTATAAATCAAAACATAGTTTGCAAAGACATAAATTTATATGATTTACAAACATTTTCAAACAGTCCAATTCATAATTCATCACAATTACATTTAAACAATTATCTTGTGGAAGTAACTGTACTCACAGAAAACGTATCTTGAATTCTTGGATCTGATTTCTGAAGTTGCTAAGCTAATCCGTTGATGTAGGCGTTGATTCATTCATTTTTGTTCTAGAATTCCTTTTCGCAATTCCTAGGATTTGAATCTTATCTCTTATCTTTTTATCTTTAATCTAGAATTTGATTTGTTATGGTGGCGGCTAGGTTAGTTTGTAGATGAACAACATGACGGCATCATAGTTTAGGGTTGTGAGGTTAGGGTTTAAGTTTAGCTATGTATATATAGATGTCTAGGATCAATATGGGCCTTTAGATCAACGAAGGAGTCATCAAAGCCATCCAAACCCAAGAGAGCCAACCAGAACATGACACATATGCTGTAACACCTCAGAAAATCGTCACTGTCCAAATCAGCTCGTTGGAGTCGACCCCTACAGGGGGGTCGACACCTATGTTGGCACCCCTATAGGGGGGTCGACACCTGTGTTGACACCCCTAGGGGGTCGACGCCCTATGGCGGGACTTTTCCCGCCAAGCCTTCTCTGTAGATATGAATTCGAACTCAATTTATTCAATTATTAATTTAATTTCTGCTTAAACTTGAAAACTTCTAACCTCCATAACTTTTTCATACAGAGTCCGATTCACGCAAACTCGGACTCTATCTCAAGCAGAATTCCGAGACGAACGCAATGGTGTAACCCGTTTCACCCAATTCTTCTTTTAAAGATTAATTATTCTTTAATTATCCCTTATGTCCTGTTTTAAAATAACGTGGTGTTACAAATAGATTCCAACATTTCTTGTTTTACTGAAATCCGATTTATTTTGAATTATGTATACTCGTTTGAAATTTAAAATCGATTTTTCAAACTACCACACCATTTCAGGCTCGTTTTATAATCAAATTAAATTTATTCGTTCTAACTTCGATTTAAATAAAAAATTTGGTCGTTATTATTTAAAATAAATCATTTTAAATATTCAAAATTCATTAAAATAGCTAAAATAAAAATTTTAAATTGGTTCAGAAGTTCTGGGTTGTTACAAAAACTATCAACATTATGTAAATATAAGTACTAAAAACTAAATTACATATTTTAAAATATAATTATTTAAATCTTATTATCCAAGTACATTTCCAAAATAAATTCTTGGTTTAAAATACATACCTCTACTTATAACATAGTTAGAACTAAATTTTCTATGTTAAAATTATATACATATACATACATATATATATACACACTTCAGAAGATTATGAAACCCTTTTAAAATAGTTAAGCCATTAAGTCTTTATCCAAAAAATTAAAATGTATTATCTATAATTAAATAATCATTTAAAATGGAATTTAAAGGGTTAAATGAACATATCAAATATTTAAATACATAATTATTCATAATTTAATTTGATAAAATTTCGGGTTGTTACTTGTTACAGTCTCACTGCGACATATAACACTGTGACTTCTCACATTAGTCCAACCTCTTGTAGAAAATGATAATTAGATTAGCTGGACAGAATCATCCTGCAGAAATGTAACTAACCTCGTGTTCTTGTGTTACTTATTATAGGAATGAATTCCAATGATTTAACAATGTTCATCGCTCATCACACAATTAACATAGTGGGGAAATAAACAAGGAAAGAAATAAAAGTTGCATAATATGCATAATGATATATTAAATACATTAAGTTAATGAATAGTATATATATTCACACTGATTTATACAAATGAGTTATATGTCATATTCTAGCATGAGAATGTCGATTATTTCCCTAAAACTTAGAGTCCTTTTTCCATATCTTTTCCATAAGCATCAAAAATATCCCTAGAGGACAATAATGGGTTTTCTCACATGTGCAATTGGTATGCATGGAATTTCTACATGAGTCTGTAACGAAATAGTATAATAGTCATCACCTAACATCCAATCTAACAACCATGATGTTACCAAATCCTAATTTTAGAGGGAAATATATGCTAGAGAAAAGCTTAGAATAAGAAGCTTTCATGCCTTTCATTAAATATTCTCCCTATTGTACTTGAACCATTATAACTCTTATTTATTAGGTCGCATATCTTCGTCCTCCACAATGTCTATAATAGCACAAGATGTCAATGAATCCGTCTTAATCCCTTATTTTAATTGGGCGCTACCAAAGTTGTTATACTATGAAAATATCTAATTAAATACAAAACGTATAAAAATATCATGGACTACAACTGATTAACAAGTTTTCTTATTTTACCAAATATTGGGCAGGCCTAATTAAGCTGGAGTCAATTTTTCTAACTTTCCAAGTCTACAACGTTTACTTTATGCCAAATTAAATTTGACTTTTTATAAAGTTAATTGACACAAATTTGGTTCAAGTATAGATTTGTCGATGGTTTTTCATCAATAATTTAACAATGTGCATGGCATTTATAAAGTGATTCAAGATTGCCACAACAATTACTAAAGGAGACTACGCTAATCCTACAAAGATAAGTACTACCCAAATGTTTTCAAAGATCTATGATGCAAGGCTTCCAAAAATCCTACAAGTTTAATCCATTCCTTCAGTCTATTAGTCTTAAAATGATAAGCATTCTTAAAATGTAACGAATCTCTAAAGCTATTTACTAAGGCTACTAAAAAACTCCTCCAAAAGTTGCTAGTAAGCCAAAAGTCCCTATCTCCATGGACAATAACTACAACTCCATGAAAGTAAACAAAGGATGTTATAGTCATAAGGTTTCTAATGAAGAATTATGCTACCTTATTTTACTTACTTGTTCGATGGGAAATCCTTTGAACAAACTCAAGCATTTAATCCCTTTTTAAAAGTGATTTTTTTAGCATAAATTCTATTCTGTCCTAAATGTTAGAGCTCGGAGATCGAAATCTTTTGTAACTTCTAGTCATATTTATGGTATACTGCTAGCTAAGTGTTCCCAGAAACTCCTTTTTTTCCTTTTTTCAATATATATTTCTTAACCGGTTTTAAATTCCAACAAACAAAGACAGAAACAGAGTTATTTTTCTTTAATTAGTCCGATTATTTTTTCATAACAAAGGGAGAACTTGCGATTACACCCTAAAATCTAAAAGAAAACACTTCTCAAAGTTACCATTTATAATCAAGTGATATAAATGTTGTTGCAACAATAATGTCATTTACTAAACTTAAAATGGGTATTCCTAATATATTGTTCCATTATTGCTCATTTTCTAAATTTACCCTTTATTTGCTTTTAACGCAATCTATATGTTTCTTCAGCAGACTTAACAAGCTTGAACCACTTCTAATCTCATCTCCTTTATTTAGATTTAAGAATATTACCATTAATTAGATACCACTATCCATAAATGGCAAAAAATGAAAGTTCTTATTCGGGGCCTCATCCTTGTCAATAATTTCAAACTTATTTCCCTTTAAATTTGCAAGTAATGCCTACATATCCAAATCATTGCTTATGCCATATTTATATTAAATTATATAGTCATTGAGAATGGTAATATCTGTATGCTAATTCCTAAGTTTTTTAGGGAAAGTTAATTTACAACCGAATCATAAGTCTTGAATATCTTTGTACTATATCAAATTTTCCAACTATCAATTTTAGGATTCATTCAAATTTCCAGACGAGATCGTATAATCCATTTCTATCCTATGTGCTAGATATACTTTGATCATTACACCTGAATTATGGTGCTTATGTACTTTATATTTTTTTAGTTTTTTAAGTCATTGCATTTGCAGGCATACAAATATCATATTTGGAAGTAAGCATTTATTACTATATTTTTTTAAAACATGAAGTATCAAATTTAACATCTCATATTTGAAAGATATAACATGAATTTTTTATAAAAAAATTCAAATTTTCTTTGCTATCAAATAAGAACAAAATTACTTCCGCCTTCTTAAACTTCCTCAAATAAATTTATTCCTAAAAATTAGACTTCATGGCATTTAAAAAAATTCTTTACTAAAATCCAAAAAGTTAAATTTTTTAATATATATACATATATATATATATATAACATTAAAAACTTTTCCAAATTTTTCAAAAGGTGCTATGAAAACTTTATTTTCAATCTTTTACAAAAGTAAAGATCTATTCTTTTTTGAAAGTCAAAACTTTTCTTTTCAAACACGAAAGATTGAAAACTTATTATCATTCAAAGTAATAGTTATACCATTGAAGAGTACAATAATATTTATTGTTCAAATTATACTGTTATTTGACCAAATAACTTTTGTTTTTTTAAAAAATTATATGATAATTTTCTTATCAAATTCTTTTAAGATTCAAATCTAGAAAAACATATAAAACTTTACATACATGCTTTTCCTTTTTGCAAAACATCGACTTATTCATTGATTATCATAAATGGTCAATGAGACCATTTGTATTGTTATACAAAATAAAATTAGGTGGACATGACTATGGCAACTTCTGTTATAACAACCTGAATTTTTCGGTCATTTGAATTTAAACATTTGAACTTGTTATATATATTATATTTGAAATATTAATGGATTTTTATATTAATTTGTTAATTTAACAAAGGTTGGACATTTAAATTTATATTTAATTTAAAACAAGCTCGCATCAGCGCCGTAGTTCGTAATATTGAGTTTTAAACTTCAATTGAATATACAGAATCCATTATAAGTCGAAATTCTTTGAAATAAGAAACATTTGAATCTATTAAATTATATTTTTCTAATGAAAGAGAAAGATTTAGATTTTATCTTGTAAATTGTGAGTTATGTCCAAATCAATTTTTTGGAAAGTCGCTATGGAATCGTTTATAAACCATAACGTTTGTTTAATAGATTAGAAATGATTTTTATATAATTTGGATATCGTTTAACTCAAAAATGTTAATATTGAGTTACGATTCCATATTGGTCGAATTTGAAGTGATATATTATTCCATTGGGATATACAAGACAATAATAATTTATTATTATTAAATAGAATTGTTTTGAAATTAATTTATATTTTATCGATATTATATCAGCCTTAAGAATAACCATTTTTCAAACGACCTCCATTTTTGATGAAATGATTCTTATTTAAACCGTACTAGCTAATTATTGTTAGATTTCAAATTTGGGGCCAATCTGAGTTGTTTTGTGAGCGTGCAAAATTAAAATGTGAACCGACCAATAAATTGAAATCAAAATAAAGTCTTTTTTGCAAATGGGTCAGATTTGAACCAAACAAGTTTCATTAGATCCAGAACGTCAAGACGTAGCACTGTGTCCATTTTCATCGCGGTTGGAGATTATGTGTCGTAGTACGAATATTAAACGTTCAACATTATACAATGAAAATTTAAATATTAATAAAAAATCAATTTCTTCCTTTTGAAGCTACCCTACCCCAAACTTTCTCCTAGAAGCTACCCAATTCCTTCATCACGATGTAACTGTTATCCCCATGTTTCTTCTTCTATAAATTTGTTGCCTTGCCGTTCATTTTCTCTTTCAGCAAGCAAAAGAAAACTTCATTCAATTTCAAAATTTTAACTCCTCATTCGTTAAGTATTAGGGCATAGCTCAGTTGGTTAGAGCAGCTTAGCGATCATGGAGCGAAGTTCCTGGAGGTCGCGGGTTTGAGTTCTACCTTCTGCGTTGTTCTCTCCCTTAAGGCTTGGAGATGTTATCCCCAATCATACCTAATACAATCGAGTGGGGATTGATTCTCCTTGCTGGGCTGGCTTAAAAGGGTCTCCTATGTGGCGAACAGTAGAGAAAACCCGGTTGTCTCTGATTTATCAGAGGCAGTTTTTTTCAAGAAAAAGGTATAGGTGGTGGCACTAACTAGGAAAGTGTAGAGGAGGTCGATATCGACCTTCAGTTGGAGTTTGGTGGTCGTTGATGAACTGTGAAGGCGAGTAGAGGAGGATGACCAAAAATAGGATGTTTTCGATTTTGATTTTTTCTGGTGAATTGGTTGATAATGGGAAGAAGTGGTCAATAGGTAAGTTGGACAGGGTGGTGAGGTCGAGCTTCTGGCCAAGTTTGGTGGAGCTCGGTGTAAATTGGTGGCGGTGGTGGTCAGATAAAGGTGTGGGTTGCTGCGTTTGGTTGACGTTCGAGTTTTGGTGAATTGTGGATGATTGGGGCCGAACTAGATCTGGTGGTCTAAAGGAAAGTTGGGTGCATGAGTCTAGCAGTCACAATGGTGGTGGCACGACAGTCGTTGGTGGTCTATGGCGATCTCGAGGAGCAGATGGACAAAACATGGGCAGTTCCGTGTTTTCAGGATTTATGGTCCTACGTGGCACTTTCGGAGGCAAGGTCGGTTGGCGATGGAAGCCTGCAGGGCGGCGGTTCTGGTAGTTTCGAAGTCGTGGGGTCTGATGATTTAATTCGACGACGGCAGCATTGTAAAAGTGAGGAATCTGTTTGTGCTTTGCAAAGAAGAAGACATCGCGATTTTGCTAAAGGAAAGAGGTAATTAACGACCGTTAACTACAAAATTAAGTGATAATCAAAGTATTTAATTAAGTTAATTAATTTAATTAATAATCGTAACTTATAATCTATGTAACTCACTCACACGGTATGGGAATTTAACAAAAACATAGATGTTGGAACCGTATTAGCGAGCACGACATTATGAAGCAAGTTTGGTCAAAGTTGGTAGCTACTGGAATTTTTAATTCAATTTAACGCATGTTTAATTTAATTAAAACGAATCATTTTAACAACGAATGAAATAAAGGTGAGTATAACTCATTCAATTTGACCCACATATATTTCATATAAGTCAGGATTTTAATTGTGTGCTATGTTTGTTAATTCTTTGATATTTGATGATTGTGTGGATGTATGCTATATATATATATATATATATATATACATATATATTAGTTAAATTAAATGTTAGTTTAATTTAATTAAAATCAAATCGTTATTTCAATGATTATATACCAAATAAGGTAAATTACCTTATTAGTTACATTTATAATAATATAAACGTATTTAAATTAAAAATTGGATGCTTAGATTTTGCTGTTTGTTGACTATGATTTATTCATGCATATTGTAGTAGATAATAAATTGACGTATTGTAATGGATGATTTTATTTGAGGTAATGCAGGGAATAATAGGTTGGAGGGATCCAAGTGGACCCCTCACTGATGTTGATAATGTATATCAATGTGATTGGATGTGTTTGATTTAATTAGTTGATATTTCACGGTTTCGTACTTTATTAGATAATTGCCTCTTTAGTTTCGTCAACAAAATTTAAAGATTTGTTGGAATCGATTTTAAGTCAATTGTAAAATGTTTTCAAAACTATATATGCATTAAAATATAACATGTGTTTTCAACGTAAACAAATATTTATTAATTTTATAAGTAATTATTGAATGATTTTATAAAGCAGATTCTTATGTTAATACGATGTATAAGCAACTGAGCAGAAATTAATCTAAGGGTTAAGAGTTGGATTAATTGTTTCCAAGAGACAATTAAATGGTATTATTTAAATTAGTTATATTATTAACTAATTTAAAGGAAGGACTAATTGAAATTGGGTAATGAGTTAATCATGTTTTGAGTTGACTAAGTCAACTAGTTTAACAGGAATTGGTTATTAAATCAGTTTGTTGTCAATTAATTTAATGGAAATAGTTAATGATGAAGTAAAATATTTTTAATAATGTTCAAATAGATAATTATTTATTAATAATCAAATGATGATCTTGAAATTAAAAAAATTTAATGGAGGTTTATGAAGTCATAAGGCCCTGTTTATAGTTAAATGAATTTTTAAGCAAATTTATATTAATAATAATATAAGTTAAATTTAAATGGAATTCTGATTGAAATTCTATTTAATTGGATTTTATAAAATCCAAGTTGGACGAAGTTATTAAAAACTAAGGTTTATTGAATATGTTGTACATGATCTCAACTATTGGAACGAGTTATTAAATTTATAAACTTAAAATGGACTATGAATGGAATGAAAGCCCAAAAGTATAAAGATACGAAATGAAAACCAAATTAGAAACCCAAATTGAAATAAAGTGGTTAGGTGAGTTAAGTTATAAGGATTTGACATAAATTCACATAATTTAAGTAAGATATGAAGTTTTTTTGAGATATAACTAAAATCAATTTGAAATAAATTTATAAGAAGTTTTATAAAGGATTCTATTTTAATAAAATCAAGGCTTATATATAATATTTTAAAAGATGTTAAAGTTAATATAAAAGGTTTTAAATAATAATTTACTTAATACTTAAGTTAAGTAAATGTGTTTAAGATTGAAATAAGATTTCCAAAGAAACAGTGTGGTGTTAAAACAATGCTTTAAATCAGATAATAATTGGAATTTTTGTGACAGTTATTGGGATAGAGTTTCGTTAACAAATTTCTATCTATTTTGAAGATAAGAATGTTGTTGACTAAAGGTTTGAGAGGTAAATTAAATACCCCAATTTGAACAACTTCATGATTATCCAAGGATGATATTAGTTTAAAAACGATAGTTGAGAAAAATAAAATTAGAATTTCCATCAATGATATTATAAACTGTAATTTGAAAAGTTCATAAGTGAATAAAATGATTTTGTGTATACTATTATTTTGAAATAAGAAGTAAAAGTTGTATTCCAAATATTGGAAGATATAGAAATTTTAATTAAAGAGGCAAAATGATGCTGGGTATTGAATCAGTGAACTCATTTTATTTTTATCGATGAATAGTTGTTTATTTGATAGTTAAATAACCGATTATCAAATATGGCCTATACGATTATTGGTACGGAAAGACCAGGATTGAATTTATATTCGAAAACCATTTCGACTAGCAAATATGTAAACATGGAAGATGCTGATCGAGATGGAGCAATTGAAGACCGTGGATCTTCATAAAAAGGAAGAACCACTTGAAATTTCTAGCTGATCCCTAGAGATATAATGTGGTTCGCTCATGGTTGGAATCTACAGATTGCAAGGACTACTCACTACTGATCATAGGGTCATTCCTAGGATGTGGTAGGAAAGTTCCTTCGGTTCATCCTGTTCCTGGATGACTTGTACGGATGAGTGTCTGACAGAGTATCTCCAAAAGGGCCACGTACGTTGATTTCTTCAAACGTACTGAGTTTGGTGGTGGAGAAAGCAACTTCGTTAGCTTAACACCCAATGTATTTTTGTGGAAATCAATTAGTGATTTCTAGCGGACCCGACGATGTGGTATTTAATGTTTAAAGTGCTATTCTTAAAATGGTAATTATAATCTCAAGCCTCATCAACCGAGAAATGACAAAAATCGGGTAGGTAGCATGGCTATGTGTATCGCTCCCGTTAGGGTGTAATGTCACCTGATATAAAGAAAAATCCATTTGTTTCTTTATTCTATTGTTGCTTTATGCGTTGGAAATGGTGGTTTGAGCCCAACCGTATGTGATAATACATTCGATATATGGAATGAGTGGTCGGTATTCTGTGGGCCGCGTTGCAAATGTTCTTGTTGTACTCAGTGTATTACTCTCTAGAGATACACTATCGGAAGGTGGTTCCTTACCTTGTCATAGTTGGAAATCCATTATCTAATGACCCCGCAGTTTTTGATTATATACTATGTATGTGGAGCGTGAAATGCAAGCGTTCTGCTAAATGGTTATTTATTTGATTTAGACACTATTATAGTATTAGAATAGTCGATATAAAAAATGTTTTGGGTTATCGTAAGGTAAAAACCATCCATGTTTATGTGTGGACTGCACTTACGATTATCGTTTTCTTTCGAAAGAAGTTTTCTAAAAATAAAATTAGTTGGATGATACCTCTAAACTTAGTGAACTTTCTTACGCTGGTTCACCAGACTGATCCGTCACGTTCGCAATGCTGGGGTCATGCCGAGTTTTACAGGTTCATGAGAGGATGTTGCAGGCCTCAGGAGACGAGCTGGAGGAGTTCAGATGTATGATACATATTTAATATTATTCCATTGCGTGTTGTTTATGAGGATAGGTTGTTATAACTGTCCAGATGTATTGGATGTCCGCTGTATTCTGATGATTGTAAGTATTATTTCAGGCTCTAAGTAAAAGATTTATTTCTAAATTGTATTTTATTCCGCTGCGATGTGAGACTCTGTATATTTTTGGTTAGTTTGGTTCTTCTTCGTTTTTTCTATTCTAACATTTCTTTCTTTTCCTCACCCTCTAATTTTCTTTCTATTAAAGATTCATATTTTTGTGTAGTTTGGGTTGGATTTGTATGATATTAGTCGACTCAAAGGATACCGGATTTACGGGCCTTTACATCTATCTTATTCTATTACTTGTTTCGTATATTAGAATTTTCATGTCTAATGATGCCTAAATTTTGGTCATTATTCTCTACATCACTTTTTGTGAGAATTCTCGCATACATGTCCTATTGGACATTCCTTTCCTTTTGACATTCGTTTCCTTTTTATTCATATTCAGGATTTCAAAGTAAATATCATTCCTTGTCTATGCACCCCTTAAAGAGTTTTAAAGAAAAAACTTCCATACTTACAAGACAAGAAAAACTAAGTTAAAAAAACAAGGAATCAAAGTGGAAATTATTTTAATTAAATTAAAAAATTAACAAATGGAAAATTTTCAAATTATTAATTAAAATCATTTACTGATTTGTTATTAAAGAAATTTATTGCTTTTATGATTGCACTACTTCTAAATTTTACTAAAACTGATGGTGACATATACCTAAAATCATGTCCATATTTCCCATAGTTTCCAAACTCGTAAGATCTTTATCTAAAAATTTTACTATGTCAAAGTATCACTATTTTCAAATTTCAAAGCCATATTTTATTTACAGTTATATATCCTTTTTAGAGAAAAGGACTTTAAAATTTAACATGTAGAAAATACAACAAAAGTATAAAACCTTTCTAACTTAATCAAAAAAGTATTTAGTATGTCACTTTCCTAAGTTACCCAAAGGCTTCACCAATTTTTCAAGTTTGCAATATCTGTTAAAACCTTTTACAATTAAATGGTGGTAAATTTAAAAATCCATTTAAGTTTACCATTTAATGAAAAATTTATAACTTAAGACTTCATTTTAAAATCTATCAAAAGGTACTCTTAAAATTTTCAAGAATTCTCAAAGAAACATTTTAATCAAATTATTTTTCAATAAACTTTTTGTTAACATTACTTATATTCCCAGTCCTTAAAATTCATTTCAATAAAGTCTCTTTTTATAGGAAAGGGGTTCTAAGTTTATTAAGTAGGAAACATGAAAAGAAATAAAAGTTTGGACACTCTAATCAACATATTTTAAATTGTGAACTCAGTAAACGAAAGCTCTTCCTTCTTCCTTCATTTTTTAATTTCAAATTAAGAACCATTACATAAGTGGTAGGGTTTAAATTTGTCCCCTGTAACGACCCAGATTTTGGCCGTCAAATATTTAATTTAATTTATTATTTTAAATATTTTATTTGGGGTATTTATGGATTTTAATATTTAATTTGTTATTTAAAATGAAGTTTTAATGTTAGTTTTATTTATAATATAAACGAGCTCAAAATCGCGCGGTAGTTCGTAATATGGAGTTTTGAACTTCAACTGGGAATGCAGGATCCGATATAAGTCGGATTTATGTGAAATAAGAAACGCTAGAACCGTATTGATGATAATTTTCATATGAAAGAGTAAAATGCAGATTCTGTGTTATAGTTTGCTAGTTTGGCCAAATCAAATTTTAAAATAATCGCTGTGGAAATCGTTATTAAAATATACGCGTTGAAATAGCCGTTTCGCAAACGGACTCAGATTTCAACAAAATCAGTTTCATTGGAACCGTATCGTTAAATTATTGTACGGTGTTGAATGGCGTGGCAAACCAATGTCGTATATGACCACGGTAGCCGTAAACGCCCGTTCAATTTCTATAGCGCGTAATTAATTTAATAAAGGGTTATTTGGGTATAACTTGAACAGACGATCGAATTAGGCCGCGAATCCAATTCCGTTGAGTTCGTATCATCGATTAGAATCAGGATAGGTATATAGTTTGTTATTTTTGGAGATAGCTAATTTGGTGTCCAAAATGGCATTGTGATGCACGTAAAAATAGCCTACCGGGGAAACAGTCTCAGAATGCGACGAAACTGGTGCCTTTGGGTTCGTATTGAAAAATTATTTTAGGGTATCAAGGGTTCAAGTTGATTAAAAATTTAAACGCATGTTTATTTCTGATTTTATAATGGGATTTTTTGCAAACGATGTCGGATTTCGACGAAACTTGTCCCATTGGGTCCGGAATACTTTTTTACATTAAGATTAGCTTTTTTATCAGCAAATAAAAGTAGTTTGTAGTGGTTTTAATCAACTACTTCATGCGTAAGTTTCGCGAAAAATATAAAAACATTAAACGATCCCTTATATATATATACTCAGCCTAAACCTAATATTGCTTCAACCCTCTTTCTGGTCCACTTATTTCTTGCGCCGCCATCATATGTGATGAATGAACGAAAACTCATAACTTCCTTCCCATTTTACCTTCAACCCAATGATCTATTCGCAAATGTTTCCACGACAATGTTTTAGAGTTTGATGAGATCTGTCGAACCACCGGTGGTGATCTAGTGCAGCTGACCGAGTTGGCCGGAAATGGAGCTGAAATTCGCGGGGTTTGAAGGCCTCGTACAGGCGATTGGGAGGACCGGGGTTCATGGCACTTGAGTCGAAGGGAAAGGAAGGTGGGACGGTCACTGCAGCGACACCAGATGAGGCTCCGGTGGTCGGAATTTTTCTCGGCGGTGGATTCTTCTCAGGGAAACGGTGGGTTCAACGCTGGAAAACAAAAAGGGACAAAGTGTTTGAAACGAAGAAGAACAAAAGCCTGGAATGTGATGGCGAGAACATTCAACAAATGATGTAATGCGTAACAGTAAGAGCCGACATCATTTTTTCCATAACTGACATTAATTAACTAATAAATGATTTGATTAAGGGATTTTAGTTTTAATTAAGTAATTGTATTTGATCTGGTGCAACGAACGGACGAAACACGAGATAGTGGGAACGAATCACTTGGTTTTTAACCTGGAACAACGAGAAGAACAGAAGTTGTTCAACCGAAAACTTGTAAACGTAATTAGTTTAAAATTTAAACTACCTAGGGGTTTTAATTATAACCTAAATAGCATTAACTTTGAACGTTAATTTTGTGGCAGGTGTGGGTTTTAATTTCTAACAAAGGAAAATTGTGCTGATTTCGGAACAAAAGAGAGTCGGCCTATGCAACCGTATTTTCAATTCAAAAGCCAGCCCTTTTATAGTTAAAACGAAGTAATCTAACGTTAACTACTACTTATTTAACTATAAGATCTAGAAATTAGTTAGTTAATTAAAATTGTATAACTTATATTGTTAATAACTTTGTGGCGCAAGGTCCAAATCAAACGAAACAAGTTGAAATCGAGTTGTGATGACGAGCTCTTCTTTATGGAACTGAAATGGACACTTCTGGAATCAACTGAAACGAATTGTTTAAACCGTAGAATCAGATCAAGGTGAGTTAAACTCACTCAGTTACCCATTTCTATTTTATATAAATTGGGTTTTTATTTTATGTGCCTTGTTTACTGATGATTGACTGTTTGCTAGTCATATATTTATTTGTTGATTTAACCGATGAAATTAAATTGTTGGTTGATTTCAGTAAAATACCAAATCGTTATTTTTAACGATTGGTTCCAATAAAGGTAACTTACCTTATTGGTCATGTTTATCAATAAACGTGTTTAATGGTTTGGATTGTTTGATCTGTCTGAATTGTTTGATCTGTTTGAATTGTTTTAAACTGGGTGGAGATAGTCGTTTGTATACAGGGAAGAACAGGTTGGAGGGATCCAACTAGATTCCTCAAATATATTATTTATTTTCATATTATCATATATGAACTGTCATGATTGGGTTATTGATTTAGTAGTAATCATTGACTGAAAAGTCAACATGTGTTGTGTTTTAACCAATGGGCTATATTGGTTGAGTAATCGGCAGTAAATGGCCTAAAAGTAAATCGTTTTGTTTATATTAATTCACCGTCAGGTGAGACGATAGAACTGAAGTTATAAAATTAATTTTTATAACTAAAGATAGATTTTGAAATATATATTGTTGAATAAAACTTATTTAAAAGGAAATAAATATGTATGTTTATAATTAAGTGTAAATTGATTTTATAATGTAACTTTTGACGTTAATCAGATTTATGAACTCGCGAATAGAAATTTAACTAACGGTTAAAGTAAATAACTATTTGGTTAAGAAACAGTTACATGGAATAATTTAAATTAATTATATTACTAATTAATTTAAAGTTAAAATAATTGGGATCGATTAATGAGACAATCGTGCCTTGAGTTGACTAAGTCAACCATTGTAACTAAAATTTGATTATGAAATTGGTTTTGTCTTGAGTTAATATAATATGATAGTTTAATGAATATGGGTTTAAAATTTTAATAATATTTTTAAAAAAGGAAATTACTATTTATTTTAAATAAATAAAGGAATTAACTACTGAATTAGTTAATGATTGAAATAAATTATTATTTAGTTAATAATAATTTAGGAATTACTTTTAATGGAAATTCATTAGAAGGTAATCGAAGGTGGAATAAAATCCAATTGAATGGCGAAAGGAGTTTAAGAACAAGTTTTGTATAAACCCTTAGTTTTGTAACAAAGTTATAAAAAAGATTTTTAAGCAAATATTATCGCTTAAATGAGTATTACTCAATTATTTGAATTGAGTAAAAAGGAAATTTAGATAAAAGAGTTTTGTGATAAACCTGAGTATATAAAAGAGGGTTGAGATGTTATATCGTTAATTCCAAGTTAACATTACTAATGAATGGGTAAAATTGGGAAAGTTGAATTAAGATTTCCAAAGCAAGAATGTTTGAATAGTTTGGAAAGGAAATTGGGAAAAAGTGAATTTGGTAGTAGAACTGAATCGTAGGATTTGATAACCAAATCTGAATTAAATGAGCTTCGTTAAAGAGGTCAAGTTAAATGTGATGTTTTTAAAGAAGTTGCTTAATTTTTGAATTAAGGAAAGGTTGGGCATATCCAAGAGAGAGATTTTCAAAGTGTAAGAAGGTTTTCTAAAACCGTATTTTGAATGGTTCAGTAAATGAAATTTATATTGATATTAGAATGAAATATGTGTTTGGTATTACAACTCGTATTTGTCTTTAGATATGAACGTTGTTGATCAAGGTCTGAGTGGTAATTAAAATATCCCAACTTGAACGACATCAAGATTATCTGAGGATGATATTAGTTGTAATTGTAAAGGAGGTTAGTAAAATTTATTATTTCATTAGAGAAATAATAACGCAACATTTTGATAATGATTCGGAAAATATATATAAAATGACGATTTCAAAGTAAAAGGAGAAAAAGGGAGATTGCGTAAAATTATAACGAGATCCGCAAGGTTAAAAAGGAAAAGTAAAGTTGAGTTTTATTCTATTTGAATAAATATTTGTATTGTTCAAGTAATGAAATAACTGATATTTTGTAAAGTCATTTTACGAGTAACAAGTTAAATGATTTTCCCAATATTATAATAACGTGTCTAATGTTTGAAAGTGAAAATAGAAACAAAATATGATATAAGATCTTCCTAAGTATTAAAAGTGAATTTGTTTATAGAATAATCATATGAATAATCAGAAGAGAAAACTATATTCAGAATATCGAAGAATTTACGAGTTTTAAATTATATTTGTTTAAATTAGAAAGGGCCTAGTGGTGTTGAATACCCAACCAGTGAACTCATTGGGTTGTCATGATTGAAACACTGTTTATTTTGATAGTTAAATCACCGACTATCAAATCTGTCCAATACGATTGTTGGTACGAAAAGACCGGGATCAAATTTATATTCGAAAACCATTCCGAACAACAAATACGTAAAGATATTAGAGACGATCGGGATGGAGCACTGAAGACCGTGGATTTTCGAAAACGGAAGAACTGCTAATAATCTCTGGTCTGCAGCTAGAGATGTACTTTGGTTCTGTCGTGGTTGGAATCTACGGGTTGCAAGGACTTCTCGCTACTGATCCATGGGGTGATTCCTATATGAGATGCAGTAGGAGAGTACCTTCGGTTCATCCTGTTCCTGGATGACTTGTATGGACGAGTGTCTGACAGAGTATTTCCAAAGGATCACGTACGTTGATTTCTTCAAACGTGCTATAGTTGGTTAGCTCGCAACTAGAGTATTTTTGTGGACGTCAATTGGTGATATCTGGCGGATCTGACGATGTGGCATTCAAAGTGAATGGTGGCCAGGTGTTGTAAAGGAAATTCAAACCTCAAGCCTCACAACCGGTAAATGACAAAAATCGAGCAGGCAGCATGGCTATGTGGGTCGATCCCATTAGGGTGTATAATCACCTATCTAGAGAAAATCTGTTTGCTTCTTTAATCTAATTTGATGCTGTCCCTTTTCGGGAAACGGTGGGTCGCACCCAACCGTTGGTGATATACATTCGATACACTCAAGCGAAATGAGTGGTCGGTCATGTGAGGTCCGGGTTGCAAGACGTTCTTGTTGAACCCGGTGTATTCCCCTCTAGAGATACACTATCGGCAGGTGGTCCCATACCTTGTCATAGTCGGAATCCAATCTCCAATAAGCGCCCGCGGTTTTGATTGTATACTATATATGTGGAGCGTGAGATGCAAGCGTTCTGCTAGATTCTATTTACCTGTATTTAGACACTATTATAATATCAGACAAGATATTGGTTTCAAAAATGTTTTGGGTTATCGTAAGGTAAAAACCGTCCGTATTTATGTGTGAATTTGGTCTTACGATTATCCTTTTTCTTTGAAAAGATTTTAAATTTTAAAATCAGGTTGTGTGTTACCCATAATACTATGCGAGTTTATCTCACTCTGGTTCACCAGACTGACCCGGTGTTTTGTAAATGCTCGGGTTAGCTCGGGGTGTACAGGTTCAGGTTATCGAATGCTGTGAAGTCCAGAGACGAGCTGGAGATGTTCAGACGTATGATATTGTATAGCTACTATTCCGTTGTGTGTTGTATATGGGAACAGGTTATTATAACTGTCCCATTGTGTGATGTACTCTGATATTGTAAGTTTTATTTAAAGCTCTCAATAAAGTTATTTCTGTATTATATTTTGTTCCGCTGCGTTGTGAGACTCTGTGTTGTGTTGGTTCTTTTTCTTCTATTCTAATATTTCTTTCTTTCTTATCTCACCCTCTAAATTCTTTCAAATAATGTTCCAGTGTTTTCGGTTTGGAAGGTCGACATGAGTTACGATAAAGGTATTCATGTCGATTTCCGAGGCCGAAAATCCCTAGGTCGTTACAGTGGTATCAGAGCTATTTGTTTAGTGATAACCTTGGCTCTGTGGTGTAACTCGATAGAGATGGGGTTAGTAATACCCTAGATTGAGTTTGTTATATATATGAGAGCGCGTATTTGTAATTTGATATAAAATTATTTTTGAAATTATTTTTGCCTAATTTATTTTATAATAAAAGTAATGATTTCCTCAATTTATTATAATATGGGAAATCGATTGATTTGTTAATGTTGATTTGAATGATATGTTTGGATTGTGCTGTTGATTGTTTGAATATAAATCTAAAAATAATAGACTTGGTTTAAAACCAATGTGAAATAAATAAGTTGGATAAATCAATCTAGATTAATAAACCTGAATGGATAATTAAAGAAATAAATGAAGTAATTATAAATAATTATAATCTCATGTGGATTAGACTGTGTGTAGAACTAGTTGGATCGTATGATATGGATATTTGAAACTAGCTGATGTTGTTTTGGGGACTAACGAAATTTATTTTGAGTCCAGAACAGGTGCAGAAGTGCCAATTCAGCTTTAAAATCCATTCAAGAGAAAATTCTGGAGTTAATTGAATCCAGTTTGAATAGAGTTGTATAATAACTAAGCAAGCTCGTGTATAAAATATCGTTTATCGCGTAATAACGCTCGCAAAAAGGTATGCCTATGCAGAATATGAAATTTTGGTTTTTATTTCGGTTTTGAATTTTATTTTTTCGACCTTGTTGGTCGATGGATATATATTTCTTGAACCTGCGACATTGTAGATGTCCTCCGTACAGGGGAGACTCTACCAAAAATTTTCTAAAATTTAAGGTGTTAGAAATTTTTGAAGATTTTTGGAAAATTCTTTTATTTGGGATAAATTGGTTTTAAATCCATTTAGATTAATTTTGGAAATAAAAAAAATCGAGTTTTAAATTTATTATTTTTGTAAAGATAATGGGTTTGTAACGTTCTTTCTTACCTTAGCAATTTCGAGGACGAAATTATTTTAAGGGGGAAGAATGTAACGACCCGGATTTTGGCCGTCAAATATTTAATTTAATTTATTATTTTAAATATTTTATTTGGGGTATTTATGGATTTTAATATTTAATTCGTTATTTAAAACGAAGTTTTAACGTTAATTTTATTTATAATATAAAACGAGCTCGAAATCGCGCGACAGTTCGTAATATGGAGTTTTGAACGTCAACTGGGAATACAGGATCCGATATAAGTCGGATTTATGTGAAACAAGAAATGTTACAACTATATTGATGATAATTTTCATATAAAAGAGAAAATTTCAGATTTTGTGTTATAGTTTGCTAGTTATGGCCAAATCAAATTTTAAAATAATCGCTGTGGAAATCGTTATTAAAATATATGCGTTAAAATAGCCGTTTTGCAAACGGACTCAGATTTTGACGAAATCAGTTTCATTGGAACCAAATCGTTAAATTATTGTACGGTGTTGAATGGCGTGGCAAACCAATGTCGTATGTGACCATGGTAACCGTAAACGCCCGTTCAATTTCTATAGCGAGTAACTAATTTAATAATGGGTTATTTGGGTATAACTTGAACAGACGATCGACTTAGGCCGCGAAACCAATTCCATTGAGTTCGTATCGTCGATAGGAGTTAGGATAGGTATTATTTTGTTATTTTTGGAGACGGCTAATTTGGTGTCCAAAATGGTATTGTGGTGCACGTAAAAATAGCCTACCGGGGAAACAGTCTCAGAATGCGACGAATCTGGTGCCGTTGGGTTCGTATTGAAAAATTATTTTAGGATATCAAAGGTTCACATTGATTAGATTTATCTAGTGATTGTGAAAAATTTAAACGCGTGTTTATTTCTGGTTTTATAAAGGGATTTTTTTTCAAACGATGTCGGATTTCGACCAAACTTGTCCCACTGGGTCTGGAATACTTTTTTACATTAAGATTAGCTTTTTTATCAGCAAACAGAAGTTATTTATAGTGGTTTTAATCAACTACTTCGCGCGTAAGTTTTGCGAAAAATATAATAATATTAAACGATCCCTTATATATATACTCAGCCTAAACCTAATATTGCGTCAACCCTCTTTCTGGTCCACTTATTTCTTGCGCCGCCATCATATATGATGAAAGAACGAAAACTCGTAACTTCGTTCCCATTTTACCTTCAACCCAATGATCTATTCGCAAATGCTTCAACGGCAATGTTTTAGAGTTTGGTGAGATTTGTCGAACCACCGGTGGTGATCTGGTGTAGCTGACCGAGTTGGCCGGAAATGGAGCTGAAAGTCACGGGGTTTGAAGGCCTCGTACAGGCGATTGGGAGGACCGGGGTTCATGGCACTTGGGTCAAAGGGAAAGAAAGGTGGGACGGTCACTGTAGCGACGCCAGATGAGGCTCCGGTGGTCAGAATTTGTCTCGGCGGTGGATTCATCTCAGGGAAACTGTGGGTTCAACGCTGGAAAACAAAAAGGGACAAAGTGCTTGAAACAAAGAAGAACGAAAGCCTGGAATGTGATGGCGAGACCATTCAACAAACGATGTAATGCGTAACAGTAAGAGCCGACATCATTTTTTTCATAACTGATATTAATTAACTAATAAATGATTTGATTAAGGGATTTTAGTTTTAATTAAGTAATTGTATTTGATCTGGTGCAACGAACGGATGAAACACGAGATAGTGGGAATGAAGCACTTGGTTTTTAACCTGGAACAACGAGAAGAACAGAAGTTGTTCAATCGAAAACTTGTAAACGTAATTAGTTTAAAATTTAAACTACCTAGCGGTTTTAATTAAACCTAAATAGCATTAACTTTGAACGTTAATTTTGTGGTAGGTGTGGGTTTTATTTTCTAACAAAGGAAAACTGTGCTGATTTCGGAACAAAAGAGAGTCGGCCTGTGAATCCATATTTGCAATTCTAAAGCCAATCCTATTAAAGTTAAACTGAAGTAATCTAACGTTAACTACTAATTATTTAACTATAAGATCTAGAAATTAGTCAGTTAATTAAAATCGTATAACTTATATTGTTAATAACTTTGTGGCGCAAGGTCCAAATCAAACGAAACTAGTTGAAACCGAATCGTGATGACGAGCTCTTCTTTATGGAACAGAAATGGACACTTCTGGAATCAACTGAAACGAGTTGTTTAAACCGTAGAATCAGATCAAGGTGAGTTAAGCTCACTCATTTACCCATTTATATTTTATATAAATTGGGTTTTTATTTTTTGTGCTTTGTTTACTGATGATTGACTGTTTGCTAGTCATATATTTATTTATTGATTTAACCAATGAAATTAAACCGTTGGTTGATTTCAGTAAAATACCAAATCGTTATTTTTAACGATTGGTTCCAATAAAGGTAACTTACCTTATTGGTCACGTTTATCAATAAACGTGTTTAATGGTTTGGATTGTTTGATCTGTTTGAATTGTTTGATCTATTTGAATTGTTTTAAACTGGGTGGAGATAACCGTTTGTATATAGGGAAGAACAGGTTGGAGGGATCCAACTAGATTCCTAAAATATATTATTTATTTTCATATTATCATATATGAACTGTCATGATTGGGTTATTGATTTAGTAGTAATCATTGACTGAAAAGTCAACATATGTTTTGTTTTAACCAATGGGCTATATTGGTTGAGTAATCGGCAGTAAATGGCTTAAAAGTAAAGCGTTTTGTTTATATTAATTCACCGTCAGGTAAGACGATAAAACTAAAGTTATAAAATTAATTTTTATAACTAAAGATAGATTTCGAAATATATACTGCTGAATAAAACTTATTTAAAAGGAAATAAATATGTGTGTTTATAATTAAGTGTAAATTGATTTTATAATGTAACTTTTGACGTTAATCAGATTTATGAACTCGCGAATAGAAATTTACCTAACGGTTATAGTAAATAACTGTTTGGTTAAGAAACAATTACATGGAATAATTTAAATTAATTATATTACTAATTAATATAAAGTGAGAATAACTGGGATCGATTAATGAGACAATCGTGCCTTGAGTTGACTAAGTCAACCATTGTAACTAAAATTTGATTATGAAATTGGTTTTGTCTTGAGTTAATCTAATAAGATAGTTTAAGGAATATGGGTTTAAAATTTTAATAAGGTTTTTAAAAAAGGAAATTACTATTTATTTTAAATAAATAAAGGAATTAACTACTGAAGTAGTTAATGATTGAAATAAACTATTATTTAGTTAATAATAATTTAGGAATTACTTTTAATGGAAATTCATTAGAAGGTAATCGAAGGTGGAATGAAATCCAATTGAATGGCGAAAGGAGTTTATGAACAAGTTTTGTATAAACCCTGAGTTTTGTAACAAAGTTATAAAAAAGATTTTTAAGCAAATATTATGGCTTAAATGAGTATTACTCAATTATTTGAATTGAGTAAAAAGGAAATTTAGATAAAATATTTTTATGATAAACCATAGCATATAAAAGAGGGTTGAGATGTTATATCGTTAATTCCAAGTTAACGTTACTCAAGAATGGGTAAAATTGGGAAAGTTGAATTCAGATTTCCAAAGCAAGAATGTTTGAATAGTTTGGAAAGGAAATTGGGAAAAAGTGAATTTGGTAGTAGAACTGAATCGTAGGATTTGATAACCAAATCTGAATTAAATGAGCTTGGTTAAAGAGGTCAAGTTAAAAGTGATGTTTATAAAGAAGTTACTTAATTTTTGAATTAAGGAAAGGTCGGGCATATCCAAGAGAGAGATTTTCAAAGTGTAAGAAGGTTTTCTAAAACCGTATTTTGAATGGTTCAGTAAATGAAATTTATATTGATATTAGAATGAAATATGTGTTTGGTATTACAACTCGTATTTGTCTTTAGATATGAACGTTGTTGATCAAGGTCTGAGTGGTAATTAAAATATCCCAACTTGAACGACATCAAGATTATCTGAGGATGATATTAGCTGTAATGGTAAAGGAGGTTAGTAAAATTTATTATTTCATTAGAGAAATAATAACGCAACATTTTGATAATGATTCGGAAAAGATATATAAAATGACGATTTCAAAGTAAAAGGAGAAAAAGGGAGATTGCGTAAAATTATAACGAGATCCACAAGGTTAAAAAGGAAACGTAAAGTTGAGTTTTATTCTATTAGAATAAATATTTGTATTGTTCAAGTAATGAAATAACTGATATTTTGTAAAGTCGTTTTACGAGTAACAAGTTAAATGATTTTCCCAATATTATAATAACATGGCTAATGTTTGAAAGTGAAAATAGAAACAAAATATGATATAAGATCTTCCTAAGTATTAAAAGTGAATTTGCTTATAGAATAATCTTATGAATAATCAGAAGAGAAAACTATATTCAGAATATCGAAGTATTTACGAGTTTTAAATTATATTTGTTTTAGTTAGAAAGGGCCAAGTGGTGTTGAATACCCAACCAGTTAACTCATTGGGTTGTCATGATTGAAACATTGTTTATTTTGATAGTTAGATCACCGACTATCAAATCTGTCCAATACGATTGTTGGTACAAAAAGACCGGGATCGAATTTATATTCGAAAACCATTCCGAACAACAAATACATAAAGATATTAGAGATGATTGGGATGGAGCATTGAAGATCGTGGATTTCCGTAAACGGAAGAACTGCTAATAATCTCTGGTCTGAAGCCAGAGATGTATTATGTTTCTGTCGTGGTCGGAATCTACGGGTTGTAAGGACTTCTCGCTACTGATCCATGTGGTGATTCCTATATGAAATGCAGTAGGAGAGTACCTTCGGTTCATCATGTTCCTGAATGACTTGTATGGACGAGTGTCTGACAGAGTATTTCCAAAGGATCACGTACGTTGATTTCTTCAAACGTGCTATAGTTGGTTAGCTCCCAACTAGAGTATTTTTGTGGACGTCAATTGGAGATATCTGGCGGATCTGACGATGTGGCATTCAAAGTGAATGGTGGCCAGGTGTTGTAAAGGAAATTCAAACCTCAAGCCTCACAACCGGTAAATGACAAAAATCGGGCAGGCAGCATGGCAATGTGGGTCGCTCTTATTAGGGTGTATAATCACCTATCTAGAGAAAATATGTTTGCTTCTTTAATCTATTTCGATGCTATCCCTTTTCGGGAAACGGTGGGTCGCACCCAACCGTTGGTGATATACATTCGATACACTCAAGCGAAATGAGTGGTCGATCATGTGAGGGCCGGGATGCAAGACATTCTTGTTGAACCCAATGTATTCGCCTCTAGAGATACACTATCGGAAGGTGGTCCCATACCTTGTCATAGTCGGAATCCAATCTCCAATAAGCGCCCGCGGTTTTGATTGTATACTATATATGTGGAGCGTGAGATGCAAGCGTTCTGCTAGATTCTATTTACTTGTATTTAGACACTATTATAATATCAAACAAGATATTGGTTTCAAAAATGTTTTGGGTTATCGTAAGGTAAAAACCGTTCGTATTTATGTGTGGATTTGGTCTTACGATTATCCTTTTTCTTTGAAAAGATTTTAAACTTTTAAATCAGGTTGTGTGTTACACGTAATACTATGCGAGTTTATCTCACTCTGGTTCACCAGACTGACCCGGTGTTTTGTAAATGCTCGGGTTAGCCCGGGGTGTACAGGTTCAGGTTATCGAATGTTGTGAAGTCCACAGACGAGCTGGGGATGTTCAGACGTATGATATTATATATCTACTATTCCGCAATGTGTTGTATTTGGGAACAGGCTATTATAACTGTCCCGTTGTGTGGTGTACTCTGATATTGTAAGTTTTATTTAAAGCTCTCAATAAAGTTATTTCTGTATTATATTTTGTTCCGCTGCGTTGTGAGACTATGTGTTGTGTCAGTTCTTCTTCTTCTTCTATTCTAATATTTCTTTCTTTCTTATCTCACCCTCTAAATTCTTTCTGATAACGTTCCAGGGTTTTCGGTTTGGAAGGTCGGCATGAGTTACGATAAAGGTATTCATGTTGATTTCCAGGGCCGAAAATCCCTGGGTCGTTACATCCCTTTTCTTTAAATCTTTCTATTTTATCTAAATAGTTTAGTTACTTGCTTATAGAAATAAGTGTATTCCTTTCCACAGAAGTTTGTTCCATTATTAAAATATTTACTTTGGTGTTTGATTAAAATTTAGCACCTATATAAAAGTTAATATTGTCTGTGTTAATTAATTATCGATCTAATGGACATTTATTTCCTTATCAAATTCTTCCGAATTATTTCTTCATGATCTTTTCCATAATACCATATGTTTCATCGATTTATTACACTCCTCATTTGTTGCGTATTACCACCGTTTAAGTTTATTGTTTTCATCTCTATTATATGTCTATTATTTCATAATATGATCGTAAATATTTATAATCAGAATGTATGAAGATATGCATAAGTCCAATAAATAAATTATATATGCAAGAAGTTTTTTGAAAACCTTTTTGAAAAAAAAGGATGTCTCTCATATGTATTGTGTCTCCCTTTAACCAGGTAACATAGGTTTTGATACCAAGTATAACAACCCACCCAAGATTGGGTCAAAACTACAACCCAGAAAAGTCCACTAGGAACTTAGAAGCATTTTAAGGCAAATTGTTGCTTGAATAAATGAAACAAATACTAGCAGCTATTTTATAATCAGACCTCACAACGAATGAATCAAATTTAAATATTAAATATGCACCCATTTATTCTAGAAACCGTAATTATTCCAGATTGCCTATGTAAAAGAGTCATAAAACCATCATAGATCATATGAAATCTCTTATATAAAGTCTCATGGATATAAGAATAATCATATAAAACATTGTGTGGTTGCCACCAATAATCTTTTCTACCCTCGAAGCTTCATCATTGTCCACTTTGACATATGTTATTCTGAGGAAGGAGTAAGAACAACAAGTTCTAGTGAATAAAATCTTAGACCCTGTCATTTACAATATTTCGCAACATAACTAACATAAATGGATATGTGTATGGGAAATCAACAATACCGTGGAATTATCTACTCAATATGATAAGGAAGAGGCGGGCCTCATAACAACTTATTAATTTTTAAAAGGAGTAAATCTTCCAAACACTTATTATCTTCATTTTAAGAGAAAGATGTAACAACCCGGAAAATCAGAACCAATTTAAAATTTTTATTTTCGCTATTTTAATGAATTTTGAATATTTAAAATGGTTTATTTTAAATAATAACGAGTATAAATTTATTTTGAATAGAATTAGAATGTATATATTTATTTAAATTGAAGTTAGAATATAAATATCTATTTTAATTATAAAAGGAATTGGAAATGGCGCGGTAGTTTGAAAATTCGATTTCATGTTTCAAATGAATGTACATGATTAAATATAGATCGGATTTTAGTAAAACTAGAAATATTTGAATCGATTTGGAAATATCTTTCCAACGAATGTGAAAAATCCATATTTCATAACGGGAATAAAAAGTTATGTCCAGTCGAAAATTCAGAATAGTCGTTATGGAATTTATATTATATATAGCCCTTAAAAATAGAGATTTTGCAAATGACTTCCGTTTTCGACGAGACCACTTTTGTTGGATCTGGAATGGCAATTTATTGCTTGCTTCCAATTTTCATAATTTTTGGAATCAATATGTGAGCGTGGCGGATTTAAACGTGTTTGGTCAATTTAGTTTGAATTTAATCGACTGGAAAATGACCGTTTTTCAAACGGTCTCCAAATTTGATGAAATTAGTTTTGTTAGGACCATATCGTCAAAACATAGGTAGATTTATTTTTCTGGAATTTTTGGAGTCAGTATGTGGCCCCGGTAAATAAAATGTGCATTTGAATTTAAAATATAATGATTTATATTTTAAATTTAGCGAAAACTGATCGTAATAGCTGAATTGGGTTATGAAACATATCCCATTGTGTTCGGAATAGGGGTAATTAGCTAGGGGGTGACAGTTGTTGGATCTCGTTTGGAGTTCAAGTGGAAAGTCAACTTTTTGGAGGATTAAATAAAAATAAATAATAATATTACTTTCCACTTAACCCACCCCCTTCTCTTTCTTCCCCATCAGATCGAAATGAAAAAAAATATCGCGATGCCCTTCCCATCCACCGCCCTCGCCACGACCGCCGGAGGCCGGCGCTCCCCTCCCGCTCTCTCCTCCGCGCACGTCAAAGACCCCCAGTCCCAGAACCCCCCCTGCGCGACAACCGCTCAGCTTTGGCGCGAGCTCTGCCGTGCCACCACCGGCCATCACCAGGCCGTGCCCCACAACCGCCTGCGACCTCCTCCCCCCCCCCTCCTCAGCGACGTGAAACCCCCCTCTCTATTATTCTAAGTTTTTTTATTTATATTTATTTTTATGTTATCTTTTTTTTTTGTTTATTTTTATTTAAAATTAATTAGCCTAAAGAAATAAAAATAGGATTTTATATTATAATTTAAATAAAGATTTGATTTTTAATTTAAATAAAGATTTGATTTTTAATTTAAATAAAGATTTGATTTTTACTTTAAATAAAGGTTTGATTTTTAATTTAGAAAAAGATAGGATTTTTAATTTTGAAAATCTTAGATTTTTAAAATGGAAAATCTTAGATTTTTAAAAATAGAAAAGATTGGATTTTTATTAATCTAAAAATTAGTTTTTTCTACATATGAATAGCGAATAAAAATGTGATTTTTATTATTTGAATAGCGGTATAAAAATTCGATTTTTATTATTTGAATAGAAATATAAAAATTCGATTTTTATTATTTGAATAGCGATATAAAAATTCGATTTTTAGTATTTGAATAGCGATATAAAAATATACTTTTTATATATGAAGTAGCATTACAAAAGTATGTTTTTTATAATATAATAGCATTTTAAAAATGTGATTTTTATCCATTTTGCGTTGTTATAAAAATATGATTTTTATATATGTAGAGAATATAAAAATATGATTCTTATGTATATAACATTCGAATAAAAATATGATTTATGTATATATAACGTTCGAATAAAAATGTGATTTTTAATTTATATAGTAACAGAATAAAAATGTGATTTTTAATATAAAAATTGTGTGAAACAGATTGTAATTGAACTGGTGGAAAACAAATCCAAATCTTAACCGTTCAGAAATATAGAATGGAGGAGTGGATCCCAAAGGTGAGAACTTCTCACTTTAATTTATTTTCTAGTTAAATATATATACTAGGATGCAGAAGGTGCTTAGAAGCACCTGACACCTTTGTTTGAAATCATGTTTGTTAAGTTGTTTGGTTGATTGGATTATTTGTTTGGATTTGGTTTGGTAAATGAAATGAATCGATTAGAATTGGTATGTGTATGGCACGAGCCATTATTAGGCGAGGGATAAGGCTAGACCTTATTCCGGTTCTAGTATCGTGCCATTATGCCACCGAAATTTTCTAAAAATGCTAGAAAAATAAAAATATCATTTTTATTGTATAAATGAACTATATAAAATATTCATGTGTTGAAATAAAAATTTTATAGTTAAAAATATAATTTTTAACGTGTATATGAATAAAATAAATATTCATTTATAAATTGGACGATTTGTTTATGTACACACATTTGATTGATATTGATTGGGACGATATATTTTACACATCGCTCAACTGCACAAATAATAATCAGTGTTTGTTGTTTGAAAATCCCACACGGGTATTGGGATGATATTGGACATACAATAATCCCAATATTTAGTTGTATGTCAATCGATGGGTTGACAGACTACTGTAAGCGTTAATTATTTATATTTTAAGCTTATGCAGTTGGGTAATGCACTCTGGATGATGGTTGACTGTGTTTGATTATTGTTGTGTACATGTGTGTATGAAATCCATATAAATAAAATTATATGGTAATTAAATGTGTCTGATTCCAATTCGGAAAGAACGAATATTTTAAAATGACGAATAATGAATATTTTAAAATAACTAATATTTTAAAATAATATTCAGTAATGGATCAAAATATGATTTTGATGTCCGATTTGGGATGGACACGAAAATATTTAAATATATGACGCCGTGTTGATTAGATTAACGCCATTTAGAAATGAACGTTATTTATATCGGTTTTATTCATTTTTATAATGAATATCGAAAAGGAAATGATTTCAAAGTCTAATGTTTTGAAAATATTATCATTTATATATTAATGATATGGAATATTTAATTTTGATTTGAAATTGAATATGAAGTTGAAATAATTTTGAAAACGAATTTAAAATGATTATAAAATACGTTTTAAATTGAAATCGACGTAATATACATAATATATATATTAAATATATTTAATGGCCCGAAGAGAACGCGCCGCGGTAGTTCGTGAATTTCGACCATTGACTATGAATTGACATTACGGGAGATCCGACCGTCGGATTTTCCTAAAACTGGAACCGTTGGGTTCGTATCGAAAAGAGCTTTCCAACGAATATAAGAAATTTGAAATCTAATGGTTGGATTTGGAATTATGTCCAAATCAAATTCTGAAAAGGTCGTTGTAAGTGTAGTTCGATGACCGTTTATAGGAATCGACAGTACGGGCCTTGATAAAATTATTAAAAATATCAATAATTTGTGTAAAATCATAATAAATGATTTGGAAAGAATTGGGATGAAAAATTCCACGTTTGTAAAGATAAAAATATATTTTTATCAAAATGAACTAGTTATGAACTAGAATTATAATCCAATATTTTAAAATAAATAAATTGGATCAAAAATAAGTTGAATTTCCAGTATATGGATTGGAATGGATTTGAATCGAAATTATCTTCGAAGTATTTCGGTATTGGATTCCGTGATTATATGGATATTGTGGAGGAATTTGGAAGATATATATATATCGTTATTCCCAATACGATATTTGTTGGCTCAGGATTTGATATTGAATGTAAGACGATATAACTTCTATTCAAAGCCTTGTATTTAATATTGAATTGGATTTTGGGTTTGTCGTGAATGGTATCTTCATTAACAATGTTCTTAAGCACAGTTGAGAAAAGAATAAATCTTCTAATTAAGATTTAGTAAAGTTTTCCATTTAATTAATATTTAATTGGAATTGAATAAAAGAATTGGTTTTTGGGTTTGTTGTGAATGGTGTCTTCATTAACACTGTTCTTAAACCCCGTGTGAAAAGAATAAATCTTTTTATTAAGATTATTAGTAATTCCAGTTAATTAACATTTAATTGGAATAAAATGGAATGTGATTTGGGTTTATAGTGAACTGTGTTTTAAACGACATTCATTCTTTAACCCGATTTACAGTGAAATGTGATTTGGAATTTGTAAATCTTTTATTAAGATTTAAAAGAAATTTTCCAAAGTAAAGATTTCCAATTTAATAAAATAAATTGGAATGTAATGGAATTCGATTTGGTAATAATCGAAGGGAACTTCTGTGGAGGAAGACTGTTATTATATATGGAATTTAGAAGGCTTAACCGTTATTCCATTTATATTATCGGTTGGATATGAAGTTTATATCGATTATATATATTGATCTATTTTCCGTGAAGATTCCATTGTTAATGGAATGGGATTTTGGGTTTATCGTGAGCTGTGTTTTAAATGACATTAGTTCTTTAACCCAGTTAAAGATAAGATTAATTTCTTAACTTTGAATAATCGTTAAGTAATGATTTTGGAGATTAAAACTAAATTAGAGTTTTAATGAATCTTTAATTAGATTGAAATGTGAATGTGATAATTTAAATTATCAAATTCAAGGAATGATCGAGAATGGAGTATCACCAGTTTTTCTCCAAGCGATAGTTAAATACTTAATTAGAATTGGACGACAAATGGTAATTAAATTTACTGATGACACCGAGGTGTTAGAAATGGAGTATTACCAGTTTTGCTTCATGGGATGAATAGGTTGGGATTGCGAAATACAATAAATGATTACTTCGGTAAGGTTCGCTAATCACGAATAGTTGATAAACCTTAATTTCGTTTAGAATTGATATCCAAAGGAAGATTAAAGAATAAACTTAAAAGAATTTATCTTTGATAAAATTAATGGGAACCTTTCCCAAAGAATAAGAATATTTTAATAAAGGAATATTCTGGATTGGAATGAGGCGTATGTTGTGTTTTTATAGCACTTGTTTATTATATACGCGAGTTATTCGGAAAGGTCGGGTTTATACCCATTATGAATAACTGATTTGATGATAAGTCGACGATGAAGATGGTGGTTGAAGACCAAAGGTCTTCACATCGTTTGGATGATTACTGATCTTTTGATTGGGTTGTACACCCAAGACGAGGTAATAAGTGGTGATCGTCCAGATGTACTTGGAGATCGACCGGATATGCGAGGACCTCTCTCCTGTATTGGACATATGGGACAAGGAATAAGGTGCCTCCGGTTTCGTTCAGACCCAGAACGAACTTATAAATGGATGTGTGTCTGACATTGGATTTTATTCTATGTTCATTGATCTCTATTAAATATATACTTGTTTGGTGGCGGAGAATTTATTCTCTTGATTAACACCCTTCTCTCAGACGTACGAGCTTAGAGGTTATATATCAATAGACATCAGCCGCATGGCGTGGATTGCCTATGTGGCATGATGAGATGCAAATGATCAAGGCTTTTATTGAAAAGCAGAGTCTTGTGGTTGATGATCAAAGCACGGATTTAATATAGCATAACTTTGTGTATAACGTTGATTCACGAGCCTCACACCCCGGTGTGAACCAGAAACGGGAGAGGACCTCAAGGAGGACATACGTTTCTTTCTAGCTAGGAGTGGTGTCATGGTATGGAGCCCAGACATTTTATTATGTGGATGATGGATAGCGAGGCGCCTCGGATATATCAATTATTACGGAGCCGATGGATATTGAGTCATCTGGCTCATTTACGCCCCATAGGGTGGGAAAACGTAATGTTCAGGCATTTTAATCCACTTCGTGTGGACCGGCTCTGACGATCCAAAGGCTTGACTGAGTACTTGCCTAAGACATGGTAGGCTAGATTGTCTCGAAGCGGTAGGGACGATCCTTTGTATTGGTTCACAGATGGAAATCCAATTTCCAATATGTGACATTTCAGTTTTGATTGTAGAGCCTAGTATTGGCGACATAGTAGCATGGGATGCTATGCCGTCTGTGATTGATACATTTTTATTTGAATTTGTTTTATATACTTTACATTTATATTAGTATCAAAAATGATTTGTTTTAAACGTACAAAGCATGTTTGGCTATTATAAGGTAAAACTCTATCCTCCGGCTTGTGTTGCATTGTGTGATGGGACCTGAGTCTTATAATAGCTTCATTTTTCCAAAAAAGCATTGCGCTGTTTTGTTATATGCACTGGTATTCTTGGGAGGAAACCCGTTCCGTGTTATACGGCGTGGTCCCTTGATATATCCTATTTTAAAGTAAAATTTAAATAACTGTTTTAGTTCTCACACCAGTCACATGACTAACCTGGAGTTTATTGTTTTAACTTAAACTCTAGGTGCCCCTATTTTCCACACGGGCAGCTAGTAGTTTTGGTTTTGCAGATTTATATTCACAGGATCCTGGGTTACAGCTGGAATGATATTCAGAAAGCTCTTTATCCGTGTATCTCTTTCAGTTGTGTTTTGTATTATTTTCCGCCGCATTGTAATTTGTAAATCTCTGTTATTTATCAAATGTATATTATTTGTTCATAATCTGTATATTCTTGTACTCTGATGTAAATTGTTGTAATAAGCAATGAAATGTTCTTCTGTTTGTGATCTGATTTGTCGTGTTCTCATACCATCCGTTCTTTCACTTCTCTTCGGAGACCGGGGAGGTTCGGATCGTTATAGTTTGGTATCAGAGCTTTGGTTTACAGAGCTTGAGAACAACACATATTAGAACCAAACGAAAGAATTCATTAGAGATTGGATTAGAAATATCCAAGGTGAATGACTCGTTAGAGATGGGATCAGTAATATCCTAGAATGAGGCCTAATAGTGTTATTTTTAAAATAAAAATGAAAACAATTTTTTTTTTGAAAATTTAAACCATTTTATTCATATTTGAATATTTATTTTATATTGAATTTGGACAATCGAGTATATAAAGATTTTGCATATATGCCTTGCAAACGTATATTCGAAGTTTTAATATACTAGACAGATATAGAATCACACTCTAGTCGCCCGGAGATGACACTAATGATAGCAGCTGCATCATCAGTGTCATATGTTCGAGTTTCGAAAGTGGGATCTTTATATATTTCCTATTGACTGGTGTGAGAACCAAAATTTAGATAGGGTCTATTGCTGTGATTTGCACTACAAATATAACTTTTGACTAGTGTGACACCCCACGTCCGTTAATGTCACTCATTAAAGGAATGCATTAAGTTCCGTGAAGCGTTGTAGGTAATCAGACACAGAATAATTACAAGACAGATATAAATAAGATAGCAGCGGAAATTTAAATTTTTATTAAAATAAAAATACTGTGGCCCACAATTTCATTAGTCACAAAAACCATTACAAAAAAATAACTTCTGTCTTGCATCATCAGAGTACGTAAGTAAATAAAAAGCATAATTCCCCAAATGAAAGAGTTAAGCCATAGTAGAGACAAGAACTTGAGCCATACTTCAGCAATTGCTCCTAGCAAGATGATATCTGAATCCTGACTAAGCTTGGTTGTTTCCTCACTCTGAACCTGGGGGGGGGGGACGGAAGAAAGAAGGAGAAACAAAAAGGGCCAGACAATAAGTCTGCCGAGTCTAGTTACTTTTAGCCAGTAAAAAATAAAAGTAACATGATAGGCATATAAAGTGGATACATAAATGAAAGGTGCGGCAAGGTAAGCAAGATAAAGTGTACATGCCTCACTAATGATTTCTCTGCACTGTTACTAGTATATCCCGAAAGAGATGACCCCTCCAACTATAAGGTGGTAGATTTAGGTATACGTCCAAATGTATCCTAACTACTACCCTGATCGATCGGCTCCCTAACCCACGTAGATACCTTGTGCTGGCCCCACAGTAGGAGGTATCACTTCCTAAAGTGGAAACCGCTCATCGTAATAATGTGCACAACCATATCTACAGGTGTCATGGTCGTCTTAGCCCCCTCTACTCGGCCCATGCACACACATGTCCCCGGTCGGTTTGCGCCGCCCACACCGTCCTCCTCTTTTGGATCTCTTACAATTAGTCCAGTAAGCGTGCCCCTTCTCCGACTTAGCTCGGAGTATATACTTGATACCAACTCAGGGTTACTGGCTGAAACGGGTCCCACACAATATGATACAAGCTCTCCCCTTTGTCTTGCATCCCCCACTAGGTTTTTCACTGACTATGTATACCCTTAGGTGTCTTTAATTACATAGCCTTATGTCAGTTATGCTTACCTATAGGTGTCTTTAATACATAACCCTCAATCTTTCTATCGGTTATTCTTACCTATAGGTGTCTTTAATACATAACCCTACCATTTCTATAAGTTATGCCTACCCTAAAAGGTGTCTTTAATTACATAACTTTATTATTTCCCTCGATTATGTATACCACTAGGTGTCTTTAATTACATAACCTTATCAGGTTAAGTTTGTGGGCCTATATATACTAATATTACCCACCTACCCAAGATTTACTTAACCCTCCCACTGATTCAAGCATGTTTATTTTACGGTTAAGTTTGTGGGCCTATATATAATAATATTACCCACCTTGGTTAGAGGTGGGCAAATTGGGATGAGGCATAGGTCTCAAGTTCGATGGCCATCTTTGGCAATTTCTAGGGGTGACTACCTAGGTAGTGTGAAGGCGTTGAAAAATCGGGGTATATCACTACCCGTGGGGTTTACTAAGACCGACTAGCAATGGCTTGAGTGAATTCTTAGGTTCCACACGTAAATCAAAAAAAAATTACCCACCTACCCAAGATTTACTTAACCCACCCCTTTTGTTCAACCAAGTTTAATTAACCCCCAACTTAAATTTAAGTTTATACAATCTCTATGGATTAACTTAGGTTAAGTAGTCCAATTCATTACCATGTCCATTTATGTTTATAATGGGCTAGACCTCCCACATTAGGCCTACAAAATGTGGATGCTGGATATGTCGGTCGGGTCCGGGCAGACTTATTCCACAGTTGAGCCTAACCTCGTGTCATAGCCCGATTCGTATTTACCTACTTAGACCTCCCACATTAGGTTCACCATTAGTGGCTGCTGGATATGCCGGTCGGGTCCGGGCAGACTTCCACCACTAGTGCAACCTAACCTCGTGTCATAAGTACAGTTACAATTCCTAATTGTAATTACTAAACATTCCATTTTTAATTAATTAATCAATTAATTAACCCTTTCCTTTTGTAGGTGCCAATACCTATTTTGCCCAATAATTTGAATTACATGTCCATAAATGTTCATATTCAAATTATGCCATTTTTAATTAATTTACCAATTAATTAATCCTTTCCTTTTATAGGTGTCAATACCTATTTTGCCCAATAATTTGAATTACATGTCCATAAATGTTCGTATTCAAATTATGCCATTTTTATCCCTTCCCCCCATTCCTTTACTAGCGCTCTCACAAAATTGGCAACATGCCTAGGCTAGACAATAGCATAGTCATAAACGATAATAGGGAAAATAACGGGAATATACTAGAATGACCATCTTGGCATAAACATAAACTTGTATGATAAAAGGTGAACATACATACTAGCACGGACATGAAATTTTCATCATAAGAAGGTGGACATAAAACTGATGAACTATGATGTCACAATATCTAAATTAGCCATTTTAGATGTCCAATCGATTTAAATCTAACAAGATAACATAGGGTGACAATTTAGATCACATAAAATAGGTCTAACATGAATCATAAAGTGACAAATTTAGATCACATAGGATAGATCTAACATGAATCATAAGGTGACAATTTTAGATCGCATAGGATAGATCTAACATGAATCATAAGGTGACAATTTTAGATCACATAGGATAGATCCAACATAATAATTTTAGATCACATAGGATATATCTAACATGAATCATAAGTTGACAATTTTAGATCACATAGGATATATCTAACATAATAATTTTATATCACATAGGATAGATCTAACATGAATCATAAGGTGACAATTTTAGATCACATAGGATAGATCAAATCTAACATGAATCATAAGGTGACAATTTTAGATCACATAGGATAGATCTAACATAATAATTTTAGATCACATAGGATAGATCTAACATGAATCATAAGGTGACAATTTTAGATCACATTGGATAGATCTAACATGAATCATAAGGTGACAACTTTAGATCACATAGGATAGATCTAACATAATAATTTTAGATCACGTAGAATAGATCTACATACATCCGCATCATAGCATATCATAAAAATTACGACCTAAGATCCATAATGATAACATAGTAGAACAATTGAATTGAATCCAAAGATATAGATCTATCATAATATAGCTTGAGATCTACCAATAACATAGGTTTAATGTCTACAATCGTATCCACATCATAGTCTTTCATAGTTTCACTATTATTTATCTAAACCTAAAAGCAACTAGAACTCACTGTGATTGGATTGCTAAGATGATAGAAAAGGTGCTGAGTCTATGATTGAATCACAGAATTTGATATGCTTTAGTTGCTAGAACAAGATAAGAACCCTAGTTTAGTTCAGAATCCGGTATAGTTTGGCCACCATGACTTCTAATGAAGAAATATGTGAGATGGCCATATATTTATAGCTGCAGAACCATCTGGAACCGATTGCCACATAAGCCCTAGGATAAATCAGGTCGCGGGTCGCCTCCCACTTGGCAAAAGTCCCAAATACCCAAAAAAAACTATTCTGGGCGCACTTTACAGGTGCGCTAGTGTAAAAATACATGGGCGCACTTGTCAAGTGCGCTGGAAATTTCCTCTTTTTCTGCCAAACTTCAATCGTCCATAACTTCTTCATACGTTATCCGTTTTACGCAAACTCGGACTCTATATCAAGCAGAATTCCGAGACGAACGCAATGGCGTAACCCGTTTCACTTAATTATGAATATTAAATTAATTATTCTTTAATTTATCCTCCTTAAATGTCGTTAAAAATTCGGGGTGTTACATTCTCCCCTACTCAAAGGATTTCGTCCTCGAAATCTCCAAGTTGAGAAGAATGCATATCCTACCATCCATCATCCATCTACTCAACCATCAATCACTAACATCCATTGTCCTTAAGGATTTCTAATGCTTTCATGAAAATATGCAAAAGTGTGTGTATATGTCCCAACACTAATGCGAAAATCAAGCGGTCTACTGATTCAGTTGACCTCCTTAATGCAATGTATGATTAGTGTCATGAATCCAATATGTATGCAAATAAGCCTATTATAACATATAAGCTCTACATGTGTGCACACTCATTCATCCAAATGCAACATCCATATGCTAGTTCATCCATTTCCATCCATAAAAGAAAAGAAAATGCACACACATCCATATGCAGTATGAGAGTGATTGAGCCGACCTAGTGCCTAATGTGTCTGTATATGCATCCACAGGAAACCACTAGCAAACACTTGCATCCACTTGCATACATCAAACATAACATGTCTCAAACACATGTTTACAATCATGGGATTTCCTACCTAAAGGTCAAAGATTTGGTTGATAGGATATACTCAGATGATAGAAGAAATGTGAATAAAAGCTTTTGGAAGAGAAGTTAAGAACATTCCCTTGAAAAGGAAAGGGTACGTAGCGTAAAAATCTTGTCTTTGGTCTCCCAAGTTGCATCTTCTTGATTGTCTCCCCACTGGACCTTCACCAACTTGACTTCTCATTTGTGTAGCTTCTAAACCTCCGATCCAAGTAAAAGTCTTTCTGTAGATTCCATCCCAAAAGAAAACCCTATCTTAAGTAGCTCCCCTACTTGTTTACTAAGCTCACTTCTTTCTCTTGGACCCATATGGTGCACAGGCAATGCAAATGGCTTTGCATTGTCCACCAAATATATGCGGAAATTGATCTTGTGCCTTCGGGGTAAACCCCAAACCTCATTAAAGGCATCGGGATACTCACGCACTACTGGAACAGATTTTAGATCATCGATAGATGCATCAAGTGACTCTAGGAAACTCAACATAACAGACCCTTTGGGGTCACAAGAAATCTCGAGGGTCCTATCTTGGCAAGTCATCAGTCTAACGACCCTCCTCTTACAATCTAGAATGGCACCATACATGGCTAGCTAACCTATCCCGAGAATCAAACCATAGCCTATGAAACAAGATGTGCGTCGCACTCAAATTCGACGCCTAACATAGATATTCTCAAACCCCGACAAATCATAGATAAATGAGCCGAACCACCAATGGGGTTTGAAACAACTACGGGATCCACTACCATACTAGTAACTAAGTGCAGAGATTCAACTACAGAACTTGATATAAACGAGTGCGTAGCACCAGAATCGAAAAGAGTTCTATTTGGATAATTAGAGAAGGGGAAATTAAAAATTCAATGGAAACTTTACTACCTCTATCTGGTACACTGACCATGAGAACATACTCCTGCCCTTCAGAAGATCCTGCCCTTTGGTCCTGTCCATGTTTCTTCGGGCATTCCCTCGTATAGTGTCCGACCTCACCACAGTTGAAGCAAGTGTTCTTTCTTTTCCGGTAATCTTTTACCAAATGGCCCGTGCGCCCACAACTATGACACTTCCTCTTTTCTCGGGTTTTGCAATCTTCGGCCAACTGACCCTTACGTCTACAACCATTACATTTCTTCTTAGAGAGGCCACCTACTTGCGATGGTGGAGGAACAACGGCCGCAGCTGGGGGAGGGACGTCCCCTTGGCTCCCGGTTGGTGTCGTAGCCTTAAGATACCTACGGAAACAATCTGGTACTTGAACGCCCTCGGGAATATTTGGTTCCCCAGACATGCTAAAAAGAAAAAGGAAGAACTTAGATAAGGGACCGAAGGATACTACATATGGCTTTTTGGGGAATGTTTTTCAAAACAGACTCTTCTTTTTGATAATGCTTTCTTTTAAAATCTTTCTGAAAATAATTTTCAAAAACTTTTATCTAATCTGGTAACCTTTATCTCTGATACCAACTGTGACCACGTCCGTTAATGTCACTCACTAAGGGAATGCATTAAGTTCTGTGAAGCGTTTTAGGTAATCAGACACAGAATAATTACAAGACAGATATAAATAAGATAGTAGTGGAAATTTAAATTTTTATATAAATAAAAATACCGTGGTCCACAATTTCATTAGTCACAAAAACCATTACAACAAAATAACTTCATTCTTGCATCATCAAAGTACATAAGTAAACAAAAAGCATAATTCCCTAAATGAAAGAGTTAATCCATAGTAGAGACCAGAACTTGAGCCATACTTCAGCAATAGCTCCTAGCAAGATGATATATGAATCCTGACTAAGCTTGGGTGTTTCCTCCCTGTGAACCTGGGGGGAAACAGAAGAAAGAAGGAGAAACAAAAAGGGTCAGACAATAAATCTGGCGAGTCTAGTTACTTTTAGCCAGTAGATAAATAAAAGTAACATGATAGGCATATAAAGTGGATAAGGGAGATCATTACATAAATGGCAGGTGCGACAAGGTAAGCAAAATAAAGTGTACATGCCTCACTAATGATTTTTCTACACTATTACTAGTATATCTCGAAAGAGATGACGCCTCCAACTATAAGGCGGTAGATTTAGGCATACGTCCAAATGTATCCTAACTACTACCCTGATCGATCGGCTCCCTAACCCTCATAGATACCTTGTGTTGGCCCCACAATAGGAGGTATCACTTCCTAAAGTGGCAACCCCTCGTCGTAATAATGTGCACAACCATATCTACAAGTGTCACGGTCGTCTTAGCCCCCTCTACCCGGGCCATGCACACACATGTCCCCGGTCGGTTTGCGCCGCCCACACCATCCTCCTCGTTTGGATCTCTTACAATCAGTCAAGTAAGCGTGCCCCTTCTCCGACCTAGCTCGGAGTATATACTTGATACCAACTCCGGGTTACTGGCTGAAACGGGTCCCACACAATATGATACAAGCTCTCCCCTTTGTCTTGAATCCCTCACTAAGTTTTTCACTGACTATGTGTACCCTTAGGTGTATTTAATTACATAGCCCTATGTCAGTTACGCTTACCTATAGGTGTCTTTAATACATAACCCTCAATCTTTCTATCGGTTATGCTTACCTATAGGTGTCTTTAATACATAACCCTACCATTTCTATAAGTTATGCCTACCCTAAAAGGTGTCGTTAATTACATAACTTTATTATTTCCATCGGTTATGTATACCACTAGGTGTCTTTAATTACATAACCTTATCAGGTTAAGTTTGTGGACCTATATATATTAATATTACCCACCTACCCAAGATTTACTTAACCCTCCCACTGATTCAAGCATGTTTATTTAACGGTTAAGTTTGTGGGCCTACATATAATAATATTACCCACCTACCCAAGATTTATTTAACCCACCCCTTTTGTTCAACCAAGTTTACTTAACCCCCAACTTAAATTTAAGTTCATACAATCTCTATGGATTAAATTAGGTTAAGTAGTCCAATTCATTACCATGTCCGTTTATGGTATATAACGGGCTAGACCTCCCACATTAGGCCTACAACATGTGGATGCTGGATATGCCGGTCGGGTCCGGGCAAACTTATTCCATAGTTGGGCCTAACCTCGTGTCATAGCCCGATTCGTAATTACGTACTTAGACCTCCCACATTAGGGTCACGATTAGTAGCTGCTGGATATGTCGGTCGGGTCCGAACAGACTTCCACCACTAATGCAACCTATCCTCGTGTCATAAGTACAATTACAATTCCTAATTGTAGTTACTAAACATTCTATTTTTAATTAATTAATCAATTAATTAACCCTTTCCTTTTATAGGAGCCAATACCTATTTTGCCCAATAATTTGAATTACCTGTCCATAAATATTCATATTCAAATTATGCCATTTTTAATTAATTTACCAATTAATTAATCCTTTCCTTTTATAGGTGTCAATGCCTACTTTGCCCAATAATTTGAATTACATGTCCATAAATGTTTGTATTCAAATTATGCCATTTTTATCCTTTTCCCATGTTCCTTTACTAGCACTCTCACAAAATTGGCAACATGCCTAGGCTAGACAATAGCGTAGTCATAAACGATAATAGGGGAAATAACGGGAATATACTAGAATGACCATCTTGGCATAAACATAAACTTGTATGATAAAAGGTGAACATACATACTAGCACGGACATGAAATTTTCATCATAACAAGGTGGACATAAAACTGATGAACAATGATGCCACAATATTTAAATTAGCCATTTTAGATGTCCAATCGATTTGAATCTAACATGATAACATAGAGTGACAATTTAGATAACATAAAATAGACTAACATGAATGATAAAGTGACAAATTTAGATCACATAGGATAGATCTAACATGAATCATAAGGTGACAATTTTAGATCACATAGGATAGATCTAACATGAATCATAAGGTGACAATTTTAGATCACATAGGATAGATCTAACATGAATCATAAGGTGACAATTTTAGATCACATAGGATAGATCTAACATGATAATTTTAGATCACATAGGATAAATCTAACAAGGATCATAAGGTGAATTTTTAGATCACATAGGATAGATCTAACATAATAATTTTATATCACATAGGATAGATCTAACATGAATCATAAGGTGATAATTTTAGATCACATAGGATAGATCTAACATGAATCATAAGGTGACAATTTTAGATCACATAGGATAGATCTAACATAATAATTTTAGATCACATAGGATAGATCTAACATGAATCATAAGGTGAAAATTTTAGATCACATAGGATAGATCTAACATGAATCATAAGGTGACAACATTAGATCACATAGGATTGATCTAACATAATAATTTTAGATCACGTAGAATAGATCTACATACATCCGCATCATAGCATATCATAAAAGTTACAACCCAAGATCCGTAATGATAACATAGTAGAACAATTGAATTGAATCCAAAGATATAGATCTATCATAATATAGCATGAGATCTACCAATAACATAGGTTTAAAGACTACAATCATATCCACATCACAGTCTTTCATAGTTTCACTATTATTTATCTAAACCTAAAAGCAACTAGAACTCACTGTGATTGGATTGCTAAGATGATAGAAAAGGTGCCGAGTCTGTGCTTGATTCACAGAATTCGATATGCTTTAGTTGCTAGAAGAAGATAAGAAAACCTAGTTTAGTTCAGAATCCGGCATAGTTTGGCCACCATGACTTCTAATGAAGAAATATGTGAGATGACCATATATTTATTGCTGCAGAACCATCTGGAACCGATTGCCACATAAGCCCTAGGGTAAATCAGGTCGCGGGTCGCCTCCCAATTGGGAAAAGGCCCAAATACCCAAAAAAAACTATTCTGGGCACACTTTAAGGGTGCGCCAGTGTAAAAATACATTCGCGCACTTGTCAAGTGCGCCGGAAATTTCCACTTTTTCTGCCAAACTTCTATCATCCATAACTTCTTCATACGTTATCTGTTTTATGCAAATTCAGACTCTATCTCAAGCAGAATTCTGAGACGAACGCAATGGCGTAACCCGTTTCACTTAATTCTGAATATCAAATTAATTATTTTTTAATTTATCCTCTTTAATGTCGTTAAAAATTCAGGGTGTTACAATTATACATAGGAGTAATATGTTTGAAAAGCTAATCAACTAATTAATTGATGATTGTGTTATGTGATTATTCATTTAAACCAAAATGTGAATGAACGGTAAATATAACCAAATTGTGTTGAATATTGAACTGAATGGAAAATTGCTTGAAATTGCATGCATATACATGTATATACATTGAACAGGTCATAGCAAGGAGGCTAGAGAAGGGGAATAAAATTGTGTGCCCGACAAATTGGTACATGTTTACTAATTTATTGAGTTTGGATGATTTTATGAGCCGATTGGCTAGCCGCTTGGCTTTTTCTTTTTCTTTTTGGATGGTGAGGGCCCTGCGTGGCTAGTTGAGGTTTTAATTGTCTCCCTTGTACAAAGGAGGTTATGGCAAAAAAAATCGAAAATTTAGGGTGTTAGCCAAATTTTTTAAAAATTTGAAAATTCTTAGAAATTGAAAAGTTGAAGAATGAAAGACAAACTGAAAGTTGAGTTGATTAGTTAAACAACTTTCAGCTCCGTTCCTTTTCGAGGACAAAAAGATTTTAAGTGGGGGAGATTGTAACAACTCGTAAAATCAAAACCAATTTTAAATTTTTATTTGGCTATTTTAATAAATTTTGAATATTCAAAATGATTTATTTTAAATAATAACGACTAGAAATTTATTTTGAATAGAATTAGAACGTATACATTTAGTTAAATCGAAGTTAGAATATAAATATTTATTTTAATTATAAAAGGAATTGAAAATGGCGCGGTAGTTTGAAAATTCGATTTCAAATTTCAAATGAATGTACTGGATTCAAAATAAACCGTATTTAAGTAAAATCAGAAATACTTGAATCTGTTTGAAAATATCTTTCCAACGAATGTGAAAAATCCAGATTTCATAACGAGAATAAAAAGTTATGTCCAGTTGAAAATTTAGAATAGTAGATATGGAATTTATATAATATATATCCCTTAAAAATAGCGATTTTGCAAGCGACTTCCATTTTCGACGAGACCACTTTTGTTGGATCCGGAATGACAAATTATTGCTTGATTCCAATTTTCATAATTTTTGGAATCAATATGTGAGCGTGGCGGGTTTAAACGTGTTTGGTCAATTCAGTTTGAATTTAATCGACTGGAAAATAACTCTTTTTCAGACGGTCTCCAAGTTTGATGAAATTAGTTTTGTTAGGATCGTATCATCAAAACATAGCTAGATTTATTTTTCTGGAATTTGTGGAGTCCGTATGTGGCCTCGGTAAATTAAAATGTGCGTTTGAATTTAAAATATAATGATTTATATTTTAAATTTAGCGGAAACTGATCGTAACATTCGAATCGGGTTACGAAACATATCCCATTGTGTTTGGAATGGGGGTAATTAGCTAGGGGTGACAGTCATTGGATCTCGTTTGGAGTCCAAGTGGAAAATCAACTTTTTGGACGATTAAATAAAATAAAAATAAATAATAATATTACGTTCCACTTAACCCCCCTTCTCTTTCTTCCCCGTCAGATTGAAATGAAAAATAAGGAAAAAACATCGCGATGCCCTTCCCGTCCATCGCCCTCGCCACGACCACCAGAGGTCGGCGCTGCCGTTCCCTCACCTCCCGCTCTCTCCTCCGGCCGCGGCGAAGATCCCCAGTCCCAGAACCCCCCCGTGCGACAACCGCTCAGCCTAGGCGCGAGCTCCACCGCGCCACCACTGGCCATCACCAGGCCGCGCCCCACAACCGCCTGCGACCTCCTCCTCCCCCCTCCTCAGCGATGTGAAACTCCTCCTCTCCGTTACTGTAAGTTTTTTTTTTATTTTTTTTATCTTTTTTTTGTTGTTTATTTTTATTTAAAAGTAATTAGTTTATAGAAATAAAAATAGGATTTTATATTATAATTTAAATAAAGATTCAATTTTTAATTTAAATAAAGATTTGATTTTTAATTTAAATAAAGAATTGATTTTTAATTTAGAAAAAAATAGGATTTTTAGTTTAGAAAAGCTTAGATTTTTAAAATGGAAAAGCTTAGATTTTTTTAAAATAGAAAAGACTGGATTTTTATTAATCTAAAAATTGGATTTTTCTACTTATGAAAGCGAATAAAAATGTGATTTTTATTATTTGAATAGCGATTTAAAATTTTGATTTTTATTATTTGGATAGTGATATAAAAATTCTATTTTTATTATTTGAATAGCAAGATAAAAATTCGATTTTTACTATTTGAATAGTGATATAAAAATTCGATTTTTATTATTTGAATAGCGATATAAAAATATACTTTTTGTATATGAAGTAGCATTATAAAAATATGATTTTTATAATATAATAGCATTTAAAAAATGCGATTTTTATCCATTTAGCGTTGTTATAAAAATATGATTTTTATATATGTAGAGAATATAAAAATATGATTTTTATGTATATAACGTTCGAATAAAAATGTGATTTTTATTTATATAGTAACAGTATAAAAATGTGATTTTTAATATAAAAATCGTGTGAAAGAGATTGTGATGGAACAAGTGGAAAACAAATCCAAATCTGAACCGTTCAGAAATATAGAATGGAGGAGTGGATCTCAAAGGTGAGAACTTCTCACTTTAATTTATTTTCTAGTTAAATATATATACTAGGATGCAGACGGTGCTTAGAAGCACCCGACACCTTTGCTTGAAATCATGTTTGTTAGGTTGTTTGGTTGATTGGATTATTTGTTTGGATTTGGTTTGGGAAATGAATTGATTAGAATTGGTATGTGTATGGCACGAGCCATTATTAGGCCAGGGATAAGGCTAGACCTTATTCCGGTTCTAGTATCGCGTCGTTATGCCGCCGAAATTTTCTAAAAATGTTAGAACAATAAAAACATCATTTTTATTGTATAAATGAATTGTATAAAATATTCATGTGTTCAAATAAATATTTTATAGTTAAAAATATAATTTAAACGTGTATATGAATAAAATAAATATTCATTTACAAATCGGACGATTTGTTTATGTACACACATTTGACTGATATTGATTGAGACAATATATTTTACACATTGTCCAAATGTACAAATAGTAATCAGTGTTTGTTGTTTGAAAATCCCACACGGGTATTGGGATGATATTGGACATACACTAATCCCAATATTTAGTTGTATGTCAATCGATGGGTTGACAGACTATTGTAAGCGTTAATTATTTATTTTTAATGCTTTTGCAGTTGGGTAATGCACTCTGGATGATGGTTGACTGTGTTTGATTATTGTTGTGTACATGTGTGTGTGAAATCCATATAAATAAAATTATATGGTAATTGACTGTGTCCGATTCCAATTAGGAAAGAACAAATATTTTAAAATGACGAATAATGAATATTTTAAAATAATTAATATTTTAAAATAATATTCAGTAATGGATCAAAATATGATTTTGATGTCCGATTTGGTATGGACACAAAAATATTTAAATATATGAAAACGTGTTGATTAGATTAACGCCATTTAGACGTGAATGATATTTGTATCGATTTTATTCATTTTTATAATGAATATCGAAAAGGAAGTTATTTCAAAATCTAATGTTTTGAAAATATTATCATTTATATATTAATGATATGGAATATTTAATTTTGATTTGAAAATTAATATGAAGTTGAAATCGTCTTGAAAATGAATTTAAAACGATTTATAAAATATGTTTTAAATGGAAATCGATGAAATATATATAATATGTATATTATGTATATTTAATGGCCTGAATAGAACGTGTCGCGCCGTGGCAGTTCGCGAATTTCGACCATTGACTTCGAATTGACATTACGGGAGATTCGACCGTCGGATTCTTCTAAAACCAAAACCGTTGGGTTCGTATCGAAAAGAGATTTCCAACAAATATAAGGAATTTGAAATCTAACAGTTGGATTTGGAATTATGTCCAAATCAAATTTGGAAAAGGTCGTTGTCAGTGCAGTTCAATGACCGTTTATGGAAATCGACTGTACGGGCCTTGATAAAATTATTAAAAATATCAATAATTTGTGTAAAATCAAAAGAAATGATTTGGAAAGAATTGGTATGAAAAATTCCACGTTTGTAAAGATAAAAAATATTTCTTATCAAAATGAACTAGTTATGAACTTGAATTATAATCCAATATTTTTAAATAAATAAATTGGATTTGGAATGGTTTTAAAAATAACCAGAATTTCCAATATATGGATTGGAATGGATTTGAATCAAAATTATCTTTGGAATATTTCAATATTGGATTCCGTGATTATACAGATATTGTGGAGGAATTTGGAAGATATATATCGTTATTCCCAATACGATATTTGTTGGTCTTAGGATTTGATATTGAATATAAGGTGATATAATTTCTATTCAGAGCCTAATATTTAATATTGAATTGGATTTTGGGCTTGTCGTGAATGGTGTCTTCATTAACACTATTCTTAAGCCCAGTTGAGAAAAGAATAAATCTTCTAATTAAGATTTAGTGAATTTTTCCATTTAATTAATATTTAATTGGAATTGAATAAAAGAATTGGATTTTGGCTTTGTCGTGAATGTGTCTTCATTAACACTTTTCTTAAACCCCGTGTGAAAAGAATAAATCTTTTTATTAAGATTATTAGTGTTTCCAGTTAATTAACATTTAATTGGAATAAAATGGAATGTGATTTGGGTTTATTGTGAACTGTGTTTTAAACGACATTCGTTCTTTAACCCGATTTACAGTGAAATGTGATTTGGAATTTGTAAATCTTTTATTAATATTTTATGACGACCCCATTTCCCGTACAGACGGAGACAAGGGTAATCTTTGGAATATAACACAAAAACAGATAATAGCAGAACAGAATTAAATAAATACACCAGATAATGAACAATAGAATATACTGGATAAAAGTAATCATCAGAGTTACACAGTATACAGGATCTTACTTAGTACGATTACAGTTCAACTATACATATATGTCTACAGCGGAAAACAAACATAATGTACAATAGGAGCTGAACAACATAAAAAGAGATAAATGATAGAATCCATCTTCAGCCCCAGCTATCCAGAGAAAGCCAGCTAAACCTAAATACAAGGCTGCCTTTGTAGAAAAAGGGGCACCCGAGTTTGAAAGTGAAACAAACTACGAGTCAGTCATGGGACTGGTATGAGAAATCTACTCAACACATTCATAATATGGCTAATCACAGGACCACGCCACTTTCGTGGAACAGATTTACTCCATCGAATTGCCAGTGCTTTAAAACAAATCATTCTTTTAAACATCGCAATGCTTTTTATAAAAATGAAGCCATTATAAGACTCAGTTCCCATCACACAATGCAACGCAAACCGGAGGATAGAGTTTTTACCTTATAACGGCCAAAATATGCTTGATACGAATAAAACAAAAGCATTTGATATTATTGCTAGTGTTTATATGTTTTGAAAAACAATTTCAAATCATAACTATCAATCACAGACGGCATTAATGCCTTATACCACTATGTCGCCATATATAGGTATACAGTCAAAACCGCACGATGTCGTAATTGGAAATTGGATTTCCGTCATGAACCAAGGCAAAAGATAGTCCTTACCGACTTCGAGACTGCCTAGCCCGAGCCTCAGGGTCAGAGCGCATCAACCCTTGGATCGTCAGGGCCGGTCCACCGATGTGGATTAAAATTCCTGAACACTGCGTTTCCCCGCCCTTTGGGGCGTAAATGAGCCAACGAATGGCTCCATCGAACCCGGATCGTCCGATCTAACCGAGGCGCCTCGCAACAGCAACAACCACATAAGTCAAACTCGTCAGGGCGTGTAAAACCATTGACGCCACTTCTAGCTAGGAAGAAACGCATGCCCTCCCTGATGTCCTCTCCCATTTCTGGTTCATACCGGGGTGTGAGGCTCGCGAATTTACGTTATACACAAAGCTATGCCACACAGGCGGTGCTTTGATCATCACCACAAGACTTTGCTTTTCAACAGAAGCTCTGATCACTGCATCTTAGCATGCCACACAGGCAATTCACACCATGTAACTGATGGCTATAAATCACACAGAATAAATTCCAATGTCAGACACACTGTCCATTTGCAAGTCCGTTCTGGGTCTGAACGAAACCGGAGGCACTATATACCTCGCAAACCCATCGATCACCACGTACGTCTGGACGATCACCACTCATTATCCATATTTCAGGATGCCTCCCAATCAGGACCTCGGTTACCATCCAAACGAGGTGAAGATCTCCGGTCTTCGACCATCGTCTTCATCTTCGATTTCTTATCGTCGATTCAGTTATGCAGAATGGGATAAACCCGGTCTTTCTGAGCAACTCGCGTATATAATAAACAAGTGCAACACTAACATACACACGCATCATTTCAATTCATTAGTCACTAACCGTCAATCAGTAAGAGAACGATTTCCCAAATATTAACCCCGAAGGCCTAAACCAACATCAGATCAACACCCAGGAAACCATTCGACTTAGCCAACCTTCAGTTAATTTCTAAATCACATCCATATCGTTTATAATATTTTATAACGATTTATCACAATTTTTATTTATTTTAAAATAGCTAATTTATTCAAAACGACGCTTCGGGCCATAACGCGACCGTGGCGCTGTTTTTCTTCAGATTTGATTTACACATATCTGAAAATCTAACCGTTGGATCTTCACAAAATTTACATCATTAGAAAGATCTTTTCAAAATGAATCCAACGGTTCCAGTTTCGGGAAATTCCGACGGTCGGATCTCCCGGTATAATCGTTTGAAGTTTCGATTTCAAAATATGAACTGCAGCGTCGTCTTTCGATTAAATATAATTATATATATATATAATCGATTCTGGCGCTGTTTTTCTTCAGATTTGAATTAAACATTCCAGACAATCCAACCTTTGGATTTTTACAAAGTTAGTGCCGTTGGAAAGATTTTTCCAAAGCGAACCCAACGGTTGCGATTTCAGGAAAATCCGATGGTCGGATCTCCCGGTATAATCGTTTGAAATCACGGTTTCAAAATACGAACTGCAGCATCGTTATTCGATATATTTTAATTCTATATATATATATCGATTCTTCGATTTCAAAGCTATATTTCTTTCATACATTTGATAAAAATGATATTTTTATCTAACTGTCTTCTATTTCAACACTTCACTATATTTAGCAATTCACGTATATAATAAAAATGTGATTTTTATTGTAAAACAATTCTTTTCAAAACACTATTATTTTATATAGTTTATATAGGTAATAAAAATAGGATTTTTATTATAAAACAATTTCTTTTAAAACAAGGTCATTTTACACAGTTCATATAGACGATAAAAAGGTGATTTTTATTATAAAACAATTTATTTCAAAATATGAATACCATTCAACATATGAATTTCTATTCAATGAATGAATATCGATTCAACACATGACGGTTTTCTATAGTTTATATATAGATAAAAATGTGATTTTTATATTTAAAACACGAACACCATTCAACACATGAATTTCTATTCAACGAATGAATATCGATTCAACACATGAAGGTTTTCTATAGTTTATATATATAGATAAAAATGTGATTTTTATATTTAAAACACGAACACCATTCAACACATGAATTTCTATTCAACGAATTAATATCGATTCAACACATGAAGGTTTTCTATAGTTTATATATATAGATAAAAATGTGATTTTTATATTTAAAACACGAATACCATTCAACACATGAATTTCTATTCAACGAATGAATATCGATTCAACACATGAAGGTTTTCTATAGTTTATATATAGATAAAAATGTGATTTTTATATTTAAAACACGAACACCATTCAACACATGAATTTCTATTCAACGAATGAATATCGATTCAACACATGAAGGTTTTCTATAGTTTATATATATAGATAAAAATGTGATTTTTATATTTAAAACACGAATACCATTCAACACGTGAATTTCTAATCAACGAATGAATTTCAATTCAACACATGAAGGTTTTCTATTCAACGAATAAATATAGTTTCAGCAAATGAAAATAATTCAAACACATGAATATTATTCAAAATTTCGGCGGCATAACGGTAGGGTAGTTAAAACCGGGACCGTCCCTAGTACGGCTCCTCGCTTTACCTTAAAACCTCGCGGTTTTTGACAATGGGGATCATGCATCTAGTTCGCATGTAGGCGGCATGTATATATTTATTTCATTTCCACAAACTAATCCTATGTGGTTTCAACCAAATATTTCTCAACTACAAACGGGTATTTTTCAACCACAATCAATCAATATCAACCACAAACAATCCCAATCAACCATTCGCTATCAATCAATTTTCACACCAATCACAACCAATAAATATCGTCCATGGTTTGTGGACGAGGGGCATATATATATATATATATATATATATAGCAATTCACTTCTATTTCAACACATATATAATTTTTACAATGCATATATAACTTATACATCGAACGTACAACTTATACAACGCTTATACAAGAGGTGTACAACGCTTATATAACTCATACATCGACTATATAATTTATACATCGTCGTTTTCCATATCGTTTATAAATTAGAAATCTCACATTGGGTTCCACTCCACCAAAAATAGCAGAAGGCTCAGAAAAATATGCGGTCTCTTCTAGAATGTAGAAGGCGTCCACATGAGTCCACTGTCTCTTGTTTCACTGAATTTCGTCAACATAGTAAAAAGATATGTAATTTCAAACATCAAACAATTTAAAAACGTAATTAATTAAATTTATAGCGCTTAAAACGCTACCTTTTCCCCTGTTAAAAATCAACTGCCGATGTCGATTTTCCTCCCTTCAAAACTAGGGTTTCTCTTTTCATCGCCGGAGGACCACCGTACTCCGATCAACCTCCACCATTTTGTCCCCCTTCGCGTCGCCTACTCACACACCCCCATGACCCTGAACTCGAACTCCCCTTGGCGGCGCAAAACAGGTCCAAGCGTCGGCCCTTCCAGCTCCAATTCCACGTAGCACACTCAACTAGAAACCATCACCCCCGTTCAGATTATAGAGGGCGTTTAGCTCTTCGATTTCATAGTTTGGATTTCGATTTTCGTAGAGTAGAGAGGGAGATCGGTGCGGCTTTGATTTGGGGTGATTTCGGTCGTCGGTTTTGAAAGAGAGCGGCGGCTAGGGGTTTATGAGGGAGGATGGGGTTTATTTAATATTTATATAAATATTTTAATATTATTTAATGCTAACATACTTGTTTATTGATACTAACCCCAAATTAAACCCAACGACTATCGTCCCAAGCATTTTACCCCCATTCCGAACAAAGTGGGATATGTTTCGAAGGCCCATTCGACTGTTTCAGTCAGTTTTCCTTCAAATTAAAATATATAACATTTAATATTCAATTTGAACGTACATTTCAATTTGCCAGGGCCACAAACTGATTCAAAAAATTTCAAAAAAATAAATCTGGCTATGTTTTGACGATACGGTCCCAACAAAACTAGTTTCATCGAATTCTGAGACCGTTTGTAAAAAGGCCCATTTCTGGTCGATCCAATTTAACTGTAATTGACCAAAACATGTTTTCCTTTGCCACGCTCACATACTAGCTTCAAAAATTATGAAATTTGAAACCTAGCAATAACTTCACATCCCGGATCCAACAAAAGTGGTTTTGTCGAATTCCGAGGTCGTATGCAAAATGGCCAATTTCACGGGCTATATAAATTCCATAGCGACCTTTCTGAAAATTCATTTGGCCATAACTTTTGCTTTCCGCTATGAAAATTCGATTTTTCAGATTCGTTAGAAAGGTATTCACTAACAGATTTAAATATTTTTGGTTTCACTCAAATCCGTTTTGTTTTGCACTCGGTACAGTCCAACAAAGTTTGGATTCAATTTTTGAAACTACATCGCCTTTTCAGGCCTTGTTTATAATTATAATCGTTTTCAAACGTCGATTCAAACTTACTTTTCATCGCTACTATTTAAAATATTTATTTTAAATATTTATAATCCATTATTTTAGCCAATTTAAATTTTTTAAATTGGTTCAGATTTTCCGGGTCGTTACAATCTCCCCCACTTAAAAAATTTCGTCCCCGAAAAGGAACAAAGTCGAAAGTGGTTTGATTAATCAACTCTACATTCAATCTGGCTTCCATTCTCCAACTTTTCAGTTTCTGAGAATTTTCAAATTCTTTAAAAATTTGGCTAACACCCGGAATTTTCGAAAAATTTCGCCATAACCTCCTTTCTACGGAGAGAGGTTTGGAAATTTATTGGGCCGTATTAGGTACCCAATAAATCCTAATAAGCATACACATATTTATAGTGATATATTCTGGTGTTTACAGGGGAGCGTGTATTGATAATAACTCCAGAGAATAAATTCTCGTCACCCTGTCAAAGCCTGAGGAAGTGTGTATTTTAAATGCTCCAGAGGATAAATCCTCGTCACCTCGTCCCGTGTGGGAAATAAATAGTCCATGTGCCGTATCTAATAACTAGAGGGACGTGATTATTGTCAACTCCAGACCCGTGTGGGTTTTTTATTAATCTGGCAATTTTATCGTTACAATTTAAATAGTCCATATCAGTCATCAGTTCAACCTGTAAAATATAGTCATCGCCATACAAGCCTCTCGCTCGTATGGTAAATCTTCCACCTCGTCACACAAGCTCCAAATGTTTATGTGGTATATGATGAAGTATGCCTATCTTCAGAAGTATGCCATGTAATGTAGTTCAAAATTAATTGTTACTATCCTATGGCGACATTTATTTTTACACACAGAATAACCAGCACTCCGCATCCAATGGCATTCACCGGAGTTGATAAAATAATATTTCGCATCCAACTCATTAAGGTTTACCTATTTGTTGGGCACGCAAATAAAATCTTTACTCAACAGCTAATCCATTTACTTGTTCAAACATATATAATACACATGTATATATTTCTATCTTTTTTCTAATCAGTTCAATGTGTGATTTAAATGAATAAATTATACCATTATCCTATTATTGATTAAATTAACTATCGTTTTAACAACTTTAATTAATCAAATCTACAATCACACAACACAAACAACAATCAAATTGTTTTTAACTTTTCAAAGTCATACAAATCAATTCCTATATTCTTTTAAAACCATTCAGACTATAGAGTTAAAAGTGCACATCCATGAAAAGAAAATAACAACAGAGTAGAGAACTAATTGGTATTGCAAAGTATGGTAAATGTACCTTGCACCGGAGTCAATCAGAGATATCCACTCGGCATCTAGGATAAGATTTCTGAATGCTCTCCTCAGTTTCCCAAGTACAATCTCGCGGATCTCCACTCCATTGCACTTTGACTAAGTGAACCTTCTTGTTCCTCAGTTCTTTGGTTTCTTTGCCGATAATCTTTAGCGGCTCCCTTCTCACAACTAATTCAGAGGTAATTTCAATATCCTGTTGAGCTGCTTCTTCCACGATCAAGTCTGGATCATGAACGTGCTTTCGAAGTTGAGATATGTGAAATACATCATGAACTCCAGGAAACCAGTCAGGCAATTTGACCCTATAAGCGAGAGTTCCAATCCGTTCCAGAATAGGAAACGGACCAATGAATTTGGGCGCCAACTTTCCAGTTTTACCGAACCGGATAACTCCTCTCATCGGCGATACTTTCAAATATACATAGTCGCCAACAGCAAAGGATATATCTCTTCTTCTTCTATCGGCATAACTCTTTTGTCGACTTTGAGCGGCCAGTAATCGCTTCTTAATAAAGTCGACTTTGTCGGCAGCTTCTCGGATCATATCAGGCCCGAACACAAGACTATTACCGGGTTCGACCCAACAAGCGGGAGATCGGCACGGTCTACCATACAACGCTTCGAATGGCGACATTGTCAGGCTCGCCTGGTAGCTATTATTATATGAGAATTCAGCCAAATGCAGATGGTCTTCCCACGATCCACCAAAATCTAGAACACAAGCCCACAATAGATCTTCTAAAATACGGTTCACCCTCTCAGTCTGACCATCTGTCTGAGGATGATAAGCGGTGCTCAAGTTCAACTTCGTTCCCAGCTCGACTTGAAATGCCTCCCAGAATTTGCTAGTGAATATTGTGTCTCTATCACTGACTATACTGAGCGTCACTCCATGTAGTCTAACTATTTCCTTGAAATATATCTGCGCCAGACTCTGAGCAGTTCTGTTTGATCTGACAGGTATGAAATGGGCGGTCTTCGTGAAGCGATCTACGATCACCCAAATACTGTCATTCCCTTTTCTAGTTCTGGGCAGACCACCAATGAAATCCATAGAAATATGTTCCCACTTCCAACCAGGAACGTCTAGCGGTTGCAATAATCCAGCCAGTTTCTTTTGGTTGCTCTTGACTAGCAGGCAAGTAAGGCATCGGCTAACATATATTGAAACTGCCCTTTTCATAGCCTTCCACCAGAATGTTCGCTTGAGATCGTTGTACATTTTGGCCACACCAGGATGGATACTCAGCTTGGACTTGTGACACTCGTCCAACACTTCCCTTTTGAGCTCGGGGATGCCAGGAACACAAATCCTTCCTTTCAATCTCAGGATCCCATCGTCATCTATTTGAAAACATGAGGGTTCGCCTTTCTGAATCCTTTTGATCATATCCTTAGTAAAGTTATCCTCCTTCTGAAGAATAGATATTTTGTCAATCAAGGAAGTCGTAATAATAAAGATGGCGATCATTACATTCTTTCGGCTCAGTGCATCGGCCACGACATTGGCTTTCCCTGGAGTGTATAGAATTTCAAAATCGTATGCTGCAAGAAACTCCAGCCAACGTTGCTGCCTCAGATTCAAGTCTTTCTGGGTGAACATATATTTTAACGACTGATGGTCTGTATACAGCTCGAATTTCTCACCCAGAAGATAGTGTCTCCAGATTTTCAAAGAGAATACTATGGCTAATAACTCAAGATCATGAGTTACGTAGTTCTTTTCGTGCGGTTTTAACTGACGGCTAGCATAAGCAATCACTTGACCTCGTTGCATTAACACTGCTCCAAGGCCTTCTCTAGAAGCGTCAGTCCAGACTTTCAAATCCTCATTGCCATCTATTATTGTTAACACTGGAGCAGTTGTCAGTTTCAGCTTCAGCTCTTGGAAAGCTTCCTCACATACCGGAGTCCAATTGAATCTCGAATGTTTCTTCGTCAATTTCGTTAAAGAACTAGATGTCTTCGCGAAATCCTTAATGAATTTCCAATAATAACTGGCTAACCCGAGAAAACTTCTAACTTCTGTTGGTGTACGAGGCTGCTTCCAATTCTGAATAGCAGTGATTTTACTGGGATCCACTGCAATTCCTTCTTTTGACACTACGTGGCCAAGAAATTTGACTTCTTCTTGCCAGAATATACATTTGGAAAACTTTGCTGTCAATACATTCCTTCTGAGGATTTCTAACACTTGTTCCAAATGTTTTTCGTGCTCGCTTTCTGACTTAGAGAAGATAAGGATATCATCGATGAAAACCAAAACAAATTTATTCAATACTCCTCAGAATACTCTGTTCATTAGATCGACGAAATAGGCTGGAGCGTTACATAAGCCGAACGACATTACTAACCACTCGTAGAATAAGTCGGGACCTCTGAATGCTGTCATTGGAACACACTCTTCAGCAATTCGAAGCTGATGGAAGCCTGTAGCTAGGTCCATCCTTGAGAATACCTGTGCTCCATTCAGACGATCCAATAAATCATCGATCCGTGGCAATGGATATTTGTTCTTTATCGTCTGCTTGTTCAAATCACGATAATCCACACATAGATGTAGAGTACCGTCAGATTTTGGGACAAACACCACTGCTGCACCCCCAATCTGAGAAACTGGGCCTGATTAGACCCCTCTACACTAGCTGTCGTGTTTGATTGTCAAGTTCTTCTTTCTCCTTCAAGGACATTCTTCGAATAGCGTGAACTACCGGCCTTGCATTCGATATCAAAGCAATCTTGAAATCTATTTCTATCTACGGAGGTAAGCGAACAACTTCTTCGAACACATCCGCATAGTTCTTGACGACAGGAATATCTTTGATGAGGTCAGGAATATTCTCTGTGATTTCAGGGATACTTTCTGTTTGGGCTGGAGAAACATCGAGAGCTACCCAGAAGTCTTTTCTATTAGATTTCTGACCTTCACACGGTATGGTTATGTAATTCCCTGATTTAATCTTAGCCCTAACAACTCTCTCAGCGCATCTAACCTCTACTTCATATTTGGTTAGCCAATCCAATCCCAGAATAAGATCGAATTCATTAAAATTCATGACGACAGAGATAGTAGGGAATTTATAGTAGGAAAAAGAGACAGGCACCCCACAAACCCAACTGAGACCGATGGAACCCCCAACTGGATTTTGGACAGTCATTGGTTCTTTAAGCTTCTTCAATTTCAAATCCAACTTCTTGACTGGACTCTTTGATGGTTAGCCCAGAACCAGAAAAGGGAATGACAGTATTTGGGTGATCGTAGATCGCTTCACGAAGACCGCCCATTTCATACCTGTCAGATCAAACAGAACTGCTCAGAGTCTGGCGCAGATATACTTCAAGGAAATAGTTAGACTACATGGAGTGCCGCTCAGTATAGTCAGTGATAGAGATACAATATTTACTAGTAAATTCTGGGAGGCATTTCAAGTAGAGCTGGGAACAAAGTTGAATTTGAGCACTGCTTATCATCCTCAGACAGACGGCCAGACTGAGAGGGTGAATCGTATTTTAGAAGATCTATTGCGGGCTTGTGTTCTAGATTTCGGCGGATCATGGGAATACCATCTACATTTGGCTGAATTCTCATATAACAACAGCTACCAGGCGAGCCTGACAATGTCGCCATTCGAAGCATTATATGATAGACCGTGCCGATCTCCTGCTTGTTGGGTCGAACCCGGTAATAGACTTGTGTTGGGGCCAAATATGATTCGAGAAGCTGCCGACAAAGTCGACTTTATTAAGAAACGATTACTGGCCGCTCAAAGCCGACAAAAGAGCTATGCCGATAGAAGAAGAGATATATCCTTTGTTGTTGGCGACTATGTATATTTGAAAGCATCGCCGATGAGAGGAGTTATCCGGTTCGGTAAAACTGGAAAGTTGGCGCCCAAATTCATTGGTCCGTTTCCTATACTGGAAAGGATCGGAACTCTCGCTTATAGGGTCAAATTGCCTAACTGGTTGCCTGGAGTTCATGATGTATTTCACATATCTCAACTTCGAAAGCACGTTCATGATCCAGACTTGATCGTGGAAGAAGCAGCTCAACAGGATATTGAAATTACCCCTGAATTAGCTGTGAGAAGAGAGCCGCTAAAGATTATCGGCAAAGAAACCAAAGAACTGAGGAACAAGAAGGTTCACTTAGTCAAAGTACAATGGAGTGGAGATCCGCGAGATTGTACTTGGGAAACTGAGGAGAGCATTCAGAAAGCTTATCCTGGATGCCGAGTGGATATCTCTGATTAACTCCGGTGCAAGGTACATTTACCATACTTTGCATTACCAATTAGTTCTCTACTTTATTGTTATTTTCTTTCCATGGATGTGCACTTTTAATTCTATAGTCTGAATGATTTTAAAAGAATATAGAAATTGATTTGTATGATTTTGAAAAGTTAAAAACAATTTGATTGTTGTTTGTATTGTGTGATAGTAGATTTGATTAATTAAAATTATTGAAACGATAGTTAATTAAATTAATAAGAGAATAATGGTATAATTTATTCATTTAAATCACACATTGAACTGATTAGAAAATAGATAGAAATATACATACTTGTGCATTATATATGTTTGAACAGGTAAATGGATAGCTGTCGAGTAAGGATTTTATTTGCGTGCCCGACAAATAGGTAAACCTTAATGAGTTGGATGCGAAATATTATTATATCAACTCTTGTGAATGCCATTGGATGCGGAGTGCTGGTTATTCTGTGTGTAAAAATAGACGTCGCCATAGGATAGTAACAATTAATTTTGAACTACATTACATGGCATACTTCTGAAGATAGGCATACTTCATCATATACCACATAAGCATTTGGAGCTTGTGTGACGAGGTGGAAGATTTACCATACGAGCGAGAGGCTTGTATGGCGATGACTATATTTTACAGGTTGAACTGATGACTGATATGGACTATTTAAATTGTAACGATAAAATTGCCAGATTAATAAAAACCCCACACGGGTCTGGAGTTGACAATAATCACGTCTCTCTAGTTATTAGATACGGCACATGGACTATTTATTTCCCACACGGGACGAGGTGACGAGGATTTATCCTCTGGAGCATTTAAAATACGCACTCCCTCAGGCTTTGACAGGGTGACGAGAATTTATTCTCTGTAGTTATTATCAATACACGCTCCCCGAATATATCACTATAAATATGTGTATGCTTATTAGGATTTATTGGGTACCTAATACGGCCCAATAAATTTCCAAACCTCTCCCCGTATAAAGGAGGTTATGGCGAAAATTTTCGAAAATTCCGGGTGTTAGCCAAATTTTTGAAGAATTTGAAAATTCTCAGAAACTGAAAAGTTGGAGGATTGAAGCCAGATCGAACATAGAGTTGATTAATCAAACCACTTTCGACTTTGTTCCTTTTCGGGGACGAAAAGTTTTAAGTGGGGGAGATTGTAACGACCCAGAAAATCTGAACCAATTTAAATTTTTTAAATTAGCTAAAATAATGGATTTTAAATATTTAAAATAAATATTTTAAATAATAGCAATGAAAAGTGAGTTTGAATCGACGTTTGAAAACGAATATAATTAATTCTAATTATAAACAAGGCCTGAAAAGGCGCTGCAGTTTCAAAAATTGAATTCAAACTTTGTCGGACTTTACCGGGTGCAAAACAAAACGGATTTGAGCGAAACCAAAAATATTTAAGTCTGTTAGTGAATACCTTTCTAACGAATCTAAAAAATCGAATTTTCATAGTGGAAAGCAAAAGTTATGGCCGAATGAATTTTCAGAAAGGACGCTATGGAATTTATATAGCCCGTGAAATTGGCCATTTTGCAAACGACCTCGGAATTCGTTGAAACCACTTTAGTTGGATCCAGGATGTGAAGTTATTGGTAGGTTTCAAATTTCATAATTTTTGAAGCTAGTATGTGAGCGTGGCAAAGGAAAACGTGTTTTGGTCAATTACAGTTAAATTGGATCGACCAGAAATGGGCCTTTTTGCAAACGGGCTCAGAATTCGACGAAACTAGTTTTGTTGGGACCGTATCATCAAAACATAGACAGATTTATTTTTCTGGAATTTTTCGAATTAGTTTGTGGCCCTGGAAAATTGAAATATACGTTCAAATCAAATATTGAATGTTCTATATTTTAATTTGAAGGAAAACTGACTGAAACAGTCGAATAGGCCTTCAAAACATATCCCATTGTGTTCGGAATGGGGGTAATTAGCTAGGGGCGACAATCGTTGGGTTTGATTTCGAGTTCGTTTGAGAAAATGCTATTTTAAAAATTAAATAAACCATCGCCCAATCAGAAATTTCTATTCATTAATTTAAAAATAAAAAAAACCTTTCTCTCTCCCCGTAACAGCCGATCGACGGCGAAACCCATTCCCTCCGTTCCCATCCACTTTCCGACCAAACCAGGCAAAATTAGCCCCTCCTCCAGTTAAGATTTTGAAGAGCTCGAGAAGATCTTCAAATCCATACATAGTTTGTATTTTTTCGTTCAACATTCAAGGAGATATCGAGCTCGAAAGTTTCGAGCTTCCAACCGCCGCCGCACCCTCCTCCGGCCGTCAAACTGGCCAACTTCCCCCGGCGCCTGAGCGCCTCTCCTCCCCCTTCGACACTGCGTAGCCCGATCGTTCTATCGATTCACGGATTTCACGAAATCGCGTGACCTAGTTTTGAACATTTCAGAAAGGTATACGGCTATTTTTATTTTAACTATATTATAGCAGTTTAAAGCGCTACGGTTTTTGGTTTCACTGTAAAAATCATATCTTTTTCGTTTCTTGATGAAATTCAGTGAAACAAGAGACAATGGACTCGTGTGGACGTCTTCTACATTCTAGAAGAGACCGCATATTTTTCTGAGCCTTCTGCTATTTTTGGTGGAGTGGAACCCAATGTGAGATTTCTAATTTATAAACGATATGGAAAACGACGATGTATAAATTATATAGTCGATGTACGGGTTATATAAGCGTTGTACACCTCATGTATAAGCGTTGTATAAGTTGTACGTTCGATGTATAAGTTATATATGCGTTGTAAAAATTATATATGTGTTGAAATAGAAGTGAATTGCTATATATATATATATATATATATATATATATATATATATACACACACCCCTCGTCCACAAACCATGGACGATATTTATTGGTTGTGATTGGTGTGAAAATTGATTGATAGCGAATGGTTGATTGGAATTGTTTGTGGTTGATATTGATTGATTGTGGTTGAAAAATACCCATTTGTGGTTGAGAAATATTTGGTTGAAACCACATAGGATTAGTTTGTGGAAATGAAATAAATATATACATGCCGCCTGCGTGCGAACTAGATGCATGATCCCCATTGTCAAAAACCGCGAGGTTTTAAGGTAGAGCGAGGAGCCGTACTAGGGACGGTCCCGGTTTTAACTACCCTGCCGTTATGCTGCCGAAATTTTGAATAATATTCATGTGTTTGAATTATTTTCATTTGCTGAAACTATATTTATTCGTTGAATAGAAAACCTTCATGTGTTGAATTGAAATTCATTCGTTGATTAGAAATTCATGTGTTGAATGGTATTCGTGTTTTAAATATAAAAATCACATTTTTATCTATATATATAAACTATAGAAAACCTTCATGTGTTGAATTGAAATTCATTCGTTGGATAGAAATTCATGTGTTGAATGGTATTCGTGTTTTAAATATAAAAATCACATTTTTATCTATATATATAAACTATAGAAAAACTTCATGTGTTGAATCGATATTCGTTCGTTGAATTGAAATTCATGTGTTGAATGGTATTCATATTTTGAAATAAATTGTTTTTTAATAAAAATCACATTTTTATCATCTATATGAAATGTATAAAATAATATCGTTTTGAAATAAATTGTTTTATAATAAAAATCATATTTTTATTACCTATATGAACTATATAAAATAATAGTGTTTTGAAATGAATTGTTTTACAATAAAAATCACATTTTTATTAAATACATGAATTGTTAAATATAGTGAAGTGTTGAAATAGAAGACAGTTAGATAAAAATATCATTTTTATCAAATGTATGAAAAGAATGTAGCTTTGAAATCGAAGAATCGATATATATATATATATATATATATATATATATAATTAAAATATATCGAATAACGACGCTGCTGTTCGTATTTTGAAACCGTGATTTCAAACGATTATACCGGGAGATCCGACCATCGGATTTTCCTGAAATCGCAACCGTTGGGTTCGCTTTGGAAATATCTTTCCAACGGCACCAACTTTGTAAGAATCCAACGGTTGGATTGTCTGGAATGTTTAATTCAAATCTGAAGAAAAACAGCGCCAGAATCGATTATATATATATATAATTATATTTAATCGAATAACGACGCTGCAGTTCGTATTTTGAAATCGAAACTTCAAACGATTATACCGGGAGATCCGACCGTCGGAATTTCCCGAAACTGGAACCGTTGGATTCTTTTTGAATAGATCTTTCTAATGATGTAAATTTTGTGAAGATTCAACGTTTAGATTTTCAGATATGTGTAAATCAAATCTGAAGAAAAACAGCGCCACGGTCGCGTTATGGCCCGAAGCGTCGTTTTGAATAAATTGGCTATTTTAAAATAAATAAAAACAGTGATAAATCATTATAAAATATTATAAACGATATGGATGTGATTTAGAAATTAACTGAAGGTTGGCTAAGTCGAATGGTTTCCTGGGTGTTGATCTGATGTTGGTTTCGGCCTTCGGGGTTAATATTTGGGAAATCATTCTCTTACTGATTGACGGTTAGTGACTAATGAATTGAAATGATGCGTGTGTATGTTAGTGTTGCACTTGTTTATTATATAAGCGAGTTGTTCAGAAAGACCGGGTTTACCCCATTCAGAATAACCGAATCGACGATAAGAAATCGAAGATAAAAACGGTGGTCGAAGACCGGAGATCTTCACCTCGTTTGGATGGTAACCGAGGTCCTGATTGGGAGGCATCCCGAAATATGGATAATGAGTGGTGATCGTCCAGACGTACGTGGTGATCGATGGGTTTGCGAGGTATAAAGTGCCTCCGGTTTCGTTCAGACCCAGAACGGACTTGCAAATGGACAGTGTGTCTGACATTGGAATTTATTCAGTGTGATTGATAGCCATCAGTTGCACGGTGTGAATTTCATATGTGGCATGCTAAGATGCAGTGATCAGGGCTTCTGTTGAAAAGCAAAGTCTTGTGGTGATGATCAAAGCACCGCCTGTGTGGCGTAGCTTTGTGTATAACGTAAATCCGCGAGCCTCACACCCCGGTATGAACCAGAAACGGGAGAGGACATCAGGGAGGGCCTGCGTTTCTTCCTAGCTAGAAGTGGTGTCATTGGTTTTACACGCCCTGACGAGTTTGACTTATGTGGTTGTTGCTGTTGCGAGGCGCCTCGGTTAGATCGGACGACCCGGGTCCGATGGAGTCATTTTTGGCTCGCTTACGCCCCAAAGGGTGGGGAAACGTAGTGTTCAGGCATTATAATCCACCTCGGTGTAACGGCCCTGACGATCCAAGGCTTGCCTACGCGCTTGCCTGAGACTCGGGCTAGGCAGTCTCGAATTCGGTAAGGACTATCTTTTGCCTTGGTTCATGACAGAAATCCAATTTCCAATTACGTGACTGTGCGGTTTTGATTGTATATATATGGCGACATGATATATGGTACCCATGCCGCCTATGATTGATAGTTATGATTCGAAGTTGTTTTGAAACATGTAAACACTAGTAATAATATCAATTGCTTTTTGTTTTATTCGTATCAACCATATTTTGGCCATTATAAGGTAAAACTCTATCCTCCGGTTTGCGTTGCATTGTGTGATGGGAACTGAGTCTTATAATGGCTTCATTTTTATAAAAAGCATTGCGATGTTTAAAAGAAAGATTTGTTTTTAAAGCACTGGCAATCCAATGGAGTAAACCCGTTCCACGAAAGTGGCGTGGTCCTGTGATTAGCCATATTATAAATGCGTTGAGTAGACTTCTCATACCAGTCCCATGACTGACTCGTAGTTTGTTTCACTTTCAAACTCGGGTGCCCCTTTTTCTACATGGGCAGCCTTGTATTCAGGTTTAGCTGGTTCTTTCTGGATAGCTGGAGCTGAAGATGGATTCTATCATTTATTTCTTTTTATGTTGTTCAGCTCCTATTGTACATTATGTTTGTTTTCCGCTGTAGACATATATGTATAGTTGAACTGTATTTGTACTAAGTATGATCCTGTATACTGTGTAACTCTGATGATTACGTTTATCCAGTATATTCTATTGTTCATTATCTGGTGTATTTATTTATTTCTGTTCTGCTATTATCTGTTTATGTGTTATATTCCACAGATTACCCTTGCCACCGTCAGTACGGGGTTTAATTCACTAACAGATTTAAATATTTTTGGTTTCACTCAAATCCGTTTTGTTTTGCACCCGGTACAGTCGGACAAAGTTTGAATTCAATTTTAGAAACTGCAGCGCCTTTTCAGGCCTTGTTTAATTAGAATTAATTATATTCATTTTTAATTGTCGATTCAACTCACTTTTCATCTCTATTATTTAAAATATTTATTTAAAATATTTAAAATCCATTATTTTAGCCAATTTAAAAATTTTAAATTGGTTCAGATTTTCTGGGTCGTTACAATCTCCCCCACATAAAACTTTTCGTCCCCTAAAAGGAACAAAGTCGAAAGTGGTTTGATTAATCAACTCTACGTTTGATCTGGCTTCCATTCTCCAACTTTTCAATTTCTGAGAATTTTCAAATTCTTCAAAAATTTGGCTAACACCCGGAATTTTCGAAAAATTTCGCCATAACCTCCTCTGTACGGGGAGAGGTTTGGAAATTTATTGGGCCATATTAGGTACCCAATAAATCCTAATAAGCATACACATATTTATAGTGATATATTCTGGTGTTTACAGGGGAGCGTGTATTGATAATAACTCCAGAGAATAAATTGGCTACTTTAAAATAAATAAAAATAGCGATAAATCATTATAAAATATTATAAACGATATGGATGTGATTTAGAAATTAACTGAAGGTTGGCTAAGTCGAATGGTTTCCTGGGTGTTGATCTGATGTTGGTTTCGGCCTTCGGGGTTAATATTTGGGAAATCGTTCTCTTACTGATTGACGGTTAGTGACTAATGAATTGAAATGATGCGTGTGTATGTTAGTGTTGCACTTGTTTATTATATACGCGAGTTGCTCAGAAAGACCGGGTTTATCCCATTCTGAATAACTGAATCGACGATAAGAAATCGAAGATAAAGACGGTGGTCGAAGACCGGAGATCTTCACCTCGTTTGGATGGTAACCAAGGTCCTGATTGGGAGGCATCCCAAAATATGGATAATGAGTGGTGATCGTCCAGACGTACGTGGTGATCGATGGGTTTGCGAGGTATTTAGTGCCTCCGGTTTCGTTCAGACCCAGAACGGACTAGCAAATGGACAATGTGTTTGATATTGGAATATATTCTGTGTGATTGACAGCCATCAGTTGCACGGTGTGAATTGCCTGTGTGGCATGCGAAGAAGCAGTGATCAGGGCTTCTGTTGGAAAGAAAAGTCTTGTGGTGATGATCAAAGCACCGGCTGTGTGGCGTAGCTTTGTGTATAACGTGAAATCGCGAGCCTCACACCCTGGTATAAACCGGAAACGGTAGAAAGGACCTCAGGGAGGGCCTGCGTTTCCTCCTAGCTAGAAGTGGCGTCAGTGGTTTTACACGCCCTGACGAGTTTGACTTATGTGGTTGTTGCTGTTGCGAGGCGCCTCGGTTAGATCGGACGATCTGGGTCCGATGGAATCATTTGTTGGCTCGCTTACGCCCCAAAGGGCGGGGAAACGTAGTGTTCAGGCATTTTAATCCACTCCATGTGGACCGGCCCTGACGATCCAAGGGTCACTCGAGCTCTGATACCACGTTATGACGACCCCAAACCCCGTACCTCGCGCTTGGCGTGCGAGAGGTACGAGGTTTGGGGTCGTCGTAACGTCCAGTACAGCAGGTAAAACGTACCGCGGCTCACACTTGTCCCCCAATCCCTTGTTTTACGGCGACCCTCTCGAGTCTCGTGCCTACTGGCGAACCAACGCTCTAAACTGTGACATGTAGGGGTAAGAGTCTCCCGTTTGCCACCAAACCGCGAAGCGAGAACCCCCTATCATGCGTACCCTTGCCACCGAGGTGGATTAAAATTCCTGAACACTGCATTTCCCCGCCCTTTGGGGCGTAAATGAGCCAACGAATGGCTCCATCAGACCCGGATCGTCCGATCTAACTGAGGCGCCTCACAACAGCAACAACCACATAAGTCAAACTCGTCAGGGCGTGTAAAACCACTGACGCAACTTCTAGCTAGGAAGAAACGCAGGCCCTCCCTGATGTCCTCTCCCGTTTCTGGTTCATACCGGGGTGTGAGGCTCGCGAATTTACGTTATACACAAAGTTATGCCACACAGGCGGTGCTTTGATCATCACCACAAGACTTTGCTTTTCAACAGAAGCCCTGATCATTGCATCTTAGCATGCCACACAGGCAATTCACACCGTGCAACTGATGGCTATCAATCACACAGAATAAATTCCAATGTCAGACACACTATCCATTTGCAAGTCCGTTCTGGGTCTGAACGAAACCGGAGGCACTATATACCTCGCAAACCCATCGATCACCACGTACGTCTAGACGATCACCACTCATTATCCATATTTCGGGATGCCTCCCAATCAGGACCTCGGTTACCATCCAAACGAGGTGAAGATCTCTGGTCTTCGACCATCGTCTTCATCTTCGATTTCTTATCGTCGATTCAGTTATTCAGAATGGGATAAACCCGGTCTTTCTGAGCAACTCGTATATATAATAAAAAAGTGCAACACTAACATACACACGCATCATTTCAATTCATTAGTCACTAACCGTCAATCAGTAAGAGAACGATTTCCCAAATATTAACCCCGAAGGCCGAAACCAACATCAGATCAACACCCAGGAAACCATTCGACTTAGCCAACCTTCAGTTAATTTCTAAATCACATCCATATCGTTTATAATATTTTATAACGATTTATCGCTATTTTTATTTATTTTAAAATAGCTAATTTATTCAAAACGACGCTTCGGGCCATAACGCGACCGTGGCGCTGTTTTTCTTCAGATTTGATTTACACATATCTGAAAATCTAACCGTTGGACCTTCACAAAATTTACATCATTAGAAATATCTTTTCAAAACGAATCCAACGGTTCCAGTTTCGGGAAATTCCGACGGTCGGATCTCCCGGTATAATCGTTTGAAGTTTCGATTTCAAAATACGAACTACAGCGTTGTCATTCGATTAAATATAATTATATTTATATATATATATATATATAATCGATTCTGGCGCTGTTTTTCTTCATATTTGAATTAAACATTCCAGACAATCCAACCGTTGGATTTTTACAAAGTTGGTGTCGTTGGAAAGATTTTTCCAAAGCGAACCCAACGGTTGCGATTTCTGGAAAATCCGATGGTCGGATCTCCCGGTATAATCGTTTGAAATCACGGTTTCAAAATACAAACTGCAGCGTCGTTATTCGATGTATTTTAATTCTATTTATATATATATATCGATTCTTCGATTTCAAAGCTATATTTCTTTCATACATTTGATAAAATTGATATTTTTATCTAACTGTCTTCTATTTCAACACTTCACTATATTTAGCAATTCACGTATATAATAAAAATGTGATTTTTATTGTAAAACAATTCTTTTCAAAACACTATTATTTTATATAGTTTATATAGGTAATAAAAATAGGATTTTTATTGTAAAACAATTTCTTTTAAAACAAGGTCATTTTACAAAGTTCATATAGATGATAAAAAGGTGATTTTTATTATAAAACAATTTATTTCAAAATATGAATACCATTCAACACATGAATTTCTATTCAACGAATGAATATCGATTCAACACATGAAGGTTTTCTATAGTTTATATATATAGATAAAAATGTGATTTTTATATTTAAAACACGAACACCATTCAACACATGAATTTCTATTCAACGAATGAATATCGATTCAACACTTAAAGGTTTTCTATAGTTTATATATATAGATAAAAATGTGATTTTTATATTTAAAACACGAACACCATTCAACACATGAATTTCTATTCAACGAATGAATATCAATTCAACATATGAAGGTTTTCTATAGTTTATATATATATATATATAAATGTGATTTTTATATTTAAAACACGAATACCATTCAACACATGAATTTCTATTCAACGAATGAATATCGATTCAACACATGAAGGTTTTCTATAGTTTATATATATAGATAAAAATGTGATTTTTATATTTAAAACACGAACACCATTCAACACATGAATTTCTATTCAACGAATGAATATCGATTCAACACATGAAGGTTTTCTATAGTTTATATATATAGATAAAAATGTGATTTTTATATTTAAAACACGAATACCATTCAACACGTGAATTTCTAATCAATGAATGAATTTCAATTCAACACATGAAGGTTTTCAATTCAACGAATAAATATAGTTTCAGCAAATGAAAATAATTCAAACACATGAATATTATTCAAAATTTCGGCAGCATAAAGGCAGGGTAGTTAAAACCGGGACCGTCCCTAGTACGGCTCCTCGCTCTACCTTAAAACATCGCGGTTTTTGACAATGGGGATCATGCATCTAGTTTGCACGCAGGCGGCATGTATGTATTTATTTCATTTCCCCAAACTAATCCTATGTGGTTTCAACCAAATATTTCTCAACCACAAACGGGTATTTTTCAACCACAATCAATCAATATCAACCACAAACAATCCCAATCAACCATTCGCTATCAATCAATTTTCACACCAATCACAACCAATAAATATCGTCCATGGTTTGTGGACGAGGGGCATATATATATATATATATATATATATATATAGCAATTCACTTCTATTTCAACACGTATATAATTTTTACAACGCATATATAACTTATACATCGAACGTACAACTTATACAACGCTTATACAAGAGGTGTAAAACGCTTATATAACTCATACATCGACTATATAATTTATACATCGTCGTTTTCCATATCGTTTATAAATTAGAAATCTCACATTGGGTTCCACTCCACCAAAATTAGCAGAAGGCTCAGAAAAATATGCGGTCTCTTCTAGAATGTAGAAGGCGTCCACACGAGTCCACTGTCTCTTGTTTCACTGAATTTCGTCAACATAGTAAAAAGATATGTAATTTCAAACATCAAACAATTTAAAAACGTAATTAATTAAATTTATAGCACTTAAAACGCTACCTTTTCCCCTGTTAAAAATCAACTGCCGATGTCGATTTTCCTCCCTTCAAAACTAGGGTTTCGCTTTTCATCGCCGGAGGACCACCGTACTCCGATCAACCTCCACCATTTTGTCCCCCTTCGCATCGCCTACTCGCACACCCCCATGACCCTGAACTCGAACTCCCCTCGGCGGCGCAAAACAGGTCCAAGCGTCGGCCCTTCCAGCTCCAATTCCACGCAGCACACTCAACTAGAAACCATCACCCCCGTTCAGATTATTGAGACGACCCCAAACCCCCATACTGACGGCGGCAAGGGTAATCCGTGGAATATAACACAGAAACAGATAATAGCAGAACAGAAATAAATAAATACACCAGATAATGAACAATAGAATATACTGGATAAGAGTAATCGTCAGAGTTACACAGTATACATGATCATACTTAGTACAATTACAGTTCAACTATACATATATGTCTACAGCGGAAAACAAACATAATGTACAATAGGAGCTGAACAACATAAAAAGAGATAAATGATAGAATCCATCTTCAGCTCCAGCTATCCAGAAAGAACCAGCTAAACCTGAATACAAGGTTGCCCGTGTAGAAAAAGGGGCACCCGAGTTTGAAAGTGAAACAAACTACGAGTCAGTCATGGGACTGGTATGAGAAATCTATTCAACACATTTAACATATGGCTAATCACAGGACCACGCCACTTTCGTGGAACGGGTTTACTCCACTGGATTGCCAGTGCTTTAAAACAAATCTTTCTTTTAAACATCGCAATGCTTTTTATAAAAATGAAGCCATTATAAGACTCAGTTCCCATCACACAATGCAACGCAAACCGGAGGATAGAGTTTTACCTTTTAATGGCCAAAATATGATTGATATGGATAAAACAAAAGCATTTGATATTATGACTAGTGTTTATTTGTTTCAAAAACAATTTCAAATCATAACTATCAATCATAGACGACATGAGCATCCCATGCCACTATGTCGCCAAATATATATACAATCAAAACCGCACGATGTCGTATTTGGAAATTGGATTTCCGTCATGAACCAAGGCAAAAGATAGTCCTTACCGAATTCGAGACTGCCTAGCCCGAGTCTCAGGATCAGAACGCATCGACCCTTGGATCGTCAGGGCCGGTCCACACGGAGTGGATTAAAATGCCTGAACACTACGTTTCCCCACCCGGTGTAAGCGAACCAACGAATGGCTCCATCGGATCCGGATCGTCCGATCTAACCGAGGCGCCTCGCAACAGCAACAACCACATAGGTGAAAAGTATGTAAATGTCAAGGCTGGTAGGTCACTGACACCACCCTAGCTAGGAAGAAACGCAGGCCCTCCCTGATGTCCTCTCCCGTTTCTGATTCATACCGGGGTGTGAGGCTCGCGATTTTACGTTATACACAAAGCTATGCCACACAGGCGGTGCTTTGATCATCACCACAAGACTTTGCTTTTCAACAGAAGCCCTGATCATTGCATCTTAGCATGCCACACAGGCAATTCATGCCATGCGACTGATGTCCATCGATATACAACCTCTGAGCTCGTGTGTTTCAGAGAAGGGCGTTAAGCAAAAGAATAAATTCTCCGCCGCCAAACAGATGTATATTTAATAGAGATCAATCAACATAGAATAAAATCTAATGTCAGACACACAGTCCATTTACAAGTCCGTTCTGGGTCTGAACGAAACCGGAGGCACTAAATACCTCGCAAACCCATCGATCACCACGTACGTCTGGACGATCACCACTCATTATCCATATTTCGGGATGCCTCCCAATCAGGACCTCGGTTACCATCCAAACGAGGTGAAGATCTCCGGTCTTCGACCACCGTCTTCATCTTCGTCTTTCAATCGTCGATCAATTATTTGAAATGAGAATTAACTCGGCCTTTTCAAATAATTCACGTATATTTAGAATTTTAAATCAATTTATTTCAATGGTTAAATCATTCGACAACACCAATTTTGTTCTTTAATGTAATTTTCACACCAAATACATTCAACCATCAAAAGCCACATAAATCGAGCAAATTCAGTTTATTTCCATTCCATATCGTTTATGATATTTTATAACAATTTATCGCTATTTTATTTATTTTAAAATAGCCAATTTAGTCAAAACGACGCTTCGGGCCATCACGCGGTCGTGGCGCTGTTTTTCTTCAGATTTGATTTACACATATCTGAAAATCTAACCGTTGGATCTTCACAAAATTTACATCATTAGAAAGGTCTTTTTAAAACGAATCCAACGGTTCCAGTTTCGGGAAAATCCAACGGTCGGATCTCCCGGTACAATCGTTTGAAGTTTCGATTTCAAAATACGAACTGCAGCGTCGTTATTCGATTAAATATAATTATAATTATATATATATATATATAAATATAATCATTTCTGGCGCCGTTTTTCTTCAGATTTGAATTAAACATTCCAGACAATCCAACCGTTGGATTTTTACAAAGTTGGTGCCGTTGGAAAGATATTTCCAAGGCGAACCCAACGGTTGCGGTTTCGGGAAAATCCAATGGTCGGATTTCTCGCACTAGTTGTTTGAAATCACGGTTTCAAAACACGAACTGCACGGCCACGTTTCGTTTTAATTTTATTTATATTTATATATTTATATAAATATAGTTCATTCAACAATTTCAATATCGTTTTCACTTCAAATATTTCACTAACGCCTTTAAATTTTGGAAAATTTCGCCATAACCTCCTTTGTACGGGAGGGGCTGGGAAAATTCCCAAATAGCCACACGGGCGTCTCATGTCAAAAAGAAAAAGAAAAAGCCAAGCGGCTAGCCAACAGGCTCATAAAATCATCACCCAAACAAAACAGTAAATGTGTACCTATTTGTCGGGCACAAAATTTTATTCCTCTTCTCTAGCCCCTTTGCTATAACTTGTTCAATAAATATGCATGTACATATATACAGTTCTTATCACTTATCATTTTCCATTCAACTTCATATTTGATTCCATTTGGTTTAAAAACACCATTCATTCTAATGTTGCATGCATAGGCAAAAATCATATCATTAGCTAATTAATGAATATTTCAACTCATGCATATTTATTTGAACGAGTGGCTATTTTTAACACTTCACATTTCAACAATTCATGTATATAATAAAAAAGGTAATTTTTATTGTAAAACAATTCATTTCAAAACACTATTATTTTGTATAGTTTATATAGGTGATAAAAATAGGAACTTTATTATAAAACAATTTCTTTTAAAACGAGATTATTTTACATAGTCCATATAGTCGATAAAAGGTGATTTTTATTATGAAACAATTTATTTCAAAATATGAATACCATTCAACACATGAATTTCAAATCAACGAATGAATATCGATTCAACACATGAAGGTTTTCTATAGTTTCTATATATAGATAAAAATGTGATTTTTATATTTAAAACACGAATACCATTCAACACATGAATTTCTAATCAACGAATGAATATCGATTCAACACATGAAGGTTTTCTATAGTTTCTATATATAGATAAAAATGTGATTTTTATATTTAAAACACGAATACCATTCAACACATGAATTTCTAATCAACGAATGAATATCGATTCAACACATGAAGGTTTTCTATAGTTTCTATATATAGATAAAAATGTGATTTTTATATTTAAAACACGAATACCATTCAACACATGAATTTCTAATCAACGAATGAATATCGATTCAACACATGAAGGTTTTCTATAGTTTCTATGTATAGATTAAAATGTGATTTTTATATTTAAAACACGAATACCATTCAACACATGAATTTCTAATCAACGAATGAATATCGATTCAACACATGAAGGTTTTCTATTCAATGAATAAATATAGTTTCAGCAAATAAAAATAATTCAAACACATAAATATTATTCAAAATTTCGGCGGCATAACGGCAGGGTAGTTAAAACCGGGACCGTCCCTAGTACGGCTCCTCGCTCTACCTTGAAACCTCGCAGTTTTTGACAATGGGGATCATGCATCTAGTTCGCACGCAGGCGGCATGTATATATTTATTTCATTTCCACAAACTAATCCTATGTGGTTTCAACCAAATATTGTTCATCCACAAATGGGTATTTTTCAACCACAATCAATCAATATCAACCACAAACAATCCCAAACCACCATTCGCTATCAATCAATTTTCACACCAATCACAACCAATAAATATCGTCCATGGTTTGTGGACGAGGGGCGTATATATATTTATATATAGCAATTCACTTCTATTTCAACACATATATAATTTTTACAACGCATATATAACTTATACATCGAACGTACAACTTATACAACGCTTATACAAGAGGTGTACAACGCTTATATAACTCATACATCGACTATATAATTTATTCATCGTCGTTTTCCATATTGTTTATAAATTAGAAATCTCACATTGGGTTCCACTGCACCAAAAACAGCAGAAGGCTCAGAAAAATATGCAGTCTCTTCTAAAATGTAGAAGACGTCCTCACGGTCAGGATGTTTCCTGTTTCATCGAATTTCGTTAACGAACGAAAAAGATATGATTTTTCGAAGTTTGCAACGGTTTATAGGTGTTAAAACTGTTGAAAATAGATCTGGCCGATACCTCTCTGAATTCTTCAAAACTAGGTTTTGAATTTTCTTCAAATCCGTGCAACTATATGACGATCGGCCTGTGCCATCTCGAAGAGCTAGGAGAGGCGCGCCTAAGCCTTGAACGGCGGCAAACTCGGTGGTCGGAATCAGGCGCGGCGGCGAAGTGAAGGCGGCGACTTCTCGGCGTCCGTTCTCCCAAAATACACAATGAAAAAATCCAAACCTTATATGGATTTTAAGATCTCTCCTAGCTCTACAAAATCTTCAACTGGAGGAGGAACTGATTTTGCTTGTAGAGGGAGAAAATGAAGAGAGAAGGAATCGAACGTTTTCCGCCTTCGGTCGAACTTCGGGGAGAGAGAAAATAAAATTTCTGACCAATGATTTTTTTTTTGTTTATTTATATATTTTAAAAAATCCGAAAATACCCTTTTTCACACACGAACACCAATTCAAACCCAACGACTGTCATCCCTAGCGTTTTACCCCCATTCTGGACACAATGGGATATGTTTCGAAGGCCCATTCGACTGTTTCAGTCAATTTCCATTCAAATTAAAATATAAAACATTCAATATTTAATTTGAACGTACATTTCAATTTGCCAGGGCCACAGACTGATTCGAAAAATTCCAGAAAAATAAATCTAGCTATGTTTTGACGATACGGTCCCAACAAAACTAGTTTCGTCGAATTCTGAGACCGTTTGCAAAAAGGCCCATTTCTGGTCGATCCAATTTAACTATAATTGACCAAAACACATTTTCCTTCGCCACGCTCACATACTAGCTTCAAAAATTATGAAATTTGAAACCTAGCAATAACTTTACATCCCGGATCCAACAAAAGTGGTTTCGTCGAATTCCGAGGTCGTATGCAAAATGGCCAATTTCACGGGCTATATAAATTCCATAGCGACCTTTCTGAAAATTCATTCGGCCATAACTTTTGCTTTCCACTATGAAAATTCGATTTTTCAGATTCGTTAGAAAGGTATTCACTAACAGATTTAAATATTTTTGGTTTCACTAAAATCCGTTTTGTTTTGCACCCGGTACAGTCCAACAAAGTTTGAATTCAATTATTGAAACTACAGCGCCTTTTCAAGCCTTGTTTATAATTAGAATTAATTATATTCGTTTTCAATTGTCGATTCAAACTCACTTTTCATTGCCATTATTTAAAATATTTATTTTAAATATTTAAAATCCATTATTTTAGCCAATTTAAAAATTTTAAATTGGTTCAGATTTTCTGGGTCGTTACAATTATAGAGGGCGTTTAGCTCTTCGATTTCATAGTTTGGATTTCGATTTTCGTAGAGTAGAGAAGGAGATCGGTGCGGCTTTGATTTGGGGTGATTTCGGTCGTTTGTTTTGACAGAGAGCGGCGGCTAGGGTTTTATGAGGGAGGATGGGGTTTATTTAATATTTATATAAATATTTTAATATTATTTAATGCTAACATACTTGTTTATTGATACTTACCCCAAATTAAACCCAACGACTATCGTCCCTAGCGTTTTACCCCCATTCCGAACACAGTGGGATATGTTTCGAAGGCCCATTCGACTGTTTCAGTCAGTTTTCCTTCAAATTAAAATATATAACATTTAATATTCAATTTGAACGTACATTTCAATTTGCCAGGGCCACAAACTGATTCGAAAAATTTCAAAAAAATAAATCTGGCTATGTTTTGATGATACGGTCCCAACAAAACTAGTTTCATTGAATTCTAAGACCGTTTGCAAAAAGGCCCATTTCTGGTCGATCCAATTTAATTGTAATTGACCAAAACACGTTTTCCTTTGCCACGCTCACATACTAGCTTCAAAAATTATGAAATTTGAAACCTAGCAATAACTTCACATCCCGGATCCAACAAAAGTGGTTTCGTCGAATTCCGAGGTCGTATGCAAAATGGCCAATTTCACGGGCTATATAAATTCCATAGCGACCTTTCTTAAAATTCATTTGGCCATAACTTTTGCTTTCCGCTATGAAAATTTGATTTTTCAGATTCGTTCGAAAGGTATTCACTAACAGATTTAAATATTTTTGGTTTCACTCAAATCCATTTTGTTTTGTACCCGGTACAGTCCAACAAAGTTTGGATTCAATTTTTGAAACTGCAGCGCTTTTTCAGGCCTTGTTTATAATTATAATTAATTATATTCGTTTTCAAACGTCGATTCAAACTTACTTTTCATCGCTACTATTTAAAATATTTATTTTAAATATTTAAAATCCATTATTTTAGCCAATTTAAAATTTTTAAATTGGTTCAGATTTTCCGGGTCGTTACATATTTAAAGGAAATTTTCTAAAGTAAAGATTTCCAATTTAATAAAATAAATTGGAATAGAAAGTAATTCGATTTGGTAATAATCGAATGGAACTTCTGTGGAGGAAGACTGTTACTATATATGGAATTTAAAAGGCTTGGTCGTTATTCCATTTATATTATCGGTTGGATATGGAAGTTTATATCGATTATATATATTGATCTGTTTTCCGTGAAGATTCCATTGTTAATGGAATGGGATTTTGGGTTTATCGTGAGCTATGTTTTAAATGACATTTGTTCTTTAACCCAGTTAAAGATAAGATTAATTTCTTAACTTTGAATAATCGTTAAGTAATGATTTTGGAGATTAAAACTGAATTAGAGTTTTAATGAATCTTTAATTAGATTGAAATGTGAATGTGATAATTTAAATTATCAAATTCAAGGACTGTTCGAGAATGGAGTATCACCAGTTTTGCTCTAAGCAATAGTTAAATCTTTAATTAGATTTTGACGACAAATGGTCAATAAATTTACCGATGACACCGAGGTGTTAGATATGGAGTATTACCAGTTTTGCTTCATAGGATGAATAGGTTGGGATTGGGAAATATAATAAATGATTACTTCGGTAAGGTTCGCTAATCCCAACTAGTTGATAAACCTTAATTTGGTTTAGAATTGATATCCAAAGGAAGATTAAAGAATAAATTTAAAAGAATTTATCTTTGATAAAATTAATGGGAACCTTTCCCAAAGAATAAGAATATTTGAATAAAGGAATATTCTGGATTGGAATGATGCGTATGTTGTGTTTTTATAGAACTTGTTTATTATATACGCGAGTTATTCAGAAAGGTCGGGTTTATACCCATTCTGAATAACTGATTCGACGATAAGTCGACGATGAAGATTGTGGTTGAAGACCGGTGGTCTTCACATTGTTTGAATGATTACTGATGTCTTGATTAGGCTATACACCCAAGACGAGGTAATAAGTGGTGATCGTCCAGACGTACTTGGAGATCGACCAGATATGCGAGGACCTCTCTCCTATATTGGACATATGGGACGAGGAATAAGGTGCCTCCGGTTTTGATCAGACCCAGAACGAAATTGAAAATGGATGTGTGTCTGACATTGGATTTTATTTTGTGTTGTTTGACCTTTATTAAATATATATTTGTTTGGTGGCGGAGAATTTATTCTCTTGCTTAACACCCTTCCCTGATACGTACAAGCTCAGAGGTTATATCTCGATAGACATCAGTCGCATGGCGTGAATTGCCTGTGTGTCATGCTAAGATGCAAATGATCAAGGCTTCTGTTGAAAAGCAGAGTCTTGTGGTTGATGATCAAAGCATGGCTTTAATATAGCATAACTTTGTGAATAGTGTTGATTCGCGAACCTCACACCCCAGTGTGAACCAGAAACGGGAGAGGACCTCAGGGAGGACATGCATTTCTTTCTAGCTAGGAGTGGCGTCATGGTATGGAGCCCAGACATTTTACTTATGTGGATGATGGATAGTTAGGCGCCTCGGATATATCGGTTACTACGGAGCCAATGGATATTGAGTCATCTGGCTCATTTACGCCCCATAGGGCGGGGAAACTTATCGTTCAGGCATTTTAATTCACTTCATGTGGACCGACCCTGACGATCCAAAGGCTTGACTGTGTACTTGCCTAAGACATGGTAGGCTAGATTGTCTCGAAGCGGTAAGGACGATCCCTTGCCTTGGTTCACAGATGGAAATCCAACTTTTCAATACGTGACATTTCGGTTTTGATTGCAGAGCCTAGTATTGGCGACATAGTAGCATGGGATGCTATGCTGTCTATGATTGATACATTTATATTTGAAGTTGTTTAATACACTTTACACTTATATTAGTATCAAAAATGATTTGTTTTAAACATACAAAGCATGTTTGGCAATTATAAGGTAAAACTCTATCCTCCGGCTTGCGTTGCATTGTGTGATGGGACCTGAGTCTTATAATAGCTTCATTTTTCCAAAAAGCATTGTGCTATTTTGTTATATGCACTGGTATTCTTGGGTGGATACCCCTTTTGTGTTATATGGCATGGTCCCTTGATATATCTGATTTTAAAGTAAAGTTTAAATAACTGTTTTAGTTCTCACACCAGTCACATGACTGACCTGGAGTTTATTGTTTTAACCTAAACTCTGGGTGCCCCTATTTTCCACACGGGCAGTTAGTAGTTTTTGTTTTGCAGATTTATATTCATAGGATCCTAGTTTACCGTTGGAATGATATTCGGAAAGCTCTGTATCTGTGTATCTCTTTCATTTATGTTTTGTATTATTTTCCACTGCATTGTAATTTGTAAATCTCTATTATTTATCAACTGTATATTATTTGTTCATACTTTGTATATTCTTGTACTCTGATGTAAATTGTTGTAATGAGCAATGAAATGTTCTTCTGTTTGTGTTCTCATTTGTCGTGTTCTCAGACCATTCATTCTTTCTCTTCTCTTCGGAGACCGGGGAAGTTCGGGTCATTATAAAAGAGGTAGATCCTCACAATCACTTAATACCCTAGATGGACTCATCCGACTATTTAATACCTTCATCCGGCCACTTAATACCTTCATCCATAAGTAGACTACATCATCGATATCCTATATATTATGTATATTCATATATAATAATATAAGAGATAGTAACAACACTTAATAGCTACGTATTTGGTAGGCCTTCGTTACCTATCCAAGGCGGATCCTCTATTACTATCTACTTGGCACTACATGGCAATTTCTTGGCCACTTAATACTTCCCTTAGGATAGGCAGACCTTATGACCATTTAATACCTACCACTAAGCAGACCCCAACGCAATCATTTAATAAATCAAAGAAGTGAATCTCTGTTTATCTAACCTGTTTCAACTATTTAATACTTATTAAGGGAAAAACGGACCCTCTGATCACTTAATACCTAATGAGGGTAGACACTGTGACTACTTCCCATACTCCTTAGCATAAATCCGTAAGGAAAAGGGTAAATCTCAGTCACTTGATATCCTAAGGAATATCCAACCACTTAATACCTAGTTCCCAAAGTAGGCCCTTCATTTCGCCATGACCAATAACATTGCTACATCACTCATTAGTCCAACCTCTTATAGGAACTGGTAGCTAGATTAGTTGGGTAGATTTATCCTACATAATGTGACTAACCTCACATCCTCGTGTTGTTTATCATGGGAATGAATTCCTATGATTAGCCATGTTCATCACTCATTACACAATAAACCTAATGGGCGAAATAAATCAGGATAAATATAAAAATCGCGTAATATGCATAATTGATATGTTATATACATTAATTAAATAAGTAGTGTATATATTCACATTAGTTTGTATAAATGAGTTATAAGTCCTATATAGTGTTACAATGCCAGTTCTTTCCCTAAAATATTACAGGCCCTTTTTCCGCTGTTTTTCCATAATCATCCAAAAATATCCCTAGTGAAAAATAATGGATTTCTCACATACAAAGGTAATCCTATAACAATAACAGTGGACTTGAAACTTATTTTACAGACCAGATGAAATTCAAATTTCATATTTCAATCACTTTATTTACAAGAAAAAAATATAATAGAAAATTATTTGGAAATAAGAAATCTAGAATAAAAGTAAACTTATATTCTAAATTCTTATTTTTAATGAAGAAATTGGACGAAAGAGTGAAATAAACATAAAGTAGAAAGGAAGGATTAAAATAAACTAAGAAATAATATAAAAACCATATAACGCTTCAAAATCAGTTTTATATACATAAAAAATCCACGCAAAGAAGTGATATTTGTAGATACGGAGTGCTCAAGAAAAGGATGTACCAATCGAATAAATCTCGTTCGTTAAAACAAACATTATTCCCTTTAATTCTCTAGTTGTTACCATAATTTTTCATCTAACCAGTCTACTGCCCATATAGCACCAGTCAACTTCTTGGTGGTGGTCTGATGGACTGCACTGGGAGACATTTAATTTTTCCATTACGTTTTTGATTTCTTTCCCTGATTTATTAATTAATAAACGTTATTATCTCTCATCTATACACATAATTAGAACTAAGTTTTGAATTAAAAATCCTACAGTATACTTATTTATTTTATTTTGAATTCAAACTTAAATTAATTAAGAATTAAAAATGCATTTTCAGCATATTATATATGGAAATGGATCATAATCCCACTACAAATATAAGGAATAATTTTCGTGGTCAAATTCCAACTTTATAAAATTTCCATATTTAGATTATTTTATTTATTATTATAATTACTGTATTTCTCTATGTCTATTTAGGGTTGATTTTACAACATATTATAGCTTTGAACAAGAATAAGTTCCAATCAACTAAGTCTGGTGTGTAACATGCAGCGTATATAAATTAATTAATTAATTAATATTAATTTGATTAATAAATGTGGAAATAGTGAAAATGACCATTTTGTAAAGACTGGAATTCGGCCATGTTAACCTTTTACCATTATACTCATTGTGATCTTGAAACACCCCACACCCCTTAACATTCCCCCAAAGTCGGGTCATGATAAGAAATGTGAAGTGTTGTAGTTATAAAGACGTAAATCACATAGACTAAGATTCACATGACATAAAATAGTAAAAATAGTGAAAACAATTTTAAAACTGAAAAATATATATTTATTCAAAAACCACTTATTCATTTCAGTATCAAACTACATGTCTCGTGAAAATAACATCTCAGTCACAAATTAGAGTATAGTAACATGAATATACCTCAAAATATCCAACAGTACAACCAACTCCCTGAAATAAGATAAAACATAAGATGAATGCATCAACAGCTAGAATAAATCTCCAAGAACGATCCTCCAAGAAATCTAAACTAACAGCTACACCCTGTGAGCCTGGTGGGAAAGAAAAAGGAAGAAAGAGGTGTGAGTCAGACATGAAATTCAGTGAATGATGTAATTACTAGCATGATTGAGTAATAAAAAAGCATAGACTCGATAATAGTTTCAGCATCAGATATGGTAAGTGTCCGTATACAACTGCAAAAGGTAAGCATACCAAAATGATGTACAAGGAAATATACTTAAACTGTACAAGTAAAGGTTTGTTTGATGGTTATCATTCACTCAATTATTTATCCTGTTAAACATGATAGGATAATTTCTAATATTATCCATCGATCGGCTTTAACCCACTGATCTACCATCTCTCATGGTAATTATGTCAGTATGGGTCTCGTGCTTTATCTGACCCAATACATCAGTTAAGACATAACTTATCGATGTTGGATGTAGTAATGTCTTATCTTCCCATGCTAATGCACATGCATGCTCGTTGCATCGCCGAACATAACCCTATGCGACCCTATCTCCGGTGGTCCCTTATTTACCCAAATCAGCATAAGCGTGCCTAGCTTCCACCACCATCGATTGTGACACCAGCAGTGATAAACCTAAAAAGGAATTCTGCTAGTATGGATCCTAGCAAACAAATATTCTAATTTATGCCTCAACCCAGATCTCCTTTGATCCATGTTTTATTAATTCATCACTTATTTTACCAAATTAATTCCATGCAACTGGAATGGACCACTACTAGTTCATTCTTATTAAACTTAACCACAGATTTAATTTTACGTTAATAATTAGCCTTTTCATCATTTCTTTCAACTATAACCCTCACGTATAATTATATTTGCAAATAATCCTAATTTGTCCATAATGATTGCTTTGTGTGTCTATACAATTTTTCATTGTATCACTCTTGCAAATATGTTCTGTCTTTTCCAATTGCAACCCATTTCATCATTAATTGCAAATTTACATTGATTTTCCAATTTCAGCCCAATCCCTTTTTAACTACAAATCTATATTTTATGCATAATTTTCTGTTAATGTGGTCTCGTATATTTATGCGCATTTGCATAATTATTATCCTTATTATATTTTTCCACGCGTAAAATAAAAGGATTAATCAGTCATCAATATACTAACATTTACAGATCTAGGCATATTTTAGACATAAACCAAAAATTGATATAGAAAGTGTTAAATAACTGACATGCGTAAATACTAAAAGAGGGAAGAAGACTGAAAGAATAACTTGTAGTAGCTAAAGAATAATACTGTAAGAAAAAGGATGAAACATACTCTAGAAAATAACTTAAAGAAAAAGAACTTACAGAAAACACTAACTTACAGAAAAACTAATAAAACTATAAGAAAAACTACAGGAAAATATATAACTATTATAAATCCCATTTTCGTAAATTTTCAAAAGTCTAAATAATCACACACTCACCGGTAGTCCAAATTCCTAGGTGGCCTCTATAGATCCCGTTTCCAAAAGGGGTGTGTGTGTATATATATGCATATATTAATAAATCTTTTCCCATACAAGATTTAGGTCAGGTCAGTCTCAAAAAGAGAGAACCAGAGGGGAAGAAATTGTGTCGTAAAGAATAAACTAGGTCTAGGGTTCTATTTATAGGTCAAATTAGGGATCTTAGACCGTTAGATTTGTAGATTAAATCTAGGCTAACCACATCACTCAACCAATTGAAACTTGCCACCTTGGCTAGATTTTTAATATCATCAAATAAAAAAATGTCACGTCAATTTTTGATACAAAGATTCGTCATTCTTCTCATCTAGGTGTGATATGTGCCTAAGCATGTGAGCCCCTACTTAGGTTAACTATTGGTCGACCCATACCGTATTTTTTTTCTTTCTTTTCTCTTCTAATTTGTTTTGCGATAACTTTTTGTGTTAACTTTGTTTCTTACAAACCAAATATTCAAATTGATTAGAAAATTGCCACGGACCCAATGGTGCAACTCCTGTAGTCAAATTATAAGAACTTTACAAACAAATTTATTAATAATTCAATTAATTACCATGTCTTAGAAATTCAAGTTGTTATATTCTCCTCTACTTAAAGGATTTAATCGCCAAAATCTCCAAGGATAGAAGAATAAGATAAGTATTTTCATCTAAATACCTAAACACTTCTACTCAGCATCATCCATTAGCATCCATTGTCCTTAAGTTTTCTAATGAGATTTATCTAGTTATGCAATAGTGTAATGTGTACGTCCCTAATTAATGCAAAAAATTAGGCGGTTCGCTAGTTCAGTTGGCCTCTTTTTTATGCAATTATGATTGTGCATGTATCCAAATGTATGCAAAAACCCTAATGATAATAGATAGTTTTATATGTGTCATCGTTCATATACAATAATCATTTGATAATCATCCATTATATCAATCGTGAAAATAAAGTAAAAAAAGCACACTCATCCATATGCATATGCTTATGTTCTAATTTTCCTATCATTAATAGTGCCTAGTATGTGTATATATGCATCCACTATATCCACTAGCAAACACTTGCAACCACCTGCGTACATCATACACAACATGTTTTAATAAAATATTTCGACCAAATCCTATCATGCATAGGTTGATCCTAAGATCTACTAATGCAAAGGATATGAAAGGTAATACCTATTCAAAGCTACTAATGGAAAATTTTAAAGTGTACCATAAAAAAGGAATGGAAAGGAAATATGTATCTTCTCTTCAGCTTCCCAAGCAGTCTCATATGCATTACCTCCCCACTGAACTTTTACCAACTTTACTTCCTTTTTTTGAGCTTCTTTATTTCGTGGTCTAGAATTCGTGTAGGCATGCAATGAATAGATGTCTCCCTCTTAATCTCCATATCCTCTAGTAGGTTGGGCTAAACTTCTACAGTTAAATCATGCAAGCACTTTCGCAAGTGCAAAACATGAAATACGTCATGAACTTCAGAAAGTCTCTCGGGTAGTCTAACTCTGTATGCCATCTTCCCTACTTTATCCACGATGAGGAATGGCCCAACAAATTTGGGAGCCAACTTGCCTATGGGACCATACCTTACCACATTGCTAAGTGGCACCACCTTCACGAAAACTAAATCACCGACCTCAAACTACAAATCTATCCTCGTCCTATCGGCATAAGATTTCTGTTGGTCTTGGGTCGCCTTTATCCTTTTCCTTATCAAGTCGATCTTCCTAGAAGTCCCTCTCACTATGTCTGGCCTAAGTAGCAATCTATCATCGTCACCCACCAACATAACAGTGATGTGCAAGGTCGTCCATAAAGTTCCTCGAATAGAGCCATCCCTTTGCTCTTATGGAAGCTATTATTATACACAAATTCTACCAAAGATAGATGCTCCTCCCATGTCCTTCTGAAATTTAGGATACATGCCCTCAATAAATCCTCGTGAATCCTATTACCCTCTCAGTGAGTTCGTCGGTCTGAGAATGATAAGTTGTACACGCTCTTGCTATGCTCCTAATGTCTCTTACATACTCATCCAAAACTCATTAGTGAAGATAGGATCCGTGTCGCTTACAATGTTGGTGGGAATACCATGGAGTCGAACGATCTCTCTAATGTACACCAAAACTAACCAAGATGTTGTCCTCTTTCCCTTGAATAGAATGAAGTGGGCATTATTTGTCAATCGTTTTACCACTACCCAAGTTTTGGTGTTGCCCTTCCGAGATATAGGAAAGCCACCAATGAATTCCATGGACACGCTCTCCCACTTCCATGTCGGCATATCTAACGGCTATAGAAATCCACTAGGTTTTTGTTGCCCTACCTTCACTCTTTGACTGACCATGCACTTAGCCACAAAATCGACAACATCCTTCTTCATGCCATTATAGTAGAATACTCTCTTTATGTCCCTATACATCTTATCACCGCCTAGATGAATAGTCATCTAGGAGAGATTGTAATGCCCAACCCGAGACCCACATTAACAAAGAGAATTACATAGTAATTTTGTATGCTAATGCAGAGAATAGGGATGGTTAAGGGATACCAACTATAACCTTGTCTATACATTACATTGAATACGTCGACAAGTGCTATAATTTTTCCTAACTCAGATGGATTGACATACTTAATAAATTGTTAATGCAAAGCTATAGATGGTTATGAATCTATCATAATAAACACCATAACCAAATGAATGTCTCATCACAGAATAGTAACAGATACATATATACATTCTTACATACACAATGATACATCTCAATATAATACAATTATTACGACAAAGTGGTATGATGACCCTTCAATATATGGAAGGCATAAAATATATAACTTACCTATAACTCACGAAGGTTAACGGTCCCAAGCAAAGAACTAAATCCCAAAACAGAAGCATCATGAAGCAGCTGATTTCATGAGAGAGACTAATATATAAAACAAAATCGATCTGAGCCGAGTGAAAGCACACGGGTCAGGTTAGATAAACTCATCAGTAAAACTGAGCACTCGATAAGGTTAAGCAAATGAAAGATATGATACCCTTTTTCTCCAAGGATACAATGTCATAACGGAGTTACTTCCTTCTAAGAAAGAATGATATCAATTCTTTGGAAGTAGAAATGATAATTAGCATAAGGCTACACTCAAGTGGCAAAACTACACTTAATCAAATAAAACTTCAACAAGATAAGTCTTAAAGGTAAGGTTTAATTAACATAGCTTGTGCCTTATATCATGGACAGTGTGAACTAAATGTCGATAAAGACTTCAAAGGGAAGGAATATCTTCCTAATGGAGAGATTGGCATAATTATACATCTAAGTGTATACCCTTCATATAAAAGATGAACACATATAAATATGCCTTATCTCATCGGCATATACTAAAATCTCAAAATATCATTCAACATATCATAAAAATCATCTTTAGAACCTTCTTAATTATTTATACCTCTTTTATTGGTATAAATATAGAAACTTCTTAAATCTATCACTAAACTCATTATGAACAAATCTCATAATCATTTACACCTCATTTCATCAGTATAAATATAAATACATCTCGAACCCATCATTAAACCATTCTAATCCATGATTTATACTTTATCCCATCGATATATATATATATATATATATATATATATATATATCAAATTCTGCAGAAAATATCATTATAAAAGAGTCTTCATAAATTATGCCTTATCTCATTGGTATAATTATAGATATATCTTAAATCAATCTTAATAGAACCCAAAAGGAGTGCAAAACATTATACTAGAAACCACCATAAACATGCACATGAATAAGACTTTTTCTTACAAAAGGCAATAATAAATATCATCATTAAAATGGTGAAATTGAAACATCGAGAAACTTCAAGAAATACAGCACATGCTTACATCTTAACTAATATTAAATTTTTGGTGTCATCCATCGTCATGACTTGGGGTCACACCACATCGTAACATCGTGATTGACTATAGTCAGAACATCGTGATGACACCCAATCACAAAAGCCCAAGTAATAACATTGTGATGACTCCAATTGAGTACTTGGTCTATAGTTGTAATGGCCCGAATTTCGTACCCTTTGGGTCGACTAATAATACTACACGTCCAACCCAAATTGCACAGAAATACGAATCATTAGTAGAAAGAAGTTAGAGGATGAGAAATAGAAAGAAAGAAAAATTAGAATAGAAGAAAACGAAGAACACAAGTCACACAGAGGAATGAATAAAATATATTATATAACATAACTTTTGAAATACCAATCAGTAACTGTATATACATACCATCATCAGAGCACAAAAGTTATTCCTGGAACAGTTATAAACACCTGTTTCCAGATACAACATAGTACACAGCGGAAAATATGATAGTCTATAGCTAACAGGTGAAGCCTCCTGTTTCAAGCTCCTCCAAGTGAATCTGTAAAATCCTGACTACATGACTGCCCGTACAACTATGTGCACCCAAGAGTTTAGGGAAAACAAAACAAAACAAACTCTGGGTTAGTCATGGGACTGGTGTGAGTAAACTCTAACCATTTGTTTAACTTTCCAAAATCCTTTATCCTTTCAAAAGAAATGATAATCGTAAGAACGATCCACACATAAACACGGATGGTTTTTAAATTACATAACCAAAAATATTTTTGATATCAAATCTAGTGATATTATAATAGTGTCTACATCAAATAAATAGAATCTAGCGGAAGCTTGCATCTCACGCTCCATATATAATATTAAATCAAAACCGCAGGGCGCTTATTGAAGATTGGAATCCGACTATGACAAGGTATGGAACTACCTTCCGATCAGTGTACTCTAAAGGGGATACACTGGGGTTCAACAAGAACATCTTGCAACATGGCCATACATGGCTGACCACTCATTTAACTTGAGTGTACCGAGCATATTATCACCAACGGTTGTGATCAGCAACTGTTACCGAAAGCATACAGCAGCGGATATAATAAAAACAAATGAAATTTCTCTAGATCAGGTGATAATACCCCTAATGGGAATGACCCATTTGGCCATGCTACCTGCTCGATTTCTGTCATTTCCCGGTTGATGAGGCTTGAGGTCACGATTTCCTTTTAGAACATCTTGCCACCATTTACTTTGAATTTCACATTGCCAGATCCATCCATATGCGTTGCCCTGGGACTGGACATACCGAAGGCACCATTCTATTAATCCATCTTGGGAAAATTCTACCTAGGATTAACAGAATAAACCTTGCACTTTACTTTGTCTTCATTAATCTTCAGCATAAGTTGATTCCTAACGCTTATGCCAATACGGAGTGGTTTACAGATAATAAACCAGATCCTGGTCTCTCTGTATTGACAATGGAGGTATACAATAAACTAAAACTTTGATACCAGGTGATTTAACTATCAAAGGAAACATCCATACAACCAATGATCTTATTTCCAAATGGAAATTCTAACGATCAACCATCAAACAACACTAGCCCCTTGTTAAATGAATTCCTTATTATATTATCATTTCCAATTCCCATTTCCCATCTTTCGTATCCTTTCAAAGCTCAATTTTTTTTATTTTTGGAAATGTTTTTCCAATAACTTAATTTCTTTATTCGAGAAAATTTCTCTTATTCTAGTTATAAAACATTTCTAAATATTCATGAATCCTTATTTTCTATATTTAGAAAATATGCCTTATTAGTATCGGAAAATATTTCAATCTTCCATTTCTTAATTCCTCGTTGACCAATTCATTTCATTTTCTATGCTTAGAAAATATCTCTCATTTTATTTGGGGAAAACATTTCAAAAATCCTTTAAATTAACGCGATGATATAAAACATCGTTATTATAACTCAAACCATTAATCATTTATTACTAACCATATTGCTAACCAATCTTCACTATCGAACCTTAACCATTCCTCCATCAATCGTGAAGTCAATCAAGTTGGGGTATAATTACCACTCAGACCTTAATTGAACAACATTCTCAATTTTGAAATAGTCAAAGCTCACAACTTCAAACAAAACATTGCTTACGCGACTCTCAGATTCAATCTAAGCATCCATTTCTTTTAGGGAAAGCATTAATTATAACGGTAGAGTTATAATCGTTGTTTCCAAATAATTGATTTATAGAACATTTATTATAACGGTAGCATTAAAATCGCTGTTTAGATTTATAAACCATTTATTATAACAGTAGCATTATAATCGCTGTTTTCAAATATTTGGTATATAAAAATATAACTTGTACTTATTAATTTCAATTATTAAGTAAATAAAGAATTAAATTTGATTCAAAACGGAAAGTAAAAAACTACTTCCCTAAATTCGATAGAATCGAATTTCAATAAATACTCTCTCTCGAATAATTTATATTCGATTATATTCTGAACTTAGGAATTTATCTACCATTTAAGGTTAATTCGAATTCCAAATTCACTTTTGAATTTATCCTTTCCAAATTATTATCAAATTCCTTTATAACCATTCCAGTCTATGAAATGTTATCATGCTTTATTTTATATTCTGAATTTTGAACTAAAACTCATCGTTTTCTTTTTAAACGATTACCCATTTCCCTTTTCATTCAGTTTCCAATCTAGATTCATATTTCAAATCTAAATTTCCTTTAGAGATATTTCATTTGCAAAATATTTCCTTTAAACCATTATTCACTTTAATATTTAATATATTTCTTTTATATACAATCATTTGGTTTCATACCTATAAATATTCTCTTAAACCCAAATTCTTTGTTACAACCATTAAAAATATCGTTAATGATTTCCTTTATAATTTGCTAATTCAAATCTCATCTCAAATATCGGTTTCAAATCTGATTACCACTTTTCCATATAAATTCAAATTTTAATTTATATTTCAAATTATCCAATGATAAATAATTCATTTGATTTATAAACTCATTTAAAATCAACGTCTTGTTTTAATAAAATAAGTTTCTACATTTTAATTCCATTCGAAATTACACATCAATTTTTTGGAAAAATATATTTCCTTTTTAAATCTCAAATTTCATTTTCTATATTCGAAAATATTTTTTGGTATTTAAATACCATAATCCTAGGGCCAGGATAATTCAACACAGCATAATCAATCACAGTATATATCACAGTAAATAACAAACAATAATATAAATGTTGAGGAATCCAGTTGGATCCCTCCAACCAGTTTCCCTGCTTCCACAGATGTTAGTCAAACATCAATAATATTATTTTCACACCAATATGGTAAACAGAATTAATGATCGATCAAAGATTTATATATAACTATATCAACCATTTCAACCAATTTTATGAACCTATAAATGAATTTAAAACTCGTTTATAAAAACATAAATGAGGCAGAGTTAGTGAGTTTACTCACATTGTTCGCAGTGGAAGATTCTTCATCTGTTTCTTTTAAAAATCAAATAGTGTATGATTTTATTACGAAATTCCAGCAGCCCTGTTCTCAGCGAAATCAATTCCACCCTGTAGAACTCGTCGTTACGATTCCAACGTGGCCTTTTTGGTTTGATTCTATTACCGAATGTAAATATATATGTGCTTATTATAAATATGAATATACGTTATATAATTAAACCATTCACTAATAATATAAGTACCTTTAATTACCTTCATTTCGCTTAAGTCCAGATTAGCCTTTATTAATCATTGATTTCACCGCGTTTCAATAAAAACAACTCGATATTTCCTTAGGCAAACACACTTCGACTTCATCTACTGCTCGTTCTTTTTATCACGTCATTGTCTTTGTGTACCCATTATTTGATTAAACTGAACCCTACAACCATAATTTAAACATCTGCTACCCTTCTTCTTTCCTTAATCACAACATAATACCCTTCTTCCTCGATGTACACACTGCGCCTGAAGCTTTTCACGATTGAAATCCTTTGCTTTCTCTCCCTTCACACTCAACATTTTCCAAAACCGAGCTCACAAATCTCCATGTCGCGACAACCTCCACCTGACAGGCGACTCGGCCTAGACCATAATGTGACCTCAAATCTTTAGTTCCACGAACTTCACTAACCCAAAGATAAATACTTAACCATTTCATAAATCATCCTCTGTTTTCTGCAATGTCCAATAACAGTCAATCTACACGAACTAGCCATTGTTAACGCACTAAAAACTGCACCTGACATGCCATCCATTTAGCATAAATGTACACACACTACTTCCTATTGGAAACCACAAAACTAGCAGAGACATTCTTCCTTTCACCATATAACTCCCCTACCACCCTAGCTAACTTCTTCGATCCACTTGAACCCTTTTAGTATTTCCAATCCCCTACCAAATCCAAAGACAGCGTGACAAACAAAAAATAAATGATGGAAAGCTCCCCTTTCAACTATAAACTACTCTGCTAACAGTTCACCAGAGGTCATCTGCCTCTCATCATTCCGCCAGTCATCGTCCTGGCTTCAAAACCCCACCGACCTTGTCTATTTCGATGACCTGTAACTCATTTGCGAGCTAAAAAAGAAAACCAACTCAAATTCCATCCAAATGATCGGAACTCAGACCACCATGACTCAGGGAACCCACAACTACATCCTCGATACGCGCCTTCCTCCTCTCCATCTTCACTTGAAGTGGCGACCCTCGATTCCACCTCAGCCCACTGGAAATTGCCCCAAAGCGCTACTGTTCAAAAGAGGAGGTGCAAACTGTTTCGCGTTTGAACACTCTAAAAGGATACCAACTTGAAGATCTTGTTTTTATGATCTTAATGGATCCAAATTTGTAATTTTTTATTAAGTTTCATATTCTTGATTGATTTTCTAGAATGCTTGTAGATGGCGGCTAAACTTTCGAAGACCAGTGAATCAACTTTGATGAGCATTGAGAGAGGAAATAGTGTTTTATAATAAGGGTTTAGAACATACTCTGTATATTCCATTGTTAATCCGCGTTGAACATTTTGTGTCTGTATGATCACGAATGGAACCCAATGTACGATGAAAGTGGACCTCCTGTTATACTTTTACATTCTGGACTCAACGAAACTTGTTTCGTTGAAAACAGAGTCGGTTTGGAAAAATATCAAAATTTTAAATATTAAAATCATAAACTGATTCACGTTAAATTTCAATATGCTCACATAACAATTCCAATGGGTTCGAAACTTGAAATCTTACAATAATAAAATATTCCGGTCATAATGAAACTGGTTTTGTTAAAAACGGAGGTCATTTGTAAAAAGGCTATTTTTATGGGTTTGAATAAATCGATAAAATATTAATAAATCCCAAAATAATTCAATGTAATAATAATAAAATTTTATTATCGTATATGTCCCACTAGAACATCATATAACTCCAGGATAAACATACTTGGATTTTTAACTCGATAATTCAAATTAAAATGATGTTCGGATTATTAAAAATCGATTTATTTATGTAATATATCGTTATAATATATAAACCATTCCATAGCGACTTACTGAAAAGTTGATTTGGACATAAACCAAAATTTACAATATGAAATCTTGATTTTTCTCTTTCATTAGAAAAATATAATCAAATAGGTTTGAACGTTTCTTGTTTCAAAGAAATCCGACTTATATTGGATTCCGTATATTCAATTGAAGTTCAAAACGTAATATTACGAACTACCACGGCATTTCGAGCCCGTTTTAAATTTAATTATAAATTATACTTTCAATCGTCGTTTTTAATAAATAAATTCAGTACAAAATTTTATTTATATTTCTAATTGCAACATTTAAAATAATTTAAATGTTTAAAATAAATCGGACAAAATCCAGGTCGTTACATTCCTTTCCCCTTAAAAGAATTTTGTCCCCGAAATTACTAAGGTAAGAAGAGTGCCACAAACCCTACCTTTGGTTTGCTTCTTAACTTCAGTTTCAACTGAACCAATTAATTTTAATTAAAATATTAACTGATTCTGACTAACGAAAAATCTAAAAAATTTCTAACATCTTAAATTACCGAAAAAATCGGCAGAGTCTCCCTTGCATGGAGGGACTTCTGCGATATCGCAGGATCAACAAATATATATATCGACCCACATGTTCGGAAAACAAAATTCAAAACCCAATTTTTTATTTTTGTATCGGCGTACCTTATATAAGCGCTATTAAGCGAGCGAGCTCAATTTGTATTCACTTTACACAGCTGAACTCAAGCCGTAGGCTTCTGGTACCAGCACTTACTCGCTTTAACTAGTGAGTTCCAATAATTTGATGTTTAAATAATCATTCATGCCATTAACTCATATAATCACATTATTCATATAGTTTCTAATGATTTTCAATCCATAATTCTACATCCAATCCATTATCCACATACAACATTCACATCCTTCCAAACTGATTCTAAACCAGTTTATTCACTTTTATAAGCCAAATAGTTTAATTTGCAATCTAATATAATTTCTATTTAACTTAAATTGAATTTCAATTTAGTCGAATTCACTTCCATTATTTCAATCTATTTAACTTATACAAGTTAAATTTAAATTCTGAATTCAAATTCTCAGCTTTTATTTCCAAATAAGTTTTGAATCATATAATTAAACATATATTTTTGTAATCATCAGAAAAATTCAAAACATTTTTGAAATTTTACAACTTGTTCTTTTCAAAAAAAATTCGATTAATGAATTATTATGGTAGCAATTCGTCACTCAGGAACTTGAAAATTAATACCGATAATGTCGCGATCCATTATCAGAATTATTTTCTCGCCACTGAAGTGATTTCAGTGCTTAAAAAATCTATTTAAAACCAATTTTATTCAAAATCTTTCACATTAATGTTATATATCTTTTAAAAATACATCAGAAATATTTTTAAACATCTGAGATTTAAATTCTCAAATTCTGGTCTGAATCCAATCGTAATTCAGCATACTTGTATATTCTCTTTTTAACGGAATTCCATTTGGTTATATATAACCATTTCAACATTATAATCCCATTTGATTATAATACAATCAACACATCCATATACTATAATATTGCAGAAATTATTCCTTCTATATCAAAAATAATTTTTGGTCAAAATAATATCATTTACCCATTTTAAAATGATATTGCATCGAATTGCTTTGCTTGAGAGTTTAGAAATGCCTATGGATACAGTTGTATATTCTGTACCGACCAGAATTCATAAACCACTCAACAAACCAGTCAACACAATATAAAACGATTTTATATCAAATCTACAAATACGCGCTCATATTTATACACTCAAACTCAATATAGGGTATTGCTAACCCCAGCTCTATTGAGTTACGCAACAGAGCCAAGGTTACTGCTCAACCTTCAGCTCTAATACCAAATGTAATGGCCCAAATTTCCATACCCTTTGGGTCGACTAATAAAAGTACACGCCCAACCCAAATTGCATAGAAATACGAATCATTAGTAGAATGAAGTTAGAGGATGAGAAATAGAAAGAAAGAAAAATTAGAATAGAAAAAAATGAAGAACACAAGTCACACAGCGGAACAAATAAAATATATTACATAACATAACTTTTGAAATACAAATCAGTAATTGTATATACATACCATCATCAGAGCACAGCAGTTATTCCTAGAACAGTTATAAACACCTGTTTCCAGACACAACATAGTACACAGCTGAAAATATGATAGTCTATAGCTTATAGGTAAAGCCTCCTACTTCAAGCTCCTCCAAGTGAATATATAAAATCTCGACTACTTGACTACTCGTACAAATATGGGCACCCAAGAGTTTAAGGAAAATAAAACAAAATTAACTCTGGGTCAGTCATGGGCCTGATGTGAGTAAACTCCAACCATTTGTTTAACTTTCAAAAACCCTTTCGAAAGAAATGATAATCATAAGACCAATCCACACATAAACACAGATGGTTTTAATCTTACGATAACCAAAAATATTTTTGATATCAAATTTGGGGATATTATAATAGTTTCTACATCAAAGAAATATAATCTAGTGGAACGCTTGCATCTCACGCTCCATATAATATAAAATCAAAAATCGCAGGGCGCTTATTGGAGATTGGATTCTGAATATGACAAGGTATGGAACCACCTTACGATCAGTGTACTCTAGAGGGGATACACTGGGTTTCAACAAGAACATCTTGCAACCCAGCCACACATGGCTAGCCATTCATTTAACTTGAGTGTACCTAGCATATTATCACCAGCGGTTGTGATCATCAACCGTTACCGAAAGCATATAGAAGCGTATAAAATAAGAAGCAAATGAAATTTCTCTAGATCAGGTGATAATACCCCTAATGAGAATGACCCACTTGGCCATGCTGCGTGCCCGATTTCTGTCAATTCCTGGTTGATGAGGCATGAGATCACGCTTTCTTTTTAGAACATCTTGTCACCATTTACTATGAACTTCAAATTGCCAGATCCATCCATATACGTTGCCCTAGGACTAGAAAAACCGAAGGCACTGTTCTATTAATCCATCTTGGGCACTTTCTACCTAGGATCAACAGAATAACCCTTGCACTTTACTCTATCTTCAATTATCATCAACTTAAGTTGATTCCTAATGCTTATGCCAATACGGAGTGGTTTTCAGATAATAAACCTGATCCTGGTCTCTCCGTATTGACAATGGAGGTATATAAAATAAACTAAAACTTTGATAGCTGGTGATTTAACTATCAAAGGAAACATCCATACAACCAATGATCTTATTTTCAAATGGAAATTCTAACGATCAACTATCAAACAACACTGTCCCCTTGTTAAATTAATTCCTTATTATATTATCATTTCCAATTTCCATTTCCCATCTTTCGTATCCTTTCAAAGATCTATTTTTTTCTTGATTCTTGGAAAATCATTTCCAATATCCTAATTTCTTTATTCGAGAAAATATCTCTTATTCCAGTTAGAAAACATTTCTAAATTTTCATGAATCCTTATTTTCTACATTCAGAAAATATACCTTATTAATATCGGAAAATATTTCCATCTTCCATTTCTTAATTCCTCGTTGACCAATTCATTTCATTTTCTATGCTTAGAAAATATTTCTCATTTTGTTTAGGGAAAACATTTCAAAAATCTTTTAAATTGATGCGATGTTATAAAACATCGTTATTATAACTCAAACCATTAATCATTTATTAATTAACCATATTGCTAAACAATCTTCACTATCGAACCTTAACCATTCCTCCATCAATCGTGAAGTCAATCAAGTTGGGGTATAATTACCACTCAGACCATAATTGAACAACATTCTCAATTTTGAAATAGTCAAAGCTCACAACTTCAAAAAAACATCGCTTACGCGACTCTCAGATTCAATCTAAGGATCCATTTCTTTTAGGGAAAACAATGATTATAACGGTAGCGTTATAATCGCTATTTCCAAATATTTGGTTTATAGAACATTATTATAACTGTAGCATTAAAATCGCTATTTAGATTTATAAAAACATTTATTATAACAGTAGCGTTATAATTGCTGTTTTCAAATATTTGGTATATAAAAATATAACTTGTACTTATTAATTTCAATTAATAAGTAAATAAATAAATAATTAAATTGGATTCAAAACGAAAAGTAAAATAACTACTTCCCTAAATTCAATAGAATCGAATTCACATAAATACTCTCTCTCGAATCATCTATATTCGATTATATTCTGAAATTTGAAATTTATCTACCATTTCAGGTTAATTCAAATTCCAAATTCACATTTGAATTTATCCTTTCCAAATTATTACCAAATTCCTTTATAACCATTCCAGTCTACGAAATGTTATTACACTTTATTTTATATTCTGAATTTTGAACTAAAACTCATTGTTTTCTTTTAAAACGATTACCCATTTCCCTTTTCATTCAATTTCCAATCTAGATTCATATTTCAAATCTAAATTTCCTTTAGAGATATTTCATTTGCAAAATATGTGACGACCCGAACTTCCCCGTGAAGGAAAGCACGGATTACTTTGAGAACACGACAAATCAGAACACAAACTAAAGAACATTTCATTGCTTATTACAACAATTTACATTAGAGTACAAGAATATATAGAGTATGAACAAATAATATACATTTGATAAATATCAGAGATTTACAAATTACAATGCATCGGAAAATAATACAAAACACCACTGAAAAGAATATACAGATATAGAGCTTTCTGAATATCATTCCAGCTGTAAACTAGGATCCTGTGAATATAAATCTCAAAACCAAAACTACAAGTTGCCCGTGTGGAAATAGGGGCACCCAGAGTTTAGGTTAAAACAATAAACTCCAGATCAGTCATGTGACTAGTGTGAGAACTAAAACAGTTATTAATTTGATTTTTTTAAAGTTAGGTAAATCAAGGGACCACGCCGTATAACACGAAAAGGGTTTACTCCCTAGAATACCAGTGCATAAAACAAACAGCGCAATGCTAGATAAAGAACAATGAAGCTATTATAAGACTCAGGTCCCATCACACAATGCAATGCAAGCCGGAGGATAGAGTTTTTACCTTATAATAGCCAAAAATGCTTGATACGTGAAATTTCATCTTTTACTATTACTATAAGGGTATAGTGTCAAAACAACTTCAATCATAAGTATCAATTATAGATGGCATAAGTGCCCCTATACCACTATGTTTCCATACTAGGCTCTTTAATCAAAACCGTAAAATGTTGTATTGGATGTTGGATTTCCATCTGTGAACAAGGGCAAGGGATCGTCCTCACCGCTTCGAGACAATCTAGCCTACCATGTCTCAGGATCAGAGCTCGAGTGACCCTTGGATCGTCAAGGCTGGTCCACACGGAGTGGATTAAAATGCCTGAACACTGCGTTTCCCCGCCCTATGGGGCGTAAACTGGTCATACCTCGACCAGACCATCGGTCCCGGATCGACCGATATAACCGAGGCACCTCGCTATCCATCATCCACATAAGTAAAATGCCAGGGCTAGTAAAACGCCGACACCACTCCTAGCTAGAAAGAAACGCATGCCCTCCCTGATGTTCTCTCCCGTTTCTGGTTCACACCGGGGTATGAGGCTCGCGAATTAACGCTACACAAGGCTACGCTATATTAAAGCCATGCTTTGATCATCAACCACAAGACTCTGCTTTTCAACAGAAGCCTTGATCATTTGCATCTCAGCATGCCACACAGGAAATTCACGTTATGCAACCGATGTATATCAACCACACAGAATGAAATCCGATGTCAGACAAACATCCATTTACAAGTTCGTTCTGGGTCTGAACGAAACCGGGGGCACCTTATTCCTCATCCTGTATGTCCAATACAGGAGAGAGGTCCTCGCATTTCCGATCGATCTCCATGTACGTCCGGACGATCACCACTTATTACCTTGTCTTGGGTGTACAGCCCAATCAAGACATCAGTAATCATCCAAACGATGTGAAGACCTCCGGTCTTCAACCACTGTCTTCAACCTCGACATATCGTCGAATCAGTTATTCGGAATGGGATTGTAATAACCCGAAAATATGAGTCAGTTTAAAATTTTTATTTTGGCAATTTTAGCGAATTTTGAATATTTAAAATGAATTATTTTAAATAATATCGACGAGAAATTTATTTTGATTATAATAGAACGTATATATTATATACGTCGTCGTTATAATATAAATAATTATATATAATTATAAAAGGAATTGAAAATGGCGCGATAGTTCGATAATTCGATTTCAAACTTCAATCGAATGTACCGGGTGCAAAACAATCCGGATTTTAGTGAAACCAAAAATAATAGGATCTATTCGTGAATATCTTTCCAACGAATCCGACGAATCGAAATTTCATAGAGGGGATCAAAAGATATGACCAGTTGAAAATTCTGAATAGTCGCTATGGAATTCAGGCCTTTAAAAATAGACATTTTGCAAGCGACCTCGGATTTCGACAAAACCACTTTTGTTGGGTCCGTGATGTCAAATTATTGCTAGATTCCAAATTTCATAATTTTTCGAATCAATATGTGAGCGTGGCAAAGGAAAACGCGTTTGACCAGTTTCAGTTGATTTTAATCGACTGGAAAATGGCCATTTTTCCAACGGTCTCAGAATTCGACGAAACTAGTTTTGTTAGGACCGTATCGTCAATACAAAGCGAGAAAATATTATTCGGGAATTTTTAGAGTTAGTATGTGACCCCGGTAAAATGAAATGCGCGTTCAAATTCAATATATAGAGTTATATGTTGATTTTGATGAAACCTGATCGAAACGATCGAATCAGCCTACGATACATATCCCGTTGTGTTCAGAATGGGGGTGAAACGCTATGGACGACATGCGGTGGGCCTCGTTTAGAGGTCGTATGTAAAAAGTCAACCGTTTGGATAATCTAAATAATTAAAAAAAATAACTCTCTCCCTTCCTCCTTTATACTCTGGCCCCCCTTTCTCGTTTTCATTAATCCAGAAAAAAAAAGAAAAAAATACGATGAGGGCGGAGCCCTAAATCGCACGCCGCCACCAGTCGCCCCCCCCCTCCTGATGTCGGCCGCGCTACCCCCCCCCCTTCTCCTACTGCTGACCGAAGCCCCCCCCCCCCCCAAACCGCACCCACAACCCCCGACGCTCTCTCCTCCTCGTGACAGCGAACCCCCATCCACCGCAAATCCCAAAACCGCCTAGCCGAGCCTCCTGCGCACCTCCCCCTCCCCTTTTCCGGCGAACTTCCGTCAGTCCAACCCCGACCACCCTGACGAACTCGGACGCATAGCCCCACCACCAGTAAGCTCCTCTAATTTATTTATTTGCATTAATTTAAATTAAAGAGGTTATAAAATCAGTTTTAAATAGGTTATTTATTTAGTTAGTTAGAAAACAAATCTAATTTTTATTTATTCAATGTCATGGGATTTATTTCTATATAGTTACGATGTTAAAGATTAGATTTTTTTTAAATAGAAAAGATTAGATTTTTGAAATAGAGAAGATACGATTTTTAGCGGTGTAAAAATAGAATTTTTATCTATATAGTAGAGTAGTAAAAATTCGATTTTTATATATTGAATAGTGAAGTAAAAATTCGATTTTTATATATTGAATAGCGAAGTAAAAATTCGATTTTTATATATTGAATAGCGAAGTAAAAATTCGATTTTTATATATTGAATAGCGAAGTAAAAATTTGATTTTTATTTATTGAATAGCGAAGTAAAAATTTGATTTTTATATATTGAATAGCGAAGTAAAAATTCGATTTTTATATATTGAATAGCGAAGTAAAAATTTGATTTTTATATATTGAATAGCGAAGTAAAAATTCGATTTTTATATATTGAATAGCGAAGTAAAAATTCGATTTTTATATATTGAATAGCGAAGTAAAAATTCGATTTTTATATATTGAATAGCGAAGTAAAAATTCGATTTTTATATATTGAATAACGAAGTAAAAATTCGATTTTTATATATGGAATAGAGAAATAAAAATGTGATTTTTATATATAGTGGCTACGGTCAACGAAGGTGACAAAAAGGCGAGAACGACGAAGACTTCTACAAAAGAAGAGTCGAGATGATAGGATAGCTATCGGTGAGAACTTCTCACCTTTCAATTTCTTTTTCTAGTTATATATATATATACTAGGATGCAGACGGTGTTTAGTAGCACCCGACACCCGTCATCCACAGACCATGGATTGCTTATTTGTTTAATTGTTTGGTTGTGTAGTTGGTTAGATTATTTGGTTTGAATTGAATTGTTTGGTGAAATGGAATGGATTTGATTGATGTGTGAATGGCGTGGGCCTTCACTAGACTGGGGATAAGGCTAGGTCTCGTCCCGTTTCTAGTATCGTGCCGTTATGCCGCCGAAATTTTCTAAAATAAGTTAGAAAAATAAAAACATCATTTTTATTTTGTAAATGAACTGAATATAAATCCATGTATTAAAGTAAAACATTTTATCGTTAAAAATATAATTTTTAACGTGAACGTGGAGAAAAAAATAAATATTCATTTACAAACCAGACGGTTTGTTTATGTACACTGATTTGACTGACATTGATTGGGACGATAAATTTTACACATCGCCCAACTGCACAAATAAAAACTGTGTTTGATTGTTTAAAACCCCACACCGGTATTGGGATGAAATACGACATACACTAATCCCAGTAATTAGTTATATGTCGATCGATTGATTGACAGGCTGTTGTAAGCGTTAGATATCTATATTTGATGCTTATACAGTGTAGTGCACTTTGGACGATGGTTGATTATTTATCGTTGCTATTATATACATGTGTTGTATGGAATCCATATAGTTAACGCTATATGGTAATTGATTGGGCCTCATTCCAATTGAAAAAATAAAGAATATTATAAAATAAAGGTTCATGTGTTGACTGTACTCATCCGTTGAGATTAGTCATGTGTTGAACGAAATATTTTAACAATAAAATTTACATCTTTATCATATATAAAATTAGAAACTAACTGGAAAATAGATAAGATGAGTGGTCTCCTGGATATTAATCTGATGTTGGTTTCGGCCTTCGGGGTTAATATTCAGGGAATCGTTCTCTTACTAATTTACGGTTGGAGTCTGATTTAATATCAAACGATAGATACCTTAATTTTCATAAAATATAGCAAATAATAAAAATAGTCACACGTGGACAGTACTCATTCGTTGAGATTAGTCGTGTGTTGACAAAAATATAGATTCACATATTGAATAGAATAAATATTCATTTGTTGAATAGAATAACGAATTTATTGAAATATATAAAGCCGTGTTGATTAGAGATGCGCTATTTTGACGCGAACGATATTTATATCGATTATATACGAATTTGAATTTGAATCGAATAGAAAACCAATTTCAATTTGAATCGAATAGAAAACCAATTTGAATTGAATCGAATAGAAAACCAATTTGAATTGAATCGAATAGAAAACCAATTTGAATTGAATCGAATAGAAAACCAATTTGAATTGAATCGAATAGAAAACGAATTTGAATTGAATCGAATAGAAAACCAATTTGAATTGAATCGAATAGAAAACCAATTTGAAGTTGAATCGAATAGAAAACCAATTTGAAGTTGAATCGAATAGAAAACGAATTTGAATTGAATCGAATAGAAAACCAATTTGAAGTTGAATCGAATAGAAAACGAATTTGAATTGAATCGAATAGAAAACCAATTTGAAGTTGAATCGAATAGAAAACGAATTTGAATTGAATCGAATAGAAAACCAATTTGAATTGAATCGAATAGAAAGCCAATTTGAATTGAATCGAATAGGAAACCACTTTGAATTGAATTGAATAGAAAACGAATTCGAATTGAATTGAAAACGAATTTGAATTGAATTGAAAACGAATTCGAATTGAATTGAAAGCGAATTGAAATGAATTCAAATTGAATTGAAATTTGATTTGAATAGAAATGAATTTTAAAACGAATTTATAAGGAAAAATTCAATTTTGATTTGAATTGAAATGGAAGTTGAAATTGCTTTTGAAACGAATTTAATACTATTTATATAATTCGTTTTAAATAGAAATCGACGAAATACATATTATATATATAATATAATGGCCTGAATAGAACGCGCCGCGCCGCGGCAGTTCGTGAATTTCGACCATTGATTTCGAACGGACATTACGGGAGATCCGACCGTCGGATTCTCCTAAAACCGGAACCGTTTGGTTCGTATCGAAAAGGGCTTTCTAACGAATATTATAAATTTGAAATCTAACGTTTGGATTTGGAGATACGTCCAAATCAAATTTGAAAAAGGTCGCTGTAAGTGCAGTTCGATAGCCGTTGATGGAAATCGACTGTACGGGCCTTGATAAAATTATTAAAAATATCAATAATTTGTTCAAAATCATAAGAAATGATTTGGGAGAAATTGGGATGTAAAATTCCATATTTGAAAAGATAAAAATAGTTTTTTATCGAAATGAACTAGTCTTGAACTAAAATTAAAACCGTTTATTTTCAAATAAATAAATTGGATTTGAAATGGGTTTTGAATAGAATTGATTCATGGGTTTATCGTGAACTGTGTTTTAAATAACACTAGTTCTTTAACCCGATAATAAATAGAATGTGATTTGGGTTTATCGTGAACTGTGTTTTAAATGACACTAGTTCTTTAACCCAGTAAAAGGAGTTTTAATGAATCTGTAATTGGATTGAAATGTGAATTGATAATCTAAATTATCAAATTTAGAAAACAAGCGAGAATGGAGTATCACCAGTTTTGCTCCAAAGCGACAGTTAAATCTTTAATTAGATTTGAACATGAAATGGTAATTAATTTTACCGACAACACTGAGGTGTTAGATATGGAGTATTACCAGTTTTGCTTCATGGGATGAATAGGTTGGGATTGGGAAATAAAATAAATAATTACTTCGGTGTGGTTCGCTAATCTCGACTAGTTTAGAAAACCATAATTTGGTTTTGAAACGACATCCAAAGGAAGATTAAAGGATAAATTTAAAAAGAATTTATCTTGGATAAAATAAATGGGAACCTTTCCCTAAGAATGTGATTTCGTGAATAAAAGGATATTCTGCATTGGAATGAGGCGTATGTTGTGTTTGTGTAACATTCGTTTTTAATATACGCGGGTTGTTCGGAAAGTCCGGGTTTATACCCATTCTGAATAACTGATTCGACGATAAGTCGAAGATGAAGATGATGGTTGAAGACTGGAAGTCTTCACATCGTTTGGGTGATTACTGATGATCTTGATTGGGCTGTACACCCAAGATGAGGGAATCAGTTAGTGGTCGTCCAGACGTACTTGGAGATCGATGGATATGCGAGGAAAGTGCCTCCGGTTTCGTTCAGACCCAGAACGAACTTGTAAATGGATTGTGTGTATGACATTGGATTTTATTCTGTGTTGATTGATTTCTGTTAAATATATATCTGTTTGTCAGCGGAGAATTTATTCTCTTGCTCAACGCCCTTCTCTGAGACGTACGAGCTTAGAGGTTATATATCGATAGATATCAATCGCATGGCATGAATTGCCTGTGTGGCACGCTGAGTTGCATGGATCAAGGCTTCTGTTGAAAAGCAGAGTCTTGTGGTTAATGATCAAAGCACGGCCTACGTGGCAGCTTTGTGTATAACGTGAATTCGCGAGCCTCACACCTCGGTATGAGTCAAAAACGGGATACGGACTACAGGGAGAGCACGACGTTTCTTTCTAGCTTTGGTGGTGTCAGTGACTTACCAGCCCTGACATTTATATACTTTTCACCTTTGTGGTTGTTGGATGAGGCGCCTCGATTTTAGGTCGGTAAGGACCGGGAAACGTGTGTTCAGGCATAACTAATCCTCTAACGTAAGTGAGGACCGGCCCTGAAGATCCAGGATTGCCCAGAGTGTGTAGTCCTGGGACATTTGCTAGAGTGTCTTGAAAGCGGAGAGGAGCTTGCCCCTTGCCTTGACTCATGACGGAATCCAATTTCCAATACGTGATATTGCGGTTTTAATTGTAGAACTAGTATGGCGACATAGTAGATGGTAGCTATGCCGCCTATGATTGATATTTATGATTGAAATTGTTTTGACACTATACACTTATTATAGTATCAAATGATTTGTTTTAAACGTACCAAGCATGTTTGGCTATTATAAGGGAAAACCCTATCCTCCGGCTTGCGTTGCATTGTGTGATGGGACCTGGGTCTTATAATAGCTTCATTTTTCGAAAAAGCATTGCGCTGTTTAATGATATGCACTGGTATTCTTGTGAGGAAACTCGTTCCGTGTTATACGGCGTGGTCCCTTGAATTACTCTCTTTTAAAATAAAGTTTTAAATAACTGTTTTAGTTCTCACACCAGTCACATGACTGACCTGGAGTTTATTGTTTTAACCTAAACTCTGGGTGCCCCTATTTTCCGCACGGGCAGCTAGTAGTTTTGGTTTTGCAGATTTATATTCACAGGATCCTGATTTACAGCTGGAACGATGCTCGGAAAGCTCTGTATCCGTGTATTACTTTCAGTTGTGTTTTGTATTATTTTCCGCTGCTATGTAATTTATTGTAATCTCTGATATTTATCGAATGTAATTTATTCATTCATACTCTGTATATTCTTGTATTCTGATGGAATTGTTGTAATAAACAATGAAATGTTCTTCCGTCTGCGTTCTGATTTGTCATGTTCTCAAACGATCAGGGGTTTCGAACGGTCTAGATCGGTTTAACGACTGATTCAGATCGAGCGAAATTCCAGGTCGTCACAGGGATAAACCCGGTCTTTCCGAATAACTCGCGTATATAATAAACAAGTGCTATAAAAACACAACATACGCCTTATTCCAATCTAGAATATTCCTTTATTCAAATATTCTTATACTTTGGGAAAGGTTCCCATTAATTTTATCAAAGATAAATTCTTTAAATTTATTCTTTAATCTTCTTTTGAATATCAATTCAAATCAAATTATGGATTATCCAAACTAGTCGGGATTAGCGATCCTTACCGAAGTAATCATTTATTTTATTTTCCAATCCCGACCTATTCATCCCATGAAGTAAAACTGGTAATACTTCATATCTAACACCACGGTGTTATCGGTAAAATTAATTACCATTTCACGTTCAAATCTAATCGCATGGAGCAAAACTGGTGATACTCCATCCTTGATCATTTCAATCTACTTGAAGATTCATTAAAATTCCACTTGGTTTTAATCTTCCCAAAAATCAATATTAATGATTGTTTAACTTAGGAAATCATATCTTGTCTTTAACTGGGTTAAAGAACCAATGTCATTTAAAACGCGGTTCACTATAAACCCAAAATCACATTCCATTCCATCAGCCTTTAACCGTAAATTATCAAGTGAACAATTCCCTAAGTATTAACCCCGAAGGCCGAAACCAACATCAGATCAATACCCAGGAAGCCATTCAACTTAACTAATCTCCAGCCAGTTTCTGATTTTCTTAACCCCGTTGGGTATAAGAAAAGTATTATTAAAGATACCATTCATGACAACCCAAAATCTCATTCCATTGTTAATCGGGTTAAAGAACAAGTGTTATTTTAAAACACCATTCACGATAAACCCAAAGACCAATTTCAATTCAATTCCAATTAAATATTAATTAATTGGTATACTTCATTAAATCCAAATAAAAAGATTTAATCTTTTCTCAACTGGGTTCAAGAACAGTGTGAATGAAGACGCCACTCACGACAAACCCAAAATCACATTTAATATTAAATACGAGGCTCTGAATAGAAAATATATCGGCTTATATTCAATATCAAATTCTGGAATCAACAAATACCGTAATTGAATAACGATATATATATCTTCCAAATTCCTCCACAATATCCGTATAATAACGGAATCCAATATCGAAATATTCCGAAGATAATTTTGATTCAAATCCATTCCAATTCATATATTGGAAATTCCTGTTATTTTTAAAACCATTTCAAATCCAACTTATTTATTTAAAAATATTAGATTTCATAATTCTAGTTCATAACTAGTTCATTTCGATAAAAATCTATTTTTATCTTTTCAAATATGGAATTTTTCATCCTAATTTTTTCCAAATCATTTCTTATGATTTTACACTAATTATTGATATTTTTGATAATTTTATCAAGGCCCGTACAGTCAATTTCCATAAATGGCCATCGAGCTGCACTTACATCGACCTTTTCCAAATTTGATTTGGACATAATTCCAAATCTGACCGTTAGATTTCAAATCTCTAATATTCGTTAGAAAGCACTTTTCGATACGAACCCAACGATTCTGGTTTTAGGAGAATCCGACGGTCGGATCTCCCATAATGTCCGTTCGAAGTCAATGGTCGAAATTCGCGAACTGCCACAGCGCGGTGCGTTCTATTCAGGCCAATATTATATATATATATATAATATTTCGTCAATTTCCATTTAAAACATATTTTATAAATCGTTTTAAATTCGTTTTCAAAGCGATTTCAACTTCATATTCAATTTCAAATCAAAATTGAATATTCCATATCATCAATACATAAATGATAATATTTTCAAAACTTTATAGTTTGAAATTAATTCCTTTTCAATATTCATTATAAAAATGAATAAAATCGATATAAATATCGTTCACGTCAAAATGGCGTTAATCTCATCAACACGGCTTTATATACTTATATATATTCGTGTCCATCCCAAATCGGACATCAAAATCAAATTTTGATCTTTTACTGAATATTTTTAAAATATTCATTATTTTAAAATAATCCTTATTCTAAAATATTCCTTCTTTCTGAACTGGAACCAAATACAGTCAATTACCATATAATGTGTTTATATGGATTTTATACAATACATGTATATAACAACAATCAAACATAGTCAACCATCATCCAGAGTGCATTCCACACTGCATTAGCATCAAATATAAATATTTAATGCTTATAACAGTCTGTCAACCAATCGATTGACATACAACTAAATATTAGGATTAGTTTATGTCCAATATCATCCCAATACCCGTGTGGGATTTCCAACAACAAACACAGATTTATTTTTGCAGTTGGGCGATGTGTAAAATTTATCGTCCCAATCAATATCTGTGACGATCCCAAAACCCCGTGACACGGTGTTAAGGATAATCATTGGAATATAACACATTAATCATCATTAGCAGATCACAGATAATAGCATAAACAGAAAATAGAATAATTTACACACATATGACAGCGGAATCATATAGATATCATCACATCAGAGAAGCACAGTACAGGATACAACTTAGTGTATAATGATACATAATCAGTCACCATCGCCTGAGGCGGAATCATACATAAAGAGTACACAAAAGGAATATCAGTCTACATCGCCAGTGGCGGAATCATAATATAGATACAATAATGGCGGAGAAAATCCAAGTCAGCACGGTGTAGTCAAGCCTCGCCATGAGCCAAAAGGTGCGTCAGAAACTTGTAACTAGGCTGCCCGTGTGAAAATGAGGGCACCCGAGTTTGCAAGGTGAAACAAACTACGAGTCAGTCATGGGACTGGTATGAGAAATCTACTCAACTTATTAACAACAATAATAAGGCAAATCAAAGGACCACGCCACTTTCGCGGAACGGGTTTACTCCAATGGGTGCCAGTGCATGAAATAAAATAAATGATTAAATCAACGCAATGCTTTTTATAAAATGGAGCCATTATAAGACTCAGGTCCCATCACACAATGCAACGCAAGCCGAAGGATAGAGTTTTTACCTTATAATGGCCAAAAATGCTTCATACGAATAAAACAAAAGTGCTTGATATTATTACTAGTGCATATATGTTTCAAAAGCAATTCAATCATAAATATCAATCCTAGGCGGCATAGCTACCATCTACTATGTCGCCGTACTAGTAATACAATCACATCCGCAAATTTCATATTGGAAATTGGATTCCTTCATGAGTCGAGGCAAGGGGCAAGCTCCTCTCCGATTCGAGACACTCTAGCAAATGTCCCAGGACCCCACTATGATCCTTGGATCTTCAGGGCCGGTCCTCTCTTACTTTTGAGGATTAGTTATTCCTGAACACACGTTTCCCGGTTGTAACAACCCGGAAAATCTGGGCCAGTTTGAAATTTTTATTTTGGCAATTTTAGCGAATTTTGATTATTTAAAATGAATTATTTTAAATAATATCGACGAGAAATTTATTTTGAATAGAATTCGAACGTATATAATATACGCGTCGTCGTTAGAATATAAATAATTATATATAATTATAAAAGGAATTGAAAATGGCGCGGTAGTTCGAAAATTCAATTTCTAATTTCAAATGAATATACAGAATTCAATATAAGTCAGAATTGAACGAAACAAGAAATATTTGAATCTGTATAACTATATCTTTGTAACGAAGTTAACAAACTGAGATTTCATTTTAGAAATGATAAGATATGTCCAGTTTAAAATTAGAAATAGTCGCTGTGGAATTTATATATATTTTTATATATATAAGGCCCTTAAAAATAGCAATTTTGCAAACGACCTCGGATTTCGACGAAACCAGTTTTGTTGGGTCCGGGATGTGAAGTTATTGTTAGGTTTCAAATTTCATAATTTTTCGAATCAATATGTGAGCGTGGCAAAGGAAAACGCGTTTGACCAGTTTCAGTTGATTTTAATCGACTGGAAAATGGCCATTTTTCAGACGGTCTCAGAATTCGACGAAACTAGATTTGTTAGGACCGTATCGTCAATACGAAGCTAGAAAATATTTTTCTGGAATTTTTCTAGTTAGTATGTGACCCCGGTAATTTGAAAGGTACGTTTAAAATTCAATATAGTGATTTAAATGTAAATTTAACGGAAGCTGATTGTAACAGCCGAATCAGCTGACGATACATATCCCATTGTGTTCGGAATGGGGGTTAAACGCTATGGACGACAGGCGGTGGGCCTCGTTTCGAGGTCGTATGTGAAAGTCAACTCTTTAGGATAAAATTAAATAATTAATTAATTAAAAAGAAAAAAAAAAAAGCTTCCTCCCTTAAAAACCGTCTGGCCCCCCCTTTCATTTTCAAAATCGATTTATAAAAATAAAAAAAAAAAAAAAAAAGGAAAGGGAGAGCGACAGGGGAGGAGCCGCCGCCCCTCCCCGATGATCCTCCGCCGCCGTACGATGGCGGTGCCATCTCCCCACCTCCGCCTGAGAAGGTGATGCCCCCTCCGCCATGATACGACGTTCGAGCCCCCCTCCCCTCAAGCCCGACCCCCCCCTCCAGGCGCCAGGCGCCGCGAAACCCACAACCGCCCCCCCCCAGCGACTGCCTCCGGCCACCCCTATTCCCCCAAGCGCCCCCAGGTAATTTTTAATTTATTTATTTTATTTTTATTTTGCTTTGTTTAAGAAAAATGAAAAATAAAACTGAAAAACTGATTTTTATTTATGTATGTTAAAACTGTTTTTTTTTATTTACAAAGTAAAACTGTTTTTTTTTATTTACAAAGTAAAACTGTTTTTTTTTATTTACAAAGTAAAACTGTTTTTTTTTATTTACAAAGTAAAACTGTTTTTTTTATTTATTTACAAAGTAAAACTGTTTTTTTTATTTATTTACAAAGTAAAACTGTTTTTTTTTTTATTTACAAAGTAAAACTGATTTTATAAAATTTTAAAACTGATTTTTAACAAAAGAAAAACTGATTTTAAAATAAAAGTAAAAAAAAAAAACTGATTTTTATATAGTTTAAAAACAGAAAAAGATGTGATTTTCAACAGCAACAAGATTTGATTTTTAGTAAATAAAATATGGATTTTCTTTATATGAAAGAAGCGATTAAAAATAGAATTTTTGTATGTTGAACTTCGATTAAAAATAGAATTTTTGTATGTTGAACTTCGATTAAAAATAGAATTTTTGTATGTTGAACAGCGATTAAAAATAGAATTTTTGTATGTTGAACTTCGATTAAAAATAGAATTTTTGTATATTGAACTTTGAAATAAAAATTCGATTTTTATCTATTGAACTTTGAAATAAAAATTCGATTTTTATCTATTGAACTTTGAAATAAAAATTCGATTTTTATCTATTGAACTTTGAAATAAAAATTCGATTTTTATCTATTGAACTTTGAAATAAAAATTCGATTTTTATCTATTGAACTTTGAAATAAAAATTCGATTTTTAAGTATTGAACTTTGAAATAAAAATTCGATTTTTATATATTGAATAACATAATAAAAATTCGATTTTTGCATATGTAGAGAATACGGGCGAAAGCGACAAAAAGGCGAAACGACGAAGACTTCTGCAAAAGGAGAGTCAAGATGATTGGATAGCTATATGTGAGAATTTCTCACTCTTCAATTTATTTTCTAGTTATATATATATATACTAGGATGCAGACGGTGCTTAGTAGCACCCGACACCCGTCCACAGACCATGGACTTGTTTGTTTGGCTGTTTGGTTATTGATTGTGATATTGGTTTGAATGTGGTTTGTGGTGTGGAAAATCGAATCGATAAATTGGTTAGGATTAGACGTGCGCCGTTATAAGGCGAAGGAGTAAGGCTAGGTTAGACACTTACTCCAAATTTTGTGGTTTGCATAATAAAATTGATATGATTGATGTGTGAATGGCGTGGGCCTTCACTAGTCCGGGGATAAGGCTAGGCCTTGTCCCGTTTCTAGTATCGTGCCGTTATGCCGCCGAAATTTTCTAAAATATGTTAGAAAAATAAAAATATCATTTTATTGAATAAATGAATTGAATAGAAATTCATAGGTTGAAATAAAATGTTTTATCGTTAAAAATATAATTTTTAACGTGAATATGAAAATAGTGAAGTGAATAAATAAATATTCATTTACAAACCAGATGGTTTGTTTACGTACACTTATTTGAATGACATTGATTGGGACGATAAATTTTACACATCGCCCAACTGCACGAATAAAATAGTTGTTTGATTGTTTGAAACCCCACACGGGTGTTAGGATGAAATTTGAAGTTCACTCATCCTGATTGATTAAATATGTCGATCGATTGATTGACATGCTGTTATAAGCGTTAGATATCTTTATTTGATGCTTATACAGTGTAGTGCACTTTGGTTGATGGTTGATTATTTTTCAATGCTATTATATACATGTGTTGTATGAAAATCCATATAATTAATTTTATATGGTAATCGATTGGGCCTCATTCCAGTTTAGAAATAGAAATATTTGAAATAGAATATTTGAAAATAGAAATTTATGAAGCCGTATTGATTAGATTGACGCCATTTTGACGTGAACGATATTTATATCGATTTAAAACGATTTCGAAATGAATTGAATTGAAAACGAATTCAAAATGAATTGAAAACGAATTCAAAATGAATTGAAAACGATTTCGAAATGAATTGAATTGAAAACGAATTCAAAATGAATTGAAAACGATTTCGAAATGAATTGAATTGAAAACGAATTCAAAATGAATTGAAAACGATTTCGAAATGAATTGAATTGAAAACGAATTCAAAATGAATTGAAAACGATTTCGAAATGAATTGAATTGAAAACGAATTCAAAATGAATTGAAAACGATTTCGAAATGAATTGAATTGAAAACGAATTCAAATGGAATTGAAAGCGAAGTGAAATAAATTCAAATTGAATTGAAATTTGAATTGAATAGAAATGGATTTTAAAACGAATTTATAAAGAAGAATTCAATTTTGATTTGAATTGAAATGGAAGTTGAAAATGTTTTTGAAACGAATTCAAAACTATTTATATAATTCGTTTTAAATAGAAATCGACGATATATATATTATATATATATTATATATAATATAATGGCCTGAATAGAACGCGCCGCGCCGCGGCAGTTCGCGAATTTCGACCATTGATTTCAAACGGACATTACGGGAGATCCGACCGTCGGATTCCCCTAAAACCGGAACCGTTGGGTTCGTATCGAAAAGAGCTTTCTAACGAATATTAGAAATTTGAAATCTAACGGTTGGATTTGGAATTATGTCCAAATCAAATTCGAAAAAGGTCGCTATAAGTGCAGTTCGATGACCGTTGTTGGAAATCGGCTGTACGGGCCTTGATAAAATTATTAAAAATAGTAATAATTTATGTAAAATCATAAGAAATGATTTGTGAAGATTTGGGATGAAAAACTCCATATTTGAAAAGATAAAAATAGATTTTTATCGAAATGAACTAGTTTTGAACTAGAATTATAATTCTATTTATTTTTAAATAAATAAATTGAATTCGAAAAGGGTTTTGAAAATAACCAAAATTTCCAATGATTGCATTGGAGTGGATTTGAATCGAAATTGTCTTCGGAATATTTCGATGTTGGAATTCGTGATTATACAGGTGTTGTTATGGAAATTTGAAAGATATATTTTTATATCGTTATTTCCAATACGACATTTGTTAATCGTAGAATTTGATATTGAATATAGGCCGATATATTTTCTATTCAGAGCCTTGTATTTAATATCAAATGTGATTTGGGTTTGTCGTGAATGGTGTCTTCACTAACACCGTTCTTGAACCCAGTTGAGAAAAGATTAAATCTTTTTATTTAGATTTAATGAAGTGTACCAATTAAATGATATTTAATTGGAATTGAATTGATATTGATTTTTGGGTTTATCGTGAACAGTGTTTTAAATAACACTCGTTCTTTAACCCGATAATTAATGAATGTGATTTGGGTTTGTCGTGAATGGTGTCTTCACTAACATTGTTCTTGAACCCAGTTGAGAAATGATTAAATCTTTTTATTTAGATTTAATGAAGTGTACCAATTAAATAATATTTAATTGGAATTGAATGGATATTGATTTTTGGGTTTATCGTGAACAGTGTTTTAAATAACACTTGTTCTTTAACCCGATAATTAATGGGATGTGACTTTGGGTTTATCGTGAACCGTGTTTTAAATGACACTGATTCTTTAACCCAGTCACAGATTAAAACTAAGTGGAGTTTTAATGAATCTTTAATTAGATTGAAAAGATCGAGAATGGAGTATCACCAGTTTTGCTCCAGGCGATAGTTAAATCTTTAATTAGATTTGAACGTGAAATTTAGAAACTAACTGTCGGTTAGCTAAGTAGAATGGTTTTCTGGATATTGATCTGATGTTGGTTTCGGCCTTCGGGGTTAATATTTGGGGAATTATTCTCTTGATTAATTTACGGTTAATGACTAATGAGTTGGAATGAGGCGTATGTTGTGTTTGTGTAACACTTTTATAATATATACGCGAGTTATTCGGAAAGACCGGGTTTATCCCATTCTGAATAACTGATACGACGATAAGTCGAAGATGAAGATGATGGTCGAAGACCGGAGGTCTTCACGTCGTTTGGGTAATTACTGATGATCTTGATTGGGCTGTACACCCAAGAAGATGGAAACAGTTAGTGATCGTCCAGACGTACTTGGAGATCGATGGATATGCGGGGTACTCGGTGCCTCCGGTTTCGTTCAGACCCAGGACGGACTTGTAAATGGACTGTGTGTCTGACATCGGATTTCATTCTGTGTGACTGATATCGGTTGCATAGGATGGTTTGCCTGTGTGGCATGCTAAGATGCAAATGATCAAGGCTTCTGTTGAAAAGCAAAGTCTTGTGGTGATGATCAAAGCACGGCCTTTGTGGCGTAGCTTTGTGTAACGTTTACCTCGCGTGTTTCACACCAGGTATGAACCAAAACGGGAGACGGACCTCAGGGAGGACTTGCGTTTCTTTCTAGCTAGAAGTGGCGTCAGTGGTTTTTCACGCCCTGACGAGTTTGACTTATGTGGTTGTTGCGGTTGCGAGGCGCCTCGGTTATATCGGTTTCGGCCGAATGCATTCTGGTCGGCTGACGGACCAGACTTACACCCCATAGGGTGGGGAAACGTAGTGTTCAGGCATAATAATCCACTCCGTGTGGACCGGCCCTGACGATCTAAAGGCTTGCCTGCGCGCTTGCCTGTGGCTCGGGCTAGAGAGTCACGAATCGGTTGAGGATCTTGCCCCTAGCCTCGGTTCATAGATGGAAATCCAATTTCCAAATACGTGACTTTGCGGTTTTATTTGTAAACCTATAAATGGCGACATAGTGGCATGGGACGCTCATGTCGCCTATGATTGATACTTATGATTTGAAGTTGTTTTATACACTATGCACTTATTATAGTATCAAAAGATTTGTTTTAAACGTATCAAGCATTCTTTGGCTGTTATAAGGGAAAACCCTATCCCCCGGCTTGCGTTGCATTGTGTGATAGGATCTGGGTCTTATAACAGCTTCATCTTTCTTTATTTAGCATTGCGCTGTTGGTTTTATGCACCGGTATTCTTGGGAGGAAACCCGTTCCGTGTTATACGGCGTGGTCCCTTGATTTACCTAATGATTTAAAATAAAGATTAATAACTGTTTTAGTTCTCACACCAGTCACATGACTGACCTGGAGTTTATTGTTTTAACCTAAACTCTGGGTGCCCTTATTTTGACACGGGCAGCTAGTAGTTTTGGTTTTGCAGATTTATATTCACAGGATCCTGGTTTACAGCTGGAACGATATCCGGAAAGCTTTGTATCCGTATATCCCATTCTAGTTGTGTATTGTATTATTTTCCGCTGCTATGTATTTAAATGTAATTTAAATCTCTGATATTCCTGTGTTATATTCATTGATACTCTGTATATTCTTGTAATCTGATGCACTGTTGTAATATATAGTGAAATGTTCTTCTGTATGCGTTCTGTTGTGGCTTGTTCTCGAACTATCCGACGCTTTCCTTTACGGGGAAGTTGCGGGTCTTCACATTTGGTATCAGAGCTTTGGTTTACAAAGCTCAGAGAACAAGGCACATTAGAACCATACGAAAGAATTCATCAGATATTGGATTAGTAATATCCAATGGGAATGACTCGTTAGAGATAGGATCAGTTGTATCCTAGAACGAGTGTGAAGAGTATATTTTTGAAAATGAAAACAATTTTTGTTTTGAAAATTTAAATCAATTATTCGTATCTGATTATCTATTTATATTGAGTTGGACAATCCGATATATAAAGATTTTGCATATGCGTCTTGCAAGCGTGTATTCGAAGTTTTAATATACTGGATGGTTATAGGATCATACTCTAGTTGCCCGGGGGTAATTCTGGTGATGGGGCACTGTCGTCAGTATTTATTTTCGAGTAACGAAAGTGAGATTCCTATATATTTCCTATTGACTGGTGTGAGAACCAAAATTAGATAGGGCCTATTGTTGTGATTTGGCATCAAAATCATGATTTTTGTATATGTATCAAAGTTATGAATTTGAAAAGCTAATCAACTAATTGATTGATGTTTGTGTTGTTTGTTTATTTGTTTGCTAATTTTGAACTGTTATGCCTAATTAAATCGAATATTGAACTGTATTGAAAATTGGTCGCATCTGCTTGCATATACATGTATATTATTGAACAGGTCATAGCAAGGAGGCTAGAGCCAGAGAATAAAATTTGTTTGCCCGACAAATAGGTACATGTTTACTACATAATTTCCTGTTTTGTTTGGGTGATGATGATTTTGTGAGCCTATTGGCTAGCCGCTTGGCTTTTTCTTTTTCTTTTTGAGATCTGAAGGACCGGGGAAGCTATTTGAAATTCCCCGATGCTCCCGGTGCAGGGGAGGTTATGGCGAAATTTTTTGAAAATTTAGGGTGTTAGCCAAATTTTTGAAATTTTGGAAATTCTCAGAAACTGAAAAGTTGGAGAATGGAAGCCAGATCGAGCGTAGTGTTGATTAATCAAACCACTTTCGACTTTGTTCCTTTTCGGGGACGAAAAGTTTTAAGTGGGGGAGATTGTAACAACCCGGAAAATCTGGGCCAGTTTGAAATTTTTATTTTGGCAATTTTAGCGAATTTTGATTATTTAAAATGAATTATTTTAAATAATATCGACGAGAAATTTATTTTGAATAGAATTCGAACGTATATAATATACGCGTCGTCGTTAGAATATAAATAATTATATATAATTATAAAAGGAATTGAAAATGGCGCGGTAGTTCGAAAATTCAATTTCTAATTTCAAATGAATATACAGAATTCAATATAAGTCAGAATTGAACGAAACAAGAAATATTTGAATCTGTATAACTATATCTTTGTAACGAAGTTAACAAACTGAGATTTCATTTTAGAAATGATAAGATATGTCCAGTTTAAAATTAGAAATAGTCGCTGTGGAATTTATATATATTTTTATATATAAGGCCCTTAAAAATAGCAATTTTGCAAACGACCTCGGATTTCGACGAAACCAGTTTTGTTGGGTCCGGGATGTGAAGTTATTGTTAGGTTTCAAATTTCATAATTTTTCGAATCAATATGTGAGCGTGGCAAAGGAAAACGCGTTTGACCAGTTTCAGTTGATTTTAATCGACTGGAAAATGGCCATTTTTCAGACGGTCTCAGAATTCGACGAAACTAGATTTGTTAGGACCGTATCGTCAATACGAAGCTAGAAAATATTTTTCTGGAATTTTTCTAGTTAGTATGTGACCCCGGTAATTTGAAAGGTACGTTTAAAATTCAATATAGTGATTTAAATGTAAATTTAACGGAAGCTGATTGTAACAGCCGAATCAGCTGACGATACATATCCCATTGTGTTCGGAATGGGGGTTAAACGCTATGGACGACAGGCGGTGGGCCTCGTTTCGAGGTCGTATGTGAAAGTCAACTCTTTAGGATAAAATTAAATAATTAATTAATTAAAAAGAAAAAAAAAAAAAGCTTCCTCCCTTAAAAACCGTCTGGCCCCCCCTTTCATTTTCAAAATCGATTTATAAAAATAAAAAAAAAAAAAAAAGAAAAGGAAAGGGAGAGCGACAGGGGAGGAGCCGCCGCCCCTCCCCGATGATCCTCCGCCGCCGTACGATGGCGGTGCCATCTCCCCACCTCCGCCTGAGAAGGCGATGCCCCCTCCGCCATGATACGACGTTCGAGCCCCCCTCCCCTCAAGCCCGACCCCCCCCTCCAGGCGCCAGGCGCCGCGAAACCCACAACCGCCCCCCCCCCAGCGACTGCCTCCGGCCACCCCTATTCCCCCAAGCGCCCCCAGGTAATTTTTAATTTATTTATTTTATTTTTATTTTGCTTTGTTTAAGAAAAATGAAAAATAAAACTGAAAAACTGATTTTTATTTATGTATGTTAAAACTGTTTTTTTTTATTTACAAAGTAAAACTGTTTTTTTTATTTACAAAGTAAAACTGTTTTTTTTTATTTACAAAGTAAAACTGTTTTTTTTTATTTACAAAGTAAAACTGTTTTTTTTATTTATTTACAAAGTAAAACTGTTTTTTTTATTTATTTACAAAGTAAAACTGTTTTTTTTTTTATTTACAAAGTAAAACTGATTTTATAAAATTTTAAAACTGATTTTTAACAAAAGAAAAACTGATTTTAAAATAAAAGTAAAAAAAAAAAACTGATTTTTATATAGTTTAAAAACAGAAAAAGATGTGATTTTCAACAGCAACAAGATTTGATTTTTAGTAAATAAAATATGGATTTTCTTTATATGAAAGAAGCGATTAAAAATAGAATTTTTGTATGTTGAACTTCGATTAAAAATAGAATTTTTGTATGTTGAACTTCGATTAAAAATAGAATTTTTGTATGTTGAACAGCGATTAAAAATAGAATTTTTGTATGTTGAACTTCGATTAAAAATAGAATTTTTGTATATTGAACTTTGAAATAAAAATTCGATTTTTATCGATTGAACTTTGAAATAAAAATTCGATTTTTATCTATTGAACTTTGAAATAAAAATTCGATTTTTATCTATTGAACTTTGAAATAAAAATTCGATTTTTATCTATTGAACTTTGAAATAAAAATTCGATTTTTATCTATTGAACTTTGAAATAAAAATTCGATTTTTAAGTATTGAACTTTGAAATAAAAATTCGATTTTTATATATTGAATAACATAATAAAAATTCGATTTTTGCATATGTAGAGAATACGGGCGAAAGCGACAAAAAGGCGAAACGACGAAGACTTCTGCAAAAGGAGAGTCAAGATGATTGGATAGCTATATGTGAGAATTTCTCACTCTTCAATTTATTTTCTAGTTATATATATATATACTAGGATGCAGACGGTGCTTAGTAGCACCCGACACCCGTCCACAGACCATGGACTTGTTTGTTTGGCTGTTTGGTTATTGATTGTGATATTGGTTTGAATGTGGTTTGTGGTGTGGAAAATCGAATCGATAAATTGGTTAGGATTAGACGTGCGCCGTTATAAGGCGAAGGAGTAAGGCTAGGTTAGACACTTACTCCAAATTTTGTGGTTTGCATAATAAAATTGATATGATTGATGTGTGAATGGCGTGGGCCTTCACTAGTCCGGGGATAAGGCTAGGCCTTGTCCCGTTTCTAGTATCGTGCCGTTATGCCGCCGAAATTTTCTAAAATATGTTAGAAAAATAAAAATATCATTTTATTGAATAAATGAATTGAATAGAAATTCATAGGTTGAAATAAAATGTTTTATCGTTAAAAATATAATTTTTAACGTGAATATGAAAATAGTGAAGTGAATAAATAAATATTCATTTACAAACCAGATGGTTTGTTTACGTACACTTATTTGAATGACATTGATTGGGACGATAAATTTTACACATCGCCCAACTGCACGAATAAAATAGTTGTTTGATTGTTTGAAACCCCACACGGGTGTTAGGATGAAATTTGAAGTTCACTCATCCTGATTGATTAAATATGTCGATCGATTGATTGACATGCTGTTATAAGCGTTAGATATCTTTATTTGATGCTTATACAGTGTAGTGCACTTTGGTTGATGGTTGATTATTTTTCAATGCTATTATATACATGTGTTGTATGAAAATCCATATAATTAATTTTATATGGTAATCGATTGGGCCTCATTCCAGTTTAGAAATAGAAATATTTGAAATAGAATATTTGAAAATAGAAATTTATGAAGCCGTATTGATTAGATTGACGCCATTTTGACGTGAACGATATTTATATCGATTTAAAACGATTTCGAAATGAATTGAATTGAAAACGAATTCAAAATGAATTGAAAACGAATTCAAAATGAATTGAAAACGATTTCGAAATGAATTGAATTGAAAACGAATTCAAAATGAATTGAAAACGATTTCGAAATGAATTGAATTGAAAACGAATTCAAAATGAATTGAAAACGATTTCGAAATGAATTGAATTGAAAACGAATTCAAAATGAATTGAAAACGATTTCGAAATGAATTGAATTGAAAACGAATTCAAAATGAATTGAAAACGATTTCGAAATGAATTGAATTGAAAACGAATTCAAATGGAATTGAAAGCGAAGTGAAATAAATTCAAATTGAATTGAAATTTGAATTGAATAGAAATGGATTTTAAAACGAATTTATAAAGAAGAATTCAATTTTGATTTGAATTGAAATGGAAGTTGAAAATGTTTTTGAAACGAATTCAAAACTATTTATATAATTCGTTTTAAATAGAAATCGACGATATATATATTATATATATATTATATATAATATAATGGCCTGAATAGAACGCGCCGCGCCGCGGCAGTTCGCGAATTTCGACCATTGATTTCAAACGGACATTACGGGAGATCCGACCGTCGGATTCCCCTAAAACCGGAACCGTTGGGTTCGTATCGAAAAGAGCTTTCTAACGAATATTAGAAATTTGAAATCTAACGGTTGGATTTGGAATTATGTCCAAATCAAATTCGAAAAAGGTCGCTATAAGTGCAGTTCGATGACCGTTGTTGGAAATCGGCTGTACGGGCCTTGATAAAATTATTAAAAATAGTAATAATTTATGTAAAATCATAAGAAATGATTTGTGAAGATTTGGGATGAAAAACTCCATATTTGAAAAGATAAAAATAGATTTTTATCGAAATGAACTAGTTTTGAACTAGAATTATAATTCTATTTATTTTTAAATAAATAAATTGAATTCGAAAAGGGTTTTGAAAATAACCAAAATTTCCAATGATTGCATTGGAGTGGATTTGAATCGAAATTGTCTTCGGAATATTTCGATGTTGGAATTCGTGATTATACAGGTGTTGTTATGGAAATTTGAAAGATATATTTTTATATCGTTATTTCCAATACGACATTTGTTAATCGTAGAATTTGATATTGAATATAGGCCGATATATTTTCTATTCAGAGCCTTGTATTTAATATCAAATGTGATTTGGGTTTGTCGTGAATGGTGTCTTCACTAACACCGTTCTTGAACCCAGTTGAGAAAAGATTAAATCTTTTTATTTAGATTTAATGAAGTGTACCAATTAAATGATATTTAATTGGAATTGAATTGATATTGATTTTTGGGTTTATCGTGAACAGTGTTTTAAATAACACTCGTTCTTTAACCCGATAATTAATGAATGTGATTTGGGTTTGTCGTGAATGGTGTCTTCACTAACATTGTTCTTGAACCCAGTTGAGAAATGATTAAATCTTTTTATTTAGATTTAATGAAGTGTACCAATTAAATAATATTTAATTGGAATTGAATGGATATTGATTTTTGGGTTTATCGTGAACAGTGTTTTAAATAACACTTGTTCTTTAACCCGATAATTAATGGGATGTGACTTTGGGTTTATCGTGAACCGTGTTTTAAATGACACTGATTCTTTAACCCAGTCACAGATTAAAACTAAGTGGAGTTTTAATGAATCTTTAATTAGATTGAAAAGATCGAGAATGGAGTATCACCAGTTTTGCTCCAGGCGATAGTTAAATCTTTAATTAGATTTGAACGTGAAATTTAGAAACTAACTGTCGGTTAGCTAAGTAGAATGGTTTTCTGGATATTGATCTGATGTTGGTTTCGGCCTTCGGGGTTAATATTTGGGGAATTATTCTCTTGATTAATTTACGGTTAATGACTAATGAGTTGGAATGAGGCGTATGTTGTGTTTGTGTAACACTTTTATAATATATACGCGAGTTATTCGGAAAGACCGGGTTTATCCCATTCTGAATAACTGATACGACGATAAGTCGAAGATGAAGACGATGGTCGAAGACCGGAGGTCTTCACGTCGTTTGGGTAATTACTGATGATCTTGATTGGGCTGTACACCCAAGAAGATGGAAACAGTTAGTGATCGTCCAGACGTACTTGGAGATCGATGGATATGCGGGGTACTCGGTGCCTCCGGTTTCGTTCAGACCCAGGACGGACTTGTAAATGGACTGTGTGTCTGACATCGGATTTCATTCTGTGTGACTGATATCGGTTGCATAGGATGGTTTGCCTGTGTGGCATGCTAAGATGCAAATGATCAAGGCTTCTGTTGAAAAGCAAAGTCTTGTGGTGATGATCAAAGCACGGCCTTTGTGGCGTAGCTTTGTGTAACGTTTACCTCGCGTGTTTCACACCAGGTATGAACCAAAACGGGAGACGGACCTCAGGGAGGACTTGCGTTTCTTTCTAGCTAGAAGTGGCGTCAGTGGTTTTTCACGCCCTGACGAGTTTGACTTATGTGGTTGTTGCGGTTGCGAGGCGCCTCGGTTATATCGGTTTCGGCCGAATGCATTCTGGTCGGCTGACGGACCAGACTTACACCCCATAGGGTGGGGAAACGTAGTGTTCAGGCATAATAATCCACTCCGTGTGGACCGGCCCTGACGATCTAAAGGCTTGCCTGCGCGCTTGCCTGTGGCTCGGGCTAGAGAGTCACGAATCGGTTGAGGATCTTGCCCCTAGCCTCGGTTCATAGATGGAAATCCAATTTCCAAATACGTGACTTTGCGGTTTTATTTGTAAACCTATAAATGGCGACATAGTGGCATGGGACGCTCATGTCGCCTATGATTGATACTTATGATTTGAAGTTGTTTTATACACTATGCACTTATTATAGTATCAAAAGATTTGTTTTAAACGTATCAAGCATTCTTTGGCTGTTATAAGGGAAAACCCTATCCCCCGGCTTGCGTTGCATTGTGTGATAGGATCTGGGTCTTATAACAGCTTCATCTTTCTTTATTTAGCATTGTGCTGTTGGTTTTATGCACCGGTATTCTTGGGAGGAAACCCGTTCCGTGTTATACGGCGTGGTCCCTTGATTTACCTAATGATTTAAAATAAAGATTAATAACTGTTTTAGTTCTCACACCAGTCACATGACTGACCTGGAGTTTATTGTTTTAACCTAAACTCTGGGTGCCCTTATTTTGACACGGGCAGCTAGTAGTTTTGGTTTTGCAGATTTATATTCACAGGATCCTGGTTTACAGCTGGAACGATATCCGGAAAGCTTTGTATCCGTATATCCCATTCTAGTTGTGTATTGTATTATTTTCCGCTGCTATGTATTTAAATGTAATTTAAATCTCTGATATTCCTGTGTTATATTCATTGATACTCTGTATATTCTTGTAATCTGATGCACTGTTGTAATATATAGTGAAATGTTCTTCTGTATGCGTTCTGTTGTGGCTTGTTCTCGAACTATCCGACGCTTTCCTTTACGGGGAAGTTGCGGGTCTTCACACCGGTCCTTACAGACCTATATCGAGGCGCCTCGCATTCCAAAAACCACACAGGTGAAAAGTATATATAATGTCAGGGCTGGTAGGTCACTGACACCACCTTAGCTAGAAAGAAACGTCGTGCTCTCCCTGCAGTCACTCTCCCGTTTTTGACTCATACCGAGGTGTGAGGCTCACGAATTCACGTTATACACAAAGCTACATCACACAGACCATGCTTGGATCATCAACCACAAGACTTTGCTTTGCAACAGAAGCCTTGATCTTATGCCACTTAGGCGTGCCACACAGGCAATCCACTCCATGCGACTGATTTCTGTCAATACATAACCTCTAAGCTCGTACGTCTCAGAGAAGGGCGTTAAGAAAGAGAATAAATTCTCTGCCGCCAAACAGATATATATTTAACAGAGATCAATCAACACAGAACAAAATCCAATGTCAGACACACAGTCCATTTACAAGTCCGTTCTGGGTCTGAACGAAACCGGAGGCACCAATTCCTCGCATATCCGTACAATCAACAATATGTTTGGACGGCTACTACTTCAATTCCTTCATGGTAGCTACTCCAATCACGAGCATCAGTAGCGCCCATCCATCCAATGTGGAGATCGTCGGTCTTCAACCATCTTCGACTCTTCGACTTCTCAACGTCGATCGATTATTTGAAATGAGATAAACTCGGCCTTTTCAAATAATCTACGTATATTTAGAATTTCAAACCAATTAATCACATGGTTGAACTATTCAACATTCACATTTCAAGCAAACACCACAAAATTGGTTCATTTTCACTCTATATCGTCTATAGCACTTTATAACGATATATCGCCATTTTTATTTAATTTAAAACGACCATATTTAATTAAACGACGTTTCAGGTCATGTCGATGCACTAGCGCTGCTTTCCACTAATTTTGTTTTACACATATCTGAAAATCTAACCGTTGGATCTTCACAAATTTTACATCATTAGGAAGGTCATTTCAAAACGAATCCAACGGTTCCAGTTTTGGGAAAATCCGACGGTCGGATCTTCCACACTAACCATTTGAAGTTACGATTTCAATTTACGAACTACAGCGTCGTTATTCGATTTAATTTAATTATATTTATATATATATATAAATATAATCGTTTCTGGCGCTGTTTTTCTTCAGTTTTGAATTAAACATTCAAGACAATCCAACCGTCGGATCTTCACAAAGTTAGTGCCGTTGGAAAGATATTTCCAAGGCGAACCCAACGGTTGAGGTTTCGGGTAAATCCAATGGTCGGATCTTCCGCACTAGTCGTTTGAAATCACGGTTTCAAAACACGAACTGCACGGCCACGTTTCATTTTAATTCTATTTATATTTATATATTTATATAAATATAGCTCATTCAAAATTTCCTATATCGTTTCCACTTCAATTATTTCACTAACGCCTTAAATTTTTGGAAAATTTCGCCATAACCTCCTTTGTACGGGAGGGTCTGGGAAAATTCCCAAATAGCCACACGGGTGTCTCATATAAAAAAGAAAAAGAAAAAGCCAAGCGGCTAGCCAACAGGCTCATAAAATCATCACCCAAACAAAGCGGTAAATGTGTACCTATTTGTCGGGCACAAAATTCTATTTCTCTTCTCTAGCCCCTTTTGCTTTAACATGTTCAATAGATATGCATGTACATATATACAATTTCTAACATTTATCATTTTCCATTCAATTTCTTATTTGATTTGCTTTGGTTTAAAAACACCATTCATTCGAATGTTGCATGCATAGGCTAAAATCATATCATTAGCTAGTTAATGTATATTTCAACTCATGCACATTTATTTGAACAAGTGGCTATTTTTAACACTTCACATTTCAAAGATGGTAATTTTGGCGAACTAAAGTAGATTTCAACACATGACTATTTTATTTAGTTCCTATGCATGTTAAAAATAATATTTCTATCACAAATATTTGTTTCAACGTCCGCATATCTTTAGCATATCACACATATGATAAAAATGATATTTTTATCATTTAAAGTATTTATTCAACCAATGTATGGTTTCAACACTTCATAGTTTCAATAAAAATGTAATTTTTATCGTTCAATCTTTTTATTCAACACATGAACCTTTCCACTACACACACTTCTCAACAAATGAGCATTTCCACACATGGACATCTTATTTATGTTGTTCTTATTAGAAAGATGAAATTTTGATTGTTGAAACTATTTATATAAGGCGAATATTTTGCATACTTCATATATATATAAAAATGTGATTTTTATTGATTAAACACTCCATTCATTCACAAATGAATTTAATTTTCATACAACACTTTTCAACACATGAATATTTCCACACATGGACATAGCTTCATATATGACTTTAATTTCTATGCATGAAAATAATTTCAACATATGAAAATAATTCTAACACACAAAGATTATTCAAAATTTCGGCAGCATAACGGCAGGGTAGTTAAAACCGGCACCGTCCCTAGTACGGCTCCTCGCTCTACCTTAAAACCTCGCGGTTTTTGACAATGGGGATTCATGCATCTAATTCGCACGCAGGCGGCATGTTTATTTTTATTTCCACAAATATTTTCAATTCATTTCAATCACCAATGGGTATTTTTCAACCACAACCAAACAATATCAACCACAAACAATTATTCAACCATTCGTATTTTTCACCCAATATTTCACACCAATTCACCTCAATAAATATCGTCCATGGTTTGTGGACGAGGGGAGTATATATATATATATATATAATATAATATATATTTGCTATATTTCACTTACATTTCAACACATATATCAATTATTCTATGCATGTAAAAATTCATACTTCGCTCATATAGCTTACACTACGCATGTACATGAGGTATACAACACGTATGTAATTTATATTTCGCTTATATAAATTATACACGACATTTTCCATTCAATTTCACGTTAATTTAGATTTCTCACCTTAGTTTTCTGAGCGCTAAAAATCGATACGATGTCAGAAAAATCCGCAGCTTCTTCTATTGGGTAGAGAGCTTCCTTGCGGTCTCGATGTTTCCTGTTTCATCGAATTTCGTCAACATACCAAAAAGATATGATTTTCAAACGGTTTGCAACGGTTTTAAAGTGTCGTAAAACAATTTAATTAAACAGGCCGTTACCTCAGCTAAAGGTACCAAAACTAGGTCAGCGAAAATCGCGAGATCCGTTGATCGTTGAGACGATCGGTCTGCACCACCACGTCGGCCTTGGAGAGGGCTCTCCATCGATGGTCACCACCCTCAGTTCGATGGCGGCAGGAAGGCAGGGCGGCGCTCGATAGGGTCGGACTTTGGAGGCTCGATACGGGCGGCACAGGCGATGGGGGGCGGCGAGGCTTAGTCGGATTTGGAGGTGGAGGGAAGGGCTGTCGTTTTTGGGTAGTGGCGGCGTCTGAAAGTGGCGGAGGCGGCGGCGATCTGGTCTGGAACGGGGAAGCACGAGTCGCCGTTGAACGGGGGGGGGGGGGGGGGTTCTCCCTTTTTTATTTATTTTTTATGAAAGAAAAAATATGATTGGCCGAGACTATATTAAATTTTTAAATAGTGTTTTCTTAAACGAACTCCTTTTTAAACCCAACGACTGTCGCCCCTAGCTAAATACCCCCATTCCGGACACAATGGGATATGTTTCGTAGGCCAATTCGACTGTTACAGTCAGTTATTTTTTAAATTAAAGTATAAAACATTTAATTTTTAACTCTGAACGCACATTTCAATTTGCCAGGGCCACAAACTGATTCGAAAAATTCCAGAAAAATAAATCTAGCTATGTTTTGACGCTACGGTCCCAACAAAACTAGTTTCGTCGAATTCTGAGGTCGTATGAAAAATGGCCATTTTCTGGTCGATCCAATTTAACAGAAATCGACCAAACACATTTTCTTTTGCCACGCTCACATACTAGCTTCAAAAATTATGAAATTTGAAACCTAGCAATAGTTTGACATCCCGGACCCAACAAAAGTGGTTTCGTTGAATTCCGAGGTCGTATGCAAAATATCAATTTTCCAGGCCTATATATTCTATATACCGACCCTTCTGAAAATTCATTCGGCCATAACTTTTGATTCCCATTATGAAACTTCGATTTTCCAGATTCGTTAGAAAGGTATTGACTAACAGATTTAAATATTTTTAGTTTCACTAAAATCCGTTATATTTTCCACCCTGCATAGTCAGTCAAAGTTTGAATTCAAATTTTCAAACTGACTCACCATTCTTAACTTACTATTTTATTGAAATATTCTATTTCAATTGTTCAAATTCCTTTGAAATAATCAATTTAAAAATTTTAAATTGGCTCGCATTTTCCGGGTTATTACAATCTCCCCTACTTAAAACTTTTCGTCCTCGAAAAGGAAACAACAGTAAAGTAGGAAATAAAATGTAAATGCAAAGTATTGTAAAGGTACCTTGCACCGGAGTTAGTCAGAGATATCCACTCAGCATTTGGGGTAAGCTTGCTTAATGCTTTCCTCAGTTTCCCAAGTACAGTCTCTAGGATCACTGCTCCACTGCACTTTAACTAAATGAACCTTTTTGCTTCTGAGTTCTCTAGTTTCTTTGCCAACAATTTTTAATGGCTCTCTTTTGAGTGCTAATTCTGGAGTTATCTCCACATCCCATTGCGCTGCTTCTTCAACAACAAGATCCGGATCATGCACATGTCTCCTAAGTTGAGATACGTGAAAAACATTGTGCACTCCAGGCAACCAATCTGGCAATTGAACCCTATAAGCAAGAGTTCCAATTCGCTCAAGTATAGGAAAGGGACCAATAAATCTCGGTGCCAACTTCCCAGTCTTGCCAAATCTGATTACTCCTCTCATCGGAGAAACCTTTAAATAAACATGATCACCAACAGCAAATGTCAAATCTCTCCTTCTAGAGTCTGCATAACTTTTCTGTCGGCTTTGGGCGGTTTTCAATCGCTTCTTGATGAAATCCACTTTATCAGATGCTTCCCTAATCATATCGGGTCCTAGCACAAGTCTGTTGCCAGGTTCTACCCAACATGCTGGAGATCTGCAGGGTCTGCCATATAATGCTTCAAATGGTGACATTCTCAAACTTGCTTGATAGCTATTGTTATATGAGAATTCTGCCAAATGCAAATGATCTTCCCATGACCCACCAAAATCGATTATACAAGCCCGCAATAAATCTTCTAGAATTCTATTCACCCGCTCAGTTTGGCCATCTGTTTGTGGGTGATAAGCGGTGCTCATATTCAATTTCGTTCCCAATTCTATCTGGAAAGCCTCCCAGAACTTGCTAGTAAATAGGGGATCTCTATCACTGGCTATGCTGATGGGAATTCCATGCAGCTTAACAATTTCTTTGAAATATATCTGTGCTAGACTTTGGGCAGTTCTATTGGATCTGACAGGCATAAAATGGGCAGTCTTCGTGAAGCGATCTACGATTACCCAAATGCTGTCATTACCTTTCTTGGTTCGCGGAAAACCATCTATGAAATCCATGGAAATCTGTTCCCATTTCCAGCCTGGGACTTCCAACGGTTGCAACAATCCAGCTAGCTTCTGTTGGTCACTCTTGACCAATTGACAAGTAGGGCATCTGCTAACATACAAAGAAATATCTCTTTTCATTGCCTTCCACCAGAAAGTGCGTTTGATATCGTTGTACATTTTACTCACCCCAGGATGTATGCAAAATTTGGACTTATGGCATTCGTCCAGCACTTCTCTTCGAAGGCCTGGAATATTTGGGATGCAAATCCTGTTATTTAACCTGAGAACCCCCTTATTGTCAATACGGAAACTCGTAGTTTCACCTTCCTTGACTCTCTTACTGATTCTCTGAATGAATTCATCGTCTTTCTGAAGGGCTGAAATCCTAGGAATCAATCCAGGTGTAATTATAAGATGGGAAACAATTGCGGTCTTTCTACTAAGTGCATCCGCTACTACGTTAGCTTTCCCCGGCGTATACAAGATATCAAGATCATACGCTGCAAGAAACTCTAGCCAACGCTGCTGTCTCAGATTCAGATCTTTTTGGGTATATAAATACTTCAATGATTGATGATCTGTGTACAGTATAAATTTCTCACCCAATAAGTAATGCCTCCAGATTTTCAAGGCAAAAACGATGGCTAGCAACTCAAGATCATGAGTCACATAATTCTTCTCATGCGGTTTCAATTGGCGGCTTGCATAAGCGACTACTTGGCCTCTCTGCATTAACACTGCCCCAAGACCTCTAATAGAAGCATCTGTCCAAACCGTTAAATCCTGATTGCCATCAATAATAGTTAACACTGGAGTGGTGGTCAGCTTCGATTTCAATTCCTGGAAAGCTTCTTCACAGTCGGAAGTCCACTTAAACTTCTCATGTTTCTTTGTGAGCTTCGTTAACGGACCGGATATCTTCGAAAAATCCTTAACGAACTTTCGATAATAACTAGCCAACCCCATAAAACTTCTAACTTCTGTGGGAGTAGTGGGTTGTTTCCAGTCTTGAATCGCTATTATTTTGCTTGGGTCAACAGAAATTCCTTTCTCTGACACGACATGGCCAAGAAATTTAACTTCTTCTTGCCAGAAGACACATTTAGAGAATTTGGCTTTGAAGACGTTCTTCCTTAGAATCTCCAATACTTGTTCTAAGTGTTTTTCATGCTCGGGTTTTGATTTGGAGTAGATTAAAATATCATCGATGAATACGAGGACAAATTTATTCAGAACTCCCCTGAACACTCTATTCATTAGATCGACAAAGTATGCTGGAGCGTTGCATAGGCCAAACGGCATTACTAACCATTCATAAAATATGTCTGGGCCTCTGAAAGCGGTCAAAGGAACACACTCTTCTGCTATTCTCAATTGATGAAAACCTGTAGCTAGGTCCATTCGGGAAAATACTTTCGCCCCATTCAATTGGTCTAGCAAATCATCAATGCGGGGTAGTGGATATTTATTTTTAAGCGTCTGTTTGTTGAGGTCTCGGTAATCAACACATAATCTAAGAGTACCGTCTGACTTCGGGACAAACACAACAACTGCACCCCAATTAGAAAAACTAGGTCTGATTAGACCCTTCCACAATAGTTGACGAGTTTGATCGCCTAATTCTTCTTTTTCTTTCGGAGCCATTCTACGAATTGGATGCACCACTGGTCTGGCATTGGGAATTAGATCGATTCGGAATTCTATTTCTCTTTGCGGAGGTAAGTTTTCAACTTCTTCAAACATATCCGCATAGTTGCTAACAATCGGAATCTTTTCTATGGAAGTGGGGATAAGTTCTAATGCTGACCAAAATTCTTCTCTATTCGGATTCGAACCATGACAGGGAACCGTAATATATCCAAGCTTCGTTCGAATTTTAACGATTCTTTCCGCACAATTCACTTCGGCTTCATATTTCGTTAACCAATCTAGCCCGAGAATAATATCGAATTCGGGAAAATCCATAACGATTAAATTGAAAGGAAACTTGTAGGAAGAATAAGAGATTGGCACTCTACAACATGAACCGAGAGTAACGGGACCCCCTATCGGGTTATGAACTTCAACCGATTCTTTGAGCTTTCGCTGTTTTAACTTTAATTTGTGCACTGTGTTTCTAGCAATAAAACTACGCGATGCACCTGTGTCAAATAATACAGAAACAGGAATATTTTTAATTGTAAGGGTACCTCCCAAAACATCGGGTTTACCTGCTCCGTCGGAAGCAGCTGGCGGGCTAGACCCGTCATAGGCATGAGCTACAGTAGCTTTCTTCAACAAAGGACAGTCCTTGACCAAATGATCGGTATTGCGACAATTGAAGCACGAGCGAGGGTTCTGAGAGCCTTGGCTCGAGCCTTGAGAATTTGTTTTCTGTCTCTTTGGAGCTGTGCAGACGTTTGAGTAGTGCCCCGGCTTACCACAGTTAAAGCAACTTCCTCTTGGCGGCTTGCCAGTCTGAGGTTTGGAAGATGCTGCTTGGCTTGACTCGCCCTGATTTACAGCTGGCTTGCGCTTGTTTCCGGCTTGGCTTCTAGCGCGATCCTGATCCAGATGCCTTTGATCCAGGTCTTCATAGTTGCATGTCATTTCCACTAGCTCATTGAAATCCAGCTTGACATGGGCCATGGCTCTATCATGATATTGTCGTCTTAGTCCAAAGATAAACCTCTTATTTTTGGATTTCGCAGTGGCAACGAGCTCTGGAGCATAGGGCGACAGCATTGTAAATTTGTTCATATAATCTTGCACGGAAAGATCCCCTTGCTGGAGATTGGCGAAGTCATCGTGCATTCTTTCTAGAGCTTGTTCTGGGACATATTTCTCCTTGAAGAGTTCTTTAAATCCATCCCATGTTCTTCCAGCTTCTCTATTCCCGGCGGTAAGAGATTCCCACCATAACTCGGCTTGTTCCTGCATAAGCCAAGCGCCCATAACAGCTTTGTCTTCGTCTCCTAGCCTTAGGCCTTCAAGAATTTTCTCGCATGTTTTGAGCCATGCAAGGGCCTCTATTACGGTGCCAGTTCCCGAGAAGGTCTTGCCTCCTAAGTTCTTATATCTCTTAGCTACACGGTCAAGCTCGAAGTATTGAGCTCCCGGAGGTTGTATCAAAGGTCCTTCTTGAGCTGGGATTTCTCCCCTTCCTCGGCCGGCACGGCCTCCTCTAGCGGCGGCTGCTCTGGTAGCCATTTGTCAAATTCTGTATAAGCAACGAAAAAGTCAGCTAACAGAAATGATAGTCTATTGCATAATTAAGCAGAAATTCTACGGAAAGATAACGATGGACTGATCAATTGTTTTTGCTATTCTGCTCAGCTCATTCTAGGACTTTACTAGTCCTATCTCTAATGAGCGACTCGCCTTAGAATACTACTGATTCTATTTTGACGAAGTGTTTAATGTGTTAGACTCCAGAACTAAGGTTAACCAAAGCTCTGATACCAGCTGTGACGATCCCAAAACCCCGTGACACGGTGTTAAGGATAATCATTGGAATATAACACATTAATCATCATTAGCAGATCACAGATAATAGCATAAACAGAAAATAGAATAATTTACACACATATGACAGCGGAATCATATAGATATCATCACATCAGAGAAGCACAGTACAGGATACAACTTAGTGTATAATGATACATAATCAGTCACCATCGCCTGAGGCGGAATCATACATAAAGAGTACACAAAAGGAATATCAGTCTACATCGCCAGTGGCGGAATCATAATATAGATACAATAATGGCGGAGAAAATCCAAGTCAGCACGGTGTAGTCAAGCCTCGCCATGAGCCAAAAGGTGCGTCAGAAACCTGTAACTAGGCTGCCCGTGTGAAAATGAGGGCACCCGAGTTTGCAAGGTGAAACAAACTACGAGTCAGTCATGGGACTGGTATGAGAAATCTACTCAACTTATTAACAACAATAATAAGGCAAATCAAAGGACCACGCCACTTTCGCGGAACGGGTTTACTCCAATGGGTGCCAGTGCATGAAATAAAATAAATGATTAAATCAACGCAATGCTTTTTATAAAATGGAGCCATTATAAGACTCAGGTCCCATCACACAATGCAACGCAAGCCGGAGGATAGAGTTTTTACCTTATAATGGCCAAAAATGCTTCATACGAATAAAACAAAAGTGCTTGATATTATTACTAGTGCATATATGTTTCAAAAGCAATTCAATCATAAATATCAATCCTAGGCGGCATAGCTACCATCTACTATGTCGCCGTACTAGTAATACAATCACATCCGCAAATTTCGTATTGGAAATTGGATTCCTTCATGAGTCGAGGCAAGGGGCAAGCTCCTCTCCGATTCGAGACACTCTAGCAAATGTCCCAAGACCCCACTATGATCCTTGGATCTTCAGGGCCGGTCCTCTCTTACTTTTGAGGATTAGTTATTCCTGAACACACGTTTCCCGGTCCTTACAGACCTATATCGAGGCGCCTCGCATTCCAACAACCACACAGGTGAAAAGTATATATAATGTCAGGGCTGGTAGGTCACTGACACCACCTTAGCTAGAAAGAAACGTCGTGCTCTCCCTGCAGTCACTCTCCCGTTTTTGACTCATACCGAGGTGTGAGGCTCACGAATTCACGTTATACACCAAGCTACGTCACACAGACCATGCTTGGATCATCAACCACAAGACTTTGCTTTGCAACAGAAGCCTTGATCATATGCCACTTAGGCGTGCCACACAGGCAATCCACTCCATGCGACTGATTTCTGTCAATACATAACCTCTAAGCTCGTACGTCTTAGAGAAGGGCGTTAAGCAAGAGAATAAATTCTCTGCCGCCAAACAGATATATATTTAACAGAGATCAATCAACACAGAACAAAATCCAATGTCAGACACACAGTCCATTTACAAGTCCGTTCTGGGTCTGAACGAAACCGGAGGCACCAATTCCTCGCATATCCGTACAATCAACAATATGTTTGGATGGCTACTACTTCAATTCCTTCATGGTAGCTACTCCAATCACGAGCATCAGTAGTGCCCATCCATCCAATGTGGAGATCGTCGGTCTTCAACCATCTTCGACTCTTCGACTTCTCAACGTCGATCGATTATTTGAAATGAGATAAACTCGGCCTTTTCAAATAATCTACGTATATTTAGAATTTCAAACCAATTAATCACATGGTTGAACTATTCAACATTCACATTTCAAGCAAACACCACAAAATTGGTTCATTTTCACTCTATATCGTCTATAGCACTTTATAACGATATATCGCCATTTTTATTTAATTTAAAACGGCCATATTTAATTAAACGACGTTTCAGGTCATGTCGATGCACTGGCGCTGCTTTCCACTAATTTTGTTTTACACATATCTGAAAATCTAACCGTTGGATCTTCACAAATTTTACATCATTAGGAAGGTCATTTCAAAACGAATCCAACGGTTCCAGTTTTGGGAAAATCCGACGGTCGGATCTTCCACACTAACCATTTGAAGTTACGATTTCAATTTACGAACTACAGCGTCGTTATTCGATTTAATTTAATTATATTTATATATATATATATAAATATAATCGTTTCTGGCGCTGTTTTTCTTCAGTTTTGAATTAAACATTCAAGACAATCCAACCGTCGGATCTTCACAAAGTTAGTGCCGTTGGAAAGATATTTCCAAGGCGAACCCAACGGTTGAGGTTTCGGGTAAATCCAATGGTCGGATCTTCCGCACTAGTCGTTTGAAATCACGGTTTCAAAACACGAACTGCACGGCCACGTTTCGTTTTAATTCTATTTATATTTATATATTTATATAAATATAGCTCATTCAAAATTTCCTATATCGTTTCCACTTCAATTATTTCACTAACGCCTTAAATTTTTGGAAAATTTCGCCATAACCTCCTTTGTACGGGAGGGTCTGGGAAAATTCCCAAATAGCCACACGGGCGTCTCATATAAAAAAGAAAAAGAAAAAGCCAAGCGGCTAGCCAACAGGCTCATAAAATCATCACCCAAACAAAGCGGTAAATGTGTACCTATTTGTCGGGCACAAATTTCTATTTCTCTTCTCTAGCCCCTTTTGCTTTAACCTGTTCAATAGATAAGCATGTACATATATACAATTTCTAACATTTATCATTTTCCATTCAATTTCTTATTTGATTTGCTTTGGTTTAAAAACACCATTCATTCGAATGTTGCATGCATAGGCTAAAATCATATCATTAGCTAGTTAATGTATATTTCAACTCATGCACGTTTATTTGAACAAGTGGCTATTTTTAACACTTCACATTTCAAAGATGATAATTTTGGCGAACTAAAGTAGATTTCAACACATGACTATTTTATTTAGTTCCTATGCATGTTAAAAATAATATTTCTATCACAAATATTTGTTTCAACGTCCGCATATCTTTAGCATATCACACATATGATAAAAATGATATTTTTATCATTTAAAGTATTTATTCAACCAATGTATGGTTTCAACACTTCATAGTTTCAATAAAAATGTAATTTTTATCGTTCAATCTTTTTATTCAACACATGAACCTTTCCACTACACACACTTCTCAACAAATGAGCATTTCCACACATGGACATCTTATTTATGTTGTTCTTATTAGAAAGATGAAATTTTGATTGTTGAAACTATTTATATAAGGCGAATATTTTGCATACTTCATATATATAAAAAAATGTGATTTTTATTGATTAAACACTCCATTCATTCACAAATGAATTTAATTTTCATACAACACTTTTCAACACATGAATATTTCCACACATGGACATAGCTTCATATATGACTTTAATTTCTATGCATGAAAATAATTTCAACATATGAAAATAATTCTAACACACAAAGATTATTCAAAATTTCGGCAGCATAACGACAGGGTAGTTAAAACTGGCACCGTCCCTAGTACGGCTCCTCGCTCTACCTTAAAACCTCGCGGTTTTTGACAATGGGGATTCATGCATCTAATTCTCACGCAGGCGGCATGTTTATTTTTATTTCCACAAATATTTTCAATTCATTTCAATCACCAATGGGTATTTTTCAACCACAACCAAACAATATCAACCACAAACAATTATTCAACCATTCGTATTTTTCACCCAATATTTCACACCAATTCACCTCAATAAATATCGTCCATGGTTTGTGGACGAGGGGATTATATATATATATATATATATATATAATATATTTGCTATATTTCACTTACATTTCAACACATATATCAATTATTCTATGCATGTAAAAATTCATACTTCGCTCATATAACTTACACTACGCATGTACATGAGGTATACAACACGTATGTAATTTATATTTCGCTTATATAAATTATACATGACATTTTCCATTCAATTTCACGTTAATTTAGATTTCTCACCTTGGTTTTCTGAGCGCTAAAAATCGATACGATGTCAGAAAAATCCGCAGCTTCTTCTATTGGGTAGAGAGCTTCCTTGCGGTCTCGATATTTCCTGTTTCATCGAATTTCGTCAACATACCAAAAAGATATGATTTTCAAACGGTTTGCAACGGTTTTAAAGTGTCGTAAATTAATTTAATTAAACAGGCCGTTACCTCAGCTAAAGGTACCAAAACTAGGTCAGCGAAAATCGCGAGATCCGTTGATCGTTGAGACGATCGGTCTGCACCACCACGTCGGCCTTGGAGAGAGCTCTCCGTCGATGGTCACCACCCTCAGTTCGATGGCGGCAGGAAGGCAGGGCGGCGCTCGATAGGGTCGGACTTTGGAGGCTCGATACGGGCGACACAGGCGATGGGGGGCGGCGAGGCTTAGTCGGATTTGGAGGTGGAGGGAAGGGCTGTCGTTTTTGGGTAGTGGCGGCGTCTGAAAGTGGCGGAGGCGGCGGTGATCTGGTCTGGAACGGGGAAGCACGAGTCGCCGTTGAACGGGGGGGGGGGTTCTCCTTTTTTTTTTTTATGAAAGAAAAAATATGATTGGCCGAGACTATATTAAATTTTTAAATAGTGTTTTCTTAAACGAACTCCTTTTTAAACCCAACGACTGTCGCCCCTAGCTAAATACCCCCATTCCGGACACAATGGGATATGTTTCGTAGGCCAATTCGACTGTTACAGTCAGTTATTTTTCAAATTAAAGTATAAAACATTTAATTTTTAACTCTGAACGCACATTTCAATTTGCCAGGGCCACAAACTGATTCGAAAAATTCCAGAAAAATAAATCTAGCTATGTTTTGACGCTACGGTCCCAACAAAACTAGTTTCGTCGAATTCTGAGGTCGTATGAAAAATGGCCATTTTCTGGTCGATCCAATTTAACAGAAATCGACCAAACACATTTTCTTTTGCCACGCAAACATACTAGCTTCAAAAATTATGAAATTTGAAACCTAGCAATAGTTTGACATCCCGGACCCAACAAAAGTGGTTTCGTCGAATTCCGAGGTCGTATGCAAAATATCAATTTTCCAGGCCTATATATTCTATATACCGACCCTTCTGAAAATTCATTCGGCCATAACTTTTGATTCCCGTTATGAAACTTCGATTTTCCAGATTCGTTAGAAAGGTATTGACTAACAGATTTAAATATTTTTAGTTTCACTAAAATCCGTTATATTTTCCACCCTGCATAGTCAGTCAAAGTTTGAATTCAAATTTTCAAACTGACTCACCATTCTTAACTTACTATTTTATTGAAATATTCTATTTCAATTGTTCAAATTCCTTTGAAATAATCAATTTAAAAATTTTAAATTGGCTCGCATTTTCCGGGTTATTACAATATCAGTCAAATGTGTGTACATAAACCAATCATCCGATTTGTTTATGAATATTTATTCTATTCATATACACGTTAAAAATTATATTTTTAACTATAAAATATTATTTCATTCCACATCACACATTCCATTTTCATAACAAAATCAAACAAACGAACAAGTCGTCCATGGTTTGTGGACGACGGGTGTCGGGTGCTGCTAAGCACCGTCTGCATCCTAGTATGTATTTTAACTAGAAAATAAATTTAAAGTGAGAAGTTCTCACCTTGAAGCTAAGCCAAATGCCACGACTCTTCATATGTAAAAAATCTTCATTGCGTTTTCAACGAGATCTGTTTCTCGAAATTTATATTAAAAATCATATTTTTAACAACACTACTATATATAGAAAAATCACATTTTTATTGCGTTACTTCATATATAAAAATCGAATTTTTATGTAAAGAGAATTCATATAAAAATCACATTTTATACCGCTATTCGTATAATAAAAACCATATTTTTATGCCGCTACCATCTTTATAAAAATCACATTTTTACAAATTAGTTCTCTATAAAGTTCATATTTTTGCTTAACTAAAAATCGTATCTTTTTATTCTCATAAAAATCTTACCTTTAATCTCATAAAAATCATAGCTTTATGTTTAAAAAAAAAAATCATAGCTATACATAAATAAACATCATATTTGTATCTACATAAAAATATTATCATACATAGATTAAAAATCATAACTTTATAAATTCGTTTACATTATAAAAATTACATCCTTAATAACAATTTATATATATAAATTACCTTTTTAAAAACCATACTATTCATTTTTTTAAAACTGAAATTAAAATCAAATTATAAAAACTAACTGTTTTCGGCTTTTGTGGTTGGAGGAGGAGTTGCTCACGTTGATTAGAGGAAAGGGGGAGCGTCGGCATCGAGGTGGTGGCCAGTAGGGGCGGCGGTGGGCCCTCAGTTGATCGGAGGCGCTGTGGGGTTTTGGGTTTTCCTCAAATCGAAGGCGAGAGGAGCAAGGAGATCGAAGAGAGAGAGAGGGCGTGGTTCGCCAGCGGCGGCGAAGGCCATGGAGACGCGACGTCTGAACGAGGCTGGGGCGTCGGGGTCTGGGCGACGGGATTTTGGGGCAGTTTCTTTTTTCCCTCTGTTGACCTATATCTGAGAGAGAAAAGGGGGCAAAGCACCAACTGTCGTTTGTAACTAATTACCCCCATTTCGAACACAATGGGATATGTCACATAAGCCAATTCGTTAGTTACGATTAGTTTCCATTAAATTTAAATATAAATCTATGAATTCAACTTTAAACGCACATTTCAGTTTATCGGGGCCACATACAGACCCCAAAAATTCTAGAAAAATAATTATGGTTATGTTTTGACGATTCGGTCCTAACAAAATTAATTTCGTCAAATTTGGAGACCGTTTGAAAAATGGTCAATTTCTGGTCGATCCAAATTGATTAAAACTGTCAAAAAACGTTTTACTGCGCCACGCTCACATATTGATCCCAAAAATTATGAATTTTGGAATCTAGCAGTAATTTTCCTTCTCGAATCCAACAAAAGTCGTTTCGTCGAAAATGGAGGTCGTTTACAAAATTTCCATTTTTAAGAGCCAAAATTCCATAGCGACTATTCTGAATTTTCAATTGGGCATAACTTTTTATTCCCGCTATGAAATTTCAATTTTTCGGATTCGTTGGAAAGATATTTTCTAATAGATTCAAATATTTTTTGTTTCGCTAAAATCCGATTTATTTTAAACCATGTACAGTCATTTGAAATTTGAAATCGAATTTTCAAACTACCGCGCCATTTTCAATTTCTTTTATAATTAAAAACAAATATTTATATTCTAACGTCGAGTTATATAAATATATACACTCCAATTCTATTCAAAATAAATTTCTCGTCGTTATTATTTAAAATAAATCATTTTAAATATTCAAAATTCAATAAAATTGCCAAAATAATTTTTTTTAATTGGTCCTGATTTTCCGGGTTGTTACAAAATATTTCCATTAAACCACTATTCACTTAATATTTAATATATTTCTTTTATATACAATCATTTGGTTTTTACTTATAGATATTCTCTTGAATCCAAATTCTATTTATAACTTCTATTTAGAAATTTTCGAATAAATATAATTTTATTCCAATCATTAAAAATCTCGTTTATGATTTCCTTTATAATTTGCTAATTCAAATCTCATCTCAAATATTGGTTTCAAATCTGATTACCACTTTTCCATATAAATTCAAATTTGAATTTATATTTCAAATTATCCAATGATAAATAATTCACTTAATTTATAAACTCTTTTAAAATCAACTTCTTGTGTTAATAAAACAAGTTTCTACTTTTTAACTCCATTCGAAATTACACTTCAATTTTTTGGAGAAATATATTTCCTTTTTAAATCTCAAATTTCATTTTCTATATTTGAAAATATTTTATGGTATTTAAATACCAAAAATCTAGGGCCAGGGTAATTCAAGACATCATAATCAATCACTATATATATCACAGTAAATAACAAACAATAATATAAATGTTGAGGAATCCAGTTGGATCCTACCAACCTGTTTCCCTGCATCGACATATGCTAGTCAAACATCAATAATATTATTTTCGCACGAATATGGTAAACAGAATTAATAATCGATCAAAGATTTATATATAATTATATCAACCATTTCAACCAATTTTATCAACCCTTCATCCAAACAATCATCACACAATATAAAATTACTATAAATGAATTTAAAACTCGTTTATAAAAATATAAACGATGCAGAGTTAGTGAGTTTACTCACATTGTTCGCAGTGGAAGATTCTGCATCTGTTTCGTTTAAAAATCAAATAGTGTTTTCTTTAATTACAAAATTCCAACAGCTCTGTTCTCAGCGAAATCAATTCCACCCTGTAGAACTTGTCGTTATGGTTCCAACGTAACCGTTTTAGTCTGATTTTGTTTACGAATGAAAATATATATGTGCTTATTATAAATTTGAATATACGTTATATAATTAAACTATTCACTAATAATATAAATTCCTTTAATTACCCTCATTTTGCTTAAGTCCAGATTAGCCTTGGATAATCATTGATTTCACCGCATTTCGAAAAAAACAACTCGATACATCCTTCAGGCAAACACACTTCGACTTCATCGGTTGCTCGCTCTTTTTATCATATCATTGTCTTTGTGTACCCATTCTTTGATTAAACTAAACCCCATAACCATAATTTAAACACCTGCTACCCTTCTTCTTTCCTTAATCACAACTTACATAATACCCTTCTTCTCGGATGTACACACTGCGCCTAAAGCTTTTCACGATTGAAATCCTTTTCTTTCTCTCCCTTCACACTCAACATTTTCCAAAACCGAGCTCACACACCTCTATCTCGTGACAACCTCCACCTGACAGGCGGCTCAGCCCAGATCATAACGTAACCTCAAATCTTTAGTTCCACTAACTTCACTATAACAACCCGGAAAATCAGAACTAGTTTATTTTTTATTTTATCTTGCCAATTTTAATGAATTCTGAATATTTAAAATGAATAATTTTAAATAATAATGACTAGAAATTTATTTTCAATAGAATTAGAACGTATATATTTATTTGAATCGACGTTAGAATATAAATATATATTTTAATTATAAAAGGAATTGGAAATGGCGCGGTAGTTTGAAAATTTGATTTCAAATTTCAAATGAATGTACAGGATTCAAAATAAACCGGATTTTAGCAAAACCAAAAATATTAGAATCTATTTGAAAATATCATTCCAAGGAATCCGAAAAATCAAAATTTCATAGCGGGAATAAAAAGTTATGTCCAGTTGAAAATTCAGAATAGTCGCTATGGAAAATATAGCCCTTAAAAATGGAAATTTTGTAAACGACCTCTGTTTTTGACAAAACCACTTTTGTTGGATCCGGGATGTCAAGTTATTGCTAGATTCCAATTTTCATAATTTTTGAAATCAATACGTGATCGTGGCAAAAGAAAACGTGTTTTGCCAGTTTCAATCAATTTGGATCGACCAGAAAATTGCCATTTTTCAAACAGTCTTCAAATTTGATGAAATTAGTTTTGATAGGACCGTACCATCAAAACATAGCTACATTTATTTTTATGGAATTTTTCGAGTTCGTATGTGGCCCCGGTAAATTAAAATGTGCATTCAAATTCAATATATATATATATATATTTTTTTGATTTTGACGGAAACTGATCGAAATAGTCGAATCGGCTTACTGGACATATCTCATTGTGTTTGGAATGGTGGTAATTAGCTAGGGATGACCTTAAGTGGGTTCGATTTGGACTTCGAAATAAAAACTTACTTTTTGAAATTAAATAAATATATTCTATTTGGTCAACCCTTTTTGGTCAACCCTTATTTGGTCAACCCGTATGTTTCCCTCTTCCCTTAACCCCCCTTCCGCCGTCGTTTATTTTCAAAATTAGGTTAGAAAAAAAAGAGAAAACGCGAGGGGGAGGGGCGATCGCCGCCGCCGCCTGGGTGGGCCACCGCGCCGCCTCCGCCCCGTCGCAGGGGACTCCAGCCACCGCTCACGCTTCACCCTCCTTACCTTCTCCAGTCGCGATGGACCACAGTGCCTCCATCTGCTCATCCTCCGACCACCTGAGCGACGCCCCCTCAGCAACCCCCTCCACCTTCCTGAGCCACGTGAGACCCCTACACCAAATTCCCAATGTAAGAAATTTAAATTGATTTCTATTTTCAGTTTTATTTTATATAGCATTATATGAAGTTAGGATTTTATTTTCAGAAAGATGAGATTTTTAAATAATGAAAGATGAGATTTTTAAATGATGAAAGATGAGATTTTTAAACGATGAAAGATGAGATTTTTAAACGATGAAAGATGAGATTTTTACTATGAAGTAACAAGAATAAAAATATGATTTTTATATTACAGAGATAATAAAAATATGATTTTTATATTATAGAGATAATAAAAATATAATTTTTATTATATTGAAGTAATAAAAATATGATTTTAATTATATAGGAAGCAAAGTAAAAATAGGATTTTTATATGTATGAAAGGTAAATAAAAATATGATTTTTATTATGAAGTTAGCGAAGTAAAAATACGATTTTTATTGTTTGAATGGTTAAATAAAAATGTGATCTTTTATATATATAGCGATATAAAAATATAATTTTTATATGGAAAGTAGCATTGTAAAAATATAATTTTTATATAAACATCATTATAAAAATATGATTTTTACATAGGAAGTAGCGACATAAAAACGTGATTTTTTTTAATACAAACATCATATTAAAAATGTGATTTTTACTATGAACAGCGGGAAAAGATAGCGATGGTATCGACGGAAATCAAAACGAAACCCGAACCGTTCAGAAATAAAAATGACGGAGTTGATCCCAAAGGTGAGAACTTCTCACTTTAATTTATTTTCTAGTTGAAATATATACTAGGATGCAGACGGTGCTTAGCAGCACCTAACACCCATCGTCCACAGACCATGGACGACTTGTTTGTTTGTTTGATTGTGTTGTGAAAATTGATTGTGTGATGTGGAATGGAATAAAATATTTTATAGTTAAAAATATAATTTATAACGTGTATATGAATAAAATAAATATTCATTTACAAATTAGACGATTTGTTTATGTACACCCATTTTATTGATATTGATTGGGACGATAATTTTACACATCGCCCAACGGCCCAAATAAAATTCATTATTTGTTGATTGAAACCCCGCACGGTTATTGGGATGATATATGACATACATTAGTCCCAATAATTAGCTATATGTCAATCGATTGGTCGACACGCTGTTATAAGCATTAAATATTTATATTTAATGCTTATGCAGTGTAGAATGCACTATGGATGATGGTTGATTATGTATCATTGTTGTTGTATACATGTATTGTATGAAATCCATATAAATAACATTATATGGTAATTAACTATGTCTGATTCCAGTTCAGAAAGAATGAATATTTTAGAATAATGAATATTTTAAAATAATATTCAGTAAAAGATCAAAATCTGATTTTGATGTCCGATTTGGGATGGACGCGAATATATTTAAATATATAAAGCCGTGTTGATTAGATTAACGCCATTTTGATGTGAACGATATTTATATCGATTTTATTCATTTATATAATGAATATCTAAAAGGAAGTGATTTCAAAATCTAATGTTTTGAAAATACTATCATTTATATATCGATGATATGGAATATTCAATTTTGATTTGAAATTGAATATGAAGTTGAAATTGCTTTGAAAACGAATTTAAAACGATTTATAAAATACATTTTAAATGGAAATCGATGAAATATATATAATATTATATATATAATGGCCTGAATAGAACGCGTCGCGGCAGCTCGCGAATTTCGGTCATTGACTTCGAATGGACATTACGGGAGATGCGACCGTCAGATTCTCCTAAAACCAGAACCTTTGGGTTCGTATCGAAAAGAGCTTTCTAACGAATATGAGAGATTTGAAATCTAACCGCTGGATTTGGAATCATTTCCAAATCAAATTTGGAAATGGTCGGTGTAAGTGCAGTGCGATGGCCGTTTATCGAAATCGACTGTATGGGCCTTGATAAAATTATTAAAAATATCAATAATTTGTGTAAAATCATAATAAATGATTTGGAAAGAATTGGAATGAAAAATTCCATATTTGAAAAGATAAAAATGTATTTTTATCGAAATGAATTAGTTATGAACTAGAATTAAAAATCCAATATTTTTAAATAAATAAATTGGATTTGAAATGTTTTTAAAAATTTCTAGAATTTCCAATATATAAATTGGAATGGATTGGAATCGAAATTAACTTCGGTATATTTCGATATTGGATTCCTTGATTATACGGACATTGTGGAGGAATTTGTAAGATATATATATATTGTTATTCCAATACGATATTTGTTGATTTCAGAATTTGATATTGAATATAAGCCGATATATTTTCTATTAATAGCCTTGTATTTAATATCAAATGGATTTTTGGGTTTGTCGTGAATGGTGTCTTCACTAACACTGTTCTTAAACCCAGTGAGAAAAGATTAAATCTTTTTATTTAGATTTAATGAAGATACCAATTAATTAATATTTAATTGGAATTGAATTGAAATTGATTTTTGGGTTTATCGTGAACGGTGTTTTAAATAACACTTGTTCTTTAACCCGATTAACAATGGAATGTGATTTTGGTTTCGTCGTGAATGGTGTCTTAAATAACACTGTTCTTGAACCCCATTTGAATAGAATAAATCTTTTAATCAAGATTTGAAGAAGAATTACCAATTAATTAACATTTAATTGGAACTGAAAATGGAATGTGAATTGGGTTTATTGTGAACTGTGTTTTTAACGACATTCGTTCTTTAACCCGATTTACAGTGAAATGTGATTTGGAATTTATAAATCTTTTATTAAGATTTAATGGGATTTTCCAAAAGTAAAGTTTTCCAATTTAATATATTTAATTGGAATTGAGAACTTCTGTGGAGGAAGATTGTTAATATATATGGAATTTAAAGGGCTTTGCCGTTATTCCATTTATATTATTAGTCGGATACGGAAATTGATATCGATTATATATTGATTTATTTTTCCATGAAGATTCCATAATTAATGGAATGTGATTTGGGCTTATCGTGAACTGTGTTTTAAATGACATTAGTTCTTTAACCCAGTTAAAGGCAGGATTACATGTCTGTCATTGCACTTCGAACTGTATGGTTGATCTCTGCTAAATATATATCTGTTTGGTGGCGGAGAATTTATTCTCTTGCTTAACACCCTTCTCTGAGACGTACGAGCTTAGAGGTTATATACCGGCAGAAATCAATAATACGGTGTAGATTGTCGATGCGACATGTTTGTGTTTCCAAAGTTAAATAATCATTAACATTGATTTTTAGGAATATTAAAACTAAGTGGAGTTTTAATGAATCTTTAATTAGATTGAAATGTGAATTGATAATTTAAATTATCAAATTTGGGAAATGATCGAGAGTGGAGTATCACCAGTTTAGCTCCTAGCGATAGTTAAATCTTTAATTAGATTTGAACGTGAAATGGTAATTAAATTTACCGATAACACTGTGGTGTTAGTTATGGGGTAATACCAGTTTTGCTCCATGGGATGAATAGGTTGGGATTGGGAAATAAAATAAATGATTACTTCGGTGTGGTTCGGTAATCCCGACTAGTTTAGAAAACCTTAATATGGTTTGAAATGATATCCAAAGAAAGATTAAAGAATAAATTTAAAAGGATTTATCTTTGCTAAAATTAATGGGAGCCTTTCCCTAAGAATGTGAATATTTGGATGAAAAAATATTCTGGATTGGAATGAGGCGTATGTTGTGTTTATATTACTTGATTATAATATATACGCGAGTTATTTGGAAAGGCCGGGTTTATACCCATTCTGAATAACTGTTTCGATAATAAGTCGACGATGAAGATGGTGGTTGAAGACCGGAGGTCTTCACATCGTTTGGATGATTACTGATGTCTTAATTGGGCTGTACACCCAAGACAAGGTAATAAGTGGTGATCGTCCAGACATACTTGGAGATCGACGGATATGCGAGGGCCTCTCTTCTGTACTGGACATATGGGACGAGGAATAATGTAACGACACGGATTTTTAGCGACTTTGGTTATCGACATAAACTCGATGTCGATAACCAAAACATCGAAAAATCTCGGTAATTAATGAAAGAAATTAGAGGGTGAGGAAAGATAAGATAGAAACTTAGAATAGAAGAAGAAGAAGAACACAATATCAGAGTAACACGAATCTCACAGCGGAACGAATAAATATATTTCATAACATAACTTTGAAATACAAATCTGTACTTGAATATACATATCATTATCAAAGTACAGCACTTACAACACAGCGGAAATAACTATAGCTATAATAATCCTGAAGCCTCCTGCTCCAAGCTCTTCCAGTATATCTGTAAATCCCGACTACTTGACTGCCCGTACAAATTTAGGCACCCAAGAGTTTAGGGAAAACAACAAAATAAACTCCGGGTCAATCATAGGACTGGTGTGAGTAAAACAGTTTAAAACAGTTCAAGCAGGTAATCGATATCTCATAAGACCACGCCGTATAACGGAACGGGTTTTTCCCTTATGAGAATCCGAATTATCTTTATATCAAAAACCTTTTGATATTATAATAATGCCTATCAACTACAGTATAATAATCATCTAGCAGAAACGCTTTCATCTCACGTTCTACATATATAATATACAATCAAAACCGCAAGCACGTATTGGGTAATGGATTTCCAACTATGACAAGGTATGGAACCACCTTTCGCTAGTGTACCTCTAGAAAGGAATACACTGGGTTCAACAAGAACATCTTGCAACCCGGCCACGCATGACTGACCACTCATTTCGCTTGAGCGTATCGAATGTATATCACCCACGGTTGGGATCAGCAACCGTTTGCCGAATGGGACAGTATCGACAATAGATTTTTAGAAATAAATGAAACTCTAGATCAGGTGATTATACACCCTAATAGGTCCGACCTACATAGCCATGCTGCCTGGCCGATTTCTGTCATTTACCAGATGTGAGGCTAGAAGCTACGCTATATCATCACACCAGATTCACTTTGAATGCCACATCGTCAAATCCATCAAATCACCGATTGACGTCCTCAACCATACATTATGTGTTAGCTAAAAGAAGTTTCCTTCTCCGCTTCCACTCTTGGTACGGTTGGAGAAATCAATATACATGATCGTCTAGAAATACTCTGTCCGACATCCGTCCATACAAGTCATCCAGGAACAGGATGAACCGAAGGCACTATTCTGTAAACAGGATAGCCCTTGCATAACTCCGTCTTCAATTTCCTTTGGCATATATGATTCGCAACACTTATGCCAATACAGAGTGGTTCTTTGGATAATAATCCAACCGGTCTCTCCATATTAACAACGTTAAAATGGTCAAAACTTCGATAGTCTGTGATTTAACTGTCGAAGAAAAACAGATGTGCAAACAACGATATTATTTCCAAATGGAAATTATATCGATCAATCATCATTCAACATTTATCTCTTTATTCCATTAATTTACTTATCTCCCGTTTCTCTATATTCAATATTTCCTATTTTCTAAAATTGGAAAATATACGTTATTAACAATGGAAAACATTTCCATTTCTTGTTTTCTTTATTAGAAAACATTTCTGGTTTCTTATTTGGAAAACATTACCAAAGTTTCTTCATTGGACTTAGACAGATGTTTAAACAAACATCTCTATGCCAACTCAAACCATTTCCTTTACAGCCGAACCTTAACTATTCCTTAGTTAAAAACGAAGCCAATCAAGTTGGGGTAGAACTACCTCTCAGACCTTAACTGAACAACATTTCTAATTTTGAAATAGGCAAAGTTCACTTTATATTCCTTTTACTAACTTCCTTACTTAACCCTCCTTTGAATAGCTATATTCGATTATCTCTTTTCACTTAACTCTATTCGATTAACCCTTATCAATTAACTCTATTGGATTAACTCTATTTGACTAATGCTATTGATTTACTCATTTCACTTAACTCCTTTCGAATAAACTATATTCGATAACTCCTTTTAATTTCTTCGAATAAACTATATTCGATTAACTCATTTGCTTCTATTCGAATAACTATATTCGATTAACTCATTTTACTTTCTATTCGAATAAACTATATTCGATTAACTCATTTTACTTTCTATTCGAATAAACTATATTCGATTAACTCATTTTACTTTTACTCTAATCGATTAAACTAACATCGATTACCTCCTTTTACTCGATTAAACTATTCATTTATAAAGATTTACTTTTAGTAACGGTTCTTCACTTTACAAATGATTTCCTTTTATTCTAACTTACCCTTTTGATTTTATAAATATTTCTTTTATAAAAATCCTTTCCCTTTTCTATATAAAATCCATCGATTTTATATATAAATAATTCATTTTCAAAATACACTTTGAAAAATCCCCTTTCCCATATCCAGTATTTCTTATGGTATTTAACATACCATATAACAATGATAAATATCATCCAAACACAAACAATCAACAACAGATTATATATCACATCATATATCACAATATATGAATCACAGTAAAATAAATGTTGAGGAATCCAGTTGGATTCCTCCAACCTGTTTTCCTGCATCACTGATGTTAAACAATATAGATAACATCACTTTCAGTTCCATATGATATATTTTGTTAAACAGAATCAATATAGAAATTTAAATAACTGACTAGCAGTTCAATCAAATAGTCAACACACAGTCAATCATCCAATATCTAATAGTTCTAAAAATACAACATGAAATTATAAACTGTTCAGAGTTAGTGAGATTTACTCACATTTGCGCGTTAACCGTTAAATAACGGTTTGCGTTATTTGATTCAGTCGGACAATTTATTTCGCCATAAATTGTGACGAGCTTAAATTCGCTCCCAGTCAGTTTCACTGTGTAGTGTCCGTCCATACGATCCCAACGTGACGAACGGCTCGTCAATTCTTTGTAGGTTCTCGGCCCAGAAATAAAGATCGGCCGCTTCAAATACTGACTTTCTTCTTTCACATTGACTGTTTTAAAACCCGCAAGCTTCGGTTTTCTTTAAACCCGTCCATTTTGAATCCTTCGTTTTGCCTTTAAGTCATTATATTTTATGGGCCTCACTTTATATCCAGAAGCCCAGCGCCTCACTTTAAAGGCCCAACCCGCAATTTTTTTAAGCTTCTTCCCACGCGGACATCAACTCCAGGCAATGACTGTAGCATTCTCCTTTACATCATGTCCGCACTCTTATTTTCACCTACCCAACCTTGTTTTTTTATACTTTTAAAACCCAACTCCTCCGCTCTCTTCCTCTCCTACGTTTTGACAAAACCCAGACCATCTCTCCCCTAAGCTCCCTCCTGCATCACCATAGTGGTGCACTCGCTCCTTCCCAATATTTTCCATCGCTCTCAACACCCGGTTGTCAACATTAATACCGTTATCCCCTGTTCATGCACCTTGAACGCAGACCTCTCCCCATATAAAAACAACGCGAGCTGCTTCTTAAGAAACCACAAACAATCTTTGCACCATACTCTATTAATCCATGCACCCATTTCCTTGACGTCCCCCTTCTGTTATAAACCTGTCCACGCACAGTTCAAAACCCCCTTCCAGTCCTCAGTAAACTTCCATCCGCACCAACGTGCCTGCCTTCAACACGCCATCATCCCCTTTTTACATCCCTGTTCGCTCTTCTAAAACGTTTGCACCGCTTCGGTCCAAACAAAAGCACACGCCGCCCATTTAACTTCACCGCCTTGCTCCCTTCTCCAATCATGAAACGTCAACCCAATCATCACTATTTCAGCACCTCCAGGCCTCTTCGGAAGCATTGCCCAGCTCCAAAACATCCCGACGTCAAGCTTCGTGAGGAAGAAGAGGGTAGTTGAGAAAGAAACTGGAAAAGGGGAAGTCCTGGAAACATAAATGGTTATTTTGATGCCTATATTTATATGCGGTTTTCCTTCCAACGTGAGGAGGCGTGTTTTCTTTGCGACCAAGAATCGTAAAGGGTAGTTGAGTTTCCACATCACTGTTTTAAAATTTTGATGTCGGCATGTGGTCTCTAGGTAGCAGATGACGTGAAGTATTTAAGGCCAAAGAAAACATGGTCTGAATTTTTCGCTTAATTATAATCTATACAAATGTTTTAGGTTTTTAGGGTACTGCGCTACACACCATTTTATCATTTAAGGACTGCTATCGACAAAAACAAAAATATCATTGTGATGAGCAAGGTTCCACGATCCCAAAAGTATAATAATATCGGTAGATTAACTTATATTTTGAAACTCTAAAATATTGATACAGGGTGCAAGACACTCCAAATAAAAAGTTGCTTATTTAATTAATTAAAAATTACAGTAAAATTTTAAAAATTAAATTATCACTACGCCCCAAAAGAACCTTGTCTAAATTCAAACCCGATCTCTAGTTATATCGAATAAACTGATACGGTCGATAAACGATTCTATAACGACTCTTTTAAAGTTTGATTTGGACATATCTCAAAATCTACACGACGAAATTCAGATTTTTCTCTTCCACTAGAAAGATATACTTCACCTACTCCTGACGTTTCTTGTTTCACAGAAATCCGGCTTAAAACGAATCTTGTACATTCAGTTAAAGTTCAAATCGCCAAATTACGAACTATAGCGCCATTTCAAGCTCGATTTTAATTATATTATAATTATATGTTCAAACTGTCATTCAAATAATATATTCGTTATTCAAATTCAATTCCAAGCTGAATTAAATATCACAGATGATCCGGTTCACACCATATCGTCATTTCAGCCAATTCTGATTATTTCAGAATTAAATATATTATTTAATTTATTATTTTAATTAAATATTCACCATTATTTAATTCAACGACCATGAAATCCTCTAAACCACCATTTATATAATTCAATAAATTAATTAAAATACCTCTGCCAATGCGGGTCATTACAATCTTCCCTACTTAAAATAATTTCGTCCTCGAAATTGCTAAAAGGTAGAGGACGACCCTATCGACTGGTTAGAACATATTTGTTCACTTCTTAACTTCAGTTTCAACTGAACCAATTTAATTTCAATTCAATTATTAATTAATTCTTATCAACGAAAATTTTCAAAGATCCTGAAAATTTTCTAACTCCTTAACTTTTCAAAAAAATTCGTCAGCACCTCCTTTGTACGACTCAATCGGTCAAATTCCAACTCGCCTCTCTGGGCCATCTCCAACTCAAAAGAAAATCAAACAGCCAAGCGGCTTGCCAATTCGGCTCATAAATCTTATATCCAATAGAAATATAAACTTGTACCTTTTTGTCGGCATATCATTATATCCTTTCCACCTATTATCAATTCAGCATATACCAATGTCATGCCAATCAAACTCCAAATCAGTTTTTATCTTCAACACAACCATTCGCTTATATCCGAGCCAAATATAATTTCAACTGGAGTTCAATTCTTGATTTTCAATTCCTTAACTCCTCAATCCAATACCATTTCGGATTCTAATTTCACAAATCCAATCTTATTCGATTTCAACTTCAGTTACCACTTAACTGACTTTACTTTAATTCAAATCTGCTTTCACAAATTTCTGTTAAATTTGTCTTTAATTTAAACAGTCTTTCCCAGGGAGTTTTCAAACAGTTTACTTTTTTCAAAAATCAAATTTTCCTTTTGAACATGTCACTGAGCCCTTAATTAATATTCCATTAGCTAAATCACATCTCTATTTCTTTATCAATATTTGTTAACCAAATATTTTCAATAACCATATTGGCCCTTTTATGTTATTTAGAAAACATTTTCGAATAACGCCTTCGTTTATTTTCTAAACTTTTGAAAATATATGCTATTTATAATTGGAAAATATTCCAATTTCTTATCTCTTTTCCGATCTCGTTTATTTCTATACTTAGGAAATATTCTTTATATATTTCCAAGCTTACACTTATTTGGGTTAAAACGGATGTTGTGTAAAACATCGTTACGACAACCCAAATACTATATTCAACTAACTCTTATTCAGCATTGATCTTCGAGCCTGAAATCTTACTATTTATTTGTTAATAATGAAATCAATCAAGTTGGGGTATAACTACCTCTCAGACCTTTACTGAATAACATTTATAACGTCAAAACAGATATGACTACTTACTCGAATAATCAATACCATACAACTACTTATTCACCTTTAAACACGTATACGCTTCCTCTTTCTATTATTACTAGATTTTATTCTTAGTCTTCCTTTTTGATTTTACTATTCTATTTCTAAGTTCGTTTCCTTATCGACTTCTATATATATATATCGATACGTTGATTCCTAACTATCAAATTATCTTAAAAATATTCTAACTCCTTAAATTTCCGGAAAAATTCGCCATAACCTCCTTTGTACTAGGGGCATCGGGATATTTCAAATAGCCTCCCCTGGCCCTCACCAATCTAAAAGAAAAAGAAAAAGTCAAGTGGCTAGCCGATACGGCACATAAAATCTCATGAATTAAATACATACCTGTCGTCGGGCTTTCTATCTATTTCACTTCTATACTATATTCCAAACCTGTCTCCTGTATATCTATACCTGCCCAATCTATTTTAACTATACCCGATCGTTTTAACTCAATTCGTTAATTACTTTGTTAATTAACTCTTTAGTCTGTTTCTCTTTTATATTTGAACATGCCATGTTCTAATATATTTTAACTCGCTTATTAACTAATTTGAATCCAAATTTCAAATTTAAGTTCTATATTCGATTTCGAATATCTATTTACAAATCGAATTCACTTTTCAAAGTTCAACTTCAAATTCAAAACTCGATTAACTAATTCCTCTTCGACTTAGTTAATTCTATTCAATTTTTATTCAAATTTTATATTTGAATTTCATTTCAATTCTATTTGAATTTCCTATATTCAAATTCCATATATTCAAATTCTATAATTTAAATTCCATTTGAATTCTATATTCAAACTCTATATCACTTCCATTGAATTTCATATATTCAAACTCCCTTTGAATTTCTATATTCAATTTCTATATCAATTCCATTGAATTTCATATATTCAAACTCCCTTTGAATTTCTATATTCAATTTCTATATCAATTCCATTGAATTTCATATATTCAAACTCCCTTTGAATTTCTATATTCAATTTCTATTTGAATTCTCTTTCTTCAAATTCTATATCTCTTCCATTGAATTTCATATATTCAAATTCTATATTATAATTCTATTTGAATTTCTATTTTCGAATTCCATTTCACTTTCGATATTCAAATCCTATATTTGAATTCCTTTATATTTCCTATATTCAAATTCTATTTCAATTCCATTGAATTTCATATATTCAAACTCCCTTTGAATTTTCTATTTAAATTCTATGTTTGAACTTCCTTTATTCAAATTCCTTTAAATAAGTCTCGATTTCAATTCCTTTTGAAATCGATATTTCTACCTTTGGAAAATCGATTTCCCTTTCAATTTCACACTTGTATTTTATTTCTGAATTATCCAATGATAATTCTTTTCACTTCATTTATAAACTTCGTTTATAAAAGAACTATTTATAAACTTCGTTTATAAAGGAACTTCTCGTTTTTATTTCTTTTAAACAAGTTAATATTTCAAATCTATTTAAAAATTCAAATTCTATATTTTAAATCCCATTTTGAAATTCAACACAACTTGTCTTTCCCAAAACAAATTCAAAACAGTATCTCTGGTAGTAATTCGTCGCTTACAACTCGAAAATGAATACTGATGATGCAGCTGTCATCATCAGAATCTATTTTCCAGCGATCGAAGTGAGTTTAATACTATAAAACCATTTCTAAATATTTCCACTTTGAAATTCATTTCAAAATATAATTCATACTGCTTGTAAAACAAATTTAAAATCTCCCAGGATCTTAAATTTTCCTTATTTTTAATCCAAAATCCATTTACAAACACTTATCCCATACTCTAGAGTTTTAATTCACTTTCTGGTTTAAATTTCAGATTTTAACTCATCTAATTTCACGTATTTCACTTATATGAATTCTGATTGGTTATTTACATAACCATTTAATTTATAATCTTACTCGATTATAATAACAACTAATGTATCCACTATATTATAATTTTGATATACATATCTTCTCTATATCAAGATATACCTTGGGTAAACTTACTTTAATTTACCATCTTTTCAAAACATATCGTGCCGACCCATCGTATTCGAGTGATTAGTAACTCCTACCGATACAGTGGATCAAACTGATCGACCAGAACTCATAAACAACTCAACCAATGAATCACCACAATATAAAACAAATTTTTTTATATCAATAACAAATACGTTCACTCGTATATATACACTCAATCTCAGTCTAGGGTATTACTAACCCTATCTCTACCGAGTCACGCCACAGAGCCAAGGTAATTCACTTAACCTAAGCTCTGATACCAACTGTAACGACCCGGATTTTTAGCGACTTTGGTTATCGACATAAACTCGATGTCGATAACCAAAACATCAAAAAATCCCGGTAATTAATGAAAGAAATTAGAGGGAGAGGAAAGATAAGATAGAAACTTAGAATAGAAGAAGAAGAACAAAATATCAGAGTAACACGAATCTCACAGCGGAACAAATAAATATATTTCATAACATAACTTTGAAATACAAATCTGTACTTGAATATACATATCATTATCAAAGTACAGCACTTACAACACAGCGAAAATAACTATAGCTATAATGATCCTGAAGCCTCCTGCTCCAAGCTCTTCCAGTATATCTGTAAATCCCGACTACTTGACTGCCCGTACAAATTTAGGAACCCAAGAGATTAGGGAAAACAACAAAATAAACTCTGGGTCAGTCATGGGACTGGTGTGAGTAAAACAGTTTAAAATAGTTCAAGCAGGTAATCGATATCTCATAAGACCACGCCGTATAACGAAACGGGTTTTTCCCTTATGAGAATCCGAATTATCTTTATATCAAAAACCTTTTGATATTATAATAATGCCTATCAACTACAGTATAATAATCATCTAGCAGAAACGCTTTCATCTCACGTTCTACATATATAATATACAATCAAAACCGCAAGCACGTATTGGGTAATGGATTTCCAACTATGACAAGGTATGGAACCACCTTTCGCTAGTGTACCTCTAGAAAGGAATACACTGGGTTCAACAAGAACATCTTGCAACCCGGCCACACATGACCGACCACTCATTTCGCTTGAGCGTATCGAATGTATATCACCCACGGTTGGGATCAGCAACCGTTTCCCGAATGGGACAGTATCGACAATAGATTTTTAGAAATAAATGAAACTCCAGATCAGGTGATTATACACCCTAATAGGTGCGACCTACATAGCCATGCTGCCTGCCCGATTTCTGTCATTTACCGGATGTGAGGCTAGAAGCTACGCTTTATCATCACACCAGATTCACTTTGAATGCCACATCGTCAAATCCATCAAATCACCGATTGACGTCCTCAACCATACATTATGTGTTAGCTAAAAGAAGTTTCCTTCTCTGCTTCCACTCTTGGTACGGTTGGAGAAATCAATATACATGATCGTCTAGAAATACTCTGTCCAACATCCGTCCATACAAGTCATCCAGGAACAGGATGAACCGAAGGCACTATTCTGTAAACAGGATAGCCCTTGCATAACTCCGTCTTCAATTTCCTTTGGCATAAATGATTCGCATCGCTTATGCCAATACAGAGTGGTTCTTTGGATAATAATCCAACCGGTCTCTCCATATTAACAACGTTAAAATGGTCAAAACTTCGATAGTCTGTGATTTAACTATCGAAGAAAAACAGATGTGCAAACAACGATATTATTTCCAAATGGAAATTATATCGATCAATCATCATTCAACATTTATCTCTTTATTCCATTAATTTACTTATCTCCCGTTTCTCTATATTCAATATTTCCTATTTTCTAAAATTGGAAAATATATGTTATTAACAATGGAAAACATTTCCATTTCTTGTTTTCTTTATTAGAAAACATTTCTGGTTTCTTATTTGGAAAACATTACCAAAGTTTCTTCATTGGACTTAGACAGATGTTTAAACAAACATCGCTATGCCAACTCAAACCATTTCCTTTACTGCCGAACCTTAACTATTCCTTAGTTAAAAACGAAGCCAATCAAGTCGGGGTAGAACTACCTCTCAGACCTTAACTGAACAACATTTCTAATTTTAAAATAGGCAAAGTTCACTTTATATTCCTTTTACTAACTTCCTTACTTAACCCTGCTTTGAATAGCTATATTCGATTATCTCTTTTCACTTAACTCTATTCGATTAACACTTATCAATTAACTCTATTGGACTAACATTATTGGATTAACTCTATTTGACTAACGCTATTGATTTACTCATTTCACTTAACTCCTTTCGAATAAACTATATTCGATAACTCCTTTTAATTTCTTCGAATAAACTATATTCGATTAACTCATTTGCTTCTATTCGAATAACTATATTTGATTAACTGATTTTACTTTCTATTCGAATAAACTATATTCGATTAACTCATTTTACTTTCTATTCAAATAAACTATATTCGATTAACTCATTTTACTTTAACTCTAATCGATTAAACTAACATCGATCACCTCCTTTTACTCGATTAAACTATTCATTTATAAAGATTTACTTTTAGTAACGGTTCTTCACTTTACAAATGATTTCCTTTTATTCTAACTTACCCTTTTGATTTTATAAATATTTCTTTTATAAAAATCCTTTCCCTTTTCTATATAAAGTCCATCGATTTTATATACAAATAATTCATTTTCAAAATACACTTTGAAAAATCCCCTTTCCCATATCCAGTATTTCTTATGGTATTTAACATACCATATAACAACGATAAATATCGTCCAAACACACACAATCAACAACAGATTATATATCACATCATATATCACAATATATGAATCACAGTAAAATAAATGTTGAGGAATCCAGTTGGATTCCTCCAACCTGTTTCCCTGCATCACAGATGTTAAACAATATAGATAACATCACTTTCAGTTCCATATGATATATTCTGTTAAACAGAATCAATATAGAAATTTAAATAACTGACTAGCAGTTAAATCAAACAGTCAACACACAATCAATCATCCAATATCTAACAGTTCTAAAAATACAACATGAAATTATAAACTGTTCAGAGTTAGTGAGATTTACTCACATTTGCGCGTTAACCGTTAAATAACGGTTTGCGTTATTTGATTCAGTCGGACAATTTATTTCGCCATAAATTGTGATGAGCTTGGATTCGCTCCCAGTCAGTTTCACTGTGTAGTGTCCGTCCATACGATCCCAACGTGACAAACGGCTCGTCAATTCTTTGTAGGTTCTCGGCCCAGAAATAAAGATCGGCCGCTTCAAATACTGACTTTCTTCTTTCACATTGACTGTTTTAAAACCCGCAAGCTTCGGTTTTCTTTAAACCCGTCCATTTCGAATCCTTCATTTTGCCTTTAAGTCATTATATTTTATGGGCCTCACTTTATATCCAGAAGCCCAGCGCCTCACTTTAAAGGCCCAACCCGCAATTTTTTTAAGCTTCTTCCCATGCGGACATCAACTCCAGGCAATGACTGTAGCATGCTCCTTTACATCATGTCCGCACTCTTATTTTCACCTACCCAACCTTGTTTCTTTATACTTTTAAAACCCAACTCCTCTGCTCTTTTCCTCTCCTACGTTTTGACAAAACCCAGACCATCTCTCCCCTAAGCTCCCTCCTGCATCACCATAGTGGTGCACTCGCTCCTTCCCAATATTTTCCATCGCTCTCAACTCCCGGTTGTCAACATTAATACCGTTATCCCCTGTTCATGCACCTTGAACGCAGACCTCTCCCCATAAAAAAACAACGCGAGCTGCTTCTTAAGAAACCACAAACAATCTTTGCACCATACTCTATTAATCCATGCACCCATTTCCTTGACGTCCCCCTCCTGTTATAAACCTGTCCACGCACAGTTCAAAACCCCCTTCCAGTCCTCAGTAAACTTCCATCCGCACCAACGTGCCTGCCTTCAACACGGCAGCATCCCCTTTTTACATCCCTGTTCACTCTTCCAAAACGTTTGCACCGCTTTGGTCCAAACAAAAGCACACGCCGCCCATTTAACTTCACCGCCTTGCTCCCTTCTCCAATCATGAAACGTCAACCCAATCATCACTATTTCAGCACCTCCAGGCCTCTTCGGAAGCATTGCCCAGCTCCAAAACATCCCGACGTCGAGCTTCGTGAGGAAGAAGAGGGTAGTTGAGAAAGAAACTGGAAAAGGGGAAGTCCTGGAAACATAAATGGTTATTTTGATGCCTATATTTATATGCGGTTTTCCTTCCAACGTGAGGAGGCGTGTTTTCTTTGCGACCAAGAATCGTAAAGGGTAGTTGAGTTTCCACATCACTGTTTTGAAATTTTGATGTCGGCATGTGGTCTCTAGGTAGCAGATGACGTGAAGTATTTAAGGCCAAAGAAAACATGGTCTGAATTTTTCGCTTAATTATAATCTATACAAATGTTTTAGGTTTTTAGGGTACTGCGCTACACACCATTTTATCATTTAAGGACTGCTATCGACAAAAACAAAAATATCATTGTGATGAGCAAGGTTCCACGATCCCAAAATAAAATAATATCGGTAGATTAACTTATATTTTGAAACTCTAAAATATTGATACAGGGTGCAAGACACTCCAAATAAAAAGTTGCTTATTTAATTAATTAAAAATTACAGTAAAATTTTAAAAATTAAATTATCACTACGCCCCAAAAGAACCTTGTCTAAATTCAAACCCGATCTCTAGTTATATCGAATAAACCGATACGGTCGATAAACGATTCTATAACGACTCTTTTAAAGTTTGATTTGGACATATCTCAAAATCTACACGACAAAATTCAGATTTTTCTCTTCCACTAGAAAGATATACTTCACCTACTCCTGACGTTTCTTGTTTCACAGAAATCCGGCTTAAAACGAATCCTGTACATTCAGTTGAAGTTCAAATCGCCAAACTACGAACTATAGCGCCATTTCAAGCTCGATTTTAATTATATTATAATTATATGTTCAAACTGTCATTCAAATAATATATTCGTTATTCAAATTCAATTCCAAGCTGAATTAAATATCATAGATGATCCGGTTCACACCATATTGTCATTTCAGCCAATTCTGATTATTTCAGAATTAAATATATTATTTAATTTATTATTTTAATTAAATATTCACGATTATTTAATTCAACGACCATGAAATCCTCTAAACCACCATTTATATAATTAAATAAATTAATTAAAATACCTCTGCCAATGCGGGTCATTACAAATAAGGTGCCTCCGGTTTCGTTCAGACCCAGAACGAACATGTAAATGGATGTGTGTCTGACATTGGATTTTATTTTGTGTTGATTGATTTCTATTAAATATATATCTGTTTGGCTGTGGATAAATTATTCTCTTGCTTAACGCCCTTCTCTGAGATGTACGAACTTAGAGGTTATATATCGATAGACATCAGTTGCATGGCGTAAATTGCCAGTGTGGCATGCTGAGATGCAAATGATCAAGGCTTCTGTTCAAAAGCAGGATCTTGTGATTGATGATCGAAGCACGACCTTAAATGGCATAGCTTTGTGTATAGCGTTAATTCGCGAGCCTCACACCTCGGTATGAGTTAAAGATTGGATCAGATCGTTGGGAGAACAAGACGTTTCTTTCTAGCTATGGGTGGTGTCAGCATTTTACATGCCGTGACATTTATATTATTTTTACCTATGTGGTTGTTGGATTGCGAGGCGCCTTAGATATATCGGTCTCTACGGAGCCGATGGATAGGTCCGATAGGACCGGGAAACGTGTGTTCAGGAATTGCCAATCCACTAACGTAAGTGTGGACCGGCCCAACCAATCTAGGGTTACCCAGAGTGTGCAGTCCTAAGATATTTGCTAGAGTGTCTCGAAGCGGTGAGGTGCCATCCCTGGCCTCGACTCATGACGGAAATCCAATTTCCAATACGTGACATTTTGGTTTTGATTGTAGTGCCTAGTATGGCAACATGATATATGGTACCCATGCCGTCTAGGATTGATACATTTATATTTGAAGTTGTTTTGACACTATGCACTTATAATAGTATCAAATGATTTGTTTTAAATGTACCAAGCATGTTTGGCTAATATAAGGGAAAACCTTATCCTCCGTCTTGCGTTGCATTGTGTGATGGGACCTGGGTCTTATAATAGCTTCATTTTTCAAAACGCATTGCGTTGTTTATAACTGTTTATGCACTGGTACTCTTGGGAGCAAACCCGTTCCGTGTTATATGACGTGGTCCCTTGATTTACCCTCTTTTAAACTAAAGTTTTAAATAACTATTTAAGTTCTCACACCAGTCACATGACTGACCTGGAGTTTATTGTTTTAACCTAAACTCTGGGTGCCCTCATTTTCCACACGGGCAGCTAGTAGTTTTGGTTTTGCAGATCTATATTCACAGGATCCTGGTTTACAACTGGAATGATATTCGGAAAGCTCTGTATCCGTATATTCCTTTTAGTTGTGTCTGTATTAGTTTTCCACTGCTATGTAATGTATTTTAATCTCTTATGCGTAATATTTATTCATACTTTGTATATTCTTGTACTCTAATGTAAATTGTTGTAATAAGCAATGAAATGTTCTTCCGTTTGTGTTCTGATTTGTCGTGTTCTCAACTAAATCCGGGCTTTCCTTTATGGGGAAGTTCGGATCGTTACATACACTAACCCAATGATAAATACTTAACCATTTCGTATTTCATCCTCCATTGTCTCCAATGTCCAATTACAGTCAATCTACATGAACTACCCATTGTTAACGCACTAAAAACTGCACCTGACATGCCATCCATTTAGCATACATGTACACACACTACTTCCTATTGGAAACAGAAAAACTAGAAGAGACATTCTTCCTTTCACCATATAAATCCCCTGCCACCCTTGCTAACTTCTTCGATCCACTTGTACCCTTCTAGTATTCCCAATCCCCTGCCAAATCCAAAGACAACGTGACAAACACACAAAAAACTGATGGAAAACTCCCCCTTCAACTATAAACTGCTCCGCTACCAGTTCACCAGAGGTCATCCAGCTCTCATCATTCCGACCGCGATCGTCTTGGCTTCAAAACCCCACCGACCTTGTCTATTTTGGTGAATTGTAGCTCATTTGCGAGCTCAAAAAGAAAACCTGCTCAAATTCCATCCAAATGATCAGAACTCAGACCACCCTGACTCAGGCAACCCATAACTACATCCTCGATACCTGCCTTCCTCCTCTCCATCTTCGCTTGAAGTGGCGACCCTCGATTCCGCCTCAGCTCGCCGAAAATCGCCCCAAAGCGCTACTGTTCAAAAGAGGAGGTGCGAACTGTTTCGCATTTGAACACTCTAAAAGGATACCAGCTTATAGATCTTGTTTTGATGATCTTAATGGATCCAAATTTGTAATTTTATATTGAGTTTCAAATTTCTGATTGATATTCTAGAATGCTTGTAGGTGGCGGCGAAACTTTCAAAGACCAGAGAATCAACTTTGATGAGGGTTGAGAGAGGAAATAGTGTTTTAAAATAAGTGTTTAGAATATACTCGGTATATTCCATTGTTAATTCGCGTCGAACATTTTACGTCTGTATGATCATGAATGGAACCCAATTTACAATGAAAGTGAACCTCTTGTTATAGTTTTACATTCCGGACCCAACGAAACTGGTTTCGTTGAAAATGGAGTCAGTTTGGAAAAATATCGAAATTTTAAATATTAAAATCGTAAATTGATTCATGTTAAATTTCAATATGCTCACATAACAATTCCAATTGGTTCGAAACTTGAAATCTTATAATAATAAAATATTTAGGTCATAATGAAACTGGTTTTGTCAGAAACGTCGTTTGTAAAAATGCTTTTTTTAAGGGATTGAATAAATTAATAAAATATTAATAAATCCAAAATAATACAATTTAATAATAATAAATTATTATTATCGTATATGTCCCACTAGAACATCATATAACTCCGGAATAAACATACTTGGAATTTTAACTCGATAATTGAAATTAAAACGGTGTTCGGATTATTAAAAATCGATTTATTTATGTAGTAAATCATTATAATATATAAACCATTCCATAGCGACTTTCTGAAAAGTTGATTTGGACATAAACAAAAATTTGCAATATAAAATCTTGATTTTTCTCTTTCATTAGAAAAATATAATCAAATAGGTCCGAACGTTTCTTGTTTCAAAAAAATCCGACTTATATTGGATTCTTTATATTTAATTGACGTTCAAAACATAATATTACAAACTACTACGACATTTCAAGCCATTTTAAATTTAATTATAAATTATACGTTCAACCATCGTTTTTATTAATAAATTCAATATAAATTTTCATTTATATTTATAATTACAACATTTAAAATAATTTAAATGTTTAAAATAAATCGGCAAGAATCTGGGTTGTTACAATAGCACTAGTAACACCGTGAATGTGCTTCAACTTCTTGGATAGGAGCCCATAAGGCGTGAATATATGTCTCATATCATACGTTTGCACCTAGAGGTTTACTAACCTCTAGTCGATGCCACATCATAAAACATCATGACTTCATAGAATAATCTTCCTCATCTCATCTGCGAATCAATGGAATACCATACTCGTCTCTTCTCATTGATGGGTATTAGTTAACATCATGATTTTTCTCATCTCACTGACAAGTGAAAGTCATCATAAAACATCTTAAATTCATGAAATCATCATATATAAACTTGTCACATCTCATCGACAAGTAAAAGTTACATTATGATGGTTATTTTATAACTATAATTCCAAATAGAAATTTCTAACTTCTAATTCGCCTTATTTTATTGGCGGTTGAGAAAACATCTAAAGTTATTCTTCATCGAACATACTCCTAAATTGAAGCTCTTGAATCATATAATTAGTTCAAAATTAATAACCTTATAAGGCATCTAAAACAGTTCATCAAAAGAGTTTCGATCGTATAAGTCCAATATTAAGAAATAAAGTAAATTCACGTATCCTATACCATGTGATTCACTATATCGTTTAATTCTCTTTCTTACAATACAAAATTAATGAAAATAAGTTATTTCATTTACAAAGTAATTTTATGAAAAAATAGGATTTTTAAATAATTTTTGGAAACCATTCTAAAAGTATTATACAGAAAAACCATTATTTGAAAGAAATTTTATTTAAAAAATACTTTAAAATGATTAATAATTGATCAAAAATCCCTTAGAATGCTTCAAAATATTTATTTGATAAACCAAGATTTTTGTTTTTAATGAAATTACCCATAATTTATTTGAAATTAAAACCATTTAAAACCATCAAAATACTCAAATATCCATATTAAATAATATTTTAAATTAAATGAAATTTAAATCAAAATCCCATACTTCCTCAAATCTGAGCTAGTCCATTGATTGACATCATTGCAATCTAATAGAATCAAGTTTCATTTCAAAATGCAGCTAAAATAGTCCAAATCCGCAAAATATCATCAAACATAGAAATTAGACACTATTTATTTCAGTCCAGCTATAAAGAACACATATTTTTACATACAAACTGCAAAAATATGAGAATACATATAAAATAAAATTTGTTGTACTACATCTAAGCTTTCTAACACATAAAATTATTGAATTTTGTTGGGAAATGTACAAGTTACCGCCAATACAAATTCTCAGATTCTAAATTCTCTGTCACTATCGTTTATTCTCAGGGCAGCAACAGAGAAATAAGATTTCGACTATCTTATCCTCAAAATTATGCTTAACTCACTAAAGAAAAGTTTTTCTGTACTATCATAGCTTTTCAATGAGAGTTGGATCGAAGGAAACAGAAAAGGGGTCAAAATTTATAGCTAAAATTCTTGAATCTGAAATGACATGTCTGAAAATTTACATTAGGTTTGAAGAAATTTCAGGGGCTAAAAAATTGGAATTTTTAAAAAGTAGTAAAATTGAAACCTCTTCATTATTTAAATATCTTTCTATTGAAAAAAAAGTTCACTTAAATCAGAAAGAACATCAAACGTTATGATCAAAATAGTACCATGCTTTATTTTGAAAGCGTATACAGACCATATTTCTTATATCGTAATATATCACATTTTAACATTAGAAAAACTATGAATTTCCTGAAACTAATAAACAAAAAAATGGTTCATTATGAAATTCCTCTTCATTTGCAAAAAAACTCACTCAAATTTTATTAGGCAATCAAAAGTTATGATAGTTGTACCACATCTCTGTAGATCAGTTTTGAACAGGAGGAAAGCACATTAGGAAAATTATTTTCTAAAGCAAATTTATTCATTGTTTCTGCGTGATAAGCATTGCTTAGGCTAGATTTCATGAGTTAATCAACTCGTATGTGGATTAAAAGAGAAAACTTGGATTAGTGATGCAAGGTTGAAGCTTTCTTCAAAAAATGAAGTTTCCAACTTAAATTAGCTGTCAAAAAATGAATCAAGGCCTTAACAACGATTTTCTCAGGCATGCAATAGGGAAAACCCCCTTTAACTTCTCAAACCTTAGAAGCAATTATGAAGAGCCCTCTTATTTGATCTTGAATATCCCTAAATTGAGAAGATTGAAACTTTTCTCTTTTATATTTAAATGAGAGATTTGATTTTAGAATTTAAGGAGAAAGTGTGGCCATTGATTCTTTTTCTCTCAAATTGTCTCTCTGAAAGCCAAAAAAGAAGAATGACTAAAAAAGAAAGTACGTATTGTTCTTTTGCCTCGTTCCAGAAAATACTAAGGCTTTGGTTCTAAACCCACTAACCCAATAAGCCAAGGTGTTGCAAATTTATAATGTTGCAAGTTTTTATTCTTAACGACACACACCAAATAACACAAAAAGCACATAAACATTCTACTTTATATTTGTTTGCACATATTTTGCATTGCTTAATTTTATAAAATAGTACACGAATATTTATAATATTCTCAAGCCATGAAAATATTGATTTTGACATAAATACATTAATATAAACATGTTTGTCAAATACATATTTCCAAATACAATATTCTCAAACTATTAATTGTCTATTTAGAATAACTTGGCACTTATATTGGAAATATATCATACACTTAAATATTGATTGCCAATCAATATTTAATATTTCTATTACTCACTTTAACCAATAAATTATAATTTTACAAATATAGATTGGAAAATAAATTCTTACTATATCAAAGATATTTAATGTATTCCAAACACTCAAAATTATTGCATTTGGTAAAATAACATATTTTATAAGATTTCCAACCAATAGTTCACTTTTACACTTTATTTAGATTCAATTAAATTCAAAATTACACATTTTTAATCAAAATTCATTGTTAGCAATAGTTTGCAAAAATTTTGCATTTGTCACACGTAAAATCTTTTCACATCTATTGACTTTATTTTCTTTATACAATCAACTTAGATGATTATGCAAGATCTTCTTCATGAATTCGTATTTATTTCTCTAATCTCAAATAACAAATTTCATAAAAATTTGTTTACCTAGGTACCATAAACTCGGGTTTTTACATATTTCCTTCCTTAACAAAGTTGCGTCCTTGCAATTTCTAGAGGAAAGACTATTTTCAACATCTTAATCTCATCAATCGAATGAAAGCTAGACAAGCACAAAACCAAAATTTCCTCATCTCTTACTGAAGATGAAGGAAAGGAAAAAGGAATTTTTTTGGTAATTCTATAAACTTTCCTAAACATCTTTATAGGGGTAAGTGGATTTTAGAAAATTTCCAAGTACCAACTCAAAATTTTGAAGGCACCACACCTTCGAATAAGAATGCTAAGGAAAATAATAGCTCGCAAGATCAATCAGAAGAGAAAAATTCTCAAAAACTTCTCGAATTAAGTTGAGATTTAACTCAAATTTATCCCAAAATCAAGATATCAATGATATCATCAACCTACTTTTCCATGTTTTACACCGAAAAACCACATCGATAAGAGAATAAATGTGACGATCCTGAAAATCCTCACCTTTTGCATCGACTATAAACCATACAAGTCCAGTCCAAAAAATAAGCATCCTCGAAATGTCCTGTGATAAACCAAATTTCGGATCTTCGATAATCGATATTTAACACATCCTCGGTGTTCACATACCACAAAACCAAATATAGCAAACTCAATCCATCGGGCTTTATCAAACCAAACACAACAGAACAAGAGACCAGAACAAAATCCAATGGAAGAATAGAACAAAATATAATATTTAAATATAAATTTACTACGGAAACTTTACAACGATTTTTTTTTAAAATAATCAGAGTAAACATACCATGGATAGTTATAAACTCTATCCTCACATAATACAACCATGACATCTAAGTATAGATAGTAGAATATGCCCTACTTTCTGACGAAGAATGCTAACTCCTCTGGAAACATCTTGGAACTCCTCGAATCCTGCCTAAACCGGAAATGCACTCGGATCTGACCCGAGTGCCAAAAGACTCGAGTCAGGCTTGGATTAACCAGCTTGAGAACTAGATAACAAATCACACGTATATCAAAGAACCATACAAGGTTTCAAAACTTCTTGCATGCTTTTTAGGAAACGAAGCACTATAAGACCCGTATCTCATCACATAATGCAAGCGCACACCATTAGAAGCAAGTTTTACCATATGATAACTAAATATGTTTGGTCCATGAAAATTATTGGATATTGTATTTAGTGTCTAATATGAAAATCATTTTCAAAAGTAAATGTTTAAATCTTAGCAGACGTAGGTACCCATATATTACGTCCACATATATAAATTACAACTAAAATCGTTAAGGTTCGTATTGGAGGTTGGATTCCAACAATGTCCAAGGCAAAGGAACTTTCTTAACTAATTATGGTACACCTCTAGCAGGATGTCCTAGAAACCAACAGATGATCCCTTTCTCTATAGCGGCAGAGCCAGCCCACCTATACTAGGTATGAGTTTCTCCTGAACATAACGTCCCTCGATCGTAACCGACCATTATCTGATGTCTCGATCCATCTCCACATAAGTAAATTGTCTAGGCTTCTTACCATAGCATCACTTTCTCAACTAGAAGGAAACATTTGTCCTTAACTCTGCGGTACTTCATCCTGTTTCGCTCATTTCCGGGTTATGAGGCCCTGAAGTCATGTTCCACAAAGCTCTTCTTTTCAACAAAAGCTTTTACCTATCTACCAGCAACACTTAGTATGCCATACTGTCAATTCACAACATATAATAGGTATCTATTAATATATAACGCTCTGAGTACATATGTCTCAAAGGAGGGTGTTGAAATAAGAGGATAGATCCTCCGCCATCAAGCTAATATATCATCAATAGAAACCAATTTATAACGCTGTAAAGTACAATGTCAGAGATACATCCAATACATACAAGTTTGTTCTGGGTTTTGAAAAAAACCGAAGGCACCTTATTCCTCATCCAATAAAGGAAAGAGACCCTTGCAAATCCGAAAAATCTCTAAGTACGTTTGACTGCTGTCACAATATAATTTTATAATAGGTGGCTGCCTATTTGAGACATCAACTAACAGTGCTACGATGTAAAGAGTCCCGGTCTTCAACCACCATCTTCAAAATCTTCTTTCATTCAAATCACAGGTCTCATTATGCTTTGGAATATTCTTTTACTCAAATCGTTGTCTCATTCCAATCAAATTCATCCCATTGAGCAAAACCGGCAATACTCCATAACTACTTTTCCTCGTATTTCGGTAAGTTTATTACCTTTATTAATACCAAAATTTCATTCCAAATCCAATTAAAGATTTTATTCACCTTTACGGGAAAATATATTTATCCAAACCCAACCCATTCATTGATCATTGATTAGGGTAAATTACTTTATCTTTCTTTAATCATATATTTTATCCCAAAATTGTACTTTTGATGTCTTAATCATATCGTTAGGGAAAAACCATTTATTAACCAGAATTAGTTCTTGATTGCACAATGCCAAGAGAATAATCTATCAAGTGTATGACCCTGAAAGCCTAAACCAAAATCAGATCAAACACCCAGAAGATCACTTTAACTAAAGTATTAACCATCATGTAACAACCCGCACCTCCGTTCATGCAAGATATTGTCCCCAACTTAGCCATCGTATAGGTGTGGGGTTTTGTTCCTCAAAAGGCCTCGGCGTTAGTAAGAGATGGGTTCTACTATATAAGTACCCACTTCACACAGGCTTCCACGATGTGGGACTTAGGGGCGTTACATTCTCCCCTCCTACAGAGCCCAACGTCCCCATTGGCTCACAAACACCTCACCCAGGCGTTGTGGTCCACACAGGAGCCACAATTCCGGCTGGGTATTGGCTCTGATACCACGTTGTGACGACCCCAAACCCTCGTTCCACGGTGGCAAGGGTAATCTTTGGAATATAACACATAAACAGTAACAGCAAAACATAAATATATAAGTACACCAGATAATGTACAACAGAATACACTGGATAAATAATAATCATCAGAGTTACACAGTATACAGGATCATACTTAGTACAAAATACAGTTTTAGCTTTACATAAAATGTCTGCAGCGGAATCAAAACATAATATGTACAACAGGAGATGAACAACATAAAAACAAAAGAAGTGATAGAATCCATCTTCATCTCCATAGCTATCCAGAAAGAGCCTGCTAAAACCAGAATACAAGGCTGCCCGTGTAGAAAATAGGGCAACCGAGTTTGCAAGTGAAACAAACTACGAGTCAGTCATGGGACTGGTATGAGAAATCTACAAAACTTATTTTATAATAAGGCCAACCACAGGGCTACACCGCAAACGTGGAACGGGTATACTCCATTGGATTGCCAGTGCTTAAAACAAGTAAATCATTTAAACATCGCACTGCTTTTTATAAAAAAAATGAAGCCATTATAAGACTCGGTTCCCATCACACAATGCAACGCAAACCGGAGGATAAAGTTTTACTTTATAATGGCCAAAATATGCTTGATACGAGTAAAACAAATCATTTGATATTATTACTAGTGTTTATATGTTTCAAAAACAATTTCAATCATAAGTATCAATCATAGACGGCATGGGTACCATATATCATGTCGCCATATATAGGTTTATAATCATAACTGCACGATGTCGTATTTGGAAATTGGATTTACGTCATGAACTAAGGCAAGGGATCGTCCTTACCGCTTCAAGACACTCTAGCCAGTGTCTCAGGATCAGAAAGCATTGACCCTTGGATCGTCAGGGCCGGTCCACACGGAGTGGATTAAAATGCCTGAACACTGCGTTTCCCGGCCCTATGGGGCGTCAACTGGTCATATCCGACCAAACCATCGGCTCCGAAGAGACCGAACTAACCAAGGCGCCTCGCTATCCAACATCCACATACGTAAAATGCCCGGGCATGTAAAACCCAAAACACCACTCCTAGATAGAAGGAAACACATGTCCTCCCTGAAGTCCTCTCCCGTTTCTGGCTTATACCGTGGTGTGAGGCTCGCGAATCAACGCTAAAAACAAAGCTAGCTATTTAAAGCCATTTTATGATCATCAACCATAAGACTCTTTTTTTCAACAAAAGCCTTGATCACAGCAACTCTGTATGCCACGTTGTCAATCTACAATGTCAGACACACATCCATTTACAAGTCCGTTGTGGGTCTGAACGAAACCGGGAGGCACCTTATTCCTCTCCCGTATGTCCAATATAGGAGAGGGGCCCTCGCACGTCCGAACGATCAACAAGTACGTCCGGACGACCACCACTGTAACCCCGTCAGGGCAGCAACTCCCATCAAAGGCATCAGTAGCCATCCATTCGATGTGAAGATCTTCGGTCTTGCACCGTCTTCATATCTTCGACTTCTAACTGTTGATCAATTATTTGAAATGAGAATTAACTGGCCTTTTCAAATAATTCACGTATATTTAGAATTTCAAATCAATTCATTTTCGTGGTTAAATTATTCGACATCCATAATTCAGTTCATTAATGTTATTTTCATGTCAAACACATTCAACCGTCAAATATCCAATAAACCAGGTAATTTCGGTTTATTTCCATTCCATATCGTTTATAATATTTTATCATGATTTATCGCTATTTTCATTTATTTAAAAATAGCCAATTTATTCAAACGACGCTTCAGGCCATAACGGGGCCGTGGCGCTGTTTTTCTTCAGATTTGATTTACATATATCTGAAAACCTAACCGGTGGATCTTTACAAAGTTTATATCATTAGAAAGATCTTTTCAAAGCGGACCCAACGGTTCCAGTTTTGGGAAAATCCGACGGTCGGATCTTCCAGTACAATCGTTTGAAGTAACAATTTCAAAATACGAACTGCAGCATCGTTATTCGATTTATTTACATATAATTAAAATAAATCGAATAACGATGCTACAGTTCTTATTTTGAAATCGTAACTTCAAACGATTGTACCGAGAGATCCGACCGTCGGATTTTCCCAAAACTGGAAACGTTGAGTCTGCTTTGAAAAGATCTTTCTAATGATATAAAATTTGTAAAGATCCAACAGTTAGATTTTCAGATATGTGTAAATCAAATCTGAAGAAAAACAGCGCCATGACCCTGTTATGGCCTGAAGAGTCGTTTGAATAAATTGGCTATTTTTAAATAAATGAAAATAACAATAAATCGTGATAAAATATTATAAACGATATGGAATGGAAATAAACCGAAATTACCCGGTTTATTGGATATTTAATGGTTGAATGTGTTTGACATGAAAATTACATTAGTGAACTGAATTATGGATGTCGAATAATTTAACAATGAAAATGAATTGATTTGAAATTCTAATTATACGTGAATTATTTGAAAAGGCCGAGTTAATTCTCATTTCAAATAATTGATTGACGATTTGAAGTCCAAGATATGAAGACGGTGCAAGACCGATGATCTTCACATCGAATGGATGGCTACTGATGCCTTTGATGGGATTTGCTACCATGACGGGGTTACAGTGGTGGTCATCCGGACGTACTTGTTGATCGTTCGGATGTGCGAGGGCCTCTCTCCGGTATTGGACATACGGGAGAGGAATAAGGTGACTCCGGTTTCGTTCAGACCCAGAACGGACTTGTAAATGGATGTGTGTCTGACGTTGTAGATTGACAACGTGGCATAAAGAGTTGTTATGATCAAGGATTCTATTGAAAAAAAGAGTCTTGTGGTTGATGATCAAAGCATGGCTTTAAATAGCTAACTTTGTGTTTGGCGTTGATTCACGAGCCTCACACTCTGGTATGACCAAAACCCGGAAGAGGACTTCAGGGAGGACATGCGTTTCCTTCTAGCTAGGAATGGTGTTTTGGGTTTTACATGCCCGGGCATTTTACTTATGTGGATGATGGATAGCGAGGCGCCTCGGTTAGTTCGGTCTCTTCGGAGCTGATGGTTTGGTCGGATATGACCAGTTGACACCCCATAGGGCGGGGAAACGCAGTGTTCAGGCATTTTAATCCACTCCGTATGGACCGGCCCTGACGATCCAAGGGTCGATGCGTTCTGATCCTGAGACACGGGCTAGAGCATCTCGAAGCGGTAAGGACAATCCCTTGCCTTGGTTCATGACGGAAATCCAATTTCCAAATACGACATTGTGCTGTTTTGATTATAAACCTACATATGGAGACATGATATATGGTACCCATGCCGTCTATGATTGATACTTATGATTGAAATTGTTTTTGAAACATATAAACACTATAATAATATCAAATGATTTGTTTTACTCGTATCAAGCATATTTTGGCTATTATAAGGTAAAACTCTATCCTTCGGTTTGCGCTGCATTGTGTGATGGGAACTGAGTCTTATAATGGTTTCATTTTTTTTATAAAAAGCATTGCGATGTTTAAATGATTTACTTGTTTTAAGCACTGGCAATCCAATGGAGTAAGCCCGTTACGCGTTAGCAGCATGGCCCTGTGATTGGCCTTATTATAAAATAAGTTTAGTAGATTTCTCATACCAGTCCCATGACTGACTCGTAGTTTGTTCCACTTGCAAACTCGGGTGCCCTATTTTCTACATGGGCAGCCTTGTATTTAGGTTTTAGCAGGCTCATTTTGGATAGCTATGGAGATGAAGATGGATTCTATCACTTCTTTCTTTTTATGCTATTCATCTCCTGTTGTACATATTATGTTTTGATTCCGCTGTAGACATTTTATGTAAAGCTGAAACTGTATTTTATACTAAGTATGATCCTGTATACTGTGTAACTCTGATGATTATTATTTATCCAGTGTATTCTATTGTACATTATCTGGTGTATTTATATTTTTCTGTTCTGCTGTTATTGTTTATGTGTTATATTCCAAAGATTACCCTTACCACCGTGGAACGGGGGTTTGGGGTCGTCACACATCATTAATAATTTATCTGCTATAATTAGCAAATCCAATCATGTCAAATTAATGTCAACACACATCACATCAAGTTATTAATCAATGTCACATCACTATTGAACAATGTCATATCAATATTAATTAATGTCACTATTTATCCATTGTCCACTTACTTGATAATTAAGTAAACATTTCAAATTACTTCATCACTAAGAATATAATATTATGGACTTTTAAATTATCCTAACCAAATTTTTAATCACATAATTACTTAGCAAATCTCTGCATTATCAAAATAAATTTTCCAACTTTATATTCATCCAATAACCATCCATAACAACCACGTGATTATCCAAACCAAACAATCATTTATTTATGATTTTAACTTCTAACCATTAAGGTATCCACTTTAATTACTAAACCACTAAGTAATAAACATTTTAACTTAACCATTAACATCATTAAACCCAAATTACTTAACCAAATAATAATTACTAAACATGACTTAATTAACTACACTAATTACAATAGTTAACCAAACGTGAGGAAAATTCGCTCAGCATTACTTCTCCTCTCCACCAAACTTTAGTGTAGGACTTTCTTAGCTTCACTACGACCTTGAACTTCACTTAGCAACCAAGTTAGCAATTTTTTCACTTTAAATTCTTCACGAAAACTACGTATACTTGTGTATATATATATATATTTTGCATTTAGGAGAGGAAAGGTGGGGTCTTTAAGGTTTTTAGGGAATGACCAAGGGAGTGGGGTTCATTTAATGGTATTTTAAATATATAGGCTATTTGTTTATCTGTTTCGATAAATTCGAGTGAAATTTTCTCTTTACTTATGTTATCTCTTTGAAAATGATGTCTTATATCGATATGTTTAGTTTTTGAATGATGAGTTGGATTTTTAGATATATTTATAGCACTCTTACTATTGTAGTATATTGGTGATTTATTTATTTTTAATCCAAAATCATTTAGAGTTTGTTGCATATATATTACTTGTGAACAAGCCAAAGCAGCAAAGATATATTCTGCTTCATTTGTTGACAAGGATACAGTATTTTGCTTTTTACTAAACCACGAGACTAGTGAATATCCTAAGAAATGGCATGTTCCACTAGTACTTCTACGATCGAATTTACATCCCGCATAATCAGCGTCACAATAAGAAACTAAGTCAAATGAATCATCCTTAGGATAAAATAATCCAAAGTCTGATGTATGCTTTACATACCTTAGAATACTTTTTACGGCTTTTAAATGTGTTTCCTTAGGTTGCGATTGATATCTTGCACAGAGACATACACTATGCATTATATCTGGTCTACTAGCGGTTTATATAATAGCGATCCTATCATTCCTCTATATATTTTTTACAACATCTTTAGATGCATCGTCTTTACTTAATGCTATATTAGTCGCCATCGGTGTTGGTCTCCCATTAGTTGTTGTTAGATTATATTTATTAATTAGATCTCTTGCGTATTTTTCTTGATTAATAAATATTCCATTTTTTAATTGATGAATTTGTAAGCCTAAGAAGAATGTTAGTTCTCCCATATGACTCATCTCAAATTCTTGGGTCATAATATCACAAAATTCTTTATTCATCTTATCGTTTGTGTTATACCTTGATAATTTTTGTCAAACGATACATTTAAGGTTTCTTCTACAGTATATTCTAGTATTGAAAACTCTATATGCTTTACTTCTCTCTGAATATCCAATAAATATTCCTTTATCAGATTTCGAGTCAAATTTATTTGAATTTTCTATAGTATTAAGTATAAATCATTTACTTCCAAATATTTTAAAATATGATACTTTTGGTTTCTTATTATGCAAAAGTTCATATGGAGTTTTATGAGTTAAAGGTCTAATTGAAATCCTGTTTAAAATATAGCAAGCTGTTGCAACTGCCTTAACCCAAAAATTTCTTGGTAAATTACTATCATATAACATAGTTCTCGCATACTCTTGTATTGTCCTATTTTTATGCTCAACTACTCCATTTTGTTGAGGGTTCCAGGAATAGAAAAATTATGGGTTATTCCCTTTTATTACAAAAATTTTGTTTTCGAATTCTCTGCCATGATCACTACGTATTGTTTTTATTTTCAAGGGTAATAAGTTCTGAATTCTTTTAGAATTTTTTTTAAATTGATCAAAAGCATCACTTTTATTTTTAAGAAACAAAGTCCAAGTAAATCTAGAAAAATCGTCGACTATTACGTAAACATATCTATTATGATTTATCGATTGAATTTGAGATGGACCAAATAAATCCATGTGAATTAATTCTAATTGTTTCGAGGTAGTAATTTCCTCTTTTGATTTAAATGAACTTCTTTTTAATTTTCCGAATTGACAAGCGTCGCGTAAATTACTAACTTTAAATTTCATTATTGGTAATACCATAATTGAATCTAATTTAGAAATCCTAGAGATGTGTTTGAAATTTATATGACCAAATTTCTTATGCCAGATCCAGGGGTCACTTGCATTGGCCATAAGGGATAGATTATCGTTGGAGATTTTCATACTCAATATATAGATATTTTTCTTTCTATCTCCTTCGAATATTACTTTTGAATTCCTATCTTCAATACAACATTTATCTTTCTCAAAGTTTATTTTATAACCCTTATCACAAAGTTAACTTATACTTTGTAGGATGTGTTTTAGATTCCTAACTAATAAAACATAAGAAATAGTAGGATTTTCAGAATTACAGACATTGCCGATCCCAATATTGTATCCTTTAGAGTTATCTCCGAATTTCACCATTCCACCATCTTCATATACCATATTGCTTAGTAATTTAGGATTTCATATCATATGTCTCGAACAGCCACTATCCAATATCCATTTGTCCTTTTTGATTTCCAGCATTTGCTTGCCAAAATTTGAATTCTCAACAGCCATGTAACACACCAGTTCGGAATTTGAATCTTCAATAGAAACTTTTTCACAATTTGAATTCTCGACAGCCATGTAACACACCAGTTCGGAATTTGAATCTTTAGCAGACAACTTTTCAGAATTTGAATTTTCAATAGCCACCATTTTGGAATTTGATTTACCAACAGCCACTTTACCCATCTTTTCAACTTTTGAATTTTTAAAAGCCATATAACACGTCTTTTCCTATATTGAACAATATTTCTGTAGATTACTTGACTTTTCAACACAATTATATGTAGACTCTTTCAACATTGGTACAATACATGAATTGACACTAGTGTTACCAGTTATTTCAAAAAAAATCCATTTAAATTTTTTCAAAAATCAGATTATGAACTTTTTGAAAGACCTTGCTCCGATACCAATTGTTAAGGATGCCGAATGGATCGTTAAGGCAATACTAACACTAGAGGGGGGTGAATAGTGATTTTGAGAAATTTAACAAAATCTAAAACTTATATGATCTACTATATGAATATCAAACCATAGAGATAATCATAGACACAACATCAAACACAGAAACAAAGATAAACGTAAATAAAATGCATAAAAGGAAAGAACACACCGGATATTATACTGGTTCGGATTACTCCTACGTTTGGTCCCACGCAATGTTGAATTGCGCAGAGTTTTATTACTATACCAATATCCAAGTACAAACTCCTTGATTTCACGGCCACAAGGTTACCACCGATTCCAAACTCCAAACACCCTTGATCAAGTATATTTCCCTTGATTTCCCCGGCTACAAGGTTACCACCGATTCCTTGCCTTGATTTCTAGGCTACAAGGAACACACCTTTTCCAAAACACTTTTCAAACAATTACAACAACCCTACAACTCTTCAACAACACTTCGATTCAGAGAGTATTGAGTAGCGAGTGAGAAGAGAAGAAGTTTTATATAAATAAAATTGAATTCGGCAGAGTATAAGTGTAGAAATCATAAAAATATGAAATTTTAATGGTGGAAAGAAAGGGGATGAAGATAGAGAAGAAGAATGTTTAAAAAATTCGAAATCTGCCCCTATTTATAAGATTTGAAAGGTTTCAACGCTTTGGAACGTTACAAATAGTGAAAAGGCACTTCCTTTCAAAATAAAAAATACAACGGTCATATGTCGACATGTCCAATAACGTATGTCAACATGTCCCTTTGTAAAATTGAATTTTGAGCATTTTTGAAGTGTTTTAATATATATATATATATATATATAATTCTGGAAATTCTTGAATTAAAACATAGTGTTATAAATAAGTATTATAAAGTAGAAAATCATATTAAATCATAAATATAACTTGTATAAATATATTTGTAAAATTATAAACTTAAAAATTATATAAATATAAAGTATATAACTATATAAATGTATATAAACTTATAAGATTTAAAACTTGAGTTTAAAATCAAAAGTAAAATAGAGAAACTTAATTAGAATAGGATTCGAAAATAGAATTTGGAATTCGAAAATCAGAAAATAAAAACAGAACTTGAATTTGAAACTAGAGTGTTATTTAGAGTTTTACATAAACTAGATTCTATTACTATATTTATCTTGAACTCTTGAAATCTTGATATATTGATTGCTCATGAGTCTTGAATCATCACTGAATTCTGAATCTCTAGAAGCTCTTAAACTATACCGTCTTCAATATTAATTCCTGTCCATAAATCCTTTATATGTATATTATAGATAAAGATGTTATTATATATTTTAATCAATTAATATTGAAATAAGGTTATTGTCATCAAAACTCCATTCTCCATCATTATTTATTATTGTTTACATATTTATATATGTGTGACGTGTTGAATTGAATTGATGCTTTGTATGTTTGGATGTTTGAATATCACTAGCCCTAGATATTTATACTTAAAAAATATCAAAACAGGGATTTTTAGATTTTAAAAAGGGAAATTTTATATTCCAAAATAGAAATGGAATTTTGAATGAGTTATGAAATAATTACTTGTTTTTAATAATAAAAACAAGTAGCTGAATTTATAAACGATGTTTATAAATAAAACAGAGAAAATTATCATTGGGTAATATATAAATTTAAATTCAAGTGGGAATCGTTTTGGGAAAAGGAAACGATGAAATTTATTTTGATGATCAGAATGTAAAATGAATTGAAATAAATCCATGCGAATTTTTGATTAGAATTCGACCATAGAAATAAATTATTTCTAGACGAGATATTGATATTATATTGAATAGGACTAAAACTAAATGTGAAAATAGATTCCATATATATATATATATAAGTTATAAAAATAAAATATTCCAAAATGGAATAAAAGCTGATATTTAAATCGAGTTTTTGTATTACAAGCTTTTATCTCTAGACAAGAAAGTTGTCGGTCAAGGTCTGAGAGGTAAATAAAATTTCACAACTTGCACAACTTCGCTATTATTAAGGGATGATATTAGTTTGTAATGGTAAAGGATGTTGAATTAATTGATTGTTTTTCCATAAAAGAAGTTTATAATTAGAATTTGATTATATTGAATGTTTATAAAATAATTTGCGTCTAAGGAAATTAGAATAGAAATTGAGTTGTAAATAATTTATAACCGAGTTATGAATTTTGAATAAAGTAATCAATGATTTAGGAAAATCGAGATGTTTAAGTTAGATTTTGAAAATTGATTTAAATTATATATAAATATTAGAGAATGGAGCTGGAATTTATTTATAAATGATGTTTTAAACATTAATATTTGAATTTAATCAAAACGAACTCGCCGCAGTGCAATAGTTCGTAATTTGGTATTCTGAACTTCAATTGAGTATATAGAACTCGATATAAGTCGGAATCTGATGAAACTAGAAACATTTAGACCTATTGAATAATAATTTTCTAATGGAAGAGAAAACTTTAAATTTCGTCTTATAAGTACTAAGCTATGTCAAAATCAAATTTTAGAAAAGTCGTTGTAAAATCATTTAAAAACCATAACGATTTATTCAATTAATTAAAGGGATTTTTAGTCAATAAAAGTACGAATTTCAGTTAGAAAATCCAGATTTGAGTTATAAAATAGATTTGAATTCTAATGGAATAAATGGATTGATTTTTGAAATAAAAAATCAGATTTTAATTATCGAATGACGTTGACTAATTTATAAGGAAATTAGTTAATAGGGTTTTTGGATCGAACTTAAGTTTGTTTTAGTGAATTGAATTTGTAAATTGAAATTGGGAACTCGAATACGAAACTTGGATTAGAAATTGGAAGTGAGCAGGGAATTTGAGTTTGATTTGTGTATAAGTGAATTTAAATATATTTGAATACGATATGTTCAAATCAAAAACACATTAGACAAAAAAACCTAATTAAAGAAACGATTAGCGAATTTCGTTTAAAATGATTGGATTGATGGAAATGAATTGGAAATGGGCGTTTATATTTTAAACATGTATGGAATGAAGAGAATGAAGATTATATATTGGATGCCCGACAAAAAGCTACATGTTTTAATTCCATATGAGGTTTTATGAGCCTATTGGGCAAGCCGCTTCGCTTTTTGATTTTCTTTTTGAATTGAAATGGCCTAGAAAGGCGATTTGTAGTTGTATTGATTGAGTCGTACAAAGGAGATGCTGGCTAAATTTTCCGCAAATTTAAGGAGTTAGAATATTTTTAAGAAATTTGATTACTAAAAAATCAATATATCGATATATACAGAATTTCATAAGAAAACTTAAATAGAATATTAATTAAAAAGGGCTAGTGATTGTTTGATGGATGTTATTTTTTCTTTGATAGTCACCGGCTATCAAAGATTTTTGACCATCGTTGTCAATACGGAGTGACCGATTGGATTTATTATCTGAAAACCACACCGAATAGGCATAGGCATTGCGAATTAGATATGTTGAATATAAATGAAGACAGAGTAAAGTGCAAGGGTTGTTGTTAATCCTAGGTAGAAATTGCCTAAGATGGATTAATAGAATAGTGCCTTCAGTTTGTCCAGTCCCAAGACAACTTATTTGGACGAATGTCTGACCGAGCATGCCTAACAGATCACATAAGACAATCTTTTCAAGGTATTACGTCTGGTGTAAGAGAAATTCGTTTCTCTTATCTTTTTATACTTGTAATATTTTTGAGAAGATCAACTAGTGATTTGACGGGTTTGACAATATGCAAAGTAAATGGTGGACAGATGTTCTAAGAAGGAAACATAGCCTCAAGCCTCAGCAACCGGGAAATGACAAAAATCAGGCAGGTAGCATGGCTAGTTGGGTCATACCCAAGTAGGGTGTATTATCACCGATCTAAAGAAAACTCGTTTATTCTTTTTTTGATTTTGTATCTTACAGATTACGGTTAGACTGCCGACAATCGTGGGTGATAATACTTTCGGTCCACTCAAGGTAAATGAGTGACTGGTCATGTGTGGCCAGGTTGCAAGATGTTCTTGTTGAACCCTAGTGTATCCCCTCTAGAGTACACTGATCGGGAGGTGGTCCCATACCTTGTCATAGTTGAAATCCAATCTCCAAAAAGAGCCCTGCGGTTTTTGATTTTATACTATGTATGTGGATCGTGAGATAAAAGCGTTCTGCAATTTGGTTATTTATTTGATATGGACAATATTATAATATCACCGGATTTTCATATCAAAAATGGTTTGGGTTATAGTAAGGTAAAAACCGTCCATGTTTATATGTGGCTAGTCTTACTATTATCCTTTTCTTTGAAAAGGATTTCCAAAGTCAAACAATATGGTTGGAGTTTACTCACACCAGTCCCATGACTGACCCAGAGTTTATTTTGTTTGTTTTTCCCTAAACTTTTGGGTTCCCAAATTTGTACGGGCAATTAAGTGTTTAGGATTTTTACAGATACACTTGGAGGAGCTTGAAGCAGGAAGCTTCACCGTTAGTTATTTAGAGTTATTTTGTAACGACCCAACTTTCGAAACACATCGGAAGTCGTGCTATTAATAAGAATAAGAATAGATAGAAGATAAATCACAGAAAAACATCAGAATCTCATAGCGGATTTTTTTTACAAAAGCTGATACTTCATAATATTACAAAGCAGTACATATTACATCAGAGCATATTGATCCTAGTGGTACAAGCCATTTATAGTACATTCTTAATTATACATATCATTAACGACTTACTGGCAGACTTAATAATTATACAGTAGATAAGATAGGTAGACCAGCACACAGAAGTCTCCATCCAGCTTCATAAGTTTTATCCAAATCCTGATTCACCAGTCTATTCATAACAAGTGTTATGAATACCCAAGAGTTTAAGGGAAACATAGAAAAATAAATTCAGGGTCAGTCAAGGGACTGGTATGAGTAAACAGTTTTAAAACAGATTAAAGAAATAAAAATATCTCATAAGACCATGCCGTAAATACGGAACGGGTTTTTATCTTATGAGATCAAAACACTTTGTATACTTGAAATCAGATATTATCATAGTGTCTATTGGTTTTTCACAATTAAATTAAAATCTAGAAGAATGCTTGCATCTCACGTTCTTCTATATAGTATACAAATAAAAACCGCTTGGCGCTTATGGAAATTGGATTTCCAACTATGACAAGGTATGGAACCACCTTTCGATCGGGTATCTCTAGAGGCGAATACACTTGGGTTCAACAAGAACGTCTTGCAACCCGGCCCACACATGACCGACCACTCATTTCTCTTGAGTGTATCGAATGTATATCACCAACGGTTGGACTCAAACCTCCATTTCCCGAAAAGGGACAGCATCGAAATAGGTTAAAGAAGTAAAAGGAATTTCTCTAGATAGGTGATTATACACCCTAATGGGAGCGACCCACATAGCCATGCTGCCTGCCCGATTTTTGTCATTTCCTGGGTGTGAGGCTTGAGGCTAAACTTACCTTTTCATCATCACTGTTTATTTCCTTCAAATGCCACATCGTCAAATCCACCGGAAATCACTAATTGATTTCAACAAAAATACTCTGGTTGTCAGGCTAAAGAAGTTTCCCTTCTGTGCCAGCAACTGGTACGTTTGAAGAAAAAGGCGTACGTGATCCCTTTGGAAATACTCCGTCAGACATTCGTCCATACAAGTTGTCCTAGGATTAGACAAACCGAAGGCACTATTCAAGAATAGTCCTTGTATATCGCCGTCTTTAATTTAAAAATCTCTAGCGCACGGCGTATAATCAAATCAAAGTGAAATATTTATTTCGGTCTCTTTGAAATGATTAGCAAACATTTCCTTTTTAAATTATAAATCTATCATGATTATAATCTAATTTACATACACAATTACAGTCAAACTGAACAGTATATGATTATCTTACCTATATCTGGTATTTTGATCATCGCTTAGAAATGGACTATTGTAGTGTGTGCGTCGCACACGGGTTTTCTTTTCATTTTGTTCATCACTTTAGAAATAAATACTTACATTTATTCTTAATAAAATTATTTCTCATAATTACTCTTTAATCTGATTATTCATAAATGAATTTAATCTATAATTTACTAGTTATTTTACAGTCTTTCCACTTTATATTGTTTCGTCAAATTTCCCTTTGATCCCTTATAACTGATCTACTTCTTCTTTCTATATGCCAATAAAAATTTCTCTTTTTATTTATCAGTCTAAAACACGATTAAAATATGCTTTACAGTTCTTATTTTATAAAGTATAGAACTGTACTTGATCAGTTTCTTATCCCAGGGATTTTAGATTACAGTTTAAAACTGACAAATCTAGCGTATGTGTTGCATACAATTTTCTTTACCTTGTTCTGTTTAAAATTTAAATATTCCATTGGAGAATAAATTCTAATTATTTCATTGGAAAATAAATTTCAATTCAAATTATAAACTAAATTTATAATTTAATAAAATTATAGTTTCTATGCTAACTTCTCGACTTCTGTCAAAACCATATCTGATCTTCTACACTTGATCGACTTCCTTTTTGTTGACTTTACAGTTTGAGTATTTCATTAGTAACTTCTCTAATTATATTTTAAATTTTAGTTTTATAATTTTAATCTGAACTACAGTTTTCTACACTTTTTCCCTACTGTTGACAAAACTGCATTTTTCCTGATTCACTTCTTTTCTTGACTTGCTAGTTTAAATAAAAATTTCTATTTTTATATAAATATTTATTTACTTCCCTTTTTCCATTAATCTATTATTAAATTAAAACTTGGTTTTGTTTAAAATAAAGTTTAAAATCTTATTTAAACACTAAAGTACCAAAGTTCCCGAAGTACCACATCAAAATTGTGGTGTGCGCGCATGAAATCGGCCCCTGTTCTCACGATTTCTCAAAGTACCACATTTATTTTCCAAAGTACCAAGGCCAAAGTACCAACCTCATAAAAACATGGTCGATCACGCTAAAACCACGGTGTCCCCTTCATTTTGATCCTACCCATCTCCGTGCACATGCACAACCAACATCTTCGCTTCCATCCACCAACGACCGGCCACACACGTCACATCACTTCGCTTGATCATGTTGCACCACCTCGATCGACCCCTCCACGTACACAGCTGGTTTTTACCGTGCCACCATTGTTTCCAGAAAAGAAACCCATCCAAGAAAGCCACCAATCCTCCTCGCCTCAACCATGCGCCACCGCTACCTCCTCACCACGCCACCATCATCTCCTTACACCATGAACCCCCCATGACCGCTGTAATAACCCGAAAATCTGGGCCAGTTTAAAATTTTTATTTTGGCTATTTTAGCGAATTTTGATTATTTAAAATGAATTATTTTAAATAATATCGACGAGAAATTTATTTTGAATAGAATTCGAATGTATATATTATACGCGTCGTTGTTAGAATATAAATATTTATATATAATTATAAATAGAATTGAAAATGGCGCGGTAGTTCGATAATTCGATTTCAAACTTCAATTGAATGTACCGGGTGCAAAATAATCCGGATTTTAGTGAAACCAAAAATAATGGGATCTAATTGATAATATCTTTCCAGCAAATCCGAAAAATCAAGATTTCATAGCGGGAATCAAAAGACATGTCCAGTTGAAAATTCTGAATAGTCGCTATAGAATTCAGGCCCTTGAAATGGACATTTTGCAAACGACCTCGGATTTCGATGAAACCAGTTTTGTTGGTTCCGTGATGTAAAGTTATTGCTAGGTTTCAAATTTCATAATTTTTCAAATCAATATGTGAGCGCGGCAAAGGAAAACGCGTTTGACCAGTTTCAGTTAATTTTAATCGACGGGAAAATGGCCATTTTTCCAACGGTCTCAGAATTAGACGAAACTAGTTTTGTTAAGACCGTATCGTCAATACGAAGCTAGAAAATATTTTTCGGGAATTTTTCGAGTTAGTATGTGACCCCGGTAATTTGAAATGTACGTTTAAAATTCAATATAGTGATTTAAATGTAAATTCAACGGAAACTGATCGAAACGTTCGAATCAGCCTACGATACATATCCCATTGTATTCGGAATGGGGGCAAAATGCTAGGGGCGACTGTCGGTGGGTCTCGTTTGGGGGCCGAAATAAAAAGTTGTTTTTGGGGTAATTAAATATAATATAAATAAATTAAAATAAACCCCCATCCTCTCCTCTACAAAGTCAACCCCTCCCCAATCCCTCATATTGAAACAGATAACAGATAAAAAAAAAAAACCATTCGCCTCCTGCTCAGCCCCGCCACCAACGATCGTTGGCCCCCATCTCCGCCGCTGACACCACCGGTCCCCTCCGCTCCATCGCGACCTTGAGGTCCCGCAACCCCCAACTCGACAAAGCCCCAATCTCCACCAACATCGAGACGCCACCGAACCTTCTGCCGCCACCGCACCCACAACCGCCCCTCACCCCGGACCTCCGACCACCTGCCGCGCCTCCCTGACCTAAGACCGCTGGCCAGTGGACCCTCCTCCCTCACAGATTCGATTCTCAAATAGAGGAAAAGGTGATTTTCTGTTTTTGTTGTTTGATTTTTAAAAAAACAATGAAAAGGGTGATTTTTATCATGAGAATGATCACATAAAGTTTTGATTTTTATTGTGTATGAAGTTATGATTTTTAACTTAAAGGAAGAATTTATTTTTCTAAACAAGAAAATAAATGATTTTTAATTTGTAAAGATTATATTTTTATAACGGAAAAGATTATATTTTTTTTAGAAGAGTAAAGTTATGATTTTTATAATTTGAAAGATATGATTTTTGTATGTAAAGCATAGATTTTTATAAATATAAAATCCGATTTTCTTATATGAACATTAGCAAAAAGATGTGATCTTTATATAAGAAGAGAAATAAAAATTCGATTTTTATATATGAGAAGTAGCGATGAAAAATATAAAGCTATGATGTTGGAAAATATAAAAATGAGATTTTTAATTATCAATATCGTGTATAAAAATATTATTTTTATATAAGATAAAGATGCGACTTTTATACGTGAAGTCGTATACATTGAAAAACCTAATTTATTTGTTTTGAAAAATAGGATTTTTATATATTTAAAAGAATAAAAATATAATTTATATATATATAAAGCACCATTATAAAAATGTGATTTTTAAAATGAACATCATATTAAAAATATGATTTTTACTATGAACAGCGTGAAAAGAAGTGAGATGGGATGGATTGAAATCAAAAAAGGAATTCAAATGGTTCAGCAGTTCAGAAGCAAAGCACGGCGGAGTGGAACCCTCGGTGAGAATTTCTCACCTTTCAATTTCATTTTCTAGTTATATATATATACTAGGATGCAGACGGTGCTTAGTAGCACCCGACACAATCGTCCACAGACCATGGACTTGTTTGTTTGGTTGCATAGATTAGTTAGATGATTTGGTTTGAAATTGAATTGTTTGGTGAAATTGAATTGTTTGGTGAAATGAATGGATTGATTTATGTGTGAATGGCGTGGGCCTTCACTAGACCGGGGATAAGGCTAGGCCTCGTCCCGTTTCTAGTATCGTGCCGTTATGCTGCCGAAATTTTCTAAAATAAGTTAGAAAATAAAAATATCATTTTATTGTGTAAATGAATAATAGAAATTCATATGTTGGAATAAAATGTTTTATCGTTAAGAATATAATTTTTAACGTGAGAATGAATATAGTGAAAGTGAATAAAATAAAATATTCATTTACAAACCAGACGGTTTGTTTATGTACACCTATTTGAAGGACATTGATTGGGTCGATAAATTTTACACATCGCCCAACAGCACAAATAAAATATGTGTTTGATTGTTTGAAACCCCACACGGGTGTTGGGATGAAATTTGAAGTTCACTCATCCTGATTGATTGAATATGTCGATCGGTTGATTGACAGGCTGTTTTAAGCGTTGGATATCTATATTTGATGCTTATACAGTGTAGTGCACTTTGGTTGATGGTTGATTATTTTTCCATGCTATTATATACATGTGTTGTATGAAAATCCATATAATTAACTTTATATGGTAATTGATTGGGCCTCATTCCAGTTTTAAAATAGAAATATCTGAAATAGAAATATTCGAAATGGAATATTTGAAAATATCAATATATGAAGCCGTGTTGATTAGATTGACGCCATTTTGACGTGAACGATATTTATATCGATTTTATTCATTTTATAATGAATATCGAAAGTGATTTCAAAATCTGATATTTTGAAATGAATTGAATTGAAAACGATTTTGAAATGAATTGAATTGAAAACGATTTCGAAATGAATTGAATTGAAAACGATTTCGAAATGAATTGAATTGAAAACGATTTCGAAATGAATTGAATTGAAAACGAATTCAAATTGAATTGAAAGTGAATTGAAATGAATTCAAATTGAATTGAAATTTTGAATTGAATAGAAATGAATTTTAAAACGAATTTATAAAGAAGAATTCAATTTTGATTTGAATTGAAATGGAAGTTGAGATTGCTTTTGAAACGAATATTAAAACTATTTATATAATTCGTTTTAAATAGAAATCGACGAAATATATATTATATATATTATATATATAATATAATGGCCTGAATAGAACACGCCGCGCCGCGGCAGTTCGTGAATTTCGACCATTCATTTCAAACGGACATTACGGGAGATCCGACCGTCGGATTCTCCTAAAACCGGAACCGTTGGGTTCGTATCGAAAAGATCTTTCTAACGAATATTAGAAATTTGAAATCTAACGGTTGGATTTGGAGTTACGTCCAAATCAAATTTGAAAAAGGTCGCTATAAGTGCAGTTCGATGGCCATTGATGGAAATCGACTGTACGGGCCTTGATAAAATTATTAAAAATAGTAATAATTTGTGTAAAATCATAAGAAATGATTTAGAAAGGATTGGGATGAAAAAACTCCATATTTGAAAGGATAAAAATAGATTTTTATCGAAATGAACTAGTTTTGAACTAGAATAGTAATTTATTTATTTTTAAAATAAATAAATTGGATTTGAAATGGTTTTGAAAATAACCATAATTTCCAATGATTGCATTGGAGTGGATTTGAATCGAAATTGTCTTCGGAATATTTCGATGTTGAAATTCGTGATTATACAGATGTTGTTATGGAAATTTGAAAGATATATATATCGTTATTTCCAATACGACATTTGTTAATCGTAGAATTTGATATTGAATATAAGCCGATATATTTTCTATTCAGAGCCTTATATTGAATATCAAATGTGATTTGGGTTTGTCGTGAATGGTGTCTTCACTAACACTGTTCTTGAACCCAGTAGAGAAAAGATTAAATCTTTTTATTTAGATTTAATGAAGTGTACCAATTAAATGATATTTAATTGGAATTGAATTGATATTGATTTTTGGGTTTATCGTGAACAGTGTTTTAAACAACACTCGTTCTTTAACCCGATAATTAATGGAATGTGATTTTTGGGTTTGTCGTGAACCGTGTTTTAAATGACACTGATTCTTTAACCCAGTCGAAGATTAAAACTAAGTGGAGTTTTAATGAATCTTTAATTAGATTGAAATGATCGAGAATGGAGTATCACCAGTTTTGCTCCAGGCGATAGTTAAATCTTTAATCAGATTTGAACGTGAAATGGTAATTGAATTTACCGATAACACTGTGGTGTTAGATATGAAGTATTACCAGTTTTACTTCATGGGATGAATAGGTTGGGATTGGGAAATAAAAGAAATGATTACTTCGGTGTGGTTCGCTAATCCCGACCAGTTTGAATTGATATTCAAAGGAGATTAAAGAATAAATTTAAAGAATTTATCTTGGATAAAATTAATGGGAACTTTTCCCAAAGTATAGGAATATTCGAATAAAAGAATATTCTGAATTGGAATGAGGCGTATGTTGTGTTTGTATAACACTTTTATAATATATACGCGAGTTATTCAGAAAGACCGGGTTTATCCCATTCTGAATAACTGATTCGACGTGGTGTCGAGGATGAAGACGGTGGTCGAAGACCGGAAGTCTTCACGTCGTTTGGGTGGTTACTGATGATCTTGATTGGGCTGTACACCCAAGAAGATGGAAACAGTTAGTGATCGTCCAGTCGTACTTGGAGATCGATGGGTATGCGGGGTACTAGGTGCCTCCGGTTTCGTTCAGACCCAGAACGAACTTGTAAATGGACTGTGTGTCTGACATTGGATTTTAGTCCGTGTGATTGATCGCTATTAAATATATATCTGTTTGGCGGCGGAGAATTTATTCTCTTGCTTAACGCCCTTCTCTGAGACGTATGAGCTCAGGGGTTATATATTGATGGATATCAAACGCATGGAGTGAATTGCCTGTGTGGCATGCCTAAGTGGCAATAGATCGAGGCTTCTGTTGAAAAGCAAAGTCTTGTGGTGATGATCAAAGCAAAGCCTGTGTGGCACAACTTTGTGTAACGTGAATTCGCGAGTTTCACACCCGGTAAGAACCAAAAACGGGAGACGGACCTCAGGGAGGGCCTGCGTTTCCTCCTAGCTAGAAGTGGCGTCAGTGGTTTTACACGCCCTGACGAGTTTGACTTATGTGGTTGTTGCTGTTGCGAGGCGCCTCGGTTTGATCGGACGATCCGGGTCCGATGGAGTCATTCATTGGCTCATTTACGCCCCAAAGGGCGGGGAAACGCAGTGTTCAGGCATTTTAATCCACATCGGTGGACCGGCCCTGACGATCCAAGGGTCACTCGAGCTCTGATCCTGAGACTCGGGCTAGGCAGTCTCGAATCGGTTGAGGACTATCTTTTGCCTCGGTTCATAGATGGAAACCCAATTTCCAGATACGTGACTTTTGCGGTTTTATTTGTAGAGCCTAGTATGGCGACATAGTGGGATGGGGCACTTATGCCGCCTATGATTGATACTTATGATTTGAAGTTGTTTTATATACTATGCACTTACAATAGTATCAAATGATTTGTTTTAAACGTATCAAGCATTCTTGGCTATTATAAGGTAAAAACCCTATCCTCCGGCTTGCGTTGCATTGTGTGATGGGAACTGGGTCTTATAATAGCTTCATTTTTCTTTATTTAGCATTGCGCTGTTTGTTTATGCACTGGTATTCTTGGGAGGAAACCCGTTCCGTGTTATACGGCGTGGTCCCTTGATCTACCTAACTTTAAAAACAAAGATTAAAAACTGTTTTAGTTCTCACACCAGTCACATGACTGACCTGGAGTTTATTGTTTTAACCTAAACTCTGGGTGCCCTTATTTTGACACGGGCAACTAGTAGTTTTGGTTTTGCAGATTTATATTCACAGGATCCTGGTTTACAGCTGGAACGGTATCCGGAAAGCTTTGTATCCGTATATCTCCTTCTAGTTGTGTAGTGTATTATTTTCCGCTGCGATGTATTTAAATGTAATTTAAATCTCTGATATTTCTGTGTAATATTCTTTTATACTCTGTATATTCTTGTAATCTGATGCATTGTTGTAATATACAGTGAAATGTTCTTTTAGATGCGTTCTGTTGTGGCTTGTTCTCGAACTATCCGCCGCTTTCCTTTACGGGGAAGTTACGGGTTTTCACAGTTGGTATCAGAGCTTTGGTTTACAAAGCAGAGAACAAGGCACATTAGAACCATATGAAAGAATTCATCAGATATTGGGTTAGTAATATCCAATTAGAATGACTCGTTAGAGATAGGATCAGTAGTATCCTAGAACGAGTGTGAAGAGTATATTTTTCAAATGAAAACAAATTTTGTTTTGAAAATTTAAATCAATTATTCGTATTTGATTATTTATTTTATATTGATTAGGACAATCCAAAATATAAAGATTTTTGCGTATGCGCCTAGCTAGCGTGTATTCGAAGTTTTGATATATTGGATAGATATAGAATTACACTCTAATCGCCCGGAGATGATTTTGATGATGGAGCTCCATCATTAGAATTTATATTCGAGTGACGAACGTGTAATATCTATATACTTCCTATTGGCTGGTGTGAGAACCAAAACTTATATATAGCTAGAATACATTGTTGTGAATTGGCATCAAAAACATGATTTTTGTATATGTATCAAAATTATGAATTTGAAACTCTAATTCACTAATTGATTGATGTTTGTGTTGTTTGTCTATTTGTTTGCTAATTTTTAGCCATTTAGCCTAACTGAATCACATATTGAATTATATTGAAAATTGGTCGCATTTTCTTGCATATACGTGTATATCATTGAACAGGTCATAGCAAGGAGGCTAGAGCAGAGAATAAAATTTGTTTGCATGACAAATAGGTACATGTTTACTACATAATTTACTGTTTTGTTTGGGTGATGATGATTTTATGAGCCTATTGGCTAGCCGCTTGGCTTTTTCTTTTTCTTTTTGAGATCTGAAGGACCGGGGAAGCTATTTGAAATTCCCCGATGCTCCCGGTGCAGGGGAGGTTATGGCGAAATTTTTCGAAAATTTAGGGTGTTAGCCAAATTTTTGAAGAATTAGAAAATTCTCAGAAACTAAAGAGTTGGAGAATGAAAGCCAGATCGAACGTAGAGTTGATTAATCAAACCACTTTCGACTTTGTTCCTTTTCGGGGACGAAAAGTTTTAAGTGGGGGAGATTGTAATAACCCGAAAATCTGGGCCAGTTTAAAATTTTTATTTTGGCTATTTTAGCGAATTTTGATTATTTAAAATGAATTATTTTAAATAATATCGACGAGAAATTTATTTTGAATAGAATTCGAACGTATATATTATACGCGTCGTTGTTAGAATATAAATATTTATATATAATTATAAATAGAATTGAAAATGGCGCGGTAGTTCGATAATTCGATTTCAAACTTCAATTGAATGTACCGGGTGCAAAATAATCCGGATTTTAGTGAAACCAAAAATAATGGGATCTAATTGATAATATCTTTCCAGCGAATCCGAAAAATCAAGATTTCATAGCGGGAATCAAAAGACATGTCCAGTTGAAAATTCTGAATAGTCGCTATAGAATTCAGGCCCTTGAAAATGGACATTTTGCAAACGACCTCGGATTTCGACGAAACCAGTTTTGTTGGGTCCGTGATGTAAAGTTATTGCTAGGTTTCAAATTTCATAATTTTTCAAATCAATATGTGAGCGCGGCAAAGGAAAACGCGTTTGACCAGTTTCAGTTAATTTTAATCGACGGGAAAATGGCCATTTTTCCAACGGTCTCAGAATTAGACGAAACTAGTTTTGTTAAGACCGTATCGTCAATACGAAGCTAGAAAATATTTTTCGGGAATTTTTCGAGTTAGTATGTGACCCCGGTAATTTGAAATGTACGTTTAAAATTCAATATAGTGATTTAAATGTAAATTCAACGGAAACTGATCGAAACGTTCGAATCAGCCTACGATACATATCCCATTGTATTCGGAATGGGGGCAAAATGCTAGGGGCGACTGTCGGTGGGTCTCGTTTGGGGGCCGAAATAAAAAGTTGTTTTTGGGGTAATTAAATATAATATAAATAAATTAAAATAAACCCCCATCCTCTCCTCTACAAAGTCAACCCCTCCCCAATCCCTCATATTGAAACAGATAACAGATAAAAAAAAAAAAAAACCATTCGCCTCCTGCTCAGCCCCGCCACCAACGATCGTTGGCCCCCATCTCCGCCGCTGACACCACCGGTCCCCTCCGCTCCATCGCGACCTTGAGGTCCCGCAACCCCCAACTCGACAAAGCCCAAATCTCCACCAACATCGAGACGCCACCGAACCTTCTGCCGCCACCGCACCCACAACCGCCCCTCACCCCGGACCTCCGACCACCTGCCGCGCCTCCCTGACCTAAGACCGCTGGCCAGTGGACCCTCCTCCCTCACAGATTCGATTCTCAAATAGAGGAAAAGGTGATTTTCAGTTTTTGTTGTTTGATTTTAAAAAAAACAATGAAAAGGGGTGATTTTTATCATGAGAATGATCACATAAAGTTTTGATTTTTATTGTGTATGAAGTTATGATTTTTAACTTAAAGGAAGAATTTATTTTTCTAAACAAGAAAATAAATGATTTTTAATTTGTAAAGATTATATTTTTATAACGGAAAAGATTATATTTTTTTTAGAAGAGTAAAGTTATGATTTTTATAATTTGAAAGATATGATTTTTGTATGTAAAGCATAGATTTTTATAAATATAAAATCCGATTTTCTTATATGAACATTAGCAAAAAGATGTGATCTTTATATAAGAAGAGAAATAAAAATTCGATTTTTATATATGAGAAGTAGCGATGAAAAATATAAAGCTATGATGTTGGAAAATATAAAAATGAGATTTTTAATTATCAATATCGTGTATAAAAATATTATTTTTATATAAGATAAAGATGCGACTTTTATACGTGAAGTCGTATACATTGAAAAACCTAATTTATTTGTTTTGAAAAATAGGATTTTTATATATTTAAAAGAATAAAAATATAATTTATATATATATAAAGCACCATTATAAAAATGTGATTTTTAAAATGAACATCATATTAAAAATATGATTTTTACTATGAACAGCGTGAAAAGAAGTGAGATGGGATTGATTGAAATCAAAAAAGGAATTCAAATGGTTCAGCAGTTCAGAAGCAAAGCACGGCGGAGTGGAACCCTCGGTGAGAATTTCTCACCTTTCAATTTCATTTTCTAGTTATATATATATACTAGGATGCAGACGGTGCTTAGTAGCACCCGACACAATCGTCCACAGACCATGGACTTGTTTGTTTGGTTGCATAGATTAGTTAGATGATTTGGTTTGAAATTGAATTGTTTGGTGAAATTGAATTGTTTGGTGAAATGAATGGATTGATTTATGTGTGAATGGCGTGGGCCTTCACTAGACCGGGGATAAGGCTAGGCCTCGTCCCGTTTCTAGTATCGTGCCGTTATGCTGCCGAAATTTTCTAAAATAAGTTAGAAAATAAAAATATCATTTTATTGTGTAAATGAATAATAGAAATTCATATGTTGGAATAAAATGTTTTATCGTTAAGAATATAATTTTTAACGTGAGAATGAATATAGTGAAAGTGAATAAAATAAAATATTCATTTACAAACCAGACGGTTTGTTTATGTACACCTATTTGAAGGACATTGATTGGGTCGATAAATTTTACACATCGCCCAACAGCACAAATAAAATATGTGTTTGATTGTTTGAAACCCCACACGGGTGTTGGGATGAAATTTGAAGTTCACTCATCCTGATTGATTGAATATGTCGATCGGTTGTGTAATAACCCGCAAAATGCGGGCCAGTTTAAAAATTTTATTTTGGCAATTTTAGTGAATTTTGAACATTTAAAATAGATTATTTTAAATAATATCGACGAGAAATTTATTTTAAATATAATTCGACGTATATATTATACGCGTCGTCGTTAGAATATAAATATTTATATATAATTATAAATAGAATTGAAAATGGCGCGGTAGTTCGATAATTCGATTTCAAACTTCAATTGAATGTACCGGGTGCAAAATAATCCGGATTTTAGTGAAACCAAAAACATTAGGATCTAATTGCCGATATCTTTCCAACGAAGTTAACAAACTGAGATTTCACTTTATAAATGATAAGATATGTCCAGTTGAAAATTCTGAATAGTCGCTATGGAATTCAGGCCCTTAAAAATAGACATTTTGCAAACGACCTCGGATTTCGACGAAACCAGTTTTGTTGGGTCCGTGATGTAAAATTATTGCTAGGCTTCAAATTTCATAATTTTTCGAATCAATATGTGAGCGTGGCATAGGAAAACGTGTTTTGACCATTTCAGTGGATTTTAATCGACTGGAAATTGACCATTTTTCTAACGGTCTCAGAATTCGACGAAACTAGTTTTGTTAGGACCGTATCGTCAATACGAAGCTAGAAAATATTTTTCTGGAATTTTTCTAGTTAGTATGTGACCCCGGTAATTTGAAATGTACGTTTAAAATTCAATATAGTGATTTAAATGTAAATTTAACGGAAACTGATTGTAACAGCCGAATCAGCTGACGATACATATCCCATTGTGTTCGGAATGGGGGTAGAACGCTATGGACGACAGGCGGTGGACCTCGTTTCGAGGTCATATGTAAAAGTCAACTATTTGCAAAGAAAATAATTAAATAATAAAAAAAAAAACCCCTTTCCTTTATCAGCCGCGCCCCCCCCCCCCCCCTTATAACTTCAGAAATCAAAAAAAAAAAAAAAAAAAATCGCAACCACCGACGCCCCTCAGCGGATCGCTGCTCCGCCCCCCGCCCTAGCCGCCGTATGTCGCACCACCTCCGATCTCCACCATCGTTCTCCGCCTCGCTCCCTCCCTCCTATGCTCGCACGCGCCCCTGGAACCCGAGCTTCTCCCTAATTGAAACCCTGGACCACCGCGAAGCCCCGACGCCATCGTGGGTCCCCTGGCCACCTCCTCCGCCTGCTGCGTCGTGGCAGCGCCCTCCCCGACCCCCACTCCGACCATCGACGACCATCCACCGCCTCCACCGCTGTTCAAAAGCACACGACAACCCCCTCCTTCAACCAAGAACTGTAAGCCTTGTTTTTATGTATTATTTATTTATTTAAATAGGTTTAAACTCAGATTTTTATAGGTTAAAAACTCAGATCTTTTATATTTATAATGTTAAGATTTTTATATGTAGGAAAGATCATATTTTTAAATAAGGAAAGGCGAAATTTTTATAATATAGAGAAGGTTAAAATATAATTTTTATTTGATTAAGGTGATAAAAATATAATCTTTACTATATAGAAATATTAAAAATATGATTTTTATATTTTTTAAAGTATTAAAAATATAATCTTTATAGGATAGAGAACATAAAAATATCATCTTTGTGTATGTAGCGAAATAAAAATCTGATTTTTATTTTATATACGTTGAAATGAAGTGTTTATTTTTATAAAGGCGAAAACTTTATTTTTATAAAGGCGAAATCTATATTTTTATAAGGGCGAAATCTATATTTTTGAAATGGAATTTTTATCTATATAGTAGCAATGTAGAAATAGAATTTTTTTATCCATAGAGGGTGATAATAAAAATATGATTTCTATATATTGAATAGCGAAGTAAAAATTCGATTTTTACATAGGCAGTGAAAGCGGGCAACGAAGATGACGAAGATGCGATAGCGATGAAGATTTCTATCAATGAAGTGCCGTGGAGCTTGGATAGCTATATGTGAGAACTTCTCACTCTTCAAATTTCTTTATTCTAGTTATATATATATATATATACTAGGATGCAGACGGTGCTTAGTAGCACCCGACACCCGTCATCCACAGACCATGGATGGCTTGTTTGTTAAATTGTTTGGTTGTGTAGTTGGTTAGTCTATTTGGTTTAAATTGAATTGTTTGGTGAATTGAAATTGATTTGATTGATGTGTGAATGGCGTGGGCCTTCACTAGACCGGGGATAAGGCTAGGCCTCGTCCCGTTTCTAGTATCGTGCCGTTATGCCGCCGAAATTTTCTAAAATATGTTAGAAAAATAAAAATATCATTTTTATTGTGTAAATGAACTAATAGAAATTCATGTGTTGAATAAAATAGTTTTATCGTTAAAAATATAGTTTTTAACGTGAAAGTGAATAAATAAAATATTCATTTACAAACCGGACGGTTTGTTTATGTACACTGATTTGACTGATATCGATTGGGTCGATAAATTTTACACATCGCCCAACTGCACAAATAAAATCTGTATTTGATTGTTTGAAACCCCACACGGGTGTTGGGATGAAATTTGATGTTCACTCATCCTGATTGATTAAATATGTCGATCGGTCGATTGACAGACTGTTATAAGCGTCAGATATCTATATTTGATGCTTATACAGTGTAGTGCACTTTGGTTGATGGTTGATTGTTTATTAATGCTATTATATACATGTGTTGTATGGAATACATATAATTAACGTTATATGGTGATTGATTGTGCCTCATTCCAATCAGGAAAATAACGAATATTATAAAAGCAAATTCATGTGTTGAATATAAAAATAGTCATGTGTTGACGATGATTATGGGTTGAAACTATTCATGTGTTGAGTGAAATATTTTAAATAAAATAAATTACATCTTTATCACATTTAAAATTAGAACTACTTCCCAGTAGAAGTCTAATTGAAAATCAAGCGATAGATACCTTAGTTTTATAAAATATTTTACATAACAAAAATAGTGAGGTGTTGACAGTACTCATGTATTGAGATTAGTCGTGTGTTGAAAGAAATATAGATTCATGTGTTGAATAGAACAAACATTCATTTGTTGGATAGAATAAAGGAGTTTTGAAAAATATAAAGCCGTGTTGATTAGAGATGCGTTATTTCGACGTGAACGATATTTATATCGATTTGAAAACGATTTCGAAATGAATTAAATTGAAAACGATTTCGAAATGAAATGAATTGAAAACGAATTCAAATTGAATTGAAAGTGAATTGAAATGAATTCAAATTGAATTAAAATTTTAATTGAATAGAAATGAATTTTAAAACGAATTTATAAAGAAGAATTCAATTTTGGCTTTGAATGGAAATAGTGTTGAAATGGTTTTGAAACGAAGTTAAAACGATTTATAAAATTCGTTTTAAAAGGAAATCGACGAAATATATATAATATATATATATTATATATATAATGGCCTGAATAGAACGCGCCGCGCCGCGGTAGTTCGTGAATTTCGACCATTTATTTCAAACGGACATTGCGGGAGATCCGACCGTCGGATTCTCCTAAAACCGGAACCGTTGGGTTCGTATCGGAAAGAGCTTTCCAATGAATATTAGAAATTTGAAATCTAACGGTTGGATTTGGAATTATGTCCAAATCAAATTCGAAAAAGGTCGCTGTAAGTGCAGTTCGATGGCCATTGATGGAAATCGACTGTACGGGCCTTGATAAAATTATTAAAAATATCTATAATTTGTGTAAAATTATAATATGTGAATTGGAAAGAATTGGGCTGGAAAATTCCACATTTGAATGGGTAAAAATAGATTTTTATCGAAATGAACTAGTTTTGAACTAGAATTGAAATCAATTTATTTTTAAAATAAATAAATTGAATTTGAAAGTGATTTTGAAAATAATCGATAATTTCCAATACGTGGATTGGACTGGAGCTGAATCGAAATTATCTTCGGAATATTTCGATGTTGGATTTCGTGACCATACAGATATTGTTTTGGGAATTTGAAAGATATATTTTATATCGTTATTTCCAATACGATATTTGTTGGTTTCAGAATTTGATATTGAATATAAGCCGGTATATTTTCTATTCAGAGCCTAGTATTTAATATCAAATGTGATTTGGGTTTATCGTGAATCGTGTTTTAGATAACATTGGTTCTTTAACCCAGTTAAAGGCAAGATATCGATTTCTGGAAAGATTAAAACTAAGTGGAGTTTTAATGAATCTTTAATTAGATTAAAATGTGAATTGATAATTTAAATTATCAAATCTGAAAAGTGATCGAGAGTGGAGTATCACCAGTTTTGCTCCAAAGCGATAGTTAAATCTTTAATTAGATTTGAACGTGAAATGGTAATTAATTTTACCGATAACACCGTGGTGTTAGATATGGAGTATCACCAGTTTTGCTCCATGGGATATATAGGTTGGGATTGGGAAATGAAACAAATAATTACTTCGGTGTGGTTCGTTAATCCCGACTAGTTTGAGATGATATCCAAAGGAAGATTAAAGAATAAATTTGGAAGAATTTATCTTTGATAAAATTAATGGGAACCTTTCCCTAAGAATGTGATTTTGTGAATAAAAGAATATTCTGAATTGGAATGAGGCGTTTGTGGTGTTTGTGTAACATTCGTTTATTATATACGTGGGTTATTCAGAAAGGCCGGGTTTATACCCATTCTGAATAACCGATTCGACGAGATGTCGAAGATGAAGACGGTGGTTGAAGACCGGAAGTCTTCACATCGTTTGGGTGATTACTGATGATCTTGATTGGGCTGTACACCCAGGATGAGGGAATCAGTTGGTGATCGTCCAGACGTACTTGGAGATGGATGGATGTAACAACCCGTAAAATGCGAGCCAGTTTGAAATTTTTATTTTGGCAATTTTAGCGAATTTTGAATATTTAAAATGAATTATTTTAAATAATATCGACGTGAAATTTATTTTGAATAGAATTAGAACGTATATATTATATACGTCGTCGTTAGAATATAAATATTTATATATAATTATAAATAGAATTGAAAATGGCGCGGTAGTTCGATAATTCGATTTCAAACTTCAATTGAATATACCGGGTGCAAAACAATCCGGATTTTAGTGAAACCAAAAATCATAGGATCTAATTGATGATATCTTTCCAACGAATCCGACGAATCGAAATTTCGTAGCGGGAATCAAGAGATATGTCCAGTTAAAATTTCTGAATAGTCGCTATGGAATTCAGGCCCTTAAAAATGGACATTTTGCAAACGACCTCGGATTCCGACGAAACCTGTTTTGTTGGGTCCGTGATGTCGAATTATTGCTAGATTCCAAATTTCATAATTTTTCGAATCAATGTGTGAGCGTGGCAAAAGAAAACGCGTTTGACCAGTTTCAGTTGATTTTAATCGACTGGAAGATGGCCATTTTTCCAACGGTCTCAGAATTCGACGAAACTAGTTTTGTTAGGACCGTATCGTCAATACGAAGCTAGAAAATATTTTTCTGGAGTTTTTAGAGTTAGTATGTGCCCCCGGTAATTTGAAATATACGTTTAAAATTCAATAAAGTGATTTAAATGTAAATTCAATGGAAACTGATTGTAACTATCGAATCAGCTTGCGATACATATCCCATTGTGTTCGGAATGGGGGTAGAACGCTGTGGACGACAGGCGGTGGGCCTCGTTTCGAGATCGTATGTGAAAGTTAACTTTTTTTGCAAAATAAAATAATAATAATAAAAAAAAAAAAAAAAAAATATAATTTCCCTTCTTAACCTGGCCCCCCCCCTTTTTCAATCATTTTCATTTCCAGGTATAAAAAAAAAAAAAAAAAAAAGAATTTCGAACGAAGGGCGGAGCCTCGTCGCCGGCCCTCGACGATCCAGTCACCCTCACCCCCTCGTCGAACTCCAGCACCGCCGCCTCCCCCTGATGTTGTCGCGACCCCCTTCTTCCTCCATTCGAACGCCTAGAACCCGAACCCCCTCGCGTCCCGCTCCTTTTCCCCTCCCCGATGGACCGCCGCCACTTCCTCCAGTGGATGCTCCGACTCCGACGCAGCTCAGCAAGCTCCTCCACCTCGGCCATCTCTCCCCCTTCTTGAAAACGTGAGTTTTCTTGATCTGATTTACTTAATTTTTATTTAGTTTAAAACCAGATTTTTATTTAGTTTAAAACCAGATTTTTATTTAGTTTAAAACCAGATTTTTATTTAGTTTAAAACCAGATTTTTATTTAGTTTAAAACCAGATTTTTATTTAGTTTAAAACCAGATTTTTATTTAGTTTAAAACCAGATTTTTATTTAGTTTAAAACCAGATTTTTATTTAGTTTAAAACCAGATTTTTATTTAGTTTAAAACCAGATTTTTATTTAGTTTAAAACCAGATTTTTACTTAGTTTAAAACCAGATTTTTATTTAGTTTAAAACCAGTTTTTTTTTAATGATTAAAAAAAAAAGGGGGGGGAAGAGATTTTTAAAATGATTAAAAACAGACTTTTAAAAATGTTAAAGACGAGATTTTTAAAAATGATTAAAAACTGATTTTTTTACATTGTTAAAAAGAAAAGAAACTGAAATTGTCATTGATTCAAAAATACAAGCAATCTTGATTTGAAAATGAAAAGACATCACTTTTGAAAATATAATGGAGAATATAAAAATTCGACTTTTATATATTGAATAGCGATATAAAAATTCGGTTTTTATATATGGAACTTCGAACTGAAAATTCGATTTTTATATATTGAATAGCGATATAAAAATTCGGTTTTTATATATGGAACTTCGAACTGAAAATTCGATTTTTATATATTGAATAGCGAACTAAAAATTCGATTTTTATATATTGAACTTTGAAATAAAAATTCGATTTTTATGTATTGAACTTTGAAATAAAAATTCGATTTTTATGTATTGAACTTTGAAATAAAAATTCGATTTTTATATATTGAACTTTGAAATAAAAATTCGATTTTTATGTATTGAACTTTGAAATAAAAATTCGATTTTTATATATTGAACTTTGAAATAAAAATTCGATTTTTATATATTGAACTTTGAAATAAAAATTCGATTTTTATATATTGAACTTTGAAATAAAAATTCGATTTTTATATATTGAACTTTGAAATAAAAATTCGATTTTTATATATTGAACTTTGAAATAAAAATTCGATTTTTATATATTGAACTTTGAAATAAAAATTCGATTTTTATATATTGAACTTTGAAATAAAAATTCGATTTTTATGTATTGAACTTTGAAATAAAAATTCGATTTTTATGTATTGAACTTTGAAATAAAAATTCGATTTTTATGTATTGAACTTTGAAATAAAAATTCAATTTTTATGTATTGAACTTTGAAATAAAAATTCGATTTTTATGTATTGAACTTTGAAATAAAAATTCGATTTTTATGTATTGAACTTTGAAATAAAAATTCGATTTTTATGTATTGAACTTTGAAATAAAAATTCGATTTTTATGTATTGAACTTTGAAATAAAAATTCGATTTTTATGTATTGAACTTTGAAATAAAAATTCGATTTTTATATATTGAACTTTGAAATAAAAATTCGATTTTTATATATTGAACTTTGAAATAAAAATTCGATTTTTATATATTGAACTTTGAAATAAAAATTCGATTTTTATATATGGAATAGCGAAGTAAAAATTCGATTTTTACATATGTAGTGAAGGCGGACAACGAAGGTGACAAAAAGGCGGGATTGACGAAGATCTCTGAAATAGAAGTGCCGTGGAGCTAGGATAGCTATATGTGAGAACTCCTCACCTTTCAATTTAATTTTTCTAGTTATATATATACTAGGATGCAGACGGTGCTTAGTAGCACCCGACACCCGTCATCCACAGACCATGGATGGCTTGTTTGTTAAATTGTTTGGTTGTGTAGTTAGTTATATGATTTGATTTGAATGTGGTTTGTGGTGTGAAAAATCGAATCGATAAATTGGTTAGGATTAGACGTGCGCCGTTATAAGGCGAAGGAGTAAGGCTAGGTTAGACTCTTACTCCAAATTTTGTGGTTTGCATAACGAATTGATTTGATTGATGTGTGAATGGCGTGGGCCTTCACTAGACCGGGGATAAGGCTAGGCCTTGTCCCGTTTCTAGTATCGTGCCGTTATGCCGTCGAAATTTTCTAAAATATGTTAGAAAAATAAAAATATCATTTTATTTAAAGAAGGAATTGAATAGAAATTCATATGTTGAAATAAAATGTTTTATCGTTAAAAATATAATTTTTAACGTGAATGTGAATAAATAAATATTCATTTACAAACCAGACGGTTTGTTTATGTACACCTATTTGAAGGACATTGATTGGGTCGATAAATTTTACACATCGCCCAACTGCACAAATAAAATGTGCGTTTGATTGTTTGAAACCCCACACGGGTGTTAGGATGAAATTTGAAGTTCACTCATCCTGATTGATTAAAAATGTCGATCGATCGGTTGACAGGCTGTTATAAGCGTTGAATATCTATATTTGATGCTTATACAGTGTAGTGCACTTTGGTTGATGATTGATTATTTTTCAATGCTATGATATACATGTGTTGTATGAAAATCCATATAATTAACTTTATATGGTAATTGATTGGGCCTCATTCCAATTTGAAAAATAAATAATATTATAAAATAAAAGTTCATGTGTTGACAGTACTCATTCATTGAGATTGGTCATGTGTTGAACGAAATATTTTGATAATAACAACTATTTTGAAAATAGAAATTTATGAAGCCGTGTTGATTAGATTGACGCCATTTTGACGTGAACGATATTTATATCGATTTTATTGAATTCAAAATGAATTGAAAACGATTTCGAAATGAATTGAATAGAAAACGATTTCGAAATGAATTGAATTGAAAACGATTTCGAAATGAATTGAATTGAAAACGATTTCGAAATGAATTGAATTGAAAACGATTTCGAAATGAATTGAATTGAAAACGATTTCGAAAGGAATTGAATTGAAAACGATTTCGAAATGAATTGAATTGAAAATGATTTCGAAATGAATTGAATTGAATATGAATTCGAATTGAATTGAAATTTGAATTGAATAGAAATGAATTTTAAAACGAATTTATAAAGAAGAATTCAATTTTGATTTGAATTGAAATGGAAGTTGAAATAGCTTTTGAAACGAATTTAAAACTATTTATATAATTCGTTTTAAATAGAAATCGACGAAATATATATTATATATATTATATATAATATAATGGCCTGAATAGAACGCGCCGCGCCACGGCAGTTCGCGAATTTCGACCATTTATTTCAAACGGACATTACGGGAGATCCGACCGTCGGATTCTCCTAAAACCGGAACCGTTGGGTTCGTATCGAAAAGTGCTTTCTATCGAATATTAGAAATTAGAAATCTAACGGTTGGATTTGGAATTATGTCCAAATCAAATTCGAAAAAGGTCGCTGTAAGTGCAGTTCGATGGCCATTGATGGAAATCAACTGTACGTGCCTTGATAAAATTATTAAAAATAGTAATAATTTGTGTAAAATCATAAGAAATGATTTAGTAAGAATTGGGATGAAAAACTCCCTATTTGAAAAGATAAAAATAGATTTTTATCGAATTGAACTAGTTTTGAACTAGAATTATAATTCTATTTATTTTTAAATAAATAAATTGAATTCGAAAAGGGTTTTAAAAATAACCAAAATTTCCAATGATTGCATTGGAATGGATTTGAATCGAAATTGTCTTCGGAATATTTCGATGTTGGAATTTGTGATTATACGGATGTTGTTACGGAAATTTGAAAGATATATATTTATATCGTTATTTCCAATACGACATTTGTTAATCGTAGAATTTGATATTGAATATAAGCCGATATATTTTCTATTCAGAGCCTTATATTGAATATCAAATGTGATTTGGGTTTGTCGTGAATGGTGTCTTCACTAACACTGTTCTTGAACCCAGTTGAGAAATGATTAAATCTTTTTATTTAGATTTAATGAAGTGTACCAATTAAATAATATTTAATTGGAATTGAATTGATATTGATTTTTGGGTTTATCGTGAACAGTGTTTTAAATAACACTTGTTCTTTAACCCGATAATTAATGAATGTGATTTGGGTTTGTCGTGAATGGTGTCTTCACTAACACTGTTCTTGAACCCAGTTGAGAAAAGATTAAATCTTTTTATTTAGACTTAATGAAGTGTACCAATTAAATAATATTTAATTGGAATTGAATGGATATTGATTTTTGGGTTTATCGTGAACAGTGTTTTAAATAACACTTGTTCTTTAACCCGATAATTAATGGGATGTGACTTTGGGTTTATCGTGAACCGTGTTTTAAATGACACTGATTCTTTAACCCAGTCACAGATTAAAACTAAGTGGAGTTTTAATGAATCTTTAATTAGATTGAAAAGATCGAGAATGGAGTATCACCAGTTTTGCTCCAGGCGATAGTTAAATCTTTAATTAGATTTGAATGTGAGATTTAGAAACTAACTGTCGGTTAGCCAAGCAGAATGGTTTTCTGGATATTGATCTGATGTTGGTTTCGGCCTTCGGGGTTAATATTTGGGGAATTATTCTCTTGATTAATTTACGGTTAGTGACTAATGAATTGGAATGAGGCGTATGTTGTGTTTGTGTAACACTTATTTAAAATATACGCGAGTTATTCGGAAAGACCGGGTTTATCCCATTCTGAATAACTGATACGACGATAAGTCGAAGATGAAGACGATGGTCGAAGACCGGAGGTCTTCACGTCGTTTGGGTGATAACTGATGATCTTGATTGGGCTGTACACCCAAGAAGATGGAAACAGTTAGTGATCGTCCAGACGTACTTGGAGATCGATGGATATGCGGGGTACTAGGTGCCTCCGGTTTCGTTCAGACCCAGAACGGACTTGTAAATGGACTGTGTGTCTGACATCGGATTTCATTCTGTGTGACTGATATCGGTTGCATAGGATGGTTTGCCTGTGTGGCATGCTAAGATGCAAATGATCAAGGCTTCTGTTGAAAAGCAAAGTCTTGTGGTGATGATCAAAGCACGGCCTTTGTGGCGTAGCTTTGTGTAACGTTTACCTCGCGTGTTTCACACCAGGTATGAACCAAAAACGGGAGACGGACCTCAGGGAGGACTTGCGTTTCTTTCTAGCTAGAAGTGGCGTCAGTGGTTTTACACGCCCTGACGAGTTTGACTTATGTGGTTGTTGCTGTTGCGAGGCGCCTCGGTTATATCAGTTTCGGCCGAATGCATTCTGGTCGGCTGACGGACCAGACTTACACCCCATAGGGTGGGGAGACGTATTGTTCAGGCATAATAATCCACTCCGTGTGGACCGGCCCTGACGATCCAAGGGGCAGTTGCGGCTGTTCCTGAGGCTCGGGCTAGACAGTCTCGAATCGGTTGAGGATCTTGCCCCTAGCCTCGGTTCATAGATGGAAATCCAATTTCCAAATACGTGACATTTGCGGTTTTATTTGTAAACCTATATATGGCGACATGATATATGGTACCCATGCCGTCTATGATTGATACTTATGATTTGAAGTTGTTTTATACACTATGCACTTATGATAGTATCAAATGATTTGTTTTAAACGTATCAAGCATTCTTTGGCTGTTATAAGGGAAAACCCTATCCCCCGGCTTGCGTTGCATTGTGTGATAGGACCTGGGTCTTATAACAGCTTCATTTTTCTTTATTTAGCATTGCGCTGTTGTTTATGCACTGGTATTCTTGGGAGGAAACCCGTTCCGTGTTATACGGCGCGGTCCCTTGATTTACCTAACTTTTAAAAATAAAGAATAATAACTGTTTTAGTTCTCACACCAGTCACATGACTGACCTGGAGTTTATTGTTTTAACCTAAACTCTGGGTGCCCTTATTTTTGACACGGGCAGCTAGTAGTTTTGGTTTTGCAGATTTATATTCACAGGATCCTGGTTTACAGCTGGAACGATATCCGGAAAGCTTTGTATCCGTATATCTCTTCTAGTTGTGTATTGTATTATTTTCCGCTGCTATGTATTTAAATGTAATTTAAACCTCTGATATTTTTGTGTAATATTCTTTTTACTCTGTATATTCTTGTAATCTGATGCACTGTTGTAATATATAGTGAAATGTTCTTCTGTATGCGTTCTGTTTTGTCGTGTTCTCAAACGATAGGGCGTTTCGAACGGTCTGGGTCGGTTTAGCGACTGGTTCGGACCGAGCGAAGTTCCTTGCCGTCACATTTGGTATCAGAGCTTTGGTTTACAAAGCTAGAGAACAAGACACATTAGAACCATACGAAAGAATTCATCAGATATTGGATTAGTAATATCCAATGAGAATGACTCGTTAGAGATAGGATCAGTAGTATCCTAGAACGGGTGTGAAGAGTATATTTTTCTAATGAAAACAAACTTTTGTTTTGAAAATTTAAATCAATTATTCTTAGTTGATTATCTATTTATATTGATGTGGACAATCCAGTATATATAGATTTTACGTATACGTCTGATCCGCGTGTATTCGAAATTTTAATATACTGGATAGATATAGAGTCACACTCTAGTCGCCCGGACATGATTCTGATGATGGCGCGCCATCACCAGTATTTATTTTCGTGTTTCGAAGGTGTGATTTCTATATATTTCCATTAGGCTGGTGTGAGAACCAAAACTTATATATAGCTAGAATACATTGTTGTGAATTGGCATCAAAAACATGATTTTTGTATATGTATCAAAATTATGAATTTGAAACTCTAATTCACTAATTGATTGATGTTTGTGTTGTTTGTTTATTTGTTTGCTAATTTTTAGCCATTTAGCCTAACTAAATCGCATATCGAACTATATTGAAAATTTGGTCGCATTTGCTTGCATATGCATATACTTGTATTGAACAGGTCATAGCAAGGAGGCTAGAGCCAGAGAATAAAATTTGTTTGCCCGACAAATAGGTACATGTTTACTACATAATTTACTGTTTTGTTTGGGTGATGATGATTTTGTGAGCCTATTGGCTAGCCGCTTGGCTTTTTCTTTTTCTTTTTGAGATCTGAAGGACCGGGGAAGCTATTTGAAATTCCCCGATGCTCCCGGTGCAGGGGAGGTTATGGCGAAATTTTTCGAAAATTTAGGGAGTTAGCCAAATTTTTGAAATTTTGAAAATTCTCAGAAACTAAAGAGTTGGAGAATAGAAGCCAGATCGAGCGTAGAGTTGAATAATCAAACCGCTTTCGACTTTGTTCCTTTTCGGGGACGAAAAGTTTTAAGTGGGGGAGATTGTAACAACCCGTAAAATGCGAGCCAGTTTGAAATTTTTATTTTGGCAATTTTAGCGAATTTTGAATATTTAAAATGAATTATTTTAAATAATATCGACGTGAAATTTATTTTGAATAGAATTAGAACGTATATATTATATACGTCGTCGTTAGAATATAAATATTTATATATAATTATAAATAGAATTGAAAATGGCGCGGTAGTTCGATAATTCGATTTCAAACTTCAATTGAATATACCGGGTGCAAAACAATCCGGATTTTAGTGAAACCAAAAATCATAGGATCTAATTGATGATATCTTTCCAACGAATCCGACGAATCGAAATTTCGTAGCGGGAATCAAGAGATATGTCCAGTTGAAATTTCTGAATAGTCGCTATGGAATTCAGGCCCTTAAAAATGGACATTTTGCAAACGACCTCGGATTCCGACGAAACCAGTTTTGTTGGGTCCGTGATGTCGAATTATTGCTAGATTCCAAATTTCATAATTTTTCGAATCAATGTGTGAGCGTGGCAAAAGAAAACGCGTTTGACCAGTTTCAGTTGATTTTAATCGACTGGAAGATGGCCATTTTTCCAACGGTCTCAGAATTCGACGAAACTAGTTTTGTTAGGACCGTATCGTCAATACGAAGCTAGAAAATATTTTTCTGGAGTTTTTAGAGTTAGTATGTGCCCCCGGTAATTTGAAATATACGTTTAAAATTCAATAAAGTGATTTAAATGTAAATTCAATGGAAACTGATTGTAACTATCGAATCAGCTTGCGATACATATCCCATTGTGTTCGGAATGGGGGTAGAACGCTGTGGACGACAGGCGGTGGGCCTCGTTTCGAGATCGTATGTGAAAGTTAACTTTTTTTGCAAAATAAAATAATAATAATAAAAAAAATATATATATAATTTCCCTTCTTAACCTGGCCCCCCCCCTTTTTCAATCATTTTCATTTCCAGGTATAAAAAAAAAAAAAAAAAAAAAAAAAAAGAATTTCGAACGAAGGGCGGAGCCTCGTCGCCGGCCCTCGACGATCCAGTCACCCTCACCCCCTCGTCGAACTCCAGCACCGCCGCCTCCCCCTGATGTTGTCGCGACCCCCTTCTTCCTCCATTCGAACGCCTAGAACCCGAACCCCCTCGCGTCCCGCTCCTTTTCCCCTCCCCGATGGACCGCCGCCACTTCCTCCAGTGGATGCTCCGACTCCGACGCAGCTCAGCAAGCTCCTCCACCTCGGCCATCTCTCCCCCTTCTTGAAAACGTGAGTTTTCTTGATCTGATTTACTTAATTTTTATTTAGTTTAAAACCAGATTTTTATTTAGTTTAAAACCAGATTTTTATTTAGTTTAAAACCAGATTTTTATTTAGTTTAAAACCAGATTTTTATTTAGTTTAAAACCAGATTTTTATTTAGTTTAAAACCAGATTTTTATTTAGTTTAAAACCAGATTTTTATTTAGTTTAAAACCAGATTTTTATTTAGTTTAAAACCAGATTTTTATTTAGTTTAAAACCAGATTTTTACTTAGTTTAAAACCAGATTTTTATTTAGTTTAAAACCAGTTTTTTTTTAATGATTAAAAAAAAAGGGGGGGGGGAAGAGATTTTTAAAATGATTAAAAACAGACTTTTAAAAATGTTAAAGACGAGATTTTTAAAAATGATTAAAAACTGATTTTTTTACATTGTTAAAAAGAAAAGAAACTGAAATTGTCATTGATTCAAAAATACAAGCAATCTTGATTTGAAAATGAAAAGACATCACTTTTGAAAATATAATGGAGAATATAAAAATTTGACTTTTATATATTGAATAGCGATATAAAAATTCGGTTTTTATATATGGAACTTCGAACTGAAAATTCGATTTTTATATATTGAATAGCGATATAAAAATTCGGTTTTTATATACGGAACTTCGAACTGAAAATTCGATTTTTATATATTGAATAGCGAACTAAAAATTCGATTTTTATATATTGAACTTTGAAATAAAAATTCGATTTTTATGTATTGAACTTTGAAATAAAAATTCGATTTTTATGTATTGAACTTTGAAATAAAAATTCGATTTTTATATATTGAACTTTGAAATAAAAATTCGATTTTTATGTATTGAACTTTGAAATAAAAATTCGATTTTTATATATTGAACTTTGAAATAAAAATTCGATTTTTATATATTGAACTTTGAAATAAAAATTCGATTTTTATATATTGAACTTTGAAATAAAAATTCGATTTTTATATATTGAACTTTGAAATAAAAATTCGATTTTTATATATTGAACTTTGAAATAAAAATTCGATTTTTATATATTGAACTTTGAAATAAAAATTCGATTTTTATATATTGAACTTTGAAATAAAAATTCGATTTTTATGTATTGAACTTTGAAATAAAAATTCGATTTTTATGTATTGAACTTTGAAATAAAAATTCGATTTTTATGTATTGAACTTTGAAATAAAAATTCGATTTTTATGTATTGAACTTTGAAATAAAAATTCGATTTTTATGTATTGAACTTTGAAATAAAAATTCGATTTTTATGTATTGAACTTTGAAATAAAAATTCGATTTTTATGTATTGAACTTTGAAATAAAAATTCGATTTTTATGTATTGAACTTTGAAATAAAAATTCGATTTTTATATATTGAACTTTGAAATAAAAATTCGATTTTTATATATTGAACTTTGAAATAAAAATTCGATTTTTATATATTGAACTTTGAAATAAAAATTCGATTTTTATATATGGAATAGCGAAGTAAAAATTCGATTTTTACATATGTAGTGAAGGCGGACAACGAAGGTGACAAAAAGGCGGGATCGACGAAGATCTCTGAAATAGAAGTGCCGTGGAGCTAGGATAGCTATATGTGAGAACTCCTCACCTTTCAATTTAATTTTTCTAGTTATATATATACTAGGATGCAGACGGTGCTTAGTAGCACCCGACACCCGTCATCCACAGACCATGGATGGCTTGTTTGTTAAATTGTTTGGTTGTGTAGTTAGTTATATGATTTGATTTGAATGTGGTTTGTGGTGTGAAAAATCGAATCGATAAATTGGTTAGGATTAGACGTGCGCCGTTATAAGGCGAAGGAGTAAGGCTAGGTTAGACTCTTACTCCAAATTTTGTGGTTTGCATAACGAATTGATTTGATTGATGTGTGAATGGCGTGGGCCTTCACTAGACCGGGGATAAGGCTAGGCCTTGTCCCGTTTCTAGTATCGTGCCGTTATGCCGTCGAAATTTTCTAAAATATGTTAGAAAAATAAAAATATCATTTTATTTAAAGAAGGAATTGAATAGAAATTCATATGTTGAAATAAAATGTTTTATCGTTAAAAATATAATTTTTAACGTGAATGTGAATAAATAAATATTCATTTACAAACCAGACGGTTTGTTTATGTACACCTATTTGAAGGACATTGATTGGGTCGATAAATTTTACACATCGCCCAACTGCACAAATAAAATGTGCGTTTGATTGTTTGAAACCCCACACGGGTGTTAGGATGAAATTTGAAGTTCACTCATCCTGATTGATTAAAAATGTCGATCGATCGGTTGACAGGCTGTTATAAGCGTTGAATATCTATATTTGATGCTTATACAGTGTAGTGCACTTTGGTTGATGATTGGTTATTTTTCAATGCTATGATATACATGTGTTGTATGAAAATCCATATAATTAACTTTATATGGTAATTGATTGGGCCTCATTCCAATTTGAAAAATAAATAATATTATAAAATAAAAGTTCATGTGTTGACAGTACTCATTCATTGAGATTGGTCATGTGTTGAACGAAATATTTTGATAATAACAACTATTTTGAAAATAGAAATTTATGAAGCCGTGTTGATTAGATTGACGCCATTTTGACGTGAACGATATTTATATCGATTTTATTGAATTCAAAATGAATTGAAAACGATTTCGAAATGAATTGAATAGAAAACGATTTCGAAATGAATTGAATTGAAAACGATTTCGAAATGAATTGAATTGAAAACGATTTCGAAATGAATTGAATTGAAAACGATTTCGAAATGAATTGAATTGAAAACGATTTCGAAAGGAATTGAATTGAAAACGATTTCGAAATGAATTGAATTGAAAATGATTTCGAAATGAATTGAATTGAATATGAATTCGAATTGAATTGAAATTTGAATTGAATAGAAATGAATTTTAAAACGAATTTATAAAGAAGAATTCAATTTTGATTTGAATTGAAATGGAAGTTGAAATAGCTTTTGAAACGAATTTAAAACTATTTATATAATTCGTTTTAAATAGAAATCGACGAAATATATATTATATATATTATATATAATATAATGGCCTGAATAGAACGCGCCGCGCCGCGGCAGTTCGCGAATTTCGACCATTTATTTCAAACGGACATTACGGGAGATCCGACCGTCGGATTCTCCTAAAACCGGAACCGTTGGGTTCGTATCGAAAAGAGCTTTCTATCGAATATTAGAAATTAGAAATCTAACGGTTGGATTTGGAATTATGTCCAAATCAAATTCGAAAAAGGTCGCTGTAAGTGCAGTTCGATGGCCATTGATGGAAATCGACTGTACGTGCCTTGATAAAATTATTAAAAATAGTAATAATTTGTGTAAAATCATAAGAAATGATTTAGTAAGAATTGGGATGAAAAACTCCCTATTTGAAAAGATAAAAATAGATTTTTATCGAATTGAACTAGTTTTGAACTAGAATTATAATTCTATTTATTTTTAAATAAATAAATTGAATTCGAAAAGGGTTTTAAAAATAACCAAAATTTCCAATGATTGCATTGGAATGGATTTGAATCGAAATTGTCTTCGGAATATTTCGATGTTGGAATTTGTGATTATACGGATGTTGTTACGGAAATTTGAAAGATATATATTTATATCGTTATTTCCAATACGACATTTGTTAATCGTAGAATTTGATATTGAATATAAGCCGATATATTTTCTATTCAGAGCCTTATATTGAATATCAAATGTGATTTGGGTTTGTCGTGAATGGTGTCTTCACTAACACTGTTCTTGAACCCAGTTGAGAAATGATTAAATCTTTTTATTTAGATTTAATGAAGTGTACCAATTAAATAATATTTAATTGGAATTGAATTGATATTGATTTTTGGGTTTATCGTGAACAGTGTTTTAAATAACACTTGTTCTTTAACCCGATAATTAATGAATGTGATTTGGGTTTGTCGTGAATGGTGTCTTCACTAACACTGTTCTTGAACCCAGTTGAGAAAAGATTAAATCTTTTTATTTAGATTTAATGAAGTGTACCAATTAAATAATATTTAATTGGAATTGAATGGATATTGATTTTTGGGTTTATCGTGAACAGTGTTTTAAATAACACTTGTTCTTTAACCCGATAATTAATGGGATGTGACTTTGGGTTTATCGTGAACCGTGTTTTAAATGACACTGATTCTTTAACCCAGTCACAGATTAAAACTAAGTGGAGTTTTAATGAATCTTTAATTAGATTGAAAAGATCGAGAATGGAGTATCACCAGTTTTGCTCCAGGCGATAGTTAAATCTTTAATTAGATTTGAACGTGAGATTTAGAAACTAACTGTCGGTTAGCCAAGCAGAATGGTTTTCTGGATATTGATCTGATGTTGGTTTCGGCCTTCGGGGTTAATATTTGGGGAATTATTCTCTTGATTAATTTACGGTTAGTGACTAATGAATTGGAATGAGGCGTATGTTGTGTTTGTGTAACACTTATTTAAAATATACGCGAGTTATTCGGAAAGACCGGGTTTATCCCATTCTGAATAACTGATACGACGATAAGTCGAAGATGAAGACGATGGTCGAAGACCGGAGGTCTTCACGTCGTTTGGGTGATAACTGATGATCTTGATTGGGCTGTACACCCAAGAAGATGGAAACAGTTAGTGATCGTCCAGACGTACTTGGAGATCGATGGATATGCGGGGTACTAGGTGCCTCCGGTTTCGTTCAGACCCAGAACGGACTTGTAAATGGACTGTGTGTCTGACATCGGATTTCATTCTGTGTGACTGATATCGGTTGCATAGGATGGTTTGCCTGTGTGGCATGCTAAGATGCAAATGATCAAGGCTTCTGTTGAAAAGCAAAGTCTTGTGGTGATGATCAAAGCACGGCCTTTGTGGCGTAGCTTTGTGTAACGTTTACCTCGCGTGTTTCACACCAGGTATGAACCAAAAACGGGAGACGGACCTCAGGGAGGACTTGCGTTTCTTTCTAGCTAGAAGTGGCGTCAGTGGTTTTACACGCCCTGACGAGTTTGACTTATGTGGTTGTTGCTGTTGCGAGGCGCCTCGGTTATATCAGTTTCGGCCGAATGCATTCTGGTCGGCTGACGGACCAGACTTACACCCCATAGGGTGGGGAGACGTATTGTTCAGGCATAATAATCCACTCCGTGTGGACCGGCCCTGACGATCCAAGGGGCAGTTGCGGCTGTTCCTGAGGCTCGGGCTAGACAGTCTCGAATCGGTTGAGGATCTTGCCCCTAGCCTCGGTTCATAGATGGAAATCCAATTTCCAAATACGTGACATTTGCGGTTTTATTTGTAAACCTATATATGGCGACATGATATATGGTACCCATGCCGTCTATGATTGATACTTATGATTTGAAGTTGTTTTATACACTATGCACTTATGATAGTATCAAATGATTTGTTTTAAACGTATCAAGCATTCTTTGGCTGTTATAAGGGAAAACCCTATCCCCCGGCTTGCGTTGCATTGTGTGATAGGACCTGGGTCTTATAACAGCTTCATTTTTCTTTATTTAGCATTGCGCTGTTGTTTATGCACTGGTATTCTTGGGAGGAAACCCGTTCCGTGTTATACGGCGCGGTCCCTTGATTTACCTAACTTTTAAAAATAAAGAATAATAACTGTTTTAGTTCTCACACCAGTCACATGACTGACCTGGAGTTTATTGTTTTAACCTAAACTCTGGGTGCCCTTATTTTTGACACGGGCAGCTAGTAGTTTTGGTTTTGCAGATTTATATTCACAGGATCCTGGTTTACAGCTGGAACGATATCCGGAAAGCTTTGTATCCGTATATCTCTTCTAGTTGTGTATTGTATTATTTTCCGCTGCTATGTATTTAAATGTAATTTAAACCTCTGATATTTTTGTGTAATATTCTTTTTACTCTGTATATTCTTGTAATCTGATGCACTGTTGTAATATATAGTGAAATGTTCTTCTGTATGCGTTCTGTTTTGTCGTGTTCTCAAACGATAGGGCGTTTCGAACGGTCTGGGTCGGTTTAGCGACTGGTTCGGACCGAGCGAAGTTCCTTGCCGTCACAATGGATATGCGAGGAAAGTGCCTCCGGTTTCGTTCAGACCCAGAACGAACTTGTAAATGGATTGTGTGTCTGACATTGGATTTTATTCTGTGTTGATTGATCTCTATTAAATATACATCTGTTTGGCGGCGGAGAATTTATTCTCTTGCTTAACGCCCTTCTCTGAGACATACGAGCTCAGAGGTTGTATATCGATGGACATCAGTCACATGGAGTGAATTGCCAGTGTGGCATGCGTAAGTGGCAATTGATCAAGGCTTCTGTTGAAAAGCAAAGTCTTGTGGTTGATGATCAAAGCACGGCCTGTGTGGCATAGCTTTGTGTATAACGTGAATTCGCGAGCCTCACACCTCGGTATGAGTCAAAAACGGGATACGGACCCAAGGAGTGCACGACGTTTCTTTTTAGCTAGGGTGGTGTCAGTGACCTACCAGCCCTGACATTTATATACTTTTCACCTGTGTGGTTGTTGGATACGAGGCGCCTCGGATATAGGTCTGTAAGGACCGGGAAACGTGTGTTCAGGAATAACTAATCCTCAAAAGTAAGAGAGGACCGACCTTGGAGGTTCCAAAGGATCAGAGTGGGGTCCTGAGGCATTGCTAGAGTGTCTCGAACGCGGAGAGGAGCTTGCCCCTTGCCTCGGCTCATGACGGAATCCAATTTCCAATACGTGTATTGCGGTTTTAATTGTAGAACTAGTATGGCGACATGATAGATGGTACCCATGCCGCCTATGATTGATATTTATGATTTGAAATTGTTTTGACACTATACACCTATTATAGTATCAAATAATGTGTTTTAAACGTATCAAGCATGCTTTGGCTGTTATAAGGGAAAACCCTATCCTCCGGCTTGCGTTGCATTGTGTGATGGGACCTGGGTCTTATAACAGCTTCATTTTTCTTTATTTAGCATTGCGTTGTTTGTTCTATGCACTGGTATCCTTGGGAGGAAACCCGTTCCGTGTTATACGGCGTGGTCCCTTGATTTACCAAACTTTAAAACCAATATTAATAACTGTTTTAGTTCTCACACCAGTCACATGACTGACCTGGAGTTTATTGTTTTAACCTAAACTCTGGGTGCCCCTATTTTCCGCACGGGCAGCTAGTAGTTTTGGTTTTGCAGATTTATATTCACAGGTTCCTGATATACAGCTGGAACGATGCTCGGAAAGCTCTGTATCCGTGTATCACTTCTAGTTGTGCTTTTTGTATTATTTTCCGCTGCGATGTATTTAAATGTAATTTAAATCTCTGATATTTGTCGAATGTAATTTATTCAGTTATACTCTGTATATTCTTGTATCTGATGGAATTGTTGTAATAACAATGAAATGTTCTTCCGTCTGCGTCCTTTTGTGTGTTGTTCTCAAAGTATTCGTGCTTTCCCTCACGGGGAAGTTACGGGTCCTTACAGTGGTATCAGAGCTTTGGTTTACAGAGCTCGAGAACAAGACACATTAGAATCATACGAAAGAATTCATCAGATATTGGATTAGTAATATCCAATTAGAATGACTCGTTAGAGATAGGATCAGTAGTATCCTAGAACGAGTGCGAAGTGTATATTTTTCAAATGAAAAAAATTTTGTTTGGAAAATTTAAATCGTTTTATACGTATTTGAATATTTATTTATTTTGAATATGGACAATCGAGTATATATAGATTTCGCGTATACGCGTCATGAACGTATATTCGAAGTTTCAATATATTGGATAGATATAGAGTCACATTCTAGACACCCGGGGATAATTCTGGTGATGTGGCCACATCATCAGTATTTATATTCGTGTTTCGAAGGTGTGATATCTATATATTTCCATTAGGCTGGTGTGAGAACCAAAACTAATATAGCTAGAATACATTGTTGTGAATTGGCATCAAAACATGATTTTTTGTATATGTATCAAAATTTATGAATTTGAAACTCTAATTCACTAATTGATTGATGTTTGTGTTGTTTGTTTATTGGTTTGATAATTTGTAACCATTTGGCCTAATTGAATCAGATATTGAATTGTATTGAAAATCGGTCGCATTTGCTTGCATATATATATACTTACATTGAACAGGTCATAGCAAGGAGGCTAGAGCCGAAGAATAAAATTTGTTTGCCCGACAAATAGGTACATGTTTACTACATAATTTCCTGTTTTGTTTGGGTGATGATGATTTTGTGAGCCTATTGGCTAGCCGCTTGGCTTTTTCTTTTTCTTTTTGAGATCTGAAGGACCGGGGAAGCTATTTGAAATTCCCCGATGCTCCCGGTGCAGGGGAGGTTATGGCAAAAAATTTCGAAAATTTAGGGTGTTAGCCAAATTTTTGAAATTTTTTAAAATTCTCAGAAACTGAAAAGTTGGAGAATGGAAGCCAGATCGAATGTAGAGTTGAATAATCAAACCACTTTCGGCTTTGTTCCTTTCGGGGACGAAAAGTTTTAAGTGGGGGAGATTGTAATAACCCGCAAAATGCGGGCCAGTTTAAAATTTTTATTTTGGCAATTTTAGTGAATTTTGAACATTTAAAATAGATTATTTTAAATAATATCGACGAGAAATTTATTTTAAATATAATTCGACGTATATATTATACGCGTCGTCGTTAGAATATAAATATTTATATATAATTATAAATAGAATTGAAAATGGCGCTGTAGTTCGATAATTCGATTTCAAACTTCAATTGAATGTACCGGGTGCAAAACAATCCGGATTTTAGTGAAACCAAAAACATTAGGATCTAATTGCCGATATCTTTCCAACGAAGTTAACAAACTGAGATTTCACTTTATAAATGATAAGATATGTCCAGTTGAAAATTCTGAATAGTCGCTATGGAATTCAGGCCCTTAAAAATAGACATTTTGCAAACGACCTCGGATTTCGACGAAACCAGTTTTGTTGGGTCCGTGATGTAAAATTATTGCTAGGCTTCAAATTTCATAATTTTTCGAATCAATATGTGAGCGTGGCATAGGAAAACGTGTTTTGACCATTTCAGTGGATTTTAATCGACTGGAAATTGACCATTTTTCTAACGGTCTCAGAATTCGACGAAACTAGTTTTGTTAGGACCGTATCGTCAATACGAAGCTAGAAAATATTTTTCTGGAATTTTTCTAGTTAGTATGTGACCCCGGTAATTTGAAATGTACGTTTAAAATTCAATATAGTGATTTAAATGTAAATTTAACGGAAACTGATTGTAACAGCCGAATCAGCTGACGATACATATCCCATTGTGTTCGGAATGGGGGTAGAACGCTATGGACGACAGGCAGTGGACCTCGTTTCGAGGTCATATGTAAAAGTCAACTATTTGCAAAGAAAATAATTAAATAATTAAAAAAAACCCCCCTTTCCTTTATCAGCCGCGCCCCCCCCCCCTTATAATTTCAGAAATCAAAAAAAAAAAAAAAAAAAATCGCAACCACCGACGCCCCTCAGCGGATCGCTGCTCCGCCCCCCGCCCTAGCCGCCGTATGTCGCACCACCTCCGATCTCCACCATCGTTCTCCGCCTCGCTCCCTCCCTCCTATGCTCGCACGCGCCCCTGGAACCCGAGCTTCCCCCTAATCGAAACCCTGGACCACCGCGAAGCCCCGACGCCATCGTGGGTCCCCTGGCCACCTCCTCCGCCTGCTGCGTCGTGGCAGCGCCCTCCCCGACCCCCACTCCGACCATCGACGACCATCCACCGCCTCCACCGCTGTTCAAAAGCACACGACAACCCCCTCCTTCAACCAAGAACTGTAAGCCTTGTTTTTATGTATTATTTATTTATTTAAATAGGTTTAAACTCAGATTTTTATAGGTTAAAAACTCAGATCTTTTATATTTATAATGTTAAGATTTTTATATGTAGGAAAGATCATATTTTTAAATAAGGAAAGGCGAAATTTTTATAATATAGAGAAGGTAAAAATATAATTTTTATTTGATTAAGGTGATAAAAATATAATCTTTACTATATAGAAATATTAAAAATATGATTTTTATATTTTTTAAAGTATTAAAAATATAATCTTTATAGGATAGAGAACATAAAAATATCATCTTTGTGTATGTAGCGAAATAAAAATCTGATTTTTATTTTATATACGTTGAAATGAAGTGTTTATTTTTATAAAGGCGAAAACTTTATTTTTATAAAGGCGAAAACTTTATTTTTATAAAGGCGAAATCTATATTTTTATAAGGGCGAAATCTATATTTTTGAAATGGAATTTTTATCTATATAGTAGCAATGTAGAAATAGAATTTTTTTATCCATAGAGCGTGATAATAAAAATATGATTTCTATATATTGAATAGCGAAGTAAAAATTCGATTTTTACATAGGCAGTGAAAGCGGGCAACGAAGATGACGAAGATGCGATAGCGATGAAGATTTCTATCAATGAAGTGCCGTGGAGCTTGGATAGCTATATGTGAGAACTTCTCACTCTTCAAATTTCTTTATTCTAGTTATATATATATATATATATATATATATATATATATACTAGGATGCAGACGGTGCTTAGTAGCACCCGACACCCGTCATCCACAGAACATGGATGGCTTGTTTGTTAAATTGTTTGGTTGTGTAGTTGGTTAGTCTATTTGGTTTAAATTGAATTGTTTGGTGAATTGAAATTGATTTGATTGATGTGTGAATGGCGTGGGCCTTCACTAGACCGGGGATAAGGCTAGGCCTCGTCCCGTTTCTAGTATCGTGCCGTTATGCCGCCGAAATTTTCTAAAATATGTTAGAAAAATAAAAATATCATTTTTATTGTGTAAATGAACTAATAGAAATTCATGTGTTGAATAAAATAGTTTTATCGTTAAAAATATAGTTTTTAACGTGAAAGTGAATAAATAAAATATTCATTTACAAACCGGACGGTTTGTTTATGTACACTGATTTGACTGATATCGATTGGGTCGATAAATTTTACACATCGCCCAACTGCACAAATAAATTCTGTATTTGATTGTTTGAAACCCCACACGGGTGTTGGGATGAAATTTGATGTTCACTCATCCTGATTGATTAAATATGTCGATCGGTCGATTGACAGACTGTTATAAGCGTCAGATATCTATATTTGATGCTTATACAGTGTAGTGCACTTTGGTTGATGGTTGATTGTTTATTAATGCTATTATATACATGTGTTGTATGGAATCCATATAATTAACTTTATATGGTGATTGATTGTGCCTCATTCCAATCAGGAAAATAACGAATATTATAAAAGCAAATTCATGTGTTGAATATAAAAATAGTCATGTGTTGACGATGATTATGGGTTGAAACTATTCATGTGTTGAGTGAAATATTTTAAATAAAATAAATTACATCTTTATCACATTTAAAATTAGAACTACTTCCCAGTAGAAGTCTAATTGAAAATCAAGCGATAGATACCTTAGTTTTATAAAATATTTTACATAACAAAAATAGTGAGGTGTTGACAGTACTCATGTGTTGAGATTAGTCGTGTGTTGAAAGAAATATAGATTCATGTGTTGAATAGAACAAACATTCATTTGTTGGATAGAATAAAGGAGTTTTGAAAAATATAAAGCCGTGTTGATTAGAGATGCGTTATTTCGACGTGAACGATATTTATATCGATTTGAAAACGATTTCGAAATGAATTGAATTGAAAACGATTTCGAAATGAATTGAATTGAAAACGATTTCGAAATGAAATGAATTGAAAACGAATTCAAATTGAATTGAAAGTGAATTGAAATGAATTCAAATTGAATTAAAATTTGAATTGAATAGAAATGAATTTTAAAACGAATTTATAAAGAAGAATTCAATTTTGGCTTTGAATGGAAATAGTGTTGAAATGGTTTTGAAACGAAGTTAAAACGATTTATAAAATTCGTTTTAAAAGGAAATCGACGAAATATATATAATATATATATATATTATATATATAATGGCCTGAATAGAACGCGCCGCGCCGCGGTAGTTCGTGAATTTCGACCATTTATTTCAAACGGACATTGCGGGAGATCCGACCGTCGGATTCTCCTAAAACCGGAACCGTTGGGTTCGTATCGAAAAGAGCTTTCCAATGAATATTAGAAATTTGAAATCTAACGGTTGGATTTGGAATTATGTCCAAATCAAATTCGAAAAAGGTCGCTGTAAGTGCAGTTCGATGGCCATTGATGGAAATCGACTGTACGGGCCTTGATAAAATTATTAAAAATATCTATAATTTGTGTAAAATTATAATATGTGAATTGGAAAGAATTAGGCTGGAAAATTCCACATTTGAATAGGTAAAAATAGATTTTTATCGAAATGAACTAGTTTTGAACTAGAATTGAAATCAATTTATTTTTAAAATAAATAAATTGAATTTGAAAGTGATTTTGAAAATAATCGATAATTTCCAATACGTGGATTGGACTGGAGCTGAATCGAAATTATCTTCGGAATATTTCGATGTTGGATTTCGTGACCATACAGATATTGTTTTGGGAATTTGAAAGATATATTTTATATCGTTATTTCCAATACGATATTTGTTGGTTTCAGAATTTGATATTGAATATAAGCCGGTATATTTTCTATTCAGAGCCTTGTATTTAATATCAAATGTGATTTGGGTTTATCGTGAATCGTGTTTTAGATAACATTGGTTCTTTAACCCAGTTAAAGGCAAGATATCGATTTCTGGAAAGATTAAAACTAAGTGGAGTTTTAATGAATCTTTAATTAGATTAAAATGTGAATTGATAATTTAAATTATCAAATCTGAAAAGTGATCGAGAGTGGAGTATCACCAGTTTTGCTCCAAAGCGATAGTTAAATCTTTAATTAGATTTGAACGTGAAATGGTAATTAATTTTACCGATAACACCGTGGTGTTAGATATGGAGTATCACCAGTTTTGCTCCATGGGATATATAGGTTGGGATTGGGAAATGAAACAAATAATTACTTCGGTGTGGTTCGTTAATCCCGACTAGTTTGAGATGATATCCAAAGGAAGATTAAAGAATAAATTTGGAAGAATTTATCTTTGATAAAATTAATGGGAACCTTTCCCTAAGAATGTGATTTTGTGAATAAAAGAATATTCTGAATTGGAATGAGGTGTTTGTGGTGTTTGTGTAACATTCGTTTATTATATACGTGGGCTATTCAGAAAGGCCGGGTTTATACCCATTCTGAATAACCGATTCGACGAGATGTCGAAGATGAAGACGGTGGTTGAAGACCGGAAGTCTTCACATCGTTTGGGTGATTACTGATGATCTTGATTGGGCTGTACACCCAGGATGAGGGAATCAGTTGGTGATCGTCCAGACGTACTTGGAGATGGATGGATATGCGAGGAAAGTGCCTCCGGTTTCGTTCAGACCCAGAACGAACTTGTAAATGGATTGTGTGTCTGACATTGGATTTTATTCTGTGTTGATTGATCTCTATTAAATATACATCTATTTGGCGGCGGAGAATTTATTCTCTTGCTTAACGCCCTTCTCTGAGACATACGAGCTCAGAGGTTGTATATCGATGGACATCAGTCACATGGAGTGAAGTGCCAGTGTGGCATGCGTAAGTGGCAATTGATCAAGGCTTCTGTTGAAAAGCAAAGTCTTGTGGTTGATGATCAAAGCACGGCCTGTGTGGCATAGCTTTGTGTATAACGTGAATTCGCGAGCCTCACACCTCGGTATGAGTCAAAAACGGGATACGGACCCAAGGAGTGCACGACGTTTCTTTCTAGCTAGGGTGGTGTCAGTGACCTACCAGCCCTGACATTTATATACTTTTCACCTGTGTGGTTGTTGGATACGAGGCGCCTCGGATATAGGTCTGTAAGGACCGGGAAACGTGTGTTCAGGAATAACTAATCCTCAAAAGTAAGAGAGGACCGGCCTTGGAGGTTCCAAAGGATCAGAGTGGGGTCCTGAGGCATTGCTAGAGTGTCTCGAACGCGGAGAGGAGCTTGCCCCTTGCCTCGGCTCATGACGGAATCCAATTTCCAATACGTGTATTGCGGTTTTAATTGTAGAACTAGTATGGCGACATGATAGATGGTACCCATGCCGCCTATGATTGATATTTATGATTTGAAATTGTTTTGACACTATACACCTATTATAGTATCAAATAATGTGTTTTAAACGTATCAAGCATGCTTTGGCTGTTATAAGGGAAAACCCTATCCTCCGGCTTGCGTTGCATTGTGTGATGGGACCTGGGTCTTATAACAGCTTCATTTTTCTTTATTTAGCATTGCGTTGTTTGTTCTATGCACTGGTATCCTTGGGAGGAAACCCGTTCCGTGTTATACGGCGTGGTCCCTTGATTTACCAAACTTTAAAACCAATATTAATAACTGTTTTAGTTCTCACACCAGTCACATGACTGACCTGGAGTTTATTGTTTTAACCTAAACTCTGGGTGCCCCTATTTTCCGCACGGGCAGCTAGTAGTTTTGGTTTTGCAGATTTATATTCACAGGTTCCTGATATACAGCTGGAACGATGCTCGGAAAGCTCTGTATCCGTGTATCACTTCTAGTTGTGCTTTTTGTATTATTTTCCGCTGCGATGTATTTAAATGTAATTTAAATCTCTGATATTTGTCGAATGTAATTTATTCAGTTATACTCTGTATATTCTTGTATCTGATGGAATTGTTGTAATAACAATGAAATGTTCTTCCGTCTGCGTCCTTTTGTGTGTTGTTCTCAAAGTATTCGTGCTTTCCCTCACGGGGAAGTTACGGGTCCTTACAGGTTGATTGACAGGCTGTTTTAAGCGTTGGATATCTATATTTGATGCTTATACAGTGTAGTGCACTTTGGTTGATGGTTGATTATTTTTCCATGCTATTATATACATGTGTTGTATGAAAATCCATATAATTAACTTTATATGGTAATTGATTGGGCCTCATTCCAGTTTTAAAATAGAAATATCTGAAATAGAAATATTCGAAATGGAATATTTGAAAATATCAATATATGAAGCCGTGTTGATTAGATTGACGCCATTTTGACGTGAACGATATTTATATCGATTTTATTCATTTTATAATGAATATCGAAAGTGATTTCAAAATCTGATATTTTGAAATGAATTGAATTGAAAACGATTTTGAAATGAATTGAATTGAAAACGATTTCGAAATGAATTGAATTGAAAACGATTTCGAAATGAATTGAATTGAAAACGATTTCGAAATGAATTGAATTGAAAACGATTTCGAAATGAATTGAATTGAAAACGAATTCAAATTGAATTGAAAGTGAATTGAAATGAATTCAAATTGAATTGAAATTTTGAATTGAATAGAAATGAATTTTAAAACGAATTTATAAAGAAGAATTCAATTTTGATTTGAATTGAAATGGAAGTTGAGATTACTTTTGAAACGAATATTAAAACTATTTATATAATTCGTTTTAAATAGAAATCGACGAAATATATATTATATATATTATATATATAATATAATGGCCTGAATAGAACGCGCCGCGCCGCGGCAGTTCGTGAATTTCGACCATTCATTTCAAACGGACATTACGGGAGATCCGACCGTCGGATTCTCCTAAAACCGGAACCGTTGGGTTCGTATCGAAAAGAGCTTTCTAACGAATATTAGAAATTTGAAATCTAACGGTTGGATTTGGAGTTACGTCCAAATCAAATTTGAAAAAGGTCGCTATAAGTGCAGTTCGATGGCCATTGATGGAAATCGACTGTACGGGCCTTGATAAAATTATTAAAAATAGTAATAATTTGTGTAAAATCATAAGAAATGATTTAGAAAGGATTGGGATGAAAAAACTCCATATTTGAAAGGATAAAAATAGATTTTTATCGAAATGAACTAGTTTTGAACTAGAATAGTAATTTATTTATTTTTAAAATAAATAAATTGGATTTGAAATGGTTTTGAAAATAACCATAATTTCCAATGATTGCATTGGAGTGGATTTGAATCGAAATTGTCTTCGGAATATTTCGATGTTGAAATTCGTGATTATACAGATGTTGTTATGGAAATTTGAAAGATATATATATCGTTATTTCCAATACGACAATTGTTAATCGTAGAATTTGATATTGAATATAAGCCGATATATTTTCTATTCAGAGCCTTATATTGAATATCAAATGTGATTTGGGTTTGTCGTGAATGGTGTCTTCACTAACACTGTTCTTGAACCCAGTAGAGAAAAGATTAAATCTTTTTATTTAGATTTAATGAAGTGTACCAATTAAATGATATTTAATTGGAATTGAATTGATATTGATTTTTGGGTTTATCGTGAACAGTGTTTTAAACAACACTCGTTCTTTAACCCGATAATTAATGGAATGTGATTTTTGGGTTTGTCGTGAACCGTGTTTTAAATGACACTGATTCTTTAACCCAGTCGAAGATTAAAACTAAGTGGAGTTTTAATGAATCTTTAATTAGATTGAAATGATCGAGAATGGAGTATCACCAGTTTTGCTCCAGGCGATAGTTAAATCTTTAATCAGATTTGAACGTGAAATGGTAATTGAATTTACCGATAACACTGTGGTGTTAGATATGAAGTATTACCAGTTTTACTTCATGGGATGAATAGGTTGGGATTGGGAAATAAAATAAATGATTACTTCGGTGTGGTTCGCTAATCCCGACCAGTTTGAATTGATATTCAAAGGAGATTAAAGAATAAATTTAAAGAATTTATCTTGGATAAAATTAATGGGAACTTTTCCCAAAGTATAGGAATATTCGAATAAAAGAATATTCTGAATTGGAATGAGGCGTATGTTGTGTTTGTATAAAACTTTTATAATATATACGCGAGTTATTCAGAAAGACCGGGTTTATCCCATTCTGAATAACTGATTCGACGTGGTGTCGAGGATGAAGACGGTGGTCGAAGACCGGAAGTCTTCACGTCGTTTGGGTGGTTACTGATGATCTTGATGGGGCTGTACACCCAAGAAGATGGAAACAGTTAGTGATCGTCCAGGCGTACTTGGAGATCGATGGGTATGCGGGGTACTAGGTGCCTCCGGTTTCGTTCAGACCCAGAACGAACTTATAAATGGACTGTGTGTCTGACATTGGATTTTAGTCCGTGTGATTGATCGCTATTAAATATATATCTGTTTGGCGGCGGAGAATTTATTCTCTTGCTTAACGCCCTTCTCTGAGACGTATGAGCTCAGGGGTTATATATTGATGGATATCAAACGCATGGAGTGAATTGCCTGTGTGGCATGCCTAAGTGGCAATAGATCGAGGCTTCTGTTGAAAAGCAAAGTCTTGTGGTGATGATCAAAGCACAGCCTGTGTGGCACAGCTTTGTGTAACGTGAATTCGCGAGTTTCACACCCGGTATGAACCAAAAACGGGAGACGGACCTCAGGGAGGGCCTGCGTTTCCTCCTAGCTAGAAGTGGCGTCAGTGGTTTTACACGCCTTGACGAGTTTGACTTATGTGGTTGTTGCTGTTGCGAGGCGCCTCGGTTTGATCGGACGATCCGGGTCCGATGGAGTCATTCGTTGGCTCATTTACGCCCCAAAGGGCGGGGAAACGCAGTGTTCAGGCATTTTAATCCACATCGGTGGACCGGCCCTGACGATCCAAGGGTCACTCGAGCTCTGATCCTGAGACTCGGGCTAGGCAGTCTCGAATCGGTTGAGGACTATCTTTTGCCTCGGTTCATAGATGGAAACCCAATTTCCAGATACGTGACTTTTGCGGTTTTATTTGTAGAGCCTAGTATGGCGACATAGTGGGATGGGGCACTTATGCCGCCTATGATTGATACTTATGATTTGAAGTTGTTTTATATACTATGCACTTACAATAGTATCAAATGATTTGTTTTAAACGTATCAAGCATTCTTGGCTATTATAAGGTAAAAACCCTATCCTCCGGCTTGCGTTGCATTGTGTGATGGGAACTGGGTCTTATAATAGCTTCATTTTTCTTTATTTAGCATTGCGCTGTTTGTTTTATGCACTGGTATTCTTGGGAGGAAACCCGTTCCGTGTTATACGGCGCGGTCCCTTGATCTACCTAACTTTAAAAACAAAGATTAAAAACTGTTTTAGTTCTCACACCAGTCACATGACTGACCTGGAGTTTATTGTTTTAACCTAAACTCTGGGTGCCCTTATTTTGACACGGGCAGCTAGTAGTTTTGGTTTTGCAGATTTATATTCACTGGATCCTGGTTTACAGCTGGAACGGTATCCGGAAAGCTTTGTATCCGTATATCTCCTTCTAGTTGTGTATTGTATTATTTTCCGCTGCGATGTATTTAAATGTAATTTAAATCTCTGATATTTCTGTGTAATATTCTTTTATACTCTGTATATTCTTGTAATCTGATGCATTGTTGTAATATACAGTGAAATGTTCTTTTAGATGCGTTCTGTTGTGGCTTGTTCTCGAACTATCCGCCGCTTTCCTTTACGGGGAAGTTACGGGTTTTCACAACCGCACCCCCCTAGCTCCTCCTATGTCGTGCAGTTCCGATGCAAAACAACCGAACCCAAACACCAGTTTAAACCCTATTTCACTTTTTTTGAAAAATCTATTCATTAGAAAAATAAATTTGTATTTTTTCCATCATCCATGAACCTAGCTGAAGCATCTCCTCCAATCGCACCGTCATTAATCGCCTGGATGATCGGGAATTGCCTCGGTTTCAAATTCTGATCATCTAAGGATTTCTCATGTTTTAAGTTGTTAAAAATCTTGATCTTTCTTCTAAAAATCATAATTTGGTTCCATCGTCATATTTATATAATCAAAACAAGTTTTTAACCAGTTTGAAAATCCACTTTGAATTTGTGAAACAGAGAGCTTTTGTTGTTTTCTGTTTCCAGTACCAGAGAGGTTTGGCAAAGTTTGTTTCATTTGTAAACACTTGAATGGATATGTAAAGGTTTTGAAAAGGGTATGACATCATCTCTTTAATCCCCTAACCTATGTTTACTGATCTATGTAGAATTGTAGAGTTTTCAAACAAAATACAGGGTCTGGTAACACTATCAGCTAATACCCCTCTTTAACACTTTGTACTTAAGTTTTGATTTAACAACAAATGATTCCTTCATCATATCAAACAAGCAAACCATACATGACATATTACTTAAACAAGAACACAAAAGAAATCCAAGTTCAAATCGTAGTTCAAACAACAAAACTGCAGGAAATTTAAAACAGAAAATTTAAGAGCAGTTTTACTCACCGAAAAGTTTGAACCCCTAGCTTCCCTTTCTTCTTTACTGGTCTAATTCAAGTGCTTGTGTTGTGTGTGGAAAATGTATGTGCTCATGTCCTTATATAGTGGTAGAAATGAATAAAATAAGTGTGCATTTAACTATTTTTGAAAGATGCACAAAATCAAATTTTTAGATTTTCTAGTGACAAATGATAGACAACTCAACAAAATATTTTCCCTACCAAATCAAAACACCACCTACTCATATGCACATGGCTTATATCAGCCATACTTCACCTGCACATGTACATTCTCTTTTCCTATTGGTTTTCTATAAAACATCTCCTTAAATGCAAATGGTACCATCCATGTTTTCACAAATCTTTTCTTGGTTTACACAAATTTTAATATCCATTCTTGTACCATATATGTTCAGTTTTTTTCCTTGGGTTTCTAAACCAAAATATCACACGAAAATTTGATTTAACATGAACACATAAAATATTTTTACTTGCCTTCCAAGGTTTTGCAAAAATATGAAAGTTTGGTACAATAAAGATCTCAACCATGTGATGAAATGGACACGAAAAATCTAAAAAAAATCTATGTGTTAGTGTTTATCTAGTGTAGGTGAAATTCTATGGTATATTCAAGGATTTGGCAAGATCCTTTGGCACATGTTTTATGACAAAATAAACATGTTTTTAAAATTGCAAAAGAAGATGTCATTTTCAGAAAATCTTGAGAGGAAAGAAAATGATTTTAAACTGAAAATACATTGTTCTAAAGTGATTTTGCCATGTGAACAAATATTTTCTCTAGATCCTCTTTACTAGTTTAGTACTAGAGTAGGTTGTATCCTTGATTTATTTTTCATGAAACATGCTTGCAAAAGAAAAGGCCACTTTCATGATTTGGTGTTGTACAAGTGAATGTGAACTTGTAATTAAACTTGCTTTAACAAAAAGGGTTTTGGCATGTTTAATTTCAAGTGTTAAAAGTTTTTAAATCAATAATTTACAAAAACTCAAATTCTAAATCCTTTTTAAAAAAATGAACAAAACATATGTAAAAAAAATGGCATTTTAAAAACTTGCTATGAATAAGTGTTATTCTATATACATGTAAAAATCAATTTAAACAAATGCTATCAAATACATGCTATTATACCTGATAGTGAAAAAAATGGAATTGGGTAAATGTTGTGCTACATGCATATATAAATGCTATTATACATACATAAAAGAAAGAATGCAATTTAAACCTTTGACATGTTTAAAATATTTTAAAGTCTTGATTTTTAAATCGTATTTATAAATACGTACTTGCGATAAGTTAATATCTGTGTCAGTGATATGTGTAAAACCCGGGTCATTACAATCTACCCCCCTTATAAAAATTTCATTCTCAAAATTTGTAGATAGAATATTAGAGTTATCGTCTTATATATATAAATAATTAACACACATTAGCAATTTTCCTATTCATAACCAAAAATATCTGTCCAAATTCCCTTTTAACTCATCGGTCAATTTACTTAACTCCGTTAAGTATTTCCCACAATCTTCATTCACTTAGTTAATTATCTCCATTTCGGGACTCACTGATTCACAAATCGACCAGTTCACTTTCCCTGAGTTCATATCCAATTAATACCTAAGGCCAGCCTTAATTTCTGGAAATCCAAATTTTAATACAATTTAAAATTTCTAACTCGATTTCCGGTATCAATATGATTGGATATTATTCTAATTTATTCCAACCATATTTAATTTATCTTAAGGCTGACCCTGGCTAATTAACTCCTTTTATCTAAAAAGAGTAAGGTACCTTATGAAGCTCCTTCCATTTTCACATTCTCGGAAGTTGATGACTTATCCATTAAAGCATAGATCTTTGGTTGTTGTGCCTTTTTCATAAGTGGACAGTCTTCAACCAAGTGTCCAGGCTGATGACAGTTATAGCATGAAAACTTTTGGGGAATAGCATCACTTGTTCCCTTTGGTTTCTATTGAGGTTGCTCTGGTTGTTGAGTCTGCTGTGGCTTTTCCGGTGCTGGCTTCATACGAAACCTAGCAATGTGTCCCTTCTCCTTGCAGTTATGGCATTGCGTATCTTTATAACGCTCTTTGTCTTTCTCCCCCATCTTTGGTATTCCATTGTTGTTCCAGTTCGGATTAAATTTCCTTTTGTTGGAATTCTCGCCACTGGGTTCTCCTGTCTGCTGTTTTGCAATTGGCTTCTTTCCCTATAGTGCCTCATAACGAACTGCCATATCCACCAGATCGACAAATGGAATCTTGAGATGCCCAATCATTTTGACTTGTAGACTATCCTTCAACCCTGCTACAAACATTTCATTCTTCTTGAGTGGAGTATTGATCAGTTCGGGCCCGAAACAAGAAAGTGAATTGAACTTGTTCTCATATTCGGATATTTTCATGTTCCCTTGCTTGAGATCAATGAAATCCCGATACATTCTAGTCTTTCCTGCAGCAGGTAGAAATTGTGCTTCGAAAGCTACTTTGAATTTTTCCCAAGTGAAATCTTCCTCAGGAACATTTGTGGTCTGAGCATCCCACCAAATTACAGCAGCTTCTTGAAGTTGCCACAATGCTAAGAGACGTTTCTGCTCATCCTTCCATTTCAGTCCTTTGAAAATCCTCTCACAGGATCTCAACCATGCTTGGACTTCAATGAAAGATTCCGTCCCTTTGAAAACTTTTCATCCTAGAGTCATATATTCTTTACAAATAGCTGCGAAGCTTTTATCCTGCTGGACTGGTGCAACTTCCTCCACAGTCTCTCCTTGATCCTGGGATCTAGTATTATGACCCGTAATAGTGGAAGTTCTACTAGCTCGACCTCTTCATCCTCGGCTACTCATTTTAATCACCTATAACAGGTCGTCATTCCAGACTTGATTGAATAACTAACTTAGGTATATCATTCAAGTTGATTTATTTTAATTTTCAAAAATACGCTCTCTCACACTCACCCAAAGCCTAGGTAAACAGTAACCTAAGCTCTAATACCAACTGTAACGACCCAACTTTCGAACACATCGGAAGTCGTGCCATTAATAAGAATAAGAATAGATAGAAGATAAATCACAGAAAAACATCATAATCTCACAGTGGATTTTTTTTACAAAAGCTGATACTTCATAATATTACACAGCAGTACATATTACATCAGAGCATATTGATCCTAGTGGTACAAGCCATTCATAGTACATTCTTAATTATACATATCATTGATGACTAACTTGCAGACTTAATAATTATACAGTAGATAAGATAGGTAGTGTGACAACCCAAATTTTAATAACATGTTAAAACCGTAAATCAAGGCAGAATTAAATTTTAAAATAAGAATCAAGGGAAGCGGGTTACGCCATTGCGTTCGTCTCGAAATTTTACATGAAATAGAGTCCGAGTTTTTGAAAATCGGAGTTCGTATGACCAAGTTATGACCTCTAGAAGTTTCAGGAATTTAAATAAAATAAAACAGCTCGAAAATAAAAGCCAGAAATTCGAAATTCAAACCCAGAGGAGGCTGGAGGGAAAATTCCCTCCCATATACCCAGGTCGACTGGGGAGTTGACCCTCCCCCCCCCCCCCATCCAGGTCGACTGGGGAGTCGACTGGGGTGTCAACCTCCCCATGACCAGGTCGGCCTAGGGGTCGACCTGCCTCCCGAACCTATTTCCTGAACCAGATGCATTCTGATGTATTTAGACTTGTTTCGCGACCAGATTCGTCTGCCTAACCCTATATAAACAGCCCCCTAGCCTCATTCTCTCTACACCATTTCATTCTGTCCTTATGCTACTTCTGTGAAAATCAAAATGATAATATTTAAATCAAAAGAGTCTACTTCTTCTTCGTCAAGACAACATCTAGGAATTGCAAATTGGGGGTTTTTCAACTAGAACAAGACTAAACAAATAGAGATTCGACAACTGCAATAACAGTTTCTAGAACCAAATCTCTGCACTCTAATTCTCGATCCACGCTCTGTAAGTTCTAGTTATTTTGAGATTGAAACTGGTTAAATTTAATATGGACATGGAATAAAATGAAATTGGACCTAAGCTTGATTATCTATTTAGATCTGTTCTTGTTTCTTCTTGAATCTAGGATTTTGGGATATTCCTTATCGATTGAATCATGCCCATTCATGTTGTTGGACCTAGTTTATTATTTAAACGCTAGATTGTAATATGAATTCTTGGACCTTGACTTGATGATAATACTTTTTCACCCTATTCTCTCTTGAATCTTGAATTTGGATTAATGCAAGTCTACCTATGTTCCTAAACCTTGGTTTTCATATTGTTTTTCTAGATCCTATTCACATGCCTATGATGTGTTAAACTATTATACACCAATTCTATTGAACATATGATTTGGATTATAATCTCATGCCTATTCACATGCCCATCTTTGTCACGATTTCCTTGTTTATCCCTTTTTGAATTAATCTCGATACACGCACGGTAGGAATACGATTTGGGGATATTGGACAAAACATGAAGATTCACTTAGACATGAATTGGTAATTGACATGAATTAGCTTGGACATGAATGTAATAACCCGGAAATCTAGGCCAGTTTAAAATTTTTATTTTGGCAATTTTAGCGAATTTTGATTATTTAAAATAGATTATTTTAAATAATCACGACGAGAAATTTATTTTCAATAGAATTCGAGCGAATATATTTATATAGTTCGTCGTTAGAATATAAATATTTATTTTAAATTATAAAAGGAATTGAAAATGGCACGGTAGTTCGATAATTCGATTTCAAACTTCAATTGAACATACCGGGTGCAAAATAAACCGGATTTTAGTGAAACCAAAAATAATAGAATCTAATTGAGAATATCTTTCCAACGAATCCGAGAAATCAAAATTTCATAGCGGGAATCAAAAGATATGTCCAGTTGAAAATTCTGAATAGTCGCTTTGGAATTCAGGCCCTTAAAAATGGGAATTTTGCAAACGACCTCGGAATTCGACGAAACCACTTTTGTTGGATCTGCAGTGTCAAATTATTGCTAGATTCCAATTTTCATAATTTTTCGATTCAATATGTGAGCATGGCAAAGGAAAACGCGTTTGGCCAGTTTCAGTTAATTTTAATCGACTGGAAAATGGCCATTTTTCAAACGGTCTCAGAATTTGATGAAATTAGTTTATTTAGGACCGTATCGTCAATACGAAGCTAGAAAATATTTTTCAAGAATTTTTAGAGTTAGTATGTGACCCCAGTAAATTGAAATGCGCGTTCAAATTCAATATATAGAGTTATATGTTGATTTTGACGAAAACTGGTCGAAACAGTCGAATCAACTTACGATACATATCCCATTGTGTTCGCAATGGGGGTAATTAGCTATGGACGACAGGCGGTGGGTTCGATTTCGAGTTCGAAATAAAAAGTTGCTTTTTAAAATAAATTAAATAAATTATATATAGTGGCCCCTTTGTTTTCTCTCTCTTTCATTTCTCCAGATCGAAATAAAAAAAACCCGCTTTCCCAAATCGATGCCCCTCCTCCCCCATGCCGCCGCCGTAGCCTCTTCCCCAGCCACCGCCCACCGTGCCGCTCCCCTTCCTTCCTCCCCCTCTCTCTCCTCATCCACTCGATAACCCCCCTCTCCACGTCCAATTCGAGATGGCGCCCCCCCAGCGAGCCACCGACGACGCAGCCGCCACCCTAGGCCCCCCCTCCGACCCTGCAACGGCGCGAACCACCACACCACGACCCCAGACCTTGCCACTCGCTCTCTCTCTTCCTTCTTCACCTGAAAACCCATTTACCTCACTGCTTCGACCAACTGTGGGCCGCCACCTCCTAGCCGAGCCACCCAGTCGTCGTCCGCCGCCTCAACGACCCCCAACTCCGACGATGAACCCTCCACCTTCGAAAATTTGTAAGTTTTTCTAAATTCGATTTTTAGTTTAGAAAAATTCAATTTTTATTTTAGGAAAAAATCTGGTTCTTAGTTAAGAAAATATATGATTTCAGTTTGGAAAAAGAACTGATTTTTAATGTAGAAAAGAATTGATTTTTATAGTTTAGAAGACGAGATTTTTATAATTAAAAAGATTTGATTTTTAGTTTTTTTTTAAAAAAAAGGGATATGATTTTTCATTATATAAAAATATTATTTTTATATAATGTAGATAATAGAAATATGGTTTTTATTAGATGTGAAGAATAAAAATTCGATTTTTATATATTGAATAGCAAAGTAAAAATTCGATTTTTATATATTGAATAGCAAAGTAAAAATTCGATTTTTATATATTGAATAGCAAAGTAAAAATAAGATTTTTATATATTGAATAGCAAAGTAAAAATTCGATTTTTATATATGTAGTGAATAAGGGCAACGAAAGTGACAAGAGGCAAGAACGGCGAAGATTCCTACATAAGAAGAGTCGTGGGATTGGTTTAGCATATCGGTTAGAATTTCTCACCTTTTAATTTTTAGTTCTAGTTTGAAATATATAATAGGATGTAGACGGTGTTTAGTAGCACCCGACACCCGTCGTCCACAGACCATGGACGGCTTGTATGCTTGTTTGTTTGATTTTGATGTGTAGTTGATTGTGTGATGGGATGTGAAATGAAATAAAATATTTATATAGTTTAAAATATTTTATAGTTAAAAATAGAATTTTTAACGTGTATATGAAATGAAATAAAAATAAACAGATCGGACGATTTGTTTATATACACACATTTGACTGATATTGATTGGGACGATAAATTTTACACATCGCCCAACTGCACAAATAAATTCTGTGTTTGATTGTTTGAAACCCCACACGGGTATTGGGATGATACTTGACGTACACTAATCCCAATAATTAGTTGTATGTCGATCGATTGATTGACAGGCTGCTATAAGAGTTGAATATTTATATTTGATGCTTATACAGTGTAGAATGCACTTTGGATGATGGTTGATTATTCATCGTTGTTATTTTATACATGTGTTGTAGAAAATCCATATAATTAACATTATATGGTAATTGATTGGGCCACATTCCAGTTTTGAAATAGAAATAGTGGAAAACGAAATATTTGAAATAGAAATATTTGAAATAGAATATTTGAAAATAGAAATATATGAAGCCGTGTTGATTAGATTGACGTCATTTTGACGTGAACGATATTTATATCGATTTTGTTCATTTTATAATGAATATCGAAAGTGATTTCAAAAGCTGATATTTTGAAAAGAATTGAATTCGAATTGAAATTGAATAGAAATGAATTCGAATTGAAATTGAAAATAAATTAATTCGAATTGAAATTGAATAGAAATGAATTCGAATTGAAATTGAAAATAAATGAATTCGAATTGAAATTGAATATAAATGAATTCGAATTGAAAATAAATTCGAATTGAAATTGAATATAAATGAATTCGAATTGAAATTGAATATAAATGAATTTGAATTGAAATTGAATTGAATTGAAAACGAACTGAAATTGAATTAGAAATCAATTTGAACTGAAATTGATTTGAAATGAATTTGAAACGAATTTATATTGGAATATTCAATTTTGATTTGAAATTGAATATGAAGTTGAAACCGTTTTGAAAATGAATTTAAAACGATTTATAAAGCACGTTTTGAATTGGAATCGACGAAGTATATATTATATATATTATATACATAATATAATGGCCTGAATAGAACGCGCCGCATCGCGGCAGTTCGCGAATTTCGACCATTGACTTCGAATGGATATTGCGGGAGATCCGACCGTCGGATTCTCCTAAAACCGGAACCGTTGGGTTCGTATCGAAAAGAGCATTCTAACGAATATTAGAAATTTGAAATCTAATGGTTGGATTTGGAATTATGTCCAAATCAAATTTGGAAAAGGTCGCTGTAAGTGCAGTTCGATGGCCGTTGATGGAAATCGACTGTACGGGCCTTGATAAAATTATTAAAAATAGTAATAATTTGTGTAAAATCATAAGAAATGATTTGTGAAGAACTGGGATGAAAAACTCCATATTTGAAAAGATAAAAATAGATTTTTGTCGAAATGAACTAGTTTTGAACTAGAATTAAAATTCTATTTATTTTTAAATAAATCAATTTGATTTGAAAGGGTTTTAAAAGTTACTAGAATTTCAATAATTGAATTGGAATGGATTTGAATCGAAATTGTCTTTGGAATATTTTGATGTTGGATTTCGTGATTATACAGATATTGTTATGGAAATTGAAAGATATTTATATCGTTATTTCCAATAGAATATTTGTTGGTCGTAGAATTTGATATTGAATATAAGCCGATATATTTTCTATTCAGAGCCTTGTATTTAATATCAAATGTGATTTGGTTTTGTCGTGAATGGTGTCTTCATTAATACTGTTCTTAAGCCCAGTGGAGAAAAAGATTAAATCTTTTTATTTAGATTTAATGAAGTGTACCAATTAAATAATATTTAATTGGAATTGAATTGATATTGATTTTTGGGTTTATCGTGAACAGTGTTTTAAATAACACTTGTTCTTTAACCCGATAATTAATGAATGTGATTTTGGGTTTATTGTGGGCCGTGTTTTAAATGACATTGGTTCTTTAACCCAGTTAAAGATAGGATTTTGATTTCTGTGAAGATTAAAACTAAGTGGAGTTTTAATGAATCTTTAATTAGACTGAAATGATCGAGAATGGAGTATCACCAGTTTTTCTCCAGGCGATAGTTAAATCTTTAATTAGATTTGAACGTGAAATGGTAATTGAATTTACCGATAACACCGTGGTGTTAGATATGAAGTATTACCAGTTTTACTTCATGAGATGAATAGGTTGGGATTGGGGAATAAAATAAATGATTACTTCGGTGTGGTTCGCTAATCCCGACTAGTTTGAATTGATATTCAAAGGAGATTAAAGAATAAATTCAAAGAATTTATCTTTGATAAAATTAATGGGAACCTTTCCCAAAATATAAGAATATTTGAATAAAAGAATATTCTGAATTGGAATGAGGCGTATGTTGTGTTTGTGTAACACGTGTTTATTATATATATATATACGCGAGTTGTTCAGAAAGACCGGGTTTATCCCATTCTGAATAACTGATTCGACGTGGTGTCGAAGATGAAGACGATGGTTGAAGACCGGAGGTCTTCACGTCGTTTGGGTAATTACTGATGATCTTGATTGGGCTGTACACCCAAGAAGATGGAAACAGTTGGTGATCGTCCAGACGTACTTGGAGATCAATGGATATGCGGGGTACTAGGTGCCTCCGGTTTCGTTCAGACCCAGAACGGACTTGCAATTACCCAAACCGGGGTACAAGAATAAAGTCTTGTTGGGTGTACAGCCCAATCAAGATCATCAACTGTTTCCATCTTCTTGGGTGTACAGCCCAATCAAGATCATCAGTAATTACCCAAACGACGTGAAGACCTCTGGTCTTCAACCACCGTCTTCATCTTCGACACCACGTCGAATCAGTTATTCAGAATGGGATAAACCCGGTCTTTCTGAACAACTCGCGTATATATATAATAAACACGTGTTACATAAGCACAACATACGCCTCATTCCAATTCCGAATATTCTTTTACTCAAATATTCTTATATTTTGGGAAAGGTTCCCATTAATTTTATCAAAGATAAATTCTTTGAATTTATTCTTTAATCTCCTTTGAATATCAATTCAAACTAGTCGGGATTAGCGAACCACACCGAAGTAATCATTTATTTTATTCCCCAATCCCAACCTATTCATCTCATGAAGTAAAACTGGTAATACTTCATATCTAACACCACGGTGTTATCGGTAAATTCAATTACAATTTCACATTCAAATCCAATTAAAGATTTAACTATCGTCTGGAGCAAAACTGGTGATACTCCATTCTCGATCATTTCAATCTAATTAAAGATTCATTAAAACTCCACTTAGTTTTAATCTTCACAGAAATCAAAATCCTATCTTTAACTGGGTTAAAGAACCAATGTCATTTAAAACACGACCCACAATAAACCCAAAATCACATTCATTAATTATCGGGTTAAAGAACAAGTGTTATTTAAAACACTGTTCACGATAAACCCAAAAATCAATTCCAATTAAATATTATTTAATTGGTACACTTCATTAAATCTAAATAAAAAGATTTAATCTTTTTCTCCACTGGGCTTAAGAACAGTGTTAATGAAGACACCATTCACGGCAAACCCAAATCACATTTGATATTAAAAACAAGGCTCTGAATAGAAAATATATCGGCTTATATTCAATATCAAATTCTACGACCAACAAATATTCTATTGGAAATAACGATATAAATATCTTTCAAATTTCCATAATAATATCTGTATAATCACGAAATCCAACATCGAAATATTCCAAAAACAATTTCGATTCAAATCCATTCCAATTCAATTATTGAAAATTATGTTTACTTTTAAAACCCTTTCAAACCAAATTGATTTATTTAAAAATAAATAGAATTTTAATTCTAGTTCAAAACTAGTTCATTTCGACAAAAATCTATTTTTATCTTTTCAAATATGGATTTTTTCATTCCAGTTCTTCACAAATCATTTCTTATGATTTTACACAAATTATTACTATTTTTAATAATTTTATCAAGGCCCGTACAGTCGATTTCCATCAACGGCCATCGAACTGCACTTACATCGACCTTTTTCAAATTTGATTTGGACATAATTCCAAATCCAACCGTTAGATTTCAAATTTCTAATATTCGTTAGAAAGCTCTTTTCGATACGAACCCAACGGTTCCTGTTTTAGGAGAATCCGACGGTCGGATCTCCCGCAATATCCATTCGAAGTCAATGGTCGAAATTCGCGAACTGCCGCGGCGCGTTCTATTCAGGCCATTATATTATATATATAATATATATAATATATACTTCGTCGATTCCAATTCAAAACGTGCTTTATAAATCATTTTAAATTCATTTTCAAAACGGTTTCAACTTCATATTCAATTTCAAATCAAAATTGAATATTCTAATATAATTTCGTTTCAAATTCATTTCAAATCAATTTCAATTCAAATTGATTTCTAATTCAATTTCAGTTCGTTTTCAATTCAATTCAATTTCAATTCGAATTCATTTATATTCAATTTCAATTTGAATTCATTTTCAATTCGAATTCATTTATATTCAATTTCAATTCGAATTCATTTATTTTCAATTTCAATTCGAATTCATTTCTATTCAATTTCAATTCGAATTCATTTATTTTCAATTTCAATTCGAATTCATTTCTATTCAATTTCAATTCGAATTCAATATTTTTCAAAATATCAGCTTTTGAAATCACTTTCGATATTCATTATAAAATGAACAAAATCGATATAAATATCGTTCACGTAAAAATGACGTCAATCTAATCAACACGGCTTCATATATTTCTATTTTCAAATATTCTATTTCAAATATTTCTATTTCAAATATTTCTTTTTCCACTATTTCTATTTCAAAACTGGAATGAGGCCCAATCAATTACCATATAATGTTAATTATATGGATTTTCTACAACACATGTATAAAATAACAACGATGAATAATCAACCATCATCCAAAGTGCATTCTACACTGTATAAGCATCAAATATAAATATTCAACGCTTATAGCAGCCTGTCAATCAATCGATCGACATACAACTAATTATTGGGATTAGTGTACGTCAAGTATCATCCCAATACCCATGTGGGGTTTCAAACAATCAAACACAGAATTTATTTGTGCAGTTGGGCGATGTGTAAAATTTATCGTCCCAATCAATATCAGTCAAATGTGTGTATATAAACAAATCGTCCGATCTGTTTATTTTTATTTCATTTCATATACACGTTAAAAATTCTATTTTTAACTATAAAATATTTTAAACTATATAAATATTTTATTTCATTTCACATCCCATCACACAATCAACTACACATCAAAATCAAACAAACAAGCATACAAGCCGTCCATGGTATGTGGACGACGGGTGTCGGGTGCTACTAAACACCGTCTACATCCTATTATACATTTCAAACTAGAACTAAAAATTAAAAGGTGAGAAATTCTCACCGATATGCTAAACCAATCCCACGACTCTTCTTATGTAGGAATCTTCGCCGTTCTTGCCTCTTGTCACTTTCGTTGCCCGTATTCACTACATATATAAAAATCGAATTTTTACTTTGCTATTCAATATATAAAAATCAAATTTTTACTTTGCTATTCAATATATAAAAATCGAATTTTTACTTTGCTATTCAATATATAAAAATCGAATTTTTACTTTGCTATTCAATATATAAAAATCGAATTTTTATTCCTCACATCTAATAAAAACCATATTTTTATTATCTACATTATATAAAAATAATATTTTTATATAATGAAAAATCATATCCCTTTTTAAAAAAAAAACTAAAAATCAAATCTTTTTAATTATAAAAATCTCGTCTTCTAAACTATAAAAATCAATTCTTTTCTACATTAAAAATCAGTTCTTTTTCCAAACTGAAATCATATATTTTCTTAACTAAGAACCAGATTTTTTCCTAAAATAAAAATTGAATTTTTCTAAACTAAAAATCGAATTTAGAAAAACTTACAAATTTTCGAAGGTGGAGGGGTCATCGTCGGAGCTGGGGGTCGTTGAGGCGGCGGACGACGACTGGGTGGCTCGGCTAGGAGGTGGTGGCCCACAGTTGGTCGGAGCGCTGAGGTAAATGGGTTTTCAGGTGAAGAAGGAAGAGAGAGAGCGAGTGGCGAGGTCTGGGGTCGTGGTGGTTTGCGCCATTGCAGGGTCGGAGGGGGGGGCCTAGGGTGGCGGCTGCGTCGTCGGTGGCTCGCTGGGGGGGCGCGATCTTGAATTGGACGTGGAGAGAGGGGGTTATCGAGTGGATGAGGAGAGAGAGGGGGAGGAAGGAAGGGGAGCGGCACGGTGGGCGGTGGCTGGGGAAGAGGCTACGGCGGCGGCGTGGGGGAGGAGGGGCGTCGATTTGGGAAAGCGGGTTTTTTTTATTTTGATCTGGAGAAATGAAAGAGAGAGAAAACAAAGGGGCCACTATATATAATTTATTTAATTTATTTTAAAAAGCAACTTTTTACTTCGAACTCGAAATCGAACCCACCACATGTCGTCTATAGCTAATTACCCCCATTCCGAACACAATGGGATATGTATCGTCAGTTGATTCGACTGTTTCGACCAGTTTTCGTCAAAATCAACATATAGCTCTATATATTGAATTTGAACGCGCATTTCAATTTACTGGGGTCACATACTAACTCTAAAAATTCCCAAAAAATATTTTCTAGCTTCGTATTGACGATACGGTCCTAACAAAACTAATTTCGTCAAATTCTGAGACCGTTTGAAAATGGCCATTTTCCAGTCGATTAAAATCAACTTAAACTGGCCAAATGCGTTTTCCTTTGCCACGCTCACATATTGAATCAAAAAATTATGAAAATTGGAATCTAGCAATAATTTGATATTGCGGATCCAACAAAAGTGGTTTCGTCGAATTCCGAGGTCGTTTGCAAAATTCCCATTTTTAAGGGCCTGAATTCCATAGCGACTATTCAGAATTTTCAACTGGACATATCTTTTGATTCCCGCTATGAAATTTTGATTTCTCGGATTCGTTGGAAAGATATTCTTAATTAGATTCTATTATTTTTGGTTTCACTAAAATCCGGTTTATTTTGCACCCAGTATATTCAATTGAAGTTTGAAATCGAATTATCGAACTACCGCGCCATTTTCAATTCCTTTTATAATTTAAAATAAATATTTATATTCTAACGACGAACTGTATAAATATATTCGCTCGAATTCTATTGAAAATAAATTTCTCGTCGTTATTATTTAAAATAATCTATTTTAAATAATCAAAATTCGCTAAAATTGCCAAAATAAAAATTTTAAACTGGCCCAAATTTCCGGGTTATTACAATCTCCCCCACTTAAAACTTTTCATCCCCGAAAAGGAACGAAGCCGAAAGTTGTTTCACAAATCAACTCAACTTCCTCTATTTTCATTACAGCTTAAGTTCCTCTATTTGTCGAGCAAACACTTTTATTCTTCTGCTCTAGCCTCTTTGCTATGACCTGTTCAATGTAAGTACATGTATATGCAAGCAAATGCGACCAAATTTCCAATACAACTCACTATTTGATCAAATTGGCTATATGGTTAAAATTTCAATCAATCAAAACAGTAATCAAACAACACAACCATCAATCAATTAGTTGATTAGCTTTTCAAATTCATAACTTTGATATATAGTCTAAAATCAGATTTTTGATGCCAAATCATAACAATAAGCCATATCTAATTTTGGTTCTCACACCAGTCTAATGGAGACATATAGAAATCCCATTTTCGTCATTCGAACATAAATTCTGACGATGATCGATCAATCATCAGAATCATCTCCGGGCGACTAGAATGTGATTCTATATCTACCCAATATATTAAAATTTCGAATACACGCGGATCAAACGTATACGCAAAATCTGTATATACTGGATAGTCCAAATCAATATAAATAAATAACCAAATACGAATAATTGATTTAAATTTTCTAAACAAAAATTTGTTTTCATTTTCAAAAATATACTCTTCACACTCGTTCTAGGATACTACTGATCTCATCTCTAACGAGTCATTCCCAAAGGATATTACTAATCCAATATCTGATGAATTCTTTCGTATGATTCTAAGGTGCCTTGTTCTCTGAGCTTTGTAAACCAAAGCTCTGATACCACGATGTAACGACTCGAACTTCCCCAGTCTCCGAAGAGAAGAGAAAGAACGAATTGTTTTGAGAACTCGACAAAATAGAACGCAGACGGAAGAACATTTCTTATACACATTAAAAATTCCGTTTTTTTAACTATAAAATATTTACAACTTGCGAGGCGCCTCGGTTAGATCGGACGATCCGGGTCCGTTGGAGCCATTTGTTGGCTCATTTACGCACTATAGGGCGGGAAAACGCATGTTCAGGCATTTTAATCCACATCGGTGGACCGGCCCTGACGATCCAAGGGCCCACCTGAGTCTGGGTCCTGAGGGGCGGACTAGAGAGTCTCGAATCGGTTGAGGACTATCTTTTGCCTCGGTTCATAGATGGAAATCCAATTTCCAAATACGTGATTCCACGGTTTTATTTGTAGAGCCTAGTATGGCGACATAGTGGGATGGGGCGCTTATGCCGTCTATGATTGATACTTATGATTTGAAGTTGTTTTATACACTATGCACTTATAATAGTATCAAATGATTTGTTTTAACGTATCAAGCATTCTTGGCTATTATAAGGTAAAAACCCTATCCTCCGGCTTGTGTTGCATTGTGTGATGGGAACTGGGTCTTATAATAGCTTCATTTTTCTTTATTTAGCATTGCGTTGTTTGTTTTATGCACTGGTATTCTTGGGAGGAAACCCGTTCCACGTTAGCGGCGTGGTCCCTTGATTTACCTAACTTTAAAATAAAGATTAATAACTGTTTTAGTTCTCACACCAGCCACATGACTGACCTGGAGTTTATTGTTTTAACCTAAACTCTGGGTGCCTTTATTTTGACACGGGCAGCTAGTAGTTTTGGTTTTGCAGATTTATATTCACAGGATCCTGGTTTACAGCTGGAATGATATCCGGAAAGCTTTGTATCCGTATATCTCCTTCTAGTTGTCTTTTGTATTATTTCCGCTGCGATGTATTTAAATGTAATTTAAATCTCTGATATTTCTGTGTAATATTGATTCCTTTATACTCTGTATATTCTTGTAATCTGATGGTATTGTTGTAATAAACAATGAAATGTTCTCCCGTCTGCGTTCTTTTGTGGCTTGTTCTCGAACTATCCGCGCTTTCCTCACCGGGGAAGTTACGGGTTTTTACAATGAATTGGCATAACTTGAACACCAAAGCGATTGTAAACTTGATAATTGACATGAATGTGAATTGTGTACTTGGAGCGTAATTAAAGAAAATAGAATCTGGTAGTCAAACCATGTTTTTAGGTAATTGTGGAACGCGACAAATAGCATGAAATTGATACGTTGGGAATAACTTGAATACAAAATTGACTATGACTTGGTAGTTGATATTGGACATCTAGAAGGCACGTAAACATGCTTATGAACTTGAAACATGAAATGGGTTAGGAATATGAATCATGAACTTGATAATAGGCATAAGTGGAAACTTGAAAACTTGATATGAGAACTCGACGTGAAACTCGCTTAGAAACTTGACACGAACTTGACATGAAAATTGAACATGGACATGACATTTAGAATGAACTTGAAAATGGCTAACTCGAGGTTGGGTTGAGTTTGCAGTGTAATTCTGCCCAGAACCGCCCGGCAAATCCAGTTACTGCAAACAATAGGATCCAATATGGGTAGTTGGTCATATCGCACTTGAAAACCCGAGGTCAGACTGAGTTGTGGTGTAATTCAGCCCGGAACCGCCCGGCTTATCCAGTGACCACAACAACAGGTCTGATGTGAGAGGTTGGGGTGCATTAATGAATTAATGCCACATGATAGGGTTAAGTCATGAACCGCTTGAATATACTTAACCAATTCAACACGATGATTTGATAGGGTTAAGTCATGAACCGCTTGAATACACTTAACCAATTTAACACGATGATTTGATAGGGTTAAGTCATGAACCGCGTGAATATACTTAACCAATTCAACACGATGATTTGATAGGGTTAAGTCATGAACCGCTTGAATATACTTAACCAATTTAACACGATGATTTGATAGGGCTAAGTCATGAACCGCTTAAATATACTTAACCAATTCAACACGATGATTTGATAGGGTTAATTCATGAACCGCTTAAATATACTTAACCAATTTAACACGATGATTTGATAAGGTTAAGTCATGAACCTCTTGAATACACTTAACCAATTTGACACGATGATTTGGTAGGGTTAAGCCATGAACCGCTTGAATACACTTAACCAATTTGACACATGATTCGTAGGGCTAAGTCAAGAACTTGAACGACAACACTTAGCCAATTTGACATGACACGTAGACGGGCTAAGTCATGAACTTGAATGACAACACTTAGCCAATTTGACATGACACGTAGACCGGTTAAGTCACGAACTTGAATGACCACACTTAACCAACTTGACATGCTAGACTGATGGGGTTAAGTCTCGAATTTAAATGACAACACTTAACCTGCTAGACGGAAACCCTAGTTACGCGGTCCTTTTCAGCAGTAACCCACTAGATGTATCATGGTACCCTGGAACTAGGTAGGGTGGGGCACGATTACTGGGCTGATTGTAAGCGACCAGAACGACGGCTGAGTTGGTGCGCCATTGTAGGTTCAGGCGGACTATGATCGTGCACGTAGTCCGGAGTTGAAAAAGCAGGCATTGGGCACCGGTAGGTTTACACTATGCGTGCTTGATTCTTGTCGGTGGTTGGCACTCCAGGGCTTGATACACCCTACGGTGGACCGAGCACAGGTGACTACATCTCGTGATTGGGCCGTATGACACAGACACATGAACGAGCTAGGACATGTAGGGAGCCGATCGACTAATAGATCGTTACGTGGATAAAGTGTGTTGTTCGTTAGGTAGCATAATCCCTAGTGGTCCTAGGTGGCATAAACCCTAATCGAATCTAGAAAACGTTCAATAGGTAGTGTAATCCCTAGTGGTCCTAGGTGGCATAAATCCTAGTTGAACACGCGATAGTTCATGACAAGGAAACCTAGCCAGAACAAGGGTGGCGGTCCAAACGATTTCAAGAATGGTGGCACTACATTGGAGTAGTATAGAAATACGTGATGAAACCTGTACGATATACGGCAAGGGACTGTACATATACATGGAAAGAATGATACGGGTTAGGGTACTAGTACAGTTGGTGCAGAGAATATAGGAAATCAAAGAAAATAGTGGAATGGTGAAGCTTAGAAGTCTTGCGATGTTATACTTAATAGAAACCTTGCAATGTTATACTTGATTCATCGTGCCTGTAGCTTACCTTGTCATCATGCTTATGTTTACTTTCAGTTTATTCATGCCATATTATCTTCACCTGTTTTTATGCTGAAAGCCACTAGGACTTACTCAGTCTTTATGACTGACCCAGTTTGTTTCGCCTCTTTTTCTTTCGTTCCCCTCCCCCCTAGGTTCGCATGGTGGGAATACAGCTTAGTTCAGATCTTACCAAGCTCCAAGGCTCTTTCATGTACTGCTTGGATTTCTCTTGGCTATGGCTTGCTTTGCTGTTTTACTTGGGGAATGATTTATGACTATGGTTTTATGCTTCTTTACTATTGCAAGACAGATTTCGATGTAATGGATTTAATAGCATTTTGATGTAAAAGGCTTTAGACCTTTCTAGATTTTAAAGCAATGAAATTTGGTTCTTCATCCGCTGTTTTATAAGTTCTGTTTTGTAATATTTCTGTATATGTTTACCTAGATAATGCACCGCCAAAGCTAGTGCATTCCCTTTGTGAGTGACCCTAGCGGAGGTGGGGTGTTACATTTGGTATCAGAGCAGAAGGTTACCAGACTGGGCAAAAGCTTTTAAAAACCTTCTGAAATTATTTTCAAAACGTTTACAAAGAAGCATTTTTCTAAAGAAAAGTTTTGTTTTATGAAAGGCATATTCCCCAAAGCCATATGCACTATCTTTTGATTCTTTCTTTGAGTCTCTTCTCTCTTTCTTTTTCACCATAGTTTGTAGGCATGCGACACATGTCGGAGGGCAAAGTAGTGTCCAACCTCCATCTGTAGCCGCAGTAGTTTTACTTGCGACTAATCTTATTTCAAGCTTTGTAGGGTTGCCGTGCAATGGAGGTAGCTTTCGAGAAACTTGTCAACAAGCCATACAAGGATAGTAAGAACGAGGATAAAGAACACAAGCCTAAGGATGAGAAACTTGTTGATAAGGCGTAATCCACGAAGGAGGAAAAGGTGAAAGGGGAGAGGTCAAAGTAAAAGAATAATAAAACCCATGACAAGAAAGAACATCGTTGGTATGGTAAAAAGAGACATGTAGCTAAGTATCATAGGACAAGGACAAGGGCAAAGAACAAGATCGTCGAGAGGGCAATTGTATGCTCTCACTACTAGCATACCTAAGATAGGTGGTAACGTTTCTGTTAAAAGTTTAGCTTCTCTTTTCTATCATACCGTGGGAACTTTTTTTTATATCGCATCCTTTTAATTCTGCCTTGATAGTTGAGTCTCTGCACCTTAGTACTAGCGTAGTAGAGGATTCCATTTTTGTCTCAAATCCTGTTGGGAAATCAGCTCATTTATTCATGACTTGTTTGGATATGAGAATGCCTATGCTAAAGTGTTGAGTTTAGAAGTAAAGCTTATGTTTTGGGCTATGGGTTGATTCTAGGGATGGAGTGGTTGTCCAGAAATGGTACCATTCTCGAGTATGAAAAGAGGGTAGTTAGACGCTTGACTTGCCTTGGTAATGCCCTCGAAGTCTAGTGTAACCCTTAGGGTTCTGCCATGTTTAGTTACCTTTAATCTCTTGATACATTTAACGATCCGCTCGAGTAGTGTTCGCCACTAAGGCGGATGGTTCATTTCGCTTATGCATGAGTTATAGAAAATCACCTTAGTAAGTACACTTGGCAACATGGTTGGCATTTGTTTATTTTCAAGAGAAAATTCATTTCTGTAGAATACCTTCTAGTAAGTGAATGAGATCCAAGATTCACAAGTGAATTTTGGAGAGCTTGCATGAAACCATGAGTACGCAGTTGTGTTTGAGCCGAGTATACTAGAAGGAGGATAAGGGAAAATGGGACGAGAGACAACAGTGAAATGAGTTCCAACTCATATTTTGGAAACAAGAATTAAGAAATTATGAAGTTAAAGACGGATAAAGCACAATGGAGTTAAGCTCAAGGAAATGTGACTTAGAAGATTGAAGACTAGATACGCGCATCATATCTCTTTTTAAGAGTATATCCTTGATCCCTCTTTTCCTGTAGAGCTTACTTGTATGCTATCTTTTAAGTATAACCTCTCGGTCCTATTCTCAATCCTATTTCTGTTGCAAACCCATAGGGAGTATGATTTATCTGTTAGTAATACATGTTGGGGCTTGAGGGTGTCCGTTGGGTTGACTAAACTTTTTGGGTTTTATAGTATATGGGCTAGTGCTTAGGGGGTTCTTCTCCTATTCAGTATATATGTGACATAGATTTCCAGCTTTGACATTGCCTAATGGGCACGAAGTTTTTACTTGCTTCTATCATTCGGCAATATCTTTAGGTAGGAACAATTGGATGAAACATGTGTTTGAGACATGTTATGATTGATGGTTGCAAGTGGTTGCAAGTGGTCGCAAGTGGTTGCATAACACACATTAGGCACTAGATCGGCTCAGACACATTTTCATATTGCATATGCATGAGTGTTTATACTTGTTTATGGATGAAATTGAATGTGTTATCATGTGAATGTTGCATACGGATGGATGTTTGAGCACACATATAGTGTTTATGTGATTAGGGCTATTTGCATACATGTTGGATTCATGACACTAGACATATTTTGCATTAGGAAGATCAATCAGGCCTGATCATTTGCATTAGACAAGGAAAATATACACACACATTCTGCATATGTTCATATAGCATTAGAAATCTTTTAAGGACAATGGTTGCTTGTGGATGATGGTTGAGTAGATGGTTGATTGGATGGTAGGACACATTCTTCTTAACTTGAAGATTTCTGGGACGAAATCCTTTAAGGAGGGGAGAATGTGACAATCCGAATTTTAATAACATGTTAAATCCGTAAATCAAGGCAGAATTAAATTTTAAAATAAGAATCAAGGGAAGCGGGTTACGCCATTGCGTTCATCTCGAAATTTTACATGAAATAGAGTCTTAGTTTTCGAAAATCGGAGTTCGTACGACCAAGTTATGACCTCTAGAAGTTTCAGGAATTTAAATAAAATAAAACAGCTCGAGAATAAAAGCCAGAAATTCGAAATTCAAACCCAGAGGAGGCTGGCGGGAAAATTCCCGCCCATATACCCAAGTCGACTGGAGTGTCGACCTCCCCATGACCAGGTCACCATAGTGTCGACCTGGGGGTCGACCTGCCTCCCGAACCTATTTCCTGAACCAGATGCATTCTGGTGTATTTAGACTCGTTTCGCGACCAGATTCTTCTGCCTAACCCTATATAAACAACCCCCTAGCCTCATTCTCTCTACACCATTCCATTCTGTCCTTATGCTACCTCTGTGAAAATCAAAATGATAATATTTAAATTAAAAGAGTCTACTTCTTCTTCGTCAAGACAACATCTAGGGATTGCAAATTGGGGGTTTTTCAACTAGAACAAGACTAAACAAATAGAGATTCGACAACTGCAATAACAGTTTCCAGAACCAAATCTATGCACTCTAATTCTCAATCTACGCTCTGTAAGTTCTAGTTATTTTGAGATTGAAACTGGTTAAATTTAATATGGACATGGAATAAAATGAAATTGGACCTAAGCTTGATTATCTATTTAGATCTGTTCTTGTTTCTTCTTGAATCTAGGATTTTGGGTTATTCCTTATCGATTGAATCATGCCCATTCATGTTGTTGGACCTAGTTTATTATTTAAACACTAGATTGTAATATGAATTCTTGGACCTTGACTTGATGATAATACTTTTTCACCCTATGACTTGAATACAAAATTGACTATGACTTGGTAGTTGATATTGGACATCTAGAAGGCACGTAAACATGCTTATGAACTTGAAACATGAAATGGGTTAGGAATATGAATCATGAACTTGATAATAGGCATAAGTGGAAACCTGAAAACTTGATATGAGAACTCGACGTGAAACTCGCTTAGAAACTTGAAACGAACTTGACATGAAAATTGAACATGGACATGACATTTAGAATGAACTTGAAAATGGCTAACTCGAGGTTGGGTTGAGTTTGCAGTGTAATTCTGCCCAGAACCGCCCGGCAAATCCAGTTACTGCAAACAATAGGATCCAATATGGGTAGTTGGTCATATCGCACTTGAAAACCCGAGGTCAGACTGAGTTGTGGTGTAATTCAGCCCGGAACCGCCCGGCTTATCCAGTGACCACAACAACAGGTCTGATGTGAGAGGTTGGGGTGCATTAATGAATTAATGCCACATGATAGGGTTAAGTCATGAACCGCTTGAATATACTTAACCAATTCAACACGATGATTTGATAGGGTTAAGTCATGAACCGCTTGAATACACTTAACCAATTTAACACGATGATTTGATAGGGTTAAGTCATGAACCGCTTGAATATACTTAACCAATTTAACACGATGATTTGATAGGGTTAAGTCATGAACCGCTTGAACATACTTAACCAAATTCAACACGATGATTTGATAGGGTTAAGTCATGAACTGCTTGAATATACTTAACCAATTTAACACGATGATTTGATAGGGTTAAGTCATGAACCGCTTGAATATACTTAACCAATTCAACAAGATGATTTGATAGGGTTAAGTCATGAACCGCTTAAATATACTTAACCAATTTAACACGATGATTTGATATGGTTAAGTCATGAACCGCTTGAATACACTTAACCAATTTGACATGATGATTTGGTAGGGTTAAGCCATGAATCACTTTAATACACTTAACCAACTTGACACATGATTCGTAGGGCTAAGTCATGAACTTAAACGACAACACTTAGCCAATTTGACATGACACGTAGACGGGCTAAGTCATGAACTTGAATGACAACACTTAGCCAATTTGACATGACACGTAGACCGGTTAAGTCACGAACTTGAATGACCACACTTAACCAACTTGACATGTTAGACTGATGGGGTTAAGTCTCGAATTTAAATGACAACACTTAACCTGCTGGATGGAAACCCTAGTTACGCGGTCCTCTTCAGCAGTAACCCACTAGATGTATCATGGTACCCTGGAACTAGGCAGGGTGGGGCACGATTACTAGGCTGATTGTAAGCGACCAGAACGACGGCTGAGTTGGTGCGCCATTGTAGGTTCAGGCGGACTATGGTCGTGCACGTAGTCCGGAGTTGAAAAAGCAGGCATTAGGCACGGGTAGGTTTACACTGTGCATGCTTGATTCGTGTCGGTGGTTGGCACTCTAGGGCTTGATACACCCTATAGTGGACCTAGCACAGGTGACTACATTTCGTGATTGGGCCGTATGACACAGACACATGAACGAGCTAGGACTTGTAGGGAGCCGATCGATTAATAGATCGTTACGTTGCAAAAGGGTGTTGTTCGTTAGGTAGCATAATCCCTAGTGGTCCTAGGTGGCATAAACCCTAATCGAATCTAGAAAACATTCAATAGGTAGCGTAATCCTCCTAGGTGGCATAAATCCTAGTTGAACACGCGATAGTTCATGATAAGGAAACCTAGCCAGAACAAGGGTGGCGGTCCAAACGATTTCAAGAATGGTGGCACTACGTTGGAGTAGTATAGAAATACGTGATGAAACCCGTACGATATACGGCAAGGGACTGTACATATACATGGAAAGGATGATATGGGTTGGGGTACTAGTACAGTTGGTGCAGAGAATATAGGAAATCAAAGAAAATAGTGGAATGGTGAAGCTTAGAAGTCTTGTGATGTTATACTTAATAGAAACCTTGCAATGTTATACTTGATTCATCGTGCCTGTAGCTTACCTTGTCATCATGCTTATGTTTACTTTCAGTTTATTCATGCCATATTATCTTCACCTATTTTTATGCTGAAAGCCACTAGGACTTACTCAGTCTTTATGACTGACCCAGTTTGTTTCGCCTCTTTTTCTTTCGTTCCCCCCCCAGGTTCGTAGGGTGGGAATACAGCTTAGTTCGGATCTTACCAAGCTCCAAGGCTCTTTCATGTACTGCTTGGATTTCTCTTGGTTATGGCTTGCTTTGCTGTTTTACTTGGGGAATGATTTATGACTATGGTTTTATGCTTCTTTACTATTACAAGACAGATTTCAATGTAATGGATTTAATAGCATTTTGATGTAAAAGGCTTTAGACCTTTCTAGATTTTAAAGCAACGAAATTTGGTTCTTCTTCCGCTGTTTTACATGTTCTGTCTTCTAATAATTCTGTGTATGTTTACCTAGATAATGCTCCACCAAAGCTAGTGCATTCCCTTTGTGAGTGACCCTAGCGGAGGTGGGGTGTTACAGGTAGACCAGCACACAGAAGTCTCCATCCAACTTCATAAGTTTTATCCAAATCCTGATTCACTTGTCTGTTAATAACAAGTGTTATGAATACCCAAGAATTTAAGGGAAACACAGAAAAGTAAACTCTGGGTCAGTCAGGGAACTGGTATGAGTAAGCAGTTTTAAAACAGATTAAAGAAATAAAAATATCTCATAAGACCACGCCGTAAATACGGAACGGGTTTTTACCTCATGAGATCAAAACACTTTGTATACTTGAAATCAGATATTATCATAGTATCTATTGGTTTTTCATAAATAAATTAAAATCTAGAAGAATGCTTACATCTCACGTTCTTCTATATAGTATACAAATAAAAACCGCTTGGCGCTTATGGAAATTAGATTTCCTACTATGACAAGGAATGTAACCACCTTCCGATCGGGTATCTCTAGAGGTGAATACACCTGGGTTCAACAAGAACGTCTTGCAACCCGGCCCACACATGACCGACCACTCATTTCTCTTGAGTGTATCGAATGTATATCACCAACGGTTGGACTCAAACCATAGTTTCCCGAAAAGGGACAGCATCGAAATTGGTTAAAGAAGTAAAAAGAATTTCTCTAGATAGGTGATTATACACCCTAATGGGAGCGACCCACATAGCCATGCTGCCTGCCCGATTTTTGTCATTTCCTGGGTGTGAGGCTTGAGGCTAGACTTACCTTTTCATCATCGCTGTTTATTTTTTTTGAATGCCACATCGTCAAATCCATCGGAAATCACTAATTGATTTCCACAAAAATACTCTGGTTGTCAGGCTAAAGAAGTTTCCCTTCTGTGCCAGCAACTGGTACGTTTGAAGAAAAGAACGTACGTGATCCCTTTGGAAATACTCTGTCAGACATTCGTCCATACAAGTTGTCCTGGGATTGGACAAACCGAAGGCACTATTCAAGAATAGTCCTTGTATATCGCCGTCTTCAATTTAAAAATCTCTGGCGCACGGCGTATAATCAAATCAAAGTGAAATATTTATTTTGGTCTCTTTGAAATGATTAGCGAACATTTCCTTTTTAAATTATAAATCTATCATGATTATAATCTAATTTACATACACAATTACAGTGAAACTGAACAGTATATGATTATCTTACCTATATTTGGTATTTTGATTATCGCTTAGAAATGGATAATTGTAGTGTGTGCGTCGCACACGGGTTTTCTTTTCATTTTGTTCATCACTTTAAAAATAAACACTTACATTTATTCTTAAGAAAATTATTTCTCATAATTACTCTTTAATCTTATTATTTAAATGAATTTAATCTATAATTTACTAGTTATTTTATAGTTTTTCCACTTTATATTGTTTCATCAAATTTCCCTTTGATCCCTTATAACTGATCTACTTCTTCTTTCTATATGCCAATAAAAATTTCTCTTTTTATTTATCAGTCTAAAACACGATTAAAATTTGATTTACAGTTCTTATTTTATAAAGTACAGAACTGTACTTGATCAGTTTCTTATCCCAGGGATTTTAGATTACAGTTTAAAACTGACAAATCTAGAGTATGTGTTGCATACAATTTTCTTTGCCTTGTTCTGTTTAAAATTTAAATATTCCATTGGAGAACAAATTCTAATTATTTCATTGGAAAATAAATTTCAGTTCAAATTATAAACTAAATTTATAATTTAATAAAATTACAGTTTCTGTGCTAACTTCTCGACTTCTGTCAAAACCATATCTGATCTTCTACACTTGATCGACTTCCTTTTTGTTGACTTTACAGTTTGAGTATTTCATTAGAAACTTCTCTAATTATATTTTAAATAATAATTTTATAATTTTAATCTGAACTACAGTTTTCTACACTTTTTCCCTACTGTTGACAAAACTGCATTTTTCCTGATTCACTTCTTTTCTTGACTTGCTAGTTTAAATAAAATTTTCTATTTTTATATAAATATTTATTTTCCTTTTTCCTTTAATCTATTATTAAATTAAAACTTGGTTTTGTTTAAAATAAAGTTTAAAATCTTACTTAAACACTAAAGTACCAAAGTTCCCGAAGTACCACATCAAAACTGTGGTGTGCGCGCATGAAATCGGCCCCGGTTCTCACGATTTCTCAAAGTACCACATTTATTTGCCAAAGTACCAAGGCCAAAGTACCAACCTCATAAAAACATGGCCGATCATGCTAAAACCACGGTGTCCCCTTCATTTTGATCCTACCCAGCTCCATGCACAGCCACCATCGTCGCTTCCATCCATCAACGACCGGCCACACACGTCACATCACTTCGCCTGATCACGTTGCACCACCTCGATCGACCGCTCCACGTCCACAGCTGGTTTTTACCGTGCCACCATTGTTTCCAGAAAAGAAACCCATCCAAGAAAGCCACCCATCCTCCTCGCCTCGACCATGCGCCACCGCCACCTCCTTACCACGCCACCACCATCTCCTGACGCCGTGAACCCCCCATGACCGCACACCCCTTGCTCCTCCTATGTCGTGCAGTTCCGACGCAAAACAACCGAACCCAAACAACAGTTTAAGCCCCATTTTCACTTTGATTGAAAAATCTATTCATTAGAAAAATAAATTTGTATTTTTCCCATCATCCCTGAACCTAGCTGAAGCATCTCCTCAACCGCACCGTCCCTGGTCGCCTGGATGATCGGGAATTGCCTCGGTTTCAAATTCTGATCATCTAAGGATTTCTCATGTTTTAAGTTGTTAAAAATGTTGATCTTTCTTCTAAAAATCATCATTTGGTTCCATCATCATGTTTATATAATCAAAACAAGTTTTTAAGCGGTTTGAAAATCCACATTGAATTTGTGAAACAGAGAGCTTCCTGTTGTTTTCTGTTTCCAGTACCAGAGAGGTTTGGCCAAGTTTGTTTCATTTGTAAACACTTGAATGGCTATGTAAAGGTTTTGAAAAGGGTATGACATCATCTCTTTAATCCCCTAACCTGTGTTTACTGATCTATGTAGAATTGTAGAGTTTTCAAACAAAATACAGGGTCTGGTAACACTATCAGGTAATACCCCTCTTTAACACTTTGTACTTAAGTTTTGATTTAAAAACAAATGATTCCTTCATCATATCAAACAAGCAAACCATACATGACATATTACTTGAACAAGAACACAAAAGAAATCCAAGTTCAACTCGTAGTTCAAACAACAAAACTGCAGGAAATTTAAAACAGAAAATTTAAGAGCGGTTTTACTCACCGTAAAGTTTGAACCCCTAGCTTCCCTTTCTTCTTTACTGATCTAATTCAAGTGCTTGTGTTGTGTGTGGAAAATGTATGTGCTCATGTCCTTATATAGTGGTAGAAATGAATAAAATAAGTGTGCATTTAACTGTTTTTGAAAGATGCACAAAATCAAATTTCCAGATTTTCTAGTGACAAATGATAGATAACTCAACAAAATCTTTTCCCTACCAAATCAAAACACCACCTACTCATATGCACATGGCTTATATCAGCCATACTTCACCTGCACATGTACATTATCTTTTCTTATTGGTTTTCTATAAAACATCTCCTTAAATGCAAATGGTACCATCCTTCTTTTCACAAATCTTTTCTTGGTTTACACAAATTATAATATCCATTCTTGTACCATATATGTTCAGTTTTTTTTCCTTGGGTTTCTAAACCAAAATCTCACATGAAAATTTGATTTAACATAAACACATAAAATATTTTTACTTGCCTTCTAAGGTTTTGCAAAAATCTGAAAGTTTGGTACAACAAGGATCTCAACCATGTGATGAAATGGACATGAAAAATCTAAAAAAAATCTATGTGTTAGTGTTTATCTAGTGTAGGTGAAAATCTATGGTATATACAAGGATTTGGCAAGATCCTTTGGCACATGTTTTATGACAAAATAAACATGTTTTTAAATTGCAAAAGAGGATGTCATTTTCAGAAAATCTTGAGAGGAAAGAAAATGATTTTAAACTGAAAATACATTGTTCTAAAGTGATTTTGCCATGTGAACAAGTATTTTCTCTAGATCCTCTTTACTAGTTTAGTACTAGAGTAGGTTGTATCCTTGATTTATTGTTCATGAAACATGCTTGCAAAAGAAAAGGCCACTCTCATGATTTGGTGTTGTACAGGTGAATGTGAACTTGTAATTAAACTTGCTTTGACAAAAAGGGTTTTGGCATGTTTAATTTCAAGTGTTAAAAGTTTTTAAATCAAGAATTTACAAAAACTCAAATTCTAAATCCTTTTTTAAAAAAAATGAACAAAACATATGTAAAAAAATGGCATTTTAAAAACTTGCTATGAATAAGTGTTATTCTATATACATGTAAAAATCAATTTAAACAAACGCTATCAAATACATGCTATTATACCTGATAGTGAAAAAAATGGAATTTGGTAAATGTTGTGCTACATGCATATATAAATGCTATTATACATACACAAAAGAAAGAATGAAATTTAAACCTTTGACATGTTTAAAATATTTTAAAGTCTTGATTTTTAAATCATATTTATAAATACGTACTTACGATAAGTTAATATATGTGTCAGTGATATGTGTAAAACCCGGGTCATTACATATTTCCGTTGTGATATATACGTATTATACTCTGATATGGTATGTATATACAATACAAATTTGTATTTCAAAGTTACGATATATGATATTATATTTTGTTCAGTTCTTCTGTAAGATTGTTAGATTTTCTTTGTTCAATCTTCTATCTATTTCTGTTTCTTTAACCCTTATGACTCGTATTTTTGTGCTAGTTGGGTTTGACGTGTGTTGCTTTAGTTAGCTCAGATGGTGTAATAACACGGAAATCCGAGCCAATTTAAAAATTTTATTTTGGCAATTTTAGGGAATTTTGAATATTTAAAATGGATTATTTTAAATAATATCGACGAGAAATTTATTTTGAATAGAATTCGAACGTATATATTTATATAGATCGTCGTTAGAATATAAATATTTATTTTGAATTATAAAAGGAATTGAAAATGGCGCGGTAGTTCGAAAATTCGATTTCAAAATTCAATTGAACATACAGGATTCAAAATAAACCAGATTTTAGCGAAACAAAAAATATTAGAATCTATTTGAGAATATCTTTCCAACGAATCTGAAAAATTGAAATTTCATAGCGGGGATAAAAAGTTATGTCCAGTTGAAAATTCAGAATAGTCGCTATGGAATTTTGGCCCATAAAAATGGAAATTTTCCAAATGACCTCGGTTTTCGACGATACCACTTTTGTTGGATCCGTGATGTCAAATTATTGCTAGGTTTCAAAATTCGTAATTTTCTGATTCAATATGTGAGCGTGGCAAAGGAAAACGCGTTTGACCAGTTTTAGTTGATTTTAATCGACTGGAAAATGGCCATTTTTCAGACGGTCTCAGAATTTGACGAAGTTAGTTTTATTAGGACCGTATCGTCAATACGAAGGTAGAAAATATTTTTTGGAAATTTTTAGAGTTAGTATGTGGCCCCGGTAAATTGAAATGTACGTTTAAAATTGAATATATAGATTTATATTTTAATTTCAGTGAAAACTGAATGAAACAACCGAATTGGCTTGCGAAACATATCCCATTGCGTTCGAAATGGGGGTAATTAGCTTTGGGCGACAGTCGTTGGGTCTCGTTTGGGATTTGAATAAAAAAGTCAACTTTTGGAAAGAAAAATATAATATAAATAAATATATTAAATAAAGGTTTTAGATAACCCCCCCTCCCTCATTTCCCCGTTCAGTAAAATCTCACCCCCTTCCCCAAAGAAATGGCGACGCCTTAAAAACCGCCCATCGCGCTAGTGCTCCGTACCCCCCTCTCCACTCGACGTCGTCCCCTCAGGCGCGATCTCCACGACCCCTCTCTCTCGATTCTCTCTCCTCTTTCAATTAGACTCCACGCCTTAGCCAGTGGTCCCCGCCGCCTCAACTGCCATAGCCCACCCCCGTTGGACCCGCCTCCGACCTGCGACCACCCATAGCCCTAATGCCGGCGAGATACTCCCCCTCATTCGTTGTAAGTCCTTCTTTTTATTTATTTATTTTTGTTTTGTTTTAATTTATTTTAAATGATAAGCTTAGTTTAATCAATTTAAAATCTGATTTGTATATAGATAGATTAGTGTTAAAAAAACGGTTTTTACTTGTAGAAATATGATTTTTACTTATGAAAGTTAGGAATTTTATTTTATAAAAGCTAAGATTTTTTTTGAAATACATGAAAGGTATGATTTTTAAAACTGATTAAAAAAAAGAATAGATTTTTACAAGCGAAAAGAACTGATTTTTAACAAAAAAAAAGATTTGATTTTTAATTCATGAAAAATACGATTTTTAGTAAGTGAAAACTACGATTTTTAGTATATAAAAATATGGTTTTTATATATAAAGTAGCATGTTAAAAATATGGTTTTTATATGAAAGAATCTTGTTTTAAAGACGTGATTTTTATATAAAGAACATTATTATAAAAATATATTTTTTTTTATAGGAATGTCATAAAATAAAGATATGATTTTATATATAAAAATGTGATTTTCATATTGATAGTGACAAGATAAAAATTCGATCTTTATAAGAATGAAATCAAAATAAAAGTAGAATTTTTATAATAAAAGCGAATGAGTGAAGATAAGATTTTTATCGTATATTTGAAATATTTTTATGAAGATAAAAATATGATTTTTAGTATACGAATATCGTTATAAAAAAATAAGATTTTTATATATGGAAAAGCGATATAAAAATATAATTTTTATTTGAATAGCAAGATAAAAATTCAATCTTTTTATATATGTAGTGGATACTGTCAACGAAAGTGACAAAAGGCGAGCACGGCGAAGATTTCATACAAATGAAGAGTCGCGGTGTTTGGTTTAGCTAATCGGTGTGAACTTCTCACTTTTATTTATTTTTCTAGTTAAAATATATGCTAGGATGTAGACGGTGCTTAGCAGCACCTGACACCCGTCGTCCACACACCATGGATGACTTGTTTGTTTGATTGTTGTGTAGTGAAATTTGATTGTGTGATAAGGAATGAAATAAAATATTTTATAGTGGAAAATATTTTATAGTTAAAAATATGATTTTTAACGTATATATAAAATAAATATTTATAAACAAATCGGACAATTCGTTTATATACACTGATTTGACTGATATTGATTGGGACGATAAATTTTACACATCGCCCAACCGCACAAATAAAATATGTGTTTGTTGATTTGAAACCCCACACGGGTATTGGGATGATATTTGATGTACACTAATCCCAATTGTTTAGTTGTATGTCAATCGATGGGTTGACAGACTGTGTAAGCGTTAATTATTTATATTTAATGCTTATGCAGTTGTGTGGTGCACTCTGGATGATGGTTGATTATTTATCGTTGCTATTGTATACATGTGTTGTAGAAAATCCATATAATTAACATTATATGGTAATTGATTGGGCCTCATTCCAATTTAGAAAATAAATTCATGTGTTGAATGGAAAATAAATTCATGTGTTGAATAGAAAATAAATTCATGTGTTGAATAGAAAATAAATTTATGTGTTGAATAGAAAAATTCATGTGTTGAATAGAAAATAAATTCATGTGTTGAATAGAAAATATTCATTTGTTGAATAGAATAAAAATTCAAGTGTTGAATAGAAAATAAATTCATGTGTTGAATAGAAAATAAATTCATGTGTTGAATGGAAAATAAATTCATGTGTTGAATAGAAAATAAATTCATGTGTTGAATAGAAAATAAATTCATGTGTTGAATAGAAAATAAATTTGTGTGTTGAATAAAAAATATTCATGTGTTGAATAGAATAAAAATTCATGTGTTGAATAGAAAATATTCATGTGTTGAATAGAATAAACGTTCATGTGTTGAATAAAAGTCGTGTTGATTATATTGACGCCATTTTGACGTGAACGATATTTATATCGATTTTATTCATTTTTATAATGAATATAGATAACGAAGTGATTTCAAAATATAACATTTGGAAAATATTATCATTTGTATATCGATGATGTGGAATATTCAATTTTGATTAGAAATTGAATATGAAGTTGAAATCGTGTTGAAAACGAATTTAAAATGATTTATAAAATACGTTTTAAAAGGAAATCAACGAAATATAATATATATATATATATATATATTATATAATGGCCTGAATAGAACGCGCCGCGCCGCGGCAGTTCGCGAACTTCGACCATTAACTTCGAATGGATGTTACAGGAGATCCGACCGTCGGATTCTCTAAAACCAGAACCGTTGGGTTCATATCGAAAAGAGCTTTCTAACGAATATAAGAGATTTGAAATCTAACGGTTGGATTTGGAAATAAGTCCAAATCAAACTTGGAAAAGGTCGTTGTAAGTGCAGTTTGATGGCCGTTGATGGAAATCGACTGTACGGGCCTTGATAAAATTATTAAAAATATCAATAATTTGTGTATAATCATAAGAAATGATTTGTGAAGAATTGGGATGAAAAACTCCAAATTTAAAAAGATAAAAATAGATTTTTATCGAAATGAACTAGTTTTGAACTAGAATTAAAATCCATTTATTTTTAAAATAAATTAATTGGATTTGAAATGGTTTTAAAAGTAACCAGAATTTCCAATAATTGAATTGGAATGGATTTGAATCGAAATTGTCTTTGGAATATTTCAATCTTGGATTTCGTGATGATACAGATATTGTTATAGGAATTTGGAAGATATATTTATATCGTTATTTCCAATACGATATTTGTTGGTCGTAGAATTTGATATTGAGTATAACCCGATATATTTTCCATTCAGAGCCTTGTATTTAATATCAAATGTGATTTGGGTTTGTCGTGAATGGTGTCTTCATTAACACTGTTCTTAAACCCAGTTGAGAAAAAGATTAAATCTTTTTATTTAGATTTAATGAAGTGTACCAATTAAATGGTATTTAATTGGAATTGGATTTGAATTGATTTTTGGGTTTATCGTAAACGGTGTTTTAAATAACACTTGTTCTTTAACCCGATAATTTATGGAATGTGATTTTGGGTTTATAATGAACCATGTTTTAAATGACTTTGGTTCTTTAACCCAGTTAAAGACAGGATGTGATCTCCCAAGTTAAATAATCATTAATATTGATTTTTGGGAAGATTAAAACTAAGTGGAGTTTTAATGAATCTTTAATTAGATTGAAGTGATCGAGAATGGAGTATCACCAGTTTTGCTCCAGGCAAAAGTTAAATCTTTAATTAGATTTGAACGTGAAATGGTAATTGAATTTACCGATAACACCGTGGTGTAAGATATGAAGTATGACCAGTTTTACTTCATGGGATGAATAGGTTAGGATTGGGAAATAAAATAAATGATTACTTCGGTGTGGTTCGCTAATCTCGACTAGTTTGAATTGATATTCAAGGAAGATTAAAGAATAAATTTAAAGAATTTATCTTAGATAAAATTAATGGGAACCTTTCCCAAAGTATAAGAATATTTGAATAAAAGGAATATTCTGAATTGTAATGAGGCGTATGTTGTGTTTGTGTAACACATGTTTATTATATACGCGAGTTATTCAGAAAGACCGGGTTTATCCCATTCTGAATAACTGATTCGACGTGGTGTCAAGGATGAAGACGGTGGTAGAAGACCGGAGGTCTTCACATCGTTTGGGTGATTATTGATGATCTTGATTGGGCTGTACACCCAAGAGGAGGGAATCAGTTGGTGATCGTCCAGACGTACTTGGAGATCGATGGATATGCGAGGTACAAGGTGCCTCCGGTTTCGATTAGACCCATAACGAACTTGTAAATGGACTGTGTGACTGACATTGGATTTTATTCTGTTTGATTGATTTCTATTAAATATATATATGTTTGGCGGTGGAGAATTTATTCTCTTGCTTAACGCCCTTCTCTGAGACGTACGAGCTCAGGGGTTATATATTGATGGATATCAAACGCATGGAGTGAATTGCCTGTGTGGCATGCCTAAGTGACAATATGATCAAGGCTTCTGTTGAAAAGCAGAGTCTTTTGGTTGATGATCAAAGCACAACCTGTGTAGCATAGCTTTGTGTAGCATTGATTCGCGAGCCTCACACCCCGGTTGTGAACCAAAAACGGGAGAGGACCTCAGGGAGGGCATGTGTTTCCTTCTAGCTAGGGTGGTGTCAGTGACCTACCAGTCCTGACATTTATATTATTTTCACATGTGTGGTTATTGCTGTTGCGAGGCGCCTCGGATATATCGGTGACTGTGTGGAGCCGATGGAGTCATTTGGCTCATTTACGCCCCAAAGGGCGGGGAAACGCAGTGTTCAGGCATTTTAATCCACATCGGTGGACTGGCCCTGACGATCCAAGGGATGATGCATTCTGTTCCTGAGGCTCGGGCTAGAGAGTCTCGTATCAGTAGAGGACGATCCCTGGCCTCGGTTCATAGATGGAAATCCAATTTCCAAATACGTGACTTTGCGGTTTTGATTGTAGAGCCTAGTATGGCAACATGATATATGGTACCCATGTCGTCTATCATTGATATTTATGATTGAAAATATTTTGACACTATACACTTATAGTAATATCAAAATAATATGTTTTTAAACATATCAAGCATTCTTTGGCTATTATAAGGTAAAACCCTATCCTCTGGCTTGTGTTGCATTGTGTGATGGGACCTAGGTCTTATAATAGCTTCATTTTTCTTTATTTAACATTGCGCTGTTTGTTTTATGCACTGGTATCCTTGGGAGGAAACCCGTTCCGTGTTATACGGCGTGGTCCCTTGATTTACCTAACTTTAAAATAAAGATTAATAATTGTTTTAGTTCTCACACTAGTCACATGACTGACCTGGAGTTTATTGTTTTAACCTAAACTCTGGGTGCCCTTATTTTGACATGGGCCGCTAGTAGTTTTGGTTTTGCAGATTTATATTCACAGGATCCTGATTTACAGCTGGAATGATATCCGGAAAGCTCTGTATCCGTATATCTCCTTCTAGTTGTGTTTTTTATTATTTCCGCTGCGATGTATTTAAATGTAATTTAAATCTCTGATATTTTCTGTGTAATATTTACTCATACTCTGTATATTCTTGTATTCTGATGTAATTGTTGTAATAAACAATGAAATGTTCTTCTGTTTGCGTTTTGGTTTATCGTGTTCTCAAAATAATCAGGGGTTTCGAACGGTCTTGGTCGGTTTAGCGATCGATTCAGATCGGGCGAAATTCCTTTTCATCACATTTGGTATTAGAGCTTTGGTTTACAGAGCTCGGAGAACAAGACACGTTAGAACCATACGAAAGAATTCGTCAGAGATTGGATTAGTAATATCCAATGAGAATGACTCGTTAGAGATGGGATCAGTAGTATCCTAGAACGAGTGTGAAGAGTGATGTTTTTAGAATAAAAGTAAAAACAAGTTTTGTTTTGAAAATTTAATTCAATTATTCGTATTTGAATATTTATTTGTATTGATTTGGACAATCCAGTATATAAAGATTTTGCATATATGTCTGATCCACGGGTATTCGAAGTTTTAATATACTGGATGGATATAGAGTCACACTCTACACACCCGAGGATGATTCTGATGATGTGGCCACATCATTAGTATTTATGTTCGAGTTTCGAAAGTGTGATATCTATATATTTCCATTAGACTAGTGTGAGAACCAAAATTAGATAGGGTCTATTGTTGTGATTTGGCACCAAAAATGTGATTTTTTGACTATGTATCAAAGTTATGTGATTGAAATGATAATCAACTAATTGATTGCTGGTTGTGTTGTTTGATTATAGCTTGATTAATTAAAATGTTGAACCTTTAGCCAAATTGTATCAAATAGTGAGTGTATTGAAAATTTATTGCATTTGCATGCATATACATGTACTTACAATGAACAGGTCATAGCAAGGAGGCTAGAGAGGAAGAATAAAATTGTTTTCTCGACAAATAGGTACATGTTTATTGTATTTCTTGGGTTTTGGATGATATTATGAGCTGATTGGCTAGACGCTTGGCTTTTTCTATTTCTTTTGGATTGGTGAGGGCCATGGGAGGCTATTTGAAATATCTCGAAGTCCCCGGTGCAGGGGAGGTTATGGCGAAATTTTAGGGTGTTAGCCAAATTTTTGAAAAATTCAAAAAGTTCTTAGAAACTGAAAAGTTAAAGAACTTAAGCCGTAAAGAAAATACTGGAAGTTGAGTTGATTTGTGAAACAACTTTCGGCTTCGTTCCTTTTCGGGGACGAAAAGTTTTAAGTGGGGGAGATTGTAATAACCCGGAAATCCGAGCCAATAAAAAAATGTTATTTTGGCAATTTTAGGGAATTTTGAATATTTAAAATGGATTATTTTAAATAATAACGACAAGAAATTTATTTTGAATAGAATTCGAACGTATATATTTATATAGATCGTCATTAGAATATAAATATTTGTTTTGAATTATAAAAGGAATTGAAAATGGCGCGGTAGTTCGAAAATTCGATTTCAAATTTTAATTAAACATACAAGATTCAAAATAAACCGGATTTTAGCAAAACAAAAAATATTAGAATCTATTTGAGAATATCTTTCCAACGAATTCGAAAAATTGAAATTTCATAGTGGGGATAAAAAGTTATGTCCAGTTGAAAATTCAGAATAGTTGCTACGGAATTCTGGCCCTTAAAAATGGAAATTTTGCAAATGACCGCGGTTTTCGACGAAACCACTTTTATTGGATCCGTGATGACAAATTATTGCTAGGTTTCAAAATTCGTAATTTTCTGATTCAATATGTGAGCGTGGCAAAGGAAAACGCGTTTGACCAATTTTAGTTGATTTTAATCGACTGGAAAATGGCCATTTTTCAGACGGTCTCATAATTTGATGAAGTTAGTTCTGTTAGGACCGTATCGTCAATACGAAGCTAGAAAATATTTTTTGGGAATTTTTAGAGTCAGTATGTGGCCCCGGTAAATTGAAATGTGCGTTTAAAATTGAATATATAGATTTATATTTTAATTTCAGTGAAAACTGAACGAAACAACCGAATTGGCTTGCGAAACATATCCTATTGTGTTTGGAATGGGGGTAATTAGCTAGGGGCAACAGTCGTTGGGTCTGGTTTGGGATTTGAATAAAAAAGTCAAACTTTGGAAAGAAAAATATTATATAAATAAATATATTAAATAAAGTTTTTAGATACCCCCCTCTTTTCCTCATTCAGTAACATCCCACCCCCTTCCCCAAAGAAATGGCGACGCCTCGAAAACCGCCCATCACGCTAGTGCTCCGTCCCCCCCTCTCCACTCGACGTCGTCCCCTCAGGCGCGATCTCCACCACCCCTCTCTCTCGATTCTCTCTCCTCTTTCAATTAGACTTCACGCCTTAGCCAGTGGTCCCCGCCGCCTCAACTGCCATCGCCCACCTCCGTTGGACCCACCTCCGACCTGCGACCACCCATAGCCCTGACGCCGGCGAGATACTTCCCCCCCCCATTCGTTGTAAGTCCTTCTTTTCTTTTTAATTTATTTTAAATGTTTAGCTTAGTTTAATCAATTTAAAATCTGATTTGTATATAGATAGATTAGTGTTAAAAATACGATTTTTACTTGTAAAAATATGATTTTTACTTATGAAAGTTAGGATTTTTATTTTATAAAAGCTAAGATTTTTTTTTTGAAATACATGAAAGGTATGATTTTTAAAACTGATTTAAAAAAAAAGAATAGATTTTTACAAGTGAAAAGAACTGATTTTTAACAACAAAAAGATTTGATTTTTAATTCATGAAAGATACGATTTTTAGCAAGTGAAAAATATGATTTTTAGTTTATAAAAATATGGTTTATATATATATATATAAAGTAGCGTGTTAAAAATATGGTTTTTATATAAAAGAATCTTGTTTTAAAGACGTGATTTTTATATAAAGAACATTATTATAAAAAAAAAAAATTATAGGAATGTCATAAAATAAAGATATGATTTTATATATAAAAATGTGATTTTCATATTGATAGTGACAAGATAAAATTCGATCTTTATAAGAATGAAAGCAAAATAAAAGTAGAATTTTTATAATAAAAGCGAATGAGTGAAGATAAGATTTTTATCGTATATTTGAAATATTTTTATGAAGATAAAAATATGATTTTTAGTATATGAATATCGTTATAAAAAAATTAAGATTTTTATATATGGAAAAGCGATATAAAAATATAATTTTTATTTGAATAGCAAGATAAAAATTCAATCTTTTTATATATGTAGTGGATACGATCAACGAAAGTGACAAAAGGCGAGCACGGCGAAGATTTCATACAAATGAAGAGTCGCGGTGTTTGGTTTAGCTAATCGGTGAGAACTTCTCACTTTTATTTATTTTTCTAGTTGAAATGTATACTAGGATGCAGACGGTGCTTAGCAGCACCCGACACCCGTCGTCCACAGACTATGGATGACTTGTTTGTTTGATTGTTGTTCAGTGAAATTTGATTATGTGATGTGGAATGAAATAAAACATTTTATAATGGAAAATATTTTATAGTTAAAAATATGATTTTTAACGTATATATAAAATAAATATTTATAAACAAATCGGACAATTCGTTTATATACACTGATTTGACTGATATTGATTGGGACGATAAATTTTACACATTGCCCAACCGTACAAATAAAATATGCGTTTGTTGATTTGAAACCCCACACGGGTATTGGGATGATATTTGAAGTACACTAATCTCGATTGTTTAGTTGTATGTCAATCGATGGGTTGACAGACTGTGTAAGCATTAATTATTTATATTTAATGCTTATGCAGTTGTGTAGTGCACTCTGGATGATGGTTGATTATTTATCGTTGCTATTATATACATGTGTTGTAGAAAATCCATATAATTAACATTATATGGTAATTGATTGGGCCTCATTCCAATTTAGAAAATAAATTCATGTGTTGAATGGAAAATAAATTCATGTGTTGAATAGAAAATAAATTCATGTGTTGAATAGAAAATAAATTCATGTGTTAAATAGAAAAATTCATGTGTTGAATAGAAAATAAATTCATGTGTTGAATAGAAAATATTCATGTGTTGAATAGAATAAAAATTCATGTGTTGAATAGAAAATAAATTCATGTGTTGAATGGAAAATAAATTCATGTGTTGAATAGAAAATAAATTCATGTGTTGAATAGAAAATAAATTCATGTGTTGAATAGAAAATATTCATGTGTTGAATAGAATAAACATTCATGTGTTGAATAAAAGCCGTGTTGATTAGATTGACGCCATTTTGACGTGAACGATATTTATATCGATTTTATTCATTTTTATAATGAATATAGAAAACAAAGTGATTTCAAAATATAACGTTTTGAAAATATTATTATTTGTATATCGATGATGTGGAATATTCAATTTTGATTTGAAATTGAATATGAAGTTGAAATCATTTTGAAAACGAATTTTAAACGATTTATAAAATACGTTTTAAAAGGAAATCGATGAAATATATATATTATGTAACGACCCGTATTTTTGGTCGGTTTATTTTAAATATTTAGTATCATTTAAATATTGAACTAATAATATAAAAGAATTTTTATATTGAATTATCGATTTATAATCGATATACGATTTATTATCGGAATACGAGAACTGAAATAATTCAATTCGAAGTTAGAATTAAATCAAAACAATTCAGATGATCAGTATTAATTGTATTTTAATATAGATGATAATAAAAATATTTTATTATCAGAGAATTTATTAGTTTTTGAATTTAAATTATTTTATATCGATTTAAAATGATTATTCTATATACGTTAAAATTAAATATTAAAATATATTCAATTCAGTTCATAATAGCGTTATAATATTGGAACGACGGTCGGTACGGTAAAATAGCGGTTCACGTCCCCGATAATTATTTTAGTGGATAAGCACGAGATCAAATCAATATCTGTCTAAAATAAAGTGAAAATCTCTTTGAGTCAAATCAAATTAAATTAAATTATATTTAAAATCAAAATCAAAATCTTTTTAAATTCCTTAAAAGATATGCTATGTACTTAGCCAACCAGAAAATAAATGGTTGTTGTACTGATGCTTCCTTCTCGCGCCTATAAAACTACCATATGCCTTCGTATATTCATTCTCAAACCAGATAATTTCTCATGTCCTCTTTATCTTCATTTTTCCTACTTCCCAGTTAAATCAAAGTCGAACTCCACGAGAGGAAATATATATATATATATATATATATATATATATAAAATCTGAAATCGCGATTGGATCGCGAGATTCCTGAAGCTCGCTAGAGCGCGCGCGACTAAGGGAGGAGATGGGGGATGTCTTCGTTGGTGGTCGGCATGACTTGTAGAGGGGTGTCGAAGGGGATGTTATCGATTGGAGAATTGGGGCTACAGTAGTGCGATTCTGGGAGGTTGGCCTGATTTGGGGTGGAGCTGTTATTGAGGAGTGCGACATATTGATGATGAACTGGAGGAAGTCACGATGGTTTGTGATTTCGTGGCCTGAGGCCTTCGATTTGAAAATGAGAAGAGTGCGTGGATTGGAAATTGTCGAGTTTGACTTCGAACAAGAAGCTAGAGGACGCAGATTCGAAGTGGACGGGGAATAGGTTTCTGGAGCAGTTCAAACTGTAGTTCGAGATGCATAAGGAGGAGGTGGCATTGCAGAGAAGATAGAGTTTTCAGAAGAGGGTTCATCGATGGTTTCAGGAAGGGAAACAGGGACTGGGAAAAGGGAAATTTAAATAGATAATTTAAGGTATATTTTTAGTTTATTCTTAATTTAAATTTATATTGAGATTGATATAAAAAAATTAGTAGTTGATTTAGTCAATTTGAATAACTTGTAGGAATTAGCAAATTAGTTAGAATTTACTTATTATTTTAGTTAGAATTTACTTAGTACATTAGTCAGAATTTACTTAGCATATTAGTTAGAATTTAATTTGTATATTAGTAAGAATTTAATTAACATCAGTTTGGATAATTAGTATATCAATCAAGATTTAATTAGTATATCGGTTAAGATTAAATTGGTATACTGTCTAAAAAGGAAGAAAAAAAATTATATAGGAAGGTTATTTATTTGATTAAATAGTTAATTTAAATAAATAAATGTTAGTATATTTCTAGCATAAACCATTGTTAAGAATATTTTGTAGTTAATTTTTAAAGTTCGAATTTTTCCTGGGCAAGGAGAAATCAAACGAAAACCATCCGTGTGGAGTTCAGAGACTCGAATATCGATAAAAAGAAATTAAAATTGGTACAAGAGCAGAATAAAAACCCTAGTGAGTAAATCTCACTCACAGTTTTATATTTAAATTTATTTTTATCGCAAAAAAATAAATTTGTTGGTTGCTTGGGTGCATGAATGAATTGTTGAAATTTTTGTGGTTATTGGATATTTCCCGCAATACTATTAGCGGATGCCCGCAGTATCATTAGCGGATGACCCTACGCCTACATATATAAGTGGATCCCCTTTTATACCGCGATATCCTGCCTTGAAGCAGGATAGGTATTATTTCTGTTGACTAACATTTGTGGATGCAGAAAAACAGGTAGGAGGAATCCAACTGGATTCCTCAAAAACATATTATCTGTTTGTTAGTTTGCTTGATTTCATATATATTCATATATGACGTGTTAAAAATCAAATGATTGAAAATTGGATGATTTGATTGTTATAAATATCACTGGGCTAAGTATTAATTTATTAAAAAAAATACCCTGAAAGGGGTATTTGAGATTGAAAAGGGAAATTCTATTTTAGAAAAATAGAATTTGAATTTTTAAATAGATTTGAAATATAAACTTGTTTTGAAAATAAAACAAGTAGTTCCTTTATAAACGAAGTTTACTAATAGTTCTATAAACAAAGTTTATAAATAAAGTGAAATCAATTATCATTGAATAATTCAGAACTAAAAATCCAAGTGTGAATTTGAAAAGGGAAATTTATTTTTCCAAATAGAGATTTTATTTCAAATGAATTTGAAATGGACTTGTTTAAATATACAAACAAGTAAAATGAATGGTGCTTGTAAATGAAAAGGGAAATTATCATTGGATAATTCAAAATTTTAAATTCAAATGTGAATTTAAAAATATGAACGGGGAAATCGTTTTAAAGGAATAAACGATGAAATTTATTCTGATGTTCAGAATATAAATTGAACGAAAATAAATCGATAAGGATTTATGATTTGAATTCGATTAATTCGAATTTATTTAAATTGAAGTTAAATTGAATATAAAATTTGAATGGAGTTTGAATATAGAAATTCAAACGGGATTTGAATAGAGAATTTAAATATAGAATTTGAATATAGAAATTTAAATAGATGTTGAATATAGAAAATTTAAAGGAAATTCAAATATAGAATTTGAATAAGAGGATTTAAATAGAATTTTAATAATAGAATTAAAAAGGAGTTTGAATATTTGAAATTTCGAATAGAATTAAATCGGAGTTTGAATATTTGAAATTCAAATGGAATAAATATGGAATTTGAATTCAAAGAGAATTAAATAGGGAATTTGAATGTAGAATTCAAAAAGAATTCAAATGGAATTTAAACTAAAGAATTTGAATATAGCGTTCAAATGGAATTTTAAACTATGGGATTTAAATATATAATTCAAATGGAATTTAAAATATGGAATTTGAATATAGGATTCAAAAAGAAGTAAAATTGGAATTTGAATATTAGAATTCAAACAGTAATGAAATGGAGTTTGAATCAAGAAAATTTAAATAGAGTTAAAATGGAGTTGAATTCATTTTAACGAAGTTAAAACGTTTATATATATAAATATAATTAAAACGAACTTACCGCAGCGCTGCAGTTCGTAAATTGGCGATTCGAACTTCAATTGAATATACATGACTCAATTGAAGTCGGAATTCTTTGAAATAAGAAACGTCAGGACCGATTTGATAATAGTTTTCTAATGGAAGAGAAAAATATGGATTTCGTCGAATAGATTTTGAGTTATGTCAAAATCAAATTTTTAGAAAAGCAGCGCCATAACCATTTAAAAACCATAACAGTTTTTTTAATTTTATAAAAGGATTTTAAGCGAATAAAATCCGAATTTCTATTTAGAAAATTTCAGATTTGAGTTGTAAATTAGATGTGAACTCAAGTGGAGTAATGAACTGATTTTTGAAACAGAAATCAGATTTTTGTTTATAGAATAGAATTAACTAATTCGAATAGTAATTGGTTAATGAGATTTTGAATTGATATTGGGCTTTGAATAAGTGAATTCGATTTGAAAATTTATATTCGAAATCGAAAAGGAAACTAGAATTGAAATTGAAATTCAATTTGGTTATGAGCAAGTTAAATATTTTGTTTGAACATGTTATGTTCAAACAAAGAAGTGAAATAGGAAAAATAGCTAATTAAAGAATAAATGAGCGAAACTGAATTCAAACGATTAGATAGTGTTGAATTGAATTGAAAAAGGTGAGCATGTGTTAGACAGGTATGGGATGAAGTATATGAAGATTTTAATTTATGTGCCCGACAAAAAGGTACATGTTTAAATTCATATATGAGATTTTATGCGCTGTATCGGCAAGCCGCTTGGTTTTTTCCTTTTTCTTTTGGATTGGTGAGGGCCATGGGAGGCTTTTTGAAATATCCCGATGCTCCCGGTACAGGGGAGGTTATGGCGAAATTTTCCGGAAATTTAAGGAGTTAGAATATTTTTTTAAGATAATTTGATAGTTAGAAATCAATGTATCGATATATATAGAATTCGATAAGGAAACGAAATCAAAAATAGAATATTGTAAACAAAAAGGGAAATCTATAAATTAGAAATAGAAAGCGAACCATATACATGTTTTTAAAAATGAATAATTGGGTTTTATAGTGTGTTTATTCGAGGTAAGTGGTTTTGCCGTTTTGAAGTTGAGGGTGTTTTCAGTCAAGGTCCGAGAGGTAATTTTACCCCAACTTGATTGATTTCATTTTTAAATGATAAATAGCAGGATCCAGTCTTGAAGAGAAGTGTCTGAAAAAGAGTTAGTTGAATAAAATATTTTGGGTTGTTGTAACGATGTTTTACATAGCATTCATTTTAACCCAAGTGGTGGAAATTTTGGAAATATAAAAGTAAATTTTTCTTGAGTATAATTAGAGCAGTCAGGAAAGAGATAAGTGATTGAAATTGTTTTCAATTGGAAATAGAGACATTTTCTAGAAATAGAAAATAAAAAGAAGTTGATATTTGGAAACGTCTTCCAAATGGCGTAAGAGACCAAGATGATTATCGAAATTATTTAGTTAACAAATATTGATAGAGAAATAGAGAAGTGAATAAATTAATGAAATATTAATTAACAGGCCCAGTGATTGATTGATGTTATGGATGAACGGATGTTTGTTTATTTTTCTTCGATAGTTAAAGAACCGACTATCGAAGTGTTTGCCAATATCGTTGTCAATATGGAGAGACCGGTTGGATTATTATCCGTGAACCACTTCGTATTGGCAGTAACGTGCGAATCAGATTATACGAAGGTAATCGAAGACGATGTAAAGTGCAAGGGCTTTTTCTATTAATATAAATTGTGCCTTCGGTTTCGTTCAGTCCCAGAACGAACGTATATGGACGAATGTCTGACAAAGTATTTCCAATGATCTAATATATTGGTCTGTATAAATATACATGGTGGCAACGGATTTATTGCCTTAGCATAACATCCAAAATATTTTGTGCAAATCAATGAGTGATTAACGGATCTGACAATGTGGCATTCAAAGTGATTGTGCTATCAATGAATAGAAAATAATTGTAGCCTCAGGCCTCAATAACCGGGAAATAACAGAAATTAGGCAGGCAGCATGGCTAAGTGGGTCGCTCCCATTAGGGTGTATAATCACCTATCTAGAGATTCATTTAATTCCTTATTCTATTCGATGTTGTCCCATTCGGGAGACAGTTGCTGATCCTAACCGTTGGTGATATACATTCGATACACTCAAGCGAAATCAGTGGTCGGTCATGTGTGGGCCGGGTTGCAAGATGTTCTTGTTGAACCCAGTGTATTCCTCTCTAGGGATACACTATCGGAAGGTGGTTCCATACCTTGTCATGTTGGAAATCCAATCTCCAATAAGCGCCCTGCGGTTTTTGATTTTATACTATGTATGTGGAGCGTGAGATGCAAGCGTTCCGCTAAATTCTATTTATTTGATTTAGACACTATTATAATATCAATGGATTTTGTATTAAAGTGTTTTGGGTTATAGTAAGGTAAAAACCATCCATGTTTATGTGTGGGCTGGTCTTACTATTATCATTTCTTTAGAAAGGATTTTGAAAGTTAAACAAATGGTTGAAGTTTACTCAAACCAGTCCCATGACTGACCCAGAGTTTATTTTGTTTTGTTTTCCCTAAACTCTTGGGTGCCCAAATTTGTACGGACAGTCAAGTAGTCGGGATTTTTCATATTCACTTGGAAGAGCTGGAAGCAGGAGGCTTCACCAGTTAGCCATAGATTATCATATTTCCGCTGTGTACTATGTTGTATCTGGATATAGGTGTTTATAACTGTTCCAGGAATAACTGTTGTGCCCTGATAATGGTATGTATATCCAGTTATCTGATTTGTATTTTCAAAAATTATGTTATATAATATATTTTACTCGTTTCGCTGTGAGATTTGTCTTCTTTGTTTTCTTCTATTCTAATATCTCTTTCTTTCTATTCCTCATCCTTTAACTTCTTTCTAATAATGATTCGTATTTCTGTGCAATTTGGGTTGGACGTGTGGTGTTATTAGTCAACTCAGATAGTACGGATTTGCGGGCCTTTACAGTTGGTATCAGAGCTTAGGTTAAGCGAATACCTAGGCTGTGGTGTTGTGCTCATTAGATATAGGGTCAGTAGTACCCTAGAATGAGTTGAGCGAATATATACGAGAGAGCGTATTTGTTAATTGGTATAAAAGTTGTTTTATATTATGTTGGTTAGTCTGTTGAGTGGGTTATGAATTTTGATCGAATAGTGGGACGCCACAAAGTCGATAGGAATTTCTAAACACTTGAACAGAAGAATTGACATAATATTGTTTTAATGTGGGTAAATGAAATTATTTTACCCAAAATTATATTTTGTTATAGAAAGAATAATTTTTGAAATTATTATAATATATGGATGTGTTGGTTGTTATTATTATAATCAAATGAAATTATAAAAATGAAATGGTTATATAGAACCAACTAGAATTTGTATATGAATAAGATATACAAATGAGATGAATTAAATTTGGGTTTACAATTTGAATTAAGAATTTAAATCCTGGGTGTTTAGAAAAATATTTTCAAAGTGCATTAAAATAATATAGTTTTATTTTGAAAGGGTTTTTGAATGAAAATCATTTTGAATTGATTTTTTTTTAAATGATAAAGCACTAAACTCACTTCAGTGGCTGGGAAATAATTCTGATGATGATCGCGTGTGACGACCCCAAACCCCGTACTGACGGCGGCAAGGGTAATCCTTGGAATATAACACAGAAACAGATAATAGCAGAACATAAATAAATAAATACACCAGATAATGAACAATAGAATATACTGGATAAACGTAATCATCAGAGTTACACAGTATACATGATCATACTTAGTACAAATACAGTTCAGCTATACATATATGTCTACAGCGGAAAAACAAACATAATGTACAATAGGAGCTGAACAGCATAAAAAGAGATAAATGATAGAATCCATCTTCAGCTCCATCTATCCAGAAAGAGCCAGCTAAACCTCAATACAAGGCTGCCCGTGTAGAAAAAGGGGCACCCGAGTTTGAAAGTGAAACAAACTACGAGTCAGTCATGGGACTGGTATGAGAAATCTACTCAACACGTTTAATATGGCAAATCACAGGACCACGCCACTTTCGTGGAACGGGTTTATTCCATTGGATTGCCAGTGCTTTAAAACAAATCATTCTTTTAAACATCGCAATGCTTTTTTTAAAAATGAAACCATTATAAGACTCAGTTCCCATCACACAATGCAACGCAAACCGGAGGATAGAGTTTTTACCTTATAACGGCCAAAATATGCTTGATACGAATAAAACAAAAGCATTTGATATTATTGCTAGTGTTTATATGTTTTTAGAAACAATTTCAAATCACAACTATCGATCATAGGCGGCATTATTGCCCCATACCACTATGTCGCCATATATAGGTATACAATCAAAACCGCACAGTCACGTAGTTGGAAATTGGATTTTCGTCATGAACCAAGGCAAAAGATAGTCCTGACCGTCTTCGAGACTCTCTAGCCCGAGCCTCAGGGTCAGAGCGCATCGACCCTTGGAGCGACAGGGCCGGTCCACCGATGTGGATTAAAATTCCTGAACACTGCGTTTCCCCGCCCTATGGGGCGTAAATGAGCCAACGAATGATTCCATCGGACCCGGATCGTCCGATCTAACCGAGGCGCCTCGCAATAGTAACAACCACATAAGTCAAACTCGCCAGGGCGTGTAAAACCACTGACGCCACTTCTAACTAGAAAGAAACGCATGTCCTCCCTGAGGTCCTCTCCTGTTTCTGGTTCATACCGGGGTGTGAGGTTCGCGAATTCACGTTATACACAAAGCTACGCCACACAGGCGGTGCTTTGATCATCACCACAAGACTTTGCTTTTCAACAGAAGCCCTGATCACTACATCTTAGCATGCCACACAGACAATTCACACCGTGTAACTGATAGCTATCAATCACACAGAATAAATTCCAATGTCAGACACACTGTCCATTTGCAAGTCCGTTCTGGGTCTGAACGGAACCGGAGGCACTATATACCTCGAAAACCCATCAATCACCACGTACGTCTGGACGATCACCACTCATTATCCATATTTCGGGATGCCTCCCAATCAAGACCTCGGTTACCATCCAAACGAGGTGAAGATCTCCGGTCTTCGACCACCGTCTTCATCTTCGATATCTTATCGTCGATTCAGTTATTCAGAATGGGATAAACCCGGTCTTTCTGAGCAACTCGCGTATATAATAAACAAGTGCAACACTAACATACATACACATCATTTCAATTCATTAGTCACTAACCGTCAATCAGTAAGAGAACGATTTCCCAAATATTAACCCCGAAGGCCGAAACCAACATCAGATCAATACCCAAGAAACCATTCGACTTAGCCAACCTTCAGTTAATTTCTAAATTTTACATCCATATCGTTTATAATATTTTATAATGATTTATCGCTATTTTTATTTATTTTAAAATAGCCAATTTATTCAAAACGACGCTTCGGGCCATAACGCGGCCATGGCGCTGTTTTTCTTCAGATTTGATTTACACATATCTGAAAATCTAACCGTTGGATCTTCACAAAATTTACACCATTAGAAAGATCTTTTCAAAACGAATCCAACGGTTCCAGTTTCGGGAAAATCCGACGGTCGGATCTCCCGGTATAATCATTTGAAGTTTCGATTTCAAAATACGAACTGCAGCATCGTTATTCGATTAAATATAATTATATTTATATATATAAAAATATAATCGATTCTGGCGCTGTTTTTCTTCAGATTTGAATTAAACATTCCATACAATCCAACCATTGGATTTTTACAAAGTTGGTGCCGTTGGAAAGATATTTCCAAAGCGAACCCAACGGTTGCGATTTCAGGAAAATCCGATGGTCGGATCTCCTGTACTAATCGTTTGAAATCACGGTTTCAAAATACGAACTGCAGCTTCGTTATTCGATTAAATATAACTATATTTATATATATATATATATCGATTCTTCGATTTCAAAACTATATTTTTTCATACATTTGATAAAAATGATATTTTTATCTAACTGTCTTCTATTTCCACACTTCACTATTTTTAACAATTCATTTATATAATAAAAATGTGATTTTTATTGTAAAACAATTCATTTCAAAACACTATTATTTTATATAGTTAATATAGGTGATAAAAATAGGATTTTTATTATAAAACAATTTATTTCAAAAAAGATGATTTTATACATTTCATATTGATGTTAAAAATGGGATTTTTATTATAAAACAATTTCTTTCAAAATATGAATACCATTCAACACATGAATTTCAATTCAACGGATGAATTTCGATTCATCACATGAAAGTTTTCTATAGTTTATATAAATAGATAAAAAGTGATTTTTATATTTAAAACACGAATACCATTCAACACATGAATTTCAATTCAACGAATGAATATCGATTCCACACATGAAGGTTTTCTATAGTTTGTATATATCGATAAAAAGGTGATTTTTATATTTAAAACAAGAATACCATTCAACACATGAATTTCAATTCAACGAATGAATATCGATTCAACACATGAAGGTTTTCTATAGTTTGTATATATTGATAAAGAGGTGATTTTTATATTTAAAACACGAATACCATTCAACACATGAATTTCAATTCAACGAATGAATATCGATTCAACACATGAAGGTTTTCTATAGTTTATATATATAGATAAAAATGTGATTTTTATATTTAAAACACTAATACCATTCAACACATGAATTTCTATCCAACGAATGAATTTCGACTCAACACATGAAGGCTTTCTATTCAACGAATAAATATAGTTTCAACAAATGAAAATAATTCTAACACATGAATATTATTCAAAATTTCGGCAGCATAACGACAGGGTAGTTAAAACCGAGACCGTCCCTAGTACGGCTCCTCGCTCTACCTTAAAACCTCTCGGTTTTTGACAATGGGGATTCATGCATCTAGTTCGCACGCAGGCGGCATGTATATTTATTTTATTTCCACAAACTAATCCTATGTGGTTTCAACCAAATATTTCTCAACCACAAACGGGTATTTTTCAACCATAATCAATCAATATCAACCACAAACAATTCCAATCAACCATTCGCTATCAATCAATTTTCACACCAATCACAACCAATAAATATCGTCCATGGTTTGTGGACGAGGGGCGTATATATATATATATATATATATATATATATATATATATATATATATATATAGCAATTCACTTCTATTTCAACACATATATAATTTTTACAACGCATGTATAACTTATACATCAAACGTACAACTTAAACAACGCTTATACATGAGGTGTACAACGCTTATATAAATCATACATCGACTATATAATTTACACATCGTCGTTTTCCATATCGTTTATAATTTAGAAATCTCACATTGGGTTCCACTCCACCAAATATAGCAGAAGGCTCAGAAAAATATGCGGTCTCTTCTAGAAGGTAGAAGACGTCCACACGAGTCCACTGTCTCTTGTTTCACTGAATTTTGATCACACACGAAAAATATATGATTTTTCAAAGTTTGCAACGGTTTAAAGGTGTTAAAACAGTTGAAAATAAACAAGGCCGTACCTCAGCTGTTTCGTTCAAAACTAGGTTTGGATTTTTCTTCGAATCCATGTAGCTATTCGTCGATCAGCCTTCGCAGTGTCGAAGGAGGAGGAGAGGCGCACGTGCGCAGGGGGGTGCGGCAGCGCTCGGTGGTCGAAATCGCGGTCGGCGGCGGTTTGAAGACGTGATCTTCCTGGCGTCCGTTCTCCCAAAATACACAATGAAAAAATCGAAACCAGGTATGGATTTGAAGAGCTCCGGAAGATCTTCAAAAAGTTCAACTGTGGCACGAGCTAATTCTGCGTGGATTGAGCGGAAAATGAGGGGGAAGGTTTGAAGGGTTTTCCGCCTTGATCGACTGTCGGGGAGAGAGAAAATTAAATTTCTGACCAATGAGATTTTTTATTTTATTTATATATTTTAAAATCTCTAAAATACCCTCTTCCACCCACGAACACCAATCCAAACCCAACGACTGTCGTCCCTAGCGTTTTACCCCCATTCCGAACACAATGGGATATGTTTCGAAGGCCCATCGACTGTTTCAATCAGTTTCCATTCAAATTAAAATATATAACATTCAATATTCGATTTGAACGTACATTTCAATTTGCCAGGGACACAAACTAATTCGAAAAATTCCAGAAAAATAAATCTAGCTATGTTTTGATGATGCGGTCCCAACAAAACTAGTTCTGTCGAATTCTGAGACCGTTTGCAAAAAGGCCCATTTCTGGTCGATCCAATTTAACAGTAATTGACCAAAACACGTTTTCCTTTGCCACGCTCACATACTAGCTTCAAAAATTATGAAATTTGAAACCTAGCAATAACTTCTCATCCCAAATCCAACAAAAGTGGTTTCGTCGAATTCCGAGGTCGTTTGCAAAATGGGCAGTTTCACGGGCTATATAAATTCCATAGCGACCTTTCTGAATATTCATTTGGCCATAACTTTTTCTTTCCGCTATGAAACTTCGATTTTTCAGATTCGTTAGAAAGTTATTCACTAGCAGATTCAAATAATTTTGGTTTCACTCAAATCCGTTTTGTTTTGCACCTGGTACAGTCCGACAAAGTTTGAATTCAATTTTTGAAACTGCAGCGCCTTTTCAGGCCTTGTTTATAATTAGAATTAATTATATTCATTTTCAAACGTCGATTCAAACTCACTTTTCATTGCTATTATTTAAAATATTTATTTTAAATATTTAAAATCCACTATTTTAGCCAATTTAAAAAAAAAAATTGGTTCAGATTTTCCGGGTCGTTACATCGCGACATCATCAGTGTTCATTTTCGAGTTTCTAAGTGATGGATTGCTATCTTAGAAAAGTTTTTGATGGAAATTGTTTGAAAGAAAACAAGTTTAGTTGAAAAATTCAAATATTTTGAATTTGAAAAGATTATAAATATATGTACATGTTTAAGTGATTTCAAAAGGATTTGAAATGAAAACCCTGGGATTTGGATTCTGGAAGTGGAATTTAACTTAAGCTAGTCAAATGGATTGAAGTGAATCAATTAACCAGAATCAATTTAAATTGGTTTAATAGAACATAGATTGGATATAAATGGATTGATCATAGATCATTCGAATTAAATGAAGGAAGACCAAAAGTTTTGGTGGAACTAAATTTGTTGAAATACGAGGAGTTGAGTTTCAACATAAGTGAGATTTTGAAAAGTAATGGATTTGTACCATTTTTCCTACCTTAGCAATTTCGAGGACGAAATTATTTTAAGGGGGAAGAATGTAACGACCCGTATTTTTGGTCGTTTTATTTTAAATATTTAGTATTGTTTAAATATTGAATTAATAATATAAAAGAATTTTTATATTGAATTATCGATTTATAATCGATATACGATTTATTATCGGAATACGAGAACTGAAATAATTCAATTCGAAGTTAGAATTAAATCAAAACAATTCAGATGATCAGTATTAATTGTATTTGAATATAGATGATAATAAAAATATTTTATTATCAGAGAATTTATTTGTTTTTGAATTTAAATTATTTTATATCGATTTAAAATGATTATTCTATATATGTTAAAATTAAATATTAAAATATATTCAATTCAGTTCATAATAGCGTTATAATATTGGAACGACGGTCGGTACGCTAAAATAGCGGTTCATGTTTTAATTATGAACCCCGATATTTATTTTAGTGGATAAGCATGTGATCAAATCAATATTTGTCTAAAATAAAGTGAAAATCTCTTTGAGTCAAATAAAATAAAATTATATTTAAAATCAAAATCAAAATCTTTTTAAATTCCTTAAAAATATGCTATGTACTTAGCCAACCAGGAAATAAATGGCTGTTCTACTGATGCTTCCTTCTCGCGCCTATAAAACTACCTTAAGCCTTCGTATATTCATTCTCAAACCAGATAATTTCTCAAGTCCTCTTTATCTTCATTTTTTCTACTTCCCAGTTAAATCAAAGTCGAACTCCACGAGAGGAAAAATATATATATATATAATCTGAAATCGCGATTGGATCGCGAGATTCCTGAAGCTCACTAGAGCGCGCACGACTAAGGGAGGAGATGGGGGATGTCTTCGTTGGTTGTCGGCATGACTTGTAGAGGGGTGTCGAAGGGGATGTTATCGATTGGAGAATTGGGGCTACAGTAGTGCGATTCTGGGAGGTTGGCCTGATTTGGGGTGGAGCTGTTATTGAGGAGTGCGACATATTGATGATGAACTGGAGGAAGTCACGATGGTTTGTGATTTCGTGGCCTGAGGCCTTCGATTTGAAAATAAGAAGAGTGCGTGGATTGGAAATTGTCGAGTTTGACTTCGAACAAGAAGCTAGAGGACGCAGATTCGAAGTGGACGGGGAATAGGTTTCTGGAGCAGTTCAAACTGTAGTTCGAGATGCATAAGGAGGAGGTGGCATTGCAGAGAAGATAGAGTTTTCAGAAGAGGGTTCATCGATGGTTTCAGGAAGGGAAACAGGGACTGGGAAAAGGGAAATTAAAATAGAGAATTTAAGGTATATTTTTAGTTTATTCTTAATTTAAATTTATATTGAGATTGATATAAAAAAATTAGTAGTTGATTTAGTCAATTTGAATAACTTGTAGGAATAAGCATATTAGTTAGAATTTACTTAGTATTTATTTAGAATTTACTTAGTACATTAGTCAGAATTTACTTAGCATATTAGTTAGAATTTAATTTGTATATTAGTAAGAATTTAATTAACATTAGTTTGGATAATTAGTATATCGATCAAGATTTAATTAGTATATCGGTTAAGATTAAATTGGTATACTGTCTAAAAAGGAAGAAAAAAATTTATATAGGAAGGTTATTTATTTGATTAAATAGTTAATTTAAATAAATGTTAGTATATTTGTAGCATAAACCATTGTTAAGAATATTTTGTAGTTAATTTTTAAAGTTCGAATTTTTCCTAGGCAAGGAGAAATCAAATGAAAACCATCCGTGTGGAGTTCAAAGACTCGAATATCGATAAAAAGAAATTGAAATTGGTACAAGAGCATAGTAAAAACCCTGGTGAGTAAATCTCACTCACAGTTTTATATTTAAATTTATTTTTATCGCAAAAAAATAAATTTGTTGGTTGCTTGGGTGCATGAATGAATTGTTGAAATTTTTGTGGTTATTGGATATTTCCGGCAATACTATTAGTGGATGCCCGCAGTATCATTAGCGGATGACCCTACGCCCACGTATATAAGTGGATTCCCTTTTATACCGCAATATCCTGCCTTGAAGCAGGTTGGGTATTATTTCTGTTGACTAACGTTTGTGGATGCAGGAAAACAGGTTGGAGGAATCCAACTGGATTCCTCAAAAAAAATATTATCTGTTTGTTTGTTTGCTTGATTTCATATATATTCATATATGACGTGTTAAAAATCAAATGATTGAAAATTGGATGATTTGATTGTTTTAAATATCACTGGGCTAAGTATTAATTTATTAAAAAAAAACCTAAAAGGGGTATTTGAGATTGAAAAGGGAAATTCTATTTTAGAAAAATAGAATTTGAATTTTTAAATAGATTTGAAATATAAACTTGTTTTGAAAATAAAACAAGTAGTTCCTTTATAAACTGTAACACCCCGCCTCCGCTAGGGTTACTCGCAAAAGGAATGCACTAGCTTTAGAGGGGCATTATTGGTAAACATGCACAGAAATATCACAAGACAGAACATATAAAATAGCGGAAGTAAAATCAAACTTTCATAACATGAATAAATAAGGTCTAAAGCCTTTTACATCAGAGTACATCAAAACCTGTCTTGCAATAGTAAAGAAGCATAAAGACATTTTCATAAATTATTCCCCAAGTAAAAACAGTAAAGTAGCCATTAGCCAAGAAAAGTCCAAGCCATCCATGATGACCTTCAAGCAGAAGAAGTCCGAACTAAACAACAGTATTTCCTCGCTGTAACCTGGGGGGAAACGGAAGAAAAGAGGCGAAACAAAACGGGTCAGTCAAAAAGACTGAGTAAGCCCTATCTACTATTAGCATAAAAACTAGTAAAGTTAACAGACATGAGAAACTGAGATGAACATAAGCATGATAACAAGATAGATAAGCTAAATCAAAATAATAGGATGAACTACTGAACTCAGATAAACTAAGGTGTCATGATAAATTACGATGTCAAGATAAAACAAGGTATCACATCGTCAGGTTTCTATCAAGTATAATATCCCCAAGATATCTGTCACGTATAACGCCCCGTGATATCTATCCTGTATTTTAGCTCTGCACCTACCGTACTAGTATCCCCACCGTGTCATGTGTTAACCAAGAATGACCCTCACTCAAAAGTCGTGTAATGGTCCATGTCAACCTAATATATCGCATATATAGGTTACTCAACTTGTATGTTTTATTCCATGTAAATGTTCAGTCCCTTGCCGTAGACCATACGGGCTTTCCCATGAGATTCTATATTACTTTAACATAGTTCCATGATCCTTAAGATCGGTTTGGACTGTTACCCTAAACCTAGCTAGGGTCTTCCAACATGAATTATTGTTTGTACAACTAGGACTTATGCTACCTAGGGCTGCTAGGGATTATGCTTACCTATTGCACGTTTTCGTATCTCGGTTTGGGTTCAACCACCTAGGGCCACTAGGGATTACGCTAACCGCCAACCGCGCCCTTTTTCCCACGCATTCATCGTGAATCGCTTTTCCATGACTGTATGCACATGTATCACATCGTGCCATCCGAGTCCTGTCACAGGGCAAATCAAGAAATACAGGACTCGGTCGGGAGCTTTCGATTTATCTGCCGATGCATATGCTAAGGTCTGTTTTTCTTATACGTGGCTATGGTCCTACGAGACCACTCCCTCAACTAGTGAAAGACAAGACAGGATAAATCCTGTATGAGAACACAACACTGGCCAACCCAGATCCAAGCCTTACCGCAACCATAATTAGATAGCAATTATGGTCTTTTGGGTGTTCTCTGCCTTTCCGTACGTACACGCTTGACCAAAGATGGTAGGTAGCCTGACGAAATGCTATCTAGGGTACGACCGTGTATCGTCGACTATCCCCTATCCATCCCCGTCTTTAGGTCGCTCGTATAGCAACCAAGGCATACTCTTGGTTCTTCTAACGCAGACCTTAACCTCTCATGAGCCTAGTATAATCACCTGGCAGCTCATAGAGGGATACCAAGAATATCCTCACGTTCCCCGAAGCCGCTGCTTCGTTACCCAGTTCGCTGGAGCCTTTATCTAAATCAGATACTTGCTCCTACTCGTATACTTAAACGATGACCTACCGTATCAGGTTACTCATTTATCTATGAACTGGTCTAAATTTCCTTGACTAAGAATCATTACTTAGTTATTCTTCAACTAAGGTTTACCACTTAGCATTGTTCCCGTTATCCTTGTTAACTACGGTTATCCACCTAATCCTCAGAACTAGGGTTTACATAATGGATTAAGTGTCACTTAAGTTCATGACTTAACCCGTCTACAAATCCTGTCAAAATTGGCTAAGTATCCAAGTTCAAGGCTTAACCCTACAAACCATGCTCAAGTTGGTTAAGTATATTAAGCAATTCACGACTTAACCTCGTCCAATTATCATTCTAGATTGGTTAAGTATATATTAACTTAACCCTATCAATTTACTTAGTCAAATCGGTCAAGTGTATTCAAGCGATTCGTGACTTAGCCTTATCATGTTTTCACGTTATATTGGTTAACTTAACCACAATAAATTAACGAGTTAGATTGGATAAGTATAGGTCACTTAACCACATCAATTCATCACGTTTAGATTAGTTAAGTGTTTAACTTAACCCCATTAAACTACCAAGTGGGATTAATTAAGTCTAGGCTAACTTAACCCCATCCGATTTCCATGTTTAGACTAGTTGAGTCTAATCTTAACCCCATTCGTTAACCGTATTTTTCGGTTAAGCGTCATTAAGAAAACTTACTTAACCTTACCAAGTTATCGCGTTGGATTGATTAAGTGTTGGTTAACTTAACCCCATCCACTAGTCATATAAAAATGGTTAAGTGTCATTAGGCAAATCAAGTTACTTAACCTACCCAACCTTGTCATGTTTTGTTAAGTATCATTAGCCTAATCAAATTACTTAACCCATTTGTCCATGTCATATTTGGTTAAGAGTCATTAATCAAATTAACTTAACCCTATCATGTGGCATTAATTCTTAATGCACCTTCACCTCTCACATTAGACTTTGTTGTGGTTACTAGTTAAGCCGGTCGGTTCCGGGTAGCTTTACACCACAACTTGGTCTAACCTCGGGTTCAAGCACAACATGACCAACTTCTCACATTGGGTCCTATTGTTTGCAACTACTAGTTAGGCCGGTCGGTTCCGGGTAGTTTTACGTTGCAAACTCAACCCAACCTCGAGTTGGCCACACTTATATTATCTAAGTGTCATGTCCATCATGTTTCCCAAAACATGTTACAAGTTTTCAAGCATTTGGGTAGACCTAACTTAATAGGTAAATTCCCAAAGGGTAGACCTAACTTAATAGGTAAATTCCCAAGCTTATGTTTTTATGCATACTTACATGTCAACTTCCATGTTATATTTCAAGTCATGTTTTCAAGTTGTATTTTCATGTCATTAGAAATTACCCATAACATAACCCAACGCTTTTAAACTCACATATACGTTCGCGACAACGTAATGGATTAAAAGAAGAGACTTGGCAAAGGCATGACAAAAATGGATATTAAGCCACAAGTTAATCATGGTGGCAAATGAGGCACAAATGTGTTCATTAACTTGCATGTTACATTCTTAAGCCTCAAAACATGCATAAACCCAAACTTGGCGCATAAGCGAATCATGGTGACAAAAGATATGGAATGATGACTAGTAACTCGCATATATAATCATATAAGGGTTATGACTTCATATGCAAGTTGACATAAAGGTTATGAGGGTTCTCATGTTGCCTAATGCTACATTTCAACATAAAGGTTGTAGCTTTTAGCTCACAAGATCAAGATAATGACTTCATAAACTTGCATGACATGATAGCATGTATCATACTCAATGATCAAACCCAAACTTGCAACATGAACATTTAACTTCATAGTTAATATCTAAGAGTAGGGAAAGGGCTTACATTGCTATGAAGGCACAAAAGATATGACAAAGCCCTTATGCAATCAAATAGACCCAAAATGCAAGCTCTAACATAAAAACCCTTGAGCCAAAATGATCAAAACCCTTGCTTTATGATGCAAAGATAGAAACTTGACTTGAATGCAAGCTAATGACATTCATACAAGCTTGAAAACACTTGTATGCATGGAAAATCTCTCATAGAACCCATTTAGAAATTTTATGAAGAGAGTGGAGGCCATGAGAGGTAAAATTTTGCCATAGTTTAGTTGCATGAATGAATAATGAGGATTTAGGATAGGTTAGGGTCTTATTTATAGATTAGGCAAGTGTTTTAGGCCATAGGATTAAACCTAGATTCAATCCAAGCCATCAAAGCATGTCTTGGGGAAGAAGTCAAGTGTAGGAACCATCTAGGGTCTTTAGATTAAAGATGAACCATGAGAACCATCCAAATGCAAAATCTGCATTTGAGCGAATCGGCCCACGGGTTGACAGCCAAACACCCTGGATTAACCCCTAGTCGACCCAGCGGGCTTGGGTCGACCTCAAAAATCGGCCGGTTCGGTTATTCCCCTCTCCCAATTCGCTGTTTTGAACATTTTTGCATATTTATTTATTTAATTTTCAATTATATATATATATATATCAATATATATATATATTTCTCTGCGCAACCCATTTCACTTAATTAAGTATACTTTAATTTGGGAATTTTTCGTGAAACTTCGCGAGGCCATATCTTGGTCATACGGACTCCGATTTTCGAAAACTCGGACTCTATTTCGCGTATTTTTCCGAGACGAACGCAATGGCATAGCCCGTTTCCCTTGATTCAGATTTTACAGTTTAATTCTGCCTCCATTTATGTTATAACAGGTTATTGAAAATACGGGTTGTTACATTCTCCCCACCTTTTAGGATTTCGTCCCCGAAATCTCCAAGTTAGGAAGAACATATCCTACCATCCATCATCCATCTACTCAAAACATCATCCACAAGCAACCATTGTCCTTAGATGATTTCTAATGCTGTATGAATATATGCAAAACGTGTGTGTACATGTTCCTTAGCTAATGCTAATGATCAGGCCTGAATAATCTTTCTAATGCAAAATATGTATAGTGCCATGAATCCAACATGTATGCAAATAGTCCTAGTCATATAGATACTATATGCGTGCACAATCATTCATTCATATGCAACAACCGCATGATAATACATTCGATTTCATCCATAAACAAGTATAAATACTCGTGCATATGCAATATGAAATGTGACCGAGTCGAGCTAGTATCTAATGTGTATTCGCGCATCCACGAGCAACCACTTGCAACCATATCAATCATAACATGTTTCAAATACATGTTTACATCCATAGGGTTTTACCTAGAATTCCCTGAAACAGGGTCGAGAAGATAAACAAGACAAACTCCTTACGGGGTTTGTAACAGAAAATAGGACCAAGAAGATGTCCACAAAAGATAGCCTACAAGTAAGCTCTACAGAAAACAGGGATCAAGGATATACTCCCAAAAAGAGATATCATGTGCGTATCTAGTCTTTGACCATCAAAGTCGTATTTCCTCGAGCTTAATTCCATTGTGCCTTGACCGTCTTTTAACTTCGCGATTTCGTAGCTTCTTATTTCCTGTTTCCATAACATGAGCTGGAACTCATTTTTTCGTCGCCTCTCGTTCCACTTGCACTTATCCTTTTCCTAGAATACTTGACGCAAACATGACTGCGTACTCATGATCTCATGCAAGCTTTCCAAAATTCACTAGTGAATCTTGGATCTCGTTTATATACTATAAGGTATTCCATGTAGAAGAACTTTCCCTTGAAAGTAAACAGATGTTAACCAGGTTATCAAGCGCACTTACTAGGGTGATCTCTATAACCCATGCATAAATGAAGTAAGCCATTCGTCTTATCGGCGCACACCACTCGATCGGGCTTCAAATTTCCAATAAAGGCATCAAGGGATTCTAAGTAACTAGTCATGACAGAACCTCAAAAAGGTTACACGATACTTCGAGGGCATTACCAAGGCTAGTCAAAAGGTCTAACTACCCTCCTATCAAAACCGAGAGTGGCACCCCCTACTGGATAACCACTTCATCCCTAGAATCCATCCATAGCTTATAAACATAAGCATTATTTCAAAACTCAACACTTGGCATAGACATTCCCAAATCCAAACAAGTCATGTATAAATGGACTGATTCTCCAATAGGACTTTGAGACAAAAATGGGATTCTCTATTACGCTAGTACTTAAGGTGTAGAGACTCAACTACCGAAGCGGACTTAAATGATGCGGGGATCAAAACAAAGTCTTGGCGGGATGATAGAAAAGAATAACTAGATCTTCAACAAGGATGTTATCCCCCTACTCAGGTAATCTAGTGAGGGTATACAATTATCTTCACGATGATCTTGTCCTTGTCCCACAATACTTAACTATCCGTCCCGTTTCACCATACCAAAGATACTTTTTCGTTATGGGTTGAGCCATACCAACAAGTTGCTCATCCTTAAGCTCGTATCCTTTATCCTCTTTCTCACTATCCTTTCTTATAACGCGGCCACTGGTCTCTCGAGAACCACCTCCATCGCATGGAAAGCACTTTCGTAGATAGAAAAGACTAGTCGCAGTTAAAACCACTGTGACTACAGATGGAGGAAAGAAAGGAGAAGAGATTAAATTAAGGAAACAAGGATAGTGCTAATGGTCTTTGGGGAATAGCCTTTTTCTTTTAAAAGAAAATTTTCTTAAAAAATGCTTCTTTGTAAACGGTTTTCAAATAGTTTTCAGAAGGTCTTTAAAAACTTTTGCCCAGTCTGGTAACCTTCTGCTCTGATACCAAATGTAACACCCCGCCTCCGCTAGGGTCACTCGCAAAAGGAATGCACTAGCTTTAGAGGGGCATTATTGGTAAACATGCACAGAAATATCACAAGACAGAACATATAAAATAGCGGAAGTAAAATCAAACTTTCATAACATGAATAAATAAGGTCTAAAGCCTTTTACATCAGAGTACATCAAAACCTGTCTTGCAATAGTAAAGAAGCATAAAGACATTTTCATAAATTATTCCCCAAGTAAAAACAGTAAAGTAGCCATTAGCCAAGAAAAGTCCAAGCCATCCATGATGACCTTCAAGCAGAAGAAGTCCGAACTAAACAACAGTATTTCCTCCCTGTAACCTGGGGGGGAAACGGAAGAAAAGAGGCGAAACAAAACGGGTCAGTCAAAAAGACTGAGTAAGCCCTATCTACTATTAGCATAAAAACTAGTAAAGTTAACTGACATGAGAAACTGAGATGAACATAAGCATGATAACAAGATAGATAAGCTAAATCAAAATAACAGGATGAACTACTGAACTCAGATAAACTAAGGTGTCATGATAAATTACGATGTCAAGATAAAACAAGGTATCACATCGTCAGGTTTCTATCAAGTATAATATCCCCAAGATATCTGTCACGTATAACGCCCCGTGATATATATCCTGTATTTTAGCTCTGCACCTACCGTACTAGTATCCCCACCGTGTCATGTGTTAACCAAGAATGACCCTCACTCAAAAGTCGTGTAATGGTCCATGTCAACCTAATATATCGCATATATAGGTTACTCAACTTGTATGTTTTATTCCATGTAAATGTTCAGTCCCTTGCCGTAGACCATACGGGCTTTCCCATGAGATTCTATATTACTTTAACATAGTTCCATGATCCTTAAGATCGGTTTGGACTGTTACCCTAAACCTAGCTAGGGTCTTCCAACATGAATTATTGTTTGTACAACTAGGACTTATGCTACCTAGGGCTGCTAGGGATTATGCTTACCTATTGCACGTTTTCGTATCTCGGTTTGGGTTCAACCACCTAGGGCCACTAGGGATTACGCTAACCGCCAACCGCGCCCTTTTTCCCATGCATTCATCGTGAATCGCTTTTCCATGACTGTATGCACATGTATCACATCGTGCCATCCGAGTCCTGTCACAGGGCAAATCAAGAAATACAGGACTCGGTCGAGAGCTTTCGATTTATCTGCCGATGCAGATGCTAAGGTCTGTTTTTCTTATACGTGGCTATGGTCCCACGAGACCACTCCCTCAACTAGTGAAAGACAAGACAGGATAAATCCTGTATGAGAACACAACACTGGCCAACCCACATCCAAGCCTTACCACAACCATAATTAGATAGCAATTATGGTCTTTTGGGTGTTCTCTGCCTTTCCGTACGTACACGCTTGACCAAAGATGGTAGGTAGCCTGACGAAATGCTATCTAGGGTACGACCATGTATCGTCGACTATCCCCTATCCATCCCCGTCTTTAGGTCGCTCGTATAGCAACCAAGGCATACTCTTGGTTCTTCTAACGCAGACCTTAACCTCTCATGAGCCTAGTATAATCACCTGGCAGCTCATAGAGGGATACCAAGAATATCCTCACGTTCCCCGAAGCCGCTGCTTCGTTACCCAGTTCGCTGGAGCCTTTATCTAAATCAGATACTTGCTCCTACTCGTATACTTAAACGATGACCTACCGTATCAGGTTACTCATCTATCTATGAACTGGTCTAAATTTCCTTGACTAAGAATCATTACTTAGTTATTCTTCAACTAAGGTTTACCACTTAGCATTGTTCCCGTTATCCTTGTTAACTACGGTTATCCACCTAATCCTCAGAACTAGGGTTTACATAATGGATTAAGTGTCACTTAAGTTCATGACTTAACCCGTCTACAAATCCTGTCAAAATTGGCTAAGTATCCAAGTTCAAGGCTTAACCCTACAAACCATGCTCAAGTTGGTTAAGTATATTAAGCAATTCACGACTTAACCTCGTCCAATTATCATTCTAGATTGGTTAAGTATATATTAACTTGACCCTATCAATTTACTTAGTCAAATCGGTCAAGTCTATTCAAGCGATTCGTGACTTAGCCTTATCATGTTTTCACGTTATATTGGTTAAGTATTGGTTAACTTAACCACAATAAATTAACGAGTTAGATTGGATAAGTATAGGTCACTTAACCACATCAATTCATCACGTTTAGATTAGTTAAGTGTTTAACTTAACCCCATTAAACTACCAAGTGGGATTAATTAAGTCTAGGCTAACTTAACCCCATCCGATTTCCATGTTTAGACTAGTTGAGTCTAATCTTAACCCCATTCGTTAACCGTATTTTTCGGTTAAGCGTCATTAAGAAAACTTACTTAACCTTACCAAGTTATCGCGTTGGATTGATTAAGTGTTGGTTAACTTAACCCCATCCACTAGTCATACAAAAATGGTTAAGTGTCATTAGGCAAATCAAGTTACTTAACCTACCCAACCTTGTCATGTTTTGTTAAGTATCATTAGCCTAATCAAATTACTTAACCCATTTGTCCATGTCATATTTGGTTAAGAGTCATTAATCAAATTAACTTAACCCTATCATGTGGCATTAATTCTTAATGCACCTTCACCTCTCACATTAGACTTTGTTGTGGTTACTAGTTAAGCCGGTCGGTTCCGGGTAGCTTTACACCACAACTTGGTCTAACCTCGGGTTCAAGCACAACATGACCAACTTCTCACATTGGGTCCTATTGTTTGCAACTACTAGTTAGGCCGGTCGGTTCCGGGTAGTTTTACGTTGCAAACTCAACCCAACCTCGAGTTGGCCACACTTATATTATCTAAGTGTCATGTCCATCATGTTTCCCAAAACATGTTACAAGTTTTCAAGCATTTGGGTAGACCTAACTTAATAGGTAAATTCCCAAAGGGTAGACCTAACTTAATAGGTAAATTCCCAAGCTTATGTTTTTATGCATACTTACATGTCAACTTCCATGTTATATTTCAAGTCATGTTTTCAAGTTGTATTTTCATGTCATTAGAAATTACCCATAACATAACCCAACGCTTTTAAACTCGCATATACGTTCGCGACAACGTAATGGATTAAAAGAAGAGACTTGGCAAAGGCATGACAAAAATGGATATTAAGCCACAAGTTAATCATGGTGGCAAATGAGGCACAAATGTGTTCATTAACTTGCATGTTACATTCTTAAGCCTCAAAACATGCATAAACCCAAACTTGGCGCATAAGCGAATCATGGTGACAAAAGATATGGAATGATGACTAGTAACTCGCATATATCATCATATAAGGGTTATGACTTCATATGCAAGTTGACATAAAGGTTATGAGGGTTCTCATGTAGCCTAATGCAACATTTCAACATAAAGGTTGTAGCTTTTAGCTCACAAGATCAGGATAATGACTTCATAAACTTGCATGACATGATAGCATGTATCATACTCAATGATCAAACCCAAACTTGCAACATGAACATTTAACTTCATAGTTAATATCTAAGAGTAGGGAAAGGGCTTACATTGCTATGAAGGCTCAAAAGATATGACAAAGCCCTTATGCAATCAAATAGACCCAAAATGCAAGCTCTAACATAAAAACCCTTGAGCCAAAATGATCAAAACCCTTGCTTTATGATGCAAAGATAGAAACTTGACTTGAATGCAAGCTAATGACACTCATACAAGCTTGAAAACACTTGTATGCATGGAAAATCTCTCATAGAAACCATTTAGAAATTTTATGAAGAGAGTGGAGGCCATGAGAGGTAAAATTTTGCCATAGTTTAGTTGCATGAATGAATAATGAGGACTTAGGATAGGTTAGGGTCTTATTTATAGATTAGGCAAGTGTTTTAGGCCATAGGATTAAACCTAGATTCAATCCAAGCCATCAAAGCATGTCTTGGGGAAGAAGTCAAGTGTAGGAACCATCTAGGGCCTTTAGATTAAAGATGAACCATGAGAACCATCCAAATGCAAAATCTGCATTTGAGCGAATCGGCCCACGGGTTGACAGCCAAACACCCTGGATTAACCCCTAGTCGACCCAGCGAGCTCGGGTCGACCTCAAAAATCGGCCGGTTCGGTTATTCCCCTCTCCCAATTCGCTGTTTTGAACATTTTTGCATATTTATTTATTTAATTTTCAATTTTATATATATATATATATCAATATATATATATATTTCTCTGCGCAACCCATTTCACTTAATTAAGTATACTTTAATTTGGGAATTTTTCGTGAAACTTCGCGAGGCCATATCTTGGTCATACGGACTCCGATTTTCGAAAACTCGGACTCTATTTCGCGTATTTTTCCGAGACGAACGCAATGGCATAGCCCGTTTCCCTTGATTTATATTTTACAGTTTAATTCTGCCTCCATTTATGTTATAACAGGTTATTCAAAATACGGGTTGTTACATAAACGAAGTTTACAAATAGTTCATTTATAAACAAAGTTTATAAATAAAGTGAAATGAATTTTCATTGAATAATTCAGAACTAAAAATCCAAGTGTGAATTCGAAAAGGGAAATTTATTTTTCCAAATAGAGATTTTATTTCAAATGAATTTGAAATGGACTTTTTTAAATATATAAACAAGTAAAATGAATGGTGCTTGTAAATGAAAAGGGAAATTATCATTGGATAATTCGAATTTTTAAATTCAAATGTGAATTTAAAAATATGAATGGGGAAATCGTTTTAAAGGAATACACGATGGAATTTATTCTGATGTTCAGAATATAAATTGAACGAAACTAAATCGATAAGGATTTATGATTTGAATTCGATTAATTCGAATTTATTTAAATAGAAGTTAAATTGAATATAAAATTTGAATGGAGTTTGAATATAGAAATTCAAACGGGATTTGAATAGAGAATTTAATTATAGAATTTGAATATAGAAATTTAAATAGATGTTGAATATAGAAAATTTAAAGGAAATTCAAATATAGAATTTGAATAAGAGGATTTAAATAGAATTTGAATAATAGAATTAAAAAGGAGTTTGAATATTTGAAATTTCGAATAGGATTAAATCGGAGTTTGAATATTTGAATTTCAAATAGAATAAATATGGAATTTGAATTCAAAGAGAATTAAATAGGGAATTTGAATGTAGAATTCAAATGAAATTTAAACTAAAGAATTTGAATATAGCGTTCAAATGGAATTTTAAACTATGGGATTTAAATATATAATTCAAATGGAATTTAAAATATGGAATTTGAATATAGGATTCAAATAGAAGTAAAATTGGAGTTTGAATATTAGAATTCAAACAGTAATGAAATGGAGTTTGAATCAAGAAAATTCAAATAGAGTTAAAATGGAGTTGAATTCATTTTAACGAAGTTAAAACGTTTATATATATAAATATAATTAAAACGAACTTACCGCAGCGCTGCAGTTCGTAAATTGGCGATTCGAACTTCAATTGAATATACATGACTCAATTGAAGTCGGAATTCTTTGAAACAAGAAACGTCAGGACCGATGTGATAATAGTTTTCTAATGGAAGAGAAAAATCTGGATTTCGTCGAATAGATTTTGAGTTATGTCAAAATCAAATTTTTAGAAAAGCAGCGCCATAACCATTTAAAAACCATAATGGTTTATTTAATTTTATAAAATGATTTTAAGCGAATAAAATCCGAATTTCTATTTAGAAAATTTCAGATTTGAGTTGTAAATTAGATGTGAACTCAAGTGGAGTAATGAATTGATTTTTGAAACAGAAATCAGATTTTTGATTATAGAATAGAATTAACTAATTCGAATAGTAATTGGTTAATGAGATTTTGAATTGATATTGGGCTTTGAATAAGTGAATTCGATTTGAAAATTTATATTCGAAATCGAAAAGGAAGCTAGAATTGAAATTGAAATTCAATTTGGTTATGAGCAAGTTAAATATTTTGTTTGAACATGTTTTGTTCAAACAAAGAAGTGAAATAGGCAAAATAGCTAATTAAAGAATAAATGAGCGAAACTGAATTCAAACGATTGGATAGTGTTGAATTGAATTGAAAAAGGTGAGCATGTGTTAGACAGGTATGTGTGGAGTATATGAAGATTTTAATTTATGTGCCCGACAAAATGGTACATGTTTAAATTCATATATGAGATTTTATACGCCGTATCGGCAAGCCGCTTGGTTTTTTCCTTTTTCTTTTGGATTGGTGAGGGCCATGGGAGGCTATTTGAAATATCCCGATGCTCCCGGTACAAGGAAGGTTATGGCGAAATTTTCCAGAAATTTAAGGAGTTAGAATATTTTTTTTAAGATAATTTGATAGTTAGAAATCAATGTATCGATATATATATAGAATTAGATAAGGAAACGAAATCAAAAATAGAATATTGTAAACAAAAAGGGAAATCTATAAATTAGAAATAGAAAGCGAACCACATACATGTTTTTAAAAATGAATAATTGGGTTTTATAGTGTGTTTATTCGAGGTAAGTGGTTTTGCCGTTTTGAAGTTGAGGGTGTTTTCAGTCAAGGTCTGAGAGGTAATTTTACCCCAACTTGATTGATTTCATTTTTAATTGATAAATAGAAGGATCCAGTCTCGAAGATAAGTGTTTGAAAAAGAGTTAGTTGGATAAAATATTTTGGGTTGTTGTAATGATGTTTTACATAGCATTCGTTTTAACCCAAGTGGTGGAAATTTTGGAAATATAAAAGTAATTTTTTCCTGAGTATAATTAGAGCAGTCGGGAAAGAGATTAGTGATTGAAATTGTTTTCAATTGCAAATAGAGACATTTTCTAGATATAGAAAATAAAAAGAAGTTGATATTTGGAAACGTCTTCCAAATGGCGTAAGAGGCCAAGATGATTATCGAAATTATTTAGTTAACAAATATTGATAGAGAAATAGAGAAGTGAATAAATTAATGAAATATTAATTAACAGGCCCAGTGATTGATTGATGTTATGGATGAATGGATGTTTGTTTATTTTTTTTCGATAGTTAAAGAACCGACTATCGAATTGTTTGCCAATATCGTTGGCAATATGGAGAGACCGGTTGGATTATTATCCGTGAACCACTCCGTATTGGCAGTAACGTGCGAATCAGATTATACGAAGGTAATCGAAGACGATGTAAAGTGCAAGGGCTTTTTCTATTAATAGAAATTGTGCCTTCGGTTTCGTTCAGTCCCAGAACGAACGTATATGGACGAATGTCTAACAAAGTATTTCCAATGATCTAATATATTGGTCTGTATAAATATACATGGTGGAAACGGATTTATTCCCTTAGCATAACATCCAGAATATTTTGTGCAAATCAATGAGTGATTAACGGATCTGACAATGTGGCATTCAAAGTGGTTGTGCTATCAATGAATAGAAAATAATCATAGCCTCAGTCCTCAACAACCGGGAAATGACAAAAATCGGGCAGGCAGCATGGCTAAGTAAGTCGCTCCCATTAGGGTGTATAATCACCTATCTGGAGATTCATTTAATTCCTTATTCTATTCGATTCTGTCCCATTCAGGAGAAAGTTGTTGATCCCAACCGTTGGTGATATACATTCGATACACTCAAGCGAAATGAGTGGTCGGTCATGTGTGGGTCAGGTTGCAAGATGTTCTTGTTGAACCCAGTGTATTCCTCTCTAGAGATACACTATCAGAAGGTGGTTCCATACCTTGTCATGTTGGAAATCCAATCTCCAATAAGCACCCTGCGGTTTTTGATTTTATACTATGTATGTGGAGCGTGAGATGCAAGCGTTCCGCTAGGTTCTATTTATTTGATTTAGACACTATTATAATATCACTGGATTTTGTATTAAAGTGTTTTGGGTTATAGTAAGGTAAAAACCATCCATGTTTATGTGTGGGCTAGTCTTACTATTATCATTTCTTTAGAAAGGATTTTGAAAGTTAAACAAATGGTTGAAGTTTACTCACACCAGTCCCATGACTGACCCAGAGTTTATTTTGTTTTGTTTTCCCTAAACTCTTGGGTGCCCAAATTTGTACGGGCAGTCAAGTAGTCGGGATTTTTCAGATTCACTTGGAAGACCTGGAAGCAGGAGGCTTCACCAGTTAGCCATAGATTATCATATTTCCGCTGTGTACTATGTTGTATCTGGATATAGGTGTTTATAACTGTTCCAGGAATAACTGTTGTGCTCTGATAATGGTATGTATATCCAGTTAACTGATTTGTATTTTCAAAAATTATGTTATATAATATATTTTATTCGTTCCGTTGTGAGATTTGTCTTCTTTGTTTTCTTCTATTCTAATATTTCTTTCTTTCTATTCCTCATCCTCTAACTTCTTTCTAATAATGATTCGTATTTCTGTGCAATTTGGGTTGGACGTGTGGTGTTATTAGTCAACTCATATAGTACGTATTTTCGGGCCTTTACATATTATATATAATGGCCTGAATAGAACTAGCCGCGCCGCGGCAGTTCGCGAATTTCGACTATTAACTTCGAATGGACGTTACGGGAGATCCGACCGTCGGATTCTCCTAAAACCGGAACCGTTGGGTTCGTATCGAAAAGAACTTTCTAAAGAATATTAGAGATTTGAAATCTAACGATTGGATTTGGAATTAAGTCCAAATCAAATTTGGAAAAGGTCGTTGTAAGTGCAGTTCGATGGCCGTTGATGGAAATCGACTGTACGGGCCTTGATAAAATTATTAAAAATATCAATAATTTGTGTAAAATCATAAGAAATGATTTGTGAGGAATTGGGATGAAAAACACCAAATTTAAAAAGATAAAAATAGATTTTTATCGAAATGAACTAGTTTTGAACTAGAATTAAAATCCATTTATTTTTAAAATAAATAAATTGGATTTGAAATGGTTTTAATAGTAACCAGAATTTCCAATAATTGAATTGGAATGGATTTGAATCGAAATTGTCTTTGGAATATTTTGATGTTGGATTTCGTGATGATACAGATATTGTTATGGGAATTTTAAAGATATATTTATATCGTTATTTCCAATACGATATTTGTTGGTCGTAGAATTTGATATTGAGTATAAGTCGATATATTTTCTATTCAGAGCCTTTTATTTAATATCAAATGTGATTTGGGTTTGTCGTGAATGGTGTCTTCATTAACACCGTTCTTAAACCCAGTTGAGAAAAAGATTAAATCTTTTTATTTAGATTTAATGAAGTGTACCAATTAAATGGTATTTAATTGGAATTGAATTTGAATTGATTTTTGGGTATATTGTGAACGGTGTTTTAAATAACACTTGTTCTTTAACCCGATAATTAATGGAATGTGATTTTGGGTTTATAGTGAACCGTGTTTTAATTGACATTGGTTCTTTAACCCAGTTAAAGACAGGATGTGATCTCCCAAGTTAAATAATCATTAATATTGATTTTTGGGAAGATTAAAACTAAGTGGAGTTTTAATGAATCTTTAATTAGATTGAAGTGATCGAGAATGGAGTATCTCCAGTTTTGCTCCAGGCGATAGTTAAATCTTTAATTAGATTTGAACGTGAAAAGGTAATTGAATTTACTGATAACACCGTTGTGTTAGATATGAAGTATGACCAGTTTTACTTCATGGGATGAATAGGTTGGGATTGGGAAACAAAATAAATGATTACTTTGGCGTGGTTCGCTAATCCCGACTAGTTTGAATTGATATTCAAGGAAGATTAAAGAATAAATTTAAAGAATTTATCTTTGATAAAATTAATGGGAACCTTTCCCAAAGTATAAGAATATTTGAATAAAAGGAATATTCTGAATTGGAATGAGGCATATGTTGTGTTTGTGTAACACTTGTTTATTACATACGCGAGTTATTCAGAAAGATCGGGTTTATCCCATTCTGAATAACTGATTTAACGTGGTGTCGAGGATGAAGATGGTGGTAGAAGACCAGAGGTCTTCACATCATTTGAGTGATTATTGATGATCTTGATTGGGCTGTACACCCAAGAGGAGGGAATCAGTTGGTGATCGTCCAGACGTACTTGGAGATCGATGGATATGCGAGGTACAAGGTGCCTCCGGTTTCATTCAGACCCAAAACGAACTTGTAAATGGACTGTGTGTCTGACCTTGGATTTTATTATGTGCGATTGATTTCTATTAAATATATATCTGTTTGGTTGCGGAGAATTTATTCTCTTGCTTAACGCCCTTCTCTAAGACGTACGAGCTCATGGGTTATATATTGATGGTTATCAAACGCATGGAGTGAATTGCCTGTGGGGCATGCCTAAGTGGCAATATGATCAAGGCTTCTTTTGAAAAGCAGAGTCTTGTGGTTGATGATCAAAGCACGGCCTGTGTGGCATAGCTTTGTGTAGCGTTGATTCGCGAGCCTCACACCCCGGTTGTGAACCAAAAACGGGAGAGGACCTCATGGAGGGCATGCGTTTCCTTCTAGCTAGGGTGGTGTCAGTGACCTACCATCCCTGACATTTATATTATTTTCACCTGTGTGGTTGTTGCTGTTGCGAGGCGCCTCGAATATATCGGTGACTGTGTGGAGCCGATGGAGTCATTTGGCTCATTTACGCCACAAAGGGTAAGGAAACGCAGTGTTCAGGCATTTTAATCCACATCGGTGGACTGGCCCTGACAATCCAAGGGACGATGCGTTCTATTCCTGAGGCTCGGGCTAGTGAGTCTCGAATCGGTAGAGGACGATCCCTGGCCTCGGTTCAAAGATGGAAATCCAATTTCCAAATACGTGACTTTGCGGTTTTGATTGTAGAGCCTAGTATGGCGACATGATATATGGTACCCATGCCGTCTATCATTGATATTTATGATTGAAAATGTTTTGACACTATACACTTATAGTAATATCAAAATAATCTGTTTTTAAACGTATCAAGCATTCATTGGCTATTATAAGGTAAAACCCTATCCTCCGGCTTATATTGCGTTGTGTGATGGGACCTGGGTCTTATAATAGCTTCATTTTTCTTTATTTAGCATTGCGCTGTTTGTTTTATGCACTGGTATCCTTGGGAGGAAACCCGTTCCGTATTATACGGCGTGGTCCCTTGGTTTACCTAACTTTAAAATAAAGATTAATAACTGTTTTAGTTCTCACACCAGTCACATGACTGACCAGGAGTTTATTGTTTTAACCTAAACTCTGGGTGCCCTTATTTTGACACGGGCAGCTAGTAGTTTTGGTTTTGCATATTTATATTCATAGGATCCTGATTTACAGCTGGAATGATATCCGGAAAGCTCTGTATCCGTATATCTCCTTCTAGTTGTGTTTTGTTTTATTTCTATTGCGATGTATTTAAATGTAATTTAAATCTCTGATATTTTCTATGTAATATTTACTCATACTCTGTATATTCTTGTATTCTGATGTAATTGTTGTAATTAACAAAGAAATGTTCATCTGTTTGCATTTTGGTTTGTCGTGTTCTCAAAACAATCAGGGGTTTCGAACGATCTTGGTCGGTTTAGCGATCGATTCAGATCGAGCGAAATTCTTTTTCGTCGCAGATGGTATGGATTTGTGGGCCACTACAATAAGTCTCTCAGGGTGATCCTCCAAGAAATATAAACTAATCACCTCCACCCTGTGAGCCTTGTAGGAAAGAAAAAGGAAGAAAGAGGAGTGGGTCAGACATAAAGTCTGATGAATAATGTAATTACTAGCATGATCAAGTAAGAAAGAAGAATATGCTCAATAATAGTTCTAGTGTTAGATAGGGTAAGTGTTCGTGTACGACTACAGAAGGTAAGTGTAACACCCCGTATTTACTGTGAATGTTAAAGTAATGAATTAAAGAATACTTAATTTTAAAAGTGGAAATATGCATATATATTATATATATAGATCTATTTAAGAGAAAAAAAATAAATAATGGAAATCAATATTTCACGTAATAAGTTAATTAAGTGCAATACATCAAATGGGAAGAAACGCATGCGAACAATTAAAAAGAAAAATTTGAAGAGCTTCAGGAATTTGTTCACGAAATTAGCGTCATTGCGTTCGTGGCGGTTTCTAGTCAATTTAGACCTATGGTTTGCAAAAAACCGATTTAAAATGAAGAAGATATCTTTAAATTAAATATTGCAGCAAAACATGAAAAAGAGGAATGAGAAAAGAATAATGTTTAGCGTTGTCCTAAGGTTTGTAAGCAAAAGACTTAGTAGCTCATTTGGTTAGAACATGTGACTTGCAAACAAGAGGTACAGAGTTCGGTCCCCACCAGCGCCATATTTTTATTTTAGGGGAATGGCTAAAAAGTGGCTTAGTGTGAACACAGTTCAAAAAGTGGTTTAGTGTGAAAATGGTTAATTGGGAAGATAGATAAAAAGAAAAAATAAATAAATATATATATTGAATATATATTTATACATACATACATGCATACATACATACATATATATATGACGTGTACGCATCATGTGGCGCACGTGGCGCATTTTTGTTGGTCAAGGATTGTTTTTTTGAACGTGGCCTTCTCTAATTGGCCAATGATTGATTTCTAGGTATTAGGGCATATGTGTCATGCTACGGTTGGCTGGATGACACATCTCTTTGGTTTGATGGCTCTGATTTCTCCTAGACTAATCTAAAGGCTAGAATTAAACCTAGACTTCTATGTAATCACCCAAAACCTCAACCCTAGAACTCATTCTATGAAGTCGTCATGCTATTCGTCTACAAAATGGCCTAGCCTCCATTCATCTACCCCAAACTAGAGAATCAAATTCAAACTAGGAATCAATTAGAAGAACTAGAGAATCAAATGTCTACATCAAAGGATAGCTTTTCAAATTCAGAAATCAAGATTCGTCCTTTTTCCTGTAAGTACAGTTATTGTTTAGATGTGAACACCTAGTAAGAAATCATGACTGTAATAACTGGATCTAGAACTATGCTAATTCTATTCGAGCCTATCCTTTTGTCAATTCTGAATTGATTATGCTTATTGGATTGTTGTGACTGACATAGTAAAGCCCGTCATGCCTATTGGACTGTTGTGACTGACATAGTAAAACCTATCGTGTCTATTGGACTGTTGTGACTGACATAGTAAAACCTATTATGCCTATGAGACTATTGGGACTGAGACCTTTGAACCTATCATGTTTTATTAAATTTGTGGTTCTTTTATGTATGTAAGTTACATGCTAAGTTATGTTCATACATGTTATATGTTAGATCCAAGCTAGTACCCATGTTTGAGATCTATATAAGTTCAAGTTTATACAATCAAACTTACGCTAGTTCGCATGTTAATTGGATCTAATTTAAATGCAAGATCACGCCTATATGCTTAATTAAGTCTATGTCGTTCTATCCCAAATTTATACTACGCATGTTGATCTATATTGTTTATGCCTGTTGGAATGTTACATGTCCCTTTCTTTTCCCTTTTGTTTATAAGTTAGGCTAATTTGCGAGCCTAACGTTCTATGTGAATTATTCGAACGAGTAACGAAGGAGACGTTGGGGAAAAATATTAAACTACATGCTATTTGCATAAATCGGCTCATAATCATGTAAATGATTAGTAGCATGAAATGGTAGAATTTGTATACCTAGAATTATGGACATAATTTAAAGGGTAAATGGGGCATGACTTGAATTGACAACACTTGTGGATAATTTACATATGAACATAAATTGTAAATGTAACACCCCGTATTTTTAAGAATATTAAAATAACAAATTAAAGAATAATTTATTTGAAAAGGAGGAATGAGAAAAGAATGATGTTTAGCATTGTTCTAAGGTTTGTAAGCAAAAGACTTAGTAGCTCATTTGGTTAAAACATGTGACTTGCATACAAGAGGTACAGAGTTCGATCCTCACCAGCGCCATATTTTTGTTTTAGGGGAATGGCTAAAAAGTGGCTTAGTGTGAACGCAGTTCAAAAAGTGGTTTAGTGTGAAAATGGTTAATTATGAAGAAGTTATTAAGCCATGAAGTTTGTATGCATATGAGAGAAATATATATATAGATATATATAAAAATTAAATAAATAAATATTCAAAAAAAAAGTTCAAAACAGTGAATCGGGAGGGGGAATAGCCGAACCGCACCTTTTTTGGACTACTGGGTCGACTAGAGGTCAATCCAGGGTGTTTGGCTGCCAACCCGTGGCCCGATTCGCCCTAAGGGCTGATATGGCATCTGAGTGGTCCAGATCAGTTCTAGGGTTAATCCTAAGACCTAAATAACTTCCGACACCTATATATACACCCTAAGACCTAACCCTAATTCATAAATATTATCTATGACACTATTATGCTGTCAAATTCTCTCTTAAACCCTAGCCGCCGCCTCTAAATCAAATCTCAAGTGTTCAACTTCAACTCAAATTAAAGATTAGAGCTTCTACAACAATTCAAGAAGATAAATCAGCAACACCGCGACGTTTCTACATCAATTTCGGTGCATAGTTCTATTCTTTAACTACGAAAGGTAAGTACGGTGATTTTCACAATATAATGGGATTAAAAGTAACATGATGAAGTTGTAAAGAGGATTCATATGTATGTATGTAATTCAAATCTCATCCAAGTCTTCACCTTTTTGATTCATGTCATCATATGCCTATGTTTCTATGTAAAGTTCATACCTTTATCGGTTTATTCATGTTGAATCTGTCATTATGCCTCTATGCCAGTTTACATGCCCCTTTATTTCATGATGTTGTGTTAATTCCAATTTTCTGTGATTTGATTCTCTCTTCTTATCCCTATTCCTTTTATTTTTGGATCTAGGCTATCTTCGAGCCTATGTTAAAAATACGTGCGAATGCAAATACATGGGAACGATGGGAATATGTGAAATATGGAAAATTGGATATTTGGGATAATTGGATAATATATGAAATTGGCATATTTGGGTATGAATTACATGGAATTGATGAAATTGCCTATAATTGTAAATTTGTAATTGAGGCTAATTAATATGTAATTAGTGACAATTTGGAATAGGCAATATTATAAACATTATTATATGTTTAATTGGATATACATGACATGAAAATTGGGTATGGGTGAAATACGATTATTAATAAACCTTTGACACGAGGTTAGGCGCAATTGTGGCGTAAGACTGCTCGGAACCGCCTGACAAATCCAGCTGCCACTATTGGACGTCTAATGTGAGAGGTCAAAGGAATGAATTGTAGGTGCAACGGTTAATGACACGAGGTTAGACCCGGTTTGTGGGGTAAGACTGCCCGGAACCGCCCGACAAATCCAGCGGCCACAAAGCGTTTGGTCTAATGTGGGAGGTCATGCATCGTTCGTCATAAGGAATGAATTAAGGAATACTAACCATAATAATACATGGGTATGGTTAGAGGGTTAAGTGGGGTGACATGTAAATTATGACATGTAAATATGGACTTAACGGGAATAAGATAAGACATGTAAATTATGACATGTAAGTACGGACTTAACCATAGCATGTGTAAGACATGGACATTTAAATTAAAATGGTTAAGTGGGAGAAAAACCTAGTGGGGACCAAGCATAGGTGGGAGGCTTGTGTCGGATGGGGGACCCGTTTCAACCAGTAACCCGTTTGAGTATCTAATTGGGCCCGGTACTAGACCGGGGTTGGGGCACGCTTACTGGACTTGAATGTAAGAGGTCAAAACGTGAATAACGGTGGCAACACGACTCCAACGGGTTCATATGCGTGCATGGGTCCGGGCTGGTAGGTAAAACGTTGTTGCATCGTGTAGGTATGGCCGTGCATTTTATGTTGGTATCGGGGTTGCCACTTTATGGAGTGATACACCCCACTGTGGGGCCAGCATGGGTGCCTACGGGGTTTAGGGAGCCGATCGAATGGGTAGGGTAAGGGTACCTTAGCAGTGGTAGGAGCAAGCCGGCACCTACGATAGCAGCTAGGTACAAGTAACTACCAAGTTTGTCATGTGGGTACAGTTAGTGGGAAGGGATCAACCTTTAGTAAATAGAGACTAGTAGATGTGCGGTGTAATTAAGTAATGTGGTGTAACTTAGAAAAAGTGCGGTGTAACGAAATACATGTTGGTTGATTTGGATAGTCCTTTGGGTGCTAGTCTGATGTTGACTTCGGTCTTCGGGGTTAGTACTTGGAGGGTTGTTCGCTTACCCAAGGTGTAGGATTGTCTTAGTACTTAGGAACAGAATCATCTTGTCCATCCTTTTTATCTACCTTATCTATGTTACAGCCATATCATGATGCCTATTTATGTCTTGATCATTTAACTTACCTATTATTTGTTAAAATTACTGGACTCACCAGACTTTATGTCTGACCCGTTTTGTTTCCACCTCTTTTCTTTCCTTTCCCCCCTCAGGTTTGCAAGGAGGGAATACTACAGCTTAGTGCCGATTTCTTTCAGTTGCTTGAAGAGAGTAGATGTATCGCTTTGGACTCTCTCATCTTTATGGCTTTGCTTATGCTCAGTGGGGATTTATGCATTTATGTTATTTAAGTATTTGCTTCTTTATGTACTTTGAAGTTTTTGGAAAAGACAATTGATCCTGTTGTAATGGTTTTTGGAGACTACTTATGTAAGCTTGTTTTGAAGTTATGATGCTATGAAATAAGTTTTATCTTCCGCTGTGTTTTATTTATTTATTCTTGTAATTTATCTGTTATATTCTACTATAGTGCTTCATGACATTAATGCATTCCCTTTGTGAGTGACATTAATAGCCATGGGGTGTTACGGTAAATATGTAAAGTGGTTAAAAAATGAACATGCCTAACCCGAGGTTAGATTGAGTTGCTGTGTAAAACTGCCCGGAACCGCCCGGCACATCCAGTAACCACAACAACAGAGATCTAATGTGAGAGGTTAGCACATTTAGCCCAAAATCCGAGGTTAGAATAAGTTTGTGGTAGAAGTCTGCCCGGAACCACCTGACACATCCAGCAACCGCAAACAACAGTTCTAATGTGAGAGGTTGGGGCACTAATAAATTAATTAACACCAATAAACATACATGCTAAGAATGGTAAGGTTAAGTAACATTTGAATAGGCGACACTTAACTAATACAACGTGTTAATTAGACAAGAAGGTGGGGTTAAGTAAATTTAGAACACTTAACCGTTATAACATGTTAATTAGACAAGAAGGTGGGGTTGAGTGAATTTAGAACACTTAACCGTTATAACATGTTAACTGGACAAGAAGGTGGGGTTAAGTAAATTTAGAACACATAACCGTTATAACATGTTAATTAGACAAGAAGGTGGGGTTAAGTAAATTTATAACACTTAACCGTTATAACATGTTAATTAGACAAGAAGGTGGGGTTAAGTAAATTTAGAACACTTAACCGTTATAACATGATGAACAAGTGGGGTTAAGTTAAGGGGAAACACTTAACCAATATAACATGATGACTGAACAGGGTTAAGTTAATAGGAAACACTTAACTAATACAACATGATGTGTGGGGAGGTTAAGTTAACATGAATGGACATCACTTAACCAATATTACATGAACAATGTGGATAGGGTTAAGGCAAGATTAACCAATAATATAGATTGACTGATAAGTAGGAGGGTTAAGTAAACTTTGGGTAGGTGGGTAATATTAGTAGATATAGGCCCCCAAACTTAACCGTTAAATAAACATGTTTGAATCAGTGGGAGGGTTAAGTACATCTTGTATAGGTGGGTAATATTTGTATATATAGGCCTACAAACTTAACCAGTAGGAAACCCTAGTAATGGGGACCCATTTTAGCAGCAACCCACATAGATGTATCACAGTTTCCTGAACTAGGCAGGGTGGGGCACGATTACTAGGCTCATTATAAGCAGTCAAAATAGCGGCAGGGGGTGCAACAGTGTAGTTCCGATGGAGTATGGGCGTGCACGTGCTTCGGAGTGGAAAAGAAGGCACTGGGCATCAGTGGTATACACTGTGCATCTTGAATCGTGTCGGGTTGCTATCATAGGGATTGATACACCTTATGGTGGGACCAGAACAGGGTATCTACACGCAAAAGAGGGCCGATTAACACAGACACAAGGAAAATTAATACAAGGAGGGAGCCGATTGATAAGGTAGTAAGGGTACATCTAACATCTTCATGGCAATTAGGCTGATTAAGGTAAGATCCTCATACTAGATGTACATCTGAAGGCTACCACAATTGTTGGGTTGGGATCACCTTATTATATAACACAGGATACAAGTTGGGACACTAGTAGGGGATACAAATCCTTTTTCACAGGATACTAGTTGGGACACTAGTAGGGGATATGGATCATTCTATAAAAGACACTAGTTAGGATACTGGTTAGTTGGTGCAGAGAAAATAGGAAATCAGAGAAAGAACCGAAGCGCATTCTTCTTATCTTGCATTATCATATCTTATGCTAATCTTATGTTATCTTGTTATCCCTGTTATCACGGTATTGTCTTAGATTCAGTTTATTCATGTCATGTTATTATTTCCTGTTTACCTACTGAAAATCACTGGACTTACCAGACTTATGTCTGACCTAGTTTTGTTTCGCCTCTCTTCTTTCGTTCCCCCCTCCCAGGTAGACAGGGAAGGAATAGCTCAGCTTAGTTTGGACCGTTTCACTTTCCAAGCTTGAAGATTCTTTGATGTATTACTTTGGACTATCTTTTCCACTGCTATGGCTGGCTCATGCTTTATTTAGGGAATATCATTGTCATTTTATGCTTCTTTATTTTGTTAAACTAGACAAATACTTTGTTGTACTGGGTATTGGTGTTTTGGTGTTGGAAAACAATCTTTGTACAAGCTGTTTTACCAAGCTGTTGTTTTATCAATGAAGTAAAGTTTTATTTTTTTCGTTGCTTTATTTGTCTGTCTTGTAATTTATCTGCATCTTTTACCTATAATGCTTTACTGAAGTTAATGGATTCCCTTTGTGAGTGACATTAATGGAGGTGGGGTGTTACACTTGGTATCAGAGCCGAAGGTTATCGTATCAGATAAAAGATTTGAAAAATTATTTTCAAGACGTTTTTAAAAGAAGCATTTTTTAAAGAAAGTTTTGTTTTAAAGGCATATTCCCCAAAGCCATGTGCACTATCTTTTGATCTTTTGTTTGAATCCTTGTTTTCCTTGTTTACTGAGTCTCCGGGGCTCCCGGCTTTCTGGGAGGTAACCTCATCACGGCATGGTTCCGTAGGCTTGATGAGACTACGACACCTGTCAAAGGGCGAAGAAGTGCCCAACTTCCATATATAGCCGCTGTAGTTTCACCTATGGCTAATTTTCTTTCAAGCTTTGTAGGGTTTTTCCGTGCGATGAAGGAAGCTTTCAAGAGACTTATCAACAAGTTACGCAAAGATGGAAAAGATGAGAATGAGGGAGTTTGGCTAAGGAGCACAACCCAAGGATGAGAAACTCATGGATATGGACTTGGTTCACAAAGGAGGAAAGAATAGAAAAATCTAAGAGAAGAGGAAGTGTCGTTATTATGGTATAACGGGTCATATAATTAATGACAAAGGCAAGAACAAAGGACATGATTTTCCGGAGGGCAAGTGCATGCTCTCACCGCCAGCGTACCTGAGAGAGAGGTAGTAGAGTTTCTGTTGAAAAAGTTTAGTTCTTTTTTTTTATCATCCTATTAGTACTCTTTTTGATTTTAGCACTTCACATTCGTTTATATCTGCTTCCATAGTTGAGTCTCTGCACCTTAGTACTCGTATAGTAGAAGATCCCATTATTGTCTCAAATCCAATTTGTGGTTCGGCTCATTTATCTTTGGTTTGTGAGGATTTGAGAATAACTATATTAAGTATTGAGTCTAAGTGTAATGATTAAGTTTTTGGTTTCATGGGCTATGGGTTGATTCTAGGCATGGATTGGTTAGCTAGTAATTGTGAAAGGAGGGTAGTTAGACTTTCGACTTGCCTAGGGAATACCCTCGAGATTTCGTGCGATCCTAAGGGATCAGTTTGTCTTAGCTACCTAGAATCACTTGATGCATCTATTGATGATTTGCGATCTGTTGGAGTAGTCCATGAGTACGCAGATGTTTTTGATTAGGTTAGGGGTTTGTCCCCTAAAACGCAAGGTAGACTTCCACATATATCAAGTTGACAATGCAAAGCCATTTGCATTATCTGTACGACACATGAATCCAAGGGAAAGGAAGGGCTCAGTAAACAAGTAAAAGAGTTACTTGAAAAAGGGTTCATAAGGCGAAGTATTTCTGAATGGGGTGCTCCAGTCGTTCTCGCTACAAAGGCGGATGGTTCACTTCGCTTGTGCATAGATGATATTTTGGTTTTCTCTAAGAATGAGGAAGAACAAGCTTTGCATCTAAGGGAAGTCTTGGATACCCTCCAAGCGCATCAACTTAAGGCGAAGTTCTCCAAAAATGACATTTTTGGAGAGAAGAAGTAAGGTTTCTAGGACATGTGGCGCCCAAAGAAGGGATAGCAGTAGAACCCGCAAAAGTAGTTGCGGTGCAAGACTGGAAGGTCCCAAGGAATGCAATAGAAGTAAGAAGCTTTCTTGGACTAGCGGGCTAATATAGGAAGTTAACTAAGGACTTTATGAAGGTATCGGCCCCACTTACTAGATTGACGAAGAAGAATCTAATCATCTTAGTATGTACACTTGGTAACATGGTTAGCATCTGTTTATTTTCAAGAGATAGTTCTGGGAATGTTAGCGTGACACAGCAGAAGTTGTAGTGCCGAGTATACTAGAAGGAGAAGAGGTGGAACGAGAGGCGATAGTGAAATGAGTCCCAACTTATATTTGGGAAACAGAAATTAAGACGCTACGCAATCGTGAAATTAAGACAGTCAGAGCACAATGGAGGGAAGCTCAAGAAGATGCAACTTCGAAGACTGAAGACTAGATACGCGCATCATACCCTTTTTTAGGGTATATCCTTGATCTCTCTTTTCTGTAAAGTTTATTTGCTAGTCTTTATCTTTTAAGTATATTCACTCGGTCCAATCCTTGATCCTTAGGTAGAAACCAATGAATGTAAACATGTATTTGAAACATGTTATGATTGATGGTTGCAAGTGGTTGCTCGTGGATGCATATACACACATACTAGGTACTAGATCGGCTTAGTCACTTTCATATTGCATATGCATATATGTGTATATATGTGGATTGAAACTTGATGTGTTATCATATGGATGTTGCATTTGTATGAATGATTGAGCACTCATGTAGAAGTTATAAAGTATGTTAGGAATAATTGCATACATGATGGACTCATAGCACTGACATAATTTGCATTAAGGAGGTCAACTGAATCGGTAGACTGCCTGATTTAGCATTAGACAAGGGCATGTACACACACTATGCATATGATCATGAAGGCATTAGAAATCTTTTTAAGGATAATGGATGCATGTGATTGATGGTTGAGTAGATGGATGTTGAATGTTAGGGTACATTCTTAGAGATTTCGGGGACGAAATCCTTTAAAGGAGGGGAGAATGTAACACCTCGTATTTACTGTGAATGTTAAAGTAACGAGTTAAGGAATACTTAATTTTAAAAGTGGAAATATGCATATATATCATATACATAGATATATTTAAGAGAAAAATGACAATAAATATTTCATGTAATAAGTTAATTAAGTGTAATACATCAAATGGGAAGAAACGCAAGCGAACAATTAAAAAGAAAATTTTGAAGAGCTTCAGGAATTTGGTCACGAAATTAGCGTCATTGCGTTCATGGCGATTTTCTAATCAATTTAGACCTATGGTTTGCAGAAAACCGATTTAAAATGAAGAAGATATCTTTAAATTAAATATTGCAGCAAAACATAAAAAAAGAGGAATGAGAAAAGAATAATGTTTAGCATTGTCCTAAGGTTTGTAAGCAAAAGACTTAGTAGCTCATTTAGTTAGAACATGCGACTTGTATACAAGAGGTACAGAGTTGAATCTCCGCCAGCGCCATATTTTTGTTTTAGGGGAATGGCTAAAAAGTGGCTTAGTGTGAACGCAGTTCAAAAAGTGGTTTAGTGTGAAAATGGTTAATTGGGAAGATATATAAAAAGAAAATATATATATATACATATATATTGAAAATATACATATATATATATATACATATACATATATATATACATACATATATATACGACGTGTATGCATCATGTGGCGCACGTGGCGCATTTTTATTGGTCAAGGATTGTTTTCTTGAACGTGGCCTTCTCTGATTGGCCAATGATTGATTTATGAGGTATTAGGGCATATGTGTCATGCTACGGTTAGCTGAATGACACATCTCTTTGGTTTGATGGCTCTGATTTCTCCTAGACTAATCTAAAGGCTAGAATTAAACCTAGACTTCTATATAATCACCCCAAACCTCAACCCTAGAACTCATTCTATGAAGTCATCATGCTGTTTGTCTACAAACTAGCCTAGCCTCCATTCATCTACCCCAAACTAGAGAATCAAATTCAAACTAGGAATCAATTAGAAGAACTAGAGAATCAAACGTCTACATCAAAGGATAGCTTTTCAAATTCAGAAATCAGATCCCAGAAATCAAGATCCGTCCTTTTTTCTGTAAGTACAGTTATTGTTTAGATGTGAACACCTAGTAAGAAATCATGACTGTAATAACTGGATCTAGAATTATGCCTAATTCTATTCATGCTTATCCTTTTGTCAATTCTGAATTGTTTATGCCTATTGGACTGTTGTGACTGACATAGTAAAGCCTATCATGCCTATTGGACTGTTGTGACTGACATAGTAAAACCTATCGTGCCTATTGGACTGTTGTGACTGACATAGTAAAACCTATTATGCCTATGAGACTATTGGGGACTGAGACCTTTGAACCTATCATGTTGTATTAAATTTGTGGTTCTTTTATGTATGTAAGTTACATGCTAAGTTATGTTCATACATGTTATATGTTAGATCCAAGCTAGTACCCATGTTTGAGATCTATATAAGTTCATGTTTATACAATCAAACTTACGCTAGTTCGCATGTTAATTGGATCTAATTTAAATGCAAGATCAGGCATATATGCTTAATTAAGTCTATGTCGTTCTATCCCAAATTTATACTATGCATGTTGATCTATATTGTTTATGCCTGTTGGAATGTTACATGTCCCTTTCTTTTCCCTTTTGTTTATAAGTTAGGCTAATTTGCGAGCCTAACGTTCTATGTGAATTATGCGAACAAATAACGAGGGAGACGTTAGGGAAAAATATTAAACTACATGCTATTTGCATAAATTGGCTCATAATCATGTAAATGATTAGTAGCATGAAATGGTAGAATTTGTATACATAGAATTATGGACATAATTTAAAGGGTAAATGAGGCATGACTTGAATTGACAACACTTGTGGATAATTTACGTATGAACATAAATTGTAAATATGTAAAGTGGCTAAAAGATGAACATGCCTAACCCGAGATTAGATTAAGATGTGGTGTAAAACTGCCTGGAACCGCCCGGCACATCCAGTAACCGCAACAACGCAGATCTAATGTGAGAGGTTAGCGCATTTAGCCCAAAATCCAAGGTTAGAATGAGTTTGCGGTAGAAGTCTGCCCGGAACCGCCCGGCACATCCAGCAGCCGCAAACAACAGTTCTAATGTGAGAGGTTAGGGCATTAATAAATTAACTAATGCCAACAAACAGACATGCTAAGAATGGTAAGGTCAAGTAACATATGAATAGGTGAAACTTAACCAATACAACATGTTAATTAGACAAGAAGATGCGGTTAAGTAAATTTAGAAGACTTAACCGTTATAACATGTTAATTAGACAAGAAGGTGGCGTTAAGTAAATTTAGAACACTTAACCGTTATAACATGTTAACTAGATAAGAAGGTGGGGTTAAGTAAATTTATAACATTTAACTTTATAACATGTTAATTAGACAAGAAGGTGGGGTTAAGTAAATTTAGAACACTTAACCGTTATAACATGTTAATTAGACAAGAAGGTGGGGTTAAGTAAATTTAGAACACTTAACCATTATAACATGTTAATTAGACAAGAAGGTGGGGTTAAGTAAATTTAGAACACTTAACCGTTATAACATGATGAACAAGTGGGGTTAAGTTAAGGGGAAACACTTAACCAATATAGCATGATGTAACCAATACAACATGATGTGTAGGGAGGTTAAGTTAACATGAATGGACAACACTTAACCAATATTACATGAACAAAGTAGATAGGGTTAAGGAAATCTTAACCAATAATGCAGATTGACTTGATAAGTAGGAGGGTTAAGTAAACTTTGGGTAGGTGGGTAATATTAGTATATATATGCCCACAAACTTAACCGTTAAATAAACATGTTTGAATTAGTGGGAGGGTTAAGTACATCTCGTGTAGGTGGGTAATATTTGTATTTATAGGCTCACAAACTTAACTAGTAGGAAACCCTAGTAACAGGGACCCATTTCAGCAGTAACCCACATAGATGTATCACGGTACCCTGAACTAGGCAAGGTGGGGCACGATTACTGGGCTGATTATAAGCGGTCAAAATAGCAGCAGGGGGTGCAGCAGTGTAGTTCGACGGAGTATGGGCATGCACGTGCTCCGGAGTGGAAAAGTAGGCACTGGGCATCAGTAGTATACATTGTGCATCTTGAATCGTGTCGGGTTGCTATCATAGGGATTGATACACCTTATGGTGGGACCAGCACAGGGTATCTACATGCAAGAGAGGGCCGATTGACACAGACACAAGGAAAATTAATACAAGTAGGGAGCCGATCGATAGGGTAGTAAGGGTACATCTAACATCTTCATGGCAATTAGGCTAATTGAGGTAAGATCCTCATACTAGATGTACACCTGAAGGCTAGCACAATTGGGGGGTTGGATCACCATATTATATAACACAGGATACTTGTTGGGACACTAGTAGGGGATACAGATCCTTTATCACAGGATACTAGTTGGGACACTAGTAGGGGATATGGATCATTCTATAAAAGACACTAGTTAGGATACTGGTTAGTTGGTGTAGAGAAAATAGGAAATCAAAGAAAGAACCGAAGCGCATTTTTCTTATCTTGCTTTATCATAGCTTATGCTAATCTTATGTTATCTTGTTATCCCAGTTATCACGGTATTGTCTTAGATTCAGTTTATTCATGTCATGTTACTATTACCTGCTTACATACTGAAAATCACTGGACTTACCAGACTTATGTCTGACCTAGTTTTATTTCGCCTCTCTTCTTACGTTCCCCCCCCCCACCCCCCACAGGTAGACAGGGAGGGAATAGCTCAGCTTAGTTTGGACCGTTTCACTTTCCAAGCTTGAAGATTCTTTGATGTATTGCTTTGGACTCTCTTTTCCACTGCTATGGCTGGCTCATGCTTTATTTACGGAATATCATTGTCATTTTATGCTACTTTATTTTGTTAAACTAGACAGATAATTTGTTGTACTGGGTATTTGTGTTTTGGTGTTGGAAAACAATCTTTGTACAAGCTGTTTTATCAATGAAGCAAAGTTTTATTTTTATTTTTGCGCTGCTTTATTTGTCTGTCTTGTAATTTATATGCATCTTTTACCTATAACGCTTCACTGAAGTTAATGCATTCCCTTTGTGAGTGACATTAATGGAGGTGGGGTGTTACACCAAGCATACTGGACTGATGCATAAGGAAATATCCTTGGATTGTACAAGTAATGATTTGTTCAATTGTTTTTAATTTCTCAATTACTGAACCTGTTAAACATGATTAGGATAATTTCCTAATACTACCCATCGATTGGCTTTAATCTACCAGTCTACCATCTTCCATGGTAACTCATGTTACTTTGAATCTCAGGCTTTATCCAACCCGACCCATCAATAAAGACATAAAAAATCATTATTAGATGCAATAGTGTGTTATCTTCCCTTTTCGATGCACACACATGCTTGTTGCACTGCAGAAACACAGCAACACACGATCCTGTACCTGTTGATACTTTATTTACTTTAGCCAGCATAAGCTTGCCCAGCCTCCACTACCATCGATTGCGAGACCATCAGTGACAAAATTGAAAGAGAATGTGATAAGCATGGATCTTAGCAAATAAATATTCTAATCTACGCCTCGGTCCAAATCCCTCTTGATCTAGGCCTTATTTATTTATCGTTTATTTTTTTCAAATCAACCTTGTGCTGTCAAAATTGAACATAACTAGTTTGTGATTATTAAACTTAACCTCAAATTTAAGTTTACATTAACAATAATCCTTTTTCATCATTTCTTTCAACTATAAATCACATGTTATAATTATATTTGCAAATAACCCAACTGGCCAATTATGATTTCTTAGTGTGTCTGTACAATTAATCATAATATTATTCTTGCAAATGTGTTTAGTTTTTTCCAATTACGACCCATGTCATACTTCCAATTGCAAATTTACATTAATTTTTCTATTTCAATCCAATCTCTTTTTAATTATAGATCAATATTTGTACACATTTTTCTATAAATTTATTCTCATATATTTATACCATGTTTGCACAATTATTACTTTAATTCTATCTTTCCACGCACAAAATAAAAGCATTAAACCAATCGTCAATATACTAACATTTACAAATATAGGCATTTTTAGGCATATTCCGATAATAGATGTAGAAACTATAAAATAACCGATAGACATAAATATTGGAAGAGGGAAGAAGACTGAAAGAATATCTTATTGTACTTGAAAAATAAAACTGTAAGCAAAACACAGAAAAATATTATAGGAAATAACTTACAAAAAAGGAACTTACAGAAAACACTGACTTATAAGAAAGTAATAAAATTGTAAGAAAAACTATAAGAAAAACTATAAGAAAATTTACAACTATTATTAACATTTTTTTCCTGAATTACTAAAAGTCTAAGTAATCAAATACTGATCTGTGGCCCAAAACGTTCCTCCGTGGCCTCTATAATCCCATCTACAAAAGATGTGTGTATATATATAAATACATATTTTGATATATCTATTTCCTTAAAAATTTAGGACACATCTAACTCGAAAAGAGAGAACCAAGAGTGAAAGAGATTTGTTGTGAAGAATTAGCTTGGTCGAGGGGTATATTTATAGGTTAGATAGGGATCTTAGACCATTGAATTCCTAGATTAAATCTAGGTTAGTCACGTCACTCAAACGATAGGAACTTTCCACATCAGCTAAATTTTTAAAACTAGCAAACAGAAATACGACATGTCAGTTTTTAAAATCATTCTCCTCGTTTGGGTGCGATTTATGCCCTGGCACGTGGCTGGGTCTACCCGACCCACAACTGGGTCAACCCACATCGTATATTATTATCTTTCTTTCCTTTTTCTTTTAATTTATTTTCACGATAACTTTTTTGCTTTAAATCCGTTTCTTACAAACTAAATATGAAAATTGGCCAAAAAATTGCCGCAAACCTAATGGTGCAACTCCCGTAGGTAAATTCTAACAATTATACAAAATTATTATTTTATTAATTAATCGTTAAATAAATTATCATGTCTTAAAAATTCGGATTGTTACATTTCTTTTAATGAAATATCATATGTAATGTTTTCTGATCAGTGTTCAAATGAAAAGGTTGTAATCATATGAAATCTCAATGTTGGAAACAATGTATATATAACCTTTCTTTTCAATATATATTACCTTAATTAATTATATATGTTTGAAAATTTAAATTTGAAATGATAATAGTGATAATATATATATAGCAAAATAAATAATGAGGGAAGAGATTAAAATAATTAAGGAATTGACTATAAATTAATTGATATACATATATATATATATATATATGTGTGTGTATATATATGCATACAGAACAAAATATGAAAATGCATATAACATCACAGAGGTCAACCATCCCTATACAAGGGTCGACCGTGGTGGTTAACTACCCTATATATAGGTCGACTGTCATGTGGTCGAAACCGTGTCCTGAACCTCTGCTATATCTGACCAAGGTCTAGTAGAATTTTATCCAACAATTAGCACTGCTTTGAACCTCTATAAATAAACAAGTAGGGGTTCACTTCGAATTAATTATTTGGTTGATGAGCATGGAAGCTCTGCCATTTTCGTTCTCCGCCAAAACTTCTAAAAATAGAAATTTGGACATAGGATTTTCATATTTAAACGGAGGAGAATAGAAGATAATACTAGGAAGGAGATTTAATTCAAAAATCTATACAAAAGAGATAAACCTTCAAATTTGGTTTTAACCGATTTAGTTGGATCCTCGATCTCTTTCATCTAATCCAATCTAATAGATCTATATGAACATTGTATGTAAATTCAAATAAGGAGTTACAAAGGTCGGAATACATGCAATAGGAACAAATCCGAATTAAATTTAGAGATTTAGAAAGCAAACAAGGTGAGTAGATAAATAATTTTGCGAATTATAATGTTAATTTTGCGAATTATAATGTTAATTTAGTGATTTAGAAAGCAAACAAGAATTGTTTAAGAGTTGTAAATTATAATGTTAATTTTGCGAATGAAAATCATAACCTTCGATAAAATTGTAGTTATAAAGATGTTTCCTATAAGATTAAAACTACAAGAATGCTATACTTTTTATTATTCTTAATTATTTAGCCTTGAATTGAAAAAATTGGAAATACAAATGTTTGACTAGGATTGGGATAAATGGACAAAATAATATTCCTTAAAAACTATAATATAAAATAACGTAAATTTCACTTTTGGATCTTAGTCGATATTTTAGTTTATTGGAAAGAAAGTGGACTAAATTTCCATATTTTTGTTTAAACTATCATAAATGTGATAAGTGCAATTACAAGAAAAGAAATATTCTACAAAAGAAAGGTAAGTACAAAATAAAAGTGATTATGTTGTACTATCCATTTCAACCAAAAAAGGTCTCATGTAATTACAAACATCGCACTAAACTCCTTTTTTGTGAAAAATATGGAAATGGATTATCTACTAAATGATAAGGATCAAACTCCAATTTATCAACAATACAATAGATTATAGATATGAAATTTTAAGAAAAATATAAGGACCTAAGGTTAATAAAACTAAAAAGTTGTGTAATATCAAAAGACCAGGAACATCAGAAACAAGCGAATAAAAAGAAGTAAAATGAAACAACAAGGAAAGCAACAACAATATGACTAACCAATGTAAAAAAGTTGAAAGATGAAACTAGTTAATAAGAAGCATAATAATGGTACTCGGGCACAGGGTCAAACAAAAGAAGAAACTATTTTTTGGCGAGGCGAGAAGAAAGAAGAAACTAATTTTGCAAACTCGTATATGCATTGAAAGTGAATTTGGATAAATTTGTAACACATACAAAGGGCGTTGACTATTACGGATAACTTAGGAAATTTGGCAAGCTTGTCCCAGTGATGGTATAATGACCATTGTCGATTCATAAAATAAGAGGCTCAAAGTGGATATTGGAAGCCCGACCTGACGGATTCGCAGTCAAATCTCAGATTAGGAAATAAGAGACCACATTGGGTGTCCCATTCCTGGTGATGTTTTCCCAACAAATGTTGAAGTAGGAAATAAGAGGCTTAAAGGGAACATTGGGAACCATTCTTGGTGCGTTCGTGGACAATCCTAGGAGTAGGACATAAGAGACTATGTCGGGTAGTCCATGTCTGGCGATGTTTGTTGAGCGAAAATCAGAGTAGAAAATAAGATACTTAATGCAGTCACATGGACAGGAATAACCTAGGATAGTCCTCTGATATAGTGGGGCATAAGTGCAACCTATTAGAGGTATAAGTTTGTATGTGGTATCAATTTGGTATTGCCTTAGTTGCTCTAGGTCATCTAAAGGTCAATGAAAGGCTAGGTAATTACGAAATAATGTAGGTGCGACACTTAGGTACCTTAAAGGATAGTATTCACATGATTATCGGTCGTCAATGGTCCAAATAGTAAGTGGAAAAGGACATGGGCTATCCCCTAAGGCCCAAATAGATCTTTCATTATCGGAATGTTCAGAAGGGATATGTTTTGCCATTTGGTCTTTCTCCCATTATCTGATTGGGGGAAATGCTACTAACCCGAATCAGTAGATACCTTCCAAATTAGAAAGCGCGGTTTAACTTAGCTAGTTCGCGAAGGAAAAAAGACAGATCATAGAGTACATCCCTGATTGAATTCTCATGTAGATTGTGCAAAGAGGTATCCTGTTAGTGGGATTTAATGTATCTATGATAGGACATACATGTGCATACTTGTGATGGAGGGTATCTTACTCTTCTCGTAGCATACGATGGCGATATCGTGACGTCATAAGACGGTAAACCCTAGTAGGGTGATTGTGAAAGATATTAGGAGGTAGTTACTAGGTCCAAAGTGGGCCAAGGGACAATATCATATATACGCACACACACGCACACTCTTATACATTAGATTAAATCTAGTTGGGAGTATATGGGTATGGTATGTGCCCAGTGATAGAATCTGAATAACTTAAATAAATCATAACATAATATAAACAGTAGGCTATCAATATATGATAATGTTATTTATAAAGTGCATAATTTACCGGTCATCAGAACAATTATTATGACCACCTCCTCACAATAACTTACATGTTAGGTGTAAGACATATACTGGTAATGTGGGTAGGATTGGAGATTTTAGGACGCATGATTTAAAAGCATCAATATTATGATTAGTATTTATTTTGTACTATATTTTAAATTTTTGTGCTAGTAACTTGGGCTCTGATGAATAATTTTGTTTATCCACAAGATACCAAACAAAAGAGTTGCTTTTCGATGGATTTGTGTTTTTGATTTTTACGCGAATTTGAGATTATTGGGGTGTGGATTGCTATGTGTAGTCAAGTACTCGAGCTACTTCCTATCCAAGTCCTCACCCGATCCAATCAACACTCAGTCTTCTAATTTGTTGAGTTTAGAGTTAAGTTTTTAGTTAATCCAAACCAAAAATTAGTCCCACTGATGACAAATCTTTGGCAATCCCGATCGAGAGTTAGTCTATCTCAATCAAAGGTCTTCGACAAAGCTTTACGGAAAATCCAACCATGACTTAGTCCTACTCAAGGCAAAACTCTTCGCTTAAGCCGACCAAGATTCTATCCTACTTAAGGCAAAGCTATCTAGCAAAGCCAACCAAGACTAAGCTCTTCAGCTTCAACAATTGAATTGAGCTCTCCGGCTTATCCGATCAAAGGATTATTCCAATTTCTAGGTCAATCATTTGAAAATTCAATCTTTTGAGACCAATTCATCCTGCATTTTCCCTGAAACAACTTTCTAGCATTTAGCTTCAGGGTATTCCAATTATTCCAAGTGCACTGCATCCAATCTAGATCATTGGCTCACGAGGTTGTTCTATATCCAACCGAGTTGTTGTCTCTTCGAATATTTCTACCTCGATCTCCTCATATCATTTGTTATTCAAGTTTCAATTAGACAGTTTGTTTTGATCTATTCAAATCATTAAGTTTTAAAGGTTAGTGGATGACCCCTTTAGATCGATTATAAGGACCCATATTTTTACATATTTTTTGAGTGTACATAAGAAACATTATTTTCATATGTGGTTTTATGATTTTATAAATTTGGAAGATTCATAGAAAAATCAAGTTCTTTCAAAAAGTTTGATTGTGGGGAGAAGTACAAAGTGGTTTCTAAATTTTTGCCTTCCCAAATCCTTTATGTGAAATTATACTTCTTCATATAAAATTCCTCCTTCACACTAATTCCTCCAAAGCTATATCTGAACCGAAAAATAAGACTAGCGCCACTTTTACGCCAAATGTGTGTGTGTGTATTACCAATCATTTTTTTCCTTATTCTTTCTCAACTTTCAAGGCCCCATTGCCCAACTCACTAATCTGAAATACCATAATTTCGGATACTAACACATGGAATCTTCCCTATCTTAATTTTTCAAAACATATTGTAAACTTTTTATTTTAGCCACTCATGGGCCGTCTGTTCTCAAATTTCCACAACCATTTTCTTAGTGTAAAAAACTGATAACCCAACTTCATCCATGTATTGTTTCACTTAATTAGTTGGTTCCTCTATGGATATAGGTATATATATAATATATTTATATTTTAGAAATACAAATGTTTTCACTCACTATCTACATAGGAATAATAAACCTAAGCTCTGATACCAGATGTAACAAACTAAGTTTCAAGAGGCTCGAATTTTTTGCAAAATGTTAAAAATCCAAGTCTACTGCAACCCGGGTTGGTTTGTCTGGTATCCTGCAGAAAGCTAAAGATAAAATATATCAGAGCTCATAATAAATTATCTCACAGCAGAATGAACAAAATATAATAATAAGTAAATACTTACCCTAGTAGCACTCTCTAATATGTGTCTCTAAGTTGTATAACCTCTACCACTTATCCGACCTACAGGTTTGTTATGAGGAGGGGTTAGAACAAAAGTTCTGGTGAATGGAAAATTTATACTTTCTATAAATAACACTACATATACAGTTCTATCACTGGTTTAACTTTATTAAGTTATTTGGATTTATTATGTAGTACGCTTCCGATTTCACATGTAAATCATACCTATCTACTCCCAAGTAGATTAACCTAATAAATTATATATATGTAGCTGTATGCCCAATATATCGAGGTACTTCTCATAGTACCCTCCTTGAGTGGTATCCATCGCCATACTATGAAAACATACAATACCTTCATCGTCATGCTATAAAATCATACTAGACCATGCTGCAAAAGCGCACCACATCTCCAACACTACACCATAAAAGCGTACAAAGCTACAAAGCTACATTACGAAATCGAATAAGCTTCTACTACTGCACTATAAAGGCGCCCTTAACCTGAGTTCTTCCATGGAAATCAGTCGAGGGTTTTCTATATCTATCAAAAATTGCTTCGTTCGGCCCACAATACAGATATCTAAGATTGGTTTGTCTCTTTCGGTGGCTATGTCCGCACTCGCCAAAAAATATATTTGTGTTTCAAAATTCTTTGTGTGAAATTATATTTTTTTTATCTAAAATTTCTCTTTCATTCTAATTCCTCCATAACTATCTCTGAAATGAAAAATGCGGCTTGCGCTAAATGTGTGTGTGTATATATATGAAAATTCCTAATCCATTTTCTCCTTGTTCTTTCTTAACTTTCAAGGCCCTATTGCCCAATTCACTAATCTGAAATACCATAATTTCGGATGCGAACACATGGAATTTTCCTATCTTAATTTTTCAAAAAATATTATACACTTTTCATTATAGCCACTCGTGGGTCTACTATTCTCAAATTGCCACAACCATTTTCTCTGTGTACAAAACTGATAGCCCAACTTTCTCCATGTATTATTTCCCTTAATTAGTGGGTTCCTCTATGGATATAGGTACATATATATAATGTCTATATTTTAAAAATACAAATATGTTCACTCACAATCTATATAGGAATAATAAACCTAAGCTTTGATACTTGATGTAACAACCTAAATTTCAGGAGGCCCGAATTTTTTGCAAGATGCTGAAAATCCAAGTCTATTGAAACCCAAATTGGTTTGTCTAGCATCCTGTAGAAAGACAAAGATAAAATATATCAGTGGTCACAATAAAATATCTCACGGTGGATAGAAAAAAATATAATAGTAAGTAAATACTTACCCTAATAACACCGTTTAATAAGTGTCTCTAAATTGTATGATCTCTACCACCTGTCCAACCAGCAGGTTTGTTATGAGGAGTAGGTAAGAACAAAAGTTTTGGTGAATGGACAAATTATACTTTCTATAAATAACATTACATATATCGTTCTATCACTGGTTTATCTTTATTAATTTATTTAGGTTTATTACGCATTACACTTCCGATTTCATGCGTAGATCGTACCCATCTTGTGATGACCCGCATTTTTGACTACTCAATTCAACAAAAATCCACAAATGTCGACTCAAACAAATCAAGAATATAGATAGTTATTGGGACTAATATAAGAAAACAAGAAAGAAAAAAGCAATCACAAAGTCTCACAGCGGAAGGACAAAATATAATAATCAAATAACAGTTCATGAAGCTGCTAAATTGTACACTTGATTGTACATTACGAAAATACATCAGAGTTAACTATCATAAAACATACCAATATATGCAATGGAATAATACTAGTAATTGTCAGTTAAGCTCCGTCTTCATCTTCAATAATATTGTCTTCACTAACTGAAAGCTCAGGTTGACCCGAGCACCAATGAAAATACAAAAATACTCTCGAATCAGAACTAAAATGTTATCATATTAGTTAAATCAAAATCAGGTAATAATATTAGTGTCATGGCATCAAAGATGCTTACGATAATTCACATCTCATATACAATGTGTTCGTGAGTGCAATAACTTAAGAGATGTTACGGGAATTTCCATCTCCTAAGGATCTGATAAACTAGACACTACATAATACAATACGCTATTATCGTAGTGTTTGTCAATAAAGCAAGATATCAAAATAGCATAAGCAGGATTACTATTATTACCCTTACACCGTTTATAAACATTGTATTCTATACGTTAGTATAAACTCCACCAAACCGTTGGGCTATCTAGGAGCAATCCATAGGTACAACGCAAAACAAAGTAGTAGTGTTTGCGACTAGAATAATATGACAAGGCACACGAGGAATACCAAGGTAGGAATCAACCGGTTGCGTGCCTAGACTAGTGGTAACGCATAGCTGCAACTACTGCTTACCTCGGAACAACACTCCCAAATCAAGGATGCGCATCAAATCAGATCAATCAGACCGAGGGACTATAGTAATAAATAATGAATTGTTGCCGATGAGGTAGCTAACTCCACTTAATCAAGGTATAACACCTGTTTTAGTCACTTTAATTATGACCCGAAGGTCAAGGACATTCATCATCGTTCTCTTACTTTATTCCAGTAGCGTTCGTCAAACCAAACTACTTCATTCTAGATTCATGCACCACGTACACAATTGTTAACGTGATTTTCGGTATTGGCAGAGAATATGACAATATCTTATCACGTTCTCTTTAATAACCAAACCTTATTTCACACTGGTCCAATTTTATATTTTAAACGGTTAATAATTCATATCAAAATATCATATTCACTTTCAAATCATTCATATTCATAATAGGATATACTTCCATGTTAAATCTCAATTTAAACCCAAATTAGAATATTGAACAATTCCAATCTTAAAATAATTTAAATTTTTAATAGTTAAATTGTGTACATGTATTAAAATAGTTTAGATATGTTTGAAATAGTTCAAATAAATAGTTTGAATATATAAAATAGTACTATCAAAATTTAGTTAAATATAGTTAAAGATTAAGGAAGTTTATTTGTAGTTGACTGTCAAAACAGTAGATCGATATAGAATATATATATAAGTTAGAAACAATTTGTAAAGTAGATAGCTATTTATTAAAATAGTTTATTAAGATAGTTGCAGCATAAGTATAAGTAATGAAAATAAAGTAGTTTTTAAAAAGTAAAATAGTCACTATGTGAATTAAAATATAGAATAATTTACAAAGAAAATATTTATTTAGAAAAATAGTTTATGTCAGGGATTAAGTAAATTAATTTGAATTAAAACTGTTTCTTCTAACTTTTAAACAGACTAGAAATCATATTTCAATTTCAAATCAATTCAAATCAATTTCAAGATTTCAATTCAAATCAATTTCCATTTCATATTCAATTCAATTCAACCCATTATATTCAAATATTTAAAGTATCCAAACTAGACTTCTCATTTTGAATTATTTCGATTTATAAAAATCTCGAAGTTCACAATTCAAATATTACTTTGAATCAAATTAATATGAAGTAAATTTCAAAGATAAATTAATAATTCAATTTTAATAGATTTAATTTGTATTCCATTTTAAGTTTTAACTTCAGTTTACATCGTTAACAAATTCCTTTATATTTTGAATTTCAAAATTCAAAGTTCCAGTTTCAAAAAAATTTGATTTATAAAAATCATTTATTTTTGTCTTAAAACAATAATTCAAGATTCAAGGTTAGAACCAATTTTATTTAACCAACTAGTGTCTGTATATAATTTTCTATCCTATGGCCAAGTGATACTTAAATTTAATTTTAGTATTTTGGGAAAGGATATATATCATTTCAATCCAAATCAGGGTCATAGGAATTTATCATTTCAACACACGTTCTTAATTCATTTTAATGACTAATCCCAGATTTATTTGATGCTCGTAACATATAAGGTATATGATGGGGATAAATCAACCCAAACAAACAGTTGTATATAATAAATGTGAATAATGATAAATTCACACAATTAAACATCGATAAATTAAACATATCAATCCAAGCATCTATCAACATCAGTCCATCCAAACATTTCAATATTATCTCAATTTACTAATTATCAGGTACTAGGTTTTAAATTATCAATTAAATGTCAATCTTTAACTTAATTGTAAAATTTAAACCAACGCTCAAGTCAAATTACATATTGATGCTAATTAACGTAAATATGCAATTTTAACTATCAAACAATAATTAATACAATCATACCATAACATGATTTTAATTTAACTAACAATTAAATATTTTAGTTATGCTTGAGCATCTACTCCCAAACAGATTAACCTAATAAATTATATATATGTAGCTATACGCCCAGCATATCGAGGTACTCCTCACAGTACCCTCCTTAACTGGTATCCATTGTCGTACTATGAAAATGTACAAGACCTTCATCATCACGCTATAAAATAGTACTAGACCATGCTACGAAAGCGCCCTACGTCTTCAACACTACTCCACAAAAGTGTACTAAGATGCGCTACGAAAGCAAATAAGCATTTACTGTTGTGCCATAAAGGCGCCCTATCTTGAGTTCTTCCATAGAACTCGGTAAAGGGCTTTCTATATCTATTAAGAATGGCTTCATTTTGCCCATAATATAGATATCCAAGATTAGTCTATCACTTTCGGTGACAATGGACACACTCCCCCCATCGTCAACTAAAGAAAGACCATCCAAAGAGCTAAGTAAACATATCCCTAACAAACAATCTAAGCATCCAAATTGGAGTTTTCCCTCATCTAGTGTCTCGATAGTAAAACGTCATTGGTCTCTTTGTTTAGCTCCAGTCTCTCCCGTACTCGATCCGACTGACGATGATAGGTGTCCGACAACCTACTATCTTTGTTGGGTCCTGACCAAGAAGCCTCCTACGTTGAGGAAGCCATCGAATCCTCTTAGAAATCATCCTATATAGTCTTCTGGATACCCGTAAATGCAGCCGAGGCATACTTCCCCGACGGAACCATATTGTCCTTGCCTCTGTGGGTACAGATTCATTAGGCCAACCACAGAGGGTCATCATAGAGTATCCTCGCGCCCTGAAGAAGTCCCGTCGAATAATTAGTTGAATGTGCTCCCACTGTGTCTACTGACGCCTATGATGATTTGCCCCCGTTGGGCTCTTCATCCCCATAGACTAAAGCAAACACATACCACTATTTTATTAGACCCTACGTCTAATCTACAATTATGCATTTTACTTCTTCGTGATTCCATTGGTTAACAATATTCATTAATTTATTTTGTTTGAGTATTATTTGTTCATCAATTTCATTGCTTAGACAGAAGGCTACCATAAAATCTTAAGCTCATAACTTACAACTTGTAAATCAATATGTTCATATTAAAGCCTAACACCTTTTAGGCTGGTAACTTAACCCGTTTAAATCAATATGTTCATATTAAAGCCTTAACTCTTCCTTTTAACCATTTCCTATCATATTCATATTTGGATTTAAACTTTGTTTGTTTTATTATGATTTCCAAGTTTTCATATTTATGTAAATATAAGTTGCGGTTTTGGTTTATAGTAAAACTCACATATTCCTTTTACCTTTTATTACGTCTTTCAATTATGTTACCCTTTTTCTTTCTGTCTTTACAATGTACTTTTTTGGGAAATTATACATGTTCCTAATTAATTGGTTATTAAAACCGTACAAAAATCTATTTCCATAGCTTGAGGTAATTACTGCCATAGAAATATTATTGCAAGACATCTCTTTCAATTATTTTTAGGTTATTGAATAGTGCGCAATACGGCTAAATCTCTGTTTCACACTAATCCACGCCTTTATTTATTTTTAACCTTGCAATTATGCTTTCCATTTCTTTCTTTTTTAAAACCAAACTATAGAAATATATTCCACTTTTTCCTGGCCAATCAACCTGGGCCGTTTATACTTTCAATTTTTAGTTGTTATACATTAATTCTTGTTTTTAACTTATTTTCCCCCTTTTACATAATTACAGTAAATTGAGATACAATTTGTTTATATTCCTTTTTTAATCCCAACAATTACTATATTCATTCCATTCTAAATTTGAAAGGAAATTTTTTCAACTAATATAGAAACTCTTAGATTTACCATTTAACTATAAATTCACTGTCCATTTTATTGAATATTATGCCACATCTAGAACTATCAAATCCTCTTTTGTTCACAATTCCAATTAAATTATGTTTTCCAACACACACAAACAAAAATGATTACAATCAGTCATATTAAGTAGGTGCATAATTCAGTCATGTGTGTGTGTGTGTATATATATGTTAACATTTCAGGTTTATGTATATATTGCGCATAACCAAAATTCAACATAAAACTATATATTCCAACGTAAAAAGGGGAAAAAGGAAGAAGAGAACATATTATAAATTTTACGTGAATAATTTAGATCCATTCACCAGGGATTTGCGCTCTAAGTTTTGGATTTGATTTGGATCTGCGTTTACTTTCTGTTTTCTTTTCAGTTCGGACTTATAGACCTATCTCGACTAGGGATCTGGGCATCTATACTTTAAATCGACTATATTTTCTCTAGTTGGTTGAATCAGAAATCCTAAATCTAAAATATAGTTTATTCTTGAAGAGTTTGGAGGAGAAAGGAAATGACAGAGCTCTGGCGCCCTCTTAGAAAATGTAAGTTGAAAGCTTGGCCCTACAGGTTTGTTTATAGCTTCCCAGAAGAACAATGCATGTCTAATTCACGAAGATTATATCCGAGCCATCTGAAAATATAAAACACTTCATCTTTTTCCCAAATGGGTCTACCTAAACCCCGACTGGGTCGACCCCTTAGTTGACACAGCATATAAATGGTTCGACCTATCCTAAACCTGGGTCGACCCATACACTTTATAAAAACGTATAACGAGTCAATTTTTGATGCATGATTTGTGCTATTTAAAACGTTAACTTAACATTATTATCCATTAGTCATTTCATTTAATTTATAAATTTTATTTCCTATTTAGACATACATTCAAATTTCAAAGTTAAATATGTGATTTGTTGTGTTTATATATTTACACAGGATTTCTAATGCTATACTTAGTGACACGACCCGAACTTCCCCGTGAAGGAAAGCACGGATGGCGTTGAGAACAACACACATCGGAACGCAAACAGAAGAACATTTCATTGTTTATTACAACAATTCCATCAGAATACAAGAATATACAGAGCATGAATAAATATTACACAGAAAATATCAGAGATTTAAATTACATAGCAGCGGAAAAATAATACAAAACACAACTGAAAGTAATACACGGATATAGAGCTTTCCGAGCATTGTTCCAGCTGTAAATCAGGATCCTGTGAATACAAATCTGCAAAACCAAAACTACTAGCTACCCGTGTCGAAAATAAGGGCACCCAGAGTTTAGGTTAAAACAATAAACTCCAGGTCAGTCATGTGCCTAGTGTGAGAACTAAAACAGCTATTTAAAACTTTACTTTAAAAGAGAGTAATTCAAGGGACCACGCCGTATAACACGGAACGGGTTTCCTCCCAAGAACACTAGTGCATATAACAAAACAGCGCAATGCTTTTTGGAAAAATGAAGCTATTATAAGACCCAGGTCCCATCACACAATGCAACGCAAGCCGGAGGATAGGGTTTTCCCTTATAACAGCCAAACATGCTTGGTACGTTTAAAACAAATCATTTTATACTATTATAAGTGTATAGTGTCAAAACAATTTCAATCATAAATATCAATCCTAGGCGGCATGAATGTCCCATACCACTATGTTGCCATACTAGGTTCTACAATTAAAACCAAAATATCTCGTATTGGAAATTGGATTTCCGTCATGAGTCGAGGAAAGGGGCAAGCTCCTCTCCGCTTCGAGACACTCTAGCAAATGCCTCGGGACTACACACTCTGGGTAACCCCTGGAACCTCCAAGGCCAGTCCTCCCTTACGTTTGAGGATTAATTATTCCTGTACACACGTTTCCCGGCCCTATAGGACCTATAATCGAGGCGCCTAGCATCCAACAACCACATAGGTAAAATAATATAAATGTCAGCCAGTTTAAGCACTGACACCACCTCTAGCTAGAAAGAAATGTAACAACCCGAAAATCTGGGCCAGTTTAAAATTTTTATTTTGGCAATTTTAGCGAATTTTGAACATTTAAAATGGATTATTTTAAATAATATCGACCAGAAATTTATTTTGAATATATTTAGATCGTATATATTATATAGATCATCGTTAGAATATAAATAATTATATATAATTATAAATAGAATTGAAAATGGCGTGGTAGTTCGATAATTCGATTTCAAACTTCAAATGAATGTACCGGGTGCAAAACAATCCGGATTTTAGTGAAACCAAAAACAATAGAATCTATTTGGTAATATCTTTCCAACGAATCCGAAAAATCGAGATTTCATAGCGGGAATCAAAAGATATGTCCCGTTGAAAATTATGAATAGTCGCTATGGAATTCAGGCCCTGAAAAATGGACATTTTGCAAACGACCTCGGATTTCGACGAAACTACTTTTGTTGGATCCGCGATGTCAAATTATTGCTAGATTCCAAATTTCATAATTTTTCTAATCGATATGTGAGCGTGGCAGAGGAAAACGCGTTTGACCAGTTTCAGTTGATTTTAATCGACTGGAAAATGACCATTTTTCCAACGGTCTCAGAATTCGACGAAACTAGTTTTGTTAGGACTGTATTGTCAATACGAAGCTAGAAAATCTTTTTTTGGAATTTTTAAAGTTCGTATGTGACCCCGGTAAATTGAAATGCGCATTCAAATTCAATATATAGAGTTATATGTTGATTTTAATGGAAACTGATCGAAACTATCGAATCAGCTTAGGGTACATATCCCATTGTGTTCGGAATGGGGGTATTACGCTAGGGACGACAGTCGTTGGGCGTTGTTTCGAGTTCGATATAAAAAGTTGTTTTTTTTTGAAATTTAAATATAATAAAATATAAATAAAAGGGGCCCTCCCTTTTCTCCTTAACCACAGACCCCCCCTCTCTTCATTCTCTCTCCCCGACGCCTGTAACAAAACAAAAAAAGGAAACCCTAGCTAAACGGAGCCGCCGCCCCTCTAGATCACCGCGCCGGGGGCCCACCTCCGCCATCGCCTGGCGCGCACACCCCCTCGCCGACCTGCGACCCCCTCCTCTCCCTCCAAGCTCCGTCGCTTCTATTATCTCTCCCCCTCTATTCAGCCCAAAACCGCACCTCAGGCCCCCCTAACCCACCGTCGCCACACAGTTCCCCCACCACCTGCCATCACCGCAAAAGGCAGCCGAGACTTCCTGCCACCACACCTCGGCCAGCGCCACCAACCGCAGGTCGAACTGCGAACCCCCCCCCCCCCCCCCCGGCTTGAATACGAATTGTAAGTTCTTAACTTTGTTTATATATTTTCTTTTTTGCTGATTAGGTTATTAAAATCCGATTTTATGAGGGTATATAAACTGAAAATTTACATTGTTTTGTAGTTTGTTTAATTTCCAACGAAAGGAGCATTGCTTTAAGGTGTGTTTTAATTTAAATAAAATAGGAGCGATGGAAAGTTATTATTGTTTTAAAAGTAAGAAAAAGAATAGATTTTTAATTGAATAAAGATTAGATTTTTGAAAAGGTGAAATCTATATTTTTGAAAAGGTGAAATCTATATTTTTGAAAAGGTGAAATCTATATTTTTGAAAAGGTGAAATTTATATTTTTGAAAAGGTGAAATCTATATTTTTGAAAAGGCGAAATCTATATTTTTGAAAAGATGAAATCTATATTTTTGAAAAGGCGAAATCCATATATATTAAAAGACCCATATTTTTGAAAGTCGATATTTTTATAAGTGAAAGGAATTATAAAAATATAATCTTTATCGATACGAACACTGTTGTCAAAAATTCGATTTTTATATATTGAATAGCGAAGTAAAAATTCGATTTTTATATATTGAAAAGCGAAGTAGAAATTCGATTTTTATATATTGAATAGCGAAGTAAAAATTCGATTTTTATATATTGAATAGCAAAGTAAAAATTCGATTTTTATGCATTGAATAGCGAAGTAAAAATTCGATTTTTATATATTGAATAGCGAAGTAAAAATTCGATTTTTATATATTGAATAGCGAAGTAAAAATTCGATTTTTAAATATATGAAGTGATTATAAAAATATGATTTTTAAAATTGAAAGTAAACAAATAAAAATGTGATTTTTATTTTAAAAAGATAGCAATATAAAAATGTGTGATTTTTATATATGTAGTGGCTACGGGCAACGAAGGTGACAAAAAGGCGAGAACGACGAAGATTTCTATAAATGAAGTGTCATGGAGTTGGAATAGCTATCGGTGAGAACTTCTCAATCTTCAATTTCTTTTTCTAGTTATATATATATATACTAGGATGCAGACGGTGTTTAGTAGCACCCGACACAATCGTCCACAGACCATGGACTTGTTTGTTTGGTTGTGTAGTTGGTTAGATTATTTGAGTTGAATTGAATTGTTTGGTGAAATGAAATTGATTTGATTGATGTGTGAATGGCGTGGGCCTTCACTAGACCGGGGATAAGGCTAGGCCTTGTCCCGTTTCTAGTATCGTGCCGTTATGCCGCCGAAATTTACTAAAATAAGTTAGAAAAATAAAAATATCATTTTTATTTTGTAAATGAACTGAATAAAAATTCATGTATTAAAATAAAATATTTATCGTTAAAAATATAATTTTTAACGTGAATGTGAATAAATAAATATTCATTTACAAACCGGACGGTTTATTTATGTACACCTATTTGAAGGACATTGATTGGGACGATAAATTTTACACATCGCCCAACTGCACAAATAAAATCTGTGTTTGTTGATTTGAAACCCCACACGGGTATTGGGATAATATATGATATACACTAATCCCAATAATTAGTTGTATGTCGATCGATGGATCGACAGGCTGTTATAAGCGTTAGATATCTATATTTGATGCTTATACAGTGTAGTGCACTTTGGATGATGGTTGATTATTTATCGTTGCTATTATATGCATGTGTTGTATGGAATCCATATAATTAACTTTATATGGTAATTGATTGGGCCTCATTCCAATTTAGAAAATAAAGAATATTATAAAATAAAGGTTCATGTGTTGACTGTACTCATCCGTTGAGATTAGTCATGTGTTGAACGAAGTATTTTAATAATAAAATTTACATCTTTATCTTTATAGAATAAAGGTTCATGTGTTGACAGTACTCATCCGTTGAGATTAGTCATGTGTTGAACGAAATATTTTAATAATAAAATTTACATCTTTATCATATATGAAATTAGAAATCAACTGGAAAATAGATGAGATGAGTGGTCTCCTGGATTTTGATCTGATGTTGGTTTCGGCCTTCGGGGTTAATATTCAGGGAATCGTTCTCTTACTAGTTTACGGTTGGAGTCTGATTTGAAATCAAACGATAGATACCATAATTTTTATAAAATATATTAAATAACAAAAATAGTCACACGTGGACAGTACTCATTCGTTGAGATTAGTCGTGTGTTGACAAAGATATAGAGTCGTGTATTGAAAGAAATACAGATCCATTTGTTGAATATAAAGCCGTGTTGATTAGAGATGCGCTATTTTGACGCGAACGATATTTATATCGATTACATTCGAATTGAATTTGATTGATTAGAAAACGAATTGAATTTGATTTAATTAGAAAACGAATTTGATTTGATTGATTAGAAAATGAATTTGATTTGATTGAATAGAAAACGGATTGAATTTGATTTGAATAGAAAACGAATTTGATTTGAATTGAATAGAAAACGAATTTGATTTAATAAGAAAACGAATTTGATTTGAATTGAATAGAAAACGAATTTGATTTAATTAGAAAACGAATTTGATTTGAATAGAAAACGAATTTGATTTGAATTGAATAGAAAACGAATTTGATTTAATTAGAAAACGAATTGAATTTGATTTGAATAGAAAACGAATTTGAATTGAATTGAATAGAATTGAATATAAAACCAATTCGAATAGAATTGAAAACCAATTCGAATTGAATTGAAAACTAATTCGAATTGAAATGAATTCAAATTGATTTGAAATTTGAATTGAATAGAAATGAATTTTGAAACGAATTTATAAGGAAGAATTCAATTTTGATTTGAATTGAAATGGAAGCTGAAATTGTTTTTGAAACGAATTTAAAACGATTTATAAAATTTGTTTTAAATAGGAATCGACGAAATATATATTATATATATAATATAATGGCCTGAATAGAACGCGCCGCGCCGCGGCAGTTCGCGAATTTCGACCATTGACTTCGAACGGATATCACGGAAGATCCGACCGTCGGATTCTACTAAAACCGGAACCGTTGGGTTCGTATCGAAAAGAGCTTTCTAACGAATATTAGAAATTCAAAATCTAACGGTTGGATTTGGGGATACGTCCAAATCAAATTTGGAAAAGGTCGTTGTAAGTGCAGTTCGATGGCCGTTGATGGAAATCGACTGTACAGGCCTTGATAAAATTATTAAAAATAGTAATAATTTGTGTAAAATCATAAGAAATGATTTGGGAAAAATTGGGATGAAAAACTCCATATTTGAAAAGATAAGAAATAGAATGTGATTTGGGTTTATCGTGAACTGTGTTTAAAATGACATTAGTTCTTTAACCCAGTAAAAGGAGTTTTAATGAATCTGCAATTGAACTGAAATGTGAATTGATAATTTAAATTATCAAATTTGGAAAATGAGCGAGAAAGGAGTATCACCAGTTTTGCTCCAAAGCGATAGTCAAATCTTTAATTAGATTTGAACGTGAAATGGTAATTAATTTTACCGATAACACCGTGGTGTTAGATATGGAGTATTACCAGTTTTTCTTCATGGGACGAATAGGTTGGGATTGGGAAATAAAATAAATGATTACTTCGGTGTGGTTCGCTAATCTCGACTAGTTTGGGAAACCATAATTTGGTTTGAAATGACATCCAATGGAAGATTAAAGGATAAATTTTAAAGAATTTATCTTGGATAAAATTAATGGGAACCTTTCCCTAAGAATGTGGAATTTAGAAACTAGCTGTAGGTTAGTTAAGAAGAATGGTTTCCTGGGTATTGATCTGATGTTCTTTTCGGCCTTCGGGGTTAATATATGGGGAATTGCTCTCTTACTGATTTACGGTTAGTGACTAATGAATTGGAATGAGGCGTATGTTGTGTTTGTGTAACATTTGTTTTTAATATACGCGGGTTGTTCAGAAAGTCCGGGTTTATACCCATTCTGAATAACCGATTCGACGATAAGTCAAAGATGAAGACGGTGGTGGAAGACCGGAAGTCTTCACATCGTTTGGATGATTACTGACGATCCTGATTGGGCTGTACACCCAAGAGGATGGAAATAGTTGGTGGTCGTCCAGACGTACTTGGAGATCGACGGATATGCGAGGAAAGTGCCTCCGGTTTCGTTCAGACCCAGAACGAACTTGTAAATGGATTGTGTGTCTGACATTGGATTTTATTCTGTGTTGATTGATTTCTGTTAAATATATATCTGTTTGGCGGCGGAGAATTTATTCTCTTGCTTAACGCCCTTCTCTGAGACGTACGAGCTTAGAGGTTATATATCGATAGATATCAATCGCATGGCATGAATTGCCTGTGTGGCACGCTGAGTTGCATAGATCAAGGCTTCTGTTGAAAAGCAAAGTCTTGTGGTTGATGATCAAAGCACGGCCTACGCGGCAACTTTGTGTATAATGTGAATTCGCGAGCCTCACACCTCGGTATGAGTTAAAAACGGGATACGGACCGCTGGGAGAACACGACGTTTCTTTCTAGCTTTGGTGGTGTCAGTGACTTACCAGCCCTGACATTTATATACTTTTCACCTTTGTGGTTGTTGGAATGAGGCGCCTCGATTATAGGTCTGTAAGGACCGGGAAAGGTGTGTTCAGGCATAATTAATCCTCAAACGTAAGAGAGGACCGGCCCAGCCGAATCCAAGGGTTGCCCAGAGTGTGTAGTCCTGGGACATTTGCTAGAGTGTCTCGAAGCGGAGAGGATCTTGCCCCTTGCCTCGACTCATGACGGAAATCCAATTTCAAATACGTGATATTGCGGTTTTAATTGTAGAACTAGTATGGCGACATAATATATGGTACCCATGCCGTCTATGATTTATATTTATGATTGAAATTGTTTTGACACTATACACTTATTATAGTATCAAATGATTTGTTTTAAACGTACCAAGCATGTTTGGCTATTATAATGGAAAACCCTATCCTCCGTCTTGCGTTGCATTGTGTGATGGGACCTGGGTCTTATAATAGCTTCATTTTTCGAAAAAGCATTGCGCTGTTTATTCTATGCACTGGTATTCTTGGGAGGAAACCCGTTCCGTGTTATACGGCGTGGTCCCTTGAATTACTCTCTTTTAAAGTAAAGTTTAAATAACTGTTTTAGTTCTCACACCAGTCACATGACTGACCTGGAGTTTATTGTTTTAACCTAAACTCTAGGTGCCCTTATTATCTACACGGGCAGCTAGTAGTTTTGGTTTTTGCAGATTTATATTCACAGGATCCTGGGTTACAGCTGGAATGATATCCGGAAAGCTCTGTATCCGTATATCACCTTCAGTTGTGCTTTATATTATTTTCCGCTGCTATGTAATTTATCGTAATCTCTGATATTCATCGAATGTAATTTATTCAATTATACTCTGTATATTCTTGTATCTGATGGAATTGTTGTAATAGCAATGAAATGTTCTTCCGTCTGCGTTCTATTTTGTCCTGTTCTCAAAACGATCAGGGGTTTCGAACGGTTTAGATCGGTTTAACGACTGATTCGGATCGAGCGAAATTCCAGGCCGTCACATTTGGTATTAGAGATTTGGTTTACAGAGCTCGAGAACAAGACACATTAGAACCATACGAAAGAATTCATCAGATATTGGATTAGTAATATCCAATTAGAATGACTCGTTAGAGATAGGATCAGTAGTATCCTAGAACGAGTGTGAAGAGTATATTTTTCAAATGAAAACAATTTTGTTTTGAAAATTTAAACCATTTTATACGTATTTGATTATTTATTTATTTTGAATTTGGACAATCCAGTATATAAAGATTTTGCATATACGCGTCATGAACGTATATTCGAAGTTTTAATATACCGGATAGATATAGAACCGCACTCTAGTAGCCCGGAGATGTTCTGATGGTGGTTCGAAACATCATCAGCATTTATTTTCGAATGACGAAGGTGTGATATCTATATATTTCCATTAGACTGGTGTGAGAACCAAAACTAATATAGATAGATTTATTGTTTGAATTGGCATCAAGAACATGAATTTCTGTATATATATATCAAAATTTATGAATTTGAAACGTTAATTCACTAATTGACTGATGTTTGTGTTGTTTGTTTATTTGTTTGATAATTTTGAACCATTATGCCTAATTGAATCAAATATTGAATTGTATTGAAAATTGGTCGCATTTGCTTGCATATACATGTACTTACATTGAACAGGTCATAGCAAGGAGGCTAGAGCAGAGAATAAAATTTGTTTGCCCGACAAATAGGTACATGTTTACTATAATTTACTGTTTTGTTTGGGTGATGATGATTTTATGAGCCTATTGGCTTTTTCTTTTTCTTTTTCTTTTTCTTTTTGAGATCAGAAGGCCTATATGGCAATTTCGGGATTTTCCCGTGGCTCCCGGTGCAGGGGAGGTTATGGCGAAATTTTTCGAAAATTTAGGGTGTTAGCCAAATTTTTGAAGAATTTGAAAATTCTCAGAAATTGAAAAATTGGAGAATGGAAGCCAGATCGAACGTAGAGTTGATTAATCAAACCACTTTCGACTTTGTTCCTTTTCGGGGACGAAAAGTTTTAAGTGGGGGAGATTGTAACAACACGAAAATCTGGGCCAGTTTAAAATTTTTATTTTGGCAATTTTAGCGAATTTTGAACATTTAAAATGGATTATTTTAAATAATATCGACGAGAAATTTATTTTGAATATATTTAGAACGTATATATTATATAGATCGTTGTTAGAATATAAATAATTATATATAATTATAAATAGAATTGAAAATGACGCGGTAGTTCGATAATTCGATTTCAAACTTCAAATGAATGTACCGGGTGCAAAACAATCCGGATTTTAGTGAAACCAAAAACAATAGGATCTATTTGGGAATATCTTTCCAACGAATCCGAAAAATCGAGATTTCATAGCGGGAATCAAAAGTTATGTCCAGTTGAAAATTCTGAATAGTCGCTATGGAATTCAGGCCCTGAAAAATGGACATTTTGCAAACGACCTCGGATTTCGACGAAACCACTTTTGTTGGATCCGCGATGTCAAATTATTGCTAGATTCCAAATTTCATAATTTTTCTAATCGATATGTGAGCGTGGCAGAGGAAAATGCGTTTGACCAGTTTCAGTTGATTTTAATCGACTGGAAAATGGCCATTTTTCCAACGGTCTCAGAATTCGACGAAACTAGTTTTGTTAGGACCGTATTGTCAATACGAAGCTAGAAAATCTTTTTCTGGAATTTTTAAAGTTCGTATGTGACCCCGGTAAATTGAAATGCGCGTTCAAATTCAATATATAGAGTTATATGTTGATTTTAACGGAAACTGATCGAAACAGTCGAATCAGCTTAGGGTACATATCCCATTGTGTTCGGAATGGGGGTATTACACTGGGGTCGACAGTCGTTGGGCGTTGTTTCGAGTTCGATATAAAAAGTTGTTTTTTTTGAAATTTAAATATAATAAAATATAAATAAAAGGGGCCCTCCCTTTTCTCCTTAACCACAGACCCCCCCCCTCTCTTCATTCTCTCTCCCCGACGCCTGTAACAAAAAAAGGAAACCCTAGCTAAACGGAGCCGCCGCCCCTCGAGATCACCGCGCCGGGGGCCCACCTCCGCCATCGCCTGGCGCGCACACCCCCTCGCCGACCTGCGACCCCCTCCTCTCCCTCCAAGCTCCGTCGCTTCTATTATCTCCCCCCTTCTATTCAGCCCAAAACTGCACCTCAGCCCCCCCCAACCCTCCGCCGCCACACAGTTCCCCCACCACTTGCCATCACCGCAAAGGCAGCCGAGACCTCCTGCCACCACACCTCGGCCAGCGTCACCAACCGCAGGTCGAACTGCGAACCCCCCCGGCCTGAATACGAATTGTAAGTTCTTAACTTTGTTTATATATTTTCTTTTTTGTTGATTAGGTTATTAAAATCCGATTTTATGAAGGTATATAAACTGAAAATTTACATTGTTTTGTAGTTTGTTTAATTTCCAACGAAAGGATCATTGCTTTAAGGTGTGTTTTAATTTAAATAAAATAGCAGCGATGGAAAGTTATTATTGTTTTCAAAGTATGAAAAAGAATAGATTTTTAATTGAATAAAGATTAGATTTTTGAAAAGGTGAAATCTATATTTTTGAAAAGGTGAAATCTATATTTTTGAAAAGGTGAAATTTATATTTTTGAAAAGGTGAAATCTATATTTTTGAAAAGGCAAAATCTATATTTTTGAAAAGATGAAATCTATATTTTTGAAAAGGCGAAATCCATATATATGAAAAGAGCCATATTTTTGAAAGTCGATATTTTTATAAGTGAAAGGAATTATAAAAATATAATCTTTATCGATACGAACACTGTTGTCAAAAATTCGATTTTTATATATTGAATAGCGAAGTAAAAATTCGATTTTTATATATTGAATAGCGAAGTAAAAGTTCGATTTTTATATATTGAATAGCGAAGTAAAAATTCGATTTTTATATATTGAATAGGGAAGTAAAAATTCAATTTTTATATATTGAACAGCGAAGTAAAAATTCGATTTTTATATATTGAACAGCGAAGTAAAAATTCGATTTTTATATATTGAATAGCGAAGTAAAAATTCGATTTTTATATATTGAATAGCGAAGTAAAAAATTCGATTTTTATATATTGAATAGCGAAGTAAAAATTCAATTTTTATATATTGAATAGCGAAGTAAAAATTCTATTTTGAAATATATAAAGTGATTATAAAAATTTGATTTTTAAAATTGAAAGTAAACAAATAAAAATGTGATTTTTATTTTAAAAAGACAGCCATATAAAAATGTGTGATTTTTATATATGTAGTGGCTACGGGCAACGAAGGTGACAAAAAGGCGAGAACGACGAAGATTTCTATAAATGTAGTGTCGTGGAGTTGGAATAGCTATCGGTGAGAACTTCTCACTCTTCAATTTCTTTTTCTAGTTATATATATATATACTAGGATGCAGACGGTGTTTAGTAGCACCCGACACAATCGTCCACAGACCATGGACTTGTTTGTTTGGTTGTGTAGTTGATTAGATTATTTGAGTTGAATTGAATTGTTTGGTGAAATGAAATTGATTTGATTGATGTGTGAATGGCGTGGGCCTTCACTAGACCGGGGATAAGGCTAGGCCTTGTCCCGTTTCTAGTATCGTGTCGTTATGCCGCCGAAATTTTCTAAAATAAGTTAGAAAAAAAAATATCATTTTTATTTTGTAAATGAACTGAATAAAAATTCATGTATTAAAATAAAATATTTATCGTTAACGTGAATGTGAATAAATAAATATTCATTTACAAACCGGACGGTTTGTTTATGTACACCTATTTGAAGGACATTGATTGGGATGATAAATTTTACACATCGCCCAACTGCACAAATAAAATCTGTGTTTGTTGATTTGAAACCCCACACGGGTATTGGGATAATAGATGATATACACTAATCCCAATAATTAGTTGTATGTCGATCGATGGATCGACAGGCTGTTATAAGCGTTAGATATCTATATTTGATGCTTATACAGTGTAGTGCACTTTGGATGATGGTTGATTATTTATCATTGCTATTATATGCATGTGTTGTATGGAATCCATATAATTAACTTTATATGGTAATTGATTGGGCCTCATTCCAATTTAGAAAATAAAGAATATTATAAAATAAAGGTTCATGTGTTGACTGTACTCATCCGTTGAGATTAGTCATGTGTTGAACGAAGTATTTTAATAATAAAATTTACATCTTTATCTTTATAGAATAAAGGTTCATGTGTTGACAGTACTCATCCGTTGAGATTAGTCATGTGTTGAACGAAATATTTTAATAATAAAATTTACATCTTTATCATATATGAAATTAGAAATCAACTGGAAAATAGATGAGATGAGTGGTCTCCTGGATATTGATCTGATGTTGGTTTTGGCCTTCGGGGTTAATATTCAGGGAATCGTTCTCTTACTAGTTTACGGTTGGAGTCTGATTTGAAATCAAACGATAGATACCATATTTTTTATAAAATATATTAAATAACAAAAATAGTCACACGTGGACAGTACTCATTCGTTGATATTAGTCGTGTGTTGACAAAGATATAGAGTCGTGTATTGAAAGAAATATAGATCCATTTGTTGAATACAAAGCCGTGTTGATTAGAGATGCGCTATTTTGACGCGAACGATATTTATATCGATTACATTCGAATTGAATTTGATTGATTAGAAAACGAATTGAATTTGATTTAATTAGAAAACGAATTTGATTTGATTGATTAGAAAACGAATTTGATTTGATTGAATAGAAAACGAATTGAATTTGATTTGAATAGAAAACGAATTTGATTTGAATTGAATAGAAAACGAATTTGATTTAATTAGAAAATGAATTTTATTTGAATTGAATAGAAAACGAATTTGATTTGAATTGAATAGAAAACGAATTTGATTTAATTAGAAAACGAATTGAATTTGATTTGAATAGAAAACGAATTTGATTTGAATTGAATAGAATTGAATATAAAACCAATTCGAATTGAATTGAAAACCAATTCGAATTGAATTGAAAACGAATTCTAATTGAATTGAAAACGAATTGAAATGAATTCAAATTGATTTGAAATTTGAATTGAATAGAAATGAATTTTGAAACGAATTTATAAGGAAGAATTCAATTTTGATTTGAATTGAAATGGAAGTTGAAATTGTTTTTGAAACGAATTTAAAACGATTTATAAAATTCGTTTTAAATAGGAATCGACGAAATATATATTATATATTATATATATAATATAATGGCCTGAATAGAACGCGCCGCGCCGCGGCAGTTCGCGAATTTCGACCATTGACTTCGAACGGATATCACGGGAGATCCGACCGTCGGATTCTCCTAAAACCGGAAACATTGGGTTCATATCGAAAAGAGCTTTCTAACGAATATTAGAAATTCAAAATCTAACGATTGGATTTGGGGATACGTCCAAATCAAATTTGGAAAAGGTCGCTGTAAGTGCAGTTCGATGGCCGTTGATGGAAATCGACTGTACGGGCCTTGATAAAATTATTAAAAATAGTAATAATTTGTGTAAAATCATAAGAAATGATTTGGGAAAAATTGGGATGAAAAACTCCATATTTGAAAAGATAAGAAATAGAATGTGATTTGGGTATATCGTGAACTGTGTTTTAAATGACATTAGTTCTTTAACCCAGTAAAAGGAGTTTTAATGAATCTGCAATTGGACTGAAATGTGAATTGATAATTTAAATTATCAAATTTGGAAAATGAGCGAGAATGGAGTATCACCAGTTTTGCTCCAAAGCGATAGTCAAATCTTTAATTAGATTTGAACATGAAATGGTAATTAATTTTACCGATAACACCGTGGTGTTAGATATGGAGTATTACCAGTTTTTCTTCATGAGATGAATCGGTTGGGATTGGGAAATAAAATAAATGATTACTTCGGTGTGGTTTGCTAATCTCGACTAGTTTGGGAAACCATAATTTGGTTTGAAATGACATCCAATGGAAGATTAAAGGATAAATTTTAAAGAATTTATCTTGGATAAAATTAATGGGAACCTTTCCCTAAGAATGTGGAATTTAGAAACTAGCTGTAGGTTAGTTAAGAAGAATGGTTTCCTGGGTATTGATCTGATGTTGGTTTCGGCCTTCGGGGTTAATATTTGGGGAATTGCTCTCTTACTGATTTACGGTTAGTGACTAATGAATTGGAATGAGGCGTATGTTGTGTTTGTGTAACATTTGTTTTTAATATACGCGGGTTGTTCGGAAAGTCCGGGTTTATACCCATTCTGAATAACCGATTCGACGATAAGTCAAAGATGAAGACGGTGGTGGAAGACCGGAAGTCTTCACATCGTTTGGATGATTACTGACGATCCTGATTGGGCTGTACACCCAAGAGGATGGAAATAGTTGGTGGTCGTCCAGACGTACTTGGAGATCGATGGATATGCGAGGAAAGTGCCTCCGGTTTCGTTCAAACCCAGAACGAACTTGTAAATGGATTGTGTGTCTGACATTGGATTTTATTCTGTGTTGATTGATTTCTGTTAAATATATATCTGTTTAGCGGCGGAGAATTTATTCTCTTACTTAACGCCCTTCTCTGAGACGTACGAGCTTAGAGGTTATATATCGATAGATATCAATCGCATGGCATGAATTGCCTGTGTGGCACGCTGAGTTGCATAGATCAAGGCTTCTGTTGAAAAGCAAAGTCTTGTGGTTGATGATCAAAGCACGGCCTACGCGGCAGCTTTGTGTATAACGTGAATTCGCGAGCCTCACACCTCGGTATGAGTTAAAAACGGGATACGGACCGCTGGGAGAACACGACGTTTCTTTCTAGCTTTGGTGGTGTCAGTGACTTACCAGCCCTGACATTTATATACTTTTCACCTTTGTGGTTGTTGGAATGAGGCGCCTCAATTATAGGTCTGTAAGGACCGGGAAAGGTGTGTTCAGGCATAATTAATCCTCAAACGTAAGAGAGGACCGGCCCAGCCGAATCCAAGGGTTGCCCAGAGTGTGTAGTCCTGGGACATTTGCTAGAGTGTCTCGAAGCGGAGAGGAGCTTGCCCCTTGCCTCGACTCATGACGGAAATCCATTTTCCAATACGTGATATTGCGGTTTTAATTGTAGAACTAGTATGGCGACATGATATATGGTACCCATGTCGTCTATGATTTATATTTATGATTGAAATTGTTTTGACACTATACACTTATTATAGTATCAAATGATTTGTTTTAAACGTACCAAGCATGTTTGGCTATTATAAGGGAAAACCCTATCCTCCGGCTTGCGTTGCATTATGTGATGGGACCAGGGTCTTATAATAGCTTCATTTTTCGAAAAAGCATTGCGCTGTTTATTCTATGCACTGGTATTCTTGGGAGGAAACCCGTTCCGTGTTATACGGCGTGGTCCCTTGAATTACTCTCTTTTAAAGTAAAGTTTAAATAACTGTTTTAGTTCTCACACCAGTCACATGACTGACCTGGAGTTTATTGTTTTAACCTAAACTCTGGGTGCCCTTATTTTCTACACGGGCAGCTAGTAGTTTTGGTTTTTGCAGATTTATATTCACAGGATCCTGGTTTACAGCTGGAATGATATCCGGAAAGCTCTGTATCCGTATATCACCTTCAGTTGTGCTTTATATTATTTTCCGTTGCTATGTAATTTATTGTAATCTCTGATATTCATCGAATGTAATTTATTCAATTATACTCTGTATATTCTTGTATCTGATGGAATTGTTGTAATAGCAATGAAATGTTCTTCCGTCTGCGTTCTATTTTGTCCTGTTCTCAAAACGATCAGGGGTTTCGAACGGTTTAGATCGGTTTAACGACTGATTCGGATCGAGCGAAATTCCAGGCCGTCACAAGAAACGTCATACACACCTTGGGTCCTTATCCCGTTTTTGACTCATACCGAGGTGTGAGGTTCGCGAATCCACGCTATACACAAAGATGGGCCACGTAGGCCGTGCTTTGATCATTAACCACAAGACTTTGCTTTTCAACAGAAGCCTTGATCATCAGCCACTTAGGCATGCCACACAGGCAATTCACTCCATGCGACTGATGTCCATCGATATACAACCTCTGAGCTCGTATGTCTTAGAAAAGGGCGTTAAGCTGAATAAATTCTCCACCGCCAAACAGATGTATATTTAATAGAGATCAATCAACACAGAATAAAATCCAATGTTAGACACACAATCCATTCACAAGTTCGTTCTGGGTCTGAACGAAACCGGAGGCACTTTCCTCGCATATCCATCGATCTCCAAGTACGCCTGGACGATCACCAACTGATTCCCTCCTCTTAGGTGTACAGCCCAATCAAGATCATCAGTAATCACCCAAACGATGTGAAGACTTCCGGTCTTCAACCACCGTCTTCCTCTTCGACATATCGTCGAATCGGTTATTCAGAATGGGTATAAACCCGACCTTTCCGAATAACCCGCATATATAATAAACAAGTGTCATACAAACACAACATACTCCTCATTCCAATTCATCAGTCACTAACCGTAAATTAGCAAGAGAACAACTCCCCAAATATTAACCCCGAAGGTCGAAACCAACATCAGATCAATACCTAGGGAACTATCCTTCTTAGCTAACCTACAGTTAGTTTCTAAATTTCACATTCTTAGGGAAAGGTTCCCATTAATTTTATCAAAGATAAATTCTTCTAAATTTATTCTTTAATCTTCCTTTGGATATCATTTCAAACCATGTTAAGGTTTTCCAAACTAGTCGGGATTAGCGAACCACACCGAAGTAATTATTTATTTTATTTCCCAATCCCAACCTATTTATCCCATGGACCAAAACTGGTAATACTCCATATCTAACACCACGGTATTATCGGTAAAATTAATTACCATTTCACGTTCAAATCTAATTTAAGATTTAACTATCGCTTTGGAGCAAAACTGGTGATACTCCATTTTCGATCATTTCAATCTAATTAAAGATTCATTAAAACTCCAGTTAGTTTTAAATCTTCTCAAAAATCAATATCCTGCCTTTAACTGTGTTAAAGATCTAATGTCATTTAAAACACGGTTCACGATAAACCCAAAATGACTTTCTATTGTTGGTCGGGTTAAAGAACAGGTGTTATTCAAAACACCGCTCACGATAAACCCAAAAACCAATTTAAATTCAATTCCAATTAATATTATTTAATTGGTACAATTCATTTAATCTAAATAAAAATATTTAATCTTTTTCTCAACTGGGCTTAAGAACAGTGTTAATGAAGACACCATTCACGACAAACCCAAATCACATTTGATATTAAATACAAGGCTCTGAATAGAAAATATATCGGCTTATATTCAATATCAAATTCTACGACCAACAAATATCGTATTGGAAATAACGATATAAATATATCTTTCAAATTTCCACAACCACATCGGTATAATCACAAAATCCAACATCGAAATATTCCGAAGATAATTTCGATTCAAATCCATTTCAATTCGTATATTGGAAATTCTGATTATTTTCAACACCACTTCAAATCCAATTTATTTATTTAAAAATAATTAGATTTTTATTCTAGTTCAAAACTAGTTCATTTCGATAAAAACTATTTTTATCCTTTCAAATGTGGAATTTTTCATCTCAGTTCTTTCCAATTCATATATTATGATTTTACACAAATTATCGATATTTTTATTAATTTTATCAAAGCCCGTACAGTCGATTTCCTTCAACGGCCATCGAACTGCATTTACAGCGACCTTTTCCAAATTTGATTTGGACATAATTCCAAATCCAACCGTTAGATTTCAAATTTCTAATATTCATTAGAAAGCTCTTTTCGATACGTACCCAACGGTTCCGGTTTCAGGAGAATTAGATGGTCGGATCTCCCACAACGTCAATTCGAAGTCAATGGTCGAAATTCGCGAACTGTCGCGCCGCGGCGTGTTCTATTCAGGCCATTTAATATATATAATATATATATTTCGTCGATTTCAATTCAAAACGTATTTTATAAATCGTTTTAAATTCGTTTTCGAAACAATTTCAACTTCATATTCAATTTCGAATCAAAATTGAATATTCCACATCATCGATATACAAATGACAATATTTTCAAAACATTATATTTTGAAATCACTTCCTTTTCTATAATCATTATAGAAACGAATATAATCGATATAAATATCGTTCACGTCAAAAAGCGCATCTCTAATCAACACGACTTTATATTTTTCAATAACTTCGTTATTCTATTCAACAATTGAATATTTATTCTATTCAACACATGAATCTATATTTCTTTCAACACATGACTATTCTAAACACATGAGTACTGTCAACACATGACTATTTTTGTTATTTAATATATTTTCTAAAATTATGATTTCTATCATTTAATTTTATACCAAACTCTAACCGTACATTAGCAAGAGAGCAATTCCCTAAATATTAACCCCGAAGGTCGAAACCAACATCAGATCAATATCCAGGAGACCACTCATCTTATCTATTTTCCAGTTAGTTTCTAATGTTATATATGATAAAGATGTAAATTTTATTGTTAAAATATTATACTCAACACATGAATATTCTCAACACATGAGCATCGTCAACACATGACTATTTATTCTATTCAACACATGAATCTTTATTTTATAATATTCTTTATTTTCCCAATTGGAATGAGGCCCAATCAATTACCATATAATGTTAGTTATATGGATTCCATACAACACATGTATATAATAGCAATGATAAATAATCAACCATCATCTAAAGTGCACCACACAACTGCATAAGCATTAAATATAAATAATTAACGCTTACACGGCCTATCGACCAATAGATCGACATACAATTAAAAAATTGGGATTAGTGTACGCCAAATATCATCCTAACACCCGTGTGGGGTTTCAATCCACAAACACTGAATATTATTTGTGCAGTTGGGCGACGTGTAAAATTTATCATCCCAATCAATGTCCTTCAAATATGTGTACATAAACAAACCGTCCGGTTTGTAAACGAATACTTATTTATTCACATTCACGTTAAATTTTTTATTTTTTTAATGATAATTAATTTATTTCAACACATTAATGTTTATTTATCCATTTCACATCAACATCACAAACAAACTTCACAACACATCAAACAAGCATACAAGTCGTCCATGGTATGTGGACGACGGGTGTCGGGTGCTGTTAAGCAGCGTCTGCATCCTAGTATATATTTTTAACTAGAAAACAAGATTTAAAGTGAGAAGTTCTCACCGACTAGCTAAACCAAACACCACGACTCTTCATATGTAGAAATCTTCGTCGTGCTCGCCTTTTGTCAATTTCATTGTCCGTAGCCACTACATATATAAAAATCACATTTTTATATTGTTGCTTTGTATATAAAAATCACATTTTTATAATCACTCTACATGGATAAAAATTCTATTTTTATACCGCTGCTATATAGATAAAAATTCTATTTTTATATCGCTACTATATAGATAAAAAATCTATTTTTATATCGCTATTATATAGATAAAAATTCTATTTTTATATCGCTATTATATAGATAAAAATTCTATTTTTATATCGCTACTATATAGATAAAAATTCTATTTTTATTACTCTACATGAATAAAAATCATATTTTTATTCTTCCTATGATATAAAGATCGAATTTTTATTATCTATATAATATAAAAATCATATTTTTAATACTTCTACTTTATAAAAATCATATTTTTATACTTTCCACTATATAAAAATCCGACCTTTTCTATTTGATTAAGTAAAAATCAAACCTTTCATATCATTCATACATATACATTTCAGATTTTTAACTATATACATATAATAAAAATCGCAAATTTTACCTATATGAACGAAATAAAATTAAAAATAAACACTCACTAGCGTTGACGGTTGGCGGAGGAGGCTCGGGAAGCTCACGGACCGAAGGGATACACTGAAAATGGGTAAAAATCTCATTTTCATGGAGGAGGGAGGTTTCACTGCGGAGGTGGGGGTTCAGAGGCGGCGCAGGGGTCGGTGGTTGGAAGGTGCGGCCAGGCGGGGTAGGGGCGTAGGTGGCGGCGGTGGAGTGTTTGGAGGCCGGCGGCGGTTTTGTGGGCTTCGGGGCTGTGAGGCTCGCGCTCCGAGATCGCAAGGAGGGTAAGAGGGAACGGAGGAGAAGGGGGGCTTGGGGGTCCCGCCGGGGGCAGGCGCCTGGGTCTGGAGTGGGCGGTGAACGAGAACGGATGGGAGGCGACGGGTAAAGGTGCGGTTTTTTTTTTTGATTTGGATCTGAGAGGTGAGATAGAGGAATGAGGGTTATATAAAATATATATAAAATTATTTTATTCCATTTTTATTTCAAAAGGTTGACTTTCTATTTGAACACTAAACGTGACCCAACGACCATCGCCCCTAGCTAATTACCCCTATTCTGAACACAATGGGATATGATGTGCAAGCCAATTCCATCGTTTCGATCAGTTTTCGTCAGAATCAAAATATAACTCTATATATTGAATTTGAACGCACATTTCAATTTTCTGGGGCTACATACAAAACCTAAAAATTCCTGAAAAATATTTTCTAGCTTCGTAATGACGATACGGTCCTAACAAAACTAATTTCATCGAATTCTGAGACCGTTTGAAAAATGGTCATTTTCCAGTCGATTAAAATCAACTAAAACTGGTCAAATGCGTTTTCCTTTGCCACGCTCACATATTGATTCGAAAAAAAATTACGAATTTTGGAATCTAGCAATAACCTGACATCGCGGATCCAAAAAAAGTGGTTTCGTCGAAAACCGAGGTCGTTTGCAAAATTTCCATTTTTAAGGGCCAGAATTCCATAGCGACTATTCTGAATTTTCAACTGGACATAACTTTTTATCCCCGCTATGAAATTTCAATTTTTCGGATTCGTTGGATAGATATTCTCAATTAGATTCAAATATTTTTGGTTTCGCCAAAATCTGGTTTATTTTGAATCCTGTACATTCATTTGAACTTTGAAATCGAATTTTCAAACTACCGCGCCGTTTTCAATTCCTTTTATAATTAAAAATAAATATTCATATTCTAACGACGATCTATATAAATATATACGTTCTAATTCTATTTAAAATAAATTTCTCGTCGATATTATTTAAAATAATTTATTTTAAATATTCAACATTCACCAAAATTGCCAAAATAAAAATTTTAAATTAGCTCAGAATTTCCGAGTTATTACAATCTCCCCCACTTAAAACTTTTCGTCTCCGAAAAGGAACGAAGCTGAAAGTTATTTTACAAACCAACTCAACTTCCAATATTTCCATTACGGCTTAAGTTCTTCAACTTTTCAGTTTCTAAGAACTTTTCAAATTCTTCAAAAATTTTGCTAACACCCTAAATTTTCGAAAAATTTCGCCATAACCTCCCCTGCACTGAGGACTTCGGGATATTTCATATAGCCTCCCATGGCCTTCTTCAATCCAAAAGAAAAAGAAAAAGCCAATCGGCTCCTAAAATCATCCAAAACCCAAGAAATACAATAAACATGTACCTATTTGTCGGGCAAACAATTTTATTCCTCTTCTCTAGCCTCCTTGCTATGACCTGTTCAATGGATATACATGTATATGCATGTAATTGTAATCATTTTCAATATAGTTCAATAATTGGTTCAATTTGGCATAATGGTTCAAAATTATCAAACCAATAATCAAACAACACAACCATCAATCAATTAGTGAATTAACGTTTCAAATTCATAATTTTTGATATATATACAGAAAATCATATTTTTGATGCCAAATCACAACAATAAACTATCTAGTTTTGGTTCTCACACCACTCTAATGGAAATATATAAATATCACACCTTTGAAACTCGAACACAAACACTGATGATGATGCATCATCATCAAAATTATCCTCGGGCGACTAGAGGGTGATTCTATATCTATCCAGTATACTAACACTTCGAATATACGTTCATGACGCGTATATGCAAAATCTTTATATACTCGATCGTCCAAATTCAATATAAATAAAATATTCAAATACGTATACTTGAATTTAATTTTCAAAACAAAATTTGTTTTCAATTATTTTTTATTTCAAAGTATACTCTTCACACTCATTCTAGGATACTACTGATCCTATCTCTAACGAGTCATTCTAATTGAATATTACTAATCCAATATCTGATGAATTCTTTCGTTCGGTTCTAATGTGTCTTGTTCTCGAGCTCTGTAAACCAAAGCTCTGATACCAAACTGACACGACCCGAACTTCCCCATGAAGGAAAGCACGGATGGCGTTGAGAACAACACACATCGGAATGCAAACAGAAGAACATTTCATTGTTTATTACAACAATTCCATCAAAATACAAGAATATACAGAGCATGAATGAATATTACACAGAAAATATCAGAGATTTAAATTACATAGTAGCGGAAAAATAATACAAAACACAACTGAAAGTAATACACGGATACAGAGCTTTCCGAGCATTGTTCCAGCTGTAAATCAGGATCCTGTGAATACAAATCTGCAAAACCAAAACTACTAGCTGCCCGTGTCGAAAATAAGGGCACCCAGAGTTTAGGTTAAAACAATAAACTCCAGGTCAGTCATGTGACTGGTGTGAGAACTAAAACAGCTATTTAAAACTTTACTTTAAAAGAGAGTAATTCAAGGGACCACACCGTAAAACACGGAACGGATTTCCTTCCAAGAACACTAGTGCATATAACAAAACAGCGCAATGCTTTTTGGAAAAATGAAGCTATTATAAGACCCAGGTCTCATCACACAATGCAACGCAAGCCGGAGGATAGGGTTTTCCATTATAATAGCCAAACATGCTTGGTACGTTTAAAACAAATGATTTGATACTATTATAAGTGTATAGTGTCAAAACAATTTCAATCACAAATATCAATCCTAGGCGGCATGAATGTCCCATACCACTATGTCGCCATACTAGGTTCTACAATTAAAACCAAAATATCTCGTATTGGAAATTGGATTTCCGTCATGAGTCGAGGCAAGGGGCAAGCTCCTCTCCGCTTCGAGACACTCTAGCAAATGCCTCGGGACTACACACTCTGGGTAACCCCTTGAACCTCCAAGGCCGGTCCTCCATTACGTTTGAGGATTAATTATTCCTGTACACACATTTCCCGGCCCTATAGGACCTATAATCGAGGCGCCTCGCATCCAACAACCACATAGGTAAAATAATATAAATGTCAGCCAGTTTAAGCACTGACACCACCTCTAGCTAGAAAGAAACACCATGCACTCCTTGGGTCCTTATCCCGTTTTTGACTCATACCGAGGTGTGAGGCTCGCGAATCCATGCTATACACAAAGCTGGGCCACGTAGGTCGTGCTATGATCATCAACCACAAGACTTTGCTTTTCAACAGAACCCTTGATCATCTGCCACTTAGTCATGCCACACAGGCAATTCACTCCATGCGACTGATGTCCATCGATATACAACCTCTGAGCTCGTATGTCTCAGAGAAGGGCGTTAAGCAAGAGAATAAATTCTCCGCCGCCAAACAGATGTATATTTAATAGAGATTAATCAACACAGAATAAAATCCAATGTCAGACACACAGTCCATTTACAAGTTCGTTCTGGGTCTGAACAAAATCGGAGGCACTTTCCTCGCATATCCATCGATCTCCAAGTACGCCTGGACGATCACCAACAGATTCCCTCCTCTTGGGTGTACAGCCCAATCAAGATCATCAGTAATCACCCAAACGATGTGAAGACTTCCGGTCTTCAACAACCGTCTTCCTCTTCGACATTTCGTCGAATCGGTTATTCAGAATGGGTATAAACCCGACCTTTCCGAACAACCCGTGTATATGATAAACAAGTGTCATACAAACACAACATACGCCTAATTCCAATTCATCAGTCACTAACCGTAAATTAGCAAGAGAACAATTCCCCAAATATTAACCGCAAAGGCCGAAACCAACATCAGATCAATACCCAGGGAACTATCCTTCTTAGCTAACCTATAGTTAGTTTCTAAATTTCACATTCTTAGGGAAAGGTTCCCATTAATTTTATCAAAGATAAATTATTCTAAATTTATTCTTTAATCTTCCTTTGGATATCATTTCAAACCATGTTAAGGTTTTCCAAACTAGTCGGGATTAGCGAACCACACCGAAGTAATTATTTATTTTATTTCCCAATCCCAACCTATTTATCCCATGGAGAAAAACTGGTAATACTCCATATCTAACACCACGCTGTTATCAGTAAAATTAATTACCATTTTACGTTCAAATCTAATTAAAGATTTAACTATCGCTTTGGAGCAAAACTTGTGATACTCCATTTTCGATCATTTCAATCTAATTAAAGATTCATAAAAAATCCAGTTAGTTTTAAATCTTCTCAAAAATCAATATCCTGCCTTTAACTGTTTTAAAGAACCAATGTCATTTAAAACATGGTTCACGATAAACCCAAAATCACTTTCTATTGTTGGTCGGGTTAAAGAACAGGTGTTAATCAAAACACCGCTCACGATAAACCCAAAAACCAATTTAAATTCAATTTCAATTAATATTATTTAATTGGTACACTTCATTAAATCTAAATAGAAAGATTTAATCTTTTTCTCAACTGGGCTTAAGAACAGTGTTAATGAAGACACCATTCACGACAAACCCAAATCACATTTGATATTAAATACAAGGCTCTAAATTGAAAATATATCAGCTTATATTCAATATCAAATTCTACGACCAACAAATATCGTATTGGAAATAATGATATAAATATATCTTTCAAATTTCCACAACCATATTTGTATAATCACGAAATCGAACATCGAAATATTCCGAAGATAATTTCGATTCAAATCCATTTCAATTCGTATATTGGAAATTCTGATTATTTTCAAAACCACTTCAAATCCAATTTATTTATTTTAAAATAACTAGATTTTTATTCTAGTTCAAAACTAGTTCATTTCGATAAAATCTATTTTTATCCTTTCAAATGTGGAATTTTTCATCTCAGTTTTTCCAATTCATATATTATGATTTTACACAAATTATCGATATTTTTATTAATTTTATCAAGGCCTGCACTTACAGCGACCTTTTCCAAATTTGATTCGGACATAATTCCAAATCCAACCGTTAGATTTCAAATTTCTAATATTCATTAGAAAGCACTTTTCGATACGAACCCAACGGTTCTAGTTTCAGGAGAATCCGACTGTCGAATCTCCCGCAACATCAATTCGAAGTCATTGGTCGAAATTCGCGAACTGCCGCGGCGCGGCGCGTTCTATTCAGGCCATTTAATATATATAATATATATATATATATTATATATTTCGTCGACTTCAATTCAAAATGCATTTTATAAATCGTTTTAAATTCGTTTTCGAAACGATTTCAATTTCATATTCAATTTCGAATCAAAATTGAATATTCCACATCATCGATATACAAATGACAATATTTTCAAAACGTTATATTTTGAAATCACTTCCTTTTCTATAATCATTATAAAAACGAATATAATCGATATAAATATCGTTCGCGTCAAAATAGCGCATCTCTAATCAACACGGCTTTATATTTTTCAATAACTTCGTTATTCTATTCAACAAATTAATATTTATTCTATTCAACACATGAATCTATATTTCTTTCAACACATGACTATTCTCAACACATGAGTAATGTCAACACATAACTATTTTTGTTATTTAATATATTTTATAAAATTATGATTTCTATCGTTTAATTTTATATCAAACTCTAACCGTGCATTAGCAAGAGAGCAATTCCCTAAATATTAACCCCGAAGGCCGAAACCAACATCAGATCAATATCCAGGAGACCACTCATCTTATCTATTTTCCAGTTATTTTCTAATTTTATATATGATAAAGATGTAAATTTTATCGTTAAAATATTTTACTCAACACATGAATATTCTCAACACATGAGCATCGTCAACACATGACTATTTATTCTATTCAACACATGAGTCTTTATTTTATAATATTCTTTATTTTCCCAATTAGAATGAGGCCCAATCAATTACCATATAATGTTAATTATATGGATTCCATACAACACATGTATATAATTGCAATGATAAATAATCAACCATCATCCAAAGTGCACCACACAACTGCATAACCATTAAATATAAATAATTAACGCTTACACAGCCTGTCGACCAATCAATCGACATACAATTAAATAATTGGGATTAGTGTACGCCAAATATTATCCCAACACCCGTGTGGGGTTTCAATCCATAAACACTGAATATTATTTGTGCAATTGGGCGACGTGTAAAATTTATCATCCCAATCAATGTCCTTCAAAAAGGTGTACATAAACAAACCGTTTGGTTTGTAAATGAATACTTATTTATTCACATTCACGTTAAAAAAAAAAATTTTACGATAATTAATTTATTTCAACACATTAATGTTTATTTATCCATTTCACATCAACATCACAAACAAACTTCACAACACATCAAACAAGCATACAAGCCGTCCATAGTCTGTGGACGACGGGTGTCGGGTGCTGCTAAGCACCGTCTGCATCCTAGTAAATATTTTTAACTAGAAAACAAGATTTAAAGTGAGAAGTTCTCACCGACTAGCCAAACCAAACACCACGACTCTTCATATGTAGAAATCTTCGTCGTGCTCGCCTTTTGTCAATTTCATTGTCCGTAGCCACTACATATATAAAAATCACATTTTTATATTGTTGCTATGTATATAAAAATCACATTTTTATAATCACTCTACATGGATAAAAATTCTATTTTTATACCGCTGCTATATAGATAAAAATTCTATTTTTATATCGCTATTATATAGATAAAAATTCTATTTTTATATCGCTATTATATAGATAAAAATTCTATTTTTATATCGCTACTATATAGATAAAAATTCTATTTTTATTACTCTACATGAATAAAAATCATATTTTTATTCTTCCTATGATATAAAGATCGAATTTTTATTATCTATATAATATAAAAATCATATTTTTAATACTTCTACTTTATAAAAATCATATTTTTATACTTTCCACTATATAAAAATCCGACCTTTTCTATTTGATTAACTAAAAATCAAACCTTTCATATCATTCATACATATACATTTCAGATTTTTAACTATATACATATAATAAAAATCGCAAATTTTACCTATATGAACGAAATAAAATTAAAAATAAACATTCACTAGCATTGACGGTTGGCGGAGGAGGCTCGGGAAGCTCACAGACCGAAGGGATACACTGAAAATGGGTAAAAATCTCATTTTCATGGAGGAGGGAGGTTTCACTGCGGAGGTGGGGGTTCAGAGGCGGCGCAGGGGTCGGGGTCGGTGGCTGGAAGGTGTGGCCAGGCAGGGTAGGGCCGTAGGTGGCGGCGGTGGAGTGTTTGGAGGCCGGCGGCGGTTTTTTGGGCTTCGGGGCTGTGAGGCTCACGCTCCGAGATCGCAAGGAGGGGGAGAGGGAACGGAGGAGAAGGGGGCTTAGGGGTCCCGCCGGCAGCAGGCGCCTGGATCTGGAGTGGGCGGCGAACGAGAACGGAGGGGAGGCGACGGGTAAAGGTGCGGTTTTTTTTTTGATTTGGATATGAGAGGTGAGAGAAAGGAATGAGGGTTATATAATATATATATATAATTATTTTATTCTATTTTTATTTCAAAAGGTTGACTTTCTATTTGAACACTAAACGTGACCCAACGATCGTCGCCCCTAGCTAATTACCCCTATTCTGAACACAATGGGATATGCTGCGCAAGCCAATTCCATCGTTTCGATCATTTTTCGTTAAAATCAAAATATAACTCTATATATTGAATTTGAACGCACATTTCAATTTACTGGGGCCACATACGGATGCTAAAAATTCCCGAAAAATATTTTATAGCTTCGTAATGACGATTTGGTCCTAACAAAACTAATTTCATCGAATTCTGAGACCGTTTGAAAAATGGCCATTTTCCAGTCGATTAAAATCAACTGAAACTGGTCAAACGCGTTTTCCTTTGCCACGCTCACATATTGATTCGAAAAATTACGAATTTTAGAATCTAGCAATAACCTGACATCACGGATCCAACAAAAGTGGTTTCGTCGAAAACCGAGGTCGTTTGCAAAATTTCCATTTTTAAGGGCCAGAATTCCATAGCGATTATTCTGAATTTTCAACTGGACATAACTTTTTATCCCCGCTATGAAATTTCAATTTTTCGGATTCATTGGAAAGATATTCTCAATTAGATTCAAATATTTTTGGTTTCAACAAAATCCAATTTATTTTTAATCCTGTACATTCATTTGAACTTTGAAATCGAATTTTCAAACTACCGCGCCATTTTCAATTCCTTTTATAATTAAAAATAAATATTTATATTCTAACGACGATCTATATAAATATATACGTTCTAATTCTATTCAAAATAAATTTCTTGTCGATATTATTTAAAATAATTCATTTTAAATATTCAACATTCACCAAAATTGCCAAAATAAAAATTTTTAATTGGCTCAGAATTTCCGGGTTATTACACTTAGTTCCAATTTTTATCGTTATTTCAATTATTTCTCTTTTAGTGTCATTAGTGAAATTGTTAATTAAAAGGAATGTTGCAATTTTAATGTTATTCCCGTTATGTTCCTATTAGTGCCATTCATGACATGCATTATTTTTCAAACTCAAATGTGTTGCTTTTGAAATATATATATATATATATATATATATATATATATATATATATATGAAATGAACATATGTTTACACACACTTACATGTGTGTTACCGCTAACTAGTTTTCCATTTTTAAACTTTAACATTACATTCTATTTATTAATTTGTAATGTTTTGTTAATTAACTTCCATTCCTTCTTCTGTAAAGTTCTTTTTATTTAATTCTATTTATACCGTTGCACGTTTAGTTTGCATAGTGGATTTTTTTTCTATTTATTTCTCATTTTATAACAAGCATTTTTTTCTAAGTTTCAATTGCACATTACTTGTGTAATTATTTTGATAATTTTATTACTTAAAATGGGGGGGTGTTACATATTCTGTTGTGTTAGATTTTTTGAATATTTTAAGAGGTTAGAATGCTACCTAATTGAAAAGAGAATGATTTTTCTGGATTCATATTTATGACAATGCTAGACCTATAGCATTACTAGTAAAGCACATGGTTCTAAAGGAAAGAAAAGAGATGAGTTTCTTACCTATGGCTAGAAGCTTTTCTATATACAAAGTAATGCTTATAGCATTAATAGGTGATGACTGATTTGGAGTTCAGATAAGTTAACTATATGACCCATCTTCTTACATGTTGAGAGAAGGATAGCTACTTGGGGGTGTGCAAAGTAGCCGCACCCTAGGATTGGCCTGTGAAGGATCAGTTGAGATGGATTATTTCATTTCTTAGACTATGTTTTGGTGGATTAAGTCTCGTAACTATGATATGAGCTTTCCAAATGTTTTTTAAGGGAGTCATTGGACTTCAACCGCAATAGCAAGATTCAAGGCAAAAAAATTAAGGAACTTTGCGAAAAAATTGGTAAGAGTAAGCGTTTTTGGATCAGAGGCATCACTCATCTTTGCTATAAGGGCAAATAGTTCCTTTGGTTCTGTAGTAATCATAAGTAAGTTGTTTAAGAAGAAATGATATTCTTTATGTAACGACCTGTGTGAATTCGACGCTCGAATTCCGACAATAATACAGATACTGTATGACTTGTCAGAACCCAAGTATCGGAAACACATATAGTTATTAGAAAGAAGTTAGAGGGTGAGATAAGAAAGAAATATTATAATAGAAGAATAAGAATAAGAACAAAACACATAATCAGAGTCTCACATCGCAACGGAACAAAATATAATACAGAAATAATCTTTATAGAGAGCTTGAAAACTTACAAATTTTCAGAGTACAACAAAACATCTGGTAGTTACAAATATCTGTCCTCATATACAACACACAGCGGAATAAATACAAGATATCATACGTTTGGACTTCTCCAGCTCGTCTCTGAACTTCATGGCATCTAATAACCTGAATCTGCACAACCAGGGCTGACCCGAGCATTACAAACGCCGGATCAGTCTGGTGAACCAGAGTGAGAAAAACACACTAAGTTTAAAGGTGTCACAAAAATTGATTTTTAGAGTCAAAATCTTTTCAAAAGAAAAGAAAAATCGAAATACCAAATCCACACATAAATACGGACGGTTTTTACCTTACGATAACCCAAAATATTTTTGAAATCAATATCTTTTATGATATTATAATAGTGTCTAAAAACAAATAAATATTAATCTAGCAGAACGCTTGCATCTCACGCTCTACATATATAGTATACAATCAAAACCATGGGCGCTTATTGGAGAATGGATTTCCATGGCAAGGTATGGGCAACCAACTTTCTGACAGTGTATCTCTAGAGAGGAATACACCGTGTTTAAAAAGAACATATTGCAACTCAGGCTAAACATGACCGGCCATTCACTTAACCTTAAATGTTCCGAATATTTTATCATCTATGGTTGGTACCAACATAACCGTTCCTGGGAGATACAGAAGTGGGAAGAAGACAAAGATGAATATTCTCTAGATCGTGACAATACACCCTAATGGGAGCGACCTACATGGCCATGCGACCTACCTGATTTTTACTATTCCCGGTCGATCAGGCTAGAAGTTAAGCGTATTCTTCAGCATAGCATGTCTCCATCCACTTTGAGTGCCACTTTGTCAGATCCGCCAGATATTACTAATTGACATCCACAAAAATACTCTGGGTGTTAAGCAAAAGAAGGTGTCTTCTCTGCCATCAACGGAAATACGTTTGAAGAAATCAACGTATGTGATCCCTTTGGAAATACTATGTCAGACACTCGTCCATACAAGTCATCCAGGAACAGGATGTACCGAAGGCACCCTCCTACTACATCCTATATAGGTATCACCCCAAGGATCCGTAGCGAGCAGTCCTTGAAATTCGTAGATTTCAACCACAACAGAATCACAATTTATCTCTAGGGATCAGCCAAAGATTGTAAGTAATTCTACCTTTTTATGAAGATCCATGGTCTTCAATTGCTCCATCTCGATTAATATCTTCCACGTATTCGTATTTATTGGTCGGAATGGTTTTCGAATATAAATTCGATCCCGGTCTTTCCGTTCCAATAATCGTATAGGCAAGATTTGATAGTCGGTTATTTAACTATCATATAAACAAAAATGAAATGGATCTACTGGTTGAGTACACAGCATCCCTTGGCCTTTTAATTCAAAATAGTTTATGAATGGTTAATGAAAAACTTCTAATCTTTCAACTCGGTATTCACTTCTTATTTTAATGTACTAATATTCTCAAACCATTTCTATTTAATATTTAGAAAAAATATCTTATAATGATATCCAATTATCATTTTGTCATTCAAATCATTGGCTACATCATTTCTTATTAACTAAAATCGTGAAATCGATTCAACCTATCGTTCGTAAAGACAATCATTATGATATCTCTTTTTGTTTCATTATTTGAAAACAATAATCGTCACTTATACTTTTAGAATAACTCATTCTAAAACACATTTCTTTACTTTGAAAATATCATTATATTTTCACAACTCCTTTTATTACCTTGATTATGAAAATATCATTTCATATTCTCTAGTCCATTTTATTTTCATTACTTTGAAAATATCAATATATATTACCTTAAATTCTTTTATTTCCTTTATAATGAAATCTCATTATAACTGTCCTCAAATCCTTCAAATAACGTTGCATTATTATTTCTCATAATAAATCGCTCCTAACTTCTTACTATTTATTTCATTATCTGGATTTTTATTACAAATCCTATTACTTGATCTTTCACCAAATTCAACTACAAAAATCCTTTTCTAAACCTTTCAATCATTTACTCTGGGAAATCTTATTTCGCATCTCATCAAATTCTCTAAATACCACTATTATGTAGTGTTAGTTTAAAATAACGCTTTAACTTCCCATCTGTTTTGATAAACTCGTTTTCATCTTTATTTCCTTTACGTAATTCAAAGATTAAGTAACATTTATTTTAAGCTTATCCTATTTGCATAAATTCCCTTTGTAACTTAATTTACCAACTCGGTTTAAATATAAACTCGTACATAAACTCACTTTTAAATTCAATTATACTTCATTTATGACTTCGATTTCTTACTTAAATGAAATTCATTTAAGAAATAATTCCTTAAATTATTATTAATTAGAATTATAATTTACTTCACCATTAACTAGAATTAATATTAAATCTCCTTTAAATCTTATTAAGTTAACCAACTATACATTAAATTATTAGATAATCGGTACAACTAATTTAATCTAAAAATCACATTTACGTTAAAACGGTTAACTTGGTCAACTCTAAAACATGATTAACTCGTTGATCAACTCTAACTCGTATTTCCATTTAAATTAAATAATAATATAATTGATTTAAAGTATCTCATTTCCTCGATTATTATTAAATAAATAATAATCGGTTCAATATAATCCTAATTTAATTGTTACTTATGGAGTCTGAAAGGCAAGTGAAAGTGAGATCTGACGGCGCAATCTTTCTATTCAAATTATCATGCTATGAAGATAAGGAGAAGATTCTTCAAGGGGATCCCATCATTATGCGCAACAAGCTATTCATCATTAAATAGTTTGATCCAGCTATTAGTAATGTACAACGCAACATTAAAGCAGTCCCAATTTGGGTGCATTTCTACAACATTCCTATTGTTGCTTGATCACATGTAGGGACCAACTGGTTGGCATGTAGACTTGGGAAGTTGATCTGTCTTGATGAGAGTACCGAAAAACTGGAAAGGTTAACATATGCAAAATGCCTGATTGAAGTCAGAGCAGAGGAAGAATCAGTGGACGAATTCGAAGCAGAAACACCAGAAGGTGGATCGCAAATGATCGGAGTAGAATACACTTGGAGGCTTGATATATGCATACAATGCAAATCCTTTGGACAAAAAACTAACTGTTGTTAGCTGCATGGAAATCTGGTTAAAGGAAAAACAGACATTGAAATAGTTCAGGACAAAACTATCAAGCTAAACAAACAAGTGAATAATCCATCAGAAAGGCCACACATAAGAAAATGGCAACAAGTCAGACCAAAAGGCAGAAGAAGCTATGATAAGCAATATAGAGTTAAGGAAAATAGACAAGCTAATAACAAGGAAAAGGAAAAAGTTATTGAATAAGAAACAGAACTAGAGGAGGGAGAAATTCCACAAAGCAAATCAGCCCAAGAAATACAAGAACCTTCCTTGAGTCTCAATGAAGAGCAAATAGTAAACAAAAAGCAACCAAGCAATAGCACGATAGGAAAAGAAGTGACAAACATTGCCTCTGCTACATCTCTCATTGATAGGTTAAAAAACATGTTGTTGCTCCCTTCATAATTAATGATAAGAATGCTTTTGAAAGTCTAAATATGATTGAGGAAAATGATAATATAGAAGGAATAACTGAGATAAATTAGGAGGGTACCAATTTCGAGGTAGTTGGAACTCAACTGGTTGAGTTAAGTGAAGAATAAAGTGAGGAATGTGAAGAAATGAAGGAGAAAGTGATGGATGCGAAGGAAATGAAGAAAGCGAGGAAGAAGATGTGTAATGAACTGGGATTTTCGACCCAGAAAATCAACATAAAACCCATGTTAATTATTCAGGTATCGAACATTCCAGATCATTTATAGAAAGAAGTTAGAGGGTGAGAATAGATAAGATAGAAAATTAGAATAGAAGAAGAAGAAGATCATCACAGAACAGAATCAGAGTAATACGAATCTCACAGCGGAACGAATAAAATATAATATAACTTTGAAATAAAACAGTGTATATATACACAATAACATTATCAGAGTACAACACTTACACATAGCGGAAATAACAATAGCTATATATAATCCTGAAGCCTCCTGCTTCAAGCTCCTCCAAGTATATCTGTAAAGACCTGAACTGCTTGACTGCCCATACAAATTTGGGCACCCAAGAGTTTAGGGAAAACAAAAACAAAATAAACTCTGGGTCAGTCATGGGACTGGTGTGAGTAAACTCAAATCATTTGATTTAACTTTTCAAAATCCTTTTCAAACGAAAAGGTAATCGTACGATCGATCCACACATAAACGCGGACGGTTTTTACCTTACGATAACCCAAAAACAGTTTTTGAAATCAATACTTCTTTGATATTATAATAATGTCTAATCACAAGTAATTAGAATCTAGTAGAACGCTTGCATCTCACGTTCCACATGTATAGTATACAATCAAAACCGCGGGCGCTTATTGGAGATTGGATTCCAACTATAACAAGGTATGGGACCACCTGCCGATAGTGTATCTCTAGAGGCGAATAAATTGGGTTCAACAAGAACGTCTTGCAACCCGGCACACACATGACCGACCACTCATTTCGCTTGAGTGTATCGAATGTATACCACCAACGGTTGGGAGCTACCCACCGTTTCCCGAAAAGGGACAGCATCGATAATAGATAAAAGAATGAAATGGATTTTCTCTAGATAGGTGATATACACCCAAATGGGAGCGACCCACTTAGCCATGCTGCCTGCCTGATTTCTGTCATTTCCCGGTTGATGAGGCTTGAGGTCAAAATGTATCTTTTCGAATATCTGACCACAATTCACCTTGAATGCCACATCGTCATAGCCGTCAAATCCTAAATTGATTTCCCTAAAAATACCACGGGTATAAAGCTAAGAGAAACGAATTCCTCCGCCACCAAACGTAAGTATGTTTGAAGAGATCAACTTATGTGATCCATTAGATATACTCTGTTAGACATTCGTCCATTCACGTTTGTCCTGGGATTGGACAAACCGAAGGCACTATTCTGTAAACAGGATAGCCCTTGCATAATTCCGTCTTCAATTACCTTCATCATATTTGACCGCAACGCTAACGCCTATATAAAGTGGTTTTTAGATAATGATTCTGATCCCGGTCTCTCTGTATTGATGACAGAAAAATGGTCAAAAACTTCGATAGTCGGTGATTTAACTATCAAAGAAAAATAGGTGTACAACCAACGATCTTATTTCTAGATGGGAATTCTATCGATCAATCAACATTCAACATTTATCTCCTTTAATTTAAATTCATCATTTATATATTCATTTCCCATTTCTATATGCTCGACATTTCTTATTTTCTAAATTTAGGAAATATACGCCATCAATCATTGGAAAACATTTCCATCTCTGTTTCACGTATCACTGTCATTCAAGTATTCTTTCTCATCAACATTTCATTTTCTATGATTAGAAAATATCTCTGATTATATTTGGAAAATGTTTCCAAAATTTATTCATTTTTTTTAAACAGATGTTTAAAATAAACATCACTAAGCCAATTTTAACCATTACACTCATTAACTAAATTCACTTAATCACCCTTCACTATCGAACCTTAACCATTCCTTAGTTAAAAACGAAGTCAATCAAGTTGGGGTATAATTACCTCTCAGACCTTAACTGAACAACATTTCTAACTTCGAAATAGACAAGGTTCACCTTTCCAATCTTTAAAAAACTTCCTTGCGAAACTCTCAGATTCTATTTACGAATCCACTTTTTTTTTAGAATATTTATTTTAACTATAGAGTTATAATCCCTACTTCTGAAATATCTAACTTCAAAGTATAACTTTTATTCCTTAATTTAATTAAATAACTAATCCACTAATTTAATAATAAATAAGTAAATCTTGATAAAAATGGAAAGTAAATATTACTTTTTCGAATTCGATATAAACGAATTCAATGTACAATCCTCTTTTTTTCGAATACTCTCTATTCGATAACTCCTTTAATTCTATTCGAATAAATTATTTCGAATAACTCCTTTGATTTAACTCATTTGGATTAACTCATTTTGATTAACTCATCTTAACTAACTCAACCCGATTAACTCAACTTATTTAACTCCTATCTAATAACTAATATTCGATTAATTTATATTCGAATAACTATGTTTGTTTTAACTTTATTTCGAATGGCTAATATTCGATTTAACTCCATTCGCTTGACTCTAGATCGCGGCGATCACAATGGTTACGCCTGATTCCCTCAGGAAAACATCCGACCGCCGTAGGCTATCTGCAGCCCTGCGAATTTCGCTAGCAGTTGTACAAAATGGAAACTCATCCTGAATAACTATTTTTGACTAAATCTATCTCAAATAACTATATCCGATCAACTCTAATTGAATAACTAATATTCAATTAATTCTAATTTGATTAACTATGTCCAGTTAACTCTAATTCGATTAATTCTAAATCTAATCGATTTACTCTAACTAATTAACTCTAACTGATTAACTCTAATTGATTAACTCCTTCGTCTCTATTCTGTTTCAATTGTCGATGTTGAAATCGATTCTTACTTCTCTATATACGTACTGACTTATATATTCTATTTATCAAATGATAAACATTTCAGTCAATTTATAAAATATTATTTGTAAATTTATTTTCTCAATCTATCAGTTAGAATATATTTTATTTAAAATCTTTGCTTTAAATTCATATCATGTTATACCCGTGTGCGAAGCACGGGTCTAAATCTTTCAAATGTAAAATTCTCCTTTTATACAATTCTAGTCATTTTTCAAGTATTCCCTTTTGTAATCTATTTATTTACAAAATAAATCCCTTTTTGATAATTCTATTTATTCTATAAAATATTTTCTTTTTATAGAAAATCCATTGATTTTATAAGTAATTCCTTTTATAATCTAACTATTTCTTTTCTATTTGTTTTACCCATATTTCCTCTTTCTATTCTATTTATTCTCAAATAAATATCCCTCTTCAATTCTATTTGTAAATAGTTTACAAATATTTCTTTTTCAATCCTATCTATTTGATTTATAAATAAATATTCCTTTTTAATCTATTTATTTCCTAAATAAATGGTTTTCTTTTTATAAAATCTTTGATTTTATAAATATTTCTTTTTCAATATAACATTTAAAATTTCCTTTTTAACATTCCAGTATTCTTTATGGTATTTAACATACCATATAACAATGATCGGTATCATTCAACCATACAAAATCAACAACGGATTTCATATCACATCATATAACACAATATATATGAAAAACAGTAGAATAAATGTTGAGAAACCCAGTTGGATTCCTCCGACCTGTTTCCCTGCATCCACAGATTTTAGACAACAAAATTTACATCAATTTCATTTCACTATGATGTATTCTGCTAAACAAAATCAATATTTGATTAACGATTTATATCTATATCGTTATCTATGTTTTCAATCAACTGACTAGCAGTTCAACCAAACAGCCAACACACAACAAACAACCATTATTTATCAGTTATAAAAGTACGTTATAAAAATATAACTAGGAAGAGTTAGTGAGTTTTACTCACCTTGGACGATCATCGTTAAGAACGATAACCATCGCTTGATTCAGTCAGACAATTTATTTTTCCATAAACTGTAACGAGCTCGGATGGACTTCCAGTCAGTCCTATCATGTAATGTCAGTCCATACGATCCTAACGGATCCAACCGTTCGAAATTCTGATCATGTATGACCAAGTTATCGTTATTACAAGTTGAACACAATTTAAATTAAATTAAACTTGAATATATATTTTAACTTGGTCTTTTACCATATAGATGTCGGCCCAAATACCCTATATTACTCCTGCGCCTGAACAAAAAGCCCACTGTGTCCTTAAACCCATCCGCCCATTACCCTTCTTCCTCATACGCGACTCCAATACCACTCCAATGCCATGGCTGGTGATCAGAGCCTCCACGCTTCCACCGTACTACGCAGATTTGCAAATGGACTTCACCAATTTCTTTCTCTCCGAAATCTTCATCGTCCTACCCTCATCCAACACCACTCGAAGACCCCGATCAAAACGCGTCCTCCAGCTTCCCTCCCTCGACACAGTGTCGGTCGCGACATTCCTTAACACCGAAATCACCAAAAAAATCCCAAATCGAAGCTGTTCTCCCCTACGACTGGAATATGGGTTTTGATTCGATTGAAACCCACTAAACTCACCAAAAACTGGAGCACTAGGTGGCGTTTTCATTCGCGGGAATCCCCAAACAGTGATCGCACCCAGAAATATCCACCTGAGGTTGAAGCTCTTCTCTTAGGGAATTCAAAAACATAAGTGGTTGGATTTATCGATTTTTCTTGCAATTGATGTGGATTTTTAAAACTAACATTTTACTGGAAAAACAAAAAGAAGTAGCTGCGCATTCTTTTATTTACCAAAGAGGTGATTTAGGGTTAGAAAAAAGTTAAGGGTATTTTATAGGATGGATTTAATAATTTTTTAATCGATTTTTATATTTGTTTTTAAGCAATCGTTGTTTGTAATCGTCCTCTAAAATTCCTGCGAACACATACGATATCTAAAATCATGAAAATTGACATGCAGCTAGAGTTCGACCTTACGGTCCCAACGAAACTGGTTTCGTCGAATCCGACTCCGTTTGCTCACACAGCGTATTTTTAACCGTCGAAATACTGACTGTTTTTCACTTTAAAAAATCGGTACGGCCACACACTGACTCTAAAAATCACGAAACTTGATATATAACAATAATTTGACATTGCGGATCTAACAAAATTAGTTTCGTCGAATTTTGAGGTCGTTTGCAAAACTGGTTATTTTTAAAGCCCTAAATGACCTATTTAAATATATAAATATATTTAAAAACAATTAAATTTAATATTAAATAATAAATATTATTGTATATATTCACACTAGAAAATCATACAGCTCCACTGGGATTTATAACTCGATATTTCAAATCTCGGTGTTAGATCGATATTTGATTTATATTTAAATCCTTTTTAAAATATAAACAATTCCTTTATAATTTATAAAGGAATTCCATGGCGACTTTTCTGAAATTTGATTTGGACACAAATCAAAATCTACACGACAATATCCCGATTTTTCTCTTCTACTAGAAAAATATACTTCACCAGCTCCTGACGTTTCTTGTTTCACAGAAATCCGATTCAAAATGAATCCTGTACATACAGTTGAAGTTCAAATCGCCCAATAGCGAACTGCCGCGCCATTTCAAGCTCGATTTTAATTATATTATAATTTATACATTCTATCATCGTTTTTTGAATAGATTCGTTATAAAAATTCGAATCTAAACGTAACCAAACCTCTTATACTGCCCAATTCACACAATATTGTGAATTCTACTATTTTTGATCATTTCAAAAATAAATATATTATTCTATTATTTATATTAATTAAATATAAATATTATTCAATTCAAGTTATCGATATCGCCAAATCGACATTTAATAATTAAATCAATTAATTATTTCACCATAAAAATACGGGGCGTTACAAGATGGTGATGTCAATGAAACAATTGAACAAGAGGAAGTTCACAATAAAGAAAGTACAATCAGTTTCATGGAGACCATGAACAGGAAAGAGGAAGTCTTGAACGTGGCGTCATAAATAACATGCAACAAATACCTACTCCACTGTGTAATATCAGTAGTAGGGAGACATTTACACTTGAGAAAGGCAATTTATGTTGATCAAATGGGACTGATAACACTAGAGAATGTTTAACCGATAGCACGTCCTTAGCAGTTGACCCAGGTGGTACAAAGGAAAGTACTTTTTAAGCTATTAATCCAAATGAATGCAAAACTAGCACCACTCCATTAGATGATCAAAGCAAGAAACAAACTATCGAGAGCAGCACAGCTTGCGATGAAGTTGCACATGAAAAGGTAAATCCCTACAAGGAAATACAACCCCCTCCCCCCTCCCCCGCGCTTCGTACAAAGCTCCCCCATCAGCAATTGACAATTCCAAGGATCATAATGAGTTTCTAGCTAGCACTAGCAACCATTCTAAAATCAATAAGAACACCAGGAAAAGCTTTCTTAAAAAGAAGCAGAGCTTCAGCATTACAGCTGATTCCCCTACATCTGCCACTCACAGTGGGTTACCAACAAGTTCGGTTCGTCGTACGAGAAGCAATGCACTGGACGAACTCTTTGCAAAGTTTAATTAATGACACAACATTTTAGTGTTTGGAATGTTAGGGGGCACATTTGGATATGAAACTTGAGCAATGTAAGTGTTTAATTACTGGTTATAAGATAACCATGTTATCCATACTTCTTCTTCATTTTATTAAGCCATCTTGGAATATGTTAAATAACTTGGATCACGCTCCTTATGGTAGAATTCTCATTATATATGATCCTAGCATTCATCACCTATCGTTGCTTGATGCCGATAGACAAGTTGTTCACTGTCAGGACTGGTACATTCCTACTTCTTCTTCATTTTACATTTCCTTCGTTTATGCTGATAATACCGCGAATGCTAGAGAACAACTTTTTCAAAATATTCCTAACTAGAGGCAAGAATACACCCCTTGTGGGGGATTCCAACTACTGTCTAGATATTGGTGATAGAAGTGGTGGCAACCCTCTAGCTATTAATGACATAACCCCGATGAAACAACTACTATGTAATGCCAGCCTCACTTAAATTAAGACCACCGGGTCTTACTTCACTTGGAATAACAAAAAGAAGGAATTAGAACTCTCTTTAAAATAGATTATGGATTTTACAACTCGGCTGCTTTACTTGCTTGGCCAGAATTGCACAATCATAAACCTGTTCCGCTCCTTTCTGACCATTGTCCGCAAATTCTCACATTGGGTACCGCTTTTGTGAGAGGAAAAAAGTCTTTTAAATACTTTAATAATTGGCCAGAGGAAGTCGATTTCCTTTTGGTGGTGGAAAACAATTGAAATATATCTATACCAGGTACTCACATGTACAGACTGCACAAGAAGTTAAAGACAACTAAGGATGTGCTAAGAGCTTGGTCATCCAATAAATTTGGCAAAGGAAATAACCAGTCGCATCTTTGTAAGGGGAAATTGGCTGTTATTCAAGAAAGAATGCTAACTGAGATTGAAAACCCGAGTATCGCGGAGCTGGAAACAGAAGCTACCTTGCATTATCAGTATGCTTTAAAGGTGGAGAACTCTATGATCAAGCAGAAGTCCCGATTCAGATGGATCATAGAAGGGGACAAAAACACTTCCTTTTTTCATGCCACTTTAAAGACAAAACAAACTCAGCAAAACATCTACAGAATAAAAGACAAGCAGGGAGTTCTTTGCACTACGCCTACTGATATTGACTCTGCTTTTATAACTTACTTTACTGACTTACTTGGAAATACTTATAGGTTTATCCCTCTGATCGACAACATTGACCCCTCGATCTTGCCAAAATTAAGCATGCAAGACAACACTTATATCATGAATGAAGTCATTAATGAGGAAATTATCTCCGCTTTTAAAACTATTAACAAAGGAGCTTGTGGGGACCGGACGGTTTCAATGCACACTTTTACAATACAACATGGTCGATCATAGGGACTGATGTTGTCAACGCGGTCAAAGGTTTCCTCCTGAAAGCTAAAATGCAAGAGTCCTATAATAACACAAAAATTGCATTAATTTCTAAGGTTAAGAACGCGGACAAGGTACATGACTTCTTCCCTATTTCTTGTTGTAATGTTATATATAAAGGCATTGCTAAGATTATAGCTAATAGGTTGAAGAAAGTTCTTCCTTCCATCATTCTAACAATCAATCAGCGTTTTTAGAAAAAAGGAATATTCTAGACAATGTATTGCTTTCTCATGAACTTTTATATGGTTATAAGAGCTCTAATATGTCGTCGCGGTCTATTCTAAAGCTGGGCATACACAAAGCATTCGATTCTATTCAATAGGATGCCCTTGTTAGAATCCTAGGCTACATGAACTTTCCAATACCCATCATCTCTTGGATATATGCATGTATCTCATCTGTCAACTACTATATAGTGCTCAATGGTACTTGTGTAGGTTTTTTTAAAGGTAAACAAGGTATTCAACAAGGTGACCCGTTGTCGGCGTACCTATTCATCGTTGTCATGGAGTTGCTTACTCAAATGCTTAATAGATTAGTTAGACGGAGGCTTCTCAATTTGCACCATAAATGCAAGGACCCTCAGGTTATATCTCTTCTTTTTCCCGATGATCTCGTTATTTTTTGTATGCCGGACGAGAACACTATCAATAACATACTAATCTGCCTTAATGACTGTAACGACCAGACTTTTTTCCCGGTTCTTGCCGGTAATTAAACCAACTTAAACCGTTCAGAAAGACGAATTGTTATGGGTACATACATACATTGAACAAAAATAACAGAACTTTTCATTGAATAAACCAATATTACATCAGAGTTACATGAATATCAGAGTTACAACATAAACATATACAGCGGAAGAAAGAAAATAACTTTACTCTCAACGGAAGATCAAAACACAACGAAAGCTTCAACTCTATCGTGGACTCCAACTCTAGAAGCGCTCTAAATCCTGCTCCAACGATCTATAACTGCAAAACTAAACTACTAGCTGCCCGTGCAAAAATCATGGGCACCTAGAGTTTAGGTGAGGGGACAATAAACTCCAGGTCAGTCGTGTGACTGGTGTGAGAACTCAAACAGTTAGATTCATTTTTAAAGTTGGGAACTTCACCGGATCACGCCGCTAACGCGGAACGGATTTACTCCATGTGAATACCCGTGCATATAAATGCGCAATGTCTTTTGAAAATGAAGCTATCATAAGCTCGTCCCACATCACACAATGCAAGCGCACACCAGATGGGCGAGTTTTATCTTATGACAACCAAATATGCTTTCATACGAAAAATTCTCTTCAATACCATAATATATATATAGTGTGGAAAACATTTCGCAAGTAAATGTATTAATCCTAGACAGCATATACCCCATAATATATGTTGCCATATATATATACAATCAAAATCGTATGGCTCGCATAAGAAATTTGGGTTTCCAACTTGATGATTCCTGGCACGAAAGATCAATCAGAGATACAAAACGAAGTGCCTCAACGGATTTTTCGACCATACGCGGACACCGACTACACATCGTCAGGGCAGATCAACGGTTTTCGACCAGACACGACCCCCCGAACATACCCAACTTCCCCAGGTTCATAAGTGGTTTCCCACTGCTGCACACCTTCATCATCAATTCATATATAAGTATAAAACCTAACCGCAAGTTTCTCATCAATCCGGGGTGTGAGGTTTGTTGATGTCACGTCATACGCAAAGCGATGCTTCGATAAGCCATTCTTTGATCATCACTAGCTCGTCTCATAACTTGGGTATGCCACACTGACAATTCACGACATATCACTGATTTAAATCAATGCATACGCTCTAAGTTCATATGACTTAGAGACAAGGATAATATATTGCCACAAATCCGATATACATTAACAGAAATCAGTGCTATGCGGTCAATTTCAATGTCAGGCACACCATCCATGCAAGTCCGTTCTGGGTCTGAACGGAACAACAACCCGAAAATACTTAAATACGTTCAGGTCTCATGTAACTCATACCTCGTATCGGTGGCCTACCTAACCGAGACATTAATCAACAATCAATCTAAACAAATTTAAATATTCCCGGTCTTCATTCGTCGTTTACCGAGTCTTGAATTTGCTTCATAACGTCGTATTATTACTTGGAATGGTTTCGAATATATATTCGATCCCGGTCTTTCCAAGTAACAAGCGTACTTAAAACAGTAGCTACGGTTCACACCGGCTTTTCAATTCAAATCTCCTTCCACATAGTTACTAATTCATTTATGACCCAAGATTTTGAATTACTTTAAATTCATATATCTCGTTATCATCTTAAACTCTTCTTTGAAATCAAAGATTTTATTTTTGCTTTAATTTCTTATCTTTAATTTTCTCGAATCAAAGATTTGATTAAATCTCCAATTACGATATGAATTTCCACCATTCAATCTCATCGGTTTCAAGAATGATATTATTGAAGATACAATTCACGACAAAACCCAAATCAATCGATATTGAATCATAAATTACACAGAAATTTTTATCCACTTATATTCGATATAAATTCTCATAATCAACGAATACTATAAGTGGAATAGCGATATAATAATATCTTTCAAATTCCCCAGATAGTATTCATTTACCATGAAATTTTATACCAAATATCGAAGATTATTTCTATCTAACTTATTTCAATAAGGTGGAGGAACCCATATCTTTAATTAAAAGATTTATTCAATTCTTCGACATTCGATCTGTATAGAAATACCGTCAACTTATATTCAATATAAATTTCCGTATCCAACTCATATTATAAGCGGAATAACGGTGAATTTCCTCTTAAATTCCTCAGATAATAAGAGTCTTCATCTACCGAATAAATATCGAACATCCGAAGATTTATCTCCAACCATATCCAAATTTTAAATTTGGAAAACCCATTTCCATACCATATAAATATTTCAATACTTTAACAATTTTCGAACTATTTTATAATCATTCTTATAGTCAAATAATAGTTCACGCTTATGAATTTCAAACCAACACCATATTTGGAATGTTACCCAAAGGTACTGTTATTGAAATAGCCATTTAAATCAGATAGGTTTTTAATTTTTTTTTCAAAATCCAAATATCCCAATGCTTTTCAAAACTGTCATCATTTACAATTCATCGTTCTTTATTTCAAGTCAAATTTATTTCAAATAATCAATTCAAAACTTGAAATCAATATTTCCGAATTGTTGAATCATAGTGCGTTCTATTCAAACCAGATAATGATTTAAATATAAATTATTCAAACCCTTTTCAAATTTAATTTACATTCCAAATCATTTGAATAGTTTCAAAATATATCTCAAATTAGATTTCGAATTTTACCATCCCGTTGTCGGACCAGTTAGGGATAGCCAGGTAGAGCAGGAAACTGAATTTCCAAACCCAAGCCTAGACACTATCCTCTCTGTCATCCTAGAACGTTCTGGTGTCTATATATTATCATATTATGTTTTTCAAAAACATATAAAACCATATTCAAATTTTCAAAATCTTATTTTTGAAATAAACTGGACATGATAATATTTTAATATTAGAAAATCAACTTCATTTATATGGAAGGGGAATAAAATTGATCACCTGTATGATCCCATAATCATGGTATTGTGTGTGCATCATACAAACAAAATAAATCAACCATATACATCAGATGATAATGAATTATCGTTATCATCAACAACAAACAATTCAGTTGTGCACAAGCGTTACTGTCGATAACGCTTCCAAGTGTTCGGTGTATTATCTAATTCATGAACAACCATTCAAATATCAACATCCAGCACACAATCATCATCAACTAATTATAATTAATCACAGCTAATTATAATTAACTAATTTAAATAAATATTTAGATTAGAAGTTCTCACCATTCAAGCTCCAACATCTTCATTACCAAGACGAACAGACCAATGAACCCTGCCACTGCTACTCGTATTGTTCTCGATCCATTTTGATTAGCAGTTGATAAATTTCTGCTAATTTATTTGGAACTATATTAATAACGACGCTCGTTATATATAGTTATGTATAAGGGCATTCATTTGATTTTTATATAAATTATTCTTAACAAAATTTACCAATACTATATTCTGCTACGTTCTATTTTTTGATACGGTTCTAACGTATCCAACGGTGCGTCAATTGGAGTTAAATTGAGTGAGATATTAGTGTTCACAATTTAAACTAAATTGAACTAAAACAAATAAAACATTAACTAAGAAATTCGGGCCCAAGGCCCAAACTCTTGAATCCAACCGAGCCCGCACTATCTTCCCTTTTCTCCTTCTTCTACCGCTCCTTCTCCTGTTCTTGCGCAGCTCCAGGAACCCATCGAACCCGTGCATTTTGGTGCACATGCACACATCAAATTCTCCACTAAACTCAAATCCGAGCTCACCCACAAACCTCTTTTCTTCTCCTCTACCATCTACACACATCCGCCATTGATTCCGAAGCACCCATCAAAACCTGAACTCTCGACCTGGAGGAACACGCACGCTAACACCCGAGACATCGACATCTTTTCACTCCGAATCCCACCGAAACACACCGCATCGAAGCTCTCTCCTTCCTCATCGCAACTCCACACTCCGATTCTAACATCGTCGCTCCTTTCTCCGCCAATCCTCAACCCTAGTTTCCAACATTTCGAATCGTCGACACGGAATCTCCTCATTTTCGCACCAAAAATCCTACATCCTCCACTGATCGCAATGGTGGTGACGGCGTCGAGTATTTCAAAGCGGATTGAGAGATTTGATTTTTCTAAGTTTCCTTTACAATTTTTGATTTTTCAGTAAATCGATAATTTCTCTCTCGATACTCAGCGAAACTTTGATCTATCAAATTTCTAAAAATCACAAACAATGATACGAACAACATTCATGTTGATCATTTGGCTAGAAGTGATTGGATTGGGATATTTTGATTTTTGAATGAATGGGAAAATGTGGATTTTCATCTACAGCAAATTTAAAAACAAAGAACAAGGGAAGTGACGTAAAGAATTTTTTCCTGAAGTGATAAATGGTGAAGAGTGAAGGGAAAAAATGGGTCTTTGGTCATGGTGCAAGGGTATATTGGTCAATTTGTTCAAGGACACATGTCTCATGGCATGAAATCTTCTCATGCATGATGACAACACATAAGGACACATGGTATTCAATACACACACCACTTCATGCATTTAAACACATAAGTGGACACATCATCTCTATAAATCTTAATTAATTTATTTAATTTAGTAACACATTTGTAACACTTATTAAATGTAGCTAAAGTTCATATTACTTAAGGTTATCAAAAATATTTATAACTTATTAATATTTCAAAATACTTATCAAATATATATACACATAAAATTTATCAAAATTTACTAACGAATGGTTTTAAAATAAATACCTATCAATCCTTATAAAATTTTATAAATACAATTATAATTTACCAAAATAAAAAATAATAATCATTCTTGTAAAAATCATAAAATAAGTTATCCTTTATAAAAAAATCATTTACAAATCAATATTATCAAAATTAGAAAATATTATTACTTAAACATGGAGTCTTATAAATTGAATATAAATTTTTAAAATAAATTCCTTATACAAAAATCATAATTTATAAAATAAAACAAGATACTTTAAAAATAAAATTTTCATATATTTAAACCTTATAAAAATAAATATATATTCAGAAAATCCAACAATATAAAACAAAAATCCAAATCAAACTTAGTAAAATATTGGGATGTTACAATGACTCCTACAAGATTACTAGCTTAAAAATTAATTTGCAAAAGTCGAAATTTGTTGTTGCTGGTATAAGTTTGGAACACATAAACAATATCATTTCTACTACTGGTTTGAAATATAACAATCCTACTATGTCTTATTTAGGCCTTCCCCTGGTTACTGCGAGAATCAACATGCATCAATGCCTCCCTCTTTATGATAAAATCATAGGTAAACTAGACTCATGGGCAAATAGATTTTTGAGCCAAGCTGGTAGGCTAACTATTTTAAAATCCATCATCTTTGCTATGCAAGTGTATGGTCTAGGACGTTTGTCCTACCGACTAAGCTAATCAAAATTATGCGTACTGCGATGATGAGATTTTTATGGAAAGGTAACACGACTGCAAAGAACTTAGCGCCCACCTCCTTCTCTAAAATGGAGAAACCTCTCACGAAAGGTGGCCTCGGAATAATTGATCTTTTTGCTTGGAGCAAGGCTGTGCAAGCTCGACATTTAGAAGAATTTATCAACAAAAGAGTGAGTCTTTGGGTTGAGTGGTCGAGCAAGCATGTCATTAAGAACAAGAATTTGTGGAACATGGAGATACCACAAAAATATAGCTGGACATGGAGGAGTCTCTTCAAACTTAGGAAAGTATTATTACCGTTGCTAAAATATAACCTGAATATTGGTAATGGTATTCTTTTTTGGAAAGATCCTTGGGTATGCTCTGGTGAAATTCTTTCCAAAAGCTTGACGCACATGAAAATCATGCAAACTAGAATTCCATGGAATGTGAAGCTTGACAACTTGATCGGAGAAAATGGGATGCGGCTTCCTAGCACTTCAAATACAAGAATCTCAGCTTTATTGTCACACATCAGACGCAACTGGAACTCTTTGCCACAAATGACCTGCGTTGGCTGGAAAAATGCTAGTGGAGTCTTCAAAATTAAACTGGCGTATGAAATCATTACTAAGCAAGAGGATACGAACAAATGGAAATGGTGCAAGAGGGTTTGGAAGTCTGACAACAAAGCTAAAGAAAATTTCTTTTTTTTTGGAGACTTCTGAACGATGCCCTCATAACTAAAGACAAGTTACTACAAAGAGATTGAATGTAGATGGTAGATGTATCTATTGCGGAATTCATAATGAATCCATCTCCCATCTTTATTTTGAATGTTATCAAGTGGACGATAGATGGAGAAATACTAATACAAGGCTCGGTAGAACTGTTGCATCGTCTAACAGCCTTCAGGAATGGAAGAATCTTTTAAATGACACTGGTATCAAGGACACTAAAAAGAGAATGATCAACATGGTTATGAAAAGGTTTGTTTGGTGCATTTGGATTGAGAGGAATGCTAGGCTTTTCACGTCGGACAAAGCCAAGAACGGTAACATGTTGACCATATGGTTGTTGCATGAGATTAGACAAAGTTTTGTCTATGCTAGATTTGCTATCGAACCAGGAATAGCAGAGAACTTTGAAGCTTGACTTTTGTTTTTGTTTCTTTTTTCTTTTTTTTTCTTTTTTGTCTTCATGTAATTGAAGCATTGTTTCTCCATTTTCGTCATTGTAGTGTTTCACTATAGTGATCCTTTGTATTTTCTCTATATGCTTCAATAAAAAGGTCAGAGTCCTTTAACCCCGTCGGCCATGTCAATTTTTTTTTTAAATATCAGTTATTAATCGTTTCATTAATCCTTGCTCACTTGCTTATCCATCTCAGTAATATAAGAATTAGCTTTCTAAATCATTTAACCATTAAGACGATGCACGTGCTTCACATACGACAGATTTTGGTATAAAACAAATGGTGCTTTATAAATCATTTAATCATTAGGACGATGCACATGCTTCGCACACGACAGATTTTGGTATAAAATGGTGATTGATGGTCAAAACAAAATATATATTATTATGGTTGGTTTATTTCCTTTTCATAAACTTCATTTAAAATAATATATTTTAAAAATGTATTTTCAGTTATAAAATAAATTTCATAATTTCATTTCTATCGATTCACCTTACGGTAAACCATTCTTTATAAAAACGATGTATAATTTAGGCCATCTACTGTAAGTCCTCAACCAATATTTCACATTGGTTAATATCAAGGGCTCAACAATCATTAATCAACCCATCATCCAATCAAGTTGGTTAAACAGTACATGTGATATAACATGAAAATAAACAATAAATTTTGAGGAATCCAGTTGGATCCCTCCAACCTGTTCTTCCCTGTATTCAGTACGACAATTTATAATAAACATGAATAATTAATTCAACTGGTAACGGTCAACAACCAACAATTCAAGCATTCAATTCAATATTAAATGTTTATATTATTATTAACGTAACCAACGAGGTAAGTTACCCCTATTCGAATCAATTGTTAAAATAATGATTTTGTTTCATTTAAATTAAACAACCGTTTAATTAAAATAATGTAAAAATATTAAATAAACAATCAAACAATTGTCAATCAGTCAATAAATAGCAACCACAACACACAAATATTAAAACCTGACTTATATAATATAAGTGGGATAACTGAGTGAGTTAAACTCACCTTGGTTTTATTTCTGCCGTTAAAACAGTCGTTTCCGGCTGCGTCTAGCTCTGTCCAACACTAGCTCCACAATGTTACGTTCATCGTTATGGTTCCAACACGGCCCATCTTTTCCAATTCTGATAACAATGAATGAGTACATATTATATAAGCTATATGGTTTAATTTAATATTCTTAATTAAATTATACCGATGACCTCGGTTATCTAACTGGTCCGCTAATCCATTTAAAACATACGGTTTATATTATCTTAATGAAATATACCTCTACTACTAATGCATATATTAATGTGTGTATTTTCACGGTATATACATATATATATATTCTCCTTTCCTGACCGTATATTGTAATGTACATGTATATATTTACGGTATATGTTACTACTTCTTTACTCATCCCACATATAATTTTAATGCATACGTTGTAAGGTAAATATATTACCACCTTTTCTTCAGAAAGCCCAACTTCTCCATTTATTCCCACCTGCCAGTAATTTGAATCATCCGTTATAACTCGAACCTATCCCCATCTTACTTTGTTTCACCGACTTCACTTTTTTTTCTTTTTTTATTAATTGAACGGCCCAAGGCCCAGTCAAGAACAGAGCCCACGTTTTATATATTTCCTCCCAGAAATCTTGTTCTTCTTCCCCGATTAAATCATGTTCTCATCGCTAAAGAAGTGAAGCTCCTTCGCATTTTTCTTCTTCTTCTTTTGTAAACTTTCGTTCCCCATGCAACTTTCCATGCATTTCCTCCCCATGCGGATGCACTGCTACTTCCATTCTTCCATACTTGAACCCCTTTTCTCCAATCAGTTTATGCTTCTCCTCCTTTTGAAATTCATGCTGCACTAACCCCATATCACTCCTTGATTTCGAAAGCACCCATGCACCACGCACCTCCCTGTCCACCCGAACGCCAACGACTATCCCCTTCTCCCCCTGCCATAGCTTGCTCGACCCCCTTAACCTGAGTTTCGGCCTCGCCTGCTCCCTCTACCCCTTGGACAGAACCCATGCCAATGTATTATTGCTACAACACCAAAAACAATATGCCACCATCCCCTTGGCCTGAGCAAACCCTACTCCTTGCGTTGGCATCTTCCTCCAACCCATGCCTATTTTCCCGATTTGACATAGTTCGAACTCCATCACCCGAATACAGCAGTTCCCAATACTACAGCATTTCATTTCAGTTTGGACTTAAATGGTGAATAAAGAAAGGAGTTTTCAGTTACATTGGTACTGGAAGAGAAAAAGAATGGAGTTTGGGTTTTATTTACAGTGGGGAACCTTGGTTTCTTCACTCTGAAAACAAAAGAAATACAAAGAAAGGAGCTGCTATATATATAGACAAGATAGACTGTTGGGAGCAGGTTTTAGGGATGTAGGTGTGCAGTAATAAAAATTAGAGTAGCTGTGGCTGCGTTGATGGCTTGATGCAGACAAATGGAAGCAGAAAATTGTTGGTAGGTTATTGCCAAATAAATAGGCTGTCTAAATTGAAGTTTGCATGCAATTGTCACCCGGAAAGGGGCGTCCACATACAGAGGCTAAGAATATAGGGTAGGTGCTATGTATAGGTGTGCGTTCATTTGCCTCAAAGTGAAGAAACAGGGCAAGCTTATAGAATTTTGATACTTTCAGAAGACTTACCACTAAAGAATTTATGTACAAAGGTCTGCATGTACATTATTTCATTTATTTATTTACTTGTTTACATAGGGTTTAAGATTTTAAAATATATTCTGTTAAAATATGGTTAATTTATTATGCCGCTAATTGTTAATCGCTTTATATGCGCATCACCACACACAAACTCCAAACAAAACGAAAGTGAACGTACTGTAACGTCTTGACGTTACGATCCCAATAAAGCTTGTTTGGTCAAATTCCAACTCCTATTGGACAAAGACTCTATTTTAATTTCAATTTTATTTGTCGGTTCACATTTAAATTTCATCTACAGACAAAATTACTCTGATTGGCTCCAAACTAGAGTTTTAGCAATAATTAGCTATACGCATTCCAATAAAATTTGTTTCGTCGAAAACGGAGATTGTTGAAAAACAGACATTTTTAATGCTTCTATAATATTGATATGATATAAATTTAATTTCAAACTACTAAATTAAATAATAATAAATTATTATAATATCATACATACCAAATAAAATAATATAACACTTCACATTCAACCAATATGAATTTACAACTCATTATTAATATTTTCTAGTAAAACGATATCCATATATATGGCAATTCCTTATTAAATAAACGTTATAATTTATAAACGATTTCCATAGCGACTATTTTAAATTTTGATTTGGACATAACTTACAATATATATGATAAAATTCTGATTTTTCTTTTTTATTAGAAAATTATCACCAGTTAGATTCTAACGTTTCTTGTTTCACAGAAATCCGACTTAAGACGGATTCAGTATATTCAATTGAAGTTCAAAACTCAATATTACGAACTACTGCGGCCTTACGTGCTCGTTTTAATATAATTATAATTATAAACGTTAGAATTATTTTTATAAATGAATTCAATATTAAAAATCCATAAATAATTCAAATATAATATTTAAAATAAATTTAAATATTCGAATTCAAATAGCTGAAAAATCTGGTTCGTTACACTTTGCCTCATGAGTATGATCTTTTTGGTTATTTAGTAGGAGCCATGGTTTTCCCATAGTTAGATTTCTTTATTAGTAATTTCCATCATTTATGAGTAATGGAAAGGATTAGTTGCAAAGGTGCTCGTAGAATGCCAAGTGGATTCAAAAAAAAAAATTGCCTTGCCTTTTGGACTAGCTTGTGTCTAAGCTTAATTATTGACTTTGATAGTAGGGTGTTTAGTAGGGTTTTGGAATAAGGTTGTAGGATCTACGTAGATGACATGTTGGTCTAATCAAAGGATAACAAGGGATAAATTTTGTATTTGGTATAGGTATTCGGTACTTTATAAGCACATGGACCCAAGACCAAGTTCTTTAAGGATCACTTTTGGAAGGTATGGTATTTTCTTGGATTAGTGGGATATTACAGAAAAGTTATTGAAGTTTTTATAGAAAAAATTAGGAAACTACTTTTAAAGAGTTCTGATTAAGACTTAGTATTAATTCTTCTTAGTAGCATTAGCAAGAGGAACCACGAGAGTAGTTACCTTGGAATAACTACCATCAATTTCTTACTTAGGTCATCGAGGAGTTACCTATTATGAGAAAGATTTGAAATTTCAATGACCATAAATTGTAGGTTTCTTGTCCCCTACAAGAAATTGGAACTTAAGACAAAAAAAATTAATTGAGTTTGAGTACCTGATGATTTTTGTTTTTTCTTGTATTTTGTGTAAAAGTAAAAATATACCAGACTTTAAATTCTTGGATTTTGTTATAAGAGAATGAAGGCATTGGAAATGCATGTAGCTTCTATGAAAATATGAAAAAAAAGATCCCTAAGGGTAAGTAAGAACCGAGGTTCAATCTAAGTATAGCAAATAAAACCATAAGAGATTCAACTTCGAAGTGTGCCTTGAATTATAGAAGGATATGAGAGTGAATAAAACCATTAGGTTTGTTCAATAATTAAGAGTTTGGTGTTCATCAATGTTATGTTATTTGGACATGAGATGAGAATCCTATAAACTCTGTTTGAAGAAAATGACATATAAGGATAAGTTGATACCTACTTATAAGAATTGAATTGGTATAATAGATATTTATATGACAACCAAATTAAAATAAGCAATAAATTTTGCCAATAAACAAATGGTTGAATGTTTTAAAAAGAAAGGATATAAAGGTTTCCTAGGATTATTGATGGGATGAGAAAAAATTGTTTTAGGAAAAGAAATTTGACAAATTGTAGTTTATTAAGGAAAAGGGAAATTTGTAGGCCCACTTTGAGTCTAAACCCTGCATGTGTATATATATGGTTCTAGAAATAGAATTTTAAAGGCTAGTATGTTTTGTTATGAAATTCGTTTTTTTACAATTCCCTAAAAATAGCTATATATTTCGAAAAGAAATTTGTTAGTAATCCTATAAATAATACATTTTCTTACTGAGACTTTTAAAATAAGTTTTGAAAAGATAAAAATCATGTTTTGAAATGAAAAAAATAGATAATTTAAAAAGAAGTACGTCCCTATGGGGTTGGAGTCATTGGATAATATAAGTAGAACAAATAGAGAAATACAAGACTGTAAAGGTAAAGTCTTGAAATTGAAATATGGATATGGTAAATGTGACTCTACTTGGAAGGCGGAGTAGACTCTAGAATGTGAAAACCAAGTTGTAACAACAACTTAGCTATATCAACTAGTTTAGAGTAGATTCAAAAGGGTAAAGAGAAAAGGAAGCGAATGGAAAATTTTGGAGATAAGTTGTAACATACCGAAAATTTTCGACTTAGAAAATTCGACATACAACACCATGTCGAGTATTCAAACGTCGAAAATGTCGGATAGTCCATGAAAGAAATTAGAGGGTGAGAATAGATAAGATAGAAACTTAGAATAGAAGAAGAAGAAGAAGAAGAAGAGCACAACATCAGAGTAACACGAACCTCATAGCGGAACGAATAACATATAATATATATCATAACTTTGAAATATAAATATGTACTTGAATATACATATCATTTCCAAAGTACAACACTTACAACACAGCGGAAATAAACAATAGCTATATGATCCTGAAGCCTACTGCTCCAAGCTCTCCAAATATATCTGTAAAATCTGACTACTTGACCGCCCGTATAAAATTGGGCACCCAAGAATTAGGGAAAACAAAACAAAATAAACTCTGGGTTAGTCATGGGACTGGTATGAGTAAAACAGTTTAAAACAGTTTGAGCCATTAAATGATATCTCATAAGACCACGCCGTATAACAGAACGGGTTTTTCCCTTATGAGAATCCAAAATATCTTTATATCAAAATCCTTTTGATATTATAATAATGTCTATCAACCACAATATAATAATCATCTAGCAGAAACGCTTTCCTCTCACGTTCTACATATATAGTATACAGTCAAAAACCGCAAGCACATATTGGGTAACGGATTTCCAACTATGACAAGGTATGGAACCATCTTTCGCTAGTGTACCTCTAGAGAGGAATACACTAGGTTCAACAAGAACTTCTTGCAACCCAGCCACACATGACCAACCACTCATTTCGCTTGAGTGTATCGAATGTATATCACCAATGGTTGGGATCACCAACCGTTTCCTGAATGGGACAGCATCGACAATAGATTTTTAGAAGTAAATGAAACTCTAGATCAGGTGATTATACACCCTAATAGGTGCGACCTACATAGCTATGCTGCCTGCCCGATTTTTGTCATTTCCAAGTTGTGAGGCTAGAGGCTACGCTTATCTTTTTCATGCCACATCTTCATTCACTTAGAATGTCACATCGTCATACCCTTTAAAATCACAAATTGATTTATCCAAAAATAACACGTGTGTACAGTTAAGAGGAACGAATTCCTCCATCACCAAACGTGAATATGTTTGAATAGATCAACTTACGCGATCTATTAGATATACTCTGTCAGACCTTCTTCCATACAAGTTGTCCTAGGACTGGACAAACCGAAGGCACTATTCAGTACATCCATCTTAGGCAATCTTTACCAAAGATTTATACAACAGCCCTTGCTCTTTACTCCGTCTTCAATTATCTTTGGCATATATGATTCGCAACGCTTATGCCAATACGGAGTGGTTCTTCGGATAATAATCCAACCGGTCTCTCCATATTAGCAACATTAAAATGGTCAAAAACTTCGATAGTCGGTGAGTTAACTATCAAATAAAAACAGGTGTGCAAACAACGATATTATTTCCAAATGGAAATTTTATCGATCAATCAACATTACACATTTATCTCTTAAATTAATTTATCATTAATTTATTCATTCTCCATTTCATGTTTCTGTATATATATACAGAAATCCTTATTTTTTAAATTTAGAAAATATACATTATTAATCATCGGAAAACATTTCCACCTCCATTCCGCATATCACTGTCATTCCAGTATTCTTTACCATCCAACATTTCATTTTCTATGATTAGAAAATATCTCTGATTATATTTGGAAAACGTTTCCAAAACCCATTCCTTGGATTTAAACAGATGTTTAAATAAAACATCGCTATGCCAGTTCAAACCATTACCATTCCTTAACTATATTCACTTAACCAACCTTCACTATCAAACCTTACCATTCCTTATTTAAGAAGGAAGTCAATCAAGTTGGGGTATAATTACCTCTCAGACCTTAACTGAATAACGTTTTAACTTCGAAATAGTCAAAGTTTATCTTTTTAAACCTTTAACAACTTCCTTGCGAACCTTACGGATTCTATTTACGAATCCACTTCTTTTATAAAAACATTGGTTATAACGATAACGTTATAATTCCTACTTTCAAAATATCTAACTTCAAATATAACTTTTATTCTTTAATTTGAATAAATAACTAAACGATTTATTAAATAAATAAATCTTGGTTTAAAAACCGGAAAGTAAATATTACTTTCCGAATTCGATATAATCGAATTTCAACGTATAACTCCCTTTTGAATAAACTCTATTCGATAACCCTTTCCTTCGAATAAACTATATTTGATAATCACTCTTCGAATAGCCATATTCGATTAACTCTATTCAATTAACACTATTCGATTAACTCTAATCAATTTACGTTTATCAGTTAGCTCTATTTGATTAACACTATTCTATTAACTCTATTTGATTCACTCTATTGGATTAACTCTTTTTGATTAACCCTAATCGATTAACTCTTATCAATTTACTCCTATCAAATAAACTATATTTGATTAACCCCTTTCGAATAAACTATATTCGATTTACTCCTTTCTCTATTCGAATAAACTATATTCGACAACTCCTTTTAACTCTATTCCAATAAACTATTTCGATAACTCCTTTCGAATAACTAACATTTGATAACCCTTTCGAATAACAAATATTCGATAACTTCTTTCGAATAACAAATATTCGATAACTTCTTTCGAATAACAAATATTCGATAACTTCTTTCGAATAAAAAATATTCGATAACTTCTTTTCGAATAACTAATATTCAATAACTTCTTTCGAATAAAAAATATTCGATAACTTCTTTTCGAATAACTAATATTCGATAACTTCTTTCGAATAACAAATATTCGATAACTTCTCTTCGAATAACTAATATTCGCTAACTTCTTTCGAATAACAAATATTCGATACCTTCTCTTTGAATAACGAATATTCGATTACTTCTTTCTTTCAAATAAACTATATTCGATAATCCCCTTTTTTCTATTCGAATAAACTATTTCGAATAACTACTTTAATTCTATTCGAACAAACTATTTTGAATAACTCCTTTTCGAATAACTATATTTGATAAATTCTTATCTTCGATTAACCAATACTCGATGAACTCTATTTGATTAACTAACACTCAACTACCTCTAACTGATTTAACTCTAATCGATTAACTCACTTCGAATAACTAATTTCGATTTAACTCTTAATCGATTAACTCTAACTGATTAACTCTAATCGATTAACTCTAACTCTAATCGATTAACTCCTCTAACTTATTTTGATTAACACATTTTGATTAACTCCTTTGATTAACTCTACGTCCATATTCAGTTTCAAATATCGATGTTGAAATCGATTCTTACTTCTCTATATAAGTCCTGACTTATATATTCTATTTATCCAAAGATAAATATTTTATTTAATTTATAAAATATTATTTATAAATTAATCTACTCAATCTATTGGTTACAACGGATTCTATTTAAAATCTTTGCTTTAAATCCATATCATGTTATACCCGTGTGCGAAGCACGGGTCTAAACTTTCCTGATGTAAAATTCTATTCATTTGCCAAATATTTCCTTATATGACATTCTTTTCATTTCCCAATAAATCCCTTTAATAACTCTATTTATTTTCTAAATAAATATTACCTTTTTATAACTCTGTTTATATAACAAATAAATATTCTTTTCCAAACCTATTTATTTAACAAATAAATATTTTCTTTTCAATTCTATTTGTAAATGTTTTACAAATATTCCCTTTCCAAATCTATTTGTAAATGGTTTACAAAGATATCCTTTTCATTTCTATTTGTAAATGGTTTACAAATATACCCTTTTCATATCTATTTTTAAATGGTTTACAAATATATCCTTTTCATTTCTATTTTAACATATTTATTTCCCATAAATATTTTCTCTTCTAAACCATTTTGATTTTATAACTATTTTCTCTTATAAAATCTTTTTTCTTTTATATATAAAATCCATTGATTTTATATAAATAAATTACTTTCAAAATACACTTTGAAAATCCCCTTTTCTACATCCCGGTATTCTTATGGTATTTAAAATACCAATTCACAATGATTGATATCATTCAAACACACATAATCAACAACAGGTTATATATCACATCATATATCACCGTATATGAAAACAGTAAAATAAATGTTGAGGAATCCATTCCTCCGACCTGTTTCCCTGCATCCACAGATGTTAAACAACACAAATATCATGAATATAAAATATTTTGATAAACAGAATCAATATTTGATTAACGATTTATATATATCGTTGTCTATACTTTCAACCACTAACCAAGCAATTCAACCAAAAAGTTAACATACAACAATCAACGGATAATTATCAGTTCTAAGAATATGTTATAAAAATATAACTGTTCAGAGTTGGTGAGTTTTACCCACATTGGCAGTTCATCGTTAAAGAACAATAAACTGTTTGTTTGATTTGAATCAAACAATTTATTTCTCCATAAATTTTAACGAGCTTCAATCCACTCCCAGTCAGTCCCATGTTGTAGTGTCCGTCCATACGATCCCAATGGATCTTGTTTCGTCACTGATATCGTATGACGAAGTTACACATTTTTAAAGTTCGAATACAGTTTAAATAAAAAAATAACTTAAGTTAAAATCAATTGGGCCTCACCACTTACCTAAGGCCCAAACCCACACTCAAATACCCAGGCCCGTCCAAACCTTTCTTCCCCAAAAAATCAATTTCCGTCGCTCCTGCTTATCACCATTGCCCAAACTCTTCAACACCAAACCCCTCTTCTTCTTCACGGTTCTACAAACGAATATCACCATTACATTCTCCCTCAAATTCTCCATTAGCCCGTACCCGAGTGGAAGGACTCGCCTGTCCCCTTGCAACCGCGTCGCTGTCGAGCTCCAAGGTTTGAGCGACATCTTTGCTCATAGAAAATAACCAAACTTCCAAAACGCGATCAAATCCAACCACAAACCCATTTATATACTTCATTTCAACCAAAAATGCCTCAAAATCCCCCAAATCGATTAACCTTAGCCTCACTGTAAACCGACAATCCCCAAAAACAGACGTCAAGCTTAGAACGAACAGCATAGAATGGAAGAGACACTCACTCCAAATCCGAATACATTTATCTTGAGATTTGTAGATTTATATTTGATTTTATATCATTTTATTTACTCACGATTTTATTTTCCAGAAACAACAAAGTGGCGGCCAAGAACGAGATTATATAACAGGGCTAGGATTTTTTTTGTGAGGCTGAGAAGGGTGGGAGCGTGGCCTATTCAAGGCTTAAAAAATTTTATTTTATTTTATTTTAGCTAATATCTCATTTATTTGTCTTCTAAAAATTCACACGGTCACATACAATAGCTAAAAATCACGAAACCAGACATACACCTTTAGTTTGACATCACGGACCCAACGAAACTGGTTTCGTCGAATTCCAACACCGTTTGCTCACACTGCGTATTTTTAAAGGTTAAATTATTGACTGTTATTCACATTAAAATCGTCCACGGCCACATACTGACTTCATAATCACGAAAACTGAAATCTAGCAATAATTAAGTATTGCGGATCCAACAAAATTAGTTTCGTCGAATTCTGAGGTCATTTGCAAAACTGGCTATTTTTAAAGCTCTAAATAACCCTTTTAAATATATAAATATATTTAAAAACAATTAAATTAAATATTTATAAATACATATTATCGTATATATTCACAACAGAATATCATACAGCTCCTATGGGATTTATAACTCGATATTCAAATCCTGGTTGAATCGATATTCAAATTTATATTGAAATTCCTTTTATAAATATAAATAAATCGTTATAAATTATAAAGGAATTCCATAGCGACTTTTCTAAAATTTTATTTAGACATAAATAAAAATCTACACAATGAAATCCCGATTTTTCTCTTCCACTAGAAAAATATACTTTACCAGCTCTGAACGTTTCTTGTTTCACAGAAATCCGACTTAAAACGGCTTCTGTATATTCGTTTAAAGTTCGAACCGCCAAATTACGAACTGCCATGCCATTTCAAGCTCGATTTTAATTATAATAAAAATTTACGTTCAAACTGTCGTTTATATAATATATTCGTTAATATAATTCAACTCTAAACTAAATTATATATCATAAATTGTCTAGTTCACATTATATTGTGATTCCACTAATTCTGATTATTTCAGAATTAAATATATTATTTAATTATTATTTAAATTAAATATTTACTATTATTTAATTAATGACCATTTAATTCTCTAAATCACTATTTAAATAATTAAATGAATTAATTATATATCACAGAAAATATGGGTCGTTACATTCTTCCCCACTTAAAATAATTTCGTCCTCAAAATTGCTAAGGTAGAAAACAAACCCTATCGACTGGGTTAAAATTATTTTTTTACCTCTTAATTTCAGTTTCAACTGAACTAATTTCAATTAAATATTTAATTAATTCTTGTCAACGAAAATTTTCAAAAATCCTAAAAATTTTCTAACGCCTTAATTCTTCTAAAAATTTTGTCAGCACCTCCTTTGTATGGCTCAATCGGTACAACCACGACTCGCCTCTCTAGGCCTTCTCCAACCCAAAAGAAAATCAAACAGCCAAGCGTCTTGCCAATTTGGCTCATAAAAATCTCATATCCAATAGAAATATAAACTTGTACCTTTTTGTTGGGCATATCAACTTTATCACTTCCATCTGCCATTAATTCAGCATATACCAATGTTATCCCAACCAAACTCCAATCAATTCATTCTCAAACCGAATAATTTGCTTATACCCAAGTCAAATTCTATTTCAAATTCGAGTTCCATTCTCGATTTCAAACTCTTAACTTCCTAATCCAATTTTCATTTCAGATTCTTATCTCGACAATCCAATTTTATTCAAGAACAATTTTTCCTGATATCATTCTATTTCAATTCTGTTTTCACTTAACTGGCTTTAATTAAATCTCAATTTGTTTTCACAAATTTTTAATTAAATTTGTTTTTAATTCAAACAATTTTCTTTCTGGGAGTTTTTAAACAGTTTACCTCTTTCAAAAATCAAATTTTCCTTTCAACACAACTTGTTTTTCCAAAAACAAATTCAAAACGGTATCTCTGGTAGTAATTCATCACTTACAAACTCGAAAATGAACACTGATGATGTGGCCAACATCATCAGAGTTATTTCCCAGCTATCGAAGTGAGTTCAATACTATATCACTTATCAAAACCATTCTTTAAACACTTCCATTTTGAAATTCATTTCAAAATACCATTTACAATCCTTGTAAAAACAATTTAAAATCTCCCAGGATTTTAAAATTCTCTTATATTTAACCTAGATTCATTTACAAACACTTTTCAAATTTTCAGGTTTTTAATTCCAATTCTGATTCAAATTTCAGATTCAATTCATCTGCTTTCATGTATTTCACTTATATGAATTCTGATTGCTTTTTTCATAACCATTTTACTTTCATAATCTTACTCGATTATATTAACAACCAATATATCCAATATATTATAATCATTTCAATATAAATATTTTCTTTATATCGAAATATACTTTGGGTAAAATTATTTCCATTTACCCTCTTTTCAAAACATATCGTGTTGACCCATCGTATTCGAGTGTTTAGAAACTCCTACCGATACAGTGGACCAAACTGATCGACCAGAACTTATAAACAACTCAACCAATAAATCTCCACAATATAAAACAATTTTATATTGAATAACAAATACGCTCTCGTATATATACACTCAAACTCAATCTAGGGTATTACTAACCCCATCTCTACTGAGTCGCGCCACAAAGCCAAGGTAATTCACTTAACCTTAAGCTCTGATACCACTATAACGTACCGAAAATTTTCGACTTAGAAAATTCGACATGCAACACCATATCGAGTATTCAAACGTCGAAATCGCCGGATAGTCCATGAAAGAAATTAGAGGGTGAGAATAGATAAGGTAGAAACTTAGAATAGAAGAAGAAGAATAACACAACATCAGAGTAACATGAACCTCACAGCGGAACGAATAACATATAATATATATCATAACTTTGAAATATAAATCTGTACTTGAATATACATATCGTTTCCAAAGTACAGCACTTACAACACAGCGGAAATAAACAATAGCTATGTGATCCTGAAGCCTCTTGCTCCAAGCTCTTCAAATATATCTGTAAAATCCTGACAACTTGACTGCCCGTATAAAATTGGGCACCCAAGAGTTTAGGGAAAACAAAACAAAATAAACTCCGGGTCAGTCATGGGACAGGTATGAGTAAAACAGTTTAAAATAGTTTGAGCCATTAAATGATATCTCATAAGACCACGCCGTATAACGGTACGGGTTTTTCCCTTATGAGAATCCAAAATAACATTATATCAAAACCTTTTGATATTATAATAATGTCTATCAACCACAATATAATAATCATCTAGCAGAAACGCTTTCATCTCACGTTCTACATATATAGTATACAATCAAAAACCGCAAGCATGTATTGGGTAATGGATTTCCAACTATGACAAGGTATGGAACCACCTTTCGCTAGTGTACCTCTAGAGAGGAATACACTGGGTTCAACAAGAACATCTTGCAACCCGGCCACACATGATCGACCACTCATTTCGCTTGAGTGTATCGAATGTATATCACCAATGGTTGGGATCAGCAACCGTTTCCCGAATGGTACAGCATCGACAATAGATTTTTATAAGTAAATGAAACTCTAGATCAGGTAATTATACACCCTAATAGGTGCGACCTACATAGCTATGCTGCCTGCCCGATTTTTGCCATTTCCTAGTTGTGAGGCTAGAGGCTACGCTTATCTTTTTCATGCCACATCTTCATTCACTTAGAATTTCACATCGTCATACCCTTTAAAATCACAAATTGATTTATCCAAAAATAAAACGGGTATACAGCTGAGAGAAACGAATTCCTCCGCCACCAAACATGAATACGTTTGCATAGATCAACTTACGCGATCTATTATATATACTTTGTCGGACCTTCTTCCATACAAGCTGTCCTGGGACTGGACAAACCGAAGGCACTATTTAGTACATCCATCTTAGGCAATCTTTACCTAAGATTTATACAACAGCCCTTGCTCTTTACTCCGTCTTCGATTATCGTTGGCATATATGATTCGCAATGCTTATGCCAATACGGAGTGGTTCTTCGGATAATAATCCAACCGGTCTCTCCATATTATCAACGTTAAAATGCTCAAAAACTTCAATAGCCGGTGAGTTAACTATCAAATAAAAACAGGTGTGCAAACAACGATATTATTTCCAAATGGAAATTTTATCAATCAATCAACATTTATCTCTTAAATTAATTTATCATTAATTTATTCATTCACCATTTCCTGTTTCTGTATATATATACAGAAATCCTTATTTTCTAAATTTAGAAAATATACGTTATTAATCATTGGAAAACATTTCCATCTCCTTTCCACGTATCACTGTCATACCAGTATTCTTTACCATCCAACATTTCATTTTCTATGATTAAAAAATATCTCTGATTATATTTGGAAAACGTTTCCAAAACTCATTCCTTGGATTTAAATAGATGTTTAAATAAAACATCGCTATGCCAATTCAAACCATTACCATTCCTTAACTATATTCACTTAACCAACCTTCACTATCAAACCTTACCATTCCTTAGTTAAGAAGGAAGTCAATCAAGTTGGGGTATAATTACCTCTCAGACCTTAACTGAATAACATTTTAACTTCGAAATAGTCAAAGTTTATCTTTTTAAACCTTTAACAACTTCCTTGCGAACCTTACGGATTCTGTTTATGAATCCACTTCTTTTATAAAAACATTGGTTATAACGATAACGTTATAATTCCTAATTTCGAAATATCTAACTTCAAATATAACTTTTATTCTTTAATTTGAATAAATAACAAAACGATTTATTAAATAAATCTTGGTTTAAAAACCGGAAAGTAAATATTACTTTCCCGAATTCGAAATAATCGAATTCAACGTATAACTCCCTTTTGAATAAACTCTATTCGATAACCCTTTCCTTCGAATAAACTATATTCGATAATCACTCTTCGAATAGCCATATTCGATTAACTCTATTCAATTAACACTATTCGATTAACTCTAATCAATTTACCCTTATCCGTTAGCTCTATTTGATTAACTCTATTCTATTAACTCTATTTGATTCATTCTATTGGATTAACTCTTTTTGATTAACCCTAATCGATTAACTCTTATCAATTTACTCCGAACAATTTACTCCTATCAAATAAACAATATTAGATTAACCCCTTTCGAATAAACTATATTTGATTTACTCCTTTATCTATTCGAATAAACTATATTCGACAACTCCTTTTAACTCTATTCGAATAAACTATTTCGATAACTCCTTTCGAATTACTAATATTTGATAACCCTTTTGAACAACAAATATTCGATAACTTCTTTCGTATAACAAATATTCGATAACTTCTTTCGAATAACTAATATTTGATAACTTCTTTTCGAATAACTAATATTCGATAACTTCTTTCGAATAACAAATATTCGATAACTTCTTTTCGAATAACTAATATTCGATAACTTCTTTCGAATAACAAATATTCAATAACTTCTCTTCGAATAACTAATATTCGATAACTTCTTTCGAATAACAATTATTCGATACCTTCTCTTCGAATAACTAATATACGATTACTTCTTTCTTTCGAATAAACTATATTCGATAATCCCTATTTTTCTATTTGAATAAACTATTTCGAATAACTTCTTTAATTCTATTCGAATAAACTATTTCGAATAACACCTTTTCGAATAACTATATTTGATAAATTCTTATCTTCGATTAACCAATACTCGATGAACTCTATTTGATTAACTAACACTCGACTAACTCTAACTGATTTAACTCTAATCGATTAACTCACTTCGAATAACTAATTTCGATTTAACTCTTAATCGATTAACTCTAACTGATTAACTCTAACTCTAATCGATTAACTCTAACTCTAATCGATTAACTCTAACTCTAATCGATTAACTCCTCTAACTTATTTTGATTAACACATTTTGATTAACTACTTTGATTAACTCTACGTCCATTTTCAGTTTCAAATATCGATGTTGAAATCGATTCTTACTTCTCTATATAAATCCTGACTTATATATTCTATTTATTGTGACGGCAAGGAATCTCGCTCGGTCCGAACCAGTCGCTAAACCGACCCAGACCGTTCGAAACACCCTATCGTTTGAGAACACGACAAAATAGAACGCATACAGAAGAACATTTCATTGTATATTACAACAATGCATCAGATTACAAGAATATACAGAGTATAAATGAATATTACACAGAAATATCAGAGATTTAAATTACATTCAAATACATAGCAGCGGAAAAATAATACAATACACAACTAGAATGAGATATACGGATACAAAGCTTTCCGGATATCGTTCCAGCTGTAAACCAGGATCCTGTGAATATAAATCTGCAAAACCAAAACTACTAGCTGCCCGTGTCAAAATAAGGGCACCCAGAGTTTAGGTTAAAACAATAAACTCCAGGTCAGTCATGTGACTGGTGTGAGAACTAAAACAGTTAATCTTTATTTTTAAAGTTAGGTAAATCAAGGGACCACGCCGTATAACACGGAACGGGTTTCCTCCCAAGAATACCAGTGCATAAAACAAACAGCGCAATGCTAAATAAAGAAAAATGAAGCTATTATAAGACCCAGTTCCCATCACACAATGCAATCGCAAGCCGGAGGATAGGGTTTTTACCTTATAATAGCCAAGAATGCTTGATACGTTGAAAACAAATCATTTGATACTATTATAAGTGCATAGTATATAAAACAACTTCAAATCATAAGTATCAATCATAGGCGGCATGAGTGCCCCATCCCACTATGTCGCCATACTAGGCTCTACAAATAAAAACCGCAAATGTCACGTATTTGGAAATTGGATTTCCGTCCATGAACCGAGGCAAAAGATAGTCCTCAACCGATTCGAGACTGCCTAGCCCGAGTCTCAGGATCAGAGCTCGAGTGACCCTAGGAGCGACAGGGCCGGTCCACCGATGTGGATTAAAATGCCTGAGCACTGCGTTTCGCCGCCCTTTGGGGCGTAAGCGAGCCAACGAATGACTCCATCGGACCCGGATCGTCCGATCTAACCGAGGCGCCTCGCAACAGCAACAACCACATAAGTCAAACTCGTCAGGGCGTGTAAAACCACTGACGCCACTTCTAGCTAGGAGGAAACGCAGGCCCTCCCTGAGGTCCTTTCTCCCGTTTTTGGTTCATACCGGGTGTGAAACACGCGAGGTAAACGTTACACAAAGCTACGCCACAAAGGCCGTGCTTTGATCATCACCACAAGACTTTGCTTTTCAACAGAAGCCTCGATCAATTGCCACTTAGGCATGCCACACAGGCAATTCACTCCATGCGTTTGATATCCATCAATATATAACCCCTGAGCTCGTACGTCTCAGAGAAGGGCGTTAAGCAAGAGAATAAATTCTCCGCCGCCAAACAAATATATATTTAATAGAGATCAATCACACGGACTAAAATCCAATGTCAGACACACAGTCCATTTACAAGTCCGTTCTGGGTCTGAACGAAACCGGAGGCACCTAGTACCCCGCACATCCATCGATCTCCAAGTACGTCTGGACGATCACCAACTGTTTCCATCTTCTTGGGTGTACAGCCCAATCAAGATCATCAGTTATCACCCAAACGACGTGAAGACCTCCGGTCTTCGACCCCCGTCTTCATCTTCGACTTATCGTCGTATCAGTTATTCAGAATGGGATAAACCCGGTCTTTCCGAATAACTCGCGTATATTTTATAAAAGTGCTACACAAACACAACATACGCCTCATTCCAATTCATCAGTCACTAACCGCAAATTAATCAAGAGAATAGTTCCCCAAATATTAACCCCGAAGGCCGAAACCAACATCAGATCAATATCCAGAAAACCATTCTGCTTGGCTAACCGACAGTTAGTTTCTAAATTTCACATTCATAGGGAAAGATTCCCATTAATTTTATCAAAGATAAATTCCTTGAATTTATTCTTTAATCTACTTTTGAATTTCGATTCAACTAGTCGGGATTTACGAAACTTACTGAAGTAATCATTTTTTTTAATTTCCCAATCCCAACCTATTCATCCCATGAAGTAAAACTGGAAATACTTCATATCTAACACCACGGTGTTATCGGTAAATTCAATTACCATTTCACGTTCAAATCTAATTAAAGATTTGACTATCGCCTGGAGTAAAACTGGTGATACTCCATTCTCGACCATTTCAATCTAATTAAAGATTCATTAAAACTCAACTTAGTTTTAATCGTTAACTGGGTTAAAGAATCCGTGTCATTTAAAAACACAGTTCACAATAAACCCAAAATCACCTTCATTAATTATCGGGTTAAAGAACGAGTGTTATTTAAAACACTGTCCACGATAAACCCAAAAATCAATATCAATTCAATTCCAATTAAATATTATTTAATTGGTACACTTCATTAAATCTAAATAAAAAGATTTAATCTTTTCTCAACTGGGTTCAAGAACAGTGTTAGTGAAGACACCATTCACGACAAACCCAAATCACATTTGATATTCAATATAAGGCTCTGAATAGAAAATATATCGGCTTATATTCAATATCAAATTCTACGATTAACAAATGTCGCATTGGAAATAACGATATAAATATATATCTTTCAAATTTCCATAACAACATCTGTATAATCACGAATTCCAACATCGAAATATTCCGAAGACAATTTCGATTCAAATCCACTCCAATGCAATCATTGGAAATTCTGGTTATTTTTAAAACCCTTTTCAAATTCAATTTATTTATTTAAAAATAAATAGAATTATATTTCTAGTTCAAAACTAGTTCATTTCGATAAAAATCTATTTTTATCCTTTCAAATATGGAGTTTTTCATCCCAATCCTTTCTAAATCATTTCTTATGATTTTACACAAATTATTACTATTTTTAATAATTTTATCGAGGCCCGTACAGTCGATTTCCATCAATGGCCATCGAACTGCACTTATAGCGACCTTTTTCAAATTTGATTTGGACATAATTCCAAATCCAACCGTTAGATTTCTAATTTCTAATATCCGTTAGAAAGCTCTTTTCGATACGAACCCAACGGTTCCGGTTTTAGGAGAATCCGACGGTCGGATCTCCCGTAATGCCCGTTTGAAATAAATGGTCGAAATTCACGAACTGCCGCGGCGCGGCGCGTTCTATTCAGGCCATTATATTATATATATAATATATATAATATATATATCGTCGATTTCTATTTAAAACGAACTATATAAATGGTTTTGAATTCGTTTCAAAAACATTTTCAACTTCCATTTCAATTCAAATCAAAAATTGAATCCTTCTTTATAAATTCGTTTTAAAATTCATTTCTATTCAATTCAAATTTCAATTCAATTTGAATTCATTTCAATTCGCTTTCAATTCAATTTGAATTCGTTTTCAATTCAATTCATTTCGAAATCGTTTTCAATTCAATTCATTTCGAAATCGTTTTCAATTCATTTCGAAATCGTTTTAAAATCGATATAAATATCGTTCACGTCAAAATGGCGTCAATCTAATCAACACGGCTTCATATATTCCTATTTCCAAATATTCTATTTCAAATATTCTTTTTTTCTAAACTAGTTGTTATTATCAAAATATTTCGTTCAACACATGACCAATCTCAAAGGATGAGTACTGTCAACACATGAACTTTTATTTTATAATATTCTTTATTTTCTAAATTGGAATGAGGCCCAATCAATCACCATATAATGTTAATTATATGGATTTTCATACAACACATGTATATAATAGCATTGAAAAATAATCAACCATCAACCAAAGTGCACTACACTGTATAAGCATCAAATATAGACATTTAACGCTTATGGCAGCTTGTCAATCAATCGATCGACATATTTAATCAATCAGGATGAGTGAACTTCAAGTTTCATCCCAACACCCGTGTGGGGTTTCAAACAATCAAACAAATATTTTATCCGTGCAGTTGGGCGATGTGTAAAATTTATCGTCCCAATCAATGTCCTTCAAATAGGTGTACATAAACAAACCGTCTGGTTTGTAAATGAATATTTATTTATTCACATTCACGTTAAAAATTATATTTTTAACGACAAAACATTTTATTCCAACATATGAATTTCTATTAAGTTCATTCTTTAAATAAAATGATATTTTTATTTTTATTTTTCTAACACATTTTAGAAAATTTCGGCGGCATAACGGCACGATACTAGAAACGGGACAAGGCCTAGCCTTATCCCCGGTCTAGTGAAGGCCCACGCCATTCACACATCATCAAATCAATTCATTTCACCACACAATTCAATTTCAATCAAACAATCTAACTAATTTTTGCAATCAAACAAACAAGTCCATGGTCTGTGGACGATTGTGTCGGGTGCTACTAAGCACCGTCTGCATCCTAGTATATATATATAACTAGAAAAAGAAATTGAAAGGTGAGAAATTCTCACTGATAGCTATCCTAGCTCCACGGCACTTCATTGATAGAAATCTTCATCGCTACCGCATCTTCGTCATCTTCGTTGTCCGCTTTCACTACCTATGTAAAAATCGAATTTTTACTTCGCTATTCTATATATAAAAATCATATTTTTATTTCGAAGTTCTATATATAAAAATCATATTTTTATTTCGAAGTTCTATATATAAAAAATCATATTTTTATTTCGAAGTTCTATATATAAAAATCATATTTTTATTTCGAAGTTCTATATATAAAAATCATATTTTTATTTCGAAGTTCTATATATAAAAATCCCATTTTTATTTCGAAGTTCTATATATAAAAATCATATTTTTATTTCGAAGTTCTATATATAAAAATCCCACTTTTATTTCGAAGTTCTATATATAAAAATCCCATTTTTAGTTCGCTATTCAATATATAAAAATCCTATTTTTACTTCGACTTCCAATATATAAAAATCTGATTTTTACTTCTAAAAGTTCAAATCCTTTCCTTTTTAAAGTTTAAATCTTTTCACTTTTTTTCTTAAAATAAAAATCAGTTTTTAAAACCTATAAAAAAACAGTTTTAACTTTATAAAATTTCCAGTTTTCAAAACCTATAAAAAAAACAGTTTTAACTTTATATAATTTTCAGTTTTCAAAACCTATAAAAAAACAGTTTTAACTTTATATAATTTTCAGTTTTATACCTTTTTTAAAAAATCTGTTTTCTTTTTAATATAAAAATCAAATAAAATAAATAAGCTAAAAAAACTTACGGGGGGGGGGGGGGGGGGTTTCTCTGTCGGCAGCAGGATTAGGGGGGGTTCTCATCGATCGGCGGTAGGCTTAGGGGGGGGTTTCTCTGTCGATCGCTTGAGGAGAGAGGGGGGGTCGCAGCTACCGCAGGTGGAGGAGGGAACGTCGCGAGGTCGGCGCCGTAGGGAGGTGGTGGTGGCGATGAGGGCGGTGGGTGCTTCGAACGAGAGGCGCGATCTAATTTAGGTTTTCTCTTTTTTTTTTTTTTTTTCTGTCTGAAATGAAATTTCAACGGGGGGCCAGATGAGTTATAGAGGGGAGAGAAGGATTATATTTTTCTTTTATTTTTAATTAATTATTTTATTCGAAAAAAGTTGACTTTTACATACGACCTCGAAACGAGGCCCACCGCCTGTCGTCCATAGCGTTTAACCCCCATTCCGAACACAATGGGATATGTATCGTAAGCTGATTCGATCGTTACAATCAGTTTCCATTGAATTTACATTTAAATCTATATATTGAATTTTAAACGTACATTTCAATTTACCGGGGCTACATACGAACTAGAAAAATTCCAGAAAAATATTTTCTAGCTTCGTATTGACGATACGGTCCTAACAAAACTAGTTTCGTCGAATTCTGAGACCGTGGGAAAAATGGTCATTTTCCAGTCGATTAAAATCAACTGAAACTGGTCAAACGCGTTTTCCTATGCCACGCTCACATATTGATTCAGAAAATTATGAAATTTGGAATCTAGCAATAACTTAACATCACGGACCCAACAAAACTGGTTTCGTCGAAATCCGAGGTCGTTTGCAAAATTGCTATTTTTAAGGGCCTTATATATATAAAAATATATATAAATTCCACAGCGACTATTTCTAATTTTAAACTGGACATATCTTATCATTTCTAAGATGAAATCTCAGTTTGTTAACTTCGTTACAAAGATATAGTTATGCAGATTCAAATATTTCTTGTTTCGTTCAATTTTGACTTATATTGAATTCTGTATATTCATTTGAAATTAGAAATCGAATTTTCGAACAACCGCGCCATTTTCAATTCCTTTTATAATTATATATAATTATTATATATTCTAACGACGACGTATATAATATATACGTTATAATTATATTCAAAATAAATTTCTCGTCGATATTATTTAAAATAATTCATTTTAAATATTCAAAATTCGCTAAAATTGCCAAAATAAAAATTTTAAACTGGCCCAGATTTTCGGGTTGTTACATTTATCCAATGATAAATATTTTATTTAATTTATAAAATATTATTTGTAATAACCCGGAAATCCGAGCCAATTTAAAAAATTTATTTTGACAATTTTAGCGAATTTTGATTATTTAAAACGAATTATTTTAAATAATAACGACGAGAAATTTATTTTGAATAGAATTCGAACGTATATATTTATTCGAATCGTCGTTAGAATATAAATATTTATTTATATATATAAAAGGAATTGAAAATGGCGCGGTAGTTCGATAATTCGATTTCAAAATTCTAATGAATGTACCGGGTTCAAAATAAACCGGATTTTAGTGAATCCAAAAATAATAGGATCTAATTGAGAATATCTTTCCAACGAATCCGAAAAATCAAGATTTCATAGCGGGGATAAAAAGATATGTCCAGTTGAAAATTCAGAATAGTCGCTATGAAATTCTGGCCCTTAAAAATGGAAATTTTGCAAACGACCTCGGTTTTCGACAAAACCACTTTTGTTGGGTCCGTGATGTCAAGTTATTGCTAGGTTTCAAATTTCATAATTTTTCGAATCAATATGTGAGCGTGGCAAAGGAAAACGCGTTTGACCAGTTTTAGTTGATTTTAATCGACTAGAAAATGGCCATTTTTCCAACGGTCTCGGAATTTGACGAAATTAGTTTTATTAGGACCGTATCGTCAATACGAAGCAAGAAAATATTTTTTGGGAATTTTTAGAGCTAGTATGTGGCCCTGGTAAATTAAATGCGCCTTCAAATTCAATATATAGAGTTATATTTTGATTTTGACGGAAACTGGTCGAAACAGTCGAATCAGCTTACGATGCATATCCCATTGTGTTCGGAATGGGGGTAATTAGCTATGGACGACAGGCGGTGGGCTTGATTTTGAGTTCGAATAAAAAGTCAACTTTTTAAGGAAAATTAAAATAAAATAAAAATATGTAAAACCACTTTTCTACTTAACCCCCCTCCCTCTCTTAAACGTTCAGAACAAAACGAAATTAAAAAAAATCACGCTCAGCCATTTTCCAGTCGTCGCCGCCACCGATTTTGCGCCGCCACCGTTGACTGTCGCTCCACCCCTCCTTCCAACGCCTGAACCCTCCGCATCTGATTCCCTTCAGCGCAGCCACCCCAAACCCTAGACCATCCCCTCAATCGAACCTCAGACACCCCGGGACCTGCGCAGCGCACCAGACCGCCACCTGAGCCGCTTCGACCCCCTCCCCTAGCGCCTCCGACCACCTGAAGACGCCGCTGCCCACTCCAGAACCTCCAGGCTCCGCTGCACAAGTGGATTGAGGAAGCGAGGCTTGGGTTCCTCCAGTCCAGCAAAGAAGAAAGGTCAACACTGTTAATTATTTTCAGTTTTTCGTTTAAATCGACATTAGAATTTTATTTTCAGTTTTGATTTAAATTTAAATTGAATTTTATTTTCAGTTTTATTATATGAATAACATGTAAAAGATTATATTTTTTTATTGTGAAGAAGATTAGATTTTGTTAATTAAAAAGATTATATTTTTATACATAGTAAAAATCTGATTTTATAAACGAAAAGGTGAGTTTTTATAGAAGGAAGAGAGATGAGAGATTATATTTTTATATTCGTATAAAATAATGAATAATTTTTATATAAGTAGGAAGTTAAAAATATAATTTTTATATAAGTATGATAATAAAAATATAATTTTTACTAGATGTGAAGATTAAAAATATGATTTTTATATTATAGAAGTATTAAAAATATAATTTTTATTGTATGTGGAGAATAAAAATATAATTTTTATAGTGAATAGGGCGTTATAAAAATATATGAACATCGAATTAAAAATGTGATTTTTAATATGAACAGCGTGAAAAGATTGCATTGGAATGGTGGGCAAATTCGAACCGTTCAGAATTAATGAAATGGGGGAGTGGAAACCCAAGGTGAGAACTTCTCACTTTTAATTTAAATTTCTAGTTAAATATATACTAGGATGCAGACGGTGTTAAGTAGCACCCGACACCCGTCGTCCACAGACCATGGACGGCTTGTATGCTTGTTTGTTTGATTTTGATGTGTAGTTGATTTTGTAAGGTGATGTGAAATGAAATAAAATATTTATATAGTTAAAAATATTTTATAGTTAAAAATAGAATTTTTAACGTATATATGAAATGAAATAAATTAATATAAACAAATTGAACGATTTGTTTATATACACACATTTGACTGATATTGATTGGGACGATAAATTTTACACATCGCCCAACTGCATAAATAAAAATCTGTGTTTGTTGATTTGAAACCCCACACGGGTATTGGGATGATATTTGACGTACACTAATCCCGATTGTTTAGTTGTATGTCGATGGATTGGTCGACATACTGTGTAAGCGTTAATTATTTATATTTAATGTTTATGCAGTTGTGTGGTGCACTCTGGATGATGGTTGATTATTTATCGTTGTTGTTTTATACATGTATTGTAGAAAATCCATATAATTAACATTATATGGTAATTGATTGGGCCTCATTCCAGTTTTGAAAAAGAAATATTTGAAATAGAAATATTTGAAAAAGAAATATTTGAAATAGAAATACGTTTTAAAAGGAAATCCACGAAGTATATATTATATATATTATATATATAATATAATGGCCTGAATAGAACGCGCCGAGCCGCGGCAATTCGCGAATTTCGACCATTGACTTCGAATGGATATTGCGGGAGATCCGACCGTCGGATTCTCCTAAAACCAGAACCGTTAGGTTCGTATCGAAAAGAGCTTTCTAACGAATGTGAGAAATTATAAATCTAACGGTTGGATTTGGAATTATGTCCAAATCAAATTTGGAAAAGGTCGCTGTAAGTGCAGTTCGATGGCCGTTGATGGAAATCGACTGTACGGGCCTTGATAAAATTATTAAAAATAGTAATAATTCGTGTAAAATCATAAGAAATGATTTGTGAAGAATTAGGATGAAAAACTCCAGATTTGAAAAGATAAAAATAGATTTTTATCGAAATGAACTAGTTTTGAACTAGAATAATAATTTATTTATTTTTAAAATAAATAAATTGGATTTGAAATGGTTTTGAAAATAACCAGAATTTCCAATAATTGCATTGAAATGGATTTGAATCGAAATTGTCTTCGGAATATTTCGATGTTAGATTTCGTGATTATACAAATATTGTTATGGAAATTTGAAAGATATATTTGTATCGTTATTTCTGATACGATATTTGTTGGTCGTGGAATTTGATATTGAATATAAGTCGATAGATTTTCTATTCAGAGCCTTGTATTTAATATCAAATGTGATTTGGGTTTGTCGTGAATGGTGTCTTCATTAACACTGTTCTTAAGCCCAGTTGAGAAAAAAAGATTAAATCTTTTTATTTAGATTTAATGAAGTGTACCAATTAAATGATATTTAATTGGAATTGAATTGGTATTGATTTTTGGGTTTATCGTGAACAGTGTTTTAAATAACACTTGTTCTTTAACCCGATAATTAATAAAATGTGATTTTGGGTTGTCGTGAACGGTATCTTCAATAATACTATTCTTAGGCCCAAAGGAGATAAGAAAATTAGAAACTAACTGGAGATTAGTTAAGTTGAATGATTTCTGGGGTATTGATCTGATGTTGGTTTCGGCCTTCGGGGTTAATACTTAGGGAATTGCTCACTTGCTAATTTACGGTTAGGGACTGATTATAATGGAATGTGATTTTGGGTTTATCGTGAACCGTGTTTTAAGTGACATTGATTCTTTAACCCAGTTAAAGACTAAAACTAAAGGGAGTTTTAATGAATCTTTGATTAGATAGAAAAGATCGAGAATGGAGTATCACCAGTTTTACTCCAGACGGTAGTTAAATCTTTAATTAGATTTGAACGTGTAATGGTAATTGAATTTACCGATAACACCGTGGTGTTAGATATGAAGTATTACCAGTTTTACTTCATGGGATGAATAGGTTGGGATTGGGAAATAAAATAAATGATTACTTCGGTGTGGTTCGCTAATCCCGAATAGTTGAATCGATAGTCAAAACAAGATTAAAGAATAAATTTAAAAGAATTTGTCTTTGATAAAATTAATGGGAACCTTTCCCTAAGAATGTGAAATTTAGAAACTAACTGTAGGTTAGCTAAGCAGAACGGTTTCCTGGGTATTGATCTGATGTTGGTTTCGGCCTTCGGGGTTAATATTTAGGGAATTATTCTATTGTTAATTTACGGTTAGTGACTAATGAATTGGAATGAGGCGTATGTTGTGTTTGTGTAACACTTGTTTATTATATACGCGAGTTATTCGGAAAGACCGGGTTTATCCCATTCTGAATAACTGATTCGACGTGGTGTCAAAGATGAAGACGGTGGTTGAAGACCGGAGGTCTTCACGTCGTTTGGATAATTACTGATGATCTTGATTGGGTCGTACACCCAAGAGGAGGGAATCAGTCAGTGATCGTCCAGGCGTACTTGGAGATCGATGGATATGCGGGGTAATAGGTGCCTCTGGTTTCGTTCAGACCCAGAACGAACTTGTAAATGGACTGTGTGTCTGACATTGGATTTTAGTCTGTGTGATTGATTTCTATTAAATATATATCTGTTCGGCGGCGGAGAATTTATTCTCTTGCTTAACGCCCTTCTCTGAGACGTACGAGCTCAGGGGTTATATACTGATGGATATCAAACGCATGGAGTGAATTGCATGTGTGGCATGCCTAAGTGGCTATATGATCAAGGCTTCTGTTGAAAAGAAGAGTCTTGTGGTTGATGATCAAAGCACGGCCTGTGTGGCATAGCTTTGTGTAGCGTTGATTCGCGAGCCTCACACCCCGGTTGTGAACCAAAAACAGGAGAAGGACCTCAGGGAGGACATGCATTTCTTTCTAGCTAGAAGTGGCGTCAGTGGTTTTACACGCCCTGACGAGTTTGACTTATGTGGTTGTTGCTGTTGCGAGGCGCCTCGGATATATCGGTGACTATGTGAAGTCGATGGAGTCATTTGTTGGCTCATTTACACCCCCAAAGGGTGGGGAAACGCAGTGTTCAGGCATTTTAATCCACATCGGTGGACCGGCCCTGACGATCCAAAGGCTTGACTGAGTACTTGCCTGAGGCTCGGGCTAGACAGTCTCGAATCGGTAGAGGACTATCTTTTGCCTCGGTTCACAGACGGAAATCCAATTTTCAAATACGTGACATTTGCGGTTTTAATTGTAGAACTAGTATGGCGACATGATATATGGTACCCATGCCGTCTATGATTGATACTTATGATTTGAAGTTGTTTTATACACTATACACTTATAATAGTATCAAATGATTTGTTTTTAAAATGTACTAAGCATGTTTGACTATTATAAGGGAAAACCCTATTCCCCGGCTTGCGTTGCATTGTGTGATAGGACCTGGGTCTTATAATAGCTTCATTTTTCCAAAAAGCATTGTGCTGTTTTGTTATATGCACTGGTATTCTTGGGAGAAAACCCGTTCCATGTCATACGGCATGGTCCCTTGATATATCTGATTTAAAGTAAAGTTTTAAATAACTATTATAGTTCTCACACCAGTCACATGACTGACCTGGAGTTTATTGTTTTAACCTAAACTCTGGGTGCCCTTATTTTGACACGGGCAGCTAGTAGTTTTGGTTTTGCAGATTTATATTCACAGGATCCTGGTTTACAGCTGGAATGATATCCGGAAAGCTTTGCATCTGTATATCTCTTCTAGTTGTGTTTTGTATTATTTTCCGCTGTTATGTAATGTATGGTAATCTCTGATATTTTCTATGTAATATTTACTCATAATCTGTATATTCTTGTATTCTGATGAATTGTTGTAATATACAATGAAATATTCTTCTGTCTGCGTTCTATTTTGTCGTATTCTCAAAACAATCAGGCGTTTCAAACGGTCTGGGTCGGTTTAGCTACTGATTCGGATCGAGCGAAATTCCCGGTCGTTACATCGTGGTATCAGAGCTTTGGTTTACAAAGCTCAAAGAACAAGACACATTAGAACCATACGAAAGAATTCATCAAAGACTGTATTAGTAATATCCAAAGAGAATGACCCGTTAGAGATAGAATCAGTAGTATCCTAGTACGAGTGTGAAGAGTATATTTTAAAAAGTGAAAACAAATTTTGTTTTGAAAATTTAATTCAATTATTCGTATTTGAATATTTATTTATATTGATTTGGACTATCCAGTATATAAAGATTTTGCGTATACGTCTGATCCGCGTGTATTCGAAGTTTTAATATATTGGGTAGATATAGAATGTGACGGCCTGCCCCGCACTAGCCTGCATTTCCTCCGAAGGTGCGCTGTACACATGCCCGACTAGCACGGAACGGTCGCCAAAGAAAGGAAAGAAGAAAATGAACTAACATGGAACCTGTAGAATGTCTCACAGCGCATGGAACAAAATATAATAATAACATAATCTTGACATTAAACAGGCGAGACAGTGCATAAGCTGAAAAATAAACCAACATAGCAGCGGAAATCCAAATACAGCTTATAACAACTTTCCAAATTTACTGTCTCTAAAACAAATGAAAGCTGAAGTAGAAGATGCACTACTAATGCCCAAGCAGTGATCTTCAACAACACAGGGAGAATACTATATATATATATATATATATCATTCGTGGAAGCCTCCTGCTCGTCTCCGGATCAGCTACCCGTGCATACCCAGCTAACCTGTCTCTAGTCTGCTCGTGAGAGCACCCAGAGTAATAAGAAGAGACATAAAACTCTAGGTCAGACAAAAAGTCTGGTATGAGCGATAAGCAGCTAAACAGAACAATGATAGGTATACTAAACCATACCTGAACCTGGACCTGCAACCAAAGAGTTAGCACTACATACCATACAATACTCTAAGGTGCCACAAACCAAATGGTGTAAAGATAACGGGGGTGGGGCATGCATGTCGTAATGATGGTAAACAAGTCAAGCATAGCAACCATCCTCACTTCTCTCACTCAATGCGTAAAGCATGCGATGTCCACCACTGTCAATCACTAGACCCATCGAAGCGGTGACGGAGTTCGACTTGTACAACTACTGCTACTACCAAGCTTGCCACATGGAGTCATGACCAAATCTTTACAAATGACCCCACTTCATTGGTCTATTAGCTCTTTAGTCGTACCTAGGCCACTGTGGCCCTGAATCCGTTCACGTACTCCCTACACATAGTGATTCGAAGTAACAGACATCGACAACCCCTTAGCACACGTCCCGCAGCAAAGCCCAATCATGAAGCTCACTCACTGGTTCCCAACTGGATCCTGAGTCAAAGCTCCTCATTTGGACTTCCTTTGCATCTCGGGTTTTGGTCGAATTGGAGTTGGTCTTCAGAAGAGTCATCGCGTAGTAGTAATAACACACATGCGGTTCGATTCGGGTATGCATAGTGCTCCAGTCCTCATCGGTTTGGTTCGGTCTAGTGCCTCTTAGTACGCTCCTGGGTGCGGCTCGGTTCGGTGTTCCCCTTCTATCTCGGTTCGGTTCGGATGCTCTTAAGTGGTTCGGTTCGGGTGTGCCATGCTCCATTCGGTTCAGTTCGTCCCTCTTGCTCCAGCTTGCCTACTCCGATCCGATCCCGCTCGCTTGCCTGCTCCGATCCGATCCGCTCCCTAGCTCCGATCCGCTCCCTAGTTCTGATCCGATCCTCTGTCCAACTCCAACTCTAAGCAATGGCCTTCCTTCCTGCCGAACTTCCTTTGTGCCAGACTTCAGTTCGGTTCGGATTCCTTGCCCAGCTCTCCTATCCGATCCGAGCCCATACCCGATCCGATCCAAAACCCTGCACAACTTTCTGCAACTTTTTCCAGCAACTTGTTTACGCCATTCGACGACGTTTTCGACCAATCTAACTATACTAATCAATCGCAAAACAAGTCATACAGTCATATTTTCCCTTAAGGATGTTTAAGTAAAACTAATGACATGATTAGCAAAACTTAACCAAATCAAACCCAATTTCTAACAGAGGTCTAAAACATTATTTAAGAATTTATAATTATTTTTCCAGAATTTATTAGTGTATAAATTCACTAATCTTCACTAATTACCCTTAATTAACTGTAATTAGTGCAAAACTATGCAAATCACTCACCTTAGCCACAGTTAAAACCCCAAAACTGAAATATTCTTCAATTTGGCGTTGTCCCCAATCTTACACAGCAGCTCTACCTCGGTTCTCGTGCTAATCCGCCTTAATTTGATGCAGTTTAAGCCAAAACTTGATTAAGAAGTGATTAGAGGTGTTTTTAGACGTTGGAGGCCATTGTTAGGTTGAAGAAAGAGTTTGTGGCGGCTGAAAAATGAGTGAAAAACCGAAATCCTAACACTAGCAGCACTCAAATACCTCTAATCCTGAAATCCCCCATTGGGCCTAGCTGTTAATCACCCGGTTAAGCCCAATTAAGCTGTTTTTCACCATCTGAAACTTGTTTCAGCCATATCTCCAAAATGATCAGTCCGTTTGGCTAATGTGACCACTCTACGGAATTGTAAACCATCATCCGGAGCCAATGGAAGTGGTTTTAGGTCAAAATTCCTTTCCAGTCAAAAGTTATGGCCAAAACAGTACTAACTAGGGGCAAAATGGTCATTTAAAAATCGGGAAAAATCATGAACATGGGAAATGACCCCAATAGTCATCTCCCAAAGTTACATGACCATTCGACTTCGTATGTGAAAGAAATAAATATTCTACGATCCTGCGATGCGTAGAATGCGGCTCATTACATTCTCCCCCCCTTAAGAAATTTCGTCCCCGAAATTCCTTAACCCAAAACATACAAAGGATCCCGCATGCCTACCAATCATACATAACAATTCAATCATGCAAAACAAACAAAACAAGCCTAACCTAGCATGCGGAAAACTAAATCGAAACTGAAATCTTACCAGGCAAAGAGTTCTGGATACGTCTTCCTAATGCTCTCCTCTGTCTCCCAAGTACATTCATTCTCATTCTCGCCCCACCGAACTTTGACTAGATTCACCGCTTTCCTTCGAAGCTGCTTCGTATCGTTCCCAACAATACGCATAGGTCTGCGGTTCCCAACCGCCTCGGGTTCAACTTCGACATCATCCAACTGATCAGGTGAAATCTGGGTCGTATACGAATTTCCTTAATTGGGAAACATGAAATACGTTGTGAACTCCTGCCATCTTGTCTGGTAATTCAACTTTATATGCTAAACTCCCAATTTGCTCAAGAACTGGGAATGGACCAACAAATCTTGGTGCTAACTTGCCTCTCCTGCCAAATCGTATCACGCTCTTCAACGGAGAAATTTTGACAAACACCAAGTCACCAACGGAGAACTTTAAGTCTCTTCTCCTCTTATCAACATAACTCTTCTGCCTATCCTGGGCATCCTTCATTCGTTGTTGAATGATCTTAATCTTATCTGAAGTTTCTCTTACTACATCTGGTCCAAGCACAAATTTCTCACCGGTCTCTATCCAACATGATGGTGAGTTGCACGGTCTTCCGTACAAAGCTTCATATGGAGCCATACCGATATTGGATTGGTAGCTATTGTTATATGCAAACTCTACTAGATGCAAATGGTCATCCCATGATCCACCAAAATCCAATATACAAGACCTCAAGAGATCTTCCAATATACGATTCACCCTCTCTGTCTGACCGTCGGTTTGAGGATGATACGCGGTACTGAGATATAATTCCGACCCTAGAGCCTCTTGTAAGCTCTTCCAAATCCCACTAGTAAACAACGGGTCTCGGTCACTCACAATGCTTTTAGGTACTCCATGAAATCTCACTACCCACTTCATATACAGTTCTGCTAACTTAGTTGTCGTCCTGTTTGACTTGACGGGTATAAATCTTGCACTTTTGGTCAATCGGTCCACAATCACCCAAATGCTATCGTGGCCCGATCTAGTCCTTGGTAACCCATCAATGAAATCCATTGACACTTGTTCCCATTTCCATTCTGGAATTTCTAATGGTTGTAACAAACCACTAGGCTTCTTTTGCTCAGCTTTAACTAGCCGGCAATTCATGCATTTGGATATAAACTTCCCAATGTCTCTTTTCATCCCTTCCCAGTAGTAGGTCTGCTTCATGTCCTGATACATTTTGTTACCACCGGGATGTATAGTCAATTTTGAGTGATGACATTCTCTAAGCACCCCATCCCTCAATCCATTGACATTGGGTACAACTAGTCTTCCATTCTTTCTAAGCCATTCATCTTGATCGAGCCCATACTTGTTCACCTCCTCATTGATACCCATCTCTAACTTGGAGGTGATTTCCAATAGGTTAGGATCGTCCCTCTGGCTAGAGCCGATCCGCTCAATCAAAGTGGGTCTGACCGTCAAACTTGCTAACATCTCTGGATCTAATTCGCACTTTGGTCTGAAATCATACCTAGCGATGTACTCCAGTTGCTTCCATTCTAGAAGCATAGCCCCTAAACTGGCATGTCTTCTACTCAACGCATCATCCACCGCATTGCCCTTTCCTGGTGTATATGCGATGTCAAAATCATAGGAATCTAGGAATTCTAACGATCTTTGCTGTCGGAGATTTAGATCCTTTTGAGAGAAGAGATACTTTAACGATTTATGATCGGTAAACAGCTCAAATCTTTCTCCCAAGAGATAATGTCTCCACATTTTTAATGCAAACACGATCGCTACCAATTCCAAATCATGGGTAGGGTATCTTTTCTCGTGCGGTTTCAGTTGCCGACTTGCATAAGCTACAACCCTACCTCCTTGCATCAATACAGCACCTAGCCCTGTGCCACACGCATCCGTATATACTGTCATCTCTTCATTCCCCTTTGGAATGACTAACACTGGTGCACATGTCAACTTTTCCTTTAGAATCTTGAATGCATTCTCGCACTTTTCGTCCCAGACGAAAGCTTGATTCTTCTTGGTCAACTGAGTCAACGGTGCTGCTATCTTGGAGAAATCTTGGATAAACTTACAATAATATCCAGCTAATCCCAAGAAACTTCTTATATCCGTTGCATTCTTGGGCATAGACCAATCTTGTACCGTAGCCACCTTCGCAGGATCCACGGCAATACCATTCTCTGAAACAACATGGCCCAAGAACCTCACTTCCCTTCTCCAGAAGTGACACTTAGAAAACTTTGCTTTCAATTGGTGTTTTCTCAACACCTCCATCACTATCCTCAAATGTTCCTTGTGTTCTTCCTTTGTCCTCGAGTAGACCAAAATATCATCCACGAACACAAGGACAAACTTATTTAACTGATCTCTGAATACTGTATTCATAAGATCCAAAAAATATGTTGGGGCATTGGTCAGCCCGAATGGCATGACCAACCATACATAAAATCCAGACGGCGTCCGAAATGCCGTTTTAGCTATACTCTCAGCTTCCACTCTAAGCTGATTAAAACCTGTCGCGAGATCCAACTGGGAGAATACTCTCGCGCCACTCAACTAATCAAACAAATCATCTATCCGCGGTAGAGGATACTTATTCTTCCTCATCACTTTATTCAACTCGCGGTAGTCTACACACAAACGAAGGTAACCATCCGCCTTGGTAGAAAACACAACTGGTGATCCCCATTCAGAAACACTCCTTCTGATAAATTCCTTCTTCAAAAGATCGCTGACTTGCACTGTAACAACCCGTATTTTCAATAACCTGTTATAACGTAAATCGAGGCAGAATTTAATTTATAAATCTGAATCAAGGGAAACGGGCTATGCCATTGCGTTCGTCTCGGAAAAATACGCGAAATAGAGTCCGAGTTTTCGAAAATCGGAGTCCGTATGACCCGATTAAGGCCCAACGAAGTTTTCAGAAAATTTCAAAGTAAAAACAGATTTCAAATTCAAGTTTGAATTTGGAAATTTGGGCCAGGCGGGAAAATTCCCGCCAGAGCACCCAAGTCGACAGCCCTGTCGACTTGGGAGTCGACTTGGTTGGACCCAAGTCGACAGCCCTGTCGACTTGGCTGTCGACTTGGTCCAGCCGGGCAGTTCTGCCTGGTGCACCATTTTGGGATTGTGTTGAGTTTGGGGGCCAGATTCGATTTTGAGGGCTGAGATTAGAACTAGGGTTTAATCCTAAGGCTAGAACTAATCCTAATCTCTATAAATAAGCCCCTAACCTAACCCTAAATCATCATTAATCAATCCTACAACTAAACTATGGCAAAATTTTACCTCTCATGGCCTCCACTCTCTTCATAAAACTCTAAAATTATTTCTAAGAGAGATTTTCCATGCATACAAGTGTTTTCAAGCTTGTATGAGCATCATTAGCTTGCATTCAAGTCAAGTTTCCATATTTGCATCATAAAGCAAGGGTTTTGATCATTTTGGCTCAAGGGTTTTTATGTTAGAGCTTGCATTTTGGGTCTAATTGGTTGCATAAGGGCTTTGTCATAGTTTTGTGTGTCTTCATAAGCATTGTAAGCCCTATTCTACTTTCATACTTAAACTCTAAAGTTAAATGTATGATATGCAAGTTTGACATGATATGCAAGTTTACTATGTCATGTTATCCAAGTTTGAGATGTTATGATATGCAAGTTTTGTTATGCAAGCATGCCATGTTATGCTATGCAAGTTTGCCATGTTATGATATGCAAGTTTATCATGTTATGCTATGCAAGTTTGCCATGTTATGATATGCAAGTTTATCATGTTATGTTATGCAAGTATGCCATGTTATGATATGCAAGTTTTGTTATGCAAGTATGCCATGTTATGATATGCAAGTTTATCTTGAGTATATGGACATGAAGCTTCAAGCTTTATGTTAAAGGTTGCATTTTGGCAACATGTAAGTTATCATATTTCTTATGATAACTTGCATGTGAGGCTAAATGCGAACTTATGGCCATTTCTACATGTCATTTATCACCATGTATCACCAATATGTTAAGTTTGGTTTTATGCATGCTTTTGAGGCCTAAAAATGTAATATGCAAGTATATGAACATATGTACATTTCATATGCCACCATGTTAAACTTGTGGCTTCAACACCTTTATGTCATGATTATGCCAAGTTCCCTCTTTCTATCCTTTATGCGCTATTGCGATATGTAAGCGATGGGATTGCGTTTGGGGTTGGGTAAACTTAAAAGACATAAAAACATAAGCTTGGGAATTTACCTATTAAGTTAGGTCTACCCTTTGGGAATTTACCTATTAAGTTAGGTCTACCCAAATGCTTGAAAACTTGTAACATGTTTTGGAAACATGATGGACATGACACTTAGAAAAGATAAGTGTGACCAACTCGAGGTTGGGTTGAGTTTGTAGCGTAAACCTACCCGGAACCGACCGGCTTAACTAGTTGCTACAAACAATAGGACCCAATGTGAGAAGTTGGTCATGTTGTACCTTGAACCCGAGGTTAGACCAAGTTGTGGTGTAAAGCTACCCGGACCCGCCCGGCTTAACTAGTAACCACAACAAGGCCTAATGTGAGAGGTTAAGGCGCATTAAATTAATTAATGCCTCGTGATTAGGGTTAAGTCATGGTCCACTTAGTACTTAACCAATTTGGGCTTGGTAGATTAATCGGGGTTAAGTCGTGAACTCATCGTTACACTTAACCAAGTTAATCCATGATTAGCAAGAGGGTTAAACCGTACTTAACCCACTAGAAAAATCCTAGCAATGGGGGTCCACTCCAACAGTAATCCCAAGTTTGTATCATTAAGGCCCTAGGGTCTAGGCTAGGGAGGGAGCACGATTACTAAACTGGAGGTAAGCGACCAAAAGCGACGGCAGAGTGGTACGCCGGTGTAGTTCCGGGCGGACTTATGGTCGTGCACATAGTCCGAAGCCGGGGAAAACATGCACGGGTACCAGTAGATCGAGACTGTGCACGCATGTTTATGGTGTCCAGGGGTTGCCACCCTAGGGCTTGATACACCCGACGGGAGACCCGGCACAGTCTGACTACAATTATGTTTGGGCCGTATTGACACCAACACGTGACGAGTTAGGCTTAGGGAGCCGATCGACTAGACCGTTTGGTTGGACCTCGTGTTAGGGTCACTTCATGTTATTGGACCTCGTGTTAGGGTCACTTCATGTTATTGGACCTCGTGTTAGGGTCACTTCATGTTATTGGACCTCGTGTTAGGGTCACTTCATGTTATTGGGCCAAAGCTTGGGCCAAGGGATCAATACTTGTTTATTCAAGTCATGTTAGTTTGCTAGTACACCTGTGGTGCAAAAACCTTAATCCTGATTATGCGATGACACCTTTATCTACCTTGTTAGTTAATCATCATGCTAGTATGTTGTTATCCTTATGTTCATCCCTGCTTCTTATGCCAGTTAACTTTATCAGTTTACATTGATTGTAGTAGGGCTTACTCAGTCTTTTTGACTGACCTGTTTTCTTTCGCCTCTTTTCTTCCGTTCCCCCCCCCCCAGGTTCTCAAGGTGGGAACGTTGGAGCTTAGCTTGGATTTCGGATTGCTTGCTTGTGGGATTTCAGCTCATGTACGGTTTCGACATGAAGCTAGCTATGGTTATCACTTATTTGGGGATAGTACTTATGTATTTCAGTTTTTCAGCAATGTTGTTTTTATCTAGACTTGTGTATTTGGAAAGTTGACATTATGTTGTACCAGACTTGTTTTGAAATGGTTTGAAATCTTCCGCTGTTTTATCTATGTTATTTACTCTGTTTACATATATACATATGTTCTTGTTCTGCCTTGATATATCATTATGCATGTTTACCTGATTCAAACGCCCCTCCAAAGTCAGAGTGCTTGCAAGAGACACCCTGGCGGAGGTGGGGTGTTACATGCACCCCGAGATCTCGCTGCTCCCTTGGCGCCATACGACGAAGTGGCATCAATATAGGTCTGGCATCTTTCACTAAATCAATACGGAACTCAATCTCTCGGTGTGGTGGAAGCCCGGTCACTTCCTCGAAGACGTCCGGATACTGGCCAACCACGGGCAAACCTGACAACTCACTATGCGGAATGTCGAGGGAATTCAGAAAACTAGCCATTACCCCATCACCGGGTAGACCACCAAACACTACCCTCCGCCCATCATCCGCTCTAGCTGTCACCAAAAAGCCCTCACAGTCTACCACCACCCCGTATCTTTGGAGCCAATCGACTCCCAAAATAATGCCAAACCTAGCAAAGCCCAAAACAAAGCAATCACAAACAAACATGCATCCATGACTCGATAAGGCTACATTACAACAAATCATGCTAAGGTTAGTCGAACCACCAATCGGGTTCGTCACTACTAAAGGTCTATCGACAATCTCGGGCTCCAATCCCAACCTATCTACCAGGTCACTAGATATGAAAGAACTGGAAGCTCCGGTATCAAACAAAACTCTAACAGGAACATCATAAACAGAAAGCATACCTTGAATAACGACATTCTTTCCTTTCTCCGCCGTAGTTGAGGCATTCGACGAAGAAGGAATAGCATTAAGGGCATATACTTTCACCATTTGCTTCTCTTTAGGGGGTTGCGGACACTTGTCCTTGTGATGTCCCACTTGACCACAGTTGAAGCACTTCCTATCCGCTGGCTTGGCCCGACAATTACTAGCATAATGGCCCTTCTTACCACAGCTGAAGCACTCAACATCTTGCTTATTCTTTTTCTTCTGATCATCCTTGGTCTGATTCTGTTTTCTCTTATTCTGAGAACCATTCTTGCCTCCACCGCTTGCTTGCGGTTTCGGTTCTTCTGCAGATGCAGCTTCAGTCATCGGCTTAGGGTAAAGACTCTCTGATCTCAATGCTTTCCCCACAATCGATTCAAACGTCTCATCAATTCTGTTAATGAGCCTTTCCCCCAAGTACTGATCCAAACTAGTTATGAACTTCTCGTTCTTCTTCTTGGCAGTATCAATAAGAGATAACCCATACTTCGACAAAGTGTCGAATTCAGCAATATACTCCGAGACAGCTCTGCCATTCTGCTTGAGCTCCAAAAATTTCTTAAACAATACTGACTTCTGAGCAGCTGGAATGAACTTATCGCTAAAACGAGCCTTGAACTGATCCCAAGTAATCTGATCCTCGGGACTAGCTGCCTTTATAGCATTCCACCAATTCATTGCCCATCCTTGCAACTGACGGGATGCTAGCATTCTCTTCATCGCATCCTGGATACCCAAGTCTTCGAAGATACGCTCACAGCTATCCAACCAATCCGGAACATCCGTAGCCGATTCCGTTCCGTGGAACGGCTTCCCACCAAGACTAGTATAATCCTTATTCAGCTTGGCGAAATCGGCCCTAGACGCCTGCACTATCGGACCACCACCATTACCATTATTGGGAGCTGCCCTCTGGACATCCCTAAGCATCTCTCTCATGAGGTCAGTAAACATTGTCCTCATGTCAGCAGCATTCCCATTATTGGCTCCCCTACCGGCACCTCTTGCGTATCGGCTCATCGTTCAATCTGTAAAGAGAAAACGATCAACCATCTCCATAGTGGTGCTAGTGCAGTGCGACTTCATCCTTAGCTATACTAATAGTATATATATAGCTTTTAATAACCAAAATAATCACAAATACGCGCTCTCATATACGTATACTATCTCTCCCTGATAACTTCCCTAGGTTAACTACGCAACCTAGTGCTCTGATACCAAATGTGACGGCCCGCCCCGCACTAGCCTGCATTTCCTCCGAAGCTGCGCTATACACATGCCCGACTAGCACGGAACGGTCGCCAAAGAAAGGAAATAAGAGAACGAACTAACATGGAACCTGTAGAATGTCTCACAGCGCATGGAACAAAATATAATAATAATATAATCTTGACATAAAACAGGCGAGACAGTGCATAAGCTGAAAAATAAACCAACATAGCAGAAGAAATCCAAATACAGCTTATTACAACTTTCCAAATTTACTGTCTCTAAAACAAATGAAAGCTGAAGTAGAAGATGCACTACTAATGCCCAAGCAATGATCTTCAACAACACAGGGAGAATACTATATATATATATATATATCATTCGTGGAAGCCTCCTGCTCGTCTCCGGATCAGCTACCCGTGCATACCCAGCTAACCTGTCTCTAGTCTGCTCGTGAGAGCACCCAGAGTAATAAGAAGAGACATAAAACTCTGGGTCAGACAAAAAGTCTGGTATGAGCGATAAGCAGCTAAACAGAACAATGATAGGTATACTAAACCATACCTGAACCTGGACTTGCAACCAAAGAGTTAGCACTACATACCGTACCATACTCTAAGGTGCCACAAAACAAATGGTGTAAAGATAACGGGGGTGGAGTATGCATGTCATAATGATGGTAAATAAGTCAAGCATAGCAACCATCCTCACATCTCTCACTCAGTGCGTAAAGCATACAATGTCCACCACTGTCAATCACTAGACCCATCGAAGTAGTGACGGAGTTCGACTTGTACAAATACTGCTACTACCAAGCTTGCCACATGAAGTCATGACCAAATCTTTACAAATGAACCCCACTTCATTAGTCTATTAGCTCTTTAGTCGTACCTAGGCCACCGTGGCCCTGAATCCGTCCACGTACTCCCTACACATAGTGATTCAAAGTTACAGACATCGACAACCCCTTAGCACACGTCCCGCAGCAAAGCCCAATCATGAAGCTCACTCATTGGTTCCCAACTGGATCCTGAGTCAAAGATCCTCATTTGGACTTCCTTTGCATCTCGGGTTTTGGTCGAATTGGAGTTGGTCTTCAGAAGAGTCATCGCGTAGTAGTAATAACACACATGCGATTCGGTTCGGATATGCATAGTGCTCCAGTCCTCATCGGTTCGGTTCGGTCTAGTGCCTCTTAGTACGCTCGTGGGTGCGGCTCGGTTCGGTGTTCCCCTTCTATCTCGGTTCGGTTCGGATGCTCTGAAGTGGTTCGATTCGGGTGTGCCATGCTCCATTCGGTTCAGTTCGTCCCTCTTGCTCCAGCTTGCCTACTCCAATCTGATCCCGCTCGCTTGCCTGCTCCGATCTGATCCGCTCCCTAGCTCCGATCCGCTCCCTAGCTCCTATCCGATCCTCAGTCCAACTCCAACTCTAAGAAATGGCCTTCCTTCCTACCGAACTTCCTTTGTGCCAGACTTCAGTTCGGTTCGGATTCCTTGCCCAGCTCTCCTATCCGATCCGAGCCCATACCCGATCCGATCCGAAACCCTGCACAACTTTCTGCAACTTTTTCCAGCAACTTGTTTACGCCATTCGAAGACGTTTTCGACCAATCTAACTATACTAATCAATCGCAAAACAAGTCATACAGTCATAGCAACAAATAGAAGTGACCATAAACACCAAAACATCAACCATAACATGTAAAACGGATCAAATATAGCCAAAAACCCATATTTTCCCTTAAGCATGTTTAAGTAAAACTAATGACATGATTAGAAAAACTTAACCAAATCAAACCCAATTTCTAACAGAGGTCTAAAACATTATTTAAGAATTTATAATTATTTTTCCAGAATTTATTAGTGTATAAATTCGCTAATCTTCACTAATTACCCTTAATTAACCGTAATTAATGCAAAACTATGCAAATCACTCACCTTAGCCACAATTAAAACCCCAAAACTGAAATATTCTTCGATTTGGCGTTGTCCCCAATCTTACACAGTAGCTATACCTCGGTTCTCGTGCTAATCCGCCTTAATTTGATGCAGTTTAAGCTAAAACTTGATTAAGAAGTGATTAGGGGTGTTTTTAGATGTTGGAGGTCATTGTTAGGTTGAAGAAAGAGTTTGTGGCGGCTGAAAAATGAGTGAAAAACCGAAATCCTAACCCTAGCAGCACTCAAATACCTCTAATCCCGAAATCCCCCATTGGGCCTAGCTGTTAATCACCCGGTTAAGCCCAATTAAGCTGTTTTTCACCATCTGAAACTTGTTTCAGCCATATCTCCCAAATGGTGAGTCCGTTTGGCTAATGTGACCACTCTACGGAATTGTAAACCATCATCCGGAGCCAATGGAAGTGGGTTCAGGTCAAAATTCCTTTCCAATCAAAAGTTATGGCTAAAACAGTACCAGCAAGGGGCAAAATGGTCATTTAAAAATCGGGAAAAATCATGAACATGGGAAATGACCCCAATAGTCATCTCCCAAAGTTACATGACCATACGACTTCGTATGTGAAAGAAATAAATATTCTACGATCCTGCGATGCGTAGAATGCGGGTCGTTACATAGAATTATACTCTAGTCGCTCGGGGGTGATTCTGATGATTGATATATCATTATCAGAATTTATATTCGAATGACGAAAGTGAGGTTTCTATATATTTCCAATTGACTGGTTTGAGAACCAAAATTAGATAGGGTATATTGTTGTGATTTGGCATCAAAATGTGATTTCATTTTTGACTATATATCAAAGTTATGAATTTGAAAAGCTAATCAACTAATTGATTGCTAGTTGTGTTGTTTGATTATTGTTTGATTAATTAAAAGTTGAACCTGTAGTCAATTTGAATCAAATAGTGAATTGTATTGAAAATTAGTCGCATTTGCTTGCATATACATGTACTTACATTGAACAGGTCATAGCAAGGAGGCTAGAGCAGAAGAATAAAATGGTTTGCCCGACAAATAGGTACATGTTTACCATAATTTACTGTTTTGTTTGGGTGATGATGATTTTATGAGCCGATTGGCTAGCCGCTTGGCTTTTTCTTTTTCTTTTGGATTGAAGAAGGCCACGGGAGGCTATATGAAATATCCCGAAGTTCCCGGTGCAGGGGAGGTTATGGCGAAAATTTTCGAAAACTTAGGGTGTTAGCCAAATTTTTGAAAAATTTGAAAAGTTCTTAGAAACTGAAAAGTTGAAGAACTTAAGCCGTAATGAAAATAATGGAAGTTGAGTTGGTTTGTTAAACAACTTTCGGCTTCGTTCCTTTTCGGGGACGAAAAGTTTTAAGTGGGGGAGATTGTAATAACCCGGAAATCCGAGCCAATTTAAAAAATTTATTTTGACAATTTTAGCGAATTTTGATTATTTAAAATGAATTATTTTAAATAATAATGACGAGAAATTTATTTTGAATAGAATTCGAACGTATATATTTATTCGAATCGTCGTTAGAATATAAATATTTATTTATATATATAAAAGGAATTGAAAATGGCGCGGTAGTTCGATAATTCGATTTCAAAATTCAAATGAATGTATCGGGTTCAAAATAAACCGGATTTTAGTGAAACCAAAAATAATAGAATCTAATTGAGAATATCTTTCCAACGAATCCGAAAAATCAAGATTTCATAGCGGGGATAAAAAGATAAGTCCAGTTGAAAATTCAGAATAGTCGCTTTGGAATTCTGGCCCTTAAAAATGGAAATTTTGCAAATGACCTCGGTTTTCGACGAAACCACTTTTGTTGGGTCCGTGATGTCAAGTTATTACTAGGTTTCAAATTTCGTAATTTTTCGAATCAATATGTGAGTGTGGCAAAGGAAAACGCGTTTGACCAGTTTCAGTTGATTTTAATCGACTGGAAAATGACTTTTTTCCAACGGTCTCGGAATTTGACGAAATTAGTTTTGTTAGGACCGTATCGTCAATACGAAGCTAGAAAATATTTTTCGGGAATTTTTAGAGTTAGTATGTGGCCCTGGTAAATTGAAATGCGCCTTCAAATTCAATATATAGAGTTATATTTTGATTTTGACGGAAACTGATCGAAACAGTCGTATCAGCTTACGATGCATATCCCATTGTGTTCGGAATGGGGGTAATTAGCTATGGACGACAGGCGGTGGGCTTGATTTCGAGTTCGAATAAAAAGTCAACTTTTTATGGAAAATTAAATTAAAATAAAAATATGTAAAACCACTTTTCTACTTAACCCCCCTCCCTCTCTTAAACGTTCAGAACAAAAAGAAATATATAAAAAAATCGCACTCAGCCATTCTCCAGTCGCCGCCGCCACCGATCTTGTCGCCGCCACCGTTGACTGTCGCTCCACCCCTCCTTCCAACGCCTGACCCCTCCGCATCCGATTCCCTTCAGCGCAGCCACCCCAAACCCTAGACCATCCCCTCAATCGAACCTCAGACACCCCAGGCCCCTGCACAGTGCACCAGACTGCCACCTGAGCCGCTCTGACCCCCCCTCCCCCAGCGCCTCCGACCACTTGAAGACGCCGCTGCCCACTCCAGAACCTCCAGGCTCCGCTGCGCAAGTGGATTGAGGAAGCGAGGCTTGGGTTCCTCCAGTCCAGCAAAGAAGAAAGGTCAACACTGTTAATTATTTTCAGTTTTTCGTTTAAATCGACATTAGAATTTTATTTTCAGTTTTGATTTAAATTTAAATTGAATTTTATTTTCAGTTTTATTATATGAATAACATGTAAAAGATTATATTTTTTTATTGTGAAGAAGATTAGACTTTGTTAATTAAAAAGATTATATTTTTATACATAGAAAAAATCTGATTTTATAAACGAAAAGGTGAGTTTTTATAGAAGGAAGAGAGATGAGAGATTATATTTTTATATGCGTATAAAAGAATGAATAATTTTTATATAAGTAGGAAGTTAAAAATATATTTTTTATATAAGTATGATAATAAAAATATAATTTTTACTAGATGTGAAGATTAAAAATATGATTTTTATATTATAGAAGTATTAAAAATATAATTTTTATTGTATGTGGAGAATAAAAATATAATTTTTATCGTGAATAGGGCGTTATAAAAATATATGAATCGAATTAAAAATGTGATTTTTAATATGAACAGCGTGAAAAGATTGCGTTGGAATGGTGGGCAAATTCGAACCGTTTAGAAATAATGAAATGGAGGAGTGGAAACCCAATGTGAGAACTTCTCACTTTTAATTTAAATTTCTAGTTAAATATATACTAGGATGCAGACGGTGTTTAGTAGCACCCGACACCCGTCGTCCACAAACCATGGACGGCTTGTATGCTTATTTGTTTGATTTTGATGTGTAGTTGATTTTGTAAGGTGATGTGAAATGAAATAAAATATTTATTTAGTTAAAAATATTTTATAGTTAAAAATAGAATTTTTAACGTATATATGAAATGAAATAAATTAATATAAACAAATCGAACGATTTGTTTATATACACACATTTGACTGATATTGATTGGGACGATAAATTTTACACATCGCCCAACTGCACAAATAAAAATCTGTGTTTGTTGATTTGAAACCCCACATGGGTATTGGGATGATATTTGACGTACGTTAATCCCGATTGTTTAGTTGTATGTCGATGGATTGGTCGACAGACTATGTAAGCGTAATTATTTATATTTAATGCTTATTCAGTTGTGTGGTGCACTCTGGATGATGGTTTATTATTTATCGTTGTTATTTTATACATGTGTTGTAGAAAATCCATATAATTAACATTATATGGTAATTGATTGGGCCTCATTCCAGTTTTGAAAAAGAAATATTTGAAATAGAAATATTTGAAAAAGAAATATTTGAAATAGAAATATTTGAAAAAGAAATATTTAAAATAGAAATATTTGAAATAGAATATTTGAAAATAGGAATGTATGAAGCCGTGTTGATTAGATTGACGCCATTTTGACGCGAACGATATTTATATCGATTTTATTCATTTTTCAATGAATATTGAAAGTGATTTCGAAATTCGAATTAAATTGAAAAGAATCGAAATTCGAATTATATTGAAAAGAATTGAAATTCGAATTAAATTGAAAAGAATTGAAATTTGAATTAAACTGAATAGAATTGAAATTCGAATTAGATTGAAATAGAATTGAAATCGTTTTGAATTGAATTTAAAACATATTGAAATTGAACTGAAAATCGATTTGGATTAAAATCAATTTGAAATGAATTTAAAACGAAGTTATGAGGAAAAAAAATTCAATTTTGATTTGAATTTGAAATGAAGTTGAAATCGTTTTGAAAACAAATTTAAAACGATTTATAAAATAGGTTTTAAAAGGAAATCGACGAAGTACATATTATATATATTATATATATAATATAATGGCCTGAATAGAACGCGCCGCACCGCGGCAGTTCGCGAATTTCGACCATTGACTTCGAATGGATATTGCGGGAGATCCGACCGTCGGATTCTCCTAAAACTAGAACCATTGGGTTCGTATCGAAAAGAGCTTTCTAACGAATGTGAGAAATTAGAAATCTAACGGTTGGATTTGGAATTATGTCCAAATCAAATTTGGAAAAGGTCGTTGTAAGTGCAGTTCGATGGCCGTTGACGGAAATCGACTGTACGGGCCTTGATAAAATTATTAAAAATAGTAATAATTCATGTAAAATCATAAGAAATGATTTGTGAAGAATTGGGATGAAAAACTCCATATTTGAAAAGATAAAAATAGATTTTTATCGAAATGAACTAGTTTTGAACTAGAATAATAATTTATTTATTTTTAAAATAAATAAATTGGATTTGAAATGGTCTTGAAAATAACCAGAATTTCCAATAATTGCATTGAAATGGATTTGAATCGAAATTGTCTTCGGAATATTTCGATGTTGGATTTCGTGATTATACAAATATTGTTATGGAAATTTGAAAGATATATTTGTATCGTTATTTCTGATACGATATTTGTTGGTCGTGGAATTTGATATTGAATGTAAGTCGATATATTTTCTATTCAGAGCCTTGTATTTAATATCAAATGTGATTTGGGTTTGTCGTGAATGGTGTCTTCATTAACACTGTTCTTAAGCCCAGTTGAGAAAAAAAGATTAAATCTTTTTATTTAGATTTAATGAAGTGTACCAATTAAATGATATTTAATTGGAATTGAATTAGTATTGATTTTTGGGTTTATCGTGAACAGTGTTTTTAAATAACACTTGTTCTTTAACCCGATAATTAATAAAATGTGATTTTGGGTTGTCGTGAACAGTATCTTCAATAATACTGTTCTTAGGCCCAAAGGAGATAAGAAAATCAGAAACTAACTGGAGATTAGTTAAGTTGAATGATTTCTGGGGTATAGATCTGATGTTGGTTTCGGCCTTCGGGGTTAATACTTAGGGAATTGCTCACTTGTTAATTTACGGTTAGGGACTGATTGAAATGGAATATGATTTTGGGTTTATCGTGAACCGTGTTTTAAATGACATTAATTCTTTAACCCAATTAAAGATTAAAACTAAAGGGAGTTTTAATGAATCTTTAATTAGATTGAAAAGATCGAGAATGGAGTATCACCAGTTTTACTCCAGACGGTAGTTAAATCTTTAATTAGATTTGAAAGTGAAATGGTAATTGAATTTACCGATAACACCGTGGTGTTAGATATGAAGCATTACCAGTTTTACTTCATGGGATGAATAGGTTGGGATTGGAAAATAAAATAAATGATTACTTCGGTGTAGTTCGCTAATCCCGACTAGTTGAATCGATATTCAAAAGAAGATTAAAGAATAAATTTAAAAGAATTTGTCTTTGATAAAATTAATGGGAACCTTTCCCTATGAATGTGAAATTTAGAAACTAACTGTAGGTTAGCTAAGGAGAACGGTTTCCTGGGTATTGATCTGATGTTGGTTTCGGCCTTCGGGGTTAATATTTGGGGAATTATTCTCTTGTTAATTTATGGTTAGTGACTGTTGAATTGGAATGAGGCGTATGTTGTGTTTGTGTAACACTTGTTTATTATATACGCGAGTTATTCGGAAAGACCGGGTTTATCCCATTCTGAATAACTGATTCGACGTGGTGTCGAAGATGAACACGGTGGTTGAAGACCGGAGGTCTTCACGTCGTTTGGATAATTACTGATGATCTTGATTGGGCCGTACACCCAAGAGGAGGGAATCAGTCAGTGATCGTCCAGATGTACTTGGAGATCGATGGATATGCGGGGTACTAGGTGCCTCCGGTTTCGTTCAGACCCAGAACGAACTTGTAAATGGACTGTGTGTCTGACATTGGATTTTAGTCTGTGTGATTGATTTCTATTAAATATATATCTGTTTGGTAGCGGAGAATTTATTCTCTTGCTTAACGCCCTTCTCTGAGATGTACGAGCTCAGGGGTTATATATTGATGGATATCAAACGCATGGAGTGAATTCCCTGTGTGGCTTGCCTAAGTGGCAATATGATCAAGGCTTCTGTTGAAAAGCAGAGTCTTGTGGTTGATGATCAAAGAACGGCTTGTGTGGCATAGCTTGGTGTAGCGTTGATTCGCGAGCCTCACACCCGGTTGTGAACCAAAAACGGGAGAAGGACCTCAGGGAGGACATGTGTTTCTTTCTAGCTAGAAGTGGCGTCAGTGGTTTTACACGCCCTGACGAGTTTGACTTATTTGGTTGTTGCTGTTGCGAGGCGCCTCGGATATATCGGTGACTATGTGAAGCCGATGGAGTCATTTGTTGGCTCATTTACACCCCAAAGGGTGGGGAAACGCAGTGTTCAGGCATTTTAATCCACATCGTTGGACCGGCCCTGACGATCCAAAGGCTTGACTGAGTACTTGCCTGAGGCTCGGGCTAGACAGTCTCGAATCGGTAGAGGACTATCTTTTGCCTCGGTTCACAAACGGAAATCCAATTTCCAAATACGTGACATTTGCGGTTTTAATTGTAGAACTAGTATGGCGACATGATATATGGTACCCATGCCGTCTATGATTAATACTTATGATTTGAAGTTGTTTTATACACTATATGTAACGACCCGCGTTCTACGCACCATAGGATCGTAGAGTATTTATTTCTTTTACATACGAAGTCGTATGGTCATGTAACTTTGGGAGACGACTATTGGGGTCATTTCCCATGTTCATGATTTTTCCCGATTTTTAAATGACCATTTTACCCCTAGTTGGCACTGTTTTGGCCATAACTTTTGACTGGAAAGGAATTTTGACCTGAAACCACTTCCATTGGCTTCGGATGATGGTTTCTCTTTCCGTAGAGTGGTCACATTAGCCAAACGGACTCACCGTTTGGGAGATATGGCTGAAACAAGTTTCAGATGGTGAAAGACAGCTTAATTGGGCTTAATCGGGTGATTAGCAGCTAGGCCCAAGGGGAATTTCGGGTTTAGAGGTATAGGAGGTCTGATTAGGGTTAGGTTATCACTTTCATTTCAGTTTTGAGCCGCCACAAACCTTCTTGACACCTTAGTAATGGCTTCCTACATCTAAAACACCCCAAATCACTCTCTAATTGAAGATTAGGCTTAGCAACACCAAATTAAGGAGGAAAAAGCACCAAAGCAAGGTTGGAGCTGCTGTTAGACATCAGTATTCGCCCCAATCAGAGGAGTTTCAGTTCTGAGAATTTCATTTGTGGCCAAGGTGAGTGATTTGCATAGTTTTTGCACTAATTACAGTAATTAAGGGTAATTAGTGGAGATTAGCGAATTTATACATAAATAAATTCTGGAAAAATTCTTAAAATTCTAAAATAATGTTTTAAGGCTCTGTTAGAAATTTGGGTTAATTTCGATGTGTTTTGCTAATCGTATGCTTAAACATGATTAAGAAGGATTATAGGAAAATGTGAGGTTTTAGCCACTTTTGATCCATTTTGATTCAATTGGATTGTTGTTTGTGGTTAGTTTGCTATGTTGTTATGACTATTTGACATGAATTGTGATTGATTAGAATAGTTAGATTTGTCAAAAACGTCGTCGAACGGCGTAAACAAGTTGCTGGAAAAGTTGCAGAAAGTTGTGCAGGACTTCGGATCGGATCGGATGGGGGCTCGGATCGGAAATGTGAACTGGGCAAGAAACCCGACCCGAACTGGAGCTTGGCACATGAAAGACTTGGCAAAAAGGAAGGCCGTTTACTTAGAGTTGGAGTGGACAAAGGGATCGGATCGGAGTAAAAGGAAGCGGAGCGGATCGGACTGAAGTAAAGCGAAGTGATCGGATCGGATCGGAGTAGAAGGAAACGAGGGAGCTGATCGAAGAGGGAGCACGAGCTGGAAGGAGGATAGCAACCCGACCCGACCCGGAGGAGGACACCGACCCGACCCGGAGGAGGACACCGACCCGACCCGGAGTGAAGAAACCCGAACCGAACCGACGAGGGTAATGACTACCGAACCGAACCGAACTCCAGGACTGTTACTGCGCGACAACTTTTCTGAAGACCCACTCCAATTCGACCAAACCCGAGATGCAAAGGAAGTCCAAATGAGAAGTTAGAGCTTAAGGTTCAGATGGGAATCAACGAGTTCACTTCATGGTTGGGCTTTGCTGCGGGACGCGTGCCAAGGAGTTATCGACGTCTATAGCTTTGGACCACTATGGTAGGAGGTACGAAGGCGGATTCAGGGCCATTATGGCATTGGTAGAACCAAGGGCTATGACCAATGAAGTGGGTCATTGAAATGTTTGGTCATGACTCCAAGTGTTTGGCTTGGTCACAGCAGGGTTTCTACAAGTCGGGATTCGTCGTTACCTCAGTTGGTCTAGTGCTCCAAAGTGGTAGATGTCGTACGCTTTACGCACTGAGTGAGAGATGCGAGGATGGTTGCTATGGATGATTTGTTGGCTATCATTATGACATGCACACCCCACCCCCGTATTCTTACACTATTTATTCTGGCACCCTGGGAGTATTGTACGGTATGTGGTACTAACTCTTTGGTTGCAGGTCCAGGTTCAGGTATGGCTTAGTATACCTGTTATTATTCTGTTTAGATGTTTATCGCTCATACCAGGCTTTATGTCTGACCCAGAGTTTTATGTCTCCTCTTATTACTCTGGGTGCTCTCACGAGCAGACTAGAGACAGGTTAGCTGGTGATGCACGGGTAGATGGTCCGGAGACGAGCAGGAGGCTTCCACGTAATATATATAGTATTCTCCCTGTGTTGTTGAAGATCACTGCTTGGGCATTGTTGGTGTATCTTCTACTTTAGCTTTCTTTTGCTTAGAGACAGTAAATTTGGAAAAGTTGTAATAAGCTGTATTTGGATTTCCGCTGCTCTGTTGTTGCCATTGATTATTAGTTATCAGCTTATGCACTGTCTCGCCTGTTTTATGTCAAGTATGTTATTATTATATTTTATTCCATGCGCTGTGAGACATTATACAGGTTCTTTGGTTAGTTCATTCCCTTCTTTCCTTTCTTATGACGACCGTCTTGTGCTAGTCGGGCATGTGTACAGCGCACTTTTGGAGGAAATGCAGGCTGGTGCGGGGCGGGCCGTCACACTTGGTATCAGAGCTCTAGGTTGCGTAGTTAACCTAGGGAAGTTATCAGGGAGAGATATTATACGTATACGAGAGAGCGTATTTGTGATTACTTTGGTTTTTAAAAGCTATATATATATACTATTAGTAGTATAAGGATGAAGTCGTACTGCACTAGCACCACTATGGAATCGTTAATCATTTCCTTTTTCAGATTGACGATGAGCCGAGATACTAGAGGTGCTGGTAGGGGAGCTAATAATGGGATTGCTGCTGACATGAGGACGATGTTTACTGACCTCATGAGAGAGATGCTTAGGGATGTGCAGAGGGCAGCTCCCGATGATGGAAATGGTGGTGGTCCAATAGTGCAGGCGCCAAGAGTCGACTTCGCCAAGCTGAATAAGGATTATACTAGTCTTGGTGGGAAGTCATTCCATGGAACGGAGTCGGCTACGGATGTTCAGGATTGGGTGGATAGTTGCGAACGTATCTTCGAGGATTTGGGTATCGAGGATGCGATGAAGAGGAAGCTAGCGTCCCGTCAGCTGCAAGGGCGGGCAATGAATTGGTGGAATGCTATAAAGGCAGCTACTCCCGAAGACCAGATTACTTGGGAGCAGTTTAAAGTTCGCTTTAGTGAAAAGTTCATTCCAGCTGCTCAGAAGTCAATGTTGTTTAAGAAATTCTTGGAGCTCAAGCAGAATGGCAGAGCTGTCTCGGAGTATATTGCTGAATTTGACACTTTGTCAAAATATGGATTATCTCTTATAGATACTGCCGAGAAAAAGAATGAGAAATTCATAACTGGTTTGGATCAGTACTTGGGGGAAAAACTTATTAACCACATCGATGAGACGTTTGAATCGATTGTGGGGAAAGCGTTAAGGTCAGAAAGTCTCTACCCTAAGTCGAAGACTGAGGTTGCATCTGCAGAAGAACCAAAGCCACAAGCAAGTGGTGGAGGCAAAGGTGGTTCCCAGAATAAGAGAAAGCAGAATCAGGCTAAGGATGGCCAGAAGAAAAAGAATAAGCAAGATGTGGAGTGCTTCAGCTGTGGTAAGAAGGGCCATTATGCTAGTAATTGTCGGGCCAAGCCAGCGGATAGGAAGTGCTTCAACTGTGGCCAAATGGGACATCACAAGGACAAGTGTCCGCAGCCCCCTAAGGAAAAGCAAATGGTGAAAGCATATGCTCTTAATGCTATTCCTTCTTCGTCGAATGCCCCAACTGCGGCGGAGAAGGGAAAGAATGTCGTCATTCAAGGTATGCTTTCTGTTTATGATGTTCCTGTTAGAGTTTTGTTTGATACCGGAGCTTCCAGTTCTTTCATATCTAGTGACCTGGTAGATAGGTTGGGATTGGAGCCCGAGATTGTCGATAGACCTTTAGTAGTGACGAACCCGATTGGTGGTTCGACTAACCTTAGCATGATTTGTCGTAATGTGGTCCTATCGAGTCATGGATGCATGTTTGTTTGTGATTGCTTTGTTTTGGGCTTTACTGGGTTTGGCATTATTTTGGGAGTAGATTGGCTCCAATGATACGGGGTGGTGGTAGACTGTGAGGGCTTGTTGGTGACAGCTAGAGCGGATGATGGGCGGAGGATAGTGTTTGGTGGTCTACCCAGTAAGGGGGTATTGGCTAGTTTTCTAAACTCCCTCGACATTCCGCATAGTGAGTTGTCAGGTTTGCCCGTGGTTGGCCAGTATCCGGATGTTTTCGAAGAAGTGACCGGACTTCCACCACACCGAGAGATTGAGTTTCGTATTGATTTGGTAAAAGATGCCAGACCTATAGTGATGCCACTTCGTCGTATGGCACCAAGGGAGCAGCGAGAGCTCGAGGTGCAAGTCAGCGATCTTTTGAAGAAGGGATTTATCAGAAGGAGTGTTTCTGAATGGGGAGCACCAGTTGTGTTTGCTACCAAGGCGGATGGTTCCCTTCGTTTGTGTGTAGACTACCGCGAGTTGAATAAAGTGACGAGGAAGAACAAGTATCCTCTACCGCGGATAGATGATTTGTTTGATCAGTTGAGTGGCGCGAGAGTATTTTCTCAGTTGGATCTCGCGACAGGTTTTCATCAGCTTAGAGTGGAAGCTGAGAGTATAGCTAAAACGGCATTTCGAACGCCGTCTGGATTTTATGAATGGTTGGTTATGCCATTTGGGCTGACTAATGCCCCGGCATATTTTGTGGACCTTATGAATAGGGTATTCAGAGATCAGCTGAATAAGTCTGTCCTTGTGTTCGTTGATGATATTTTGGTCTATTCGAGGACAGAGGAAGAACACAAGGAACATTTAAGGGTAGCGATGGAGGTGTTGAGAAAACACCAATTGAAAGCAAAGTTTTCTAAGTGTCACTTCTGGAAGAGGGAAGTGAGGTTCTTGGGCCATGTTGTATCAGAGAATGGTATTGCCGTGGACCCAGCGAAGGTGGCTACGGTACAAGATTGGCCTACGCCCAAGAACGCAACAGATGTAAGAAGTTTCTTGGGATTAGCGGGATATTATCGTAAGTTTATCCAAGGTTTCTCCAAGATAGCAGCACCGTTGACTCGGTTGACCAAGAAGAATCAAGCTTTTATCTGGGATGAAAGGTGCGAGAATGCATTCAAAAGTTTAAAGGACAAGTTGACAAGCGCACCAGTGTTAGTCATTCCTAAGGGGGATGAAGAGATGACGGTATATACGGATGCCTGTGGTACCGGACTGGGTGCTGTATTGATGCAAAGCGGTAGGGTTGTAGCTTACGCAAGTCGGCAATTGAAACCGCACGAGAGAAGATACCCTACCCATGATTTAGAATTGGCAGCAATCGTGTTCGCGTTAAAGATGTGGAGACACTATCTCTTGGGAGAAAGATTTGAGCTGTTTACAGATCATAAGTCGTTGAAGTACCTGTTCTCCCAGAAGGATTTAAATCTCCGTCAGCAGAGATGGTTAGAGTTCTTAGCTTCCTATGATTTTGACATCGCATACACACCAGGAAAGGGCAATGCGGTGGCTGATGCATTGAGTAGAAGACATGCCAGCTTAGGGGCTATGTTCCTTGAATGGAAGCAACTGGAGTTTATCGCGGGGTTTGATTTCAGACCAAAGTGCGAATTGGATCCGGAAATGTTAGCAAGTTTGACGATCAGACCCACTTTGATTGAACGGATCGGCTCTAGTCAGAGGGACGATCCTAACCTATTGGAAATCATCTCCAAGTTAGAGATGGGTATCGATGAGGAGGTGAACAAGTATGGGCTTGATCGAGAAAGGTGGCTTAGAAAGAATGGAAAGCTTGTTGTACCCAATGTCAATGGATTGAGGGATGAAGTGCTTAGAGAATGTCATCACTCAAAGCTGACTATACACCCCGGTGGTAATAAGATGTATCGAGATATGAAGCAGGCCTACTACTGGGAAGGGATGAAACGAGACGTTGGGAAGTTTATATCCAAGTGCATGAATTGCCAGCTAGTTAAAGCCGAGCAAAAGAAGCCTAGTGGGTTGTTACAACCATTAGAAATTCCCGAATGGAAATGGGAGCAAGTCTCGATGGATTTCATCGATGGATTACCAAGGACTAGATCAGGATATGACAGCATTTGGGTAATTGTAGATCGACTGACTAAAAGTGCAAGGTTTATACCAGTCAAATCGACCAGAACGGCAGCTAAGTTAGCAGAATTGTATATGAAGTGGGTAGTGAGATTTCATGGAGTACCTAAAAGCATTGTGAGCGACCGAGACCCGTTGTTCACTAGTGGGTTTTGGAGGAGCTTGCAAGAGGCGCTAGGGTCAGAGTTACATCTCAGTACCGCATATCATCCTCAGACCGACGGTCAGACGGAGAGGGTGAACCGTATTTTGGAAGATCTCTTGAGAGCATGTATATTGGATTTTGGTGGATCATGGGATGACCATTTGCATCTAGTAGAGTTTGCATATAATAATAGCTACCAATCCAGTATCGATATGGCTCCGTTTGAAGCTTTGTACGGAAGGCCGTGTAACTCACCATCATGTTGGATAGAGACTGGCGAGAAGTTTATGCTTGGACCAGATGTGGTGAGGGAAACTTCAGATAAGATCAAAATCATTCAGCAACGAATGAAGGCAGCCCAAGATAGGCAGAAGAGTTATGCTGATAAGAGAAGAAGAGACTTAAAATTCTCCGTTGGTGACTTGGTGTTTGTCAAGATTTCTCCGTTGAAGAGCGTAATACGATTTGGCAGGAGAGGTAAATTAGCACCAAGATTTGTTGGCCCATTCCCTGTTCTTGAACTAGTCGGGAATCTGGCATATAGGATTGACTTACCAGAGAAGATGGCGGGAGTTCATAACGTATTTCATGTTTCCCAACTAAGGAAGTTCGTTCACGACTCAGATATGACTATTCCACCTGATCAGTTAGAGGACTTCGAAGTAGAACCCGAGGCGGTTGGGAACCGCAAGCCGGCCCGTATTGTCGAGTACGACATGAAACAACTTCGAAGGAAGGCGGTGAAGCTAGTCAAGGTACAGTGGAGCGAGGACGAGAGTGATTGTACTTGGGAAACAGAGGAGGACATAAGGAAGAAGTATCCAGAACTCTTTGTCTGGTAAGATTTTGACTTCGATTTAGTTTTTCCGCATGCTAGGATAGGCTTGTTTGCTTGTTTTGCATGTTTGATTGTTATATGTGGTTGTTAGGCATGCGGGATCCTTTGTATGTTTTGGGGTTAAGGAATTTCGGGGACGAAATTTCTTAAGGGGGGGAGAGTGTAACGACCCGCGTTCTACGCACCATAGGATCGTAGAGTATTTATTTCTTTTACATACGAAGTCGTATGGTCATGTAACTTTGGGAGACGACTATTGGGGTCATTTCCCATGTTCATGATTTTTCCCGATTTTTAAATGACCATTTTACCCCTAGTTGGCACTGTTTTGGCCATAACTTTTGACTGGAAAGGAATTTTGACCTGAAACCACTTCCATTGGCTTCGGATGATGGTTTCTCTTTCCGTAGAGTGGTCACATTAGCCAAACGGACTCACCGTTTGGGAGATATGGCTGAAACAAGTTTCAGATGGTGAAAGACAGCTTAATTGGGCTTAATCGGGTGATTAGCAGCTAGGCCCAAGGGGAATTTCGGGTTTAGAGGTATAGGAGGTCTGATTAGGGTTAGGTTATCACTTTCATTTCAGTTTTGAGCCGCCACAAACCTTCTTGACACCTTAGTAATGGCTTCCTACATCTAAAACACCCCAAATCACTCTCTAATTGAAGATTAGGCTTAGCAACACCAAATTAAGGAGGAAAAAGCACCAAAGCAAGGTTGGAGCTGCTGTTAGACATCAGTATTCGCCCCAATCAGAGGAGTTTCAGTTCTGAGAATTTCATTTGTGGCCAAGGTGAGTGATTTGCATAGTTTTTGCACTAATTACAGTGATTAAGGGTAATTAGTGGAGATTAGCGAATTTATACATAAATAAATTCTGGAAAAATTCTTAAAATTCTAAAATAATGTTTTAAGGCTCTGTTAGAAATTTGGGTTAATTTCGATGTGTTTTGCTAATCGTATGCTTAAACATGATTAAGAAGGATTATAGGAAAATGTGAGGTTTTAGCCACTTTTGATCCATTTTGATTCAATTGGATTGTTGTTTGTTGTTTGTGGTTAGTTTGCTATGTTGTTATGACTATTTGACATGAATTGTGATTGATTAGAATAGTTAGATTTGTCAAAAACGTCGTCGAACGGCGTAAACAAGTTGCTGGAAAAGTTGCAGAAAGTTGTGCAGGACTTCGGATCGGATCGGATGGGGGCTCGGATCGGAAATGTGAACTGGGCAAGAAACCCGACCCGAACTGGAGCTTGGCACATGAAAGACTTGGCAAAAAGGAAGGCCGTTTACTTAGAGTTGGAGTGGACAAAGGGATCGGATCGGAGTAAAAGGAAGCGGAGCGGATCGGACTGAAGTAAAGCGAAGTGATCGGATCGGATCGGAGTAGAAGGAAACGAGGGAGCTGATCGAAGAGGGAGCACGAGCTGGAAGGAGGATAGCAACCCGACCCGACCCGGAGGAGGACACCGACCCGACCCGGAGGAGGACACCGACCCGACCCGGAGTGAAGAAACCCGAACCGAACCGACGAGGGTAATGACTACCGAACCGAACCGAACTCCAGGACTGTTACTGCGCGACAACTTTTCTGAAGACCCACTCCAATTCGACCAAACCCGAGATGCAAAGGAAGTCCAAATGAGAAGTTAGAGCTTAAGGTTCAGATGGGAATCAACGAGTTCACTTCATGGTTGGGCTTTGCTGCGGGACGCGTGCCAAGGAGTTATCGACGTCTATAGCTTTGGACCACTATGGTAGGAGGTACGAAGGCGGATTCAGGGCCATTATGGCATTGGTAGAACCAAGGGCTATGACCAATGAAGTGGGTCATTGAAATGTTTGGTCATGACTCCAAGTGTTTGGCTTGGTCACAGCAGGGTTTCTACAAGTCGGGATTCGTCGTTACCTCAGTTGGTCTAGTGCTCCAAAGTGGTAGATGTCGTACGCTTTACGCACTGAGTGAGAGATGCGAGGATGGTTGCTATGGATGATTTGTTGGCTATCATTATGACATGCACACCCCACCCCCGTATTCTTACACTATTTATTCTGGCACCCTGGGAGTATTGTACGGTATGTGGTACTAACTCTTTGGTTGCAGGTCCAGGTTCAGGTATGGCTTAGTATACCTGTTATTATTCTGTTTAGATGTTTATCGCTCATACCAGGCTTTATGTCTGACCCAGAGTTTTATGTCTCCTCTTATTACTCTGGGTGCTCTCACGAGCAGACTAGAGACAGGTTAGCTGGTGATGCACGGGTAGATGGTCCGGAGACGAGCAGGAGGCTTCCACGTAATATATATAGTATTCTCCCTGTGTTGTTGAAGATCACTGCTTGGGCATTGTTGGTGTATCTTCTACTTTAGCTTTCTTTTGCTTAGAGACAGTAAATTTGGAAAAGTTGTAATAAGCTGTATTTGGATTTCCGCTGCTCTGTTGTTGCCATTGATTATTAGTTATCAGCTTATGCACTGTCTCGCCTGTTTTATGTCAAGTATGTTATTATTATATTTTATTCCATGCGCTGTGAGACATTATACAGGTTCTTTGGTTAGTTCATTCCCTTCTTTCCTTTCTTATGACGACCGTCTTGTGCTAGTCGGGCATGTGTACAGCGCACTTTTGGAGGAAATGCAGGCTGGTGCGGGGCGGGCCGTCACACTATACACTTATAATAGTATCAAATGATTTGTTTTTAAAACGTACTAAGCATGTTTGGCTATTATAAGGGAAAACCCTATTCCCCGGCTTGCGTTGCATTGTGTGATAGGACCTGGGTCTTATAATAGCTTCATTTTTCCAAAAAGCATTGTGCTGTTTTGTTAAATGCACTGGTATTCTTGGGAGAAAACCCGTTTCGTGTCATACGGCGTGGTCCCTTGATATATCTCATTTAAAGTAAAGTTTTAAATAACTGTTTTAGTTCTCACACTCGTCACATGACTGACCTGGAGTTTATTGTTTTAACCTAAACTCTGGGTGCCCTTATTTTGACACGGGCAGCTAGTAGTTTTGGTTTTGCAGATTTATATTCACAGGATCCTGGTTTACAGCTGGAATGATATCCGGAAAGCTTTGTATCCGTATATCTCTTCTAGTTGTGTTTTGTATTATTTTCCGCTGTTATGTAATGTATGGTAATCTCTTATATTTTCTGTGTAATATTTATTCATACTCTGTATATTCTTGTATTCTGATGAATTGTTGTAATATACAATGAAATGTTCTTCTGTCTGCGTTCTATTTTGTCGTGTTCTCAAAACAATCAGGCATTTCGAACGGTCTGTGTCGGTTTAGCGACTGATTCGGATCGAGCGAAATTCCCGGTCGTTACATTATTTATATATTAATCTTCTCAATCTATTGGTTACAACTGATTATATTTTAAATCTTTGCTTTAAATCCATATCATGTTATACCCGTGTGCGAAGCACGAGTCTAAACTTTCCTGATGTAAAATTCTATTCATTTGGCAAATATTTCCTTATATGACATTCTTTTCATTTCCCAATAAATCCATTTAATAACTCTATTTATTTTCTAAATAAATATTTCCTTTTTATAACTCTATTTATTTTACAAATAAATATTCTTTTCCAATCCTATTTATTTAACAAATAAATATTTTCTTTTCAATTCTATTTGTAAATGTTTTACAAAGATTCCCTTTCCAAATCTATTTGTAAATGGTTTACAGATATATCCTTTTCATTTCTATTTGTAAATGGATACAAATATACCCTTTTCATATCTATTTGTAAATGGTTTACAAATATATCCTTTTCATTTCTATTTTAACATATTTATTTCCCATAATATTTCCTTTTCTAAACCCTTTTGATTTTATAACTATTTTCTCTTATAAAATCCTTTTTCTTTTATATATAAAATCCATTGATTTTATATAAATAACTTACTTTCAAAATACACTTTGAAAATCCCCTTTTCTACCTCCCAATATTTCTTATGGTATTTAAAATACCAATTCACAATGATAGATATCATTCAAACACACATAATCAACAACAGGTTATATATCACATCATATATCACCATATATGAAAACAGTAAAATAAATGTTGAGGAATCCAGTTGGATTCCTCCGACCTGTTTCCCTGCATCCACAGATGTTAAACAACACAAATATCACGAATATAAAATATTCCGATAAACAGAATCAGTATTTGATTAACAATTTATATATATCGTTATCTATACTTTCAACCAATACCCAAGCAATTCAACCAAACAGTTAACATACAGCAATCAACAGATAATTATCAGTTCTAAGAATACGTTATAAAAATATAATTGTTCAGAGTTGGTGATTTTTACTCACATTGGCAGTTCATCGTTAAAGAACGATAAACTGTTTTTTTGATTTGAATCAAAAAATTTATTTCGCCATAAATTCAAACGAGCTTCAATCCACTCCCAGTCAGTCCCATGTTGTAGTGTCCGTCCATACGATCCCAACGGATCTTGTTTCATCACTGATATCGTATGACGAAGTTACACATTTTTAAAGTTTGAATACAATTTAAATAAAAAAAATAAGTTAAAATCAATCAGGCCTCACCACTTACCTAAGGCCCAAACCCATACTCAAATACCCAGGCCCGTCCAATCCTTTCTTCCCCAAAAAATCAAATTCCATCGCTCCTGCTTATCACCATTGCCCAAATTCTTCAACACCAAACCCCTCTTCTTCTTCATGGTTCTACAAACGAATATCACCATTACATTCTCCCTCAAATTCTCCATCAGCCCATACCCGAGTGGAAGGACTCGCCTGTCCCCTTGCAACCGCGTCGCTGTCGAGCTCCAAGGTTTGAGCGACATCTTTCCTCATAGAAAATCACCAAACTTCCACAAACGCGACCAAATCCAACCACAAACCCATTTGTGTACTTTATTTCAACCAAAAATGCCTCAAATCCCCCCAAATCGATTAATGCTAGCCTCACTGTAAACCGATGACCCCCAAAAACAGACGTCGAACTTAGAACGAACAGCATAGAATGGAAGAGACACTCACTCCGAATCCGAATACATTTATCTTGAGATTTGTAGATTTATATTTGATTTTATATAGATTTTATTTACTCACGATTTTATTTTCCTGAAACAACAAAGTAGCGGCCAAGAACGAGATTATATAACGGGGCTAGGAATATATTTTTTGAGGCTAAAAAGGGTGGGAGCGTGGCCTATTCAAGGCTTTAGAAATTTTTATTTTATTTTATTTTAGCTAATATCTCATTTATTTGTCTTCTAGAAATTCACACGGTCACATACAATACCTAAAAATCACAAAACCATGCATACACCTTCAGTTCGACATCACGGACCCAACAAAACTGGTTTCGTCGAATTCCGACTCCGTTTGCTCACACAGCGTATTTTTAAAGGTTAAATTATCGATTGTTTTTCACATTAAAATCGCCCACGGCCACATACTGACTTCAAAAATCACGAAAACTGAAATCTAGCAATAATTAAATATTGCGGATCCAACAAAATTAGTTTCGTCGAATTCTGAGGTCGTTTGCAAAACTGGCTATTTTTAAAACTCTAAATAACCCTTTTAAATATATAAATATATTTAAAAACAATTAAATTAAATATTTATAAATACATATTATCATGTATATTCACAACAAAATATCATACAGCTCCTATGGGATTTATAACTCGATATTCAAATCCCGGTTGAATCGATATTCAAATTTATATTGAAATTCCTTTTATAAATATAAATAAATCGTTATAAATTATAAAGAATTCCATAGCGACTTTTCTAAAATTTTATTTAGACATAAATAAAAATCTACATAATGAAATCCCGATTTTTCTCTTCCACTAGAAAAATATACTTCACCAGCTCTGAACGTTTCTTGTTTCACAGAAATCCGACTTAAAACATCTTCTGTATATTCGTTTAAAGTTCGAACCGCCAAATTACGAACTGCCGTGCCATTTCGAGCTCAATTTTAATTATAATAAAAATTTACGTTCAAACTGTTGTTTATATAATATATTCATTAATATAATTCAACTCTGGACTGAATTATATATTATAAATTGTCCAGTTCACATTATATTGTGAATTCCACTAATTCTGATTATTTCAGAATTAAATATATTATTTAATTATTATTTAAATTAAATGCTTACTGTTATTTAATTAACGACCATTTAATTCTCTAAATCACTATTCAAATAATTAAATAAATTAATTATATATCGTAGAAAATATGGGTCATTACATAAGTGGATTAACTTACTTAAAAGATTTTTTTCTAAAGTATTTAGAATGAGTAAGACAGTAAAACTTTCTAGTGGATTTGGTTAGAGTGACTCGGTAGTTATAAGAGAAACCATTTAGGTTTATAGTTTGGAGAAAAAGTAGAAGTCACCAGTGAGTCATCATGTAATGAGGCATTAATAAATTCAGCCAAAAGGTCTTTCATCTCATAGGAAGAACTTCCAGATATAACAACTTAGTTGTCTTTGGAGAATTCAAGTTTGTTACCTATGTTCTTTTGACAAACATTCTTTAGATATTCTGTCATTAGTTGTTTCCTTGATTAGGTTATTTCTTCCAAATATCCGTGGGAATGGCAGATCTTCGGATCAAGCTAATGGATGGTATGATTAATTGTAAACATGTTACTAAAGCATGTTATGTATAATATATACAAGTGGTTGCAAGTACATGTTAGTGGATGCAATGGACGCATAACACACAACAGGCACTATTAGAGATCAACTAACTAGGACACCAAGCATTTGCATATTGATGTGTATGCAATTTTAATTTATTCCCATGGTTGTAATAAGTGGATGATATCGTATGATTATCGCATATGGATGATGCACGCACTATATGTTATCATTAGGATATTTGCCTACATATGGTTGTATGACACGACCATTTTTGCATAAAAAAGGGTCAACGAAATCAGTAAACTGCCTAAACTTTTGCATTAGTTAAGGACATATTCACTAGCATAACAACATATATTGCATTAGAAAACTTAAGGACAATGCATGTAGTGGTTGATGATTGATTAAATGGATGTAGTTTTTAGTTGTAATTACATATTTCATTCTTCTATCCATGTGATTTTGAATACAAAATCCTTTAAGGAGGGGATAATGTAACAACCCAAAATTTAAGAGTAATTAATCAATATATTTGAATATTAAAAGTGAATGTTATGAAAATATAACTTTACAAGGTAATAAATAGAATTAATGGAAAACATTCACAATAGCATTATAAAAGAGCAGATGGAGGAATTACAGACTTATTTTAGTAAGATTAAAAGCTAATACAAAAATTGATAAACAAATGTTAGCATGCACATTTAAATTTTAAGAGTAACAGGCACATTAAAAACAAGAATTAAGTCAGGTATTAACGAAATATATTGGAAGTTAAATAATATTAACAAACGGGAATGAGTTACGAATTTAATATAAGGAATTTAATAAGAGAATTTTTTACAGACATTTGAATTTTACTACAAAACCTTTTCCATTATGTCCATAGTAATTTTTTGGTCAATTTTCATATATAATTTGTCTAAATCTAAGTTAGATTAAAGAAGTTATTAAAGAAAGAAGTTGGACAAATAAATAAGAATTAAACAGGAATACATTGAGGTTCGACTATCGTGTTGACCCCTAGGTTGACCCTATGTGAGAGTTGGTTGATCGACGCAATTGTCTGGACGTAATTTGCATCCAGGTGAATACGATAATAAGAGGCTTGATTTATGGTATGATGTGGCATTTTTCTATTTGTTGCTTTATAAATCTAAGCTGACATAGCACTTCTGATTGGTTGAGTGACCTGGTTGGCCTAGATTTATTTTAGAAATCCAATGGTCTGAGATCTTAAAACTACTTTATAAATATATCTATGGACCTAGCTAATTCCTTATGACACAAACTTTTCCTTTCTGGGTTCTCTCTTGACGAACCTAACCTAAATTTTTCTAGGAAAGAGTTTATTAAATAAAGCATTTATTTACATCTATTGGAGATGGATTCACAGAAGCCATGTATGGAAGCTTAGGACCATGGGTGAGTATGTAATTATTTAAACTATTGGTAATTTAGAAAAATAGGCTTTATAATAGTTGTAGATTTTTCTATAGTATTTCCTACAATCTTTAATAGTTTTCTGCAAGTTAATGTTTTCTTTTTTGTAACTTATTTTCTACATGTATTTCTCAATCTTTTCGAACAATTTTCTTTTTATTCAAGTTTTGTAAGATTGTCTTTCGGTCTTCTTCACTCTTTCATTATTTATTCTTATCAGTTATTTACGGTTTTTGCACTTATTTTTGGTTTATGACAAAAACATGCCTAGATCTGTAAATGTTAGTCTATTGACGACTGATTTAACGCTTTTATTTTGCGTGCCGAAAAATAGAATTAAAGTAATAATTGGGTGAACATGGATTAAAAGAAAAGGGAATAAATTATAAAAAAAAAGGTGTGCAAAAAGTATATATTTATAATTAAAAAAGATTGGACTGAAAAAGACAAATTAATGAAGATTTGCAATACAATTACAACAGGGTTGTAATTGAGCAAGACTAGATATATTTGCAAGAATAATATTATGATAATTGTATGGACATATAAATAAATCATAATGGATAGATTGGACTTATGTGCAAGTAGAATTATAACATGAGAGTTATAACTGAAATAAATAATGAATAGGCATACATAAATTTAAACTTACATCCAGGATTGAGTTTAATAAGCATGTAATAGTTGTGGTCCGTTCCAGTAGCACGGAGCTGATTAGGGAAAATAAGTGATAAATGAATAAGACCTAGATCAAGAGGAATCGGGGCAGGAAGACAAATTAAAATATTGGCTTGCCAAGATCCATACTAGAAACATTCCCTTTCAGGTATCACCGGTGGTCTCACAATAACTGGTGGTGGAGGTTGGGCACGCTTATGTTGATTTTTGTAAGTAAGGGACCATAAGAGATATGAGAGTGAATGGGTACGTTCCGAAGGAGCATGAGCGTGTGGTGGCATCGGTAAGGGAATATAAGTCATTACTGGACCCAAAGCGATTAGTTATGTTTTTACTGATGGATTATGTCAGATAAATCCCTAAATCCATAATGACATAAGTTACCATATAAGATGGTAGGTTGGAAGGACAAAGTCAGTTGATGGGTAGTGTTATGAAATTATCATAATTATGTTTATTGCGTTAAGTAATTAAGAAAGTGCAAACAATCGAACAAATCTTTACCTGTATGGTTCAAATATATTACCTTATACATCCTTCCAGTGCATTTATCCTTTGTAGTTATACACAAACACTTATCCCATCTGACACTAGAGCTACTACTGAGTCTATTTCTCTATATTACTCAATCATGTTAATAATTACATCATGCACCGGACTTTATCTCTGACTTACTCCTCTTTCTTTCTTCTCCTTTCCCCAGGTAGGCTCATAGGGTAGAGATTGATTGATTTAGCAGCTTAGGAGGATTAATTTTTGAGATCTTATTTTCTTTCAATTTGGTATACTCAATTTCATGACACCTTATTGCTATAGTTTGGATTTGTACTTGAAAGGAAAAATGTTTTATTGTAAACTTTGATTCGAGCTGAGATCAAGTATGAAATATGTTTTGTATTAAAACTTATTTTGTAAAGTATTGTTTTAGAATGACAAATTGTTTAAAAATAAATGTTTTCGTTTTTTATGTTTTATGTCTTGTAAACCTTAGTTTCTATGACCAGTTTCTTTGTACCAACGATGCTCCACATTCCTTGAAACGACCCGCTTGGGAAATATTAAGGGGTGCAGGGTGTTTCAACTTGAAAGTAAAGAAGAGACTTAATAAGCTAATAAAGGAAAAATAGCATTACTCTCAACTTTGATTATAATATTTTGGAAAAATAGAACCACTATACGTGAACATAAGAAGGTTGTTTATACGTGTTTAAAATCCTAATTCACTTTCAGTGCGCTACCAAAAGTATTCTCCTTATTGATTTGCCTTGAACCATCATTAGCTTTTAAATAATCCCCTACTAACTTGTGCTTTATCTTTAAATTTGTAGTCCATTAGTTAATGGGTAGTAGGTTGCTCCATGTTACATTAATTCTTTTATTTCCATCATTCTTTAACCTTAAACACTTATGTATGTTTATATCGATAAAGCCTCTTCCGTTTTATACTCATTTTCCTATAAAACAAAATTAGAATATGCAAGTATATATATATGTACACACAAACATATATCTATTTTAATTTAATTCATATACAAAATGATGATTTTACCATTGTGAAGATAAGTGAATGATGACTTGAAAATGTTTTTGTATTTCGGGTTAGAACATGTAAAAACACCATAATATGACAATCATTTAATTAGACCATGAATAAGGATATGAGAAAAAATATACATTTTTATGTGCAAAACAAATACCACAACACTTACCCTTTTATTCGTCATAAAATAAACAAAAATTAAAATAAATCTATGATTGCATTGAGCACATGTAACAAGCCATTAAATCTAAAAGTATCTCATTAGGACTAGTGTTGTCTCATGAGAGTTTTCAGTAGATACTACCCATAAAATCTGTATGTAAAATGTAAAGTACTAGATACAATATTATTTACAAAAATATGAGTGCATTTTTTTATTTATAAAAGGAACAATATACTTTAATTTTACATGAAATAATAATATACAAATTTCGATCATCATCATGAAATATAAATTCTTTATTTGTCAAAACTACCAACAAATTTGAGTTTTCATTACGTTTCAACTCTAGTTTGGATAGTTGTTTCAGTTGAGACATAGTGCAAACATAAAATGAATTCCTTAATTGACTCTCAAAGTTTGCACAATGACATATTTATTTCTTTTCATATAATAGGACAAAGTAGTAAAATTAAGTTGATGCTTGAGTTTCAATTGCTTGCTTTTTCTTATTATTATTTCTAAAAATTATTGATATTAACTGTAACAACCGGGAAAATCAGAACCAAATTAAAAAAATTATTTTGAGTAATTTTGGCAGAAAATATGTCATAATTTAAAATTTGGGTTTTTAAATAACAACAATGAGACGTCCCCAAACCCCGTACTGCCGGTGGCAAGGGTAATCCGTGGAATATAACTCATAAACAGATAATAGCAGAACAGAAATAAATAGATACACCAGATAATGAACAATAGAATATACTGGATAAAAGTAATCATCAGAGTTACACAGTATACAGGATCATACTTAGTACAAATACAGTTCAACTATACATATATGTCTACAGCGGAAAACAAACATAATGTACAATAGGAGCTGAACAGCATAAAAAGAGATAAATGATAGAATGCGTCTTCAGCTCCAGCTATCCAGAAAGAGCCAGCTAAACCTGAATACAAGGCTGCCCGTGTAGAAAAAGGGGCACCCGAGTTTGAAAGTGAAACAAACTACGAGTCAGTCATGGGACTGGTATGAGAAATCTACTCAACACATTTCAAATATGGCTAATCACAGGACCACGCCGCTTTCGTGGAACGGGTTTACTCCATTGGATTGCCAGTGCTTTAAAACAAATCATTCTTTTAAACATCGCAATGCTTTTTATAAAAATGAAGCCATTATAAGACTCAGTTCCCATCACACAATGCAACGCAAACCGGAGGATAGCGTTTTTACCTTATAACGGCCAAAATATGCTTGATACGAATAAAACAAAAGCAATTGATATTATTGCTAGTGTTTACATGTTTCAAAAACAATTTCGAATCATAACTATCAATCATAGACGGCATGGGTACCATATATCATGTCGCCATATATATATACAATCAAAACCGCACGATGTCGTATTTGGAAATTGGATTTCCGTCATGAACCAAGGCAAAAGATAGTCCTTACCGAATTCGAGACGCTCTAGCCCGCCCCTCAGGCACAGCCGCAACCGTACCTTGGATCGTCAGGGCCGGTCCACACAAAGTGGATTATAATGCCTGAACAATGCGTTTCTCCGCCCTTTGGGGCATAAATGAGCCAACGAATGACTCCATCGGACCCGGATCGTCCGATCTAACCGAGGCGCCTCGCAACAGCAACAACCACATAAGTCAATCTCGCCAGGGCATGTAAAACTACTGATGCCACTTTTAGCTAGAAAGAAAACACACGTCCCCCCTGAGGTCCTGCTCCCGTTTCTGGTTCATACCGGGGTGTGAGGCTCGCGATTTCACGTTATACACAAAGCTACGCTACACCGGCGGTGCTTTGATCATCACCACAAGACTTTGCTTTTCAACAGAAGCCCTGATCATTTGCCACTTAGGCATGCCACACTAGCAATTCATGCCATGCGACTGATGTCCATCGATATACAACCTCTGAGCTCGTGCGTTTCCGAGAAGGGCGTTAAGCAAAAGAATAAATTCTCTGCCGCCAAACAGATGTATATATAACAGATATCAATCAACACAGAATAAAATCCAATGTCAGACACACAGTCCATTTACAAGTCCGTTCTAGGTCTGAACGAAACCGGAGGCACTAAATACCTCGCAAACCCATCGATCACCACGTACGTCTGGACGATCACCACTCATTATCCATATTTCGGGATGCCTCCCAATCAGGACCTCGTTTACCATCCAAACGAGGTGAAGATCTCCGGTCTTCGACCACCATCTTCATCTTCGATTTCTTATCGTCGATTCAGTTATTCAGAATGGGATAAACCCGGTCTTTCTGAACAACTCGCGTATATAATAAACAAGTGCAACACTAACATACACACGCATCATTTCAATTCATTAGTCACTAACCGTCAATCAGTAAGAGAACGATTTCCCAAATATTAACCCCGAAGGCCGAAACCAACATCAGATCAACACCCAGGAAACCATTCGACTTAGCCAACCTTTAGTTAATTTCTAAATCACATCCATATCATTTATAATATTTTATAACGATTTATCGCTATTTTTATTTATTTTAAAATAGCCAATTTATTTAAAACGGCGCTTCGGGCCATAACGCGACCGTGGCACTGTTTTTCTTCAGATTTGATTTACACATATCTGAAAATCTAACCGTTGGATCTTCACAAAATTTACATCATTAGAAAGATCTTTTCAAAACGAATCCAACGGTTCTAGTTTCGGGAAAATCCGATGGTCGGATCTCCCGGTATAATCGTTTGAAGTTTCGATTTCAAAATACGAACTGCAGCGTCGTTATTCGATTAAATATAATTATATATATATATATAATCGTTTCTGGGGCTGTTATTCTTCAGATTTGAATTAAACATTCCATACAATCCAACCGTTGGATTTTTACAAAGTTGGTGCCGTTGGAAAGATTTTTCCAAAGCGAACCCAACGGTTGCGATTTCAGGAAAATCCGATGGTCGGATCTCCCGGTATAATCGTTTGAAATAACGGTTTCAAAATACGAACTGCAACGTCGTGATTCGATATATTTTAATTCTATTTATATATATATATATATCGATTCTTCGATTTCAAAGCTATATTCTTTTCATACATTTGATAAAAATGATATTTTTATCTAACTGTCTTCTATTTCAACACTTCACTATATTTAGCAATTCATGTATATAATAAAAATGTGATTTTTATTGTAAAACAATTCATTTCAAAACACTACTATTTCGTATAGTTAATATAGGTGATAAAAATAGGATTTTTATTATAAAACAATTTATTTCAAAACGAAATTATTTTATATAGTTAATATAAATCAATAAAAATGTGATTTTTATATTTAAAACACGAATACCATTCAACACATGAATTTCTATCCAACGAATGAATATCGATTCAACACATGAAAGTTTTCTATAGTTTATATATATAGATAAAAATGTGATTTTTATATTTAAAACACGAATACCATTCAACACATGAATTTCTATCCAACGAATGAATATTGACTCAACACATGAAGGTTTTCTATAGTTTATATATATAGATAAAAATGTGATTTTTATATTTAAAACATGAATACCATTCAACACATGAATTTCTATCCAACGAATGAATATCGACTCAACACATGAAGGTTTTCTATTCAACGAATAAATATAGTTTCAGCAAATGAAAATAATTCAAACACATGAATATTATTCAAAATTTCGGCAGCATAACGGTAGGGTAGTTAAAACCGGGACCGTCCCTAGTACGGCTCCTCGCTCAACCTTAAAACCTCGCGGTTTTTGACAATGGGATCATGCATCTAGTTCCCACGCAGGCGGCATGTATATATTTATTTCATTTCCACAAACTAATCCTATGTGGTTTCAACTAAATGTTTCTCAACCACAAATGGGTATTTTTCAACCACAATCAATCAATATCAACCACAAACAATTCCAATCAACCATTCGCTATCAATCAATTTTCACACCAATCACAACCAATAAATATCGTCCATGGTTTGTGGACGAGGGGCGTGTATATATATATATATATATATATATATATATATATATATATATAGCAATTCACTTCTATTTCAACACATATTTAATTTTTACAACGCATATATAACTTATACATCGAACGTACAACTTATACAACGCTTATACAAGAGGTGTACAACGCTTATATAACTCATACATCGACTATATAATTTATACATCGTCGTTTTTCATATCATTTATAAATTAGAAATCTCACATTGGGTTCCACTCCACCAAAAATAGCAGAAGGCTCAGAAAAATATGCGGTCTCTTCTAGAAGGTAGAAGACGTCCACACGGTCACGATGCTTCCTGTTTCATCGAATTTCGTCAAGAAACGAAAAAGATATGATTTTTACAAGGTTTGCAACGGTTTAAAGGTGTTAAAATCATTTCAGAAAATAAAAACCGTACCTTTCTATTTCTGTTCAAAACTAGGTTTTGAATTTTCTCTCGATCCGTAACACGAGACTCAGATCCAGTTCTGCCACGACGTAGGGCTACGAAGGGGCTTTCCGGCGATGGATCCCACCACCAGATCGACGCCGGATCTGGAGAGAAAAGGGGGGCGACGCGGCGGAAGTTCGGGGGCTTGGATCTCGACGACGGGGCGATGGCAGGAGGTGAGACTTGGTTGGATTTGAAGAGGGAGGGGAGGGCTTTCGAACGTGGGTGGTGGCGAGGCCTGGCGTGGACGATGATGGCAGGAATCTGGGAGCGAAGCTCTGAGGGGTTTCCGCCGTATATCGGGGAGAGAGAAAAAAAAGGAATTTTTCTTTTTTTTTTATATAAAAATTTTGATTAGTCGGGGAAGTTTTAAAGGGGCTTTCTGACACGACCACCAATCTAAACCCAACGACTATCGTCCCTAACATTTTACCCCCATTCCGAACACAATGGGATATGTTTCGTAGGCCCATTCGACTGTTTCAGTCAGTTTTCCTTCAAATTAAAATATAAAACATTCAATATTTGATTTGAACGTGCATTTCAATTTGCCAGGGCCACAAACTGATTCGAAAAATTCCAGAAAAATAAATCTAGCTATGTATTGATGATACGGTCCCAACAAAACTAGTTTTGTCGAATTCTGAGACCGTTTGCAAAAAGGCCCATTTCTGGTCGATCCAATTTAACTGTAATTGACCAAAAACGTTTTCCTTTGCCACGCTCACACACTAGCTTCAAAAATTATGAAATTTGAAACCTAGCAATAACTTCACATCCCGGATCCAACAAAAGTGGTTTCGTCGAATTCCGAGGTAGTATGCAAAATGGCCAATATCACGGGCTATATAAATTCCATAGCGACCTTTCTGAAAATTCATTTGGCCATAACTTTTGCTTTCCGTTATGAAAATTCGATTTTTCAGATTCGTTAGAAAGGTATTCACTAACAGATATAAATATTTTTGGTTTCACTAAAATCCGTTTTGTTTTGCACCCGGTACTGTCCGACAAAGTTTGAATTCAATTTTTGAAACTGCAGCGCCATTTCAGGCCTTGTTTATAATTAGAATTAATTATATTCGTTTTCAATTGTCGATTCAACTCACTTTTCATCTCTATTATTTAAAATATTTATTTTAAATATTTAAAATCCATTGTTTTAGCCAATTTAAAAATTTTAAATTGGTTCAGATTTTCTGGGTCGTTACAAACAAAGCCCTTAAAAATAGCCATTTAGCAACGACCTCCGTTTTCGACGAAACCACTTTTGTTGGATCCGGAATGTCAAATTGTTGCAAGGTTTAAAATTCCATAATTTTTGGAATTAATATGTGCATGGCAAAAGAAAATGTGTTTTGCAAATATAGTGCAAATTGGATCGACCAGAAAAAGGCCATTTTTCAAACGGTCTCCAAATTTGACAAAATTAGTTTTGGTAGGACCGTATCGTAAAAACAAAGCTAGATATAATTTTTTTGGAATTTTTGGAGTCCGTATGTGGCCCCGGCAAATTGAAATGTACGTTCAAATTCAATATTGAATGTAATATATTTTAGTTGGAATAAAAACTGACTGAAACAGTCGAATGGGCTTACAAAACATATTCCATTGTGTTCGGAATAGGGGTATTTAGCTAGGGGCAACAGTCGTTGGGTTTGATTTGGAGTTCGGATGGAAAATAACTATTTTTTGGATTTAAAAGAAATTAAAAATAAAATATATAAATATATTATCCAATAGGAAACCGCGTTAACCAAAATCATTCACATAAAAACCCGATTCCTCTCCAGTTCGAACGACGGAATTCGTTCCAACCTTCTCTCTTCGATTTCTTGCAAACAACTCAATGAAATTCAACGATTCATGAGGCAATTCTGTAGAGATTTTTGCCATCTCCAAATCCATACAAGTTTGGTAAACTATCATTCAGTATTTTGATCATAATCTCATCTCAAAGTTGCGTCGTTCGCCGTTTAAATCCACCACCGTGCTGGGTTCGAGTTTGCCGCAGTCATAGGGGTGGCGTGGATTTCAGAGCTCGTCGTTGTGGTATAATCTGATCGGCTTCAAACTACATGGATTGCACGAAAAATCGTGACCTAGTTTCGAACGAATTTTCTAAGGTACAGGTTTATAATTTTAAAAGAGTTACAACACTTAAAAGTGTAGCTAATTCAATTATTATTTGTAAAAATTGTATCTTTCTCATATGTTGTCGAAATCCAGTGAAACAAGAGACATTGGACTCGTGGCAGTGTATTCTACATTCTAGAAGAAACGGGAACATATTTGGAGCTCTCTACAATTTCAAAAGGAGTGGAACCCAATGTGAGATTTCTAAATTCAAAATAAATGGAGAAAAATATAATAGGTTGCAGACGGGGCTTAGCAGCTCCTGACACTACTTTCTATTAAACCATGGATGATTATGTTGTGGAAAATGATTGTGATTGTGAATGATTGATTGTGGTTGCAACAAAATTGATTGTGTTTGTAGTAAATTCATTGTGTTGTGAAAATGAATTGTACTGTGGAAATTATTGAAATGAAATTGTTGTGATGCTGCAAGGCCTAGGTTGGCAGAGGAGCAGTGCTCAAACACTGTGCTGGTTCTACACACCCTACTATTGTAATGCCAAAATTTTATGAAATGAATTATATAAAATATTCATGTTTGAAATAAATTGTTTGAAAAATTAAAAATAACATTTTTATTGTATGTATGAACCACTAAAAATATTCATGTTTGAAATAAATTGCTTAAACAATAAAAATAACATTTTTATTGTATGTATGAACCACTAAAAATATTCATGTTTGAAATAAAAATTTTGAACAATAAAAATAACATTTTTATTGTATGTATGAACCACTAAAAATATTCGTGTTTGAAATAAATTGTTTGAACAATAAAAATAACATTTTTATTGTATGTATGAACCACTTAAAATATTCATGTGTTGATATAAATGTTTGTTCATTGAAAATATTATTTTCAACATTTATATGAAGTGTTAAAAATAGCCATGTGTTGATTAAAATGTTTATTCATTGAAAATATTATTTTTAACATGTATATGAAGTGATAAAAATAATTATGTGTTTAAATAAATGTTTGTTGATTGAAAATATTATTTTTAACATGTATATAAACTCCTATGAATGCATTTGGATGCGGTTTGTTGGTTGTTCTGTGTGAGATTATAAAAAATGCCATATGATAGCAACAATTAATTTTGAACTACACTACGTGGGATACTACGTGAAGATAACATACTCTATCATATACCACATAAGCATTTGGAGCTTATGTGACGAGGTTGGAATTACCATACAAGCGAGAGGCTTGTATGGCGATGACTGAATTATAGATTGAACTGAGGACTGATATGGACTAAATAAAATATAATGGTAAATTGACAAATTAAATAAAATGTAACAACCCGGAAATTCTGGGCCAGTTTAAAATTTTTATTTTGGCAATTTCAGTGAATTTTGAATATTTAACATGAATTATTTTAAATAATATCGACGAGAAATGTATTATGAATAGAATTCGAACGTATATATTTATATACGTCGTCGTTAGGATATAAATAATTATTTATAATTATAAAAGGAATTGAAAATGGCGCAGTAGTTCGATAATTCGATTTCAAACTTCAAATGAATGTACCGGGTGCAAAATAAACCGGATTTTAGTGAAACCAAAAATATTTGAATCTAATTGAGAATATCTTTCCAACGAATCTGAAAAATTGAAATCTCATAGCGGGGATAAAAAGTTATGTCCAGTTGAAAATTCAGAATAGTCGCTATGGAATTCTGGCCCTTAAAAATGGGAATTTTGCAAACGACCTCGGATTTTGACGAAACCACTTTTGTTGGATCAGTGATGTCTAGTTATTGCTAGGTTTCAAATTTCGTAATTGTTCGAATCAATATGTGAGCGTGGCAAAGGAAAACGCGTTTGACTAGTTTCAGTTGATTTTAATCGACTGGAAAATGGCCATTTTTCAAACGATCTCAAAATTCAATGAAATTAGTTTTGTTAGGACCGTATCGTCAATAAAAAGCAAGAAAATATTTTTCGGGAATTTTTCGAGTTAGTATGTGATCCCGGTAAATTGAAATGTGCGTTAAAATTCAATATATAGAGTTATATGTTGATTTTGATGAAAAACTGATCGAAACGATCGAATCAGCCTACGATACATATCCCATAGTGTTCGGAATGGGGGTAATTAGCTAGGGACGACAGTCGGTGTGTTCAATTTTGAGTTGAAAATAAAAAGTTGCTTTTTGGAATTAAATAATTATATATATTTAAACACTCCCTCTATAATCCTCTCTCCTTCAGTTCAGAATTAAAATTAAAAAAAAAAGAGAAAGGAATGACGAAGTCGTTCGAATCCGCCGCCGTGGGGGGGTTCCACCGTTGCGCCGCCCTCTATGCGGACTGCCGCCGCCTCTCCTTCGTCGGAGGCCCCTCCGACGTACCCCCTCTTCGTTTCTCTCCCCAGCCTCGTGTAACACCCCACCTCCGCCAGGGTGGCTCTTGCAAGCACTCTGACTTTGGAGGGGCGTTTGTACCGGGTAAACATGCATAATGATATATCAAGGCAGAACAAGAACATATGTATATATGTAAACAGAGTAAATAAGATAAATAGAACAGCGGAAGATTTCAAAACTATTTCAAAACAAGTCTGGTACAACATAATGTCAACTTTCCAAATACACAAGTCTAGATAAAAACAACATCACTGAAAAACTGAAATACATAAGTACTATCCCTAAAATAAGTGGTAACCATAGCTAGCTTCATGTCAAGACCGTACATGAGCTAAAATCCCACAAGCAAGTGATCAGAAATCCAAGCTAAGCTCCAATATTCCCACCCTGAGAACCTGGGGGGGAAACGGAAGAAAAGAGGCGAAAGAAAAACAGGTCAGTCAAAAAGACTGAGTAAGCCCTACTACAATCAATGTAAACTGATAAAGTTAACTGACATGAGAAGCAGGGATGAACATAAGGATAACAACATACTAGCATGATGATTAACTAACAAGGTAGATAAAGGTGTCATCGCATAATCAGGATTAAGGTTTTGCACCACAGGTGTACTAGCAAACTAACATGACTTGAATAAACAAGTATTGATCCCTTGGCCCAAGCTTTGACCCAATAACATGAAATGACCCTAATACGAGGTCCAATAACATGAAGTGACCCTAATACGAGGTCCAATAACATGAAGTGACCCTAATACGAGGTCCAACCAAACGGTCTAATCGATCGGCTCCCTAAGCCTAACTCGTCACGTGTTGGTGTCAATACGGCCCAAACATAATTGTAGTCAGACTGTGCAGGGTCTCCCGTCGGGTGTATCAAGCCCTAGGGTGTCAACCCCTGGACACCATAAACATAAGTGCACAGTCTCGATCTACTGGTACCCGTGCATGTTTTCCCCGGCTTCGGACTATGTGCACGACCATAGTCCGCCCGGAACTACACCGGCGTACCCCTCTGCCGTCGTTTTTGGTCACTTACCTCAAGTCCAGTAATCGTGCCCCACCCTAGCCTAGTCCCTAGGGTCATAATGATACAAACTTGGGATTACTGCTGGAGTGGACCCCCATTGCTAGGATTTTCTAGTGGGTTAAGTACGGTTTAACCCTCTTGCTAATCATGGATTAACTTGGTTAAGTGTAGCGATGAGTTCACGACTTAACCCTGATTAATCTACCAAGCCCAAATTGGTTAAGTATTAAGTGGACCATGACTTAACCCTAATCATGAGGCATTAACTAATTTAATGTGCCTTAACCTCTCACATTAGACCTTGTTGTGGTTACTAGTTAAGCCGGGCGGGTCCGGGTAGCTTTACACCACAACTTGGTCTAACCTCGGGTTCAAGGTACAACATGACCAACTTCTCACATTGGGTCCTATTGTTTGTAGCAACTAGTTAAGCCGGTCGGTTCCGGGTAGTTTTACGCTACAATCTCAACCCAACCTCGAGTTGGTCACACTTATATTTTCTAAGTGTCATGTCCATCATGTTTCCAAAACACATTACAAGTTTTCAAGAATTTGGGTAGACCTAACTTAATAGGTAAATTCCCAATGGGTAGACCTAACTTAATAGGTAAATTCCCAATCTTATGTTTTTATGTCTTTTAAATTTACCCAACCCCAAACGCAATCCCATCGCTTACATATCACAATAGCGCATAAAGGATAGAAAGAGGGAACTTGGCATAATCATGACATAAAGGTGTTGAAGCCACAAGTTTAACATGGTGGCATATGAAATGTACATATGTTCATATACTTGCATATTACATTTTTAGGCCTCAAAAGCATGCATAAAACTAAACTTAGCATATTGGTGATACATGGTGATAAATGACATGTAGAAATGGCCATAAGTTCGCATTTAGCCTCACATGCAAGTTATCATAAGGGATATGATAACTTACATGTTGCAAAAATGCAACCTCTAGCATAAAGCTTGAAGCTTTAAGCTCATAAACCCAAGATAAGCTTGCATAAAATGATAACATGAGCAAAATGATCAACCCAAACTTGCATAACATAACTTGCATATCATATGGCAAACTTGCATAACATAACATGATAAACTTGCATATCATAACATGGCAAACTTGCATAGCATAACATGGTAAACTTGCATATCATAACATGGCATACTTGCATAACATAACATGATAAACTTGCATATCATAACATGGCATACTTGCATAACATAACATGATAAACTTGCATATCATAACATGGTATACTTGCATAACATAACATGATAAACTTGCATATCATAACATGGCAAACTTGCATATCATAACATATCAAACTTGCATAACATGACATGGTAAACTTGCATATCATGGCAAACTTGCATATCATAATGATCAACCAAACTTGCATCATTCATTTAACTTTAGAGTTTAAATATGAAAGTAGAAAAGGGCTTACAAATTCTTATGAAGACACAAATATATTAATAGATTGAGCCAAGCCCTTATAAAATCAAATAAACCCAATATGAAAGCTCCAAATCAATAAAAACCCTTGCTTTATGATGTAAATATGGAAAATTGACTTGAATGCAAGCTAATGACACCCATACAAGCTTGAAAACACTTGTATGCATGGAAAATCTCTCATAGAATTGACTTATGAGTTTTATGAAGAGAGTGGAGGCCATGAGAGGAATGATTTTGCCATAGTTTAGTTACTTGAATGAATAATGATGATTTAGGGTTAGGTTAGGGGATTATTTATAGAGATTAGGATTAGTTTCAACCTTAGGATTAAACCCTAATTCCAATCTCAGCCCTTAAAACCGAATCTGGCCCCAAAACCTAACCAAAACCCAAAAATGGTGCACCAGGCAAAACTGCCCGGCTAAGCCAAGTCGACAGGGCTGTCGACTTGGGTCCAACCAAGTTGACTCCCAAGTCGACAGGGCTGTCGACTTGGGTGCTCTGGCGGGAATTTTCCCGCCTGGCCCAATCTGACCTAATTTCCAAATTCAAACTTGAATTTGAAATCTGTTTTTACTTTGAATTTTTCTGAAAACTTCGTTGGGCCTTAATCGGGTCATACGGACTCCGATTTTCGAAAACTCGGACTCTATTTCGCGTATTTTTCCGAGACGAACGCAATGGCATAGCCCGTTTCCCTTGATTCAGATTTATAAATTAAATTCTGCCTCGATTTACGTTATAACAGGTTATTGAAAATACGGGTTGTTACATTCTCCCCTCCTTAAAGGATTTCATCCCCGAAATCTCTAAGTTAGGAAGAACATATCCTACCATCCAACATCCATCTACTCAAAACATCACCCACGAGCAATCATTGTCCTTACAAGATTCTAAATGTTGTATGAACATATGAAAAGGTGTGTGTATATGTACTTATCTAATGCAAATATCATCAATGCAAATTATGTTAGTGAAATGAATCCATATGTATGCAATTCCTAACATAATGTATAACATCTATATGTGTGCACATAACATACATCCATACGCAACATCCATGTGATAACACAAAAATTTTCATCCATGAATAAGCATAAACACTCATGCATATGCAATATGAGGAGTGTGTGAGACGATCTAGTGCCTAACGTGTATAATGCATCAACGAGTAACCACTTGCAAACACTTGCAACCACTTGCAAACACTTGCAACCACTTGCAAACATCAAGCATAACATGTTTCAAACACATGTTTCATCCAAAGGGTTTCTACCTAAGGTTCTCATGACAAGATTAACATGATAAACTAGATAATCAAGACAAACATGGATAGCAAAAGATATGCTACAAAGAGATCGGGAAGATAAGCAGGATATACTCCTTTCGGATTACAAGAAATCCCTTCCTAACCCAACCCATATTCTATAAAAGCCCAAAAGGTTTAGTCAACCTAACGGACCCCTTCAAACCTTGACATGTATTACTAACCGATGAGTCATACCCCCTTATGGAGTTTACAACAGAAATGGGATCAAGAATGGGACCGAGAGGGTATATGTAAAAGATAACATGCGAGTAAGTTCCACAGGGAAAACAAGGATCAAGGATATGCTCTTAAAAAGAGATATGATGCGCGTATCTAGCCTTCAGTCTTCTAAGTCACGTTTCCTTGAGCTTAACTCCACTGTGCTTTGACCGTCTTTTACCTCATGATTTCTTAGCTTCTTAACTCTTATTTCCAAATATGAGTTGGAACCCATTTCATTGTCGCCTCTCGTCTTCCTCTTTCACTTACTCTTCTATCATTCTTGGCTTAAACATAACTATGACCTCATGGTTTCATGCAAGCTCTCCAAAATTCATCAGTGAATCCTAGATCTCGTTTACTTACTATAAAGTATTCCACGCAGCAGAACTTTTCTTGGAAATACCAATCCACGTTGCCAATTGCTCTTACTAACGTGATTTTCTATAACTCATGCTTGAACGAAATGAACCATCCGCCTGTGAATGATAGGCCGTACTTAGATTCAGTTGCTTGCCCATGACTTCCCGTAGACTATCCCACAACTGGCTAGTGAGGATTGAGTCATGGTTACTAACTATACTTTAGGGAACCTCGTGCAACCGCTTTATTTCTTGAAAGTAAACTGTCGCTAGCTATGATGCAGTCCTTTCGCTCTTTACCGGAGTGAAATGAGCACTCTTCGTGAGTCTACCTACTATGACCCACATGCTCTTATTCCCTTTCTTGATCTAGGCAGTCCATCCACGAAATCCTTCGTGACGCTTTTCCCTCTTCCATTGCGGGGACCTCTAATGGATATAATAGCCCACCGGGCTTCTATGACTCGGCCTTTATCCTGTTGGCACAACATGCACCTTGGGACAAACTCGGCCACCTCCTCGGGTGATGTGCATCTTCAAGAACCTTCTTTCTCTCATCGCGTCTTAGCCATCCCTTGTCATCTATAGCGAGGTGACTTACCATCTCGCCTCGAATCAACTTGTCCATGATCTCGACTAACTGCGGGTCTTCTTTCTGTGAAGTCCCTACTTGATCCAGAAGGGTAGGTCTAAGCTCAAGGGACGCTAACTAACTAATTAAACTGAGAAAGCTTCTTACTTCAATTGTCCTCGTCGGAGCTTTCTGGTCTTGAACCGCGACCACTTTAGCAGGATCCACCACTAAGCCTTGCTTAGAAACTATGTGCCCAAGAAATCTAACTCCTTTTTCTCCAAAATGACATTTGGAGGACTTGGCTTTCAACTGATGCGCTCTAAGCGTATCCATCACCTCCTTGAGATGTCTAGCATGTTCTTCCTCGTTCTTTAAGAAAGTCAGGATATCATCTACAAAGACTACCACAAACTTGTTCAAGAACTCCCTAGACACCCTACTCATCAAGTCCACGAAGTAGGCGTGTGCATTAGTCAAACCGAATGGCATGACCAGCCATTCTAAGAATCCATCTGGAGTTCTGAACGCAGTTTTGCCTATACTATCCTCAGCTACTCTGAGCTGATGGAATCCAGTAGCAAGATCAAGAGAAAACAGATGTTCCTACAAAATGATCAAACAAATCATCGATCCTTGGCAATAGTTGTCTATTCTCTTTGTTTAACTCACGATAATCAACACAAAGTCGAAGAGAACCATCTGCCTTGGTAGTAAATACTACAGGCGCTCCCCATTCAGATATACTTCGTCTAATGAAGTTCTTCTCAAGCAACTCCTTGACTTGCTTTCTTAACTCTCATCTTGCGGGGCCATATGCCTAACCGGCCACGAAACTATCTTGGCATTATCAACCAGATAAATGCGGAAATCTATCTCTCGCTTAGGGGTAACCCCCTTCACTTCACCCAAGATATCAGGATATTCTCGGACCACCCTCACCGATTGCAAACTATCGATAGACGAGTTGAGGGATTCAAGATAACACAACATGACGGGACTCATAGCGTTACTAGAAATTTTTAGGGTATTACCGAGGCGAGTCATGAGCCTCTCAACCCTATGCTCAAAAATCAAGAATGGCCCCAAAACTGGACAACCAATCCATGCCCAAAATCAACCCATACCCCATGAAACCGAGAATATAAGCATCACGCGAGAATTCTATACTCAAGATAGAGATTTTCAAATCCACGTAGATAATAGACAAATGGGCGGAACCCCCAATTGGATTTGAAACACACACGGGATCATTAACTAGACTAGTACTTAGGTGCAAACTTTCAACTAAACCAGATGAAATAAACTATGCGATGCACCAGAATCAAACAAAGTACGAACAGGAAAATCAGAAATGTAAACAAGACTTTCAAAAGAAATACTACCTCGATCGGGAACTGGAGCGGCATTGAGAGCATGAACTTGCCCTCCCGAAGGTCTAGCACGCTGAGTCTGACCCTGGCCTTGCTTCTTCGGGCAATCTTTGCTGAAATGTCCAAACTCACCACAATGAAAGCATTCACCACTCTTCCTTTTTCTCTTCCTACAATCCTTATTAAGATGCCCAACTGAACCGCAATAATGGCACTTCCTCTTGTCGTTATTGCCCTTGCTATTGTTCCCTTTGTTGCCTTGACTCTTGTTCTTGTTCTGATTGCCTTGACTGCTCTGACCACTTGGATTACCCTGATTTCCTTTCCACTGGGAATCAGTCTTCTTGGCTTGAGTATCATTCATCTTGATCTCTTTCTTGACATCTCCCTGAAGTAACGCCATATCAACCAAGCTCTCAAACGTGGCCCCATGGGGAATATGTGACATAGCCAATCCCTGCAACGGCTCATTCAATCCCCTAGCAAAACGAAGAGCCTTCTTCTGAGCTGTGTTAACCAAGTCTAAACCGACCCGAGCCAGTTGATTAAACTTATCTATGTATTCCCTAATAGTCATGTCCCCTTGCCTTAGTGATAGGAACCTTAGTCCAAACTTTCCCCGAAAGTCATCCCAAGTCTCAATTGGCCTAGCAGCGGTGGTGACCACCCACAAACGTGCAGCTTCTTCCTTTAGCAACCACACTGCCAATAAAACCTTCCTACGGTCATCTATATCAAAGAAGGCAAAAAGATCTTCGGTTTCTTTCAACCAATTTCTTGCCTCAACAGAAGTCTCCATCCCAACAAAATTCTTGCAACCCATCGCCTTAAAGTCTTTGCAAATCTCCGCGAAATCCGCTTGTGGATGCTGAGGGGGAGGAGGAATGTCCGCGGGGTCGGCTTCACTTGCCCTTTCCCCCATGTATCTCCTAAATCAAATAGGTACGTGTACTCCCTCCAGAATGGCAAAGTTATTGGCCATGAAGAAAAAGATAGATTCAGAATGGAGAGAAAAAAACGAAGGAATTTTTGCTAATGGCTTTTTGGGGAATAGCCTTTAAAATAAACTAGACTTTTCTTTGGAAAATACTTTATACTTGGTTTTGAAAATAGTTTTCCAAAAGTTTTAAAAACCTTTTTGTTCCTTCTCGTAAACCATATGCTCTGATACCAAATGTAACACCCCACCTCCGCCAGGGTGGCTCTTGCAAGCACTCTGACTTTGGAGGGGCGTTTGTACCGGGTAAACATGCATAATGATATATCAAGGCAGAACAAGAACATATGTATATATGTAAACAGAGTAAATAAGATAAATAGAACATCGGAAGATTTCAAAACTATTTCAAAACAAGTCTGGTACAACATAATGTCAACTTTCCAAATACACAAGTCTAGATAAAAACAACATCACTGAAAAACTGAAATACATAAGTACTATCCCCAAAATAAGTGGTAACCATAGCTAGCTTCATGTCAAGACCGTACATGAGCTAAAATCCCACAAGCAAGTGATCAGAAATCCAAGCTAAGCTCCAATATTCCCACCCTGAGAACCTGGGGGGGAAACGGAAGAAAAGAGGCGAAAGAAAAACAGGTCAGTCAAAAAGACTGAGTAAGCCCTACTACAATCAATGTAAACTGATAAAGTTAACTGACATGAGAAGCAGGGATGAACATAAGGATAACAACATACTAGCATGATGATTAACTAACAAGGTAGATAAAGGTGTCATCGCATAATCAGGATTAAGGTTTTGCACCACAGGTGTACTAGCAAACTAACATGACTTGAATAAACAAGTATTGATCCCTTGGCCCAAGCTTTGACCCAATAACATGAAATGACCCTAATACGAGGTCCAATAACATGAAGTGACCCTAATACGAGGTCCAATAACATGAAGTGACCCTAATACGAGGTCCAACCAAACGGTCTAATCGATCGCTCCCTAAGCCTAACTCGTCACGTGTTGGTGTCAATACGGCCCAAACATAATTGTAGTCAGACTGTGTAGGGTCTCCCGTCGGGTGTATCAAGCCCTAGGGTGTCAACCCCTGGACACCATAAACATAAGTGCACAGTCTCGATCTACTGGTACCCGTGCATGTTTTCCCCGGCTTCGGACTATGTGCACGACCATAGTCCGCCCGGAACTACACCGGCGTACCACTCTGCCATCGTTTTTGGTCACTTACCTCAAGTCCAGTAATCGTGCCCCACCCTAGCCTAGTCCCTAGGGTCATAATGATACAAACTTGGGATTATTGCTGGAGTGGACCCCCATTGCTAGGATTTTCTAGTGGGTTAAGTACGGTTTAACCCTCTTGCTAATCATGGATTAACTTGGTTAAGTGTAACGATGAGTTCACGACTTAACCCTGATTAATCTACCAAGCCCAAATTGGTTAAGTATTAAGTGGACCATGACTTAACCCTAATCATGAGGCATTAACTAATTTAATGTGCCTTAACCTCTCACATTAGACCTTGTTGTGGTTACTAGTTAAGCCGGGCGGGTCCGGGTAGCTTTACACCACAACTTGGTCTAACCTCGGGTTCAAGGTACAACATGACCAACTTCTCACATTGGGTCCTATTGTTTGTAGCAACTAGTTAAGTCGGTCGGTTCCGGGTAGTTTTACGCTACAATCTCAACCCAACCTCGAGTTGGTCACACTTATATTTTCTAAGTGTCATGTCCATCATGTTTCCAAAACACATTACAAGTTTTCAAGAATTTGGGTAGACCTAACTTAATAGGTAAATTCCCAATGGGTAGACCTAACTTAATAGGTAAATTCCCAATCTTATGTTTTTATGTCTTTTAAATTTACCCAACCCCAAACGCAATCCCATCGCTTACATATCGCAATAGCGCATAAAGGATAGAAAGAGGGAACTTGGCATAATCATGACATAAAGGTGTTGAAGCCACAAGTTTAACATGGTGGCATATGAAATGTACATATGTTCATATACTTGCATATTACATTTTTAGGCCTCAAAAGCATGCATAAAACCAAACTTAGCATATTGGTGATACATGGTGATAAATGACATGTAGAAATGGCCATAAGTTCGCATTTAGCCTCACATGCAAGTTATCATAAGGGATATGATAACTTACATGTTGCAAAAATGCAGCCTCTAGCATAAAGCTTGAAGCTTTAAGCTCATAAACCCAAGATAAGCTTGCATAAAATGATAACATGAGCAAAATGATCAACCCAAACTTGCATAACATAACTTGCATATCATATGGCAAACTTGCATAACATAACATGATAAACTTGCATATCATAACATGGCAAACTTGCATAGCATAACATGGTAAACTTGCATATCATAACATGGCATACTTGCATAACATAACATGATAAACTTGCATATCATAACATGGCATACTTGCATAACATAACATGATAAACTTGCATATCATAACATGGTATACTTGCATAACATAACATGATAAACTTGCATATCATAACATGGCAAACTTGCATATCATAACATATCAAACTTGCATAACATGACATGGTAAACTTGCATATCATGGCAAACTTGCATATCATAATGATCAACCAAACTTGCATCATTCATTTAACTTTAGAGTTTAAATATGAAAGTAGAAAAGGGCTTACAAATTCTTATGAAGACACAAATATATTAATAGATTGAGCCAAGCCCTTATGAAATCAAATAAACCCAATATGAAAGCTCCAAATCAATAAAAACCCTTGCTTTATGATGTAAATATGGAAACTTGACTTGAATGCAAGCTAATGACACTCATACAAGCTTGAAAACACTTGTATGCATGGAAAATCTCTCATAGAATTGACTTAGGAGTTTTATGAAGAGAGTGGAGGCCATGAGAGGAATGATTTTGCCATAGTTTAGTTACTTGAATGAATAATGATGATTTATGGTTAGGTTAGGGGCTTATTTATAGAGATTAGGATTAGTTTCAACCTTAGGATTAAACCCTAATTCCAATCTCAGCCCTTAAAACCGAATCTGGCCCCAAAACCTAACCAAAACCCCAAAATGGTGCACCAGGCAAAACTGCCCGGCTGAACCAAGCCGACAGCCAAGTCGACAGGGCTGTCGACTTGGGTCCAACCAAGTCGACTCCCAAGTCGACAGGGCTGTCGACTTGGGTGCTCTGGCGGGAATTTTCCCGCCTGGCCCAATCTGACCTAATTTCCAAATTCAAACTTGAATTTGAAATCTGTTTTTACTTTGAATTTTTCTGAAAACTTCGTTGGGCCTTAATCGGGTCATACGGACTCCGATTTTCGAAAACTCGGACTCTATTTCGCGTATTTTTCCGAGATGAACGCAATGGCATAGCCCGTTTCCCTTGATTCAGATTTATAAATTAAATTCTTCCTCGATTTACGTTATAACAGGTTATTGAAAATACGGGTTGTTACACCTCGAACATCGAACCCCCAAAGCCCTAGGTCCTCCTCGCCGCCACTAGCGCATCCGCCCTCCCTGACCTCCGATCCCCCTGCCTCCACCTGCTCCGCCTTCTCGTCTCCTCACCCCTCCCCTAGCCCTCCTCTCTCTACTGCGACGAGACCCGACAACCCCTCCTTCTCCACAACACCTCCTCCGTCTCCTGTTCTCACGAGCCCCTCTCCGATTTGAAGCACAACGCAGCCCCCCTTTTACTCGATCAAAATACTGTGAGCTTCCTCTCTTGCTTCATTTTTATTGTTTGATTTTATTTAGTTAATCTAAAGTCTGATTTTGTTAAGCGAGGAAAGTTTATATTTTTATTTACAAAAGACTATATAATTTTTATAATATAGCAAGGTTAAAAATATAATTTTTATAATATAGAAAGGTTAAAAATATAATTTTTATACTAGTGGCATATTAAAAATATAATTTTTATATAGGTATGATAGTAAAGATATGATTTTTATTCAAGTAGAGTAATAAAAATATAATCTTTATTAGGAGAAGAGCAATATAAAAATATATTTTTTATAACGAAGTGAAGGTAAAAATTTGATTTTTAAATATATGAGGTGAAGATAAAAATTCGATCTTTATATTAGAAGTAGAAATATAAAAATATAACTTTTATATAGAAAGAAGCGATTTTTAATGCAAAAAGATTGAATTTTTCCTATATGAACATTAGCGAAAAGATTTGATCTTTATATTTGAAAAGATTTGATCTTTATATTTTGAAAAGGCCAAATTTTAATATAAAGAATAGCGTGATAAAAAGATAATCTTTATTATATGAACACCGTTATAAAAGTAGAATTTTTATCTATATAGTAGCGATGTAAAAATAGAATTTTTATCTATATAGTAGCGATGTAAAAATAGAATTTTTATCTATATAGTAGCGGTGTAAAAATAGAATTTTTATATAATAAAGAATATAAAAATGTGATTTTTATATATGTAGTGGCTACGGACAACGAAATTTACAAAAGGCGAGCACGGTGAAGATTTCTACATATGAAGAGTCGTGGCGTTTGGTTTAGCTTTCGGTGAGAACTTCTCACTTTTAATTTAATTTTCTAGTTAAAAATATATATACTAGGATGCAGACGGTGTTTAGTAGCATCCGACACCCGTTGTCCACAGACCATGAATGGCTTGTATGCTTGTTTATTTGATTTTGATGTGTAGTTGATAGGGTAATGTGATGTGAAATGAAATAAAATATTTATATAGTTAAAAATATTTTATAGTTAAAAATAGAATTTTTAACGTATATATGAAATGAAATAAATTAATATAAACAAATTGAACGATTTGTTTATATACACACATTTGACTGATATTGATTGGGACGATAAATTTTACACATCGCCCAACTGCACAAATATAATCTGTGTTTGATTGTTTGAAACCCCACACGGGTATTGGGATGATATATGACATACACTAATCCCAATAATTAGCTGTATGTCGATCGATTGATTGACAGGCTGTTATAAGCGTTAAATATTTATATTTGATGCTTATACGGTGTAGAACGCACTTTGGATGATGGTTGATGATTTATCGTTATTGTTATATACGTGTGGTAGAAAATCCATATAATTAACATTATATGGTAATTGATTGGGCCTCATTCCAGTTTTGAAATAGAATATTTGAAAAAGAAATATTTGAATAGAAATATTTGAAAAAGAAATATTTGAAATAGAATATTTGAAAATAGAAATATATGAAGCTGTGTTGATTAGATTGACGCCATTTTGACGTAAACGATATTTATATCGATTTTATTCATTTTACAATGAATATCGAAAGTGATTTCAAAATCTGATATTTTGAAAGAATTGGAATTCGAATTGAAATCGAATATTTTGAAATGAAATTCGAATTGAAATCGAATATTTTGAAATGAAATTCGAATTGAAATTGAATAGAAATGAATTCGAATTGAAATTGAATAGAAATTAATTCGAATTGAAATTGAATAGAAATGAATTCGAATTGAAATTGAATTAAAAATCGATTTGAATTAAAATCAATTTGAAATGAATTTAAAACGAATTTATAAGGAAAAAAATTCAATTTTGATTTGAATTTGAAATGGAGTTGAAATCGTTTCGAAAACGAATTTAAAACGACTTATAAAGTTAGTTTTAAAAGGAAATCGACGAAGTATATATAATATATTATATATATATATATATAATGGCCTGAATAGAACGCGCCGCGCCGCGGTAGTTCGCGAATTTCGACCATTGACTTCGAATGGATATTACGGGAGATCCGACCGTCGGATTCTCCTAAAACCGGAACCGTTGGGTTTGTATCGAAAAGAGCTTTCTAACGAATGTGAGAAATTAGAAATCTAACGGTTGGATTTGGAATTATGTCCAAATCAAATTTAGAAAAGGTCGCTGAAAGTTCAGTTCGATGGCCGTTGATGGAAATCGACTGTACGGGCGTTGATAAAATTATTAAAAATAGTAATAATTTGTGTAAAATCATAAGAAATGATTTGTGAAGAATTGGGATGAAAAACTCCATATTTGAAAAGATAAAAACAGATTTTTATCGAGATGAACTAGTTTTGAACTAGAATTATAATTCATTTATTTTTGAAATAAATAAAGTGAATTTGAAATGGTTTTGAAATATAACCAGAATTTCCAATAATTGAATTGGAAGGGATTTGAATCGAAATTGTTTTCGGAATATTTCGATGTTGGATTTCGTGATGATACAGATATTGTTATGGGAATCTGAAAGATATATTAATATCGTTATTTCCAATACGATATTTGTTGGTCGTAGAATTTGATATTGAATATAAGCCGGTATATTTTCTATTCAGAGCCTTGTATTTAATATCAAATGGGATTTGGGTTTGTCGTGAATGGTGTCTTCATTAACACTGTTCTTAAGCCCAGTTGAGAAAAAGATTAAATCTTTTTATTTAGATTTAATGAAGTGTACCAATTAAATAATATTTAATTGGAATTGAATTGGTATTGATTTTTGGGTTTATCGTGAACAATGTTTTAAATAACACTTGTTCTTTAACCCGGTAATTAATGGAATGTGATTTTGGGTTATTGTGAACGGTATCTTCAATAATACTGTTCTTAGACACAAAGGAGTTAAGAAAATCAGAAGCTAATTGGAGATTAGTTAAGTTGAATGGTTTCTGGGGTATTGATCTGATGTTGGTTTCGGCCTTCGGGGTTAATACTTAGGGAATTGCTCACTCGCTAATTTACGGTTAAGGACTGATTGAAATGTGAAGTGATTTTGGGGTTTATCGTGAACCGTGTTTTAAATGACACTGATTCTTTAACCCAGTCACAGATTAAAACTAAGTGGAGTTTTAATGAATCTTTAATTAGATTGAAAAGATAGAGAATGGAGTATCACCATTTTTGCTCCAGGCGATAGTTATATCTTTAATTAGATTTGAACGTGAAATGGTAATTGAATTTACCAATAACACTGTGGTGTTAGATATGAAGTATTACCAGTTTTACTTCATGGGATGAATAGGTTGGGATTGGGAAATAAAGTAAATGATTACTTCGGTGTGGTTCGCTAATCCCGACTATTTGAATCGATATTCAAAAGAAGATTAAAGAATAAATTTAAAGAATTTATCTTTGATAAAATTAATGGGAACCTTTCCCTAAGAATGTGAAATTTAGAAACTAACTGTAGATTAGCTAAGCAGAACGGTTTCCTGGGTATTGATCTGATGTTGGTTTCGGCCTTCGGGGTTAATATTTGGGGAATTATTCTCTTGTTAATTTACGGTTGGTGACTGATGAACTGGAATGAGGTGTATGTTGTGTTTGTGTAACACGTATTTATTATATACGCGAGTTATTCAGAAAGACCGGGTTTACCCCATTCTGAATAACTGATACGACGATAAATCGAAGATGAAGACGATGGTAGAAGACCGGAGGTCTTCACGTCGTTTGGATAATTACTGATGATCTTGATTGGGTCGTACACCCAATAGGAGGGAATCAGTTGGTGGTCGTCCAGACGTGCTTGGAGATCGATGGATATGCGGGGTACAAGGTGCCTCCGGTTTCGTTCAGACCCAGAACGGACTTGTAAATGGACTGTGTGTCTGACATTGGATATCTTTCTGTGTGATTGATGAATATCGGTTGCATGGGGTGGTTTGCCTGTGTGGCATGCTAAGATGCAAATGATCAAGGCTTCTGTTGAAAAGCAAAGTCTTGTGGTTGATGATCAAAGCACGGCCTGTGTGGCATAGCTTTGTGTAACGTGAATTCGCGAGCTTCACACCCCGGTTGTGAGCTAAAAACGGTAGAAGGACCTCAGGGAGGACATGCGTTTCTTTCTAGCTAGAAGTGGCGTCAGTGGTTTTACACGCCCTGACGAGTTTGACTTATGTCGTTGTTGCTGTTGCGAGGCGCCTCGGTTTGATCGGACGATCCGGGTCCAATGGAGTCATTTGTTGGCTCATTTGTGCCCCAAAGGGCGGGGAAACGTAGTGTTCAGGCATTTTAATCCACAACGGTGGACCGGCCCTGACGATCCAAGGGTCACTCGAGCTCTGTTCCTGAGACATGGTAGGCTAAATTGTCTCGAATCGGTAGAGGACTATCTTTTGCCTCTGTTCACAGATGGAAATCCAACTTCCAATACGTGACGTTTCGATTTTAGTTGTAATCCTATATATGGCGACATAGTGGGATGGGGTGATTATGCCATCTATGATTGATACTTATGATTTGAAGTTGTTTTATACACTACGCACTTATTATAGTATCAAATGATTTGTTTTAAACGTATCAAGCATTATTGGTTATTATAAGGTAAAAACCCTATCCTCCGGCTTGCGTTGCATTGTGTGATGGGACCTGGGTCTTATAATAGCTTCATTGTTCTTTATTTAGCATTGCGCTGTTGTTTTATGCACTGGTATTCTTGGGAGGAAACCCGTTCTGTGTTATACGGCGTGGTCCCTTGATTTACTGAATTTCAAAATAAAGATTAATAACTGTTTTAGTTCTCACACCAGTCACATGACTGACCTGGAGTTTATTGTTTTAGCCTAAACTCTGGGTGCCCTTATTTTGGCACAGCAGCTAGTAGTTTTGGTTTTGCAGATTTATATTCATAGGATCCTGACTTACAGCTGGAACGATATCCGGAAAGCTCTGTATCCGTATATCTCTTCTAGTTGTGTATTTTATTATTTTCCGCTGCTATGTAATGTATTGTAATCTCTTATATTTTCTGTGTAATATTCATTCGTACTCTGTATATTCTTGTATTCTGATGGAATTGTTGTAATATACAATGAAATGTTCTTCTGTCTGCGTTCTAATTTGTCGTGTTCTCAAAACAATCAGGCGTTTCGAACGGTCTGGGTCGGTTTAGCGACTGATTCGGATCGAGCGAAATTCCTTATCGTTACAGTTGGTATCAGAGCTTTGGTTTACAAAGCTCAGAGAACAAGACACGTTAGAACCTTACGAAAGAATTCATCAGAAATTGGATTAGTAATATCCAACGGGAATGACTCATTAGAGATGGGATCAGTAGTATCCTAGAACGAGTGTGAAGAGTGTGTTTTTAAAATGAACACAAGTTTTGTTTTGAAAATTTAAATCAATTATTCGTATTTGATTATTTATTTGTATTGATTTGGACAATCCAGTATATAAAGATTTTGCATATACGTCTGATCCACATGTATTTGAAATTTTAATATACTGGATAGATATAGAATTACACTCTAGTCGCCCGGGGATAATTCTGAGGATGATGCATCATCATCAGGATTTATGTTCGAGTGACGAAAGTGGGATTTCTATATATTTCCAATTGACTGGTGTGAGAACCAAAATTAGATAGGGCTTATTGTTGTGATTTGGCATCAAAAATATGAATTTTGACTATATATCAAAATTATGAATTTGAAACGTTAATCAACAAATTGGTTGCTGATTGTGTTGTTTGATTATTAGTTGATTAATTATAATGTTGAACCTTTTTCCAAATTGAACCAAATAGTAAACTGTATTGAAAATTGGTCGCATTTGCATGCATATATATGTGTATCCATTGAACATGTCATAGCAAGGAGGCTAGAGAAGAGGAATAAAATTGTTTGCCCAACAAATAGGTACATGTTTATTGTATTTCTTGAGTTTTGGGTGATTTTATGAGCCGATTGGCTAGCCGCTTGGCTTTTTCTTTTTCTTTTGGATTGAAGAAGGCCATGGGAGGCTATATGAAATATCCCGAAGTCCCCGGTGCAGGGGAGGTTATGGCGAAATTTTTCGGAAATTTAGGGTGTTAGCCAAATTTTTGAAAAATTTGAAAAGTTCTTAGAAACTGAAAAGTTGAAGAACTTAAGCCGTAATGAAAATAATGGAAGTTGAGTTGATTAGTAAAACAACTTTCGGCTTCGTTCCTTTTCGGGGACGAAAAGTTTTAAGTGGGGGAGATTGTAACAACCCGGAAATTCTGGGCTAGTTTAAAATTTTTATTTTGGCAATTTCAGTGAATTTTGAATATTTAACATGAATTATTTTAAATAATATCGAGGAGAAATGTATTATGAATAGAATTCGAACGTATATATTTATATACGTCGTCGTTAGGATATAAATAATTATTTATAATTATAAAAGGAATTGAAAATGGCGCGGTAGTTCGATAATTCGATTTCAAATTTCAAATGAATGTACCGGGTGCAAAATAAACCGGATTTTAGTGAAACCAAAAATATTTGAATCTAATTGAGAATATCTTTCCAACGAATCCGAAAAATTTGCTTTTTGGAATTAAATAATTATATAACTATATATATTTAAACACTCCCTCTCTAATCCTCTCTCCTTCAGTTCAGAATTAAAATTAAAAAAAGAAGAGAAAGGAATGACGAAGTCGTTCGAATCTGCCGCCGTGGGGGGGTCCAACGTTGCGCCGCCCTCCACGCGGACTGCCGCCGCCTCTCCTTCGTCGGAGGCCCCTCCGACGTACCCCCTCTTCCCCCTCTTCGTTTCTCTCCCCAGTCTCGAACATCGAACCCCCAAAGCCCTAGGTCCTCCTCGCCGCCACTAGCGCATCCGCCCTCCCTGACCTCCGATCCCCCTGCCTCCACCTGCTCCGCCTTCTCGTCTCCTCACCCCTCCCCTAGCCCTCCTCTCTCCACTGCGACGAGACCCGACACCCCCTCCTTCTCCACAACACCTCCTCCGCCTCCTGTTCTCACGAGCCCCTCTCCGATTTGAAGCACAACGCAACCCCCCTTTTACTCGATCAAAATACTGTGAGCTTCCTCTCTTGCTTCATTTTTATTGTTTGATTTTATTTAGTTAATCTAAAGTCTGATTTTGTTAAGTGAGGAAAGTTTATATTTTTATTTACAAAAGACTATATAATTTTTATAATATAGTAAGGTTAAAAATATAATTTTTATAATATAGAAAGGTTAAAAATATAATTTTTATACGAGTGGCATATTAAAAATATAATTTTTATATAGGTATGATAGTAAAGATATGATTTTTATTCAAGTAGAGTAATAAAAATATAATCTTTATTAGGAGAAGAGCAATATAAAAATATATATTTTATAACGAAGTGAAGGTAAAAATTTGATTTTTATATATATGAGGTGAAGATAAAAATTCGATCTTTATATTAGAAGTTGAAATATAATAATATAACTTTTATATAGAAAGAAGCGATTTTTAATGCAAAAAGATTGAATTTTTCCTATATGAACATTAGCGAAAAGATTTGATCTTTATATTTGAAAAGATTTGATATTTATATTTTGAAAAGGAGAAATTTTTATATAAAGAATAGCGTGATAAAAAGATAATCTTTATTATATGAACACCGTTATAAAAGTAGAATTTTTATCTATATAGTAGCGATGTAAAAATAGAATTTTTATCTATATAGTAGCGATGTAAAAATAGAATTTTTATCTATATAGTAGCGGTGTAAAAATAGAATTTTTATATAATAAAGAATATAAAAATGTGATTTTTATATATGTAGTGGCTACGGACAACGAAATTGACAAAAGGCGAGCACGGTGAAGATTTCTACATATGAAGAGTCGTGGCGTTTGGTTTAGCTTTCGGTGAGAACTTCTCACTTTTAATTTAATTTTCTAGTTAAAAATATATATACTAGGATGCAGACTGTGTTTAGTAGCACCCGACACCCGTCGTCCACAAGATTTACCTCACTGATCCAAGCAAGTTTACTTAACAAAGTTGCATAACCCCAAAGTATAAAATTGGTTAAGTTCGTGGGCCTATATATAAATATTACCCACTGCCACAAGATTTACTTAACCCATATTCAAATTAACATGTTCATACAATCCCTATGGATTCATCTAGGTTAAGTATTCTAATTCATTACCAAGTCCATTTATTGTTATAATGGGGTAGACCTCCCACATTAGGCCTACAACTTATGGATGTTGGATATGTCGGTTGGGTTTGGGCAGACTTCTTCCACAAGTTGGGCCTAACCTCGTGTCTTAGCCCGTCTCATATTTGTGCACTTAAACCCCTCACGTTAGATTCAACATTTGCAGTTAATGGGTACGCCGGTCGGGTCCGGGCAGACTTCCACCACAAATGCAATCTAACCTCGTGTCATAAGTGCCATTACAGTTTTCTAATTACAATAATCCTAGGCATTTTAATTATTAACCAATTAACTATACCTATGTCTTTATAGTTGTTCATGCCCATTTACTCAATTATATTCATAATGGAATATATGTCCAAATTCATACTTGTCATTCAAGTTATGTCAATTCTAATGTTTTCCCCCATTCCCTAACTAACGCATTCACATATATTTGGCGTCACGTCTAGGCTAGAAAGTAGCCTAGCCATAAACAATGAAAGGGAAAGATGACAATAGTGATTATTTTAACAAAAGTGACATAAACATGTAATTGGCATAGTGATAAGGTGGACATATAAAAATAGATCTAGTGAGCATGTGATAATAAAACTAGATCTAACATACCATGGATGTCATAATAGGCAAGAATAAATAAGGATTCATATTTCCAATTAATGATAGATCTAAATTAATCACCACATGATAGGTAAAGTTTAAGATCCGCAAATGTGACATGATAAATTAACCACAAGCGAATTAGATCTATAGAGGTAGATCTACCATGACATGATAAATTAACCACAAACGAATTAGATCTATAATGGTAGATCTAGCATGACATGATAAATTAACCATAAGCGAATTAGATTTATAAAGGTAGATCTAGCATGACATGATAAATTAACCACAAACGAATTAGATCTATAAAGGTAGATCTAGCATGACATGATAAATTAACCACAAACGAATTAGATCTATAAAGGTAGATCTAGCATGACATGATAAATGAACCACAAGCGAATTAGATCTATAAAGGTAGATCTAGCATGACATGATAAATTAACCACAATCGAATTAGATCTATAAAGGTAGATCTAGCGTGACATGATAAATTAACCACAAGCGAATTAGATCTATAAAGGTAGATCTACCATGATATGATAAATTAATCACAAGCGAATCAGATCTATAAAGGTAGATCTAGCATGATAATATTTAAGATCCAAGAATGTCATAGATTCACAATTTATAACAAATCCAAATCACAGTCATATCACATTTACTTTTAATCATTTAAATCTAAAAGTAACTAACTCATAGTGTTTGGATTTTAGAAGATAGAAAAGAAATTGTTGGTGTTGAATCTCAGATCTATAGTTGAAACGCTTGAATCTTTTTAAACTTGATTTTGGAGAAGAATAGGTAATTTAATTGAAGTTGCAGCAGTGCCTCGCCGTCACCATTATTTTTCCAATGAATAAGACCTAGGTTTAGAGTCCTTTATATAGTCGCTGCACCCTGAATCTGGACATTGTGTGCGTCTAGAAACATTCAGCCAATTCGACGCAGGGGTCAACCCATACTCCCAAAGTCGACCTCGGTGTCGACCCGAAAAGGGTCAGTTCAGCATTTTGGCTTCCCGTTTTGTCATTTTGAATTTTTTGAATATTTATTTATTTAATTTTTATATATCTATATTTTTTTTCTCATATGCATACAAACTTCAAGGCTTAATAACTTCTTCATACGATGTCCTTTTTACGCAAACCAAATGTCTATCTTGACTAAAATTTCGAGACCAATGCAATGGTACAGTCTATTTTACTTAATTTGTAGTATTTAATTAAGTTATCACATTATATTCATTATATAATGTAGTTAAAATGTCTAAAATTTTCGGGGTGTTACAATTATTATTTGTAAAAATCGTATCTTGCTCATACATTGTCGAAATCAAATGAAACAAGAGACATTGGACTCATGGCAGTGTATTCTACATTCTAGATGAGACTGGAGAGTATTTGGAGCTCTCTACAATTTTAGAAGGATTGGAACCCAATGTGGGATTTTTAAATTCAAAATAAATGGAGAAAAATATAATAGGTTGCAGACAGGGCTTAGTAGCTCTTGACACTACTTTCTGTTAAACCATGGATGATTGTGTGATGATTATGTTGTGGAAATTGATTGTGATTGTGAATGATTGATTGTGGTTGCAACAAAATTGATTGTGTTTGTGGTAAATTCATTGTGTTGTGAAAATGAATTGTATTGTGGAAATTATTGAAATGAAGTTGTTGTGATGCTGCAAGGCCTAGGTTAGTAGAGGAGCAGTGCTCAGACACTGTACCGATGCTACACACTCTGCCGTTGTAATGCCGAAATTTTCTGAATGAACTTTATAAAATATTCATGTTTGAAATAAATTGTTTGAACAATAAAAATAACATTTTTTTGTATGTATGAACCAAATAAAATATTCATGTTTGAAATAAATTGTTTGAACAATAAAAATAACATTTTTATTATATGTATGAACCACTAAAAATATTCATGTGTTGATATAAATGTTTGTTCATTGAAAATATTATTTTTAATGTGTATATGAAGTGTTAAAAATAACCATGTGTTGATTAAAATGTTTATTCATTGAAAATATTATTTTTAACATGTATATGAATTGTTAAAAATAACTATGTGTTTAAATAATTTTTTGTTCATTGAAAATATTATTTTTAACATTTATATGAAGTGTTAAAAATATTCATGTTTGGTAATAAATATTTGTTTGCTAAAAATATTATTTTTAGCTTAGATATGCATATATATATGCACATGCTAAAAAGGTAAATGGTTTGACTGTTGAGTAGAGAAATATATTGCGTGCCCAACAAATAGGTAAACCTTAATGAGTTGGCTGCGCAATTTTATTTATTATATAAACTCCTGTGAATGCCATTGGATGCCGTGTGTTGGTTGTTCTATGTGAGATTATAAACAACGCCATAGGATAACTACAATTAATTTTGAACTACACTACATGGCATACTACGTGAAGATAACATACTCTATCATATACCACATAAGCATTTAGAGCTTATGTGACGAGGTTGGAATTACGATACAAGCGAGAGGCTTGTATGGCGATGACTGAATTACAGGTTGAACTAAGGACTAATATGGACTAAATAAAACATAACAGTAAATTGCCAAATTAAATAAAAAACCCCACACGGGTCTGGAGTTGACAATAATTCACGTCTCTCCTATTTTTAGATATGACACATGAACTATTTATTTTATCACAGTGGACAAGATGACGAGATATAATCTCTGAAGTTATGATTTATACACACTCCCTTGGGCATAGATAGATCACTAAAAATTGTGTATGCTTTTTATGGATTTATTGGGTGCCTAATACGGCATAATAAATTTCCAAAATGCTCTCCGAACAATGGAGGCCATGGCAAAATTTTCCGAAATTTAAAGGCGTCAGCCAAAATTTTGAAGTGAAAATGTTTTAGAAATCATCAAATGAATTATATTTATATATATATATATATATATATTAAAATAAAATGAATAACGATGCTATAGTTCGCGTTTTGGAATCGTAATTTTAAAAAATTATCTTGAGAAATCCGACCATCGAATTTTCCTGAAACTCGAACCGTTTGATTTTCTTTGGAAAGATCTTTCCAAGGATATAAAATTTGTTAAGATCCAATGGTTAGATTTTATGAAATGTTTAATTCAAATCTGAATGAAAACAACGTCGGTGCCATCGAATGACCTGGAACGTCGTTCGATGAAAATGGACTATTTATATATATATATATATAGTGATAAATCGTTTTAAAATATTATAAACGATGTGGAATGGAAATAAACCGATTTTACTTGGTTTATCAGATATTTTGTAGGTTGGATGTATTTGACATGAAAATTATATTAACGAACTGAAACGTGAATATCAAATGGTTTGACCATGGAAAGAATTGATTTGAATTCTTTGTATACGTGAATTATTTGAAAGGCTGAGTTTTCAAATAATTGATCGACGATTAAAATTCGAAGATATGAAGACTGTGCAAGACCGGTGATCTTCACATTTTATGGATTACTATTGATTCCCTGGATGTGGGTAGCTCCCATGGAGGGGTTACAGTGGTAGTGGTCTGGACGTATTTGTTGATTGTCTGGATGTGCGAAGGCCTCTCACTTGTATTGGACATATGGGATGAGGAATAAGGTGCCTCCTTTTTCGTTGAGACCCAGAATGGACTTACAAAACGGATGTGTGTCTGACGTTGTATTGTGTACTGTATTCGTTGATCTCTACTAAATATATATATGTTTGGCGGCAAAGAATTTATTCTCTTACTTAACGCCCTTCTCCGAGACGTACGAGCTTAGAGGTTATATATCGGTAGACATCAATGGTATGGTATGGATTGACAATGTGGCATGCGGAGATGCAGTGATCAAGGCTTTTGTTGAAAAGCGGGGCCTTGTGGTTGATGATCAAAGCACGGCTTTAAATAGCATAGCTTTGTGTATAGCGTTAATTCGCGAGCCTCACACCCTGGTATGAACCAGAAACGGGAGAGGATCTCAGGCAGGACATGTGTTTCTTTCTAGCTAGGAGTGGTGTCATGGTACGGAGCCCAAACATTTTTACTTATGTGGATGATGGAAAGCGAGGCGCCTCGGATATATCGGTCACTACGGGGCCGATGGATGGTATGGTCGATATACTGATTAGATTTTCGCCCCATAGGGTGGGGAAACGTATTGTTCAGGAATTATAATCCACTAACATAAGTGTGGACCGGCTCTAACGCTCCAAGGTCGATGCATTCTGATCCTGAGACATGGGCTAGATTGTCTCGAATTGGGTAAGGACGATCCCTTGCCTTGGTTCATGATGGAAATCCAACTTCCAATACGACATTGTGCGATTTTAATTGTAAACCTATATATGGCGACATGATATATGGTACCCATGTCGTCTATGATTGATACATTATGATTGAAATTGTTTTTGAAACACATTGAAACTAATAATAATACCAAATGTTTTTGTTTTATTCGTATCAAGCATATCTGGCCATTATAAGGTAAAACTCTATCCTCCGGTTTGCGTTGCATTGTGTGATCGGACTTGAGTCTTATAATGGCAACATTTTTCTAAAATGCATTGCGTTGTTTAAATGATTTGTTTTATTTCATGCACTGGCAATCCAATGGAGTGAACCCGTTCCGCGATAGCGGCGTGGTCCTGTAATTGACCTTATTATCAAATAGGTTAAGTAAGAATTCTTATACCAGTCCAATGACTGACTCATAGTTTGTTTCACTTTGCAAACTCGGGTGCCCTATTTTCTACACGGGCAACCTTGTATTCAGGTTTTGGCTTGGTTCATTTTGGCTATGGATGGAAGTTGTGGAAGCTGATGATGGTCCTTTACCATTTCTATTGTACTATTTCAGACACTATTATGTATGTTATGTTTGATTCCGCTGCAGACATTGTATATTAAGCTGAAAATGTATTCTGCACTAAGTATGATCCTGTTATGTTGTGTAACTTTGAAGTTGATATTATTTACAGTGTAATTTGATGTACATTATCTGGTGTAATGATATATTTATGTTCTGTTGTTACTGTTTTTTTGTTATATTCCACTGATTATCCTTGCTTCCGTGGGTGGGGGTTTAGGTCGTCACATTAACACTATTTACATATGCCTTAATCAGGTAAACTGAGGTCATATATACCATCCATGCACTGCCTTGTGGTCTTGCATGAGGAGAGTACTGATCTTGGAAAGTGTACACTCAAGTATGTATACATGACTCTAAGCCTTTATTATTTAAAAAAAGTATGTACGTACACCTAACTTGGGTAAACTAAGAACAAATATACGATCATGCACCACCTTGCAAGCTTATGTGAGGAGAGTGCATAGTGTGGCCAATGTACAGACATATCCGTGTACACATGACTAGTAGTTAATAAAATATATGCATGGTGTTAATGCAAAAATGATAATAACCCTAGATTTATGTTGAAGCATCAGACTTTTATAGGAAATTAGATCTATCTTGTGTATACCTAACACAAATAATCAAAATAAATGGACAATGTAAGAGATAATAGAGAAGAAGAAAAGAATACATAGATTTTTTGTAGTGGTTCCACTATTAATTAGACAAAATCCACTTTATATGATTAGATTTTATTCTCCATTACCTATTATAAGTGTTTTTCAGTAAAAATGTCTGAATAATTTTCCAAATAAAGATAAAATTGGAATCATTAATACAATAGACTATTGGAGTAGATCACAATAGTCCCGTTGGTAAAGGATCCTTGTCGTCTCTAGAGGAGATTGGTGTTGGAGAAGTGATTGACAATATGTAGGCAGGTAAAGACCAGGTATGAGGCATTTGTAGGTGTTCTAAGATGAGTTGGGCAAAGATATTGTACAGATAGGTCTACTTAGAAGCCAAAATGACTCGCCTAAAGTATTGATCCATTATGGCGAATGACAATGGATTGGTACTGATCCATTGCCTATGGATCAATACTGATCCATAGACTTAAGATATTCTTAGGGCTTGTCTTCATTTTCAGTCTTCCTATGATCTTGCGATGTTCCAAGTTAAGTTTTGTTGTTATAACAACCCGGAATTTAAGGACCAATTATAAATTTTATTTTAGCTAATTTAACAGATTTTGGATATTTAAAATGATTTATTTTAAATAATAAGGAATAAAAATTTATTTAAATCGAAGTTAGAACGTATAAATTTATTTTAATTATAAAACGAGCCTGAAATGGCGCGGCAGTTTGAAAATTTGATTTTAAATTTCAATTGAATGTATAGAATTCAAAATAAATCGGATTTCAGTAAAATAAGAAATATTTGAGCCTGCTTAATTATATCTTTCTAACGAATGTGAAAAATTGAGATTTCATAATATAAATTGAAAGTTATGCCTAGTTTAAAATATAAAATAGTGGCTATGGAATTTGTATATATTTTAAATATATTATAGCCCTTAAAAATAGCCATTTTGCAAAAAAACCTCCGTTTTTTACGAAACCACTTTTCTTGGATCCGGAATGTCAAATTATTGCTAGATTCCAATTTTCATAATTTTTGGAATTAATATGTGAGCATGGTGAATTTAAATGTGTTTGGTAATTTTAGTTTGAATTTAATCGACTGGAAAATGGCCATTTTTCAAATGACCTCCAAATTCGACGAAATTAGTTTTGTTAGGACCATATCATCAAAACATAGCTAGATTTATTTTTCTAGGATTTTTGGAGTCAGTATGTGGCCCTAATAAATTAAAATGTACGTTAAAATCAATTTTGAACGTTATATTAAATTATATTTTAATTTTGAGGAATACTGATCGTAACAATCGAATTGGCTTATGGAAAATATCTCATTGTGTCCGTAATGGGGGTATTTAGCTAGGGGCGACAGTCGTTGGGTTTGATTTGGAGTTTAAAAAAATTAACTTTTTGGAATAATTAATTATAAAATTATATTAGATAAAAAGGGGGTCAACTCCTTTCTCTCTCCCACCCCTTCGTTCAACAGAAAAAAAAGAAAAAAAAGAAAAACCGCACGTCGCCCCCACCCCCTTCGCCACCGCGCCACCGCCGGAGGGCCCCACCGTCGCGCCACCTCCCCACGCTGCCCTACTCTCTCTCTCCTCCTCCAGAAAACCCCAACCCGCAAGCACCCTCGCCGTAGCACCCAATCCCACCAAAACTGACGCCGCCAGCCCCCACTCCGACCACCGCGACCCCATTGCCACCTCCCCTCATCCCAATGTCGCGATCCCCTTCCACAGCTCCGACCATGGGCCCCCTCCGATTAAAAATCGAATTTTTAACCGTTTTCAATTTTGCATTAAACCCCCTGACCTTCCCGAGCCCATATCTCCCAAACCGAGCTCCTATGACCAAAACTCCACAGTATCAAAATCAAAGAGCATGATTTTCTCTTCGATTTGAGTATATGGAAGTCAGATTTTGGATTGCGGAGTTGTTCAGGAAATGCATCCAAAGTCTGTTGTCCAAATACTGTCTTTTCACAAATTCTGGCGAATTGGAGCATTTTTGGAAGAAAGGATACAAGGCGAAAGTTGTCTGAAATGGTGCCTTTAAGCTAGTCAAAAAGATGGCATGAAGATTAGAGCTCGTTTGCAAATTCTGGAACTAGAACAGCAGTTCAGAGCATTAGAAAGCACAACGGAGTGGATCCCAATGTGAGAACACCTTCTCACTCAATTTATTTTACAGGTAAATATATACTAGGTTGCAGACGGGGCTTAGTAGCCCCCGACACTATTTATTTGTACAAACCATGGTTGTTGTTTGGATTGTATTATGGAAAATTGACTGTATTGTGGTTATTGAATTGGTTGTGGTTTTGTTGATTGGATTGAATATTGTGTATGGCGCGAGCCAGTATCAGGAGAGGGGTAATGCTAAACATTACTCCAGTTCTAATATCGTGTCGTTATAATGCCGAAATTTTCTGAAATAAAAATGTGTTGGTTAAAAATAACATTTTTAATGTGTAAATGAACTATTAAAAATATTCATGTGCTGAATAAAATGTTAGAACAATAAAAATATTATTTTTATTGAATGTATGAACTATATAAAATATTCATGTGTCGAAATAAATAATTTATCGTTCAAATTTAATTTTTAACGTATATATGAATGGCATAAAATTCTCCAAAAATGAAAATAAATGTTCATTTACAAATCGGACGATTTTTTATGTACACCCATTTAACTGACATTGATTGGGACGATAAATTTTACACATCGCCCAACTGCACAAATAATATTCAGTATTTGTTGGTTGAAACCCCACACGGGTATAGGGATGATATTTGACGTACACTAATCCCAATTGTTTAGTTGTATGTCAATCGATTGGTTGACAGACTGTTGTAAGCATTAATTATTTATATTTAATGCTTATGGAGTTGTGTAATGCACTCTGGATGATGGTTGATTGTGTATCATTATTGTTGTATACATGTGTTGTATGAAATCCATATAAATAGCAATATATGGTAATTGACCATGTCTGATTCCAATTTAGGAAAAACGAATATTTTAAAATAACGAATATTTTAAAATAATATTCAGTAAAGGATTAAAATGTGAATTTGATGTCCGATTTTGGATGGACACGAAAATATTGAAATATGTGAAGCCGTGTTGATTAGATTTGTGCCATTTTAACGCGAATGATATTTATATCGATTTTATTCATTTTTATAATGATTATCGAAAAGGAAATTATTCCAAAATCTGATATTTGAAAATATTATCATCTAAATATTATAATGATAAGGAGTATTCAATTTTGATTTAAAATTGAAATGAAAGTGGGAATCGTTTTTAAAATAAATTTATAAAAAATGTTTTGAATGAAATATATTATATATATAAATTATATATATTAATGGTTTAATATAACGTGTCGCGACCGTTCGCGAATTTCGACCATTGACTTTGAAGTGACATTACGGGAGATCCGACCGTCGGATTCTCCTAAAACCAGAACCGTTGGGTTCGTATCGAAAAGAGCTTTACAACGAATACAAGAGATTTAAATTTGAACTGTTGGATTTGTAATTATGACCAAATCAAATTTTGAAAAGGTCGTTGTGGATGCAGTTCGGTGGCCGTTATTGGAAACCGACTGTACGGACCTTGATAAAATTATTAAAAATATTAATAATTTTTGTAAAATCATAATAAATGATTTGGAAAGAATTTGGATGAAAAATACCACGTTTGTAAAGATAAAAATATATTTTTATCAAAATGAACTAGCTATTAACCAGAAAGATAATCCAACATTTTTAAATAAATAAACTGGATTTGAGAATGGTTTTAATCTAACCAGAATTTTCCAATGTATAAATTGGAATGGATTTGAATAGAAATTATCTTCGGGATATTTCGATATTGGATTCCGTGACTATACGGATATTGTGGAGGAATTTGGAAGATAGATATATATCGTTATTCCCCATACGATATGTGTTGGTTTTAGAATTTGATATTGAATATAAGCCGGTATAATTTCTGTTTAGAGCTTTATATTTAATATTAAAGTGGATTTTGGGTTTGTCGTGAATGGTGTCTTCAGTAATACTGTGTTTAAACCCCATGTGAAAAGAATAAATCTTTTAATTAAGATTAATAGAGTTTCCAGTTATATTTAATAATTGGAATAAAATGGAATATGAATTGGGTTTATTATGAACTGTGTTTTTAACGACATTCGTTCTTTGATCCAATTAATAGTGAAATGTGATTTGGAATATATAAATATTTTATTAAGATTTAATGGAATTTTCCAAAGTAAAATTTTCAAATTTAATAAAATAACCTGGAATTGAATGGAATTCGTTTAGTGACAATCAAAGTGAGCTTCTGTACAGGAAGAATGTTAATATATATAAAATTTAAAAGGCTTTGTCGTTATTCCATTTATATTATTAGTCGGATACGGAAATTGATATCGATTATATATTGATCTATTTTCCATGAAGATTCCATAGTTAATGGAATATGATTTTGGGTTTATCGTGAACTGTGTTTTAAATGACATTGGTTCTTTAACCCAGTAAAAGACAGGATTACATGTCTAACATTGTATTTCGAACTGTATTGTTGATCTCTCCTAAATATATATCTGTTTGGTGATGGAGAATTTATTCTCTTGCTTAACATCCTTCTCTGAGACGTACGAGCTTAGAGGTTATATATTGGCAGAAATCAGTGGTACGGTGTGGATTGTCGATGTGGCATGTTTGTGTTTCCAAAGTTAAATAATCATTAGATAATGATTTTGGAGGATTAAAACTAAGTGGAGTTTTAATGAATCTTTAATTAGATTGAAATGAAAATGTGATAATTTAAATAATCAAATTTGGGAAATGATCGAGAATGGAGTACCACTAGTTTTACTCCAGGCGATAGTTAAATCTTTAATTAGATTTGAACGTGGAATGTAATTAATTTTACCGATAACACTGTGGTGTTAGATATGGAGTATTACCAGTTTTGCTCCATGGGATGAATAGGTTGGGATTGGGAAATAAAACAAATGATTGCTTCAGTAAGGCTCGATAATCCCGACTAGTTGATAAACCTTAATTTGGTTTGGAAGTGATATCCAAAGGAATATTAAAGAATAAATTTAAAAGAATTTATCTTTGATAAAATTAATGGGAATCTATCCCTAAAGATGTGAATATTTGAATAAAAGAATATTCTGAATTGGAATGAGGCGTATGTTGTGTTTGTGTAGCACTGGTTTATGAGATACATGAATTATTCGAAAAGGTCGAGTTTATACCCATTCTGAATAATTGATTCGATGATAAGTCGATGATGAAGACGGTGGTTGAAGATTGGAGTTCTTCACATCGTTTGGATGATTACTGATGTCTTGATTGGGTTGTACACTCAAGACAAGGTAATAAGTGGTGATCGTCCAGACGTACTTGGAGATCGACCGGATATGCGAGGACCTCTCCCCTGTATTGGACATATGGAACGAGGAATAAGGTGCCTCCGGTTTCGTTCAGACCCAGAACGAACTAGTAAATGGATGTGTGTCAGACATTGGATTTTATTCTGTGTTGGTTGATTTCTATTAAATATATATCTGTTTGACGGCGGAGAATTTATTCTCTTGCTTAACGCCTTTCTCTGAGACGTATGAGCTTAAAGGTTATTTATTGATGGATATCAGTCGCATGGCATGAATTGTCAGTGTGGCATGCAGAGATGCAGTGATCAAGGCTTCTGTTGAAAAGCAGAGTCTTGTGGTTGATGATCAAAGCACGGATTTAAATAGCATAGCTTTGTGTATAGCATTAACTCGCGAGCCTCACACCCCGGTATGAGTCAGAAACGGGATCAGGGACGCAGGGAGTACATGACGTTTATTTCTAGCTATGGGTGGTGTCATGGTATGGAGCCCAGGCATTTATATTTTTATCTATGTGGATGATGGATAGCGAGGCGCCTCGGTTATATCGGTCACTCCGGGGCTGATGGATAGGTCCGATAGGATCGGGAAACGTGTGTTCAGGAATAATTAATCCTCAAAAGTAAGGGTGGATCGGCCCTGCAGGAACCAAGGGTTGCCCCGCGGTGTGTAATCCTGAGACATTTTCTAGAGTGTCTCGAATCGGAGAGGAGCCATCCCTTGCCTCGGCTCATAGATGGAAATCCAATTTCCAATACGTGACTTTTTGGTTTTAGTTGTAAAACCTAGTATAGCGACATAGTATATGGTAGTTATGCTGTCTATGATTGATACATTTATATTTGAAGTTGTTTGATGCACTATGCACTTATAGTAATATCAAAATGAGATTTGTTTTAAAAAGTACCAAGCATGTTTGGCTATTATAAGGGAAAACTCTATCCTACGGCTTGCGTTGCATTGTGTGATGGGACCTGAATCTTATAATAGCTTCATTTTCGAAAATCATTGCACTGTTTATAAACTGTTTTATGCACTGGTATTCTTAGGGGAAAACCCATTCCATGTTATATGGCGTGGCCCCTTGATTTACTTTATTTCTAAAGTGAAGTTTTAAATAACTATTTAAGTTCTCACACCAGTCCCATGAGTGACCTGGAGTATATTGTTTTAACCTAAACTCTGGGTGCCCGTATTTTCCACACGGGTAGCTAGTAGTTTTGGTTTTGCAGATTCCTATTTCACAGGATCCTGGATTTACAACTGGAGCTATATTCGGAAAGCTTTGTATCTGTGTATCTCTTTCAGTTATGTTATGTATTATTTTTCCGCTGCATGTAATGCATTTTAACCTCTGATATTTTTCTGATGTATATTATTTATTCATACTCTGTTATATTCTTGTACTCTGATGTAATTGTTGTAACAGCAATGAAATGTTCTATTGTTTGTGTTCTGATTTGTCGTGTTCTCAACTCAATCTTATCTTTCCCGTAAGGGTACTTTGGGTCGTTTCTTTGAATTTCATTTGGATGTATTTTCGAGTCGATCCATGTTAACTACATTCGAATCGTACAGTCCATTAAATATCTTAAGTTTGGGACATAAGATTGCTTCAAATATCCGAGTTTTTAGTGATTACCTGCTATAACTAATAACAGATAAAATATGAATATTGGAGCAATAATTAAATTGAATATATCGTTAAGTGGTTATTTAACTTAATTACTTGGCGCTTTAGTCGTAGAAAGTGCATACTGCTACAACTCCTTGGATTCTTAGGTTAATACTTAAGAATTTGGTCTTGTAGTTCAAATTGTGGAATATGTGGAATTTATCACTTAAAAGTGATTAAATTGAGGCTTGGCAATGAATAAATAAATATTGGTGAATTTTGGTGTATATTGGTGATTGTTGGAGAGAATGTGAATGTTGGGTTGGAAATAAATTAATTTTCATAGGATCCAAGGTTTATTTCTAATATTATGTGTTAGGAATAAATTTGTACCTTACAAATTGACTTAATAAGGAAATTTGACAACCTATAAAATTAAAATAATGGCTTACTAATAATGTGAGTAAAATCTTGTTAATATATATATATATATATTCTGGAAATTTATGTTCAAAGCAAATATGGTTTTATGAATTTAATTAAAAATTTAGTATATTATGTGAATTTTTGAGAAATTTACATAAGAATAATAAATAAAATAAAAGCTTTAAAAAAATTAAAAAATGTCGTAGATAATTTTAATAGTTAGGTTTGATGTTAAAACTTGGTCGTTGTGTGAAGAACTAGTATAAACATAGGTTAATATAAGTTAAAATGGTCTAAATAATTACCTAATATCCTAATTAGTTGTTTATGGGATAATTACTTTAACTTGGGGCCTTAATTAGATAATTGCCAAAAGAAAAATACAGAAAATAAGTTTTAGTATGTACTTTTCTCTGTAATGTTTATTCTTTCTACCACCTACTGCTGAAATTAAAAGGAAAATAAGAAATCTTCACTGTAAATCAAAATCAAGCCTCCAGTCCATTTCAAAAAGCTAATTTGAGCGTTAATCATAATTCTACAGCAGGTAATCTCTCTAAAACTTGAATTTTTAATCCATTGCTTTCTTTGATTTGTTGAGATTTCTCTATAAGTTGAATTATTCCCTTTGCATGTTACTGTAATGGATTTTACAGGTGATAAGAGAGCTTCTTACTAGAAATCACACCTCCAAAAGTTTCAATTTGCTGTTATTCTTACTATAATTCAAAGCTAAGGTGATCATTCACTCATACTATTTAGTCAAAGTAGTAATTTTCGAGTTTGTAATGATTATGTGCTTGATCGGTGAAAACTTGTAGGTTTTATTTTTGAATTTCCATTGTTGCGCAAACACAGTCAAAGTGTAATTTCAGGCTATTGTATCTCTTTCGTACCTTTTTTCATATGATACTCGTTGTCTAGTTTTGCTGAGTCTTTGTTGTATCAACATTTAAAATTTCAAGCGAATTCGAGCTGTAAAACTCTTCCAAATTGTCATTGTTGCAATCAAAGCAAGATAGTCACCTACCAATTCTTATGTGGGCTGTGTCGACCCAGGGGTCGACCCACCGCCTTAAGGTGTCGACCTAGGGGTCGATACCCATGAAGGGGAAGTCAACCCATGGGTCTACCGCCTCTATTGTAAATTATCGTAGGTGCTTTGTCTGCTTGATGCTTGCTCATGAAATCGTTGTGCCTTGTTTGCTGATTACTGAAGCATGCATTTGGTTCTCAAGTGAGTTCAAGAAGCTCTCCTACTTTGTTTTATTACCATATTAACTTGGCAATCCAAGTTCAAATCTTGGTTAATCCAAATGTCCAATTTCAGGTATTTATTATGGTTTGTTATTGAATTTCCTAATGCAATTTCACTTGGTTTAGCTATTATATAAGCTGGGCAAATCAAGCTATTTTATCCCCAATCCGAGTTTTAGATTTTTGGCGATTCTTGATGAATTCATTATTAAGTTTTAGGATGAGTTTTTATAATGTTGAACACAAGCGCACGTTTTTGAATTATGTTTTCCTTTATAAATAAATATCATTTTCGCTTGGAGGCTAAAATAAGTTTATGACTTTAGTTTTCAATTATAAAGGGCCTTAAAGCAATAATATTAATATATTTTAGTAATATAAAAAGATTCTAAGGATAAAATCAGTTGCTTTTCCGAAAATCGTTTTGTAATCTTCATTTTGAAAACCAAGTATTTTCTTTATATAAACCGACATTTTTTTGCACCCTTTAAGAAGATGTAATGGAGGTTAAACGGTATCGTAAACCCCATGGTATGGGATACGAAAACATACAAAATCAGCTAATTCCAGGATCGTCTAATTGAAGTAGATGATTTGTTGCCTCTGTTGATGGTTGTATCTGTTGTTTCCCGTTGTGGGGCTGATTAGCTGGCAGTAAACTGGTAGTGAGAACGTGTAGTATGGAACGCATAGTTATCACTGCCTGGATAACTAACTAAGAGTCGATAGCAAATCTAGTTCCAGGGGTTGCGGTCCCGTACGTATAACAATATACGTAAGAAATTATTTGATGTTTATTGATTGTTATTTGTTGTTATATGCGGCAAAAGTCACATAGTTAGTCCTAACACATTAAATTGATGCTAGGCTAATCTCGGCGGGAGTTATTTGCAAATGCATTGTTTTTTTTTTGGATCTGAATTGTTATTTTTTGATTTAAATTCTTTGATGATTCAGAACTTAGAGTCACATTTTGGAAATTTATTGATTTTGGATCTTTTGTATTTTGGTGATGGATCTATAATTGTTGTTGCTGATTTGATCTTATGATCATATACCTGAGCTTTGATGTTATTGGACTTCATGTCCATATATTATGTTGATTTCGATTATGGATGATGGTTGTTCTCCTCGGAGATTACCTAACTCTTATTTGTTATATATGTTGTTTTGATTTTGTGATCACTTATGCTATTTTATAGTACAGTTGTACTTAGTTATGGCTAGTACATAATTGAATGCCCCTCTCGTATATCATGTTGAATTGTAACATATTACATCAATGTTACCACTTCTCCAACTCTTTACATAAAGAGTTGCTTATCTTGTTCTTATTTTATCCGTATATGTATCATTACTTAGTGTAAACCATACTGACCCGTGTATGGTATTGCTCAGGTCAGATTGAGCTTTTCAGGTACCCTCTTGTAGCAGATAATTTTGCATTTACTTCTGGTGTGGATCTTTTACTTCTTTTTAGGCTTCGTAGTTGATGCTATTTTGAGGCAGATATTTTGGGATTGACCCTTGTACTCCGTTACGTACTTATATTTGTGACTCATTATATGTATTCTATGTTGTATATGTGAAGGCCCGCCCCGCACCAGCCGACATTTCCCATGAAAGTGCGTTGTGCCGATGTCCAACCAGCACGGGACGGTCGCCAAAGGAAGGAAAAAGAAGAGAACTTACTGATGAACTAACAAAGAACCTGTAAAATATCTCACAGCGCATGGAATGAAATATAATAATAACATACATTGACACAAAACAGGTGAGATAGTGCATAAGCTGAAAATTAAACATCATAGCAGCGGAAAATCCAATTACAGCTTATGTTCCACATCATCATTATTACAACTTTAAAACTGTCTCCAAAGCAAAAGAAAGGATAGGTACACTACTAATGCCCAAAGTAGTGACCAGCAGCTACACAGGGAGAATATCTATATATATCATACGTGCGAGCCACTAATGCCCAAAGTAGCAACCAGCAGCGACACAAGGAGAATATCTATATATATCATACGTGGGAGGCTCCCACGTATGATATATATAGATATTCTCCTTGTGTTGCTGCTGGTCACTACTTTGGGCATTAGTAGTGTACCTTTCCTTTCTTTTGCTTTGGAGACAGTTTTAAAGTTGTAATAATGATGATGTGGAACATAAGTTGTAATTAGATTTTCCGCTGCTATGATGTTTAATTTTCAGCTTATGCACTATCTCACCTGTTTTGTGTCAAAGTATGTTATTATTATATTTCATTCCATGCGCTGTGAGATATTCTACAGGTTCTTTGTTAGTTCATTAGTAAGTTCTCTTCTTTTTCCTTCCTTTGGCGATCGTCCCATGCTGGTTGGACATCGGCACAACGCACTTTCATGGGAAATGTCGGCTGGTGCGGGGCGAGCCGTCACACTTGGTATTAGAGCTCTAGGTTGCGTAGATAACCTAGGGAAAGACACCAGCGAGAGATAATACGTATATGAGAGCGCGTATTTGTGATTATTTTGGTTTTCAAAAGCTATATATATACTATTAGTATAGCTAAGGATGAAGTCGCACTGCACTGACACCACAAAGAGGATGGTTAATCATTTCTGTTTACAGATTGAACGATGAGCCGATACGTAAGGGGTGCCGGTAGAGGAGCCAATAATGGGAATGCTGCTGATATGAGGACGATGTTTACTGACCTCATGAGGGAGATGCTTAGAGATGTTCAAAGGGCAGCTCCTAATGCTGGTAATGGTGGTGGTCCAGCGGTGCAGGCGCCTAGGGCCGATTTCGCCAAGCTGAACAAGGATTATACTAGTCTTGTTGGGAAGCCGTTCCACAGAACGGAATCGGCTACGGATGTTCAGGATTGGTTGGATAGCTGTGAGCGTATCTTCGAAGACTTAGGTATCGAGGATGCAATGAAAAGAAAGCTAGCGTCCCGTCAGCTGCAAGGACGGGCAATGAATAGGTGGAATGCTATTAAGGCAACTACTCCAGAGGATCAAGTTACATGGGATCAGTTTAAGGCCCGATTCGGTGAAAAAATTATCCCAGCTACCCAGAAGTCAGAGTTGTTTAGGAAATTCCTGGAGCTCAAGCAGAATGGTAGGGCAGTCTCGGAGTACATTGCAGAATTCGATACTTTATCGAAGTATGGATTATCCCTCATTGACACTCCCGAGAAGAAGAATGAGAAGTTTATAACAGGTTTGGATCAGTACTTGGGGGAAAGGCTTATTAACCACATAGATTAGACGTTTGAATCGATTGTGGGGAAAGCATTGAGGTCAGAGAGTCTTTACCCTAAGTCGAAGACTGAGGTTGCATCTGCAGAGGAGCCAAAGCCGCAAGCAAGCGATGGAGGCAAGAATGGTTCTCAGAATAAGAGAAAGCAGAATCAGACCAAGGATGGCCAGAAGAAAAAGAATAAGAAAGATGTTGAGTGCTTCAGCTGTGGTAAGAAGGGCCACTATGCCAAAGAATGTCGGGCCAAGCCAGCGGATAGGAAGTGCTTCAACTGTGGCCAAGTGGGACATCACAAGGACAAGTGTCCGCAACCCCCTAAGGAAAAGAAGATTGTGAAAGCATATGATATCAATGCTATTCCTTCTTCGTCGAATGTCCCAACTGCGGCGGAGAAAGGAAAGAATGTTGTTATCCAAGGTATGCTTTCTGTTTATGATGTTCCTGTTCGAGTATTGTTTGGTACCGGAGCTTCCAGTTCCTTCATATCTAGTGACCTGGTAGATAGGTTGGGATTGGAGCTCGAGATTGTCGATAGACGTTAGTAGTGACAAACCCGATTGGTGGTTCGACTAGCCTTAGCATGATTTGTCGTAATGTGGTTTTATCGAGTCATGGATGCATGTTTGTTTGTGATTGCTTTATTTTGGGCTTTACTCGGTTTGGCATTATTTTGGGAGTCGATTGGCTCCAAAGATACACGGTGGTGGTAGACTGTGAGGGCTTTTTGGTGACAGTTAGAGCGGATGATGGGCGGAGGGTAGTGTTTGGTGGTCTACCTAATGATGGGGTAATGGCTAGTTTTCTAAATTCCCTCGACATCCCGCATGATGAGTTGTCAGATGTGCCCGTGGTTGGCCAGTATCCGGACGTCTTTGAGGAAGTGACCGGACTTCCACCACACCGAGAGATTGAGTTCCGTATTGATTTGGTGAAAGATGCCAGAACTATAGTGATGCCACTTCATCGTATGGCGCCAAGGGAGCAGCGAGAGCTCGGAGTGCAAGTAAGCGATCTTTTGAAGAAGGGATTTATCAGAAGAAGTGTTTCTAAGTGGGGAGCACCAGTTGTGTTCGCTACCAAGGCAGATGGTTCCCTTCGATTGTGTGTGGACTACCATGAATTTAATAAGGTGACGAGGAAGAATAAGTATCCTCTACCACGGATAGATGATTTGTTTGATCAGTTGAGTGGCGCGAGAGTATTCTCCCAGTTGGATCTCGCGACAGGTTTTCATCAGCTTAGAGTGGAAGCTGAAAGTATAGCTAAAATGGCATTTCCGACGCCGTCTGGATTTCATAAGTGGCTGGTCATGCCATTCGGATTGACCAATGCACCAGCATATTTTATGGATCTTATGAATAGGGTATTCAGAGATCAGTTGAATAAATTTGTTCTTGTGTTCGTGGATGATATACTTGTTTATTCGAGGACAGAGGAAGAACACAAGGAACACTTGAGGATAGTGATGGAGGTGTTGAGAAAACACCAATTGAAAGCAAAATTTTCTAAGTGTCGCTTCTGGAGAAGGGAAGTGAGATTCTTGGGCCATGTTGTTTCAGAAAATGGTATCGCCGTGGACCCTGCGAAGGTGGCTACAGTACAAGATTGGTCTATGCCCAAGAATGCAATGGACATAAGAAGTTTCTTGGGGTTAGCTAGATATTATCGTAAGTTTATCCAAGACTTCTCCAAGATAGCAGCACCATTGACTCAGTTGACCAAGAAGAATCAAGCCTTCGTTTGGGACGAAAAGTGCGAGAATGCATTCAAGAGCCTAAAGGAAAAGTTGACATGTGCACCAGTATTAGTCATTCCTAAGAGAAATGAAGAGATGACAGTATATACGGATGCATGTGGTACCAGACTAGGTTCTGTATTGATGCAAGGAGGTAGGGTTGTAGCTTATGCAAGTCGGCAACTGAAACCGCATGAGAAAAGATACCCTACTGATGACTTGGAATTAGCAGCGATCGTATTCGTGTTGAAGATGTGGAGACATTATCTTTTGGGAGAAAGATTCGAGTTGTTTACCAATCATAAATCGTTAAAGTATCTCTTCTCTCAGAAGGATCTAAATCTCCGACAGTAAAGATGGTTAGAGTTCTTAGCTTCCTATGATTTCGATATCGCATACACACCAGGAAAGGGCAATGCGGTAGCTGATGCATTGAGTAGAAGACATGCCAGTTTAGGGGCTATGCTTCTAGAATGGAAGCAACTGGAGTACATTGCTAGGTATGATTTTAAACCAAAGTGCGAATTGGATCCAGAAATGTTAGCAAGTTTGATGATCAGACCCACTTTGATTGAGCGGATTGGTTCCAGCCAAAGGGACGATCCTAACCTATTGGAAATCATCTCCAAGTTAGAGATGGGTATCGATGAGGAGATGAACAAGTATGGGCTTGATCGAGATAGATGGCTTAGAAAGAATGGAAGACTAGTTGTGCCCAATGTTAATGGATTGAGAGATGAAATGCTTAGAGAATGTCATCACTCAAAACTGACTATACATCCCGGTGGTAATAAGATGTATTGAGACATGAAGCAGACCTACTACTGGGAAGGGATGAAAAGAGACGTTGGGAACTTTATATCCAAATGCATGAATTGCCAGCTAGTTAAAGCTGAGCAAAAGAAGCCTAGTGGTTTGTTGCAACCATTAGAGATTCCAGAATGGAAATGGGAACAAGTCTCAATGGATTTCATTGATGGGTTACCAAGGACTAGATCGGGCCATGATAGCATTTGGGTGATTGTGGACCGATTGACCAAAAGTGCAAGATTTATACCCGTCAAGTCGAATAGAACGACAGCTAAGTTAGCTGAACTGTACATAAAGTGGGTAGTGATATTTCATGGAATACCCAAAGGCATTGTGAGTGACCGAGATCCGTTGTTCACTAGTGGATTTTGGAAGAACTTACAAGAGGCGTTAGGATCAGAATTACATCTCAGTACCGCGTATCATCCTCAAACCGATGGACAGACAGAGAGGGTGAATCGAGTGTTAGAAGATCTCTTGAGAGCTTGTATATTAGACTTTGGTGGATCATGGGATAACCATTTGCATCTAGTAGAGTTTGCATATAATAATAGTTATCAATCCAGTATTGGTATGGCTCCATTTGAAGCTTTGTACGGAAGACCGTGCAACTCACCGTCGTGTTGGTTAGAAACTGGTGAGAAGTTTGTGCTTGGACCAGATGTGATAAGAGAAACTTCAGCTAAGATTAAGGTTATCCAACAGCGAATGAAGGCTGCCCAAAATAGGCTGAAAATTTATGCTGATAAGAGGAGAAGAGAATTAAAGTTCTCCATTGATGACTTGGTGTTTGTCAAGATTTTTACGTTGAAGAGCGTGATACGATTTGGTAGGAGAGGCAAGTTAGCACCAAGATTTGTTGGTTCATTCCCAGTTCTTGAGCAAATTGGGAATTTGGCATATAAAGTTGAATTACCAGAGAAGATGGCAGGAGTTCACAATGTATTTCATGTTTCCCAGTTAAGGAAGTTCGTGCACGACCCCGATGTGACTATTTCATCTGATCAGTTAGACGATATCGAGGTTGAACCCGAGGCGGTTGGGAACCGCGAGCCTATGCCTATTGTTGGGAACGATACGAAGCAACTTCGAAGGAAGGCGGTGAAATTAGTCAAAGTTCAGTGGGGCGAGAATGAGAATGACTGTACTTGGGAGACAGAGGAGAGCCTTAGGAAGACGTATCCAGAACTCTTCGCCTAGTAAGATTTCAGTTTCGATTTAGTCTTTCCGCATGCTAGGATAGGCTTGTTTTGTTCGTTTTTCATGTTTGATTGTTGTATATGGCTGGTAGGCATGCGGGATCCTTTGTATGTTTTGAGTTAAGGAATTTCGGGGACGAAATTTCCTAATGGGGGGAGAATGTAATAACCCGCATTCTACGCACCGGAGGATTGTAGAATATTTATTTCTTTCACATGCGAAGTCGTATAGTCATGTAACTTTAGGAGACGACTACTGGGTCATTTCCTATGTTCATGATTTTTACCGATTTTTAAATGACCGTTTTGCCCCTAGCTGATCTTGTTTCGGCCATAACTTTTGATTGGAAAGGAGTTTTGACTTGAAACCACTTCCATTAGATCCGGATGATGGTTTACTTCCTGTAGAGTGGTCACATTAGCCAAACGGACTCACCGATTGGGAGATATGGCTGAAACAAGTTTCAGGTGGTGAAAAACAGCTTATTTGGGCTTAACCAGGTGATTAACAGCTAGGCCCAAAGGGGAATTTCGGGATTAAGAGTATAAAAGGGATGCTAGGGTTTAGAAAACGAATTTTACTTCATTTTCCAGCCGCCTAAGACATTCCTCTCAACCTAGCAATGGCCTCCACTTGCTAAAACACCCCAAATCACCTTCTAATCGCTAATTAAGCCAAATCTACATCAAATCAAAGCGGATTAGCACAAGAATCAAGGTAGAACTGCTGTATAGCCTTGGTATTCGCGCCCAAACAGAGAATCATTTCAGATTTGATATTCTATTTGTAGCAAAGGTGAGTGATTTGCGTAGTTCCTCACTAATTATGGTTAATTAAGGGTAATTAGTGATAATTAGCGAATTTATACATGTTAAAAATCTGGAAAAATATTGATAAATTTCGAAATATTGTTTTAGGCCTCTGTTAGAAACTTGGGTTAATTTGGTTAAGTTTTACTAATCCTATCATTAGTTTTGTTTAACACGCTTAAGGGAAAATATGGGATTTTGGCTGTGTTTGATCCGTTTTGACCTATCAAGTTGTTGTTTCGGTGTTTGTGGTCACTTCTATTTGTTGCTATGACTGTATTTTATGCTTTGTGATTGTCTAAAATAGTTAGAGTGGTCGAAAACCCCATCGAGTGGCGTATAAACAATCGCTGGAAGTTGCAGGAAAAGTGCAGGAAAGTACCTGAACCAGGTCGGATCGGATTGGAGCACGGACCGACGCGAGGTGCAACTCGCAAACCAAACTGCTCGTGGAGTGTCATCTCCGAACCGATCCGCCAGAAGCTCTTCGACCCAAACTGGAAGCCAGCTCACGAACTAACTCCACTTGTGAACGACCCAACCCACGTAGTCACCTCCGAACCGAACCGGTAGGGGAGGCCGTGTGATGACCATGGCCGATCCGAACCACGATACCCGACCCGAACCGATGCACCATGGAGGAGCTTGAAGAACTCGACCCGATCCAAGGTGATGAAGGCCATGAGCCGAAACGAGGAGCTTGGACTTGAGGTGTGGACCACAAACCGAATCAGGAGCACGATCTGAGGTAAGGTAAAGTGAAGAACCGAACCGATCCGGAGAAGACCAAAACCCGAGATGTAAAGGTAGTCCAAATGGTAAGTAGAACTCGGGATCCAGTTAGGAACCAACGAGTCAACTTCATGAGTTGGGCTTTGCTGTGGGACGCGTGCTAAGGGGTTATCGACGTCTATAGCTTTGATTCACCACCAAGACGGATGTTAGGCTACGTATCAGTGCAGTGAGGTAGTTATTACTCCATGGGGCAGAGTGATCGTAGCAAGGCTATGAGCCAGTGCAGTGGAGTTGTTATGACTTCATGGGGCAGAGTGGACATAGCAAAGACTAGTGGCTATGGATCAGTGCAGTGGTGTCATCATGACTCCATGGGGCAGAGTGATCATAGCAAGGAATAGGGTGATCAAAGTGGTGGATATCGTATGCTTTACGCACTGAGTGAGAGGTGTGAGGATGGTTGTTATGTTTGATTGGTTGCTTTCACTATGTCATGCACACCCCCACCCCCGTATTCTTTACACTATATGTTAGTGGCACCTTAGAGTATTGAGCAGTATGTTGTACTAACTCTTTGGTTGCAGGTTCAAGTATGGTTTAGTATACCTGTTATTGTTCTGTTTTGATGCTTATCTCTCATACCATACTTTTGTCTGACCCAGAGTTTTATGTCTCTTCTTATTACTCTGGGTGCTCTCAAACGGGCAGACTAGAGACAGGTTAGGTGGTATGCACGGGTAGCTGTACCGGAGACGAGCAGGAGGCTCCCACGTATGATATATATATATAGATATTCTCCCTGTGTCGCTGCTGGTCACTACTTTGGGCATTAGTAGTGTACCTTTCCTTTCTTTTGCTTTGGAGACAGTTTTAAAGTTGTAATAATGATGATGTGGAACATAAGCTGTAATTGGATTTTCCACTGCTATGATGTTTAATTTTCAGCTTATGCACTGTCCCACCTGTTTTGTGTCAAAGTATGTTATTATTATATTTCATTCCATGCGCTGTTAGATATTCTACAGGTTCTTTGTTAGTTCATCAGTAAGTTCTCTTCTTTTTCCTTCCTTTGGCGACCAACCCGTGCTGGTTGGACATCGGCACAGCGCACTTTCATGGGAAATGTCGGCTGGTGCGGGGCGGGCCGTCACAGTATACCACAGTTTTGGCACTGTACCTATATTGTTTGATCTTGTATCTGTATATATATACACACATACACACATTGGGATGTATGTTCTATAATTTGTGATGTTGTAATCAATTGCTTTTGTTTTGGATTATGTTTAGCCACCATAGTTGTAACAACCCATATTTTTGGAACCAATTTAAAATTTATTTTAAACTGATTTTCATGGAAATAAAATATTTTAGGTGAATTATTTTGAGAATAAATGACTTAAAACTTATTTTAATTGAATTTATAACTTAAAATTTTATATTAATTATTAAAACGAACTCGAAATGGCGCGGTAGTTTGAAAATTCGATTTTAAACTTTGAATGAATATATAGAATTCAATATAAGTCAGAATTTGATAAAACAAGAAACATTAGAATAATTTGAACTATAGTTTTCTAAAGAATGTGACAAACTAAGATTTCACTTTACAAATTGTAAGTTATGTCTAAATTAAAATTTAGAATAGTCGCTATGGAATTTATATGTATTTTAAATATTATATATGGCCTTTGAAAATAACCATTTTGCAAACGACTTCCATTTTCAACGAACCACTTCCATTGAGTTAGGAATGTCGTTTAGGTGTTCGAAAATTATATATATCGATACCTTTGGAGTTGGAGAAAATTTGGTCTTTTCAATGGGAGGTATGGCCAAAATATCACTTTTTACACATGAATGAATTTGGACTCGAACCGCTTCCATTGAGTTCAAAACGTCATTTACATGTCCGAAAACTATAAACTTCAATATGTTTTGAGTTTGTGAAAATTGGGACATGGGTTGGGTCTTGGTTGGCTAACCCTAGCCACTCACTTAAATCCCTAAATGATCCTCTTATTCACTCCAAACACTTAAGCAAAATTAGAAAATGGGGACGGGAATGGGAAATAGAAATTCCTAGCCTAACTTTTGCAATTAGAAGATAGATTCTAGAGGAAATCAAGGGTAGAAGCTTTGGTAGGCCTCCTCTTCATCTTCTCCATCTTCTCTAGCTTGTCTCCTCTTTTATTTTTAAGAATTCCAAAGCCTAACTCTTAGGAGATTTGTGCATGTGTGTTTAGGTTGAGGATTCTTGAGTTTTTATTGAAGAGAGATTGATCTTGCTTTGATTTGGAGCCTCTCCTTCCATATTTTAAGCAAAGGTGAGAAATTTAGACCAAAAAAGGGCTAGAGTTAGTCAATTAATTAGTAGATGATTATGTTTGGGTTGATAAAAATAACCATTGATAGATCATATAACTTCAATATGATGTTAAATGCTAAGTAGTGCAATGGAAATATGATTGTGTAAGTTATAGGTGGGTTATCCATGAACACACACTTAGGCCACAAGCTTATAACTTGTAAAGGAGTAATTTTGAACCCATGTGAGTTTGCAGATGCTAGTGAATTGAGTATGCTAGTGTAACATAGTTGATTGCATGTATTCATGTTCCATCGAAATGAAAAAAAGGAAAATTATGATGAAAAATGGGCACACAATCTAATTCTTATGATATAAGTGGATTGGGTGATCTTGTGAAGCTCCATTATCGTCCCGGCAAAGTACTAATCCTTCACAAATCACACGAATCACTTTAATTTGCTTTGGTTAGAGAAATTGGTTCACTTTTGAACTTATAATCAAAATCATAGTAATCTCATGAATATATGTGTGTGCATGTTTGTTTGTGTTCTTAAGTTGTTTCGACGAGCTAATGGGGTGTTAATATCATCTTGATCAAGTCCGTAGTTCATTGGAATCGATTCCTATATGGAATAGAAAGAAACAAAAACTAGTCGGGCTATTTAACAACAGCCAGTCGACTAGTCCATAATGAAATAGTCGACTGGTAAGGGCCTGTTAACCCATGAAGTATGGCTTATGAATACATAGTAAGGTTAGGTCATTCTCATTATATAGCGTTAGGTCGTCATCCCTTAGGTCGGGAAGAGATCTGTTCAAGATGTACCATAGGATGTTAGAGGCGATAGTCAATTGATTCCCTTGGGTCGTCCGCCTATAATAGCTCGTTAGACTTCTTAAGCCATTAGGCATTTTAGACCGTCCAGAACTCTTTAGATCGTTCGGCTTCCCAAAGTCCACAAAAGCTCTTGGAACGCCAAGTACACAAGTCTGTTAAAGCCTAGAATCCACCCTGCTCCTAAGGTCGCCCAGTTTTAGCCCGCTCCATCTTTTGGTCCACCAAGCTCTTTGGCCCGCGCCGCTTTATGTTAAGGTCGTTGGGTCGCCCCACCCTTTTGGTCCATTCCGCCATAAGCTTCAAGATTTTAGACCGCAAAAACTCTCCCCTACTACTTTCTAGCTCGTCGAGCGACCTAAAAAGGATTCAAAATAATTACAACTTTTCCACTTGGTCCAAATCTCAACTATAAATACCCCTCTCATTCCTTCATTACGGGGGACCGAATTTTGAGACCTTGAAGGGCTGCCGAAATTCATCGTCAACGAATTCAAGCTACTCTAGCATTCAATCATGATCATTCAAGGGAGATTATCCATTCAATCCACCAATGAATTCATCAAAGTCTCCTCGTCCTCTGAAAGCTCATAGATTTACCATTGAATTTCTATTCTCCAAAGGATTTCTATCTACTTTTCTATTAATCTATAGAGATCTAATTGAATAAAGGGTGAGGTTGTGAGAATGAATGTAATTGAAATGTTTGTGTGCATTGTAATCATTTGAAAATAATGAGAATGGATTCTAAAGTGGATGTAGATCAAGTTTGATCGAACCACTATAACATTTGGTGTCTTCTATTCGCATTTCTATTATTTTGTGGCTCCACTTCTCTTGTTTTAAGCACTTCGTGAAGTACTTTTAGTATCTTTGATGTTAATTCCAATTTTAGGATTAACATTTGGAGCCCACGATGGGGCCCGTGTTCGCATCTTCTTCCTTCACACTTCTCTCAAGTCTAAGTGCCTTGCATTGAAGTCCTAAACCGCTTCCCTCACAAAAATAAGGGCGAAATCTAGGAAGACCATGAGCAAAAATGTTGGAAATACTGACAACATTGCAAATGAAGAAACTTCGCTTACCAACCATTTTGAGGTGGGAGAAGACTCGGTAAATGGAGCCGGTGTGACCAGAAATGAGCTGAATGCCGCTATTGCCGACATGAACCAATGAATGGATGCTTCTACTAAAGCTATGATGGAGAAACTTTACACCATCCTTATGCTTGAGCAAATACAATCCCTCCTAAAGTCCATGTTGATCTCGAAGAGAATGGCAATTCGTCCGCTTCTGATCTTAACTGCCACGACAACATGGAAAATGATAATGATCAAACGAGTGACAAGGATGAAGCTAACATTGAAAACTTGAAGCCAAAAGCTAGGAATCATTCTGAGATGAAAGGACAAAAGGCTACCAATCCCATCACGAGGGTACCTCCTTATCAGAACGGTAAAAGATCTGAATTCTCTAACCAAGATCGCATGCCTAGACGAACATTTGGTAGAGATCACAGCTTCGCAGAGCGTCATAACACTGAAGAGTACATCTCAGACATGATAGAACAAACCATGAAGAAGAATCAAGATGGCAATGGTGATGAAAGGGAATGGGATTTCTCTCCCAATAAGACTCCATTCACTGAAAGAATCCTTGAAGCAGAGTGTCTGAAGAAATTTAATCCTCTAACTTTGCATTATACAATGGCCTTGTCGATCCAAACTATTTCCTGTTCAAATACGAATGGCATATGAGTGCGGCTAAGGCGACCGATGAGATGAGATGCACATACTTTCCTATCTACTTAGAAGGTGCCACGTCATTATGGTTCACAAAGCTGCCACCTAAATCCATAGACCGATTCTCCAACTTGACCAAGAAATTCAAGGAGCAATTCCGCTTGTATGCTACCAAAGCCAAGGACGCCATAACACTTTCAACAATAAAGAAAAATCCAGGCGAATTTGTTAAAGCTTTTCTCAGTCGATTCAACGTCGGTTTATGCGAAGTGAGAAATCCAGAACCTCGCATAATTCTCATGTCTTTAATCAGTGCTATTGATGAAAAGAGCGAATTTAGCAGACGGATTAAAATGAAAGAACCAAACACGCTTGAGAAGTTCTATAAAAAGGCCAAGGAGTACATGAGAATCGACTCTAATCTTATGCCTCTACAGATTATTGATGCTAACCAGCTTCTTGGGGCTCCCAAAAATGTTGCTACTCAATACAGTCAGAAGTGTATTCAAGGGAAGAAGCACGCTAACGATGGGAACGACAATAAGGCTAATAAGAAGTCCCGACTTTTCAACTCGTCAGAACTGACGCCTTTGAATGATACTCATGAGAATATCTATCTTGCAACAAAGAATTCTGAAGAGTATGCTGAACCAAATCCGATAAGGATAAGCGACAAAGCCGCAAACTCGGGAAAGTTCTATAGGTTTCACAACCAACCTGGCCATAACACTAATGAATGCCGACATTTAAAGAACCTCATCGAGGAATTGATCAGGAAAAATAGGCTACAACAATATGTAAGGAATCCGCAGGCCATGAACCCTTCTGTGACACCCCAGGGGCAAGGGGAATCAAATGATCAGTCCGGTCCAAACAACCGAGCTTTTGTTCAAACCATTCAAAAACCGATTATCAACTAATCACCATTGATTGTGCTTCAATCTCAATGGCTCCGTTTTCTCGCTTTAGTTCATGCTTTACTTCACATTTTACTTTCCGTTATATTCAAAACTTCTTGTAAACAGTCTATAATAATCCGCAAGTGATGCACTAAATATTGGTTCTACGTTAAGGACATATTTGTTTGAATGAATTTCAGACTTGTGAAATTATATGTCAAATCAAAACTTTCTTAAAAGGTGATTTGATATTGCAGCACATCTGTCAAGCGCTTGTTCCTGTAACATCGTGAACCTAACAATGTTAGTTCCAGAGCCAAATGCTGTAAATATCGGCTTGTACAGATGCAAAGATAGAGAAGCACCACCTCGAAAAGTGAATATTGAAAGTCACGAAAATCCAGGCAGCGAACAAGAGCCACGGCAAGCAAGCATGAGAGCTGTAGTTTTTATCGAAGGGGCACTTCCCTAAGTAAGAAGTTCACAGCACCAGTTTCTAAACAGAAGTAGCCTGCCAAGTCGGAAATCCGACAAAGAAACTGATAGCTGCCCCATGAAATGATATAATAGCCACTCAATTCATTTGCATAACATCTGAAAAATTCAGATGTGAAGAATGATAAAATCTACTTGCGTAGCATCTGAAATGTCCAGGTGCGAAAAGTACAATTCATCTGAAAAAGTCAGATGTGAAGAACGATCAATTCATTCGCGTAAAATCTGAAAAAGTCAGATGTGAAGAATGATAAATTCATTCACGTAACATCTGAAAAAGTCAAATGTGAAAAATGATCAATTCATTTGCGTAACATCTAAGAAAGTCAGATGTGAAGAATGATCAAATCTACTTGCGTAATATTTGGAATGTCCAGGTGTGAAAAGTACAATTCATTTACGTAACAACTGAGAAAGTCAGATGTGAAGAATGATCATATCAACTTGCATAATATCTGGAATGTCCAGGTGTGAAAAGTACAGTTCATTCGCGTAACATGTGAGAAAGTCAGATGTGAAGAATGGCCAATCTGTTTGTGCAACATTTAAAACCTCAAGTGGGAAGAGAAATGAACACCCAATTAATCGTCAACATCAGGAAAACACCTAATCTGATAATGACAAACATTGGGGTTCTAACCAAGGTCCTCTCTTAGGGCTTCCCTTCTCAATCTACTGGTGCTTAAGTCGGTCAGCATAATTGAGCAATGAAGGTCTCTAACACACAGTATGACCAAGCCAGATTGTAAACAAAGTCCATATTAAACCAGTTAACTTGAAATCACAAATATGAATCATTAAGATTATAACACTAGAAAGCCACAAGTGGCTTCATTTTGATTGATTGAATTTAAGCGTTAATACAAATCAGAGTATTGAGCTCGTGCAAATAATTTCCAATGATTTCTAAACCATTGGATTAATGCAAACATTTTATTTTGTTCGAAATAAAGTGTGTTATAAATCGTTATTAATGATTAATTAATCCATTATCGATATGGAAATTGGTGGTGATGAATAAGCCAATGTTATGTAACTGCTCATTCTCTTCTATAAAACAGGTGGTGCGAAGCGCGCTAGCTCAAAGTATGATTCGGACAAAAAACCATCACTGGATCTTAATGCAAAAAAAAGTACGACAAAGTTAAATGAAAGCTTGAGGTACAACCAGCAAAATGCATTACCATCACCACATCACGAGTTCAACACGGAGGTTTCAGACGCAAAATAACACAAAGTAGTAAGTGGGAGCCGGCACCCGCATATACAACCGGTCTAGAGCATAAGTGCATAAAAGAAGATAACAAAAGTCAAGCAAGGGGTTCCTTCTTTCCATCACTAGTCATTTCCTAGCACGAGCAAGGGAAGAAGGAGTGGCACTAGTTGGTTCCATTTTGCTCCCAAAAGTTGCTAATTCTGTAATGATTTCATCCTAGGACTTGGGAGCCTGAATAAGCGCGGCTTTGTCCTTTTCCGGAGTGGAGATGCATTCAATATTCTCCTTGTTTAGCCTTTAGAGATCGCAAGCAAAAGTGTTCCAAGCACCCAGTTTGCGTGTAGTATATCTTTCAACTTCCGCAAAACGCTTCTCTATCCAGTTCATGGTAGTTTCAAGTTGTGCCAATGAGTGATTCTCTAGAGCGTCCAGATCCTCGGGGACTGATCGCTTTATATCCAGATCAAACTGGTCGAAGCGTAACCCATCCAAACACCAACCTGGAATCGCTCAGCAAGCTCAGATCTGCACGGCTCAGGAGCATAACAAGGCTTATCTATGATTGCTTGAAGTTCAACCAGAGTTGGGGAAGCATAAGTAATATGAGTATCAGAGGCAGGAAGCTTGTCCAACCTACGGTGTTTCAGAGTATTGTCCTTGCTCAAAGTCCCCTCAATCCTTTTAGACATCCTACACAAATAATGGTGTTTGAAAGTAAATAACATGCCAGAAAGCAACTTGTTCAAGGCATTTAGATCGCTCCTACAAATTTCGAGTATTTGGGTTGCTCTGTATAACTAGAAGCTTTAGGTCGCAATAATAATCTAGTTCTTTGGATCGTCTTCCTATTTCTAAGTCTTTAGGTCGTGAACGACTTAAAGCTTCAAGACTAAAATGACCCAAAGCTATGAATAGAAATAACGACTTAAGGCCTTAAGTTATTATAGTAACTTAAAGCAAAACCACGGTCTAAAGCCCAAGGAGATTGAAGCGACCTAATTTAAGGTATTCCCTATGAGCTGCTAAAGTGCAATGATCCGAGGCAATTAACAAGGGCGTTTCAACTTTTAAAAAGATGACAAGGCATGGGTTTGCAAATTCGGATCGTTGTTGAAAAATAAAATCATGTAAAATCATCATTACGACATACTCATCATTTATCAGCAAAGGCCATAAACAAGTCACATGAATTCACGCGTGGAAGTTAAGCTAAGTTCATCGCGAATGAGCAAATTCGAAGTTATGTTCACGAAAGTTAAGATTATAGACAAGAAATCACTTCGAATATCAACATCATCATCAAGCATATGTTTGAATTATGACAAGTTACAACGCCATTAAAACCAAAGATTTCAGATCGAACCTGGTTTCTAATGACGGGAAGATTCAAATTTGATTGAACTTCGATTCGAGTTGAACCAGTTTGACAGATTGCTTTGATTCGAATCAGTCTGATGATGTTGATGATTAGAGAATGATGAGGCTTGATTGACGCTCGAAGTGTCGGATGGATGTTTGCTTGGCTTTAGAAGGTCGCCATTAATGAGTTTTTTTAGCTAAGATGAAAGTTAAAAGAAAATGATAGTCTAAAGAGAAGATATAAGGGGAGATTAAGCAAACGGACCGAGTTTGTAAGGCCCACAATGACCCAAAAGGAACGTGGAGGCCAACGATCTAAGGAATTGTGCAACCTAAAAGCCCGAAGCGACCTAAAGCATCGCATAATCTAAGGCCTTACACGACCTATCATTACATATGAGTAGTAATGACCTAACATATGTTAAAGATGTCTAAATCGAAGCTTGTATTATTTTAAATAAATACAAACTTCGAGGGGAAAATGTTAATGCATGAAGTATGGCACATGAATACATAGCAAGTTAGGTCGTTGTCATTGTATAGCGTTAGGTCGTCAGTCCTTAGGTCGAGAAGAGATATGTTCAAGACGTGCCATAGGATGTTAGAGGCGATAGTCAATTGAGTCCCTTGGGTCATCCACCTTTAATAGCTCGTTAGACTTCTTAAGCCGTTCGGCATTTTAGACTGTCCAGAACTCTTTAGATCGTTCAGCTTCCTAAATTCCACAAAAGCTCTTGGAACTCTAAGTACACAAATCTGTTGAAGCCTAGAATCCACCCTGCTTCTAAGGTCGCCCAGCTTTTAGCCTGCTCCGTCTTTTGGTCCACCAAGCTCTTTGGCCCGTGTCGCTTTATGTTAAGGCCGTTGGGTTACCCCACCATTTTTGGTCCATTCTGCCATGAGCTTCAAGTTTTTAGACCGCAAAATCTCTCTTCCACTATTTTCTAGCTCGCTCAACGACCTAAAGAGGATTCAGAATAATTTCAACTTTTCAATTTGTTTGAATCTCACCTATAAATATCTCCTTTATCTTTCATTATGGGGGACCGAATTTTGAGACCCTGAATGGCTGCCGAAATTCATCCTCAATGAATTCAAGCTATTCTAACATTCAATCATGATCATTCATGGAATATTATCTATTCAATCCACTAAGGAATTCATCAAATTCTCCTCGTTCTCCGAAAGCTCATAGATCAACCATTGAATTTCTATTCTCCACAGGATTTCTATCTACTTTTCTATTAATCCATAGAGATCTAATTGAACAAAGGGCGAGGTTGTGAGAATGAATGTAATTGAAATGTTTGTGTGCATTGTAATCATTGTGAAAATAATAAGAATGGATTCTAAAGTGGATGTAGATTAAGTTTGATCGAACCACTATAAAATTTGGTGTCTTCTATTCACATTTGTATTATTTTGTGGCTCCACTTCTCTTGTTTTAAGCACTTCGTGAAGTACTTTCAGTATCTTTGGCGTTAAATCTGATTTTAGGATTAACAGGACCCGAGCAGCAGCCCAGGTTTTGTTGGATCTCGCTATATGGCGTTTTGATTATGACAACTATACATGTACATATATATTATTATCGACTAAACTTTGTCTTGCAGAAAGATACTCAACAACAGATTCAAGAGCTATAATTGAAGATTAAATATGTTGTAAGAGTCTGTTAGTCCTAGATTTATATGTTAAAGTCTTCCTTGATGATTATACACACACACGTTTTATATACATATAGTTTTCTAATTTAAATAAGGCAAGTAATAGGCAAGAAACAGAAAACAGACGTCTGGTCTGAAAAATTCAGACGTATGTTTACTGAAACAGAATATTTCGTATACAATATTCAGACGTCTGGTTGATATATTTCAGACGTCTGAAATGCCCCCGAAATACACTATTTCCTTTCTGATTTGATTTTTAAAATAAACAGACATCTGAATTTTATTTTCAGACATCTGAATTCCGAAGAGTTGCATCCTTTATGAAGACTTACAACTATTTAATCCATATCTCTTCATCAAAACTCTTCACGATCAGTTGTATCTTTTTATATATTATAAATAGAGAATTGCTTAGATGATCTAATAACTGAATTTTATTCTAATTCTCTCTATCTTATTCAAAGCTCTCTAAGTTCTAAAAAGCTATCTACTTTCATACTTTAGACTTTTAAACTTCCATATTCCTTCACACACTTCACGATTATCATCAAGGAAAGGCTATAGGAAGGGTGTACTAAATATTCGACAATCCGTGTTATCAAGAACACAAAAGAGTCAACAATTATTCTGTATTAGTGAAGACCTCTTCAGTGGTTGAGGCAAGAAATCCCGTTCAGTGGTTCGGGTAATTGTGAACCTATTCCTCCGGGTGAAGTGAGGGTTTTAGTGTTAGTGAAATACCAGAAGTGAGTCTGGGACTGGACGTAGGATAGTGGTCCGAACCAGTATAAATTTACTGTGTGATTCACTGCTTACTACTCTACCATATATCCTATACTCCATTCTATACGATCCTATACCGCTGCATATACACTTTCAATTGGTATCGGAGCTTGGTATACTAGAGATCGTAACAACATCCTAGAATAAATGGCAATAAAGAAATCTAGTAAAGGCATTAGAAAGTGGAAGAACAACAAAGCAGAAGGGACGGAGCAAGAGAGCAAATGTTTAATGGCTAAAGTGAGATCACAATCGGTATGTGAGGATTCATTATATAAAGATCTTTTATTAGACCACGAAAAATTATTAAAAGATTTTAAAAGTTTGGGTAAATTTAATGCAATTATTTTAGCCAAGTCTAAAGATTGTGATCAAGAAAATTACAAATTAAAAGAAGAAAACAATTTTTTAGTCAAACAAGCCAAATGTTTTGAAAATACCTTAGAAGAGCTTGTTTTTCAAAAAGATTTCCTTCAAAAAGAAAATGAGCGACTAGAAGATAAAAACAATGTTCTTTTAAAGGAAATCGATCTCTTGAAAAATAGAAATGAATCATTAGAAGATTCTTTAAATAATTCTAATTCTTTAGTTTCGTCTCTTGAAAAAGAGAATGGAGCTTTAACTGAAAAGAATTTAGAATTATCTAAAGAATATGAGTTTTTAAAGGTTAATAATAATACTTTGCAAAATGAAACGTCTGATTCGAAAGAAAATTTTGAAAAATTACACTCTTCTTTAGTTAATTCAGGATCTCAAATTTGTCGTCTCGAAAATAAAAATAGTACTTTAAAAAGGGAGAATTTTGAATTAAATAAGAAAATTGGTTTAAAAGATTGCAAGACTTCTTTTGAAAATTTCAATCGCGACTTTGGAATCAAATTTGAAAAATATACAAATAAGTTCGCAAATTTTAATAAAGGTCAAAATGATTTAAATGATATTTTATCTTGCTCTAGACCTTTACACGATAAAAGTGGCTTAGGGTATAATAAAACTAATCATAGAACTAGTACTAGATATGCTTTCATGTATTACAAAAATTTAACTGCTAGTACTAAAGCACGTGTAACTCGAAGATCAAATTTCTATAAAAATTCAAATGCTTCAATGACTAGAAACATTTATAATAGAAGTACAAAAGGAAATATTAATAGAAATTATCTAAGTATTTGGGTTCTTGTAAATTGGAAAAACAGAGAAAGATATATAGATGATTATTTTGATTCAGCAGTTAATAATGAAATTTTTATTTTTAAAGGTTCCATTACACTCTCTTGGGTATGGTTACCTTCTCTCTAACCCCTGGACCCTAACAGAGAAAGTGGGTACCAAAGTATATATAATATTTGTTGTAATTATCTAAGTATTTGGGTTCCTGTAAATTGGAAAAACAGAGAAAGATATATAGATGATTATTTTGATTCAGTAGTTAATAATGAAAATTTTATTTTTAAAGGTTCCATTACACCCTCTTGGGTATGGTTACCTTCTCTCTAACCCCTGGACCCTAACAGAGAAAGTGGGTACCAAAGTATATATATAATATTTGTTGCAGGTACACCACAGCAAAAAGGAGGGTATTTCAGTATTTCTAATATCTTTGAAAACTGAGCTCAAAGCTAAATCAGGGAATTTGGGAAAATAATAGTCACATACTTAGGGGGAGGAATATTCATATATCACACATTCAGGGGAAGAAAATAAAGAGAAGACGACGATATTTATTACATTCCCTCATTCTTTTTTATAATGACAAAGGGGGAGAAATTCATGTGTATATTGATAGAGGGAGATACTATACTAAGAGGAAGATGTTATAAAAAGAATATATTTTTAAATTGTATAGTTGTCGTCATCAAAAAGGGGGAGAATGTTAGAAACTCTATTGTTGGATTTTGATGACAACAACTATACAATTATACCAAAGAACCTCTAAGCTAACCTGCAGGTACATGGGTATCAAAAAGAGAAATATATGATAATATATGCATATTGACATATTGACAGGGGGAGTTACATATACAGTTGTCATTATCAAAAAGGGGGAGAATGTTGGATCTCGCTATATGGCGTTCTGATTATGACAACTATACATGTACATATATATTATTATCGACTAAACTTTGTCTTGTAGAAAGATACTCAACAACAGATTCAAGAGCTATAATTGAAGATTAAATATGTTGTAAGAGTCTGTTAGTCCTAGATTTATATGTTAAAGTCTTCCTTGATGATTATACACACACATTTTTATATACATATAGTTTTCTAATTTAAATAAGGCAAGGAATAGGCAAGAAACAGAAAACAGACGTATGGTCTGAAAAATTCAGATGTCTGGTTGATATATTTCAGACGTCTGAAATGCCCCCGAAATACACTATTTCCTTTCTGATTTGATTTTTAAAATAAACAGACATCTGGATTTTATTTTCAGACATCAAAATTCCGAAGAGTTGCATCCTTTATGAAGAGATACAACTATTTAATCCATATCTCTTCATCAAAACTCTTCACGATCAGTTGTATCTTTTTATATATTATAAATAGCGAATTGCTTAGATGATCTAATAACTGAATTTTATTCTAATTCTCTCTATCTTATTCAAAGCTCTCTAAGTTCTAAAAAGCTATCTACTTTCATACTTGAGACTTTTAAACTTCCATATTCCTTCACGCACTTCACGATTATCATCAAGGAAAGGCTATAGGAAGGGTGTACTTAATATTCGACAATCCATGTTATCAAGAACACAAAAGAGTCAACAATTATTCTGTATTAGTGAAGACCTCTTCAGTGGTTGAGGCAAGAAATCCCGTTCAGTGGTTCGGGTAATTGTGAACCTATTCCTCCGGGTGAAGTGAGGGTTTTAGTGTTAGTGAAATACCAGAAGTGAGTCTGGGACTGGACGTAGGACAGTGGTCCGAACCAGTATAAATCGACTGTGTTATTCACTGCTTACTACTCTACCGTATATCCTATACTCCATTCTATACGATCCTATACCGCTGCATATACACTTTCAGGTTTGACCAGTCGACTGGTCCATTATGGACCAGTCGACTAGTAAACTGCTATGGACTAGAGGACCTCGGTCCATAGTCTAATTTGATCCAGGCTTTCTCCCGGTCGGAGCCCGGACCGTTTGGACTTCGTTTGTGACTTTTTTCAGTTCCTCTAATACACAGATTTCAGCAGCTCGATATTTTTTGAAATCATTTTAAATTGTTTTAAGAGATCTTGGATGTGTGCAAACAAGTTTTGCTTGGTTTGTAAACAAACGGGTTAAGTATAATTTGCCATGAAAACGTATAAAATGAATTATGGATATGATATGGTTTGAGTATTTAAATCAATCACTGAATTAAATTCTAAATTAAACCTTTTTGCAAAAGGTAATGAATGGTGAATGCCAATGACTTAACCAAGAGAAAGAACTTGATTTAAAATTGTATGCGAAAATTATTTGAAATGACCGAGTTCGATCTCATTTCAAATAATTAAATGACTACTAAATGTCAAAGATAATGAAGACAGTGCAAGACAGGCAATCTTCACATCGAATGGATTACTACTGATGCCTTGGATAGGGGTAGCTCCCTTGAAGGGTTCATAGTGGTAGCTGTCTAGACATACTTGTGGATTGTCCGGGTAAGCGAGGGCCTCTCTCCTGTATTGGACATATTGGACGAGGAATAAGGTGCCTCAGGTTTCGTTCAGACCTGGAACGAACATGTAACAACCCGGAATTTTGGAGCCAATTTAAAATTTTTATTTTTAAGTAATTTAGTGGAAAATGAGGCAGAATTTAAAATTTTCATTTTTAATAATATTTAAAGCCAGTGAAAATAGCCAATTTTCAAATGACCTCTGTTTTCGACGAAACCACTTCTGTTGAATCCGGATTGTCAATATTTTGCTAAGTTTAATTTTTCATAATTTTTAAAGCTAATATGCGAGCGTGGCGAGAGAAACTGTGTTTTGTCAATTACAGATAAATTTAATCGACTTCAAAATAGCCATTTTTCAAACAGTCTCAGAAGTCGACGAAATTAGTCTCGTTAGAACCGTATCGTCAAAACATAGCCAAATATAATTTTTCTGTAATTTTTAGAGGCAGTATGTGGGCCCGGTAAATTTAATTGTGCGTCAAAATTAAATAATTAAAAGATCTATATTTTAAATTAAATAAAAACATATTGTAATAGCCGAATTGGGTTACGAAACATGTTCCATTGCGTCCGGGATGGGGGTTATTAGCTAGGGGCGACACTCGTTGGGTTTAAATCGGAGATTAGACGGTTTAACAAGTTAATTTCTCGAATTAATTAATTCAATAAAATAAAATACGCTGCGTATACTATATAAATACGCTCAAATACGTAACCCTAATCTGATTTCTTCCAGCCGCCGTTCTATCTAATGAATGGCAGAAAGCTTCGATCCCTTCCTCCCTTCTTTCTCCAAATCGGTGCAATAATTCTCCGAACTTCAAAAGGGAAATTCAAGAGCTCTTCAAGCTCGACAAATCTATACGGCGATGATCGTTCCTGGGGGCACATGGTGGTCGGAATCTCACCACAAAGTGGCGGCGTTTGGACGTGGATTGTGGGCCCTAGGGGGCTGCGAGTGGGACGAGGATCAGGGGGGTGGTGCGATGCCTATAGGCGGTCGATGGGGGCATGTTCGATCGTGGTCCGGCCCCCTCTGGTGACAGCGCGATGGTGACTATCAGATGAAGGAGTGGAAGCTTTCGTTCGATGCTAGAAGGAAGTACCTGGAAACGGGAAGATGAAGTCAACAACCTAATTGTTTTGACTAAGGTTTTGACCTTAATTATTAAACTAATATTATTATCAAAATTATTCGATGTTTAAAACGATCATAACTATTTCATTCGGACACAGAATTTGATGATTTTCGAACCGTTGGAATCGTGGAGAAAAATACTACAACTTGGGGCTGACTAGATCTGAAACTGAACGAACTGAAAATTCAGATAAAATCAAATAGCGAGGTGAGATTTCTACTTTTAAATAAAAAAATTAATTACTCATTTATTTATGATATTCATTCTCTCTAAAGTTCATATGGTGTTATGTGTATATTTGTTGAAATATTGATCGTGTTGTACCGCTGTTGTGTGTAGCATGTTTGTTACGAAATGGAAATGCTATTTATTTTGTTTTGTTGAACTGGGATCAACAAAAATGAAGATGGTCATTTTATTGTGTTAGAACTGACAAGAATAAACATTGTCACCTTTATTAGAATATAGAAATTTACTTTAGTTAACACCAAGTATACACTTTTAGCTCAGAACAAATTATTCGCTTTGGTCAATTTGTACTAGTCAGGACAAATTATTCGCTTTGGTCAATGTGTACTAGTTGAAACAAAACAAGCACTTTTGACATTTATATTAGAGAAATAAGTTGACATTTATCTTAGAGAAATAAAGTGACATTTATATCAGAGAAATAAATTGACATTTATATTAGAGTAAAGAGAAATAACATTTCAAATCATAAAATGGTAGAGTAAAGTAAAATAACAATTTTACGTATAAAATGTTAAAGTGAAAAGAACTATATGTTTTTAGTTGCATTTTTGGATGCAAACAAAACATAGGCCAAGACTCACATTTTGTCATTTAAAAGAATTGTACAAAATCATCACATTCTGTTAACCTTAAAAGGATTAAAACAAAATTTACATTTTGTTTACAATTAAAAAGACAAACTTTTGTTTACAAATAAAAAGAGATAAGTTTTGTTTACATGATAAAAAGACAAAGTTTTTATACAAATTTTGTTTACCAAATAAATGACAAAGTTTTTACTTTGATTTTTATTCTCATTTCATTTTCTTAAATAAAATTAAAATATTTAATCTGATTTGTTTATTTTGTTTACAAATAAAAGACAATTTTAACATGTAATTTTGTTTGTAAAATAAAAAGACAAATTTTTGTTTGCATAATAGAAAAACAAATTTTTGTTTACATAATGAAAAGGACAAAATTTTAACATTAAATTTTGTCAACAAAGTTTTAACACGATTTTGTTAGTAAAATAAAAGAACAAAGTTTTAACATTAATTTTGTTAGTAAAATAAAAAGGATAAAGTTTTAACATGAGTTGGGTTAACAAGTTTTTAACATTAACTTTGTTAATAAAAGGACAAGTTTTGACATTAATTTTTTTTACAAATAAAAAGACAATTCTTATGTCATTTGGTTTGTTAAAATAAAAAAGACAATCCTTATGTCATTTTGTTTGTTAAAATAAAAAGACAATTCTTATGTCATTTTGTTTGTTTGTTAAAATAAACAGACAATTCTTATGTGATTTTGTTTATATAAAATAAAAAGACAAAATGTTTATACTATTTTGTCAGCAAAACTAAAGGACAATTTTTATGTTATTTTGTCAACATAAATAAAAGGACAACTTTTATTTTTGTCTTGTCTACGAATCAAGATACCAATTTTTATCCTTTATTTTGTTAACATAATAAAAAGCAAGTTTTTATCTTTAATTTTGTTAGTACAATAAAATGTGAGAATTTATCTTTATTTTGTTTATAAAATAAGTAACAGGTTCTTGTTTTTATTTTTGTTTTACACAATAAAAGAAAAGTTTGAATCTTTTATTTACGACATAAAAGAAAGTTAACCTTTTATTTACAAATTAAAAGGTTGTTTGATTTTTATCTTGATTTGGCATAATAAAAGAAACTTAAATCTTTTATTTTGATTTTACGTAATAAAAGAAAGTTGAATCCTTTGTTGTGATTCACATAATAAGAACAAAAGTTGAATCTTTTATTTGGATTTACGTAAAAGAGAAATAAAGTTTAAAAACCTTATTTTGATTTGCAAGATAAAATAAGGATGAGACTTTTATTTTGGTTCATGGGAATTATACACCAAATTAGTTGTTGTGTTGTTTCGTGCTGACATTAAAAATCACATCGTTGGATAAATTATGGAAATGGTTAGACAAAAACCATGTTATCATGTGTTAAGTTATGATGTTGAAATTGAGCCTTATTCTAGCGTTATGTTAACACCTTGAAACTTGACCTCGACATTGAAAATATGACAAAAGGTTTTGTTTACATTTTTCCTTGTAAGTAAAGGAAAAGGAACAAAACTTGGTTAGCGAACACAAGAGTATGATTTATTTACATTACCTTGTAAATAAAAAGATAAAAAGGCTAAAATGTGACACCTAGTTAAATTACATTTCTAATGTAAAAGAAATAGGAATAAGAACTTACATTCCTGATGTAAAAGAAAATAGAAATAGAAATAAGAAGTCTACATTTTCTAATGTAAAGATAAAAAGAGAATTTACATTTTTCCAATATAAACAGAATGAAAAAAAAGAAATTACATTTTTTCAATGTAAATAAGGAAAATAAAAGAAAAGTGTTTATTTACCAATAGGTAAATAAATAAGAAAATAATATGCGTAACCAGAGGTTGGATTGAGTTGTGATGTAAACCTGCCCGGACCCGACCGACTGTCCAGTAATCACAACAATACCTATCCAATGTGAGAGGTTAAAGCATATACATTAATTTTCTTAATTTACATTTTATATATGTAAATTACTTCAAAATATTTAGTGTAAATAAATAAAACATATATATTTACATTAGATAAATAAGAGATTATACAAATTACAGTTATACATGTAATTAAAGAATATGTTTTTATATTGTAACTAAAATTACAATTTTATGTAATTAAGATTATAAACAATAACATTACATTTTATGTAATTAAGAATAAATAGAAAATATAGAACAAATATGTGAATAAGAATTTATTTACATTTTCTTATGTAAATAAAAAAAAATTTAAAAAGAATAATTATATGAAAAGGATTTATTTACATTTTCTTATGTAAATAAAAAGAACCAATTTGTAAATGGTAATTATTTACATTTCCTTATGTAAATAATAAAAAGAAAGGCTAGAAAAGAATTAACATAAGATATTCTTTTTATGTTAAAAAGAAATATTAGAAAGGAATTAAAGAAACACAATTATTTACATTTACTATGTAAATAAGAATTTGCAAAGAAAATTGAAAACTATTTATTTACAAATAGTGTAAATAAATATGAACAAGAAATTAGATATATTCATTTACAATTAATGTAAATAAATATAGCAAAAGTGAAAGTAAAATATTTATTTACATATAGGCAAATAAATAAGAAAAAGATAAGAATGTATTTATTTACTTTTAGGTAAATAAATAAGGATAAGAATATAATTTATTTACATTTAGAGTAAATAAATTAAAATATAGAAGTAATATAATTTATTTACATATAGGTAAATAAAACCAAATATGGAAAGAATATAATTTATTTACATTTAGGTAAATAAAACAAAATATAGAAAAAGTATAATTTATTTACATCTAGTGTAAATAAAACAGAGATATTAAAGGTGATATTTTTATCGTCATTTCAGAAGCGATAAAAAGAATAGACTTTTATAGTTGAAATCGCCAAACGGTTTATATTTATTTATTTATATAAATATAAATTATAAATTTAACGAATCGCGCGCGGTAGTTCGTGTATCGACAATCGTAACTTTAAACGGTTATGCTGAAAGATCAGACCGTCGGATTTTCCCAAAACTGGAACCGTTAGGACCGTTTTGGTAAGATCTTCCCAACGATATAAACTTTGTTAAAATCCAACGGTTAGATTTCAAGATATGTCTAAATCAAATTTGGTTGGAAACAGCGCCAGGGTCGCTCATTGACCTGAAGCGTCGTTAAATTAATTTAAGCTATTTTTATATAAATAAAAGTAGCGATAAGTCGTTATTATATACCAATAACGATATGAAATGATTTCAAATTATATATATATATACGCGAGGATCATTTGAAAAGTCCGAGTTCAATCTCATTTCGAATGATTATACGACATTCTAAGTCGAAGAGTTGAAGACGGTGATTGAAGACCGACGATCTTCACATCGAATGGATGAGGACCACTGACGCCCATGATTGGAGTAGCTACCTTGAAGGGGCTGCAGGGGTAGTCGTCCGGACGTAGTGTTGATTTGTACGGATTTGACTTTCGCTCAGACCCAGGGCATAAGTTTATAAATGGAATGTATGTCTGACGTTGTAGCCCTTTATACTGCATTCGTTGATCTCTCTTAATATATATCTGTTTGGTGGTTAACACCCTTCTCTGAGACTTACGAGCTTAGGGGTTATATATTGGTAGAAATTAATGGTATAGTATGGACTGACAATGTGGCATACTAAGATGCATTGATCAAGGCTTTTGTTGAAAAGAAGGCCTTGTGGTGATGATCAAAGCATAGCCTATTACGGCATAGCTTTGTGTATATCGTGACTTCGCGAGCCTCACACCCCGGTATGAGTCAAAAACGGGATATGGACCGTAGGGAGTGCACACGTTTCTTTCTAGCTAGAGTGGTGTCAGTGACCTACCAGCCCTGACATTTTACTTATGTGGATGATGGATTTTGAGGCACCTCGTTTTTTTTATAGGCCGTTGGTGGTCATACTATAGGTCCAAAGGGACCAGGAAACGTGTGTTCAGGCATAACTAATCCACTGCCCATAGGCGGGGACCGGCCCTACCGCTTCCAAGGGTTCACTGCGGGGAATCCTGAGGCATTTGCTAGAGTGTCTCGAATCGGAGAGGATCTTGCCCCTAGCCTCGACTCATGATGGAATCCAAATTTCCAATACGCCCTTGCGGTTTTGATTGTAGAACTAGTATTGGCGACATGCTATATGGTAACCATGCCGTCTAGGATTGATACTTATGATTCAAATCTTATTATTAAAACATATATACACTAATAATAATACTATCGTTTTTACGTATCAAGCATCTTTTGACCATTATAAGGTAAAACCCTATCCTCTGGTGTGCGTTGCATTGTGTGATGGGACTTGGGTCTTATAATGGTTTCATTTTTCCAAAAAGACATTGCGTTGTTTAACGATTTACTTTATTATGCACGGCAATCCATTGGAGTAAACCCGTTCCGCGTTAGCGGCGTGGTCCTTAGATTTGCCTTATTACTATTAGTTAAACTAGTTAAGAATTCTCACACCAGTCCCACAACTGACCTGTAGTTTGTTTCACTTTGCAAACTCGGGTGCCCTCTTTCCACACGGGCAGTCGAGTAGCTTTTTGCAGATATCTCTCTCTTTAGCAGGATCCTGGATCGAAGCCTAAAGCTGTGTCCAGAGCTTAGTAGTCTTCCGCTGTTTGTTTGTATTATCTTTTATGTAAATTTATCTTCCGCTGTAATTTAAATTCATTGTAATCTGATATATTCTGTACTCTGATGTAACATTATTGTAATGTAATAAAAGTCTGTTGTTATTGTTCTGATGTATTGTATTCCCAAAGTTAAAGTATTCGAAGATTTCCAACCTTTGGGTCAGACCTGTGTGGTTTATGGTCGATTCAAAGAGCGGGAATTTCCGGGTCTTTACAGAACATATGAATGGATTGTATGTTTGACATTGTATTATGTGCTATGTTGTTGATCTCTACTAAATATATATCTATTTGGTGGCCGAGAATTTATTCTCTTGCTTAACACCCTTCTCCGAGACGTACGAGCTTAGAGGTTATATATTGGTGGAAATCAATGACATATCATGGAGTTACAATGTGGCATGCCAAGATGCAAGTGATCAAGGCTTTTGTTGAAAAGCAGAGTCTTGTGGTTGATGATCAAAGCATGGATTTAAAAATAGCGTAGCTTTGTGTTGTAGCGTTAATTCGGGAGCCTCACACCTCGGTATGAGTCAGAAACGGAATAAGGGACGCAAGGAGTGCATACGTTCTTTCTAGCTAGAAGTTGTGTCATGATATGGAGCCCAGACATTTTTACTTATGTGGATGTTGGATTGCGAGGCGCCTCGGATATGATTGGTTGCCAATGGCCAAGTGATAGGTCCGATAGGACCGAGAAACATATTGTTCAGGAATAACTAATCCTCAAAAGTAAGGGAGGACCGGCCTTGCAGGATCTAAGGGATCGCCAGCATCTGAGTCCTGGGTCATCTTGCTAGAGGTGATCCGAGTCGGTAAGGAGACCATCCCTTGCCTTGACTCATGACGAAAATCCAATTTCCAATATGACATTGTGCGATTTTAATTGTAAACCATATGGCGACATAGTAGAATGGGGTACTATGCCATCTATGATTGATACATTCATTTTGAAAGTGTTTTATACTTTCTAAAGACTAATAATAATATCAAATGATTTTTGTTTTTTGCGTATCAAGCATATTTGGCCATTATAAGGAAAAACTCTGTCCTCTGGTTTGTGTTTGCATTGTGTGATGGGACCTGAGTCTTACAATCACTTCATTTTTCTAAAAAGCATTGCGTTGTTTATTTAACTTACTTTATTTTATGCACTGGCAATCCTATGGAGTAAACTGGTTCTGTGACATACGACGTGGTCCTTTGATTTGCCTTATTCTTAATTAAGTTGAGCGAATGTAGAATTTCTCATACCAGTCCATGACTGACTCATAGTTTGTTTTTCCCTTGCAAACTTAGGTGCCTATATTTTTACACGTGCAGCCTAGTGAATAGGTGATTGGCTTACCTTTGGATATGCACTGTAGCATGGGGTGCTCTTTTGGCTGAAGACGAAGACTTATCTTTTACAATTTTTTTTGAACATCTATACATTATCTTATGCATGTTCATATTTGACTCTGTTGTAGACTTATTATCTATTTGATGAAACTTGTGATGTACTAAGTAAGATCTTGTATCTGTGTAACTTTGATGATGATTATGATTACGCTGTTATGATATGATGTAAATTATTCTCCCATTTTATGTAATATGCTATATTATGTAGTCTACTGATGTGATTAATGTGTTATTTTCCAATGACCAACCTTGCCACCATGGAGCGGGGGTTTGGTTCATGTCTAGCATGGTATCAGAGCTTTAGTTAACCTTAGTTCTGGAAGATAACATATTTAATAACTCATTATAGATAGGATTAGTAATATCCTAGAATGAGTACATCAAAATAGCATATAACTTGATTATTACATCATTATTCATGCATATGTCTTTATGCTTTCACTATTCCTTAAGATATCTTTTTTGTTGGCCTGACTCTTTTCTTGCTATCCTCAAAACTGAAAGGAAATGAGTGGATGAGGCAGAGGCAGGAGAGGCAGAGGCCGAGGAGGGGGTAATGTCCCCATTGTTAATAATCAGCCTGATCTTGATGAAGTTGGATAAACAGCTAATAATGAGCCTGCATTGCAACAAACGCCGCAGCAGCGATTTGATCTCGATGTTGTCGCAAAGAAATACAGGAACTTTGGCAGAGTGCCATTTACAGGCATCGAAACTGTTATTGAAGCAAAAGCTTGGATGAGGTCTTGCGAACGGATGTTCGAAGTCCTAGAATTGGAAGGTAGCAGAAAGGGGCTTTTAGCATCCTGGTTACTCAAAGATGAGGCACTAATCTGGTGGGAAGCAGCGACAGTGGGTAATCCGGGAGTTAATATGACTTAGGCAAGGTTTAAGGAGATTTTTGAAGAAAAGTTTGTCCCACAACAAGAAGTTGAGCGCATGTATGATGAGTTTGCTATTCTCCAGCAAGGTGATAGGACTATTCATGAGTATGTCAAAAGGTTTGACGAACTCTCTCGTTTCGGACCGGAATTAATTCAAAACCCAGCTAAAAGGAACAACAGGTTCATTGAAGGTCTTCATAGGAGGTACCACAACTGGGTGACATCCCACATAGAGGTTCCATTTGCTAAGGTTGTGGAGATAGCATGTAGATATGAGAATATTGATAAGAATAATTCTCAAGCGGATCGGTAAAGAAGTCAAGCTAGCAACAAGAGAAACCTTCCCAACAAGAAGCCTGAAGTGAGCAACACAGAAACAGCTTAGCCCAAGAGAATAGAAAACCAAAGGGTAAATGCTTCAATTGTGACCAATATGGACATTAGACGAAGGAGTGCAATGCTCCTAAAAGGCCAAAACAGAATGAATCCGGCCCTAGTCAGAAACCTCGATATACTAGCTAGGTAATGCTTCAATTACCGTAAGACGGGGCATATTATCAAGGATTGCCCATTGCTAAAAAAGGCCGAAGTGGCTCATGTATATGAAGGGGCGATTGTGCCAGCTTCTTCCACTAGTGAAGGTAGACCCGATGTGTTGGAAGGTACACTTACAATTAAAAATATTCCTGTTAAAGTATTATTTGAAGTTTCATTTCAAACAACGCGGTTAAGAAATTAAATTTAAAATTAAGAGATCTTGAAGAGTCGATTAGCATCCATAATCCGATAGGATGTTCCCTTGTTCTTGGTTTATATTGTAGAGTGCCTATCTCTTATTCTTTTTACCGGTTTCCTTTTAATTTGATCGTCGTGAATCTTTCCGAGTTTGATATCATACTTGGGTTGAGTTGGTTAACTAAGTATGGGGCCAAAGTAAAATGCGACGAAAGAATTGTTAAATTTAAAGCCAAACTTAGGAGTATTATTATGCCATGCATAGGCTCAAGTGTAGATAGAAAAGAATTCTGGTTTGCTCTTGAAGTTTCTACTACTTCCATTGAAAACATTCCAGTTGTTAGAGATTATGCGGATATGTTTGAAGAAGTTGATAGCTTACCTCCACGAAGATAAATTGATTTCAAAATCGATTTTGTTCCGAATGCATGGCCAGTTGTGCATGAAATTCAGAGAATGACACTGAAAGAGAAAGAAGATTCGGGTGATCAAACTCGACAATTGCTATGGAAATGTCATATCAGGCCTAGTTTCTCAAATTGAGGAGCAACCATGGTACTTGTTCCTAAGTCAGACAGTACTCACAGATTATGCGTAGATTACCGAGACTTAAATAAAACATTGAAGAATAAATATCCATTGCCACGCATTGATGATTTATTAGATCACTTGAATGGATCGAGAGTGTTTTCGAAGATGGACCTAGCTACAGATTTCCATCAATTGCGGATTTCAGAAGAATATGTTCCTTTGGCAGCTTTCAGAGGTCCAAACTTATTTTATGAGTGGTTAGTAATGTTGTTCGGTTTATGTAACACTCCTGCTTATTTTGTTGATTTGATGAATCGAGTATTTTGTGGAGTTTTGAATAAATTTGTTCTAGTTTTTATTGATGATATTTTAATCTTCTCTAAGTCAGCTAGCGAGCATGCGAAGCATTTGGAACAGGTTTTGTAAATTCTGAGAAAGAATGTATTAAAGCCAAAATTTCTAAATGCATATTCTGGCAAGAAGAAGTGAAGTTCCTCGGTCATATTGTATCGAAGGAAGGAATTTCAGTGGATCTAGGCAAAATTATAGCCATTAGAGATTGGAAACAACCTAGCACTCCCACATAATTTAGAAGTTTTCTAGGATTGGCGGGCTATTATCAGAAATTCGTTAAGGATTTCTCAAAGTTATCTAGTCCATTGACGAAGCTTACAAAGAAGCATGCAAGGTTTAATTGGACGACTGAATGTGAAGCAACTTTCCAAGAGCTGAAAGTAAGATTGACTATTGCGCCAGTGTTGGCTATCATAGATGGCAATCAAGATTTGACTATCTATACAGATGCTTCTCATGAAGGAGTATGTGCGGTATTAATGCAAAGAGGCCAAGTTGTTGCTTAGGCTAGCCGTCAGTTGAAGCTGCATGAGAAGAGGTATGTTAGACATGATCTGGAGCTATTGGTCGTGGTATTTGCTTTGAAGATATGGAAGAACTATCTTTTAGGTGAGAAGTTCAAATTATATACAGATCATAAATCATTGAAATATATATTCACCCAGAAAGACTTGAATTTGAGATAGCAGCATTGGTTAGAATTTCTTGCAGCATATAATCTTGATATTTTGTATACTCCAGGAAAATCCAATGTTGTAGAGGATGCACTTAGTAGAAAAAATGCAATCATTGCTAATCTGATTATTACGCCTTCATTGATTGAGAAGATTTCTACTTTACAGAAGGAGGATGAGTTTATTCAGATGATTAGCAAGCGAGTTTAAGAAGGAGAAGTTTCGAGCTTCCAAATTGATAGCAAAGGAATTCTTAGATTGAAAGGACGAATCTGTGTTCCGGATATTCCCGAGCTCAAAAGAGAGGCAATGGATGAATGTCGCAAATCCAAGCTTAGTATTCATCCAGGAGTGAGTAAGTTGTATTACGATCCTAAGCGCACACTCTGGTGGAAGTCTATGAAGAGAGATATCTCTATATATGTTAGCATGGGTTCCACTTGTCAACAAGTCAAGAGTGATCAGCAGAAGGTCGTTGGCTTGTTGCAAACTTTAGATATTCCATAATGGAAGTGGGATCAAATTTCCATGGATTTCATTGATGGTTTGCCTAGAACCAAGAAAGGAAGTGATAACATTTGGGTTATTGTTGATCGTTTCACGAAGAGCACCCATTTTATTCCCATGAAATCAAATAGAACAGCTCAGAGCCAGGCTCAGATATATTTCAGAAAGATTGTTAGATTGCATGGAGTTCCCAGCAGCATTGTCAGTGATCGTGATCCAATTTTTGCTAGTAAGTTTTGGGAAGCCTTCCAATCTGAATTGGGAACCAAGATTAATCTTAGCACTGCATATCATCCTCAAACAGATGACCAGACTAAGAGGGTGTATCGCATATTTGAATATTTATTGCGAGCTTGTATTCTTGATTTCGGAGGATCTTGGGACGATCACATACATTTGGTTGAGTTTTCATATAATAATAGATTCCAGTCAAGTTTAAAAATGCCACCGTTTGAAGCATTGTATAGTAGACCATGTAGATCTCTTGCATGTTGGATAGTGCCCGGTAATCAGTTGGTGTTGGGTCCAGATATGATCCAAGAAGCTTCAGATAAAGTGGATTTCATTAAGAAGCGGTTGCAAGCGTCATAGAGTCAACAGAAGAGTTATGCAAATTCTAAAAGAAGATATTTGGCATTTTCTTTTGCCGACCACGTGTATTTGAGAGTTTCCCCGATGAGAGGAGTAATTCGATTTGGGAAGATGGGGAAGCTGGCACCTAGATATATTGGCATGTTTCTTATACTTGAAAGGATTAGAACTCTTGCTTACAGGGTTCAGTTAACGGATTGGTTGCCCGGAGTACATGATGTGTTTCACATTTCTCAACTTCGGAAGCATGTACATGATCCAGACTTGATCATGGAAGAAGCATCGCAACAAGATTTGGATATTACTCTGAGTTTAACTGTGCATAAAGAGCCGATAAAGATTATTGACAGAGAAACCAGAGTTCTAAGGAACAAGAGAGTGCATTTAGTCAAAGTGCAATGGAGTGGAGATCCTAGAGACTGTACATTGGAAACAAAAGATAGCATTAAACAGGCTTATCCCAAGTGCAGAGTGGATATCTCTGGTTAGCTCTATTGAGAGGTACATTTATGTTATGATACATCACTATTTTATTTCCTGCTTTACTATAGTTTCCTTTTCAGGGACAAAAGTTTTTAAGTGGGAAGATTGTAACAACCCATATTTTTGGAACCAATTTAAAATTTATTTTTAATTGATTTTCATGGAGATAAAATATTTTGGGTGAATTATTTTGAGAATAAACAACTTAAAACTTATTTTAATTGAAGTTAGAACTTATAAATTTATATTAATTATTAAAACGAACTTGAAATGGCGGGGTAGTTTGAAAATTCGATTTTAAACTTTGAATGAATGTATATAATTCAGTATAAGTTGGAATTTGATAAAACAAGAAACATTAGAATAATTTGAACTGTAATTTTCTAATGAATGTGAGAAATTGAGATTTCACTTCATAAATTGTAAGTTATGTCTAAATTAAAATTTATAATAGTCGCTATGGAATTTATATATATTTTAAATATTATATATGGCCTTTAAAGGTAGCCATTTTGCAAACGACTTCCGTTTTCAACGAAACCACTTCCATTGAGTTAGGGATTTCATTTAGGTGTTCAAAAACTATAAACATCGATACCTTTGGAGTTGGAGAAAATTTGGTCTTTTCAATGTGAGGTATGGCCAAAATATCACTTTTTACATATGAATGAATTTGGACTCGAAATCACTTCCATTGAGTTCAAAACGCCATTTACATGTTCGAAAACTATAAACTTCAATACGTTTTGAGTTTGTGAAACTTGGGACATGGTGGGTCTTGCTTGGCTAACCCTAGCCACTCACTTAAATCCCTAAATGAGCCTTTCCCTCTCATTCTCTCCAAACACTTAAGCAAAATTAGAAAATGGGGAAAGGAATGGGAAACAGAAATTCCTAAGCTAACTTTTGCAATTAGGAGATAGATTCTAGAGGAAATCAAGTGTAGAAGCTTTGGTAAGCCTCCTCTTCATCTTCTGCATCTTCTCTAGCTTGTCTCCTCTTTTATTTTTGAGAATTCCAAAGCCTAACTCTTAAGAGATTTGTGCATGTGTGTTTAGGTTGAGGATTCTTGAGTTTATATTGAAGAGAGATTGATCTTGCTTTGATTTGGAGCCTCTCCTTCTATATTTCAAGCAAAGGCGAGAAATTTAGACCAAAAGGGGGCTAGGGTCAGTCAATTAATTAGTAGATGATTAAGCTTGGGTTGATAAAATGACTATTGATGGATCGTATGACTTCAATATGATGTTAAATGCTAAGTAGAGCAATGAAAATATGAATGTGTAAGTTATAGGTGGGTTATTCATGAACACACACTTAGGCCACAAGCTTATAACTTGTAAAGAAGTAATTTTGAACCCATGTTAGTTTGCATATGCTAGTGAATTGAGTATGCTAGTGTAACATAGTTGATTGCATGTATTCATGTTCCATCGAAATGAAAAAAAATGGAAAATTATGATGAAAAATAGGCACACAATCTAATTCTTATGTTATAAGTGGACTGGGTGATCTTGTGAAGCTCCATTGTCACCCCGACAAAGTACTAATCCTTCACAAGTCACCACTTTAATTTGCATTGGTTAGAGAAATTGGTTCACTTTTGAATTTATAATCAAAATCATAGTAATCTCATGAATATATGTGTGTGCATGTTTGTTTGTATTCTTGAGTTGTTTCGACGAGCTAATGGGTGTTAATATCATCTTGATCAAAGTCCATAATTCACCGGAATCGATTTCTATATGGAATAGAAGAAAAAAAACTGGTCGAGCTATTTAACAGCAGCCAGTCGACCAGTCCATAATGGACCAGTCAACTGGTAAGGACCCAGGCAGCAGCCCAGGTTTGACCAGTTGACTGGTCCATTATGGACCAGTCGACTAGTAAACTGTTGTGGACCAGAGGACCACGGTCCACAATCTAGTTGATCCAGGCTTTCTCCCGGTCGGAGCCCGAACCATTTGGACTTCGTTTGTGACTTTTCAGTTCCTCTAATACACAGATTTTAGCAGCTCAGTATTTTTTGAAATCATTTTCAATTGTTTTAAGCGTTTTTGGATGTGTGCAAAGAAGTTTTGCTTGGTTTGTAAACAAAATGGTTAAGTATAATTTGGCATGAAAACGTTTAAAATGAATTATGGATATGATATGATTTGAGTATTTAATTCGATGACCGAATTAAATTCTAAACTAAACCTTTTTGCATAAGGTGATGAATGGTAAAGGCCAATGACTTAACCAAGAGAAAGAACTTGATTTAAAATTGTATGCGAAAATTAATTGAAAAGACCGAGTTCGATCTCATTTCAAATAATTAAACGACGACTAAATGTCAAAGATAATGAAGACGGTGCAAGACCAGCAATCTTCACATCGAATGGATTACTATTGATGCCTTGGATATGGGTAGCTCCATTGAAGGGGTTATAGTGGTAGTTGTCCGGACATACTTGTGGACTGTCCGGGTGTGCGAGGTCCTCTCTCCTGTATTGGACATATGGGACGAGGAATAAGGTGCCTCCGGTTTCATTCAGACCCAGAACGAACGTATGAATGGATTGTATGTTTGAAATTGTATTTATGCTATGTTGTTGATCTCTACTAAATATATATATGTTTGGTGGCGGAGAATTTATTCTCTTGCTTAACACCCTTCTTTGAGACGTACGGGCTTAGAGGTTATGTATTGGTGGAAATCAATGACACGGCATGGAGGTACTATGTGGCATGCCAAGACGCAAGTGATCAAGGCTTTTGTTGAAAAGCAGTCTTGTGGTTGATGATCAAAGCATGGCTTTAAAAACAACAAAGCTTTGTTTTGTAGCGTTAATTCGCGAGCCTCACATCTCGGTATGAATCAGAAACGGGATAAGGGACGCAAGGAGTGCATATGTTTCTTTCTAGCTAGAAGTTATGTCATAGTATGGAGCCCAGACATTTTTACTTATGTAGATGTTGGATTGCGAGGCGCATCGGGTATGATTGGTCGCTAATGGTCGAGTGATAGGTCCGATAGGACCGGGAAACGTATTTGTAACACCCCGAATTTTAGTTAATACTAAAATTCACTAATTACAGGATAAATAATCTCAGATGTGGGAATTGGGGGTAACGGGCTGCGTCATTGCGTTCGTCTCGGAGAAATACGCGAAATAGAGTCCGAGTTTTCGAGAATCGGAGTCCGTATGGCCCGGTTATGGCCCAAAGAAGTTTTCAGAAAATTCAAAGTTAAAAACAGATTTAAAAATTAAACATCACATTTCGAAATTGGAGCCAACAGGGGGCCAGGCGGGAAAGTTCCCGCCCTACCCATGTCGACAGGGCTGTCGACAGGCCTGTCGACTGGGGGGTCGACTGCCCTGTCGACAGGGGTGTCGACATGGGCGCGGCGTCCAGTGAACCTGGGTGCACCAGGTTGGGTTTTAGGCTGGCTTGGAGGGCTGGGTTCTAGAGATTTCCTAAATCTAACGGACCTAATCTAATCTAGGGTTAATCTAAGGGCCTAAAACACTCACCTAATCTATAAATACACCCTAAACCTACCCTAATCCATACTAAAAATAGGAATGATGGCCTCATGCCGCCAAAATCAAACTTGAGAGAGCCTCCATTAGTTTATGAAGGAAGTTGCAAGCTAATCACTCTCTAATCAATCTCTAATCATCACCTTCTTCATATTTAGCAACTAATTCCACTTCATAAGTTTGCTAACCTTGGGTTTGGTGAGTTTCTATCACTTTAACATCAATTGCTAAAGTAAGTAGATTTGGTGTAATGAGACTTATGGTCTTAAATGCGGATTAGTGAGTTTGAATCATTTGTAATGATATGCTACTCTATGTTTTCCTATGTTTATGCATATTTGATAAGTGGATTTATGCATGCTTAATAAGTTGGTTTATGCATGTTTAACAAGTGGGTTTATGCATGTTTAATAAGTGGGTTTATGCATGTTTAATAAGTTGGTTTATGCATGTTTAACAAGTGAGTTATGCAAGTTCATATGCAAGTTATGTGTATGATGTTATGCAAGTTATGTATATGCTTAAATGCAAGTTTAACATGATATGCAAGTTATGCATGCTTATGCAAGTATGTGAATGTTTATGCAAGTTATGTATATGCTTAAATGCAAGTTTAACATGATATGCAAGTTATGCATGCTTATGCAAGTATGTGAATGTTTATGCAAGTTATGTATATGCTTAAATGCAAGTTTAACATGATATGCAAGTTATGCATGCTTATGCAAGTATGTGGATGCTTATGCAAGTATGTGAATGCTTATGCAAGTTATGTGTATGCTTAAATGCAAGTTTAACATGTTATGCAAGTTATGAGAATGCTAATATGCAAGTTCAACATGTTATGCAAGATATGTGTATGATAATATGCAAGTTCAACATGTTATGCAAGATATGAGCTCATATGCAACATGTTATGCAAGTCATATGTATGATAATATGCAAGTTTGGGTTAAATGTAGTTGGGTTAATATATGCTCATATATGCAAGTTGACATCCTCTTAACCCATGATAAAGTTATATGCTAAGATGTGGTTAAACCCATGATACTTGTGATGGATCTTCCCTTTATTATGTCATGAAATGAGAACGATTCACGTGGGGAACGATGGGGTTAATAAATATGTTAATAAAAGTATGATTGGGTATGATTAAGCATACCATAAAAATAAATTAACATAAGTGGGAATTTACCTATTGAGTTAGGTCTACCCCATGGGAATTTACCTATTGAGTTAGGTCTACCCATGTTATAAAGAATGTATAATTAATTAGGGATAATTAATTTTGGGGGTGATTAATTAGGTGTAATTAATCAGCTAAGACACGAGGTTGGACCCTTTTGTAGCGGAAGTCTGCCCGAAACCGACCGGCCATCCAGCGGCTACAAATGATTGGCCCAATGTGAGAGGTCTTAGTCATAAATTAAATACGTGATTAAAGTAAAGACACGAGGTTAGACCCTTTTGATGACAGAAGTCTGCCCGGAACCAACCGGCTTATCCAGCAGTCATAAAAGAAGGTCTAATGTGAGAGGTCTTTATGAGGTCATGATCTTAATTAATTAATTAAGAAACACTTAACCATATTAGCATGTAGTGGGACATGAGGGGTTAAGTGGGTGCCTTGGGTGGCATGTGGAAATCTAGTGGGTTGCCTTGGGTGGCAATAGAAAATACGATTAGAATACTTAACCAAGTGGAAACATGTAATTAAACATGATTAAAGGGTTAAGTGGGATGCACTAGAAAAAGGGACAAGCTTAGGTGGGTAGCTTGTGGGGGCCCATTTCAACCAGTAACCCATATGTATCTTATTGGGCTCGACCCATGTCGAGGACGGGACACGCGTACTGGGCTTGATTATAAGAGGCCAAAACGGGTTAGCGGTGGCAACGCAAGTCCAACGGGTTTCATATGCGTGTGTGGGCCCGGGCTGGTAGATAAGCCGCTGTTGCATCGTGTAGGTATAAGCCGTGCACCGTTGATAGTATTGGGTTGCCACTTTAGGGGAGTGATACACCCCACTGTGGGACCAGCACGGGTATCTACGGTAGGGAGCCGATCGCTTGGGGAGTAGTGGGGTACACCTAGTGGAGATAGGGGCAGACGGCACCTATGTGGTCAGCTAGGGGTACATGAAACTACTAGTTATATCTTTCTTTTAAGTCCTTGGGTGGGATCAACCTTTAAGTAGGAATGACTGGTGTGGTGCAGTTAGTAATTATCCTTGGGTGGGTAGATGCGTCTTTACAGTTATCTTAGTTTATCCTAAGTCTACCAAGCTGCTTAGTGTAGCCATTCATCCCCAGACATTACCGTAGGTCAAGTTTATGTCTTCTCTGGTTACTTTAATGATTGTATTGTTAAAGTTATAGGACTCGCTCAGACTTATGTCTGACCCCGTTGTTTTTATCTTTTTCCCAACCCTCAGGTCCTACGGTGGATCCTAGCAGTAGCGGAGCTTGATCGGATTGCTGTTCCAGTCTTTAGGAGCTTGGATAGATGTAAAGCTCCAGTTACCCAGTTTTCTTTTCTTTTGTCTTGGCTATTGTATGAGAGAGTGGGATTATGTACTTCTTTATTTTGGTGGATATTGTACTTGACTTTTATTGTGGTTTTATGATGTAACCAGACATGTTTACTTCCGCTGTTATGAGATGATGTTTTAAATTTCAAGTACTATTTATATCTGTCTTGTTGTAATTTTTCTGTTCTATATTCACTAAAATACTCCACCGATGCTATGGCATTCCCTTAGAGAGTGACCATAGCGGGCGTGGGGTGTTACACGTGGTATCAGAGCAAAGGTTACCAGAACAGATAAAATTTTTAGAAAGCTATTTTTCTAAAAACATTTTTGGAAGAAATATTTTCAAAGACATGTCTTTTAAGAGAAAAGTTTTTGAAAGAAAAGCATAATCCCCAATAGCCATATCTATATCCTTCGAATTCTCCGTTTTGAATCCTTCCTTTTTCGTTTCAGCATGGCTGAGGATTTTAACTTTCCGGAGGGTGTGACGGTACCAGTATGGTATAGGAGATTGATGGAGGCTAGGGCCACCACTGCGGGTCCAGCAAATGTTCCTCCACCAACCGTAGCACCCAATCTTCCTCCTCCCCCTCCTCCTCGCACGAATACTTTTGCTAAGACTTGCAAGGAATTCAAGGCTATGGGAGGGAAACCTTTTCAAGGATCTGAAACTTTTGTGGAGGCTAGAGATTGGCTTAAGGAGGTGGAAGAGTTGATAGATATCTTTGAGATGGAAGAAGGAAAGAAAGTCAAGTTAGCTGCTTGGTTAATGAAGGGAGAGGCCTCATTCTGGTGGGAGGTCACTAATGGAGAACGCCCCGTTGACTCTTGGACGGATTTTAGGCAAAGATTTGTGGCAAAGTTTCTCTCAAGGGCGGAGGAAAACTTGTATATGGAAAGGTTCTTGACTCTAAAGCAAGGAAATCTCTCGGTGAAGGAGTATGTCAACAAGTTTAATCAATTGGCAAGGTTTGGCCTAGACATGGTGAATACACCGGAGAAGAAGGCTTTGAGGTTCGTGAAAGGCTTGAATGAACCAATGCATGGGTTGGCTATGACTCATATCCCTATGGGGGCCACCTTCGAGAAGCTAGTTGACATGGCACTCATGCATGAAGAAGAGAAGGGTCCCAATGCTAATAGGGCACCCGAGAAGAAGGGAGATCAAAAGAAACCTCAGCAACAACAGCAAAACAAAGGTGGGAAAGGCAACGGTGGCAAGGGCAAGAAGAAGAAGTGTTTCAATTGTGGGACACCTGGCCACCTAAGCAAGGATTGTCGCAAGAAGAAGAAGACTGGCTGCTTCCACTGTGGCGAAGCAGGGCATCTTGTGAAAGACTGTCCCAAGAAGGGGCAAAGGACGGGGTCTACCTCAGGGGGACAGGTGCAAGCTCTTATGGCACCAGGTCAGGCTAGGGGGCAAGTACAGGCTCTCGCGGTTCCACCGATTCAGGAAAGAGGTAGAACTATCTCCGTTGAAAGTCTGGTTTTTCTATTTGATCATCCTGTCCGAACATTGTTTGATTCAGACGCATCGCATTCGTTTATCTCATCATCATTAGTTGAGTCACTGCACTTAGACACCAGTCTGGTAGATGATCCCTTGGTTGTTTCAAACCCAATTGGGGGCTCCACTTATTTGTCCATGATATGTTTGGGTTTGAAGATTTCTATACTTAGCATTGAGTTTAGATGTGATGCTTTTGTTTTGGGCTTCACGGGCTATGGGTTGATTTTGGGCATGGACTGGTTATCCAGTAATGGTGCCGTTCTTGATTGCGAAAGGAGAGTTGTTAGGCTCATGACCCGCTCGGGTAACACTCTCGAGATCTCTTGTAATCCCATGGATTCTGTTATGCTAAGTTATCTTGAATCGCTTGACGCTTCGGTCGAGAGTTTGCAATCTGTTAGAGTGGTCCGGGAATATCCGGATGTGTTTGAGGAGGTGAAGGGCTTACCTCCGAAGCGGGAGATTGACTTCCGAATATATCTGGTGGATAATGCTAAACCTGTATCTTTACCAGTGCGCCACATGGCTCCTCGTGAGAGGAGGGAACTCCATAAGCAAGTAGCGGAGTTGCTTGAGAAGGGGTTCATAAGACGAAGTATATCGGAGTGGGGTGCTCCAGTAGTATTTGCTACAAAGGCGGATGGGTCCCTCAGACTTTGTGCAGACTATAGAGAACTCAACAAGCTCACAAAGAAGAATAGAAACCCATTGCCGAGGATTGATGATCTTTTCGATCAGTTGGTTGGCGCTTCAGTATTTTCTCAGTTGGACTTAGCCACGGGGTTTCATCAGTTGAGAGTGGCTGAGGATAGCATAGACAAGACTGCCTTTAGGACTCCGGACGGTTTCTATGAGTGGCTGGTGATGCCATTTGGGTTGACGAACGCCCCGGCATACTTTGTTGATTTGATGAGTAGGGTGTTCAGGGAATTCCTTAATAAATTCGTGGTGGTCTTTGTAGATGATATCTTAGTATTTTCTAAGAGTGAAGAAGAGCATGCCCTACATCTTGGGGAGGTATTGAAGACTCTTCGAGCACATAGCCTTAAGGCTAAATTCTCTAAATGTCACTTCTGGAGGAAGGAGGTGCGGTTCTTGGGGCACGTGGTCTCCAAGGAAGGGATAGCAGTGGATCCCGCGAAGGTAGTATCAATTCAGGATTGGAAGGTTCCGAAGAATGCTACCGAAGTAAGAAGTTTCTTGGGGTTGGCAGGTTATTATAGGAAGTTTATTAAAGACTTCGCGAAGATATCAGCCCCATTAACCCGCTTAACGAAGAAGAATCTTGTTTTCGCATGGGACGTAGATTGTGATGATGCGTTCCGACGGTTAAAGAGAGCTTTAACCACTGCTCCAGTTTTAGTGTTGCCAGATGGGAGCAAGCCATTTGTTGTTTATACCGATGCTTGTGGGACAGGACTAGGCGCAGTCTTAATGCAAGAGGGAAGGGTGATAGCCTATGGTGGAAGGCAGTTGAGAGTGCATGAGAAAAATTACCCTACCCATGATCTAGAGTTGGCCACTATTGTTTTTGCGCTTAAGATGTGGCGCCATTATCTTCTTGGTGAGAGATTCGAATTGTTCACTGACCACAAATCATTGAAGTACTTGTTTTCTCAGAAGGATTTGAATTTGAGGCAACAAAGGTGGATGGAATTCTTAGCATCCTATGATTTCGAGATAGCGTATACCCCTGGCAAGGGTAACGTGGTGGCGGACGCCTTGAGTAGAAAAAGGTTGTCCTTGAGTCCATTGTTCGTGGAACAACGAAGCTTGGAATTTATCTCGATGTTTGATTTCAGACCTTCCATTGATTATGTACCCGGTTTGCTAGCTTCCTTGGAAGTTAGACCTACTCTTTTGGGGCGGATTGGAGAAGCACAGAGGGACGACCCACAGTTGGTTGAGTTGGTGGGGAAGCTCATAAGGGGGTAGTCGTCCAGCCATTTGAGTAGGTACACCCTAGACGATAGGGGGTGCTTACGTAGAGACGGTAGACTTTGTGTACCGCAAGACGAGGGTTTGAGGAAGGTTATTCTTGATGATGCACACCGTTCTAGGATGACCATTCATCCCGGTGGGGACAAGATGTACCAAGACATGAAGAGGGTTTTCTTCTGGGCCGGTATGAAGAAAGATGTGGCCGAGTATGTCGCTCGATGCTTGGTGTGCCAGCAAGTAAAGGCGGAGCAAAGGAAACCAGGTGGGTTGCTTCACCCATTGGAAGTTCCGCAATGGAAGTGGGACAGTGTCTCGATGGATTTTATTGACGGGTTACCCAGATCGAGAAAGGGTAATACGGGAATTTGGGTGGTGGTAGACAGACTTACTAAGAGCGCCCATTTCATACCTGTGAAGAGCAAGAGGACTGCTCCATGGCGAGCTTCAGTATATCTTCGAGAGATAGTTCGATTGCATGGGGTACCCTCTAGCATAGTGAGTGATCGAGATCCTATCTTCACTAGCGAGTTCTGGAGAAGTTTGCAAGAAGCAGTGGGGACTCAATTGTGTCTGAGCACAGCATATCATCCTCAGACGGACGACCAGACTGAAAGGGTGAATCGTGTTCTAGAAGACCTTTTGAGACTTTGTATCTTGGATTTTGGAGGTACATGGGAAGAGCATCTTCCGTTGGTGGAGTTCGCATATAATAACAGCTTTCAGTCCAGTATTGGTATGGCTCCTTTCGAAGCTCTCTATGGAAGGCCTTGTCGATCACCTACATGTTGGTGGGAATCTACGGATAAGATCTTGCTTGGGCCTGATATGATTAGGGAGACTTCTGAGAAGATTGACTTGATTCGAAGAAGGATGAAAGCAGTGCAGGATAGGCAAAAGTCTTATGCGGACAAGAGAAGGACGGATCTTGAGTTTGAAGTTGGGGACATGGTCTTTGTCAAAGTGTCTCCGTTACGAAATGTGGTTCGCTTTGGATCTGTTGGAAAGTTAGCACCAAGGTTCGTAGGGCCATTTCCCATTAAGGAAAGAATTGGACGGATGGCATATAGAGTGGAGTTGCCCGACAGACTTAGTGGTGTACATGATGTATTTCATGTGTCCCATTTGAGGAAGTGCTTACATGAGACCGCAGAGGTGGTAGAGCCGAGCTTGCTTAAAGAAGTGGAAGTAGAGCGTGATGCGACTATTCGACGAGCTCCTACTCGCATCCTTGGGTCAGAAACTAAGAAGTTGAGAAACAGAGAGGTTCAGCTAGTTAAAGTGCAATGGGGAGATGACGAAAGCAATGCTACTTGGGAGACGGAAGCGAAGATGCGTTCTTTGTATCCATTTCTTTTTGAGGGTATGTCTTTACTTTCTCCTCTATCGTTGTCTAGTACTTATCTTATCTTTAGTATGTCCTCTCATTAGTACTGTTCGACCTTTAGATAGGGTAAACCTATGGTTGAAACATGTGTTTGAGACATGTTATGGTTGATGGATGCAAGTGTTTGCTAGTGGTTGCTCGTGGATGCATATACACACTCTAGGCACTAGATCGGCTCAATCACTTCATATTGCATATTGCATAAAAATTGTGTGTAGGAAGCTATATTTATGGATGTATAATGATTGTGTTATCATATGGATGATGCATTTTGGTGAATGATTGTGCACTCATGTAGATACTGTATGTGTCGATAGGGTTCTCTCGCATACATAATGGATGCATGGCACTATCATGGTTTGCATATGTTCATACATTAGATAGGGAACATATACACACACTTTTTGCATATGATCATACATCATTAGAAATTGTTTTAAGGACAATGGATGCCCGTGTTTGATGGATTGAGTAGATGGATTGTTTGGATGGTAGGATATGCATTCTCCTTAGCTTAGAGATTTCGAGGGCGAAATCCTTTAAGGAGGGGAGAATGTAACACCCCGAATTTTAGTTAATACTAAAATTCACTAATTACAGGATAAATAATCTCAGATGTGGGAATTGGGGGTAACGGGCTGCGTCATTGCGTTCGTCTCGGAGAAATACGCGAAATAGAGTCCGAGTTTTCGAGAATCGGAGTCCGTATGGCCCGGTTATGGCCCAAAGAAGTTTTCAGAAAATTCAAAGTTAAAAACAGATTTAAAAATTAAACATCACATTTCGAAATTGGAGCCAGCAGGGGGCCAGGCGGGAAAGTTCCCGCCCTACCCATGTCGACAGGGCTGTCGACAGGCCTGTCGACTGGGGGGTCAACTGCCCTGTCGACAGGGGTGTCGACATGGGCGCGGCGTCCAGTGAACCTGGGTGCACCAGGTTGGGTTTTAGGCTGGCTTGGAGGGCTGGGTTCTAGAGATTTCCTAAATCTAACGGACCTAATCTAATCTAGGGTTAATCTAAGGGCCTAAAACACTCACCTAATCTATAAATACACCCTAAACCTACCCTAATCCATACTAAAAATAGGAATGATGGCCTCATGCCGCCAAAATCAAACTTGAGAGAGCCTCCATTAGTTTATGAAGGAAGTTGCAAGCTAATCACTCTCTAATCAATCTCTAATCATCACCTTCTTCATATTTAGCAACTAATTCCACTTCATAAGTTTGCTAACCTTGGGTTTGGTGAGTTTCTATCACTTTAACATCAATTGCTAAAGTAAGTAGATTTGGTGTAATGAGACTTATGGTCTTAAATGCGGATTAGTGAGTTTGAATCATTTGTAATGATATGCTACTCTATGTTTTCCTATGTTTATGCATATTTGATAAGTGGATTTATGCATGCTTAATAAGTTGGTTTATGCATGTTTAACAAGTGGGTTTATGCATGTTTAATAAGTGGGTTTATGCATGTTTAATAAGTTGGTTTATGCATGTTTAACAAGTGAGTTATGCAAGTTCATATGCAAGTTATGTGTATGATGTTATGCAAGTTATGTATATGCTTAAATGCAAGTTTAACATGATATGCAAGTTATGCATGCTTATGCAAGTATGTGAATGTTTATGCAAGTTATGTATATGCTTAAATGCAAGTTTAACATGATATGCAAGTTATGCATGCTTATGCAAGTATGTGAATGTTTATGCAAGTTATGTATATGCTTAAATGCAAGTTTAACATGATATGCAAGTTATGCATGCTTATGCAAGTATGTGGATGCTTATGCAAGTATGTGAATGCTTATGCAAGTTATGTGTATGCTTAAATGCAAGTTTAACATGTTATGCAAGTTATGAGAATGCTAATATGCAAGTTCAACATGTTATGCAAGATATGTGTATGATAATATGCAAGTTCAACATGTTATGCAAGATATGAGCTCATATGCAACATGTTATGCAAGTCATATGTATGATAATATGCAAGTTTGGGTTAAATGTAGTTGGGTTAATATATGCTCATATATGCAAGTTGACATCCTCTTAACCCATGATAAAGTTATATGCTAAGATGTGGTTAAACCCATGATACTTGTGATGGATCTTCCCTTTATTATGTCATGAAATGAGAACGATTCACGTAGGGAACGATGGGGTTAATAAATATGTTAATAAAAGTATGATTGGGTATGATTAAGCATACCATAAAAATAAATTAACATAAGTGGGAATTTACCTATTGAGTTAGGTCTACCCCATGGGAATTTACCTATTGAGTTAGGTCTACCCATGTTATAAAGAATGTATAATTAATTAGGGATAATTAATTTTTGGGGTGATTAATTAGGTGTAATTAATCAGCTAAGACACGAGGTTGGACCCTTTTGTAGCGGAAGTCTGCCCGGAACCGACCGGCCATCCAGCGGCTACAAATGATTGGCCCAATGTGAGAGGTCTTAGTCATAAATTAAATACGTGATTAAAGTAAAGACACGAGGTTAGACCCTTTTGATGACAGAAGTCTGCCCGGAACCAACCGGCTTATCCAGCAGTCATAAAAGAAGGTCTAATGTGAGAGGTCTTTATGAGGTCATGATCTTAATTAATTAATTAAGAAACACTTAACCATATTAGCATGTAGTGGGACATGAGGGGTTAAGTGGGTGCCTTGGGTGGCATGTGGAAATCTAGTGGGTTGCCTTGGGTGGCAATAGAAAATACGATTAGAATACTTAACCAAGTGGAAATATGTAATTAAACATGATTAAAGGGTTAAGTGGGATGCACTAGAAAAAGGGACAAGCTTAGGTGGGTAGCTTGTGGGGGCCCATTTCAACCAGTAACCCATATGTATCTTATTGGGCTCGACCCATGTCGAGGACGGGACACGCGTACTGGGCTTGATTATAAGAGGCCAAAACGGGTTAGCGGTGGCAACGCAAGTCCAACGGGTTTCATATGCGTGTGTGGGCCCGGGCTGGTAGATAAGCCGTTGTTGCATCGTGTAGGTATAAGCCGTGCACCGTTGATAGTATTGGGTTGCCACTTTAGGGGAGTGATACACCCCACTGTGGGACCAGCACGGGTATCTACGGTAGGGAGCCGATCGCTTGGGGAGTAGTGGGGTACACCTAGTGGAGATAGGGGCAGACGGCACCTATGTGGTCAACTAGGGGTACATGAAACTACTAGTTATATCTTTCTTTTAATTCCTTGGGTGGGATCAACCTTTAAGTAGGAATGACTGGTGTGGTGCAGTTAGTAATTATCCTTGGGTGGGTAGATGCGTCTTTACAGTTATCTTAGTTTATCCTAAGTCTACCAAGCTGCTTAGTGTAGCCATTCATCCCCAGACATTACCGTAGGTCAAGTTTATGTCTTCTCTGGTTACTTTAATGATTGTATTGTTAAAGTTATAGGACTCGCTCAGACTTATGTCTGACCCCGTTGTTTTTATCTTTTTCCCAACCCTCAGGTCCTACGGTGGATCCTAGCAGTAGCGGAGCTTGATCGGAATGTTGTTCCAGTCTTTAGGAGCTTGGATAGATGTAAAGCTCCAGTTACCCAGTTATCTTTTCTTTTGTCTTGGCTATTGTATGAGAGAGTGGGATTATGTACTTCTTTATTTTGGTGGATATTGTACTTGACTTTTATTGTGGTTTTATGATGTAACCAGACATGTTTACTTCCGCTGTTATGAGATGATGTTTTAAATTTCAAGTACTATTTATATCTGTCTTGTTGTAATTTTTCTGTTCTATATTCACTAAAATACTCCACCGATGCTATGGCATTCCCTTAGAGAGTGACCATAGCGGGCGTGGGGTGTTACAGTATTGTTCGGGAATAACTAATCATCAAAAGTAAGGGAGGACCGACCTTGCAGGATCCAAGGGCTCTCCATTGCACGAGTCTTGGGTCATCTTGTTAGAGGTGACCCGAGTCATTAAGGAGGCCATCCCTTGCCTTGATTCATGACGGAAATCCAATTTCCAATACGACATTGTGCGGTTTTAATTGTAAACCTATATGGCGACATTGTAGGATGGGGTACTATGCCGTCTATGATTGATACATTTATTTTGAAAGTGTTTTATACTATTCAGACACTAATAATAATATCAAATGATTTTTGTTTTCTATGTATCAAGCATGTTTGGCCATTATAGGGAAAAACTCTATCCTTTGGTTTGTGTTTGCATTGTGTGATGGGACTTGAGTCTTATAATGGCTTCATTTTTCTAAAAAGCATTGCGTTGTTTATTTAACTTACTTTATTTTTTGCACCGGCAATCCAATGGAGATCCGTGGCATACTGCGGGGTCCTGTGATTTGCCTTATTCTTAATTAAGTTGAGCGACTGTAGAATTCCTCATACCAGTCCATGACCGACTCGTAGTTTATTTTTCCCTTGCACACTCGGGTGCCCATATTTTTACACGGGCAGCTTAGTGAACAGGTGATTCGCTTACTTTTGGATATGCACTGTAGCATGGGGTGCTCTTTTGGCTGAAGACAAAGACTTATCTTTTATCATTTCTTTTGAACATCTATACATTATCTTATGGATGTTCATATTTGACTTTGTTGTAGACTTATTAACTATTTGATGAAACTTGTGATGTACTAAGTAAGATCCTGTATCTGTGTAACTCTGATGATGATTATGATTGCGTTGTTATGATATAATGTAAATTATTCTCCAATTTTATGTAATATGCTGTATTCTGTAATATGCTGATGTGATTAGTGTGTTATTTTTCAATGATCAACATTGCCATCGTGGAGCGGGAGTTTGGTTCGTGTCAATAGTATTATATTAGATAAAGATTAGAGTGCCAACCCACTTTAAAAAAATGAAGTTCTCATCGACGCCCTTAATGCTTATTCAATACAAGACTTATGGTTGGTTGCTCTTAACCAGCTTTATTATCCACATTAGTGGATGACATTACTTGTAATGCTCTTCACTAATGTGGTCTTGGGGTAGGGCATCACAGCTTGGTATCAGAGCTAATTCAGAACAAAGTGATTAATACATAACAGAAAACAAGCAAATATAGTACATTGACATACAATATAATTGTTTACATCAAACCTTTGTGTCATGTTCTTATATCGAGTTCATGCCTTAGTGTGTGATATTTAACTTCATTTGTTCCTTGGGATAGGTATAGCAAAAAGGAATACGTCTAGGGACATTGGACTCACTCTTGTGGTATGTGACGACTGCCCTGTACTAGCCAACACCCAACGAGTTGCATTGTGATGGTGCTCGACTAATGCAAGATAATCAACCAAGTTGAAATAATAAAACCTAATTAACTTGTCATATATCTCATAGTGCATAGAATAAAATATAATAATAACATAAGACATGATATAAAACAAGCGAGACAGTGTAAACTAAATGAATCACAACTCAGAATAATAGGTTCATGTCATAGCATAAGCACCAAAATAAACAAACATAGGTACATCTCCAAAATATACCCTCTAAAACCAAATACACTATTATTTCCCAAAGTAGTGATCAACAACAATAAACAGGGATAATAGTATATATGATACATGGGAGCCTCCTGCTCATCTTAGGTCAACTACTCGGCATACCAACCTGTCTTTAGTCTGCTCATTTCAGAGCACTCAGAGTAATAAGAAGCAAAGCATAAAACCCCAAGTCAGGCAAAGTCTGGTGTGAGCAATAATAATCTCAATTGCTATATAGGATAACGCAATAAGTATGATAAATCATACTCGATCTGGTCCTGCATTCAAAGATTTAGCACATATAAACATGTACTCTACTCTACGGTAATCATAATACTGAGTGTAAATGAAGTGTGCGTGACATAATAATAACAACCATGCAAACATAGCTTACATCCTTGCTTCAATAACTCAGACCGTTAGGTATATAGTACTCACGTCCAATCTATTTGGGGTCCACGGTGGGACTAACTGCCTTGGTCTCTACTCAACTCCGCTATGACCAACTGCCCTGGTCAATAGTCACTAGCCCTACCTAGTCCACACTACTCGGAGTCTAAGGTCCAGAATAAATCAGTCCACACTAACCTGCCTATGATTCGTCAATATGTTCCCTCTCTCATAAATGCAGTAAACTCTTGAGTACTAATAATTCATTTGCACGTGTTCCTACAACAAAGTCCATCTTAGAAGTTACGCTGGTGGTTCCCATTTGGATCCTTAGTGGAAGCCACCCACTTAAACTTTTTTTGCGTTTCGGGTTTAAGTAGCCTTATTAGAGTTGTTCTTCAAAAGAGCTCTATCGTTGTCATGGACAAGTATTACGCATGCACCTTCATCCAGTAATCCTTACTCTACGCCCTCCTTCAGATTGGTCTGTATCCGGATCAACAATGTAAAACACCAAAAATTTAAAGAACACTATAATGATAAACTAGAGAATACTTAACTAAATATTGGGAATTAAGTAAAACGGACTGTGCCATTGCGTTCGTCTCGAAATTCTGCTTAAGATAGACACAAAGTGTGCGTAAAACGGACATTGTACGAGACATTTATGAAGGTTAGAATTTTGTATACATATAAGAGAAATATATGTAAACAAACATTATCTAGAATTCAAAATAATTCAAAAACTAGAGGCGGGAAGGCACGGAAATTCGGTCCGTTGGGGTCGACCCCGTTCCCTATGGGTGTCGACCCATGGGTCGACCCCACAATAGGTGTGTCAACCCTATGTCGACCCCGGGGTCGTCCCCCCCCCCCACCCTCCCCGGACGAATCTGGACCTGTTGTATGTCCTGGTTCATTGGTTGATGGCTATATAAAGGACCTTAATCCCATTTTTTTACTCATCTAAATCAACGGCGACAACGAGGTGCTGCCCCAACTCAGAGTAAAATAGACTATTCTTCGTTAACAACAAGTTATATGTATTCAGAGAACTGTGCTACAACATCTACAATCAATTCTTTGTTATTTAGATCCAATCACAGTGAGTTTATGTTACTTTTAGATATAAACACCCAAGATGTAATCTAGACACATGTTTATAAGTTTGGATCTAAGTCTATGCCTGTTAGTAATCTGAATCATAACAGATCTGCCATTACTTGTATACCTAATTACTGCTTAGATCTCATATGCATGTTCATGATATCCCTATTCTGCTAGTTTGCATAATCATGCCACCGTATCCCCATACTGTTAGTTTGCCTAATCATGTCACTGTATGCCTATTCTGTTAGTATGACCAATTCTATCATCAAATGCCAGTTTTATTTATTATGCCTATTCTTGTTCTCTTCCCTCCCTCTTTACCTTCTTGTTTTTATAGCCAGGCTACCTTCGTGCCTAGGCCTATTGCTAAAATACGCGAGAGCATTAAATTGGGAATGACTGGGAATGACAAATTGGGGCATAATTCACATTGTAAAACATGATTGGGAATTTTAGGCATAATTTGTACCTTGAGCCAAAACTTTAATTTGGGGGTATAATCTATACCTTAATCTAAAATTTAATTTGGGGCATAACTTGTATCGTGAATCAGACGGGGATTTAGAACATAATAAACATGAAAAATTGGTTAGTAATGAAAGTGCCTAGATTTACAGTAAAACTGTAACCGCGCTTAGAAACGAGGTTAGATTACATTTGTGGTAGAAGCTTGCCCAGAACCGCTCGGCATATCCAGCAACCACAAGTGGTGAATCTAATGTGACGGGTATAAGTGCATAAACGTACACGTAATGGTGCTAAGACGCGAAGTTAAGTCCGACTTGTGGTAGAAGTCTGTCCGGACCCAACCAGCATATTCAGCATCCACAAGTGGTAGACTTAATGTGGGAGGTCTAGCGCATTAATAACAATAAATGAATAAATGGTAATAAACTTGTAATACTTAACCTATTTGAATCTATGAGGGTTACATGAACTTATCAACTTAAGTAGGGGTTAAGTAAACTTGCTTGAATCAGTGGAAGGGTTAAGTTAATCTTGTTAAATATGTGAGGATGGGTTATACATATAAACCCGACAAACTAAATCTGTTGGGGTTATGCAATCTTGTTAAACTGGTAGGCATAACCTGTTGAAATTCTAGTAGTGGGGTTGCAAGCCTATGGGAAGCTTGTATCATTCGGTACGGGGGACCTATATCAGTCAGTAACCTATATTGGTATCAAACGAGAACCCCGAACTAGGTCGGGGTCAGGGCACGCTTATTGAGTTCGTTGTAAATGGTCCATTTAAGAGAACAGTGTGGGTGGCGAATACCGACGGGGTCATGTACGTGCATGGGTCCGATTCCAGGGAGGATTAAGACGCCGTGACACCTGTAGATATGGTTTGTGCACATCTTGTAAACAACGGGTTGCCACTATAGGAAGTGATACATCCTACTGTGGGACCAGCACAAGGTATCTACGAGTTAGGGAGCCGGTCGATTGGGGGTAGTAATTAGGGTACATCTAGTCTTAGTTGTTTAGGAGCTCATTATTATCATTGGGGGTAACACCTGTCAGTTCTATTGGGCTACCTGTTATTGTATGGGGTAAAACCTCTCACTAGAAGTACGCCTAGGTCTACCATCTTGTTCTGCTTATACTAGTACTGGTGTAGATAAAAGTATTTGAGAAGCGCAGTATATTCTATTTTGTTTATCATGTTTACCTTGTTATACCTGCCTTATGACACTGTTATTTCACTCTCTAGTTTATATGCTTGTCATGATGCTTTTACTTATTTATATTCTAAAAGTAACCGGACTCGCTAGAATTTATGTCTAACCCATTTTGTTTCCTCTTCTCTCTCTTCCTTTTCCCCCAAGTTCTCAAGGTGGGAATACTCAAGCTTGATCAAGATTCTTCTTTCATTCAGCTTGGAGCCGCTTAGACGTACCGCTTGATTTCGTATCTTCTCTACTATGGCTATATTTGGGGATTATGCTCTTTTTATGTATTATTGAACTCTAATGATAATTTTGGTACAAGACGGAAGTTTTATGTTTTCAGCAATTCAAATTTATTATGTAATTGGGTTTGGACCACGAAACTTTTTTATTTAACAAAGTTTTTAATTCCATTGTAATTTTATATCTGTCTTGTGATATTTCTGTTTCTGTTTACCTATAACACTTCATGAAACTTAATGCATTCTGATAAAGAGTGACATTAACGGACATGGGGTGTCACATTTGGAATCAGAGCTGATGGTTACTAGATCGGATAAAAGATTTTGAAAATTGTTTTCAAAAAGGTTTTAAAAGAAAGAATTTTCAAAAGAAAAGTCTGTTTTGAAAAGCATATTCCCCAAAGCTATATAAATTCTCTATTTGAATCCCTTTTTTCAGCATGTCTAGGGAACCTAATATTCCTGAGGGCGTATAGACACCGGCTTGGTTTCATAGGTATCTGGAGGCTATGAAACCTAGCGGAGGCCAAGCAGACGTCCCTACCCCAGCTGCAGCCGTTGTTCCTCCTCCTCTTCCGCGTGCTGATAATTTCTTTAAGAAATGCAAAGATTTCTGTGATATGGGCGGGACGTCATTCCAAGGAGCTGAGACTTTCGTAGAAGCAAGGAATTGGCTTAAAGTGACGGAGAATTTGTTTGGAATTTTCGAAGTTGACGATCGTAGGAAGATTCAGTTAGCAGTTTGGCAGCTGAAGGAGAAGGCCTCGTTTTGGTGGGAAGTGACACAGGCGGGATGTCCAGTCGAAACTTGGGATGATTTCCGATAGTGATTTGAAATGAAGTTTCTTTCAGACGTCGAGCAAAGTGTGCAAATGGAAAGGTTTTTGGCACTTAAGCAAGGGGCCATGTCTGTCAAAGAGTATGTTAATAAGTTTAATCAATTGGCGAGTTTTGGGTTAGAGCTAATAAATACCCCTGCACAAGAAAGCTTTGAGGTTTGCTATAGGATTCAATGAACCCCTCCATAGGTTGGCTACGTCTCATATTCTGATGGGAGCAACTTTTGAGAAACTCGTTGATATAGCATTAATGTATGAAGAAGATAAAGGTGAAAAGAAAGAGGCTAGGGTTGAGGAAACACAAAACAAGAAATTGTGGCCCAAGAAAGAACAACAACAACAAAAGAAGGGCGGAAAGAACGGCAAAGCTCGAGATAAGAGGAAATGTCATAATTGCGGACACAAGGGTCATTTGATCAAGGATTGCAAGAAAAGGAAGAATGCTTGTTTCCATTATAGAGAGGTCGAACATCTTGTTAAGGATTGCCTGAAGAAGCAAGGACAGGGCCAAATGGTAGGATCTTCTGGAGGGTAGGTACATGCTCTCGTGGCCAGTGCGCTAGATAGAGGTAGGAAAGTTTCCATGGAAGGTTTGATTTCTCTTTCCAATCATCCTATTAGAACTCCTTTTGATTCTGACGATTTGCATTCTTTTATATCTGATTCTGTGGTTGAGTCTCTACACTTTAGTACAAGTATGATTTTGGGTCTCGTTGTTTTCTCAAACCTCATTGGTGGTACGACTCGTTAATCTATGATTTGTCGGGGTTTTAGAATATTTGTGTTAGGCGTCGAGTTTGAATCGACGCATATGTACTTGGTTTCATGGGCTATTGTTTGATTCTAGGGATGGATTGGCTAACCATGTATGGTGCCATTTTAGATTATGAGAGGAGGGTCATTAGACTTTTGACTTGCCATGGGAGGACCATTGAGATTTCTTATGACCCTAAAGGGTCTATCATGCTTAGTTTCCTAGAGTCGCTTGATGCATCTATCAATGATCTACGATCTGTACTAGTAATCTGTGAGTATCCTGATGTTTTTAAGGAGGTTCGGGGATTACCTCCGAGGCGCGAGATCGATTTCCGTATACTTAGTGGATAATGCAATGCAAAGCCAGTTGCATTGCATGTGCGCCATATGGCTCCAAGAGAAAGAAGGGAGCTCGGCAAGCAAGTAAGTTATCTACTTGAGAAAGGGTTTATTAGGCGAAGCATATCTGAATGGGATGTTCCAGTAGTATTCTCCACTAAGGCGGATGGTTCGCTTCTCTTATGTGTGAATTATAGAGAGTTGAATAAGCTCATTAAGAAGAATAGGCACCCACTTTCGAGGATAGATGATCTGTTTGACTAGCTTGTTGGTGCATCTGTTTTCTCCCAGTTAGACTTGGCCACAGGGTTCCATCAATCGAGGGTGGCCGAGGACAGTATAGAGAAGACTTCCTTTAGAACTCCAGATGGTTTCTTCAAGTGGCTCATCATGCCTTTTGGGTTGATGAATGCACCCGCCTATTTTGTGGATCTGATGAGTAGGGTGTTACGGGAGTTTCTAAATAAGTTCTTGTGGTCTTTATTGATGACATCTTGATTTTCTCAAAAAGCGAGGAAGAGCATGCCGGACATTTAAGGGAGATTTTGAAAATTCTTCGTGTGCACCAGCTTAAGGAGAAATTCTCCAAATGTCATTTTTGGAGAAAAGAAGAGAGATTTCTAGGGAATGTGGTCTCTGAAGATGGGATAGCGGCAGATCCCGTGAAGGTAGTTACAGTTCGAGATTAGCATATCCCAAAGAATGCAATGGAGGTGAGGAGTTTTCTTGGATTAGCGCGCTATTATAGGAAGTTCATTAAGGACTTCGCAAAGATATCAGCCCCACTCACCAGACTGACGAAGAAGAATCTGACATTTTCTTGGAGTATAGACTGTGAGGGTGCTTTCCAGCAATTCAAGAGGGCTCTGACAACATCCTCAGTCTTGACTTTGCCCAATGGGAACAAAATGTTCACTGTATACATAGATGCATGTGGTATAGGGCTTGGTGCGGTTCTGATGCAAGAGGGAAGGGTAATATGTTATGGGGGTAGACATTAAGAGTTCATAGGAAGAACTACCCTACCCATGACTTAGAATTAGTTGCCATAGTATTCGCGCTTAAGACTTGGCCCCATTATCTACTAGGAGAGAAGTTCGAGTAGTACACCGATCATAAATCTCTCAAGTACTTGTTCTCGCAGAAGGATCTCGATTTGAGGAAACAAAGATGGATGTAGTTCCTAGCATCCTATGACTTTGAGATTGCTTATACCCCTGGCAAGGGTAATATGGTGCCAGACGCATTGAGTAGGCAGAGGATGACCTTGAGTCCTCTGTTTGTGGAGAGGAAGAGTTCGGAGTTTATATCGACTTTTGATTTTAGGCCCTCCACCAAGTTTACACCTGGTTTATTGACATCATTAGAGGTGCGACCTAGTCTGTTGGACCAAATAGGAACTTTGCAGCGAGATGACCCATAGCTAGCAGATATCTTGGATAGGCTCAATAGAGGGGAGATTTCTAGTCACCTCAGTAGACATTCCACGGATGATAGAGGGTGGCTGGGACGAGATGGAAGACTTTTTGTTCTCTGAGTTGGGAGTTTGTTGAAGACAGTCCTTGAGGAATCCCATCATTCTAGGATGATTATCCATCTAGGTGGTGATAAGATGTATATGGAAAAGAAGAGGGTTTTCTTTTGGGATGGGATGAAGAAAGATGTAGCGGAGTTTGTTTCTCGATGTTTGATTTTCCAGTAAGTCAAGGCTGAGCAAAGGAAGCCCGGTGGTTTACTTCATCCTTTGGAAATCCCACAGTGGAAGTGGGAGAGCGTCTCTATGGATCTCATTGATGGTTTGCCTAAATCAAGGAAAGGCAACACCAGTATTTGGGTTATGGTTGACATGCTTAACAAGAGCGCTCATTTCATCATTGTTAAGAGTAAGGGGAACAACAATATGGTTGGCAGCAGTTTATCTTCGTGAGATAGTCCGTCTATATGGAGTACCTTCCGGTATTGTGAGTGATCGTGACCCCTTATTCACCAGTAGGTTTTGGAGGAGCTTTCCAGAAGCATTAGGTACACAGTTGTGTTTGAGCACCGCTTATCATCCTCAGACCGATGGACAGATGGAGAGGGTGAATATAGTTCTAGAGGATCTTTTAAGACTGTGTATCCTAGACTTCGGAGGGACTTAGGAAGAGCATCTTCCTTTAGTAGAGTTCATATACAACAACAGTTATTAGGCTAGTATTGGCATGGCAACGTTCGAAGCATTGTACGAACGACCCTATAGATCACCGACTTGTTGGTGGGAATCTACAGGAAGGCTTCTACTTGGACCTGAGATGTATAGGGAAACTTCAGAGAAGATTGATCTTATTCGCAGGCGCATGAAGACACATCAAGACAGGAAGAAGTCCTATGCAGATAGAAGGAGGACTGATGTTGAATTTGAGGTGGGAGACATGGTTTTCATCAAGGTATCGCCTTTGAGGAATGTGGTTCGTTTTGGATATGTAGGGAAATTGGCACCAAGATTTCTAGGGCCATTTCCTGTAACAGAAAGGATTGGCCAAATGGCCTATAGAGTAAAGTTACCAGAGAGACTGTCCGACATACATGATGTTTTCCACGTTTCTCATTTACGGAAGTACTTACATGATACCGTAGAAGTAGTTGAGCCGAGTATGCTTGAGGAAGTAGAAGTAGAACGGGAGGTGACAGTTAGACGAGTTCCTACCCATATTCTTAGATCAGAAGTTAAGAAGTTACGAAACCAAGAGGTCAAGTTGATGAAAGTTCAATGGGGAGATGACCAAGAGGATGCAACTTGGGAAACTGAAGACAAGATCTGTGCTTCGTACCCTTTTCTTTTCAAAGGAATGTTCTTAACTTCTTTTCCATAGTTTTTATTCTTGCTTGTTTCTGTTGTTTAAGTATATCCTATCGATTGAATCTTCGACCTTTAGGTACGAATTTAATGGATGTAAACATGTGTTTGAGACATGTTATGTTTGATAGATGCAAGTGGATGAAAGTGTTTGCTAGTGGTTTCTCGTGGATGCATATACACACACATTAAGCACTAGAACGGCTCAATCACTCTCATACTACGTATGGATGCGTGCGCATATTTTTCTTTTAATGGATGTAAGTGGGTGTATCATCATATGGATGTTGCATTTGGATGAATGATTGTGCACACATACAGAACTTACATGTTATATTAGGATTATTTGCATAAATATTGGACTCATGGCACTAACATACATTGCATTAAGGAGGTCAACTGAATTAGTAGACCGCCTTATCTCTCGCATTAGTATAGGGACATATACACACACACCATTGCATATGTTCATAAAACATTAGAAATCTTTTAAGTACAATGTATGCTTGTGATTGGCGGATGAGTAAATGGATGATGAATGTTAGAGTTTACATTCTTCTTAACTTAGAAATTTCGAGGACGAAATCCTTTAAGTAGGTAAGAATGTAACACCCTGAAAATTTAAAGAACACTATAATGATAAACTTGAGAATACTTAATTAATTATTGGGAATTAAGTAAAATAGACCACGTCATTGCGTTCATCTCAGAATTCTGCTAAAGATAGACACCAAGTTTGCATAAAACGGACATCGTATGAGAAAGTTATTAAGGTTAGAAGTTTGTATATGTATAAGAGAAATATATGTAAACAAACATTATCCAGAATTCAAAATAATTCGAAAACCAGAGGCGGGAAGGCATGGGAATTCGGCATGTTGGGGGTCGACCCCGTGCCCTATGGGTGTCCACCCATGAGTCGACCCCACAACAGGGGTGTCGACCCCTATGTCGACCCTGGGGTCGACACCCTCCCCCCCCCCCCTCCCCAGACGAATCTGGACCTGCTATGTGTCCTGGTTCGTTAGCTGATGGTTATATAAAGGACCTATCCCATTGTTTTATGCATCTAAATCAATGGAAACAACGAGGAGTTGCCCTAACTCAGAGTAAAATAACCTATTCTTCTTCAAAAACAAGTTTTACATATTCAGAGTTTTGTGCTACAACATCTACAATCAATTCTCCATTCTTTAGATCCAGTCACAGTGAGTTTATGTCACTTTTAGATACAAACACCTAAAATGTAATCTTGACATGTTTATAAGTTTAGATTTAAGCCTATGCCTGTTAGTAATCTGAATCATAACAAATCTGTCATTACTTGCATACCTTATTTACTGCTTAGATCTCATATGCATGTTCATGATATTCCTATTCTTCTAGTTCGCCTAATCATGTCATCGTATCCTTATTTTGTTAGTTAGCCTAATCATGTCACTGTATGCCTATTTTGTTAGTATGACCAATTCTATCATCATATGCCAGTTTTATTTACTATGCCTATTCTAGTTCTCTTCTCTCCCTGTTTCCCTTTCTGTGTTTATAGTCAGGCTACCTTCGTGCCTAGGCCTATCGCTGAAATACGCGAGCACATGAAATTGGGAATGATAAATTGGGGCATAATTCACATTGTAAAACATGATTGGGAATTTCGAGCATAATTTGCACCTTGAGCCAAAACTTTAATTTGGGGGCATAATCTATACCTTGATCTAAACTTTAATTTGGGGCATAACTTGTATTGTGAATCAGACAGGGATTTGGGGCATAATAAACATGAAAAATTGGTTAGTAATGAAAGTGCCTAGATTTACAGTAATTAGAAACTATAACCGCACTTAGACATGAGGTTGGATTACACTTGTGGTAGAAGCCTGCCCGGAACCGCCTGGCATATCCAGCAACCACAAGTGGTGAATCTAATGTGAGGGGTATAAGTGCATAAACGTATACGTAATGGTGCTAAGACACGAGGTCCCACTTGTGGTAGAAGTCTGTCCGGACCCAACCGGCATATCCAGCATCCACAAGTGGTAGACTTAATGTGGGAGGTCTAGCGCATTAATAACCATAAATGAATAAATGGTAATAAACTTGTAATACTTAACCTGTTTGAATCTGTGAGGGTTACACGAACCTGTTAACTTAAATAGGGGTTAAGTAAACTTGCTTGAATCAGTGGGAGGGTTAAGTTAATCTTGTTAAATATGTGGGGGCATGTTATACATATAAACCCAACAAACTTAATCTGTTGGGGTTATGCAATCTTGTTAAACTGGTAGACATAACCTGTTGAAATCCTGGTAGCAGGGATGCAAGCCTAGGTGGAAGCTTGTATCATCCAGTGTGGGGGACCCGTATCAGTCAGTTACCTATATTGGTATCAAACGGAGAACCCTGAACTAGGTCAGGGTCAGGGCTCGCTTACTGAGTTGGTTGTAAGAGATTTATCTAAGAGAACGGTGTGGGCGGCGCATTCCGGCGGGGACATGTGCGTGCATGGGTCCGGTTCCAGCGAGGATTAAGATGCCGTGACACCTGTAGATATGGTTTGTGCACATCTTATAAACAACGGATTGCCACTGTAGGAAGTGATACATCCTACTATGGGGCCAGCACATGGTATCTACGAGATAGGGAGTCGATCGATTGGGGGTAGTAATTAGGGTACATCTAGTCTTGCTTGTTTAGAAGCCCGTTATTATCGTTAGGGGTAAGTCCTGTTAGTTCTGTTGGGCTACCTGTTATTGTATGGGGTAAAACCTCTCACTAGAAGTACACCTAGGTTTACCATCTTGTACTTGTTAGGATCATCTTGTTCTGGTTATACTAGTATTGGTGCAGATAAAAGTATATGAGAAGCACAGTATATTTTATTCAGTTTACCTTGTTATGCCTGCCTTATGACACTGTTATCTCACTCTTCAGTTTATATGGCTGTCATGATGCTTTTACTTATTTATATGCTAAAAGTAACTATACTCGCCAGACTTTATGTCTGACCCATTTTGTTTCCTCTTCTCTCTCTTCCGTCCCCCCCCCCCCCCCCAAGGTTCTCAAGGTGGGAATACTCAAGATTCTTCTTTCATTCTGCTAGGAGCCACTTAGATGTACCACTTGATTTCGTATCTTCTCTACTATGGCTATATTTTGGGGATTATGCTCTTTTTATGTATTATTGTACTCTGATGATAATTTTGGTACAAGATAAAAGTTTTATGTTTTCAGCAATTCAGACTTATTATGCAATTGGGTTTGGACTACGAAGCTTTTTTATTTAATAAAGTTTTTAATTCCGCTGTTAATTTATATCTGTCTTGTGATGTTTCTGTTTCTATTTACCTATAATGCTTCATGAAACTTAATGCATTCTGATAAAGAGTGACATTAACAGACGTGGGGTGTCACAAACAATGTCGATGTAGATTGGCTATTATATCTGGTATGGGAGAAATCTCGGATAGGAGAAGTCTAGGATGGAGAACTATCGGATAGGAGAAATATAAGATAGGACAAGTCTCCGATAGGACTAGTCTCGGATAGGACAATTCAAACCAAACTTCAAAGCACCATAACTTGATCTCCATAACGCAAAACAAGTTGAAATTTATCCTAGGGCTTCCTGGGACCTTCCTTGTTGTCCCCACAAAGTTTCGTGCAAATCAGACAACATTGGTCCGGCTCGAACTAGAGCCAAGAATGTCAAACCAGGACTTGTAACACTTCCAGAATGATTTTTAACGTCCTATTTAACCATAGGATGACATTTGCATCCAATCCTAACATTTCTAGGCAATGTCTTCGCATACCAAACAACTAAAACAATACATATATCTACTAATTAACAATACATATATCTAGATCAACAAAGTAAGGAAAATTATCACAACAAGGTTAGGGAAGCATTGTTATTTTGGCTTCTTTGATTTCCGAGATTAACAGAACTTAATCAACGTAATTTCATATATCTACTAATTAACCCTAATTAGTGAGTAATGAAACTAATCTCTCACCCTAGTTGCCCCAAATAATTAGATCTGAAATTGATCATGATTTGGCTCGGATACCAATGCTATGCAGCATCCCCAACCTTGATTTGACATTGAGGTGATTAAACATTCGCTAATCCTAGGTTTACGTTAATTAAGGAAGGGATTAGAAGGAGTTTTAGAGAATGGAATCCATTAGAGGTTGATGGTACCTGCAACATGAAACGACCCGAACTTCCCCGGTCTCCGAAGAGAAGAGAAAGAACGAATTGTTTTGAGAACACGACAAAATAGAACGCAGACGGAAGAACATTTCATTGTATATTACAACAATTCATCAGATTACAAGAATATACAGAGTATAAATGAATTAATATTACACAGAAATATCAGAGATTTAAATTACATTTAAATACATAGCAGCGGAAAATAATACAATACACAACTAGAAGAGATATACGGATACAAAGCTTTCCGGATATCTTTCCAGCTGTAAACCAGGATCCTATGAATATAAATCTGCAAAAACCAAAACTACTAGCTGCCCGTGTCAAAATAGGGGCACCCAGAGTTTAGGTCAAAACAATAAACTCCAGGTCAGTCATGTGACTGGTGTGAGAACTAAAACAGTTATTTATCTTTATTTTCAAAGTAAGGTAAATCAAGGGACCACGCCGTATAACACGGAACGGGTTTCCTCCCAAGAATACCAGTGCATAAAACAACAGCGCAATGCTAAATAAAGAAAAATGAAGCTATTATAAGACCCAGGTCCCATCACACAATGCAACGCAAGCCGGAGGATAGGGTTTTTACCTTATAATAGCCAAGAATGCTTGATACGTTTAAAACAAATCATTTGATACTATTATAAGTGCATAGTGTATAAAACAACTTCAAATCATAAGTATCAATCATAGGCGGCATAAGCGCCCCATCCCACTATGTCGCCATACTAGGCTCTACAAATAAAACCGCAAATGTCACGTATTTGGAAATTGGATTTCCATCTATGAACCGAGGCCAGGGATCGTCCTCTACCGATTCGAGACAATCTAGCCTACCATGTCTCAGGAACAGCCGCAACTGCCCCCTGGATCGTCAGGGCCAGTCCACCGATGTGGATTATTATGCCTGAACAATACGTCTCCCCGCCCTTTGGGGCGCAAATGAGCCAACGAATGACTCCATCGGACTCGGATCGTCCGATCAAACCGAGGTGCCTCGAAACAGCAACAACCACACAGGTGAAAAGTATATAAATGTCAGGGCTGGTAGGTCACTGACACCACCCTAGCTAGAAAGAAACGCATGCCCTCCCTGAGGTCCTCTCCCGTTTTTGGTTCACAACCGGGGTGCGAGGCTCGCGAATTCACGTTACACAAAGCTGTGCCACACAGGCTGTGCTTTGATCATCACCACAAGACTTTTGCTTTTCAACAGAAGCCTCGATCAATTGCCACTTAGGCATGCCACACAGGCAATTCACTCCATGCGATTGATATCCATCAATATATAACCCCTGAGCTCGTACGTCTCAGAGAAGGGCGTTAAGCAAGAGAATAAATTATCTGCCGCCAAACAGATATATATTTAATAGAGATCAATCACACAGACTAAAATCCAATGTCAGACACACAGTCCATTTACAAGTCCGCTCTGGGTCTGAACGAAACCGTAGGCACCTAGTACCCCGCATATCCATCGATCTCCAAGTACGTCTGGACGACCACCAACTGTTACCATCCTCTTGGGTGTACATCCCAATCAAGATCATCAGTAATCACCCAAACGACGTGAAGACCTCCGGTCTTCGACCATCGTCTTCATCTTCGACTTAACGTCGTATCAGTTATTCAGAATGGGATAAACCCGGTCTTCCCGAATAACCCGCGTATATTTTAAATAAGTGTTACACAAACACAACATACGCCTCATTCCAATTCATCAATCACTAACCGTAAATTAATCAAGAGAATGATTCCCCAAATATTAACCCCGAAGGCCGAAACCAACATCAGATCAATATCCAGGAAACCATTCTGCTTAGCTAACCGACAGTTAGTTTCTAAATTTCACATTCATAGGGAAAGGTTCCCATTAATTTTATCAAAGATAAATTCTTTATATTTATTCTTTAATATATCCTTTTGAATTTCGATTCAACTAGTCGGGATTAACGAACCTTACCGAAGTAATCATTTGTTTTAATTTCCCAATCCCAACCTGTTCATCCCATGAAGTAAAACTGGTAATACTTCATATCTAACACCACTGTGTTATCGGTAAATTCAATTACCATTTCACGTTCAAATCTAATTAAAGATTTAACTATCGCCTGGAGCAAAGCTGGTGATACTCCATTCTCGATCATTTCAATCTAATTAAAGATTCATTAAAACTCCACTAAGTTTTAATCTTTAACTGGATTAAAGAATCAGTGTCATTTAAAACACAGTTCATGATAAACCCAAAATCACATTTCATTAATTATCGGGTTAAAGAACGAGTGTTATTTAAAACACTATCCACGATAAACCCAAAAATCAATATCAATTCAATTTCAATTAAATATTATTTAGTTGGTACACTTCATTAAATCTAAGTAAAAAGATTTAATCTTTTCTCAACTGGTTTCAATAACGGTGTTAGTCAAGACACCATTCACGACAAACCCTAATCACATTTGATATTAAATACAAAGCTCTGAATAGAAAATATATCGGCTTATATTCAATATCAAATTCTACGACCAACAGATATCGTATTGGAAATAACGATATACATATCTATATCTTTCAAATTTCCATAACAACATCTATATAATCACGAAATCCAACATCGAAATATTCCGAAGACAATTTCGATTCAAATCCATTCCAATGCAATCATTGGAAATTCTGGTTATTTTCAAAACCACTTCAAATTCAGTTTATTTATTTAAAAATAAATAGAATTATAACTCTAGTTCAAAACTAGTTCATTTCTATAAAAATCTATTTTTATCTTTTCAAATATGGAGTTTTTCATCCCAATTCTTTCTAAATCATTTCTTATGATTTTACACAAATTATTACTATTTTTAGTAATTTTATCAAGGCCTGTACAGTCGATTTCCATCAACGGCCATCGAACTGCACTTACAGCGACCTTTTCTAATTTTATTTGGACGTATCTCCAAATCCAACCGTTAGATTTCTAATTCTTACATTCGTTAGAGAGCTCTTTTCGATACGAACCCAACGGTTCCGGTTTTAGGAGAATCCGACGGTCGGATCTCCCGCAATATTCATTCGAAGTCAATGGTCGAAATTCGCGAACTGCCGCGGCGCGGCGCGTTCTATTCAGGCCATTATATTATATGTATAATATATATAATATATACTTCGTCGATTTCCTTTTAAAACGTATTTTATAAATCGTTTTAAAATTCGTTTTCAAAACGGTTTCAACTTCATATTCAAATTCAAATCAAAATTGAATATTCCAATATAAATTCGTTTTAAATTCATTTCAAATCAATTTCAATTCGAATTGATTTCTAATTCAATTTCAGTTCGTTTTCAATTCAATTCAATTCAATTCCAATTCGAATTCATTTATATTCGATTTCGATTAGAATTCATTTCTATTCAGTTTCAGTTCGAATTTCAATTCTTTTCGAAATATCAGATTTTGAAATCACTTTCGATATTCATTATAAAATGAATAAAATCAATACAAATATCGTTCACGTCAAAATGGCGTCAATCTAATCAACACAGCTTCATATATTTCTATTTTCAAATATTCTATTTCAAATATTTCTATTCAAATATTTTTTTTTCAAATATTTCTATTCAAATATTTCTATTTCAAATATTTCTTTTTCAAATATTTCTTTTTCAAATATTTCTTTTTCAAATATTTCTATTCAAATATTTCTATTTCAAATATTTCTTTTTTAAATATTTCTATTTTAAAACTGGAATGAGGCCCAATCAATTACCATATAATGTTAATTATATGGATTTTCTACAAAATAGGTATACGGTAACAACGATGAATAATCAACCATCATCCAAAGTGCATTCTACACTGTATAAGCATCAAATATAAATATTCAACGCTTATAAAAGTCTGTCAATCAATCGATCGACATACAACTAAACAATCGGGATTAGTGTACGTCAAATATCATCCCAATACCCGTGTGGGGTTTCAAACAATCAAACACAGATTTTATTTGTGCAGTTGGGCGATGTATAAAATTTATCGTCCCAATCAATATCAGTCAAATGTGTGTATATAAACAAATCGTCCGATTTGTTTATTTTTATTTCATTTCATATATACGTTAAAAATTCTACTTTTAACTATAAAATATTTTCAACTATATAAATATTTTATTTTATTTCACATCACATCACACAATCAACTACACATCAAAATCAAACAAACAAGCATACAAGCCGTCCATGGTCTGTGGACGACGGGTGTCGGGTGCTACTAAACACCGTCTTCATCCTAGTATATATATATATATAACTAGAAAATTAAATTAAAGAGTGAGAAATTCTCACCGATAGCTAATCCAACGCCACGACTCTTCTTATGTAGAAATCTTCGCTGTTCTTGCCTCTTGTCAATTTTCACTGCCCGTATTCTCTACATATATAAAAAATCACATTTTTACTTTGCTACTCAATATTGAAAAATCGAATTTTTACTTCGTTATTCAATATATAAAAATCGAATTTTTACTTCGTTATTCAATATATAAAAATCGAATTTTTACTTCATTATTCAATATATAAAAATCGAATTTCTACTTCGTTATTCAATATATAAAAATCGAATTTTTACTTTGCTATTCAATATATAAAAATCGAATTTTTACCTCGCTATTCAATATATAAAAATCGAATTTTTACTATGCTATTCAATATATAAAAATCGAATTTTTACTATGTTATTCAATATATAAAAATCGAATTTTTACTATGCTATTCAATATATAAAAATCGAATTTTTACTTTGTTATTCAATATATAAAAATCCTACCTTTATCCGGCTAAAGATCCAGACTTTATAAACCATAAAGATCTAATTATTATAAATAAAAAGCTCACATCGATTCGTTAAGGAGGAGGGGTGCTGAAGGTCGTCGGTGGGCAGCGGGAGATGGCGGCAGCGATTTCTGAGCAGTTTTAAAAGCTTGGACTTCGGATTGGAGAGGGAGGAAGATTTCTTGTCGAAGAAGAAGGGGAGGGGGCGGAGCAAACCACCGGAGCGGCGGCCGTTCGATGGGGGTCGCGTCTGAATCGCGACGAGGGTAGAGAGGGGGGTTCCGATCGGTTTTAGGGTTGGAAAGGGGGCGCGGTGGTTTTTGGCTAGCGTCGACCAGGGGGGGTGCGATAGAGGACAGGGAGGTGGTGGAGGAGTTCGCCAGGGCGTGGTGGCTGTTGCGAGGTGGAGGCGGCGTCTCCGGTGAATGGGGCGACGGGATTTATCAGATCGAGTTTTTGTTTTTTTTTTGTTTTTTCTTTTCCTTTTAGCCCTGAACGAATGAAAAGGAGGGGGGAGAAAGGGAGATATATAATAATATATATTTTAATTTATTTTAATTTTAAAAAGTAACTTTTTCATTCGAACTCGAAACGAGACCCACCGCCTGTCGTCCCTAGCTAATTACCCCCATTCTGAACACAATGGGATATGTATCGTAAGCTGGTTCGACTGTTTCGATCAGTTTTCGTCAAAATCAACATATAACTCTATATATTGAATTTGAACGCGCATTTCAATTTACCGGGGTCACATACGAACTCGAAAAATTCCCGAATAATATTTTCTAGCTTCGTATTGATGATACGGTCCTAACAAAACTAATTTCGTCAAATTCTGAGACCGTTAGAAAAATGGCCATTTTCCAGTCAATTAAAATCAACTGAAACTGGTCAAACGTGTTTTCCTTTGCCACGCTCACATATTGATTCGAAAAATTATGAAATTTGAAACCTAGCAATTACTTTACATCACGGACCCAACAAAAGTGGTTTCGTCGAAATCCGAGGTCGTTTGCAAAATCTCCATTTTTAAGGGCCTGAATTCCATAGCGACTATTCTGAAATTTCAACTGGACATATCTTTTTATCCCCGCTATGAAATTTCAATTTTTCAGATTCGTTGGAAAGATATTATCAAATAGATCCTATGATTTTTTGTTTCACAAAAATCCGGATTGTTTTGCACCCGGTACGTTCAATTGAAGTTTGAAATCGAATTATCGAACTGCAGGGCCATTTTCACTTCCTTTTATAATTATATATAATTATTTATACTCTATTGTCGATCTATATAACTATATACGATTGAATTTTATTCAAAAGAAATTTTCTGTCGATATTATTTAAAATAATTCATTTTAAATAATCAAAATTCGCTAAAATTGCCAAAATAAAAAATTTAAACTGGCCTAGATTTTCGGGTTGTTACAATCTCCCCCACTTAAAACTTTTCATCCCCGAAAAGGAACAAAGTCGAAAGTGGTTTGATCAATCAACTCTACGTTCGATCTGGCTTCCATTCTCCAACTTTTCAGTTTCTGAGAATTTTCAAAAAAATTCAAAATTTTGGCTAACACCCTAAATTTTCGAAAAATTTCGCCATAACCTCCCCTGCACCGGGAGCCACGGGAAAATCCCGAAATTGCCATACAGGCCTTCTGATCTCAAAAAGAAAAAGAAAAAGCCAAGCGGCTAGCCAATCGGCTCATAAAATCATCATCACCCAAACAAAACAGTAAATTATGGTAAACATGTACCTATTTGTCGGGCAAACAATTTTATTCTTCTGCTCTAGCCTCTTTGCTATGACCTGTTCAATGTAAGTACATGTATATGCAAGCAAATGCGACTAATTTTCAATACAAGTCAATATTTGATCAAATTGGCTATATAATACAAATTTTAATTAATCAACCAATAATCAACAACACAACCATCAATCAATTAGTTGATTAGCTTTTGAAATTCATAACTTTGATACATAGTCAAAAATCAGATTTTTGATGCCAAATCACAACAATAGGCCCTGTCTAGTTTCGGTTCTCACACCAGTCAATAGGAAATATATAGAAATCTCACTTTTGTCGCTCGAAAATAAATACTGGCGATGGTGCCCCGTCACCAGAATTATACCCGGGCACTAAAGTGCGATTCTATAACTATCCAATACATTAAAACTTCGAATACACGTTTGCAAGACATATATGCAAAATCTTTATATATCGGATTGTCCAAATCAATATAGATAAATAATCAAATACGTATAATTGATTTAAATTTCAAAACAAAATTTGTTTTCATTTTTAAAAATATACTCTTCACACTCGTTCTAGGATACTACTGATCCCATCTCTAACGAGTCATTCCCATTGGTTATTACTAATCCAATATCTGATGATTTCTTTCGTATGGTTCTAATGTGCCTTGTTCTCTGCGCTTTGTAAACCAAAGCTCTGATACCACGATGAAACGACCCGAACTCCCCCGGTCTCCGAAGAGACGGGAAAGCGCGGATTGTTTTGAGAACACGACAAAATAGAACGCAGACGAAAGAACATTTCATTGTATATTACAACAATTCATCATATTACAAGAATATACAGAGTATAAATGAATCAATATTACACAGAAATATCAGAGATTTAAATTACATTTAAATACATAGCAGCGGAAAATAATACAATACACAACTAGAAGAGATATACGGATACAAAGCTTTCCGGTTATCGTTCCAGCTGTAAACCAGGATCCTGTGAATATAAATCTGCAAAAACCAAAACTACTAGCTGTCCGTGTCAAAATAGGGGCACCCAGAGTTTAGGTCAAAACAATAAACTCCAGGTCAGTCATGTGACTGGTGTGAGAACTAAAACAGTTATTTATCTTTATTTTCAAAGTAAGGTAAATCAAGGGACCACGCCGTATAACACGGAACGGGTTTCCTCCCAAGAATACCAGTGCATAAAACAACAGCGCAATGCTAAATAAAGAAAAATGAAGCTATTATAAGACCCAGGTCCCATCACACAATGCAACGCAAGGCGGAGGATAGGGTTTTTACCTTATAATAGCCAAGAATGCTTGATACGTTTAAAACAAATCATTTGATACTATTATAAGTGCATAGTGTATAAAACAACTTCAAATCATAAGTATCAATCATAGGCGGCATAAGCGCCCCATCCCACTATGTCGCCATACTAGAATCTACAAATAAAACCGCAAATGTCACGTATTTTGAAATTGGATTTCCATCTATGAACCGAGGCCAGGGATCGTCCTCTACCGATTCGAGACAATCTAGCCTACCATGTCTCAGGAACAGCCGCAACTGCCCCCTGGATCGTCAGGGTCGGTCCACCGATGTGGATTATTATACCTGAACAATACGTCTCCCCGCCCTTTGGGGTGCAAATGAGCCAACGAATGACTCCATCGGACCCGGATCGTCCGATCAAACCGAGGCGCCTCGCAACAGCAACAACCACACAGGTGAAAAGTATATAAATGTCAGGGCTGGTAGGTCACTGACACCACCCTAGCTAGAAAGAAACGCATGCCCTCCCTGAGGTCCTACCCCGTTTTTGGTTCACAACCGGGGTGCGAGGCTCGCGAATTCACGTTACACAAAGCTGTGCCACACAGGCTGTGCTTTGATCATCACCACAAGACTTTTTCTTTTCAACAGAAGCCTCGATCAATTGTCACTTAGGCATGCCACACAGGCAATTCACTCCATGCGATTGATATCCATCAATATATAACCCCTGAGCTCGTACGTCTCAGAGAAGGGCGTTAAGAAAGAGAATAAATTCTCTGCCGCCAAACAGATATATATTTATTAGAGATCAATCACACAGACTAAAATCCAATGTCAGACACACAGTCCATTTACAAGTTCGCTCTGGGTCTGAACGAAACCGGAGGCACCTAGTACCCCGCATATCCATCGATCTCCAAGTACGTCTGGACGACCACCAACTATTTCCATCCTCTTGGGTGTACATCCCAATCAAGATCATCAGTAATCACCCAAACGACGTGAAGACCTCCGGTCTTCGACCATCGTCTTCATCTTCGACTTATCGTCGTATCAGTTATTCAGACTGGGATAAACCCGGTCTTCCCGAATAACTCACGTATATTTTAAATAAGTGTTACACAAACACAACATACGCCTCATTCCAATTCATCAGTCACTAACCGTAAATTAATCAAGAGAATAATTCCCCAAATATTAACCCCGAAGGCCGAAACCAACATTAGATCAATATCCAGGAAACCATTCTGCTTAGCTAACCGATAGTTAGTTTCTAAATTTCACATTCATAGGGAAAGGTTCCCATTAATTTTATCAAAGATAAATTCTTTATATTTATTCTTTAATCTATCCTTTTGAATTTCGATTCAACTAGTCGGGATTAACGAACCTTACCGAAGTAATCATTTGTTTTAATTTCCCAATCCCAACCTATTCATCCCATGAAGTAAAACTGGTAATACTTCATATCTAACACCACTGTGTTATCGGTAAATTCAATTACCATTTCACGTTCAAATCTAATTAAAGATTTAACTATCGCCTGGAGCAAAGCTGGTGATACTCCATTCTCGATCATTTCAATCTAATTAAAGATTCATTAAAACTCCACTTAGTTTTAATCTTTAACTGGGTTAAAGAATCAGTGTTATTTAAAACACAGTTCACGATAAACCCAAAATCACATTTCATTAATTATCGGGTTAAAGAATGAGTGTTATTTAAAACACTGTCCACGATAAACCCAAAAATCAATATCAATTCAATTTCAATTAAATATTATTTAGTTGGTACACTTCATTAAATCTAAGTAAAAAGATTTAATCTTTTCTCGACTGGGTTCAAGAACGGTGTTAGTCAAGACACCATTCACGACAAACCCTAATCACATTTGATATTAAATACAAGGCTCTGAATAGAAAATATATCGGCTTATATTCAATATCAAATTCTACGACCAACAGATATCGTACTGGAAATAACGATATACATATCTATATCTTTCAAATTTCCATAACAACATCTATATAATCATGAAATCCAACATCGAAATATTCCGAATACAATTTCGATTCAAATCCATTCCAATGCAATCATTGGAAATTCTAGTTATTTTCAAAACCACTTCAAATTCAATTTATTTATTTAAAAATAAATAGAATTATAACTCTAGTTCAAAACTAGTTCATTTCGATAAAAATCTATTTTTATCTTTTCAAATATGGATTTTTTTCATCCCAATTCTTTCTAAATCATTTCTTATGATTTTACACAAATTATTACTATTTTTAGTAATTTTATCAAGGCCCGTACAGTCGATTTCCATCAACGGCCGTCGAACTGCACTTACAGCGACCTTTTCTAAATTTGATTTGGACGTATCTCCAAATCCAACCGTTAGATTTCTAATTCTTACATTCGTTAGAGAGCTCTTTTCGATACGAACCCAACGGTTCCGGTTTTAGGAGAATCCGACGGTCGGATCTCCCGCAATATTCATTCGAAGTCAATGGTCGAAATTCGCGAACTGCCGCGGCGCGGCGCGTTCTATTCAGGCCATTATATTATATGTATAATATATATAATATATACTTCGTCGATTTCCTTTTAAAACGTATTTTATAAATCGTTTTAAAATTCGTTTTCAAAACGGTTTCAACTTCATATTCAAATTCAAATCAAAATTGAATATTCCAATATAAATTCGTTTTAAATTCATTTCAAATCGATTTCAATTCGAATTGATTTCTAATTCAATTTCAGTTCGTTTTCAATTCAATTCAATTCCAATTCGAATTCATTTATATCCGATTTCGATTAGAATTCATTTCTATTCAGTTTCAGTTCGAATTTCAATTCTTTTCGAAATATCAGATTTAGAAATCACTTTCGATATTCATTATAAAATGAATAAAATCAATACAAATATCGTTCACGTCAAAATGGCGTCAATCTAATCAACACGGCTTCACATATTTCTATTTTAAAATATTCTATTTCAAATATTTCTATTCAAATATTTCTTTTTCAAATATTTCTATTCAAATATTTCTATTTCAAATATTTCTTTTTCAAATATTTCTTTTTCAAATATTTCTATTCAAATATTTCTTTTTCAAATATTTCTATTCAAATATTTCTATTTCAAATATTTCTTTTTTAAATATTTCTATTTTAAAACTGGAATGAGGCCCAATCAATTACCATATAATGTTAATTATATGGATTTTCTACAACACAGGTATACAGTAACAACGATGAATAATCAACCATCATCCAAAGTGCATTCTACACTGTATAAGCATCAAATATAAATATTCAACGCTTATAACAGTCTGTCAATCAATCGATCGACATACAACTAAACAATCGGGATTAGTGTACGTCAAATATCATCCCAATACCCGTGTGGGGTTTCAAACAATCAAACACAGATTTTATTTGTGCAGTTGGGCGATGTGTAAAATTTATCGTCCCAATCAATATCAGTCAAATGTGTGTATATAAACAAATCGTCCGATTTGTTTATTTTTATTTCATTTCATATATACGTTAAAAATTCTACTTTTAACTATAAAATATTTTCAACTATATAAATATTTTATTTTATTTCACATCACATCACACAATCAACTACACATCAAAATCAAACAAACAAGCATACAAGCCGTCCATGGTCTGTGGACGACGGGTGTCGGGTGCTACTAAACACCGTCTGCATCCTAGTATATATATAACTAGAAAATTAAATTAAAGAGTGAGAAATTCTCACCGATAGCTAATCCAACGCCACGACTCTTCTTATGTAGAAATCTTCGTTGTTCTTGCCTCTTGTCAATTTTCACTGCCCGTATTCTCTACATATATAAAAAATCACATTTTTACTTTGCTACTCAATATTGAAAAATCGAATTTTTACTTCGTTATTCAATATATAAAAATCGAATTTTTACTTCGTTAGTCAATATATAAAAATCGAATTTTTACTTCATTATTCAATATATAAAAATCGAATTTCTACTTCGTTATTCAATATATAAAAATTGAATTTTTACTTTGCTATTCAATATATAAAAATCGAATTTTTACCTCGCTATTCAATATATAAAAATCGAATTTTTACTATGCTATTCAATATATAAAAATCGAATTTTTACTATGCTATTCAATATATAAAAATCGAATTTTTACTATGCTATTCAATATATAAAAATCGAATTTTTACTTTGCTATTCAATATATAAAAATCCTACCTTTATCCGGCTAAAGATCCAGACTTTATAAACCATAAAGATCTAATTATTATAAATAAAAAGCTCACATCGATTCGTTAAGGAGGAGGGGTGCTGAAGGTCGTCGGCGGGCAGCGGGAGATGGCGGCAGCGATTTCTGAGCAGTTTTAAAAGCTTGGACTTCGGATTGGAGAGGGAGGAAGATTTCCTGTCGAAGAAGAAGAGGGGGGGCGGAGCAAACCACCGGAGCGGCGGCCGTTCGTTGGGGGTCGCGTCTGAATCGCGACGAGGGTAGAGGGGGGGTTCCGATCGGTTTTAGGGTTGGAAAGGGGGCGCGGTGGTTTTTGGCTAGCGTCGACCAGGGGGGTGCGATAGAGGACGGGGAGGTGGTGGAGGAGTTCGCCAGGGCGTGGTGGCTGTTGCGAGGTGGAGGCGGCGTCTCCGGTGAATGGGGCGACGGGATTTATCAGATCGGGTTTTTGTTTTTTTTTCTTTTTTTTCCTTTTAGCCCTGAACGAATGAAAAGGAGGGGGGAGAAAGGGAGATATATAATAATATATATTTTAATTTATTTTAATTTTAAAAAGTAACTTTTTCATTCGAACTCGAAACGAGACCCACCGCCTGTCGTCCCTAGCTAATTACCCCCATTCTGAACACAATGGGATATGTATCGTAAGCTGGTTCGACTGTTTCGATCAGTTTTCGTCAAAATCAACATATAACTCTATATATTGAATTTGAACGCGCATTTCAATTTACCGGGGTCACATACGAACTCGAAAAATTCCCGAATAATATTTTCTAGCTTCGTATTGACGATACGGTCCTAACAAAACTAATTTCTTCAAATTCTGAGACCGTTAGAAAAATGGCCATTTTCCAGTCGATTAAAATCAACTGAAACTGGTCAAACGTGTTTTCCTTTGCCACGCTCACATATTGATTCGAAAAATTATGAAATTTGAAACCTAGCAATTACTTTACATCACGGACCCAACAAAAGTGGTTTCGTCGAAATCCGAGGTCGTTTGCAAAATCTCCATTTTTAAGGGCCTGAATTCCATAACGACTATTCTGAAATTTCAACTGGACATATCTTTTGATCCCCGCTATGAAATTTCAATTTTTCGGATTCGTTGGAAAGATATTATCAAATAGATCCTATGATTTTTTGTTTCACTAAAATCCGGATTGTTTTGCACCCGGTACGTTCAATTGAAGTTTGAAATCGAATTATCGAACTACAGGGCCATTTTCACTTCCTTTTATAATTATATATAATTATTTATACTCTATTGTCGATCTATATAACTATATACGATTGAATTTTATTCAAAAGAAATTTTCTCGTCGATATTATTTAAAATAATTCATTTAAATTAATCAAAATTCGCTAAAATTGCCAAAATAAAAATTTTAAACTGGCCCAGATTTTCGGATTGTTACACAACACCCTGCATTTTATGACAATTAAATAATTAAATAATGCATATGTGTATATTTATGCATAGACATAAATATATATAAGAAGAATAAAATAGAGATGATATGTGATTGCATGTAATAAATACATGCACTGAAAAAGAAGAAAAGATTAATGCAAATAAAAATGCAATGCATACGTTAAAAGAAAGAAAGATTTGGTTGCATGTAGTGTAAATATGTTGCATGCAATGATTTACAAATATTATGCATTAATAATAAAAGAAAAATGAAAGAAAAGTATGCATGCAAAGTGATAAGGTTACATGTAATAGTTTAAATGAAAAAAAGGAATAAGAAAAGAACAATGACCACCATTTTTCTAAACCTATTTAACAAAAGCCTTAGTAGTCCAGTTGGTTAGAGCATGTGCTATCATACAAGAGGTGCAGAGTTCGATCCCCGCCACTGTCATATTTTAATTTTAAGGTAACAGCTAAAATAACACATGTTCACAAAAGAAAATACGTATAAACACACATGTAAGGAAAAATATACATACAAGGAAGTGTATAAAAATATATGTATATATACATATATGAGAATATATGTGTATGTATGTGTAGAAATATATATATATATACATATATATATACAAGAGAAAAGTTCAAAATAAGGCTGCAATCAAAGAAATATGAAAAGAACTAATAAATAGCATAACTCCATTTGAATTTTGAAATCGAAATAAAAGTTGTGCATATATATACATGTAAAATAGGGATTGGAAATTTTGTATACATATAAGGAGATTATATGTAAATATAATATTTAAATAAGTTCCAGAAATCAAAAACGTCAAAATAGTAAACAGATAAACTTCTGTGCCAAAATTGCTCGTGGGACCCATAGGGGGTCGACCCACCCATAGAGGGGTCGACCCACCCCAGATCCGGGCAGATTCATCAATGAATCTGGACTATTTTCTTAACCAAGTTCGATGTTTACTCAGCGTTGCGTGTACGATAAGATCATGAACACCTATAAATAGGCTCGTAGAGCCTAGCCTAAATCTCACATTTTCTAAGAAGAAGCCTAAGCTCTGCCATTTTTCTTACTTCTCAAATCTCTTTAGAAAAATAAGATAATTAATTTAGAAAAATTCCGATTCAAGATCTAGAGGAAAAGGATGTAAATTAATAAAGAAGGTGTTCAGAATTTTATTCGATGTAAGGTAATTTTTTGGATCTGGTCTTTTTGAATTTCTCCTCTTTCTTCTCTTCTTCTTTTAGTTAAGAATTGTGGATCCATGGTTGTTTAGGTTCTAAATCCAGTTAGGGGAACCATGGAATGCTAGATCTGGACTGGATTCAGGATTTGGAAAGCAAATTAGGTGAATGGATTTAAAATATACCTTTTCGATAATGGTATATTTATTGTTTGACATTCCCCATTAATATGCAATGTAAATCTGTTAGAAATGTTAAATTGATACGATTAATATGTTTAAATGATTAAAATGTTAACATATGGAAATGTAAACTTGTTAAAAATGTGGAAACAATTACTGTTGTATACGTGCATGTTCTAATTACATGTTAATGTGTGACATATTATGTAATTGAACGCTTAATTGTAGAAATTGGGATAATTAGACATATTATGTACTTGAACCCTTGATTGTAAGAATTGTGATAATTACATGTTAAATTGTCAAAATGGAATAATTACATGATTTTATGATTACATGTTGTTATTTTAAAAATGAATTTAATTATATGTTAGGAAGAACATGTGACATGATAATTAAAGACGGACTTAATATGACATTAAGCATGACATGTAAAAATAGATTACAATGAAATTTGGAATGGACATGCTTAGAATTACAGTAAATAGATAACTGTAACCACACTTAGACACGAGGTTAAATTAACTTGTGGTAGAAGTTTGCCCAGAACCGACCGACAAATCCAGCATCCACAAGTTGTTAATTTAATGTGAGAGGTCTAGTGCATGAATATACATGTAATGGTTCTAAGACACGAGATTAAGTCCAACTTATAGTAGAAGTCTGCCCGGAACCGCCCGACAAATCCAGCATCCACAAGTGGTCGGCTTAATGTGAGAGGTCTAGTGTATAAACATATATAAAAATATATGTATATAAAAGGATAGAAATAAATGGCATTAATTGTAATTAATGGAAATGAATGGAATTGAATGAAAGTTACAATAGTAAAAGGATTGGAATGAATGGGGAATGATATTAACCTATTATCAATAAATTACATTAACGAGAATGTTATATAATAGGTAGGCTTCTCCTAGGGACAAGTGGAAATTATAACAATAGGTTAAAATAGACAAGAAAGAAATGGAACAACTTATGTAATGAGATAAATTGTACTTAATTGCAAATTAAGTTATCTGTGAGAAATGAGAATCTAGAATCTACTGATAAGGAAAACATAAGTTATATTTATGGGAAGGAAACTTATTAGTAAACCTTAGTAGAGAGAACTAAGTTAATAAGTAAGCAGTGACAAGTTGTAGTGATAGTGTAAGATGAAATTATGATTAAATAAGAAAGAATGAGGAAAACTTATGAAATGAAATAAGTTATATTTAATTATAAATAATAAGTGACATGTTAAACAGAAAACATGTAAATTAAGATATACTTAATTACATATTAAGTAGAACATGTTATTGTAACTATGAAATTGGACAATAAATAATATAAAGAGATTGCAGATTACAGATCTTGAATTACAATCTAGAGAATAACATGTTTTGGCTTATTAATAAACTTAAATGGGTTAAGTTATATGACTGAAATTAAAGCAAGAGGGGTCTATTCCTTAGGGATATATGGGGCTCGGAAAGAACTTAGTAACATGGATAACAAGTTAATATGATTTGAGATAACCAAGTTAAACTGGAAAGTTGATAAGGTAGAGCAAGCGCATAATTGAATGTTTAGATATAGGGTCTAATAACGCATTAAAAAGAGACGCTTGGACCAGTCCGCACGTTTGAGGGTGAATAACCCAATGGGGTAGATCATCGTGGTGTCATGAGGCACAAGGGGAGCGCATGTTCATCAGATTATTCCATTATTCTGCTGGCTCCGAAGGACCTGACAGGGAAGCATGCGGCTTCCTAGGACGTGGAGGGTACTCCTGGTCGCCCTCTTTGCTATGATGGCGTCCTACTGTGCTCACAGAGGGTAGGTCTGCACGTTTCTACCAGTGAGTATGCCTTGATTTCCACGATAGTGGGCAATCAAAAGACTGTAGGGTGGCATAGGTGATTCGACGATCTGAGGAGCCTTATGACTAGGCTAGGTTATGACCACTCTTAAATAACCGACTGGTTTAACCTAGGTGATAGCAAGTCGTCGGGTACCTGCCATCGACGGTCAGCTTGTTACGTGATGCGCGATGCAGAAAGACGGAAAACTAAACTAAAAGACCATAGACCTTTTGCTATCAAGGCTATGGGTGAGGGACATGCCAATTAGGATTTGTTGTTTGTAGGTTACTTGTGGGCCAGATCGTTCTCAATTTTGTACGTCTTTCACTAGTTGAGGGAGGGGTCAGGTGAGACCATAGCCATCGAAAATGCATACCTTAGCATCTGTTTATACAGATATCTGAAAAGCTCCCGACCGAGTTTCATGTTTCTAGTACAGCCCTGCCACGGGATTCGGTGCACAGTAGAGGTTATGTGCAGTTAAGGCATCGAGTACGATTGACGATACGTACGTGGGAAAGTCTATATACATGCATGTCTGCTTTGGGTGGTGTATAATAGACTCGAGGGCACTACCCTGTGATGGAATCTGATTCGATCGAAGGTGGCAGTCTGTACGCTTACGTAGCATGACAATGGAAGATATATGCGGAACGTAGCATTGTTATATAGAGATCCATCCGTCACTCTGGCGTAGGATAAGGGACTGCATACATTTCTGTGGCATCATGGTGGAGACCGTGCGAGTGGGGCACCATGAGGTGTACATCAATATTGGGGTAGCTACATATATACTATATTAGGTTAATCCACTGGGAAGTAAATGGGAACGACATATGTGTAAGCCTTGAATGTTGTTAACCCAAGTAACCTATTAAACAAGAAAATGTAACTAAACGGTATATGTAGGAATATCCAAAATGTGTAGTTTAAATCCAGTCACCAGAACTTGTGTTCTAACCCCCTCCTCATCACATACTCGCAGGTTAGAATTTAGGAAGAGATATGATGGCTTTGGATACTGGTTAGGCAGTATTATAAATTGGGTAAGGCTATATTTTGATTATATTATATTTAATCCATTCTGCTGTAAGATGTTTTCTGAGCTCTGATATATTTTATATCTCTGTCTTTTCTGCAGGGTACTAGAGCAACCAACACGGGTTTTGATGGATTGGAATTTTGAAAAAAAAAGATCGGTCCGTCGGAATTCGGGTTGTTACAGTACCTTTCTTGGGAGTTGTGTAAGTGAGAATGAATGATTCGCCTACCCCTATTCCACCCCCGACTTAACCCCGATCCCAAAATGGACTTTAGTCTCTCGCACAAATAGCCTTACCTAGCCCAATTAGGCTCCCTAAACCAATCCAGATCTTAATTCAGTCATTCCTCTCAAACGGCTAGTCTGTTTGGCTAATGTGTCCAGTCCACTTTACGGAATGGGAAACCATCATATGAATCCAATGAAAGCGGTTTCAAGTCAATATCTCTTACCAATCAAAAGTTATGGACGAAACAAGATTCACCGGGGGTAAAATGGTCACATTAAAGTTCGATAAAAAGGGTGAAAGTAGGAAATTGCCCTTTTAGTCATTTCCAAAATTACACAGTCATATGACCCCATTGAAAATAAAATAAATATTCTACGATCCTCTGGTACATAGAATACGGTCGCTACATTCTTCCCTATTAAGAAATTTCGCCCCCGAAATTCCTTAAGCAACAAAAAGAACTTCTGCATGCCTGACAATCATTACATGCAACCCAACATACATAACAATCATGATAGCAAAACAGTTTAACATTATCCTAGCATGTGAGATAATAACATAAGAAAACTGATGTTATTACGAATGGAAGTTTAAGAGCGAAGTACAATCACTCACGTTTTCGCTCCACCGAACCGTGATAAACCTCAAAGTCTTCCTCCTAAGCTGTCTTGCATCGTGTCCAATGATATGAATTGGTCTACCTGCTACTGTGGCTTTGAGTTCCACTTCTATATCATGTAACTGATCCGGTGTGATAGTCATATTGGAATCACGCACGAACTTCCTCAAATGGGAAACATGGAACCCATTGTGTGCCCTAGCCATCTTCTGAGGCAGCTCAACTCTATATGCCAAATTTCCAACCCGCTCAAGGACTGGGAATTGACCAACAAACCTTGGCACCAACCTTACCCTACTACTAAATCTAACCACGTTCCTCAAAGGAGAAATATTGACAAACGCTAAATCACCAACTAAGAACTCCAAGTCTTTCTATTTCGTAGCGGCGTTACTCTTCTGCCTATCTTGAGCCGCTTTCATTCGTTGTTGATTGATTTCAATCCTCTATGAAGTTTCTCTTACCATATCTCGCCTAAGTATCAATTTCCCAACTGCCTCCCACCAACATGAAGGAGCGTTGCACGACCTCGTATATAATGCTTCGTATGGATTCATGCTAATGTTTGACTTGTAGCTATCATTGTATGTGAATTCAACTAGATGCAAATGGTCATCCCATGACCTTCCAAAATCCAGGATACACACCCTCAAAAGATCCTCTAAAATGTGATTTACTTTCAGTCTGACCATCAGTTTGAGGATGGTAAGTAGTACTGAGATGCAACCCTGATCCCAAACCTTCTTGTAAGCACCTCCAGAATCCACTAGTAAACAATGGATATTGGTCACTCACAATGCCTTTTGGTATTCCATGGAATCGCACGACCCATTTCACATGCAACTCTACTAGTTTGGTTGTCATCCTATTTGACTTGACGGGTGTAAACTTGGCACTTTTGGTCAACCTATCTGCAATGACCCCAATACTATCATTTCCCACCTTAGTCCTCAGCAAACCATTAATGAAGTCCATCAAAACTTTCTTCCATTTCCAATCAGCAACCTCCAGGGTTGCAACAAGACACTAGGTTTCTTCTGCTCAACTTTAACTAATTTAGAAATTCATGAACTTAGAGATAAATTTTCATACATTTTTCTTCATACCTTTCTAGTAGCACATTTGCCTCATGTCTCTATACATCTTATTACCATCGGGATGTATGGTCGACTTTGAGTTATGACACTCCTTAGGCACTGCATCTCATAGTCCATCGATGTCGGGTGTAATCAATCTTTGGTTTTTTCCGAAGCCAACCTTCATGGTCGAGTTCATACATGGTCTTAACCTTATCATCTTCACTGCATTCCACTTCGGTGATAGTCTCCAATAATCTAGGATCGCTCCTCTGACTAAAACTAATCCATTCAACCAAAGTTGGTCTAATCACTAAGCTTGCCAACATCTCTGGCTCTAATTCACATATAGGCCTAAAATCATACCCAATAATATATTTCAGTTGCTTCCATTCTACGAACATATCCCTCATACCATCATGTCCCCTACTCAGTGCATCTGCAACCACATTAGCCTTTCCTGGGGTGTATCAGATATTAAAATCATAGGAAGTCAAGAACTCCAACCACCGCTATTGACGGAGATTTTTTAATCTTTTTGAGAGAAAAGATACTTCAATGACTTATGGCAGATAAATAATTCGAATATTTCCTCCAAAAGATGGTGTCTCCACATCTTCAATGCAAATACAATCGCAGCTAGTTCTAAGTTATGCGTTGGGTACCTCCTCTCATGTGGTTCCATTTGTCGGCTAGCATAAGCGAAGCCTTTACCCCCTTGCATTAATAATGCACATAACCCGGTACCATAAGAATCGGTGTATACTGTCACCTCTTCATTTCCTTTCGAAATAACTAACACTGGAGCACACGTCAACCTTTCCTCTAGACTCTTAAATTCACCCTTATATCTTTCATCCTAAACAAAAGCCTGATTCTTCTTAATCAATTGAGTCAAAAGGTAACTTTTACTAAATCACTATAGTTACTGTAATTCTTCTTAAGCTCTGCAAACTTCTGAAACAACTCCGACATTAGAGAAGCCGGAATAAACTTCCCACAAAATTGAGCCTTGAATTGATCCTAAGTAAAGTGGTCTTCGGTAATAGCAGCTTTAACAGCATTCCACCAATTCATGGCCCTATCCTGGAGCTGGCGTGAAGCCAACTTCCTTTTCGTGGAATCATCGAGCCAAAGATCCTCAAACATACGTTCAAAAGTATTAACCCAATCTTAAACCTCCATAGCCGACTCTATTCCTTATAATAGTTACCACCCAAACTGGTGAAATCCTTGTTTAGCTTAGGAAAGTTGGCTCTGGGCGTCTGCACTAGTGCACCACCGCCCCAGCAACATTTGAAGCGGCTCCATGAGCATTTCTAAGCATTTCCAAGCATTTCCCCCATGAAAGATGTAAACAACGTCTACATATCAAGGGGTTAGCATTGTTGGCTCCTGAGCCTGCTCCATTTTCAACTCCAGGAAAGGAATTCCTAACAGCGTTCCTTGTTTGACGACTCGTCATTCAATCTGTAAAGTAGTCGATGTCTAAGGAATCCTACTTATTGGTACTTGTGCAGTGCGATTTCTTTAAGTATACTAATAGTATATATAGGTATAGTTTTGAAAACCAAAATACCAAAAATATGAGCTCTCATATATGTATACTCTTCCCCTAGCACCACCCACTTAGGTTAAACTACGCAACCAAAGCTCATATACCAAATGTGATGGACGCTCTGTACCAGCCAACACCCAACGATTTGCGTTGTGATCGTTCTCGACTAATACAAGACAATCATCAAAATTGAAATAATAAAACCCAAATAACCTATCATACATCACACATCACATGGAGTAAAACATAATAATAACATAAGACATGGTATAAAATTAGCGAGACAGTGTAAACTAAATGAATCACAACTCAGAACAATGTATTCATGTCACAACATAAGTACCAAAATAAACAAATATAGGTACATCTTCAAAATATCTCTAAAACCAAATACACTACTAATTCCCAAATTAGTGATCAACAACAATAAACATGGATAAACGTATATATAATACGTGGGAGCCTCCTACTCATCTCCGGTCAGCTACTCGGCACACTAACCTGTCTATAGCCTGCTCATTTATGAGAACCCAGAGTAATAAGAAGCAAAGCAAAAAACCCCAAGCGTAACGACCCGGTTTTACAGCTGATTTCGTAATTATTTAACTATGAGGGCCAATGATTAAATTCATCTAAATAACATTAATTTAATTGGTTAAAGAAATTTTTAGAATGATGAATATTTTGAAAATCAAAATGATAACTTAACTTATTAAAATACAGAGCTAGTATGTACAAATGTGTGTAAATAAATTTGAATAATATTTCTCTAATATTATTTCTTTATCAAGATTCCTTATACTAAACTATATTCATATTTGAGATATGACTCATGGCTAATATGGAAATATAAAATAAATTATGTTTAAACCAACATGAGTTTATAGATTACGTCTGTAATCAAATTCAAATTAGATTCAAATATTTGAAAAAAAATCATTATTATAAAAATCCTAGGTATATATATGTATATATATTATTACGATCTTTAGCATATGATATATGTATGTAAAACAAGTAAGTCACATTTTGTTTTAAAATTGTGTTAACTTATGTAAAAATAAAATACTAAAGTAACTTTTAATTACTTCATACAAAAGAGTAAAAAGGAATTGTGCATTAAATAAAAGATTTAACATTTATGTACTAAAGATCAAAACCCACTAATGTAAATATTTGGTTTGTACAAAAATGTGCCATTTAAATCATTGAAGTACTTTGCCTATTAATAACTAAGATTGCTTAGGAGCTAAGCATCGTTTTTTTAAAGATTTAGTACTATGTCGTATACATATATATGTACTAGAAATTATGTCCGTGCACCAAAAGCTTGGTACAATTAAATGAGAAATGCATAAACAACACCTCTTTTCAATCAAAAGCATGATGCATCCTAAAACATCCATCTTCCCCTATATTTCCCAACCAACCATTAATTCCATGCAATAATTTAAGCCTAATTCCCTCTATAAATACACACGCAGGGTCGCACAAAATCATTCATAAATTCTGCAATACTCAAAGCTTAAACCTTAAACAAAAACAAAGAGATAGTGAACCAAATGAGAGTAAACTTAACTTGTTTTTTTTCATTTAAACTATCCATGATTATTATACTAAATGATATAACGTATATATGTGCCTATACATGCTTATGGATGTGTAGTATCACTTCTGAATCAAACATTTGGGTTGTATGCTGGATTGTATCACTGTTAACCCCTATGCATCGTATTTGTAAGTTTAAACTGGTGAAAACATTTCACCTTTCTCAAGATTCAAAAATCCACAGTTTAAATTCTAGGGTGTTATAGAGTTTAAGTTCTACGTAAAAGTTGTTTGTACATAATTATAGTATATCTCAAAAATAATTCCAATTTAAAATAAGTCTCAGATGTACAAATAAATGTAATATACAGTAAAGATTTCTAAAACTCAATTTTTCGATCATCTTAAATTTAGAATTCTGGTATATAAGTGATTTCATGCTTGCAAAACATGAATTTAGGTAGCAATTTCATGATTTTTAACATTAGGGTCGAAGAGATTTTTAGTTGATCGAAAAAGCAAAATGGGGCAAGTTTCGGCAGGCATGGTGGTCGTAGGCCACGGTGTTGGGTCTGGAGAGGCGTAGGGGTTCAGACAACCTAGGAAAAATGTTACAAAGTTTTTTAATGGGTTATTGGTGAGATTTAGAGCAAAATAGGGTTTTATTTGTTGTTTGAACAACTTAGGTTTTACAGTGAACTGCATTACCTGGATGCGTCGAGTGTTTCCACACCTAGACCAAAACGTCGGGATTCGAGGCAACAACGTGCTGATGGAGTTTGAAGGGTTCTCGTGCATTGTGATGGTAACAGCAGGAGGAAAAAGGGGATGACGTATTTTTGGAATTCCGGGTTGAACAACGAAATTTTGGTCAAGATGGTCAGAGGAGAAACTAAGTTCGTGGTTGGGCTCGGGGGTGGAGAGGCACCAGTAGAGGGAGTCGTGACCGATGATACTATGGAGCGGTGGGTTGTGCATGTGCACACAACACTTGTGAGCAATTCGAAATGCTGGAGGAAAGAAAGGAACAGGGACGTAATAGCTAAATGAAGGAAAAGGTAGGGAAGAAGTATGGGTCGAAGTAGCTGAGCTGTGGGCTAGGAAGAAAAAATAGGAGGAAGAAAAAAGAGAGAGAAAGGAAGATTTGGGTCATGGGCTATAGGAAAAAAAAGAGAAAAAAGAGAGAAGAGAAGTAAGAAAAAGTAAGGAAGAAAAGAAGAAAGGAAAAAGAAAGAAAAGGAAAGAAAGAAAGAAGAGAAAAGAGAAGTGATCGACATTGTTTGTAGTGGAAAAGAAACAAATGGTTTTTGTTTAAATCTCTGAATTTTATAACTTAAACTATTTGTTTATTATAAGATGAAATAATAAAATAATATATATAACATGAAATATATTGATCGTATTTATTTCACAATGTGAAATGAAATTGTAAGTAAAAGCCATCATAATAAAATTGAAGTTTAAACCTTCATCGATACCTATATATATTGAACAAAGTTGTATTTTAATAAGTGGTAATTAAATTATTCTTTTTGAATAATTTAAACAATGAAGGAATGTTATTTATTCAGTTATTCTCAAGACTGGATAATTGGTTAAAATCCGATGTGTTGAACTATAATCGACGATATGTCATGATTTTGTGAAGGTGGTTGACTGTCACTGATGGGTTCAAATGTTTTAAAATAAACGTTGAAGTGTTATTTAAATTTAATCGACTTTGGTCGATAACCATTTTTTAATCAGGTAATCAACTAAAATCGAATTAACAAAAATTAAATGTGAATTTATAAAATGATTCGATGAACGGATTTTGAACCTGTAATAGTATTTACAAGTGAAATCAAGTTGATTTGATAAAACAAGTTCAGATTTCTATAAAGGAATGATATTCACATTTCAAAGTGAATAACATTTAAAAGCAAATGTTTTGCAAAATGATAGTAGTTTTAAGGGTAATTGGTTTGACCTGTAACAATGAGATTATTCCGAAGTTTGGAAAATAAATCAAATGGAGATGAATCAAAAAGAGATTCTTAATTGGAAATCGACTACGTCGAATTCAAGAAAGTACCATTTACTTTCCATTTTTAATAAAAAATTATTTATTTATTTACATACTTATTTATCTCAAGAAAGCAAATTATAGATAAATAAAATAAGGAAATAATTGTTATCTAAGGTTAAATAATTTATAAATGACGATTGGTTGAATTTGAATTTTCGAATTGCAATCAACAAAATATGTTGTGGTAATTGATTGTTGATTGGATTGATTGTATTATTGTGATATGAACCAATAAAGTTGAATAATTTAAATTAAACATTGACACTTTTAAAATCATCTTGTATAGATCACTGTTTAAATCCGGAAAGTGAATATTATATGTGAAATAAATTCTAGTAGACAAGTCATGAGAATTAATTTGAATAGGAAATCCATATAAATTAGGTTGACTTGATTGCAATTAAATATCACTTGAACCTAAAAGATAGTAACGTTTTCATTCAGAAGAGTCCAGAATCTAAATTCCACTTCGATCCGATCTATACGTTGCAAGTCAGATTATATTGAAGACAATTGAAGACGGAGTTTATGCAGGGGCTATCCTAATAATCCTAAATAGAAATTGCTTCAGATAGATTTATAGGATAGTGCCTTCTATTTGTCCAGTCCTAAGACAACTTATATGGATGAATGTCAGACAAAGTATGCCTAACAGATCACGTACGATTGATCTATTCAAACGTATTTATGTTTGGTGGCGGAGAAATTCATTTCTCTTAGCTTTATATCTATGATATTTTTGGGGAAGTCAATTAGTGATTTGGAAGGTTTGACGATGTGGCATTCAAAGTGAATGAATATGTGACATGTCAAAAAGGTAAGTGTAACCTCAAGCCTCACATCTGGAAAACGAAAAAAATCGGGCAGGCAGCAACACGGTTATCTGGGTTGATCCCATTTAGGTGTATTATCACCTTATCTAAAGAAAATACATTTGCTTCTTTATTCTACCTCTGTTATATGCTTTGGTAACGGTTTCTGATTCCAACCGTTAGTGGTAATACATTCGGTACACTCAAGCATAATGAGTGGTCGGTCATGTGTGGTCGGGTTGCAAGATGTTCTTATTGAACCCAATGTATTCCTTTCTAGAGATACACTATCGGAAGGTGGTTCCATACCTTGTCATAATTGGAAATCCATTATCCATAAGTGCCATGTAGTTTTGTTTGTAAACTATGTAATGGAATGTGAGATGCAAGCATTTCACTAGATTATAATTTATTTTAAGAAACTAGACACTAACATAATATCTGATTTTGATATATAAAGTGTTTTGGTTCTCATAAGGAAAAAACTCATTCCGTGTTTATGTGCAGCATGGTATTATGAGATACCCATTGTTTCTCAGGTTGTTTTGAATCTTTTACTCACACCAATCCTATGATTGACCCAGAGTTTATTTTTCTATGTTTTCCTTAAACTCTTGGGTTCCCAAATTTGTACGGAAAGTCAAGTAGTTCAGGATTTTACAGATACACTGGAAGATCTTAGAGCATGAGGCTTCAATGTTGGTTATTTAGATTTTATTTCTCTATGTTGTACATGTGATGTACTCTGATGATGTATGTAAATACATATACAGTTTTGTATTTTCAAAGGTTATTATACATATTATATTTTATTCCGCTGTGATTGCGAGATTCTGTATTGTTGTTCAGTTCCATCTTCTATCTACTTTCTTCTTTAACCCTAAAGATTCGTATTTTCGTGCAATTTGGGTGGGACGTGTGTTATATTTAGTCGACCCAAAAGGTATGGATTTGTGGTCCTTTACAGTTGGTATTAAATCTTAGGTTGGCGTTATACCCAGGCTTTGGTAGGGTTACTCATTAGAGAGAGTGTCAGTAATACCCTAGATAGAGTTTGAGTGTATATATATGAGCGCATATCTGTTAGTTGATATAAAAAATGTTCTATATTATGTTGATTGGTTTGTAAAGTGGTTTATGAATTATGGTCGATACGGTAATACAAACTGTATCGATAAGTGTTTCTAACACTTAAACAGAGTAATTCGACACAATATTGTTTTAAAAGCTAGGTAAAAGAAATAATTTTACCCAAAATTATATTTGATATAAAAGCAAAAATTATAAATTTATTATAAATGGATGTGTTGGTTGCTACTATAATCTGGTATCAGATTATAACAATGAGATGGTTATATATATAACCAAATTGAATTTGTATATGAATGAATATATATAAATAAGACAAACTGGAAAATTGTTTAATAAAAACAAGATGCTTTGGAAAATTCGAAGGTTTTGAATTTGCAATGGGATAATGATATAAAAACCAGGAGTTTGGATTTTGTAACTTTAAATTTTAGCTGGAACAAGATTAAAATAGTAAAGATAAATTGAATAGAATTGAACTGGATTAGAGATGGGGTCAAGTGGAATTGATATAGAAGAATGAAGTTATAAATGATTCTATAGCTTAGTGGTCAACCTGGATGAAAGATTTGACGATTTTGGATAGTCGAAATTTCCAAGTCAGATTTGAAAATCTAGCTTAATTTGGGTTGAATTATAAGAAGATGGAGTTATGATTGGTTAATTAAACATAATTGGGAATATTAATTTAAATGTAATAAAAGCAGGCTTACCGCAACACGGTAGTTCGTAATTTAAAGATTTAAATTTCAATTGAATGTATAGAATTCAATATTAGTCGGAATTCTTTGAAACATGAATTTTCCGGAACTATTGAATCATAGTTTTCTAAAGAAAATGAAAATTCAGGATTTCATCTGGTAGATTTTGAGTTATGTCAAAATCAAATTTTCAGAAAAATCATGGTATGGTAATTTATAAACCATAACTAGTAGTTAATAAAATGGAAAATCCTAAGTGAATAAAATTTTGGTTTCCGCCAAATAAAAATCCCAACTTGAATGATTAACTGGATATGAACTAACGAGAATTGAATTGGATGATTTTTGTAATAAAATAAGATTTTGAGTTCACAAACGAAGATAACTAATTTGGGAAACTAATTAGTTAGTGGGGGAATGTGGATAGAACTTAACGTAGTTAAGTGAATTTGATTGGTAAGTTAAATATGGATTTGAGTTTAAGAAGAGAATTTGAAGAAAATGGAAGTGTATGAACTCGATTGACTCAAACTAATAAAGTAAATGAGTTTTGGAATTATTTTCCAAATATAATTAGAGATATTTTCTTAAATAAATGGGGGTAATATGGGTTGATAAGGAATTAAGAATGGAGTTATGGAGTTGGAACCTAACTGGAGATTTTTCATGGTTCATTATTGATTTTGAAATCATCGATCCATGAGACTTAGATTTTGAACCAGATTTGACTATGATCAGATATCTAATATGTATCGTTGATTGAGATGAGAAGTGACTTCGAAATGAGGTAATGAAGCTACCTGAGTTGGAAGGAGTAACGATCATAATTAATCCTGAAGACTGGAGAGTGAGTACGAGGAGTCTATCTAGAGATTGGGTTAGATAGCTAGTTGCTGATTTGTGTAGCATATGCTTTGATTGTTGTGAAATGTTTGGTATATAACTTGTGTGTTTTGGATGCCTTGTTTGCTATGATTGTTGTGTATGACTTATGTTTGTGTGCTTGAGATAAGTCTATGACTCTGAATATAACTGGAATTTCCTTGTTACTCTTTAATTTTGAGGATGAAATTCTTTTAAGGGGTAGATTGTAATGACCTGGTTTTTCAGTTGATTTCATAATTATTTAATTACGAGGGTCAATGATTAAATTCATCTAATTAACATTAATTTAATTGGTTAAAGGAATTTTTAGAATGATGAATATTTTGAAAATCCAAATAACAATTTAATTTATTAAAATCCATAGCTAGTATGTATAAATGTGTATAAATAAATTTGAATAATATTTTTCTAATATTATTTCTTTCTAAAGCTTCCTTGTACTAAACTTATTTATGTTTGAAATTTAACTCACAGCTAATATGGAAATATAACAAATTTATGTTTAAACCAACACGAATTTATAGATTATGTCTATAGTCAAACTCAAATTAGATATAAATATTTGAGAAAAAATAAAATAATCATTTTTATAAAAAATCATAGGTATATATATGTATATATATTATTTTGATCATTAGCATATGTATATATGCATGTAAAACAAGTAAGTAACGTTTTGTTAAAAAATTGTTTAACTTATATGTAAAAATAAAAATAACTAAAGCAAATTTTGATTGCTTCATATAAAAGAAAATAAAAGGACTTGTGCATTAAATAAAAATTTAACATTTAGGTACTAAAGATCAAAACCCACTAATGTAAATATTTGGTTTATACAAAAACGCGTCATTTAAATTGTTGAAGTACTTAGTCATTTAAATCATTTTTGACCATTTAGTATCAGGCAGTGTACATATATATGTACCATAAATTCTGACCAAGCACTAAAAGCCTGGAAAAATTAAATGAGAAATGCCTAAACAACACCTGTTTTCAATTAAAAGCATATTGCAACCTAAAACATTAATCCCTCTGCCCCTATATTTTCTTACCAACCATTAATGCCATGCAATATTTTAAGCCTAATTCCCTCTATAAGTACGCACCTAGGGTCGCACAAAATCATTCACAAATTCTGCAGCACTCAAGGCTCAAGAAAACTCTAAACAAAAACAAAGAGACAATGAACCAAAAGTGAGTAGACTTCACTTGTTTTTTCCATTTAAACTATCCCCTGGTTATTATACTAAATGATGCAATGTATATATGCACCTATACATGCTTATGGATGTGCAGTATCACTTCTGAATCAAACGTTTGGGTTGTATGCTGGATTGAATCATTGTTAACCCTTTGCATAATATCTGTATGTTTAACTGGTGAAAACATTTCACCTCTATCAAGCTTCAAAAATCTAACAATTTAAATTTTAGGGTGTTATAAAGTTTAAGTTCTACGTGAAAGTTGTTTGTACATAATTATAGTATATTTTAAAAATAATTCCAATTTAAAATAAGTCTCAAATGTACATATAAATGTAATATACAGTAAAGAGTTTCTAAACCTCAATTTTTCGATCATCACAAATTTGGGATTCAGGTATACTCATGCTTGTAAATCATGAATTTTAGTAGAAATTTCATGATTTTTAATTGGGGTTGAAGATATTTTCTTAGTTGATCAAAAAAGGGTAATGGGGCAAGTTCCAACGGCCACATTCGTAGGCTACGGTGTTGGGTTTGGAGAGGCGCAGGGGTCTAAGCAACCTAGGAAAAATGTTAGAAAGTTTTTCCAATGGGTGGTAGGTGAGATTTAAAGCGAAATAGGGCTTTATATGCTGGTCGAACAACTTGGGTTTTACGGTGAACTGCATCATCGTGGATGCGTTGAGTGTCACCGCATTTTGACAAAGACGTCGGCTTCGAGTCAGCAACGCGTCGATGGATTTTGAAGGGTTTTTGTTCATTGTGGTGGTGGCAGCAGGTGGAAAAGGGGGACGAAGTATTTTTTTCACTTCGGGTTGAACAACGAAATTTCGGCCAAGATGGTCGGAGGAGAAACTAAGTTCATGGTTAGGCTCGGGGGTGGAGAGTCACTTGTGGAGGAAGCCATGACCGATGAACATTGGCGCGGTGGGCTGTGCATGTGCACACAACACTTGTGTGCAATTCAAAATACTGGAGGAAAGAAAGGAATGTGGAGGCATCGGCTAAATGAAGGAAAAGAAAAGGTAGGGACAAGTGTGGGCCGAAGTAGCTGGATTGTGGGCTGGAAGGAAAAAAGAAGGAAGAAAAAAAAGAGAAAGGAAAGAAGTAATTGGGCCATGGGCTATAGGAAAAAAGAAAGAAAAGAGAAGTAAGAAAAAGTAAGGAAGAAAAGAAGGAAAAAAGAAAGAAAATGAAAAAAAAAATAGAAGGGAAAGGAGAAGTGGTCGACAATGCTTATAGTGGAAAAGAAACAAAAGGTTTTTGCTTAAGTCTTCGAATTTTATAATCTAAACTATTAGTTTATTTTAAAATAAAAAAATAAAATAACGAATATATATAATAAAATATATTGATCGTATTGATTTCATAATGACCAAATGAAACTGTATGTAGAAGCCGTCGTAATAAAATTGAAGTTTAAACCTTCATCGTTACATATATATATATATATATAACAAAGTTGTATTTTAATAAGTGGCAATTAAATTGTTCTTTTTGAATAATTTAAATAATAAAGGAATGAGATTTATTCAATTATTTTCAAGACTATATGATTGGTTAAAATCCGATGTGTTGAATTATAATCAATGATATGTTGTGATTTGTGGAAGGTGGTTGACTGTCACTAATAGGTTCAAATGTTTTGAAATAAACGTTGAAGTGTTATTTAGATTTAATCGACATAGGTCGATAACCATTTTTTAATCAGGTAATGAATTCAAAATCGAATTAAATTTATAAAATGACTCGACAAATGGATTTTGAACCTGTAATAGTATTTACAAATGAAATCAAGTTGATTTGATAAAACAAGTTCAGATTTTTATAAAGGAATGATGTAAGGACCCGTAACTTCCCCGGTAAGGAAAGAGCGGATACTTTGAGAACAACACACATCGGAACACAAACAGAAGAACATTTCATTGTTATTACAACAATTCCATCAGATACAAGAATATACAGAGTATAAATGAATAAATTACATTCGATAAATATCAGAGGTTACAATAAATTACATAGCAGCGGAAAAATATACAAAATACAACTGAAAGCGATACACGGATACAGAGCTTTCCGAGCATCGTTCCAGCTGTAAACCAGGTTCCTGTGAATATAAATCTACAAAACCAAAACTACTAGCTGCCCGTGTGGAAAATAGGGGCACCCAGAGTTTAGGTTAAAACAATAAACTCCAGGTCAGTCATGTGACTGGTGTGAGAACTAAAACAGTTATTTAAAACTTTACTTTAAAAGAGAGTAATTCAAGGGACCACGCCGTATAACACGGAACGGGTTTCCTCCCAAGAATACTAGTGCATATAACAAAACAGCGCAATGCTCTTTGGAAAAATGAAGCTATTATAAGACCCAGGTCCCATCACACAATGCAACGCAAGCCGGAGGATAGGGTTTTCCCTTATAATAGCCAAACATGCTTGGTACGTTTAAAACAAATCATTTGATACTATTATAAGTGTATAGTGTCAAAACAATTCAAATCATAAATATCAATCATAGGCGGCATGGGTACCATCTATCATGTCGCCATACTAGTTCTACAATTAAAACTGCAATACACGTATTGGAAATTGGATTTCCGTCATGAGTCGAGGCAAGGGGCAAGCTCCTCTCCGCGTTCGAGACACTCTAGCAATGCCTCAGGACCCCACTCTGATCCTTTGGAACCTCCAAGGCCGGTCCTCTCTTACTTTTGAGGATTAATTATTCCTGAACACACGTTTCCCGGTCCTTACAGACCTATATCCGAGGCGCCTCGTATCCAACAACCACATAGGTGAAAAGTATATAAATGTCAGGGCTGGTAGGTCACTGACACCACCCTAGCTAGAAAGAAACGTCGTGCACTCCTTGGGTCCGTATCCCGTTTTTGACTCATACCGAGGTGTGAGGCTCGCGAATTCACGTTATACACAAAGCTATGCCACACAGGTCGTGCTTTGATCATCAACCACAAGACTTTGCTTTTCAACAGAAGCCTTGATCAATTGTCACTTACGCATGCCACACTGGCAATTCATTCCATGCGACTGATGTCCATCGATATACAACCTCTGAGCTCGTATGTCTCAGAGAAGAGCGTTAAGCAAGAGAATAAATTCTCCACCGCCAAACAGATGTATATTTAATAGAGATCAATCAACACAGAATAAAATCCAATGTCAGACACACAATCCATTTACAAGTTCGTTCTGGGTCTGAACGAAACCGGAGGCACTTTCCTCGCATATCCATCCATCTCCAAGTACGTCTGGACGATCACCAACTGTTTCCCTCATCCTGGGTGTACAGCCCAATCAAGATCATCAGTAATCACCCAAACGATGTGAAGACTTCCGGTCTTCTACCACCGTCTTCATCTTCGACATCTCGTCGAATCGGTTATTCAGAATGGGTATAACCCGGCCTTTCTGAATAACCCACGTATATAATAAACAAATGTTACACAAACACAACAAACGCCTCATTCCAATTCAGAGTATTCTTTTATTCACAAAATCACATTCTTAGGGAAAGGTTCCCATAAATTTTATCCAAGATAAATTCTTCTAAATTTATCCTATAATCTTCCTTTGGATATCATTTCAAACCATTTTATGGTTTTCCAAACTAGTCGGGATTAGCGAACCACACCGAAGTAATTATTTATTTTATTTCCCAATCCCAACCTATATATCCCATGGAGCAAAACTGGTGATACTCCATTCCTAACACCACGGTGTTATCGGTAAAATTAATTACCATTTCACGTTCAAATCTAATTAAAGATTTAACTATCGCTTTGGAGCAAAACTGGTGATACTCCATTCTCGATCACTTTTCAGATTTGATAATTTAAATTATCAATTCACATTTTAATCTAATTAAAGATTCATTAAAACTCCACTTAGTTTTAATCTTCTCAAAAATCGATATCTTGCCTTTAACTGGGTTAAAGAACCAATGTCTTCTAAAACACGATTCACGATAAACCCAAATCACATTTGATATTAAATACAAGGCTCTGAATAGAAAATATATCGGCTTATATTCAATATCAAATTCTGAAACCAACATATATCGTATTGGAAATAACGATATAAAATATATCTTTCAAATTCCCATAACAATATCTGTATAGTCACGAAATCCAACATCGAAATATCCCGAAGATAATTTCGATCCAACCCCAGTCCAATTCACATATTGGGAATATTGGTTATTTTTAAAATCACTTTCAAATTCAATTTATTTATTTCAAAAATAAATTGATTTTAATTCTAGTTCAAAACTAGTTCATTTCGATAAAAATCTATTTTTATCCTTTCAAATGTGGAATTCTTCAGCTCAATTTTTCCCAAATCATATATTATGATTTTACACAAATTATAGATATTTTTAATAATTTTATCAAGGCCCGTACAGTCGATTTCCATCTACGGCCATCGAACTGCACTTACAGCGACCTTTTCTGAAATTGATTTGGACATAATTCCAAATCCAACCGTTAGATTTCAAATTTCTAATATTCATTGGAAAGCTCTTTTCGATACGAACCCAACGGTTCCGGTTTTAGGAGAATCCGACGGTCGGATCTTCCGCAACGTCAATTCGAAGTCAATGGTCGAAATTCACGAACTGCCGCGGAGCGGCGCGTTCTATTCAGGCCATTATATTATATATATAATATATATAATATATATTTCGTCGATTTCTATTTAAAACGAATTTTATAAATCGTTTTAAATTCGTTTCTAAAACAATTCAACTTCTATATTCAATTTCAAATCGATTTGATTTCAATTCAACTCGAATTCATTTCCATTTTATTTAATTCGAATTCAAATTCGTTTCAATTCAATTCAAATTCAAATACGTTTCAATTCCAATTGATTTCAATTTAATTTCGATTCGAATTCAATTAAATTTCAGTTCGTTTTCAATTCAACTTGAATTTGTTTTATATTCAATTCCATTCGAAGTCCTTTTATATTCAATTCAAATTCGTTTTCTTTTCAATTCGAATTCGCTATAATATTCATTTCAATTTGAATAAAATCGATATAAATATCGTTCACGTCAAAATGGCGCAAAACTAATCAACACGGCTTTATATTTTCACAACTTCTTTATTCTATTCAACAAATGAATATTTATCCCATTCAACACATGAATCTATATTTCTTTCAACACACGACTAATCTCAACACATGAGTACTGTCAACACATCACTATTTTTGTTATGTAAAATATTTTATAAAACTAAGGTATCTATCGTTTGATTTTAATTAGACTCCACCGTGAAGTAGATTCTAATTGTAAATATGATAAAGATGTAATTTATTTTATTTAAAATATTTTACTCAACACATGAATAGTTTCAACACATGATCATCGTCAACACATGACTATTTTTATATTCAACACATGAATTTTCTTTTATAATATTCATTATTTTCCCGATTGGAATGAGGCCCAATCAATCACCATATAACGTTAATTATATGGATTCCATACAACACATGTATATAATAGCATTGATAAACAATCAACCATCATCCAAAGTGCACCACACAACTGCATAAGCATCAAATATAAATAATCGACGCTTACACAGTCTGTCGACCAATCGATCGACAATAATTAAATAATTGGGATTAGTGTACGCCAAATATCATCCCAACACCCGTGTGGGGTTTCAAATCAACAAACACATATTTTTGTTTGTGCAGTTGGGCGATGTGTAAAATTTATCGACCCAATCAATATCAGTCAAATAAGTGTATATAAACAAATCGGTCGATTTGTTTATAAATATTTATTCACATTCACGTTAAAATTTATATTTTTAACGATAAAATATTTTATTTTAACACATGAATTTCTATTCATTTCATTTACACAATAAAAATGATATTTTCATTTTTCTAACATATTTTAGAAAATTTCGGCGGCATAACGGCACGATACTAGAAACGGGACGAGGCCTAGCCTTATCCCCGGTCTAGTGAAGGCCCACGCCATTCACACATCAATCATATCCATTCCATTTCACCAAACAATTCAATTCAAACCAATTAGACTAACCAACTACGCAACCAAACAATTTAACAAACAAGCCATCCATGGTCTGTGGATGACGGGTGTCGGGTGCTGCTAAGCACCGTCTACATCCTAGTATATATATATATATATATATATATATATATATATATATATATATATATATAACTAGAAAAAGAAGTTTAGAGTGAGAAGTTCTCACCGATAGCTATCCAACTTCACGACACTTCATTTATAGAAATCTTCTTCATTCTCGCCTTTTTATCATCTTCGTTTGCCCGTAGCCACTACATATATAAAAAATCACACATTTTTATATTTTGATGTCTTTAAAATTAAAGTCACATTTTTATTTGTTCACTCTCAATTTAAAAATCATATTTCTATAATCACTTCATATATTTAAAAATCGAATTTTTACTATGCTATTCAATATATAAAAATCGAATTTTTACTATGCTATTCAATATATAAAAATCATATTTTTACTATGCTATTCAATATATAAAAATCATATTCTTACTTCAAATCCATATGGATAAAAAAAATCGCATTTCCCTACCGCTAATATATAGATAAAAATTCTATTTTTATAACGCTATTCTCTATATAAAGATTTCGCCTCTACTAAAATATAGATTTCGCCTTTATAAAAATAACATTATAAAAATCACATTTTTAATTCAACGTATATATAATAAAAATCAGATTTTTATTCCTTTACATATACAAAGATGATATTTTTATATTCTCTATCACATAAAGATTATATTTTTAATTCTCTACATAAACAAAATCATATTTTTAATACTTCTACTACATAAAGATAATATCTTTAGCCCTTCTATAATATAAAAATGTCGTCTTTGTTATAAATAAAAATCCGACTTTTCTTCAAAATAAAAACTTATCTTTATAAATTAAAAATCCTACCTTTTATAAATTAAAAACTGAAAATAACATCGATAAATCCTATGAAATAAAATAAATAAATCTCACCTAGAACCGAATGAAGGAGGGCTAAGGCGTCGCGTCAGAGGCGGCAGGAGGTGCTGCTCCTGCGCTGGTGGCGGGTCAACGGGTGGATGGTGACGGGATTCCGGGCTTGGGAGAGATTTTCAATCGAAGGAGGGGGGGTTTGAAAGGGAGGGGCCGCGGTTTCTGACGATGGGTGGCCGGAGGGGAGTGGTGGCGTCGCTGGTGAGGTGGGGGTGGGCTAGCAGTCGCCGGCGGCGGTCATAGGACCTGGTGGTGGTCAGTTCGGCTAGAAAAGAGAGGTGGAGAGAGGGTAGGGCGACGGAGAAGGAGGACAGGGGTCTGGGGGTGGTCGGCTCCGCCTGGGGAGGTGGCGCCAGAGGCGCAGCGCCTTTGATGGGCGGCGACGGCGAATCGCGCCCCCCCCCCCCCTGTGTCGTTGTTTTTTTTTTTTTGAACGGCTGAAATAATGAGGAGAGGGAGAGAATAAAGGGGGGGCATTTATTTATTTTAAATTTTATTTAATTTTCAAAAAGTTGACTTTTACATACGACCTCTAAACGAGGTCCACCGCCTGTCGTCCATAGCGTTTTACCCCCATTCCGAACACAATGGGATATGTATCGTCAGCTGATTCGGCTGTTACAATCTGTTTCCGTTAAATTTACATTTAAATCACTTTATTGAATTTTAAACGTACATTTCAAATTACCGGGGTCACATACTAACTAGAAAAATTCCCAAAAAATATTTTCTAGCTTCGTATCGACGATACGGTCCTAACAAAACTAGTTTCATCGAATTCTGAGACCGTTGGAAAAATGGCCATTTTCCAGTCGATTAAAATCAACTAAAACTGGTCAAACGCGTTTTCCTTTGCCACGCTCACATATTGATTCGAAAAATTATAAAATTTGGAATCTAACAATAATTCTACATTACGGACCCAACAAAAGTGGTTTCGTCGAAATCCGAGGTCATTTGCAAAATGTCTATTTTTAAGGGCCTGAATTCCATAGCGACTATTCAGAATTTTCAACTGGACTTATCTTTTGATTCCCGCTATGAAATTTTGATCTTTCGGATTCGTTGGAAAGGTATCATCAAATAGATCCTAATGTTTTTGGTTTCACTAAAATCCGGATTGTTTTGCACCCGGTACATTCAATTGAAGTTTGAAATCGAATTATCGAACTACCGCGCCATTTTCAATTCCTTTTATAATTATAAATAATTATATATATTCTAACGACGACGTATATAACATATACGTCGAATTCCATTCAAAATAAATTTCACGTCGATATTATTTAAAATAATCCATTTTAAATATTCAAAATTCGCCAAAATTGCAAAAATAAAAATTTTAAACTGGCCCAGATTTTCCGGGTTATTACAATCTCCCCCACTTAAAACTTTTCGTCCCCGAAAAGGAACAAAGTCAAAAGTGGTTTGATTAATCAACTCTACGTTCGATCTGGCTTCCATTCTCCAACTTTTCAGTTTCTGAGAATTTTCAAATTCTTCAAAAATTTGGCTAACACCCTAAATTTTCGAAAATTTTTGCCATAACCTCCCCTGCACCGGGAGCATCGGGGAATTTCAAATAGCTTCCCCGGTCCTTCTACTCTCAAAAAGAAAAAGAAAAAAGCCAAGCGGCTAGCCCATAGGCTCATAAAATCATCATCACCCAAACAAAACAGTAAATTATGTAGCAAACATGTACCTATTTGTCGGGCAAACAAATTTTATTCTCTGCTCTAGCCTCCTTGCTATGACCTGTTCAATGTAAGTATATGTATATGCAAGCAAATGCGACCAATTATCAATACAATTCAATGTTTGATACAATTAGGCTAAATGGTTCAAAATTATCAAATAAACAAACAACACAATCATCAATCAATTAGTGGATTAACGTTTCAAATTCATAAATTTTGATACCTATATACAAAAAATCATGTTTTTGATGCCAATTCACAACAATGTGTTCTAACTATATTAGTTTTTGTTCTCACACCAGTCTAATGGAAATATATAAATACCACACCTTCGAAATTCGAGTATGAATACTGATGATGATGCACCATCATCAGAATCATCCCCGGATGTCTAGAATGTGATTCTATATCTACCCAGTATATTAAAACTTCGAATATACGTTCATGACGCGTATACGCGAAATCTTTATATATTGGATTGTCCATATTTAAAATAAATAATCAAATACGTATAAAGCGATTTAAATTTTCAAAACAAAATTGTTTTCATTTGAAAAATATACTCTTCACACACGTTCTAGGATACTACTGATCCTATCTCTAACGAGTCATTCTAATTGGATATTACTAATCCAATATCTGATGAATTCTTTCGTATGGTTCTAATGTGTCTTGTTCTCGAGCTCTGTAAACCAAAGCTCTGATACCAAACTGATAAGACCCGAACTTCCCCGTGAAGGAAAGCACGGATAGAATTGAGGACAAGACAAAATAGAACGCAAACAGAAGAACATTTCATTGTTATTACAACAATTCCATCAGATACAAGAATATACAGAGTATAAATGAATAAATTACATTCGATAAATATCAGAGATTACAATAAATTACATAGCAGCGGAAAAATATACAAAATACAACTGAAAGTGATACACAGATACAGAGCTTTCCGAGCATCGTTCCAGCTGTAAACCAGGTTCCTGTGAATATAAATCTGCAAAACCAAAACTACTAGCTGCCCGTGTGGAAAATAGGGGCACCCAGAGTTTAGGTTAAAACAATAAACTCCAGGTCAGTCATGTGACTGGTGTGAGAACTAAAACAGTTATTTAAAACTTTACTTTAAAAGAGAGTAATTCAAGGGACCACGCCGTATAACACGGAACGGGTTTCCTCCCAAGAATACTAGTGCATATAACAAAACAGCGCAATGCTCTTTGGAAAAATGAAGCTATTATAAGACCCATGTCCCATCACACAATGCAACGCAAGCCGGAGGATAGGGTTTTCCCTTATAATAGCCAAACATGCTTGGTACGTTTAAAACAAATCATTTGATACTATTATAAGTGTATAGTGTCAAAACAATTCAAATCATAAATATCAATCATAGGCAGCATGGGTACCATCTATCATGTCGCCATACTAGTTCTACAATTAAAACCGCAATACACGTATTGGAAATTGGATTTCCGTCATGAGTCGAGGCAAGGGGCAAGCTCCTCTCCGCGTTCGAGACACTCTAGCAATGCCTCAGGACCCCACTCTGATCCTTTGGAACCTCCAAGGCCGGTCCTCTCTTACTTTTGAGGATTAATTATTCCTGAACACACGTTTCCCGGTCCTTACAGACCTATATCCGAGGCGCCTCGTATCCAACAACCACACAGGTGAAAAGTATATAAATGTCAGGGCTGGTAGGTCACTGACACCACCCTAGCTAGAAAGAAACGTCGTGCACTCCTTGGGTCCGTATCCCGTTTTTGACTCATACCGAGGTGTGAGGCTCACGAATTCACGTTATACACAAAGCTATGCCACACAGGCCGTGCTTTGATCATCAACCACAAGACTTTGCTTTTCAACAGAAGCCTTGATCAATTGCCACTTACGCATGCCACACTGGCAATTCATTCCATGCGACTGATGTCCATCGATATACAACCTCTGAGCTCGTATGTCTCAGAGAAGAGCGTTAAGCAAGAGAATAAATTCTCCGCCGCCAAACAGATGTATATTTAATAGAGATCAATCAACACAGAATAAAATCCAATGTCAGACACACAATCCATTTACAAGTTCGTTCTGGGTCTGAACGAAACCGGAGGCACTTTCCTCGCATATCCATCCATCTCCAAGTACGTCTGGACGATCACCAACTGTTTCCCTCATCCTGGGTGTACAGCCCAATCAAGATCATCAGTAATCACCCAAACGATGTGAAGACTTCCGGTCTTCTACCACCGTCTTCATCTTCGACATCTCGTCGAATCGGTTATTCAGAATGGGTATAACCCGGCCTTTCTGAATAACCCACGTATATAATAAACAAATGTTACACAAACACAACAAACGCCTCATTCCAATTCAGAGTATTCTTTTATTCACAAAATCACATTCTTAGGGAAAGGTTCCCATAAATTTTATCCAAGATAAATTCTTCTAAATTTATCCTATAATCTTCCTTTGGATATCATTTCAAACCATTTTATGGTTTTCCAAACTAGTCGGGATTAGCGAACCACACCGAAGTAATTATTTATTTTATTTCCCAATCCCAACCTATATATCCCATGGAGCAAAACTGGTGATACTCCATTCCTAACACCACGGTGTTATCGGTAAAATTAATTACCATTTCACGTTCAAATCTAATTAAAGATTTAACTATCGCTTTGGAGCAAAACTGGTGATACTCCATTCTCGATCACTTTTCAGATTTGATAATTTAAATTATCAATTCACATTTTAATCTAATTAAAGATTCATTAAAACTCCACTTAGTTTTAATCTTCTCAAAAATCGATATCTTGCCTTTAACTGGGTTAAAGAACCAATGTCTTCTAAAACACGATTCACGATAAACCCAAATCACATTTGATATTAAATACAAGGCTCTGAATAGAAAATATATCGGCTTATATTCAATATCAAATTCTGAAACCAACATATATCGTATTGGAAATAACGATATAAAATATATCTTTCAAATTCCCATAACAATATCTGTATAGTCACGAAATCCAACATCGAAATATCCCGAAGATAATTTCGATCCAACCCCAGTCCAATTCACATATTGGGAATATTGGTTATTTTTAAAATCACTTTCAAATTCAATTTATTTATTTCAAAAATAAATTGATTTTAATTCTAGTTCAAAACTAGTTCATTTCGATAAAAATCTATTTTTATCCTTTCAAATGTGGAATTCTTCAGCTCAATTTTTCCCAAATCATATATTATGATTTTACACAAATTATAGATATTTTTAATAATTTTATCAAGGCCCGTACAGTCGATTTCCATCTACGGCCATCGAACTGCACTTACAGCGACCTTTTCTGAAATTGATTTGGACATAATTCCAAATCCAACCGTTAGATTTCAAATTTCTAATATTCATTGGAAAGCTCTTTTCGATACGAACCCAACGGTTCCGGTTTTAGGAGAATCCGACGGTCGGATCTTCCGCAACGTCAATTCGAAGTCAACGGTCGAAATTCACGAACTGCCGCGGAGCGGCGCGTTCTATTCAGGCCATTATATTATATATATAATATATATAATATATATTTCGTCGATTTCTATTTAAAACGAATTTTATAAATCGTTTTAAATTCGTTTCTAAAACAATTCAACTTCTATATTCAATTTCAAATCGATTTGATTTCAATTCAACTCGAATTCATTTCCATTTTATTTAATTCGAATTCAAATTCGTTTCAATTCAATTCAAATTCAAATACGTTTCAATTCCAATTGATTTCAATTTAATTTCGATTCGAATTCAATTAAATTTCAGTTCGTTTTCAATTCAACTTGAATTTGTTTTATATTCAATTCCATTCGAAGTCCTTTTATATTCAATTCAAATTCGTTTTCTTTTCAATTCGAATTCGCTATAATATTCATTTCAATTTGAATAAAATCGATATAAATATCGTTCACGTCAAAATGGCGCAAAACTAATCAACACGGCTTTATATTTTCACAACTTCTTTATTCTATTCAACAAATGAATATTTATCCCATTCAACACATGAATCTATATTTCTTTCAACACACGACTAATCTCAACACATGAGTACTGTCAACACATCACTATTTTTGTTATGTAAAATATTTTATAAAACTAAGGTATCTATCGTTTGATTTTAATTAGACTCCACCGTGAAGTAGATTCTAATTGTAAATATGATAAAGATGTAATTTATTTTATTTAAAATATTTTACTCAACACATGAATAGTTTCAACACATGATCATCGTCAACACATGACTATTTTTATATTCAACACATGAATTTTCTTTTATAATATTCATTATTTTCCCGATTGGAATGAGGCCCAATCAATCACCATATAACGTTAATTATATGGATTCCATACAACACATGTATATAATAGCATTGATAAACAATCAACCATCATCCAAAGTGCACCACACAACTGCATAAGCATCAAATATAAATAATCGACGCTTACACAGTCTGTCGACCAATCGATCGACAATAATTAAATAATTGGGATTAGTGTACGCCAAATATCATCCCAACACCCGTGTGGGGTTTCAAATCAACAAACACATATTTTTGTTTGTGCAGTTGGGCGATGTGTAAAATTTATCGACCCAATCAATATCAGTCAAATCAGTGTATATAAACAAATCGGTCGATTTGTTTATAAATATTTATTCACATTCACGTTAAAATTTATATTTTTAACGATAAAATATTTTATTTTAACACATGAATTTCTATTCATTTCATTTACACAATAAAAATGATATTTTCATTTTTCTAACATATATTAGAAAATTTCGGCGGCATAACGGCACGATACTAGAAACGGGACGAGGCCTAGCCTTATCCCCGGTCTAGTGAAGGCCCACGCCATTCACACATCAATCATATCCATTCCATTTCACCAAACAATTCAATTCAAACCAATTAGACTAACCAACTACGCAACCAAACAATTTAACAAACAAGCCATCCATGGTCTGTGGATGACGGGTGTCGGGTGCTGCTAAGCACCGTCTGCATCCTAGTATATATATATATAACTAGAAAAAGAAGTTTAGAGAGAGAAGTTCTCACCGATAGCTATCCAACTTCACGACACTTCATTTATAGAAATCTTCTTCATTCTCGCCTTTTTATCATCTTCGTTTGCCCGTAGCCACTACATATATGAAAAATCACACATTTTTATATTTTGATGTCTTTAAAATAAAAGTCACATTTTTATTTGTTCACTCTCAATTTAAAAATCATATTTCTATAATCACTTCATATATTTAAAAATCGAATTTTTACTATGCTATTCAATATATAAAAATCGAATTTTTACTATGCTATTCAATATATAAAAATCATATTTTTACTATGCTATTCAATATATAAAAATCATATTCTTACTTCAAATCCATATGGATAAAAAAAATCGCATTTCCCTACCGCTAATATATAGATAAAAATTCTATTTTTATAACGCTATTCTCTATATAAAGATTTCGCCTCTACTAAAATATAGATTTCGCCTTTATAAAAATAACATTATAAAAATCACATTTTTAATTCAACGTATATATAATAAAAATCAGATTTTTATTCCTTTACATATACAAAGATGATATTTTTATATTCTCTATCACATAAAGATTATATTTTTAATTCTCTACATAAACAAAATCATATTTTTAATACTTCTACTACATAAAGATAATATCTTTAGCCCTTCTATAATATAAAAATATCGTCTTTGTTATAAATAAAAATCCGACTTTTCTTCAAAATAAAAACTTATCTTTATAAATTAAAAATCCTACCTTTTATAAATTAAAAACTGAAAATAACATCGATAAATCCTATGAAATAAAATAAATAAATCTCACCTAGAACCGAATGAAGGAGGGCTAAGGCGTCGCGTCAGAGGCGGCAGGAGGTGTTGCTCCTGCGCTGGTGGCGGGTCAACGGGTGGATGGTGACGGGATTCCGGGCTTGGGGGCGATTTTCAATCGAAGGAGGGGGGGTTTGAAAGGGAGGGGCCGCGGTTTCTGACGATGGGTGGCCGGAGGGGAGTGGTGGCGTCGCTGGTGAGGTGGGGGTGGGCTAGCAGTCGCCAGCGGCGGTCATAGGACCTGGTGGTGGTCAGTTCGGCTAGAAAAGAGAGGTGGAGAGAGGGTAGGGCGACGGAGAAGGAGGACAGGGGTCTGGGGGTGGTCGGCTCCGCCTGGGGAGGTGGCGCCAGAGGCGCAGCGCCTCTGATGGGCGGCGACGGCGAATCGCGCCCCCCCCCCCTGTGTCGTTGTTTTTTTTTCTTTTTTTTTTTGAACGGCTGAAATAATGAGGAGAGGGAGAGAATAAAGGGGGGCATTTATTTATTTTAAATTTTATTTAATTTTCAAAAAGTTGACTTTTACATACGACCTCTAAACGAGGTCCACCGCCTGTCGTCCATAGCGTTTTACCCCCATTCCGAACACAATGGGATATGTATCGTCAGCTGATTCGGCTGTTACAATCTGTTTCCGTTAAATTTACATTTAAATCACTTTATTGAATTTTAAACGTACATTTCAAATTACCGGGGTCACATACTAACTAGAAAAATTCCCAAAAAATATTTTCTAGCTTCGTATCGACGATACGGTCCTAACAAAACTAGTTTCATCGAATTCTGAGACCGTTGGAAAAATGGCCATTTTCCAGTCGATTAAAATCAACTAAAACTGGTCAAACGCGTTTTCCTTTGCCACGCTCACATATTGATTCGAAAAATTATAAAATTTGGAATCTAACAATAATTCGACATTACGGACCCAACAAAAGTGGTTTCGTCGAAATCCGAGGTCATTTGCAAAATGTCTATTTTTAAGGGCCTGAATTCCATAGCGACTATTCAGAATTTTCAACTGGACTTATCTTTTGATTCCCGCTATGAAATTTTGATCTTTCGGATTCGTTGGAAAGGTATCATCAAATAGATCCTAATGTTTTTGGTTTCACTAAAATCCGGATTGTTTTGCACCCGGTACATTCAATTGAAGTTTGAAATCGAATTATCGAACTACCGCGCCATTTTCAATTCCTTTTATAATTATAAATAATTATATATATTCTAACGACGACGTATATAACATATACGTCGAATTCCATTCAAAATAAATTTCACGTCGATATTATTTAAAATAATCCATTTTAAATATTCAAAATTCGCCAAAATTGCAAAAATAAAAATTTTAAACTGGCCCAGATTTTCTGGGTTATTACAAATGATATTCACATTTCAAAGTGAATAACGTTTAAAAGCAAATGTTTTGCAAAATGAGAGTAGTTTTAAGGGCAATTGGGTTGACCTTTAACGATGAGATTATTCCAAAATTCGGAAAATAAATCAAATAGAGGTGAATAGGAAAGAGATTTTGAATTGGAAATCGACTATGTCAAATTCAGGAAAGTACCACTTACTTTCCATTTTTAATAAAAATTTAATTAACTAATTATTTGTTTATTTACTTATTTATCTAAAGATAAGAATTTTTAAATGAATAAAATATGGAAATAATCATTATTCGAGATTAACCGATTTATGAACAACGATTGGTTGAATTTGAATTATGAACTGTAATCGACAAAATATGTTGTGATAGTTGATTGTTGATTGGATTGATTGTAATGTTGTGATATGACCCAATAACTTGAATAGTTTAAATTAAACGTTGACACATTTAAAATCATCTTGTATATGTTACTGTTTAAATACGGAATGTAAATATTATATAAGAAATAAATTTCGGTAGACAAGTCATGAGAATAAATTTCAATATGGAAATCCATATGAAATATGTTGACTTGATTATTATTAAGTATCACTTGACCCTAAAAGATATTAACGTTGTCTAGTTAATCCTAGGTTGAAATTGCCTAAGATTATATAGAAGACAATTGAATACGGAGTTTATGCAAGGGCTCTCCTGTTAATCCTAGTAGCTATTGCCTAAGATGGATTTCCATTATAGTGCTTACAGTTTGTCCAGTCCCAGGACAACGTATATGGACGAATGTCAGACAGAGTATGCTAATAAATATGATTGATATCTTCAAACGTATTTACGCTTGTTAACGGAGAAATATGTATCTCTTAGCTTTATACCCATGATATTTTTGGGGAAATCAATTAGTGATTTGATGGGTTTGATGGTGTGGCATTCATAGTGAATGAAGATGTGACATGTCAGAAAGGTAAGAACAATCTCAAGCCTCACAACTGGGAAATTACAAAAATCGGACAGATAGCATGGCTATGTGGGTCACTACCTTTAGGGTGTATTATCACCTGATCTAGAGAAAATCCATTTGCTTCTTTATTCTATCGCTGCTATATGCTTCGTTAACGATTGCCCATCCCAATCATTGATGATAATACATTCAGTACACTTAAGCGGAATGAGTGGTCGGGTTGCAAGATGTTCTTGTTGAACCTAGTGTATTCGTCTCTAGAGATACACGATCGGAAGGTGGTTTCATTCCTTGTCATAATTGGAAATCCATTATCCATAAGCACCATGTAGTTTTATTTGTAAAATATGTAGTGGTATGTGAGATGCAAGTATTTCGCTAGATTCTAATTTATTTTAAAAACCCTAGACACTATCATAAAATCTGATTTGATATACAAAGTGTTTTGGTTCTCATAAGGGAAAAACCTGTTTCGTGTTTATATGCGGCGTGCTCTTATGAGATACCATTTATTTCGTAAGCTGTTTTAAATCGTTCACTCACACCGGTCTCATAACTGACTCAGAGTTGTTATTTTTTATGTTTTCCCTAAACTCTTGGGTGCTCAAATTTGTATAGGCAGTCAAGTAGTTCAGGATTTTACAGATATACAAGAGGGCTTAGAGTAGGAAGCTTCAATGTTAGATATTTAGAGTTTATTCCGTTGTGTTGTATATGTGATGCACTCTGATGATGTATGTAAATACATATAGAGTTTTGTATTTCCAAAGGTTATTATATAAATATATATATGTATATATATTATTATTTTATTCCGTTGCGATTGTGAGATTTTGTATTGTTGTTCGGTTCTATCTTTTATCTACTTTCTCCTTTAACCCTAAATATTCGTATTTTTATGCAATTTGGATGGGACATGTAATGTATTTAGTCAACCCAAAAGGTACAGATTTGCAGGCCTTAACAAAAAGCTAGAAAAAGTCTTGTGTGAGCAATAGTAATCTTAATCATTATATTGGTTAACACAATAAGTATGATAAATCATACCCGACCTGACCCTGCATCCAAGGAGTTAGCACATATAATAATGTACTATACTCTATGGTAATCATAATACTGAGTGTAAATGGAAGTTTGTGTGACATGATAATAATAACCATGCAAACATAGCATGCAACCTTGCTTCACTCACTCAGAATATATAGTACTCGCTACTTTAGTCGTCCAATCCATATGGGACCATGGCGGGATCAACTGCCCTGGTCTCCACTCAGCTCCGCTATGAGAAACTACCCTTGTCTATAGTCACTAGGCATACCCAGTCCACCCTGTCCTGGCTCTGGTGTCCAGGCCGAATGAGTCCACACTACCCTGACTTTGGTTCGTCTATATGTCCCCTCACTCATGAATGCACTATAGTCTTGAGTACTAATAAATCCTTCGCACATGTTCCTGCCGCGAAGTCCAACTTAGAAGTTACCCGATGGTTCCTATCTAGATTCTTAGTGGCAACCATCCACTTAGATTTCTTAACGTTTAACTAGTCGTATTAGAATTAGTTTTCAAAAGAGATCGATAGTCGTCATAGAGTAGTACTACGCATGCACCTACATCCAGAAATCCTCATTCTGCATCCTTTCTCGGATCGGTTCGTATATAGGTCAATAATGTCGATATGGATTGGCTACGGAGTATTTTAAAAATTCTAGTCGACACGCCTGATCAATGTTATTGACAGGAATGTCTTAAATGCTGATACGAGACCTTAGAACACAGTCTCTTGGGAATTTGGGATCTTGTTGCCCTATCCTTTAGTGCCAGTTATGGATTCCTCCCCACACTGTATTCCTCATATCGTGAAGTCTGAACACTTGTCTTATTCTAAAAGATTATTGTGTTCAAAATTTCATTTCTTAAATTCTTTCTAGTGGAACTAAATCAGGATATATTACGTCAATAACCAATATAAGATGTATAAACCTATTAGAGTGCGCAGCGGAAGCTATTAATCTTTTTAGCTGAGCATGAAGATTAGTAGCTATACCATGCAGATTATTTTTAAAAACATATTTTCTACAACAAGTAGGACGATAGAAAGGATGATTGTTATCACTAAAGCTAGAATCATTAAATGCATTATTGATAATAGTGGGTATAAATAAAGTAAAAAAGTTATAATTATTAATTATGTTGATGTGCCTAGACGTGGTATAAGAAATCTAGTCGAAACAGTGGACACCTGAGTCGATAGGGATTCCAAAACAATAAATGAGGTATAGTTGACATGAGAAATAATCGATATATATATATATATATTAAAAAGAAATTGATTTGATAGAAACGTCATTCTAATTAAAAAATGCCTCTTCAAAAATGGTTGCATGAAAGCGATTTTTCTCCTCTATCTTCAGCATAATCTCCCACAACTTCCTCGTCCAAGCATTATATCATGTCTCCCCAATTTTCTTCTTCTCCGCCTCACCTCAAATCACCCCGATCTCATCCCAATGGAAAAAAAGATGAAACGGAAAGCCAGATTTGTAAAAATCACAACCAAATCTGGAATGATATATTAGTCTAATGCCACTAAAGATGATAATTTTGGCAAAGAAATCGCACATGTACCTTCAATGCAATCATTGGCCAATGAGAATACCATTGAGCTTAAGCTGTCACTGTCGGGCTTTGTGAAATTACATGAAACACCATTGACTAATTTGCTTGCTTTGGCCCTGATGATCAATGGACATAGTAAGTTTCTATGCTTAATATTACTTCTGAATCTATGCAATAAGGGGTAGGTAATACTCCTCATTCTACTGGTATTGCAACTGGTCAGTTGGAAGTAGTTGATCATTCTTCGGGGGAAAGTGCACCTGAAAGAGAAAAAGATATAGATGAAAATAATGTGAATGGACCAAATGGTGATGCTAATGCAATGATATATAAGCTGAACTCAGTATGCACACTACCTGCTCGTGCATATGCCGCTAACAAGACTGCAAAATCCCCAGTAGAAATGTTGATGTTGCAGTATTAAATACATATGTAGCTGATACTAATCCAGCTTCAGGTCCTGAAAACAAATCGACTGCTGCTTTTAAAGATCCGATCAGTGATACACATAATATTATGAATCCATATTGCTTATGATATGGCTATGGGTAATGTAGTAGATAATGACACCAATGGTTGTATACTGCCTATAGGAATAATTATGAATTCATGCTCCACCCCAAACAACGTTAGATCAAAAATTAGAAAGACTGAGAAACCCAATTGGTCTTCACTTTTTAAGAAACCTCCTATCAACTCGAGAACTTACGTACCCCGAGATTTTGCACATATAATTTCTAATGGTATTAGTACTCTTCCTAATGAAGTGATTAGCGCAGGTGCAGAATTCTGGACAAACACATTGGTTGGATTTTCCCCTGACACTCCACCACCATATTTGGTAGTGAAGGAACACTATGGAAAAGCATGGCAGTTGTGTGGTGGACTTAAAGTCAGATTAGATCGTTTAATGTTTTTTATGAATTTTTCTATCCCAGAAGAGCATCTTCTTGTTCTATCCTCTTAACCAACAATTATAAGAGGAAAACCATTTATCATTACTCGGTGGAGCCCGACAGTAGACCATGCTAGAGAGCAAGTTCTCTCCATTTCGATATGGACATATTTCTCGCATATCCCCTCTAAATTGTAGTCTTTGATCAGCCTAAATTGGTTAACAAATCATATAAGAAATCTTAGATGCTTTGATGCAAATACTAAAGCTCGTGAAAATTTGTTTTATGCTAAAGCACTAATTGAGATAACTCTGGACAAACCGCTCCCAGAGTCTATTAAAGTAAGAATTGCAAATGACTACATGGCTGAGGTAGGTATGTACACAATGCCACTCTTTTGGTCACAAACTTGCTAACTATAATTGGAAAACAACTAATACCACTCCAGTCCCTATCCCTTCTTCTGATATAGTTCCACTTCCATGTCCTACTATGAAATGGGTACAGAAAACCCCTGCTACTATCCCTGCTTCAGCTCCTTAGTATCAGGAAACTATTGCTCCTAGAAATGATGAAATAAAGGAAGATGAAGATGACATTTCAGATGATGATATAGAAGATGATGGCATAAACAGGTCTACAAGGGGATGGCTCGTGGCATCATGATGCTTCTGGAATGAGATATGATCCATATGAAAATGAATTAACATACATTGATGATGACTTCAGAAGATTGGAATATCAGGTTGTAGGAGATAGTTTTGTGCTCATTCAGGATGGTAAACTAGGTGAAAAGTACAAATCTCTATTCCTTGATTCTTCTTGGGATTAGGAGTGCGAGTTTCATAGGGCGAACCAATGTTTTGTACCTAACCTAACTGTATTTTTTTTGAGTATATCAACGTTATAAGTAGCGATGACTCCAATAATTCCACCCTTGTCGTGGATTAGTTGTGTAGATTTAGTAGCAGTAACGCCATGCTACTCTCCTATTTTGTAATGTATAGTGTTTTTAGCACTTCAAACCAGCATGGAGTTTCTGTGCTTGTGCAGAACTCCATTTTCTTTTCCCGTTCTAATAAAAGTGGTACGGTCACTATAAAACCGACATTGCTTTGCCAAAAAAAAGGGAATTGATTTTTGTAATTGATTTATGAATTTAGGTTGGAATAAACATTTAGTAGGCATCGATTTTTAAAGAGTGATATCGTAATCATTCAGTGATTTGATTGATAACTTATATTGTTGAAATTTGAAATTTAACCAAGCACAACAAAATTGGTTTTAGACACCAAAAGTTAAACTTTTAGTTTTTAAAGTTTGAAATATGGGTTTATGTCCCGAGAGTAGGTAGCATAGTTCAAGAAAATTCCCTTATTATACACGTCTTGATGTCAAGAGTGTATAAAAAATTAAATTGTGAGAAATATAACAAATTTTGAAATTAATCTTTGATGAGTGAATTATGTGATAATCGGGCTTTTTAAGAAATGGAGTGGGATTAAAAATCCAACAATAGTGGTAAAGGGGTTTTGTATAGACTGAGGTCTTGTAACCTTGTAAATCTTTTATAAATAAGAAGTAAATAGATGTTTTAAACATGGTTCGAAAATCCGCCAGGCACACCGAAATTTTGACCGTTTCGGTGATGATCAGACCAAAATTTTAGTCTAAATCCGTTCCGGTATCAAAGTTATAAAATAAATCAACATCAAACCCTAAATACTTGAGATGAGAGAAGAAGAAAGGGCATGGAGTAAAGAAAGAGCAAGAGAGGAAGAGAAAAGCGATTGTGCATGACAGAAAAAGAAGTGGTGGCTGGGTTTTAAGATTTAGGTTTTGAGCTTTAAAGTAGTACTACTTTGGTGATGGCCTAATTTGACTGGGCCCTTTCTTCTATTTCATACTAACGCTTCTCGAGTAATAGGTTAACCAAATTTCTGTTTGGGATTCTTACTTAGTGTTTTCTAATAAGAATTTTAGTATTTTGCTATGCAAAGCTAGTTAACGCTTAAATATAGTGAAAAAGTACCGGAATTGGCAAACCGAATTCAAACGCAATATCTGGAATTTCCGAGATGGAACTGAAATATAAAAAAAATCATTGATCGAAATGGAACCGAAAAGCAAAATTTTGAACCTTGGTTTCAAACTTAAAATAGTTTTGTTAGACCTTTAGCGATTTAAAATGTGAAGCAAAACCTAAAGATAGTTGTAAACTTATTAGAAGGGGATTTTGGGAAAGTAAATTAAAATCTATCATATTTGAAAACCTTTTGAGTTTAATATCAATTCTTTGAAGCCATGTCAAGTGTTGAAGGGATTTAGTAGTATACTCTTTGTTGTTGTTTCGTAAAAGAGATCGGTTGGTTACTATGTGAAACCGATCTTCCTTCCTAATTTAATCCAATCGCGTACCACCTTTTCTTGTCGATTCTGCATCATTGGAATTACATGGTTTTCACATATCATGTTTTGAACTGCTTGTATTTGTATCAGCTGCTTAACCATGAGTGTTGACGAAGTCTCCAAAGAGCTTTGGGTGCAAAGCTATATTTTTATTTTTCTTTCCTTTTGGTCTGGTAATCAAACTAGACATGTGAATCATGTGCAAAGAATTAGGTTGCACCCGAATTCTTGATTGATGGTCTTAGAAAAGACCATCTTTTCTTTCTTTTGAGTTCGTCCTTGATCTCTGCTGTTGTTAGTAAGCTGGCATGACCTCATTCGAAGCTTGATGCAAAAAAATCGTGCCAATCATCATTTTGTTGATTCAAGTCTGGGTGAATGCGCATCCTTATTCGGGCATCCATGATGGTTTTCTTGCATCGTAGCTTCGCTAGTGTCTTTGAGATTTTTATTTTATTATCGACCCTTTCATCTTGAGCTCGAGATCTCCCCAGACATATCTATTGTGCAGCAGCCTATTCGTGTTCTCGGATCGGAGGTGAGACGCCTTCGAAGCAAGAATGTTATGCTTGCAAAGATCCAGTGGTTTGATAATTCCGAGGATTGCACTTAGGAAACTCTAGAGTTCATCGTACACTTTTATCATGGTTTCTTTCTTCTCATGGTGAGGGCGATAAATTGAACTCGAGCCTATTTATCTATCTTTTGTTTACTGTTGTTGGATGAATAAATTTGGTTGCATACCACTTACCTCTTAGGAAATTGTGAGGACGCAATTTTTGTAATGGAGGAGCTTGTAACAACCCCATTTTTTAATGATTACATGCTATAATTAGTAACAAATAAAATATGAATATTGGAGTAATAATCAAGTTAAATATATCACTAAGTGGTACTTAACTTAATTACTTGGGTTAATACTTAAGAGTTTGGTCTTGTAGTTCAAATTGTGGATTATGTATAATTTATCATTTAAAAGTGATTAAATTAAGGCTTGGCAATAAATAAATAAGAACTAGTAAATTTTGGTGTATGTTGGCAATTGTAGGAGAGAATTTGAATGTTGGGTTGTAAATAAATTAATTTTTGTAGGATCTAAGGTTTATTTCTAATATTATGTGTTAGGAATAAATTTAGACCTTACAAACCGATTTAATAAGGAATTTAACAACTTATAAATTTAAATAAACGCTTATATTATAATATGAGTAAAATCTTATTAATATATATATATATATTCTGGAAATTTGTGTTCAAAGCAAATATGATTTTATGAATTTAATGACAAGTTTTGTGTATTATGTGAATTTTTGAGAAGAATAAAACAACTATAAAATGTTTTAAAAATGATGGAGGAATTTTAATGGTGATGTTTGATGTTAAAACATGGTTGTTGTGTGAAGAACTAGTGTAAACATAAGTAAATATAAGTTAAAATGGTCTAAATAATTACTTAATAGCCTAATTAGTTGTTTATGGGCAAATTACTTTATCTTGGGCCCTTAACTAGATAATTGCTAGAAGAAAAATCCAGAAAATAAGTATTAGTACGTATTTTTCTCTGGAATGTTTTTACTTCCTAACACCTACTGTTGAAATTAAATGGAAAATAATAAATCTTCATTGTAAAACAAAACCAAGCCTCCAATCCATTTCAAAAAGCTAATTTGAGTGTTAACCTTAATTCTACAGCCGGTAATCTCTCTAAAATTTAATCCATCTCTCTCTCACACACACATTTGTTGAGATTTCTCTGTAAGTTGAGTCGTTCCCCTTGCATGTTACTGTAATGGATTTTACATGTAATGACCCGGATTTTTGGCGACTTTGGTTATCGACATAAACTCGATGTCGATAACCAAACATCGAAAAATCCCGGTAATTAATGAAAGAAATTAGAGGGTGAGGAAAGATAAGATAGAAACTTAGAATAGAAGAAGAAGAAGAACACAACATCAGAGTAACACGAACCTCACAGCGGAACGAATAACATATAATAGATAACATATCCTTGAAATAAAGGTTTTACTTGAATATACATATCATTTCAAGTACATCACTTACAACACAGCGGAAAATAAACAATAGCTATATGATCCTGAAGCCTCCTGCTCCAAGCTCTTCCAGTATATCTGTAAATCCCGACTACTTGACTGCCCGTACAAATTTAGGCACCTAAGAGTTTAGGGAAAACAACAAAATAAACTCTGGGTCAGTCATGAGACTGGTATGAGTAAAACAGTTTAAAACAGTTCCAACAAGTAAACGATATCTCATAAGACCACACCGTATAACGGAACGGGTTTTTCCCTTATGAGAATCCAAAATATCTTTATATCAAAAACCTTTTGATATTATAATAATGTCTATCAACACAATATAATAATCATCTAGCAGAAACGCTTTCATCTCACGTTCTACATATATATACACACTCAAAACCGCAAGCACGTACTGGGTAATGGATTTCCAACTATGACAAGGTATGGAACCACCTTTCGCTAGTGTACCTCTAGAGAGGAATACACTGGGTTCAACAAGAACATCTTGCAACCCGGCCACACATGACCGACCACTCATTTCGCTTGAGTGTATCGAATGTATATCACCAACGGTTGGGATCAGCAACCGTTTCCCGAATGGGACAACATCAACAATAGATTTTTAGAAATAAATGAAACTCTAGATCAGGTGATTATACACCCTAATAGGTGCGACCTACATAGCCGTGCTACCTGCCCAATTTCTGTCATTTACCGGTTGATGAGGCTAGAAGCTACGCTTTATCATCACACCAAATTCACTTCGAATGTCACATCGTCAAATCCATCAAATCACCAATTGACGTCCTCAACCATACATTATGTGTTAGCTAATAGAAGTTTCCTTCTCCGCTTCCACTCTTGGTACGGTTGGAGAAATCAATATACGTGATCGTCTGGAAATACTCTGTCAGACATCCATCCATACAAGTCATCCAGGAACAGGATGAACCGAAGGCACTATTCAATACATCCATCTTAGACACTATTATCTAAGACTTATACAATAGCCTTGCACTTTACTCCGTCTTCAATTATCTTTGGCATATATGATTTGCAACGTTTATGCCAATACAGAGTGGTTCTTTGGATAATAATCCAACCGGTCTCTCCATATTAACAACGTTAGAATGGTCAAAACTTCGATAGTCTGTGATTTAACCATCAAAGAAAAACAAGTGTGCAAACAACGATACCTATTTCCAGATGGAAATTATATCGAACAAACATCATTTAACATTAATCTTTTTAGTTCATTTTACATCTCATGTTTCCTTATATTCAACATTTTCTATTTTCTATATTTAGAAAATATATGTTATTAACACTGGAAAACATTTCCATTTCTTGTTTTCTATGTTAGAAAACATTTCTGGTTCTTGTTTGGAAACATTTACAAAACTCCTACGTTTGGATTTAGCAGATGTGTAACACCCCACGCCCGCTATGGTCACTCACTCTTGGAATGCCATAGCATCGGTGGAGTATTTTAGTGAATATATAACAGAAAAATTACAACAAGACAGATATAAATAGTACTTGAAATTTAAAATATCATCTCATAACAGCGGAAATAAACATGTCTGGTTACATCATAAAACCATGATAAAAGTCAAGTACAATATCCATCAAAATAAAGAAGTACATAATCCCACTCTCTCATACAATAGCCGGAACAAAAGAAAAGATAACTGGATAACCGGAGCTTTACATCTACCCAAGCTCCTAAAGACTGGAACAGCAATCCGATCAAGCTCTACTACCGCTAGGATCCACCGTAGGACCTGAGGGTTGGGAAAAAGATAAAAACAACGGGGTCAGACATAAGTCTGAGTGAGTCCTATAACTTTAACAATACAATCATTAAAGTAACCAGAGAAGACATAAACTTGACCTACGGTAATATCTGGGGATGAATGGCTACACTAAGCAACTTGGTAGACTTAGAATAAACTAAGATAACCGTCAGGACGCATCTACCCACCCAAGGATAATTACTAACTGCACCACACCAGTCATTCCTACTTAAAGGTTGATCCCTCCAAGGACTTAGAAAATTTCCCTAGTAGTTTCGTGTACTCCTAGCCCACTACATAGGTGCCGTCTGCCCCTATCTCCACTAGGTGTACTCAGTAATTCTTACCCAGTAGTTTCGTGTACTCCTACATAGGTGCCGTCTGCCCCTATCTTTATTAGGTGTACCCACTACTCCCCATCGATCGGCTCCCTACCGTAGATACCCGTGCTGGTCCCACAGTGGGGTGTATCACTCCCCTAAAGTGGCTACCCAATACTATCAACGGTGCACGGCTTTATATCTACACGATGCAACAACGGCTTATCTACCAGCCCGGGCCCACACACGCATATGAAACCCGTTGGACTTGCGTTGCCACCGCTAACCCGTTTTGGCCTCTTATAATCAAGCCCAATATGCGTGTCCCGTCACTCGACATGGGTCGAGCCCACAAAGATACGTTTGGGATATTGGTTGAAATGGGCCCCCACAAGCTACCCACCTAAGCTTGTCATATATCTAGTGTATCACACTTAACCCTTTAATCATGTTTAATTACATGTTTCCACTTGGTTAAGTATTCTAATCGTATTTTCTATTGCCACCCAAGGCAACCCACTAGATTCCACATGCCACCCAAGGCAACCACAAAATTTCCACATGCCACCCAAGGCACCCACTTAACCCCTCATGTCCCACTACATGCTAATATGGTTAAGTGTTTCTTAATTAATTAAGACCGTGATCTCCCATAAAGACCTCTCACATTAGACTGACCGTTATGACCGCCTAGTTAAGCCGGTAGAGTCCGGGCAGTCTTACGTCATAACAGAGTCTAACCTCGTGTCTTTACCTTAATCACGTATTTAATTCATGGCTAAGACCTCTCACATTGGGCTGACATTTGTAGCAACTGGTTAAGCCGGTCGGGTCCGGGCAGTTTTACACTACAAATGAGTCCAACCTCGTGTCTTAGTCGATTAATTACACCTAATTAATCACCCCCATATTAATTATCCCTAATTAATATCAAGTTTTCCATAACATGGGTAGACCTAACTCAATAGGTAAATTCCCATGGGGTAGACCTAACTCAATAGGTAAATTCCCACTTATGGTAATTTATTTTTATGGTATGCTTAATCATACCCAATCATTCATTTATTAACATATTTACCACCCCATCGTTCCCCACGTAAATCGTTCTCATTTCATGACATAACAAAGGGGAAGATCATCACAAATATCATGGGTTTAACATACAACTTTGTCATGGGTTAAGAGGATGTCAACTTGCATATATGAGCATATATTAACCCAACTACATATAACCCAAACTTGCGTATTATCATACACATGATTTGCATAACATGTTGCATATGAGCTTGCATATTATCATACACATATCTTGCATAACATGTTGAACTTGCATATAGGCATTCTCATGACTTGCATAACATGTTAAACATGCATTTAAGCATACACATAACTTGCATAAGCATTCACATACTTGCATAAGCATCCACATACTTGCATAAGCATTCACATACTTGCATAAACATGCATAACTTGCATATCATGTCATTTAAGCATATACATATCTTGCATAAACATTCATATACTCGCATAAGCATGCATAACTTGCATATCACATAAATCTTGCATTTAAACATATACATGACTTGCATAAGCATCCATATACTTGCATAAGCATCCATATACTTGCATAAGCATTCATAACTTGCATATCACATTAAACTTGCATTTAAACATATGCTTAACTCGCATAACTCACTTTGTTAATCATGCATAATTCCACTCATTAAATATGCATAAATCAACTTGTTAAACATGCATATACCAACTTATCAAACATGCATAAACATAGAACAACATAGAGTAACATATCATTATACATGATTCAAACTCACTAATCCGCATTTAAGACCATAAGTCTCATTACACCCAATCTACTTACTTTAACAATCGATGTTAAAGTGATAGAAACTCACCTAAACCAAGATTAGCAAACTTATGAAGTGGAATTAGTTGCTAACTATGAAGATGGTGATGATTAGAGATTGATTAGAGAGGGATTAGCTTGCAACTTCCTTCATGAACTAGTGGAGGCCATGCTCAAATTTCATTTTGCCATAGTTTAGTTACAAGACCTAATTATGAATGAATTAGGGTAGGGTTGTGGTCTTATTTATAGGATTAGGTGAGTGTTTTAGGCCCTTAGATTAACCCTAGATTAGATTAGGACCCTTAGATTTAGGAAATCTCTAGAACCAGCCCTCCAAGCCAGCCTAGAACCCAACCTGGTGCACCCAGGTTCACTGGACGGCGCGACCCTGTCGACAGGCAAGTCGACAGGCAAGTCGACACCCCTATCGACAGCCCTGTCGACATGGGTAGGGCGGGAATCTTCCCGCCTGACCCCGCCTGATCCATTCCAAATCTGAAACTTTAAATTTTTAAATCTGTTTTAATTTTGAATTTTCTGCAAACTTCATCGGGCCATAACTGGGCCATACGGACTCCGATTTTCGAAAACTCGGACTCTATTTTGCGTATTTTTCCGAGACGAACGCAATAACGCTGCCCGTTACCCCTAATTCCCACATCTGAGATTATTTAGCATTAACCCAAAATACGGGGTGTTACATTCTCCCCTCCTTAAAGGATTTCGTCCTCGAAATCTCTAAGCTAAGGAGAATGCATATCCTATCATCCAAACAACCATCTACTCAATCCATCAAACACGGGCATCCATTGTCCTTAGAACAATTTCTAATGATGTATGAGCATATGCAAAGAGTGTGTGTATATGTTCCCTATCTAATGTATGAACATATGCAAACCATGATAGTGCCATGCATCCATTATGTATGCGAAAGAACCCTATCGACACATACAATATCTACATGAGTGCACAATCATTCACCAAAATGCATCATCCATATGATAACACAATCATTAGACATCCATAAATATAGCTTTCTACACACAATTTTATGCAATATGCAATATGAAGTGATTGAGCCGATCTAGTGCCTAGAGTGTGTGTATATGCATCCACGAGCAACCACTAGCAAACACTTGCATCCACTTGCATCCATCAACCATAACATGTCTCAAACACATGTTTCAACCATAGGTTTACCCTATCTAAAGGTCAAACAGTACTAACGAGAGGACATACTAAAGATAAGATAAGTGCTAGACAACGATAGAGGAGAAAGTAAAGACATACCCTCAAAAAGAAATGGGTACAATGAACGCATCTTCGCTTCCGTCTCCCAAGTAGCATTGCTTTCGTCATCTCCCCATTGCACTTTAACTAGTTGAACCTCTCTGTTCCTCAACTTTCTAGTTTCTGACCCAAGGATGCGAGTAGGAGCTCGTCGAACAGTCGCATCACGCTCTACTTCCAATTCTTTAAGCAAGCTCGGCTCTACCACCTCTGCGGTCTCATGTAAGCATTTCCTCAGATGTGATACATGGAATACATCATGAACACCACTAAGTCTGTCGGGCAACTCCACACTATATGCCATCCGTCCAATCCTTTCCTTGATAGGAAACGGCCCAACAAACCTCGGTGCTAACTTCCCAACGGATCCGAAGCGAACAACATTTCTCAACGGAGATACCTTAACAAAAACCATATCCCCAACCTCAAACTCAAGATCCGTCCTTCTCTTGTCCGCATAAGATTTTTGCCTATCTTGCGCTGCTTTCATCCTTCTTCGAATCAAATCGATCTTCTCTGAAGTCTCCCTAACCATATCAGGCCCAAGCAAGATCTTATCCGTAGATTCCCACCAACATGTAGGTGATCGACAAGGCCTTCCATAGAGAGCTTCGAAAGGAGCCATCCCAATACTGGACTGAAAGCTGTTATTATATGCGAACTCCACCAATGGAAGATGCTCTTCCCATGTACCTCCAAAATCTAAGATACAAAGCCTCAAAAGGTCTTCTAGGACACGATTCACCCTCTCAGTCTGGCCGTCCGTCTGAGGATGATATGCGGTGCTCAAACACAATTGAGTTCCTACTGCTTCCTGTAAACTTCTCCAGAACTCACTAGTGAAGATAGGATCTCGATCACTCACTATGCTAGAGGGTACCCCATGCAATCGAACTATCTCTCGAAGATATACAGAAGCTAGCCATGGAGCGGTCCTCTTGCTCTTCACAGGTATGAAATGGGCGCTCTTAGTAAGCCTGTCTATCACCACCCAAATTCCTGTATTACCTTTTCTCGATCTGGGTAACCCGTCAATAAAATCCATCGAGACGCTATCCCACTTCCATTGCGGAACTTCCAACGGGTGAAGCAACCCACCAGGTTTCTTTTGCTCCGCTTTCACCTGTTGACATACCAAGCATCGAGCTACATACTCGGCCACATCTTTCTTCATACCGGCCCAGAAGAAAACCCTCTTCATATCTTGGTACATCTTGTCCCCACCGCGATGAATGGTCATCCTAGAACGGTGTGCATCATCAAGAATAACCTTCCTCAACCCTTCATCTTGCGGTACACAAAGTCTACCGTCTCTACGCAAGCACCCCCTGCCGTCTAGGGTGTACCTACTCAAATGGATGGACGACTCCCCCCTTATGAGCTTCTCTATCAACTCAACCAACTGTGGGTCGTCCCTCTGGGCTTCCCCAATCCGCCCCAGAAGAGTAGGTCTAACTTCCAAAGAAGCTAGCAAACCGGGTACATAGTCAACGGAAGGTCTGAAATCAAACATCGAGATAAATTCCAAGCTTCGTCGTTCCACGAACAATGGACTCAAGGACAACCTCTTTCTGCTCAAGGCGTCCGCCACCACGTTACCCTTGCCAAGGGTATACGCTATCTCGAAATCATAGGATGCTAAGAACTCCATCCACCTTTGCTGTCTCAGATTCAAATCCTTCTGAGAAAACAAGTATTTCAATGATTTATGGTCAGTGAACAACTCGAATCTCTCACCAAGAAGATAATGGCGCCAAATCTTAAGCGCAAAAACAATAGCGGCCAGCTCTAGATCATGGGTAGGGTAATTTTTCTCATGTGGCCTTAACTGCCTTCCACCGTAGGCTATTACCCTTCCCTCTTGCATTAAGACTGCGCCAAGTCCTGTCCCACAGGCATCGGTATAGACAACAAATGGCTTGCTCCCATCTGGCAACACTAAAACTGGAGCAGTGGTTAAAGCTCTCTTTAACCGTCGGAACGCATCATCACAATCTACGTCCCATGTGAAAACAAGATTCTTCTTCGTTAAGCGGGTTAATGGGGCTGATATCTTCGCGAAGTCTTTGATAAACTTCCTATAATAACCCGCCAACCCCAAGAAACTTCTTACTTCGGTAACATTCTTTGGAATCTTCCAATCCTGAATTGATACCACCTTCGCGGGATCCACAGCTATCCCTTCCTTGGAGACCACATGCCCCAAGAACCGCACTTCCCTCCTCCAGAAGTGACATTTAGAAAATTTAGCCTTAAGGCTATGTGCTCGAAGAGTCTTCAACACCTCCCCAAGATGTAAGGCATGCTCTTCTTCACTCTTAGAAAATACTAAGATATCATCCACAAAGCCACCACAAATTTATTAAGGAACTCCCTGAACACCCTACTCATCAAATCAACGAAGTATGCAGGGGCGTTCGTCAACCCAAATGGCATCACTAGCCACTCATAGAAACCATCCGGAGTTCTAAAGGCAGTCTTGTCTATGCTATCCTCAGCCACCCTCAACTGATGAAACCCAGTGGCCAAGTCCAACTGAGAAAACACTGAAGCGCCAACCAACTGATCGAAAAGATCATCAATCCTCGGCAATGGGTGTCTATTCTTCTTTGTGAGCTTGTTGAGTTCTCTATAATCTACACAAAGTCTGAGGGACCCATCCGCCTTCGTAGCAAATACTACTGGAGCACCCCACTCCGATATACTTCGTCTTATGAACCCCTTCTCAAGCAACTCCCCTACTTGCTTATGGAGTTCCCTCCTCTCACGAGGAGCCATGTGGCGCACTGGTAAAGATATCGGTTTAGCATTATCCACCAAATATATTCGGAAGTCAATCTCCCGTTTCGGAGGTAAGCCCTTCACCTCCTCAAACACATCCGGATATTCCCGGACCACTCTAACAGATTGCATAGTTTCGACCGAAGAGTCAAGCGATTCAAGATAACTTAGCATAACAGAGTCCATGGGATTACAAGAAATCTCGAGAGTGCTACCCAAACGGGTCATGAGCCTAACAACTCTCCTTTCGCAATCAAGAACGGCACCATTACTGGATAACCAGTCCATGCCCAAAATCAACCCATAGCCCGTGAAGCCCAAAACAAAAGCATCACATCTAAACTCAATGTTAAGTATAGAAATCTTCAAACCCAAACATATCATGGACAAATAAGTGGAGCCCCCAATTGGGTTTGAAACAACCAAGGGATCATCTACCAGACTGGTGTCTAAGTGCAGTGACTCAACTAATGATGATGAGATAAAAGAATGCGATGCGCCTGAATCAAACAATGTACGGACAGGATGATCAAATAGAAAAACCAGACTTTCAACGGAGATAGTTCTACCTCTTCCCTGAATCGGTGGAACCGCGAGAGCCTGTACTTGCCCCCTAGCCTGACCTGGTGCCATAAGAGCTTGCACCTGTCCTCCTGAGGTAGACCCCGTCCTTTGCCCTTTCTTAGGGCAATCCTTCACTAAATGCCCTGCTTCGCCACAGTGGAAGCAGCCAGTCTTCTTCTTCTTGCGACAATCTTTGCTTAGGTGGCCAGGTGTCCCACAATTGAAACACTTCTTCTTCTTGTCCTTGCCACCGTTGCCTTTCCCACCTTTGTTTTGTTGTTGTTGCTGAGGTCTCTTTTGATCTCCCTTCTTTTCGGGTGCCCTATTAGCATTGGGACCCTTCTCTTCTTCATACATGAGTGCCATGTCAACTAGCTTCTCAAAGGTGGCCCCCATAGGGATATGAGTCATAGCCAACCCATGCATCGGTTCATTCAAGCCTTTCACGAACCTCAAAGCCTTCTTCTCCGGTGTATTCACCATATCTAGGCCAAACCTTGCCAATTGATTAAACTTGTTAACATACTCCTTCACCGAGAGATTTCCTTGCTTTAGAGTCAAGAATCGTTCCATATACAAGTTTTCCTCCGCCCTTGAGAGAAACTTTGCCACAAATCTTTGCCTAAAATCCGCCCAAGAGTCAACGGGGCGTTCTCCATTAGTGACCTCCCACCAGAACGAGGCCTCTCCCTTCATTAACCAAGCAGCCAACTTGACTTTCTTTCCTTCTTCCATCTCAAAGATATCTATCAACTCTTCCACCTCCTTAAGCCAATCTCTAGCCTCCACAAAGGTTTCAGATCCTTGGAAAGGTTTTCCTCCCATAGCTTTGAATTCCTTACAAGTCTTAGCAAAAGTATCCGTGCGAGGAGGAGGGGGAGGAGGAAGATCGGGTGCTACGGTTGGTGGAGGAATATTTGCCGGACCTGCCGTGGTGGCCCTAGCCTCCATCAATCTCCTATACCATACTGGTACCGTCACACCCTCCGGAAAGTTAAGATCCTCAGCCATGCTGAAACGAAAAAGGAAAGATTCAAAACGGAGAATTCGAAGGATATAGATATGGCTATTGGGGATTATGCTTTTCTTTCAAAAACTTTTCTCTTTAAAGACATGTTTTTGAAAATATTTCTTTCCAAAAATATTCTTAGAAAATAATTTTTCTAAAAATGTTATCTGTTCTGGTAACCTTAAGCTCTGATACCACGTGTAACACCCCACGCCCGCTATGGTCACTCACTCTTGGAATGCCATAGCATCGGTGGAGTATTTTAGTGAATATAGAACAGAAAAATTACAACAAGACAGATATAAATAGTACTAGAAATTTAAAATATCATCTCATAACAGCGGAAATAAACATGTCTGGTTACATCATAAAACCATGATAAAAGTCAAGTACAATATCCATCAAAATAAAGAAGTACATAATCCCACTCTCTCATACAATAGCCGGAACAAAAGAAAAGATAACTGGATAACCGGAGCTTTACATCTACCCAAGCTCCTAATGACTGGAACAGCAATCCGATCAAGCTCTACTACCGCTAGGATCCACCGTAGGACCTGAGGGTTGGGAAAAAGATAAAAACAACGGGGTCAGACATAAGTCTGAGTGAGTCCTATAACTTTAACAATACAATCATTAAAGTAACCAGAGAAGACATAAACTTGACCTACGGTAATATCTGGGGATGAATGGCTACACTAAGCAACTTGGTAGACTTAGAATAAACTAAGATAACCGTCAGGACGCATCTACCCACCCAAGGATAATTACTAACTGCACCACACCAGTCATTCCTACTTAAAGGTTGATCCCTCCAAGGACTTAGAAAATTTCCCCAGTAGTTTCGTGTACTCCTAGCCCACTACATAGGTGCCGTCTGCCCCTATCTCCACTAGGTGTACTCAGTAATTCTTACCCAGTAGTTTCGTGTACTCCTACATAGGTGTCGTCTGCCCTATCTTTATTAGGTGTACCCACTACTCCCCATCGATCGGCTCCCTACCGTAGATACCCGTGCTGGTCCCACAGTGGGGTGTATCACTCCCCTAAAGTGGCTACCCAATACTATCAACGGTGCACGGCTTTATATCTACACGATGCAACAACGGCTTATCTACCAGCCCGGGCCCACACACGCATATGAAACCCGTTGGACTTGCGTTGCCACCGCTAACCCGTTTTGGCCTCTTATAATCAAGCCCAATATGCGTGTCCCGTCACTCGACATGGGTCGAGCCCACAAAGATACGTTTGGGATATTGGTTGAAATGGGCCCCCACAAGCTACCCACCTAAGCTTGTCATATATCTAGTGTATCACACTTAACCCTTTAATCATGTTTAATTACATGTTTCCACTTGGTTAAGTATTCTAATCGTATTTTCTATTGCCACCCAAGGCAACCCACTAGATTCCACATGCCACCCAAGGCAACCACAAAATTTCCACATGCCACCCAAGGCACCCACTTAACCCCTCATGTCCCACTACATGCTAATATGGTTAAGTGTTTCTTAATTAATTAAGACCGTGATCTCCCATAAAGACCTCTCACATTAGACTGACCGTTATGACCGCCTGGTTAAGCCGGTAGAGTCCGGGCAGTCTTACGTCATAACAGAGTCTAACCTCGTGTCTTTACCTTAATCACGTATTTAATTCATGGCTAAGACCTCTCACATTGGGCTGACATTTGTAGCAACTGGTTAAGCCAGTCGGGTCCGGGCAGTTTTACACTACAAATGAGTCCAACCTCGTGTCTTAGTCGATTAATTACACCTAATTAATCACCCCCATATTAATTATCCCTAATTAATATCAAGTTTTCCATAACATGGGTAGACCTAACTCAATAGGTAAATTCCCATGGGGTAGACCTAACTCAATAGGTAAATTCCCACTTATGGTAATTTATTTTTATGGTATGCTTAATCATACCCAATCATTCATTTATTAACATATTTACCACCCCATCGTTCCCCACGTAAATCGTTCTCATTTCATGACATAACAAAGGGGAAGATCATCACAAATATCATGGGTTTAACATACAACTTTGTCATGGGTTAAGAGGATGTCAACTTGCATATATGAGCATATATTAACCCAACTACATATAACCCAAACTTGCGTATTATCATACACATGATTTGCATAACATGTTGCATATGAGCTTGCATATTATCATACACATATCTTGCATAACATGTTGAACTTGCATATAGGCATTCTCATGACTTGCATAACATGTTAAACATGCATTTAAGCATACACATAACTTGCATAAGCATTCACATACTTGCATAAGCATCCACATACTTGCATAAGCATTCACATACTTGCATAAACATGCATAACTTGCATATCATGTCATTTAAGCATATACATATCTTGCATAAACATTCATATACTCGCATAAGCATGCATAACTTGCATATCACATAAATCTTGCATTTAAACATATACATGACTTGCATAAGCATCCATATACTTGCATAAGCATCCATATACTTGCATAAGCATTCATAACTTGCATATCACATTAAACTTGCATTTAAACATATGCTTAACTCGCATAACTCACTTTGTTAATCATGCATAATTCCACTCATTAAATATGCATAAATCAACTTGTTAAACATGCATATACCAACTTATCAAACATGCATAAACATAGAACAACATAGAGTAACATATCATTATACGTGATTCAAACTCACTAATCCGCATTTAAGACCATAAGTCTCATTACACCCAATCTACTTACTTTAACAATCGATGTTAAAGTGATAGAAACTCACCTAAACCAAGATTAGCAAACTTATGAAGTGGAATTAGTTGCTAACTATGAAGATGGTGATGATTAGAGATTGATTAGAGAGGGATTAGCTTGCAACTTCCTTCATGAACTAGTGGAGGCCATGCTCAAATTTCATTTTGCCATAGTTTAGTTACAAGACCTAATTATGAATGAATTAGGGTAGGGTTGTGGTCTTATTTATAGGATTAGGTGAGTGTTTTAGGCCCTTAGATTAACCCTAGATTAGATTAGGACCCTTAGATTTAGGAAATCTCTAGAACCAGCCCTCCAAGCCAGCCTAGAACCCAACCTGGTGCACCCAGGTTCACTGGACGGCGCGACCCTGTCGACAGGCAAGTCGACAGGCAAGTCGACACCCCTGTCGACAGGCCTGTCGACAACCCTGTCGACATGGGTAGGGCGGGAATCTTCCCGCCTGACCCCGCCTGACCCATTCCAAATCTGAAACTTTAAATTTTTAAATCTGTTTTAATTTTGAATTTTCTGCAAACTTCATCGGGCCATAACTGGGACATACGGACTCCGATTTTCGAAAACTCGGACTCTATTTTGCGTATTTTTCCGAGACGAACGCAATAACGCAGCCCGTTACCCCTAATTCCCACATCTGAGATTATTTAGCATTAACCCAAAATACGGGGTGTTACAAGATGTTTAGATAAAACATCGCTATGCCAACTCAAACCATCATACTTATTCACTTAACCATCCTTTACTGCCGAACCTTAACCATTCCTTAGTTAAAAACGAAGTCAATCAAGTTGGGGTAGAACTACCTCTCAGACCTTACTGAACAACATTTCTAACCTTGAAATAAGCAAAGTTCACTTTAAATTTCTTTAACTAACTTCTTTACGTAACTCTCTTTCGAATCATCTCTATTTGATAATTCTTTCCTTCGATAAGGTGTATTCGATAACTCTATTTAACTCTTATTCGAATAACTAATATTCGATAACTCCTTTGATTTTATTCGAATAAACCATATTCGATTAACTCCTTTATTTTAACTCTAATCGATTAACTCCATCGAATAACTAAATTCGATAACTCCTTCGAATAACCAATATTTTATAACTCACTTCGATTAAACAAATCGATAACTCTTTTCGATTAAACTATAATCGATAACTACTTCGATTAACTAATAATCGATAACTCCTTTCGATTAACTAATAATCGATAATTCCTTTCCTTTAACTCTATTCGAATAAACTAATATTCGATAAACTCCATTTGAATAACTCTAGTTCGATTTAACTCTATCGATTTACTCTAATGGTTTTACTCTAACTGGTTAACTCTTATTCGAAAAACTAACATTCGATTAACTCTATTCAACTAACTCGACTAACCCCTTTTGAATAACTAATTCAATAACTCTTACTTATTTAACTCTATTCGAATAACTAATTCGATTTACTAACTTTCGAATACCATATTCGATTAACTCCCTTCGAATAAACTATTCATTTATAAAGAATTACTTTTAGTAACGGTTCTTCACTTTACAAATGGTTTCCTTTTTATAACTCTATTTATTTTCTAAATATTTCCTTTTTAATTCTGTTTGTAAATGGTTTTACAAATACCCCCTTTTCGATTTCATTTGTAAAGGTTTTACAAATATTCCTCTTTCGATTCTAAATGGTTTACAAACATTTCTCTTTCTAATCTATTTGCACATGGTTTGAAAATAATTCCTTTAGGGTTTCATTTCTAAGTATTTTCTATTTATAAATAATCCGTTTATAAATAAATTTCTATTTATAAATATTCCATTTATAAATACTTCCTTTTATAAATTCTCCTTTGATTGTTATAAATATTATCTCTTTTATAAAATCCTTTGATTGTTATAAATATTCTATTTTTAATATTCATTTTGAAAATTCCCTTTCCACCATTCCGGTATGTTATGGTATTTAACACATCAAATCACGATGACCAATATCGTTCAAACACATAAAATCGACAACAGATTATATATCGCATCATATATCAAAATATATGAAAAACAATAAAATAACTGTTGAGGAATCCAGTCGGATTCCTCCAACCTGTTTCCCTGCATCACAGATGTTAAACAATATAGATAACATCACTTTCAGTTCCATATGATATATTCTGTTAAACAGAATTAATATAGAAATTCAACTAACTGACTAGCAGTTCAATCAAACAGTCAACACACAGTCAATCAGCCAATATTTAACAGTTCAAAAAATACAACATGAAATTATAAATTGTTCAGAGTTAGTGAGATTTACTCACATTGGACGATCATCGTTGATAACGATAACCATCACTTGATTCAGACAGACAATTTATTTCGCTATAAATTGTAACGTGCTCCAATTGACTCGCGGTCAGTTCCATTGTGTTGCGCTCGTCCATACGATCCCAATGGATCTAACGGTTCGTGATTCTGATAACGTATGACCCCGATATTAAATTTACAAGTGTAGATACAAATTTTAAATTAAAAATAACCCAAGTTAAAACAAATGGGCCTCGCCATTTACCTAAGGCCCAACGCAAATGCTAAATCACCCAAGCCCGATTACTCCTTTTCTGCTTCCTCCTGTACAGCGATCATGGCTTCCTCCTGTACAACCACACCATAGCCGATCCCTTGAGCTTCCTTCAACACTCGTATACACCACAGAATCCAAAAGCGACCTCACCAAATTCAACTCCATCACATCCTCTTCAACTTCCAACCCTCCTTCTCCAACTCGCTCGCCAAACCCGAATCCCGTCCCTTAGCATCTCGCGTTCACATGGGTACAAGTCGCGACACCAAATCCTACCAATTTCACTCAAACTTTGCTACTAGGTGCCATTCGATCTGCTAAATCCATACACGAACCCAGAACCGTGGATTGAAGTCTAAATCTTCACAATAATCTAACCCTAGGCTACGGTGCCATTTCTTCCTTCCGAAAATCAGCATTGCACCCACTAAAACGCACATCAAATTTGAGCTCTTCCCCTTATGAATTCGTTCATACCACTCAACAAATTTATAGGAATTTCTATAATTTGTTTTTGATTTTCAAATATAAGATTTTTACTGTTTATTTTCTAAGGAGGTAATGGCGCATTTTTTTTACTGTGGAAAAATTAGGTTAGGGTTAGAAAAAGTTGAGGGTATTATATAGGATATTTTAAATAATTTAATATTCGATTATTATATTAAATTATAAGCAAACGCTATTTTTTCTGTGTCCTCTAAAATTCCTGTGACCACATATGACACCCAAAAATCATGAAAATTAACATGCACCTTTAGTTTGACATTACGGTCCCAACGAAACTGGTTTCGTCGAATTCCGACTTCGTATGCTCACACAGCGTATTTTTAACTGTTGAAATACTAACTGTTTTCACTCTAAAAATCCGTACGACCACACAGTGACTCTAAAAATCACGAAAACTGACATCTAGCAATAATTTAACATTGCGGATCCAACAAAATTAGTTTCGTCGAATTCCGACTTCGTTTGCAAAAGTGGCTATTTTTAACGCTCTGGATGACCCATTTAAATATATAAATATATTTAAATAAAATTAAAAAATATTAATAAATTAATATTATCGTATATATTCACAACAGAATATCATACAGCTCTAGAATATTCCTATATGAATTCCTAGCTCGATATTCACTTCTGGGTCAACCCGATATTCGATTTATATTGAAATCCCTTTTTAAAATTTAAATAATTCCTTTATAAATTATAAAGGAATTCAACAGCGACTTTTCTAAAATTTGATTTGGACATAAATCAAAATCTACACGACGAAATCCCGTTTTTTCTCTTCCACTAGAAAGATATACTCCACCAGCTCCACACGTTTCTTGTTCCACAGAAATCCAGCTTAAAACGAACCCTGTACATTCAGTTGAAGTTCAAATCGCCAAATGGCGAACTGCAGCGCCATTTCAAGCTCGATTTTAATTATAATATAATTATACGTTCAAACTGCCGTTCAAATAATATATTCGTTATTCTACTTAAATTCTAAACTGAATTAAATATCACAGATGATCCAGTTCACACCATATCGCCATTTCAGTCCAATCTGATTATTTCAGAATTAAATATATTATTTAATTTATTATTTTAATTAAATATTCATCATTATTTAATTCCACGACCATTTAATTCACTATTTACATAATTAAATAAATTAATTATAATACCCTCTGCCAATGCGGGTCATTACAATCTTCCCCACTTAAAATAATTTCGTCCTCGAAATTGCTAAGGTAGAGAATGACCCTATCGACTGGTTAGAACATATTTGTTCACTTCTTAACTTCAGTTTCAATTGAACCAATTTAATTTCAATTAAATTATTAATTAATTCTTATCAACGAAAATTTTCAAAAATCCTGAAATTTTTCTAACACCTTAACTTTTCGAAAAATTTCGCCAGCACCTCCTTTGTACTGGTCAATATGTCAAACTCCAACTCGCCTCTCTGGGCCATCTCCAACCCAAAAGAAAATCAAACAGCCAAGCGGCTTGCCAATTCGGCTCATAAATCTTATATCCAATAGAAATATAAACTTGTACCTTTTTGTCGGGCATATCATTATATCCTTTCCACCTGTTATCAATTCAGCGGATACAAGGGTCATCCCAATCAAATTCCAATCTTCTTTTATCCACAACACAACCATTTGCTTATATCCGAGCCAAATATCATTTCAACTCGAGTTTCTTCTTGGTTCCCAACTCTTAACTTGATTATCACATTACGCTTCAAATTTGAATCTCACAATCAAATTTGTCTTGATATCATTCTAATTCAATCTCAGTTACCACTTTACTGGCTTTACTTTAATTCAAATTTGCTTTCACGAAATTCTGTTAAATTTGTTTTTAATTCTAACAGTCTTTCCCTGGGAGTTTTTTTTAACAGTTTACTCTTTTCAAAAATCAAAATTTCCTTTTGAACATGTCACTGAGCCCTTAATTAATATTCCATTAGTTAAATCACTTCTCTATTTCTTTATCAATATTTGTTAACCAAATATTTTCAATAACCATATTGGCCTTTTATGTTATTTGGAAAACATTTCCGAATATCGCCTTCCTTTATTTTCTAACTTAGAAAATATATGCTATTTATAATTGGAAAATATCCCAATTACTTATCTATTTTCCGATCTCGTTTATTTCTATACTTAGGAAATATTTATTATTTTATTTCCAAGCTTACACTTATTTGGGTTAAAACGGATGTTGTGTAAAACATCGTTACGACAACCCAAATACTATATTCAACTACTCTTATTTGACATTGATCTTCGAGCCTGAAATCTTACTATTTATTTGTTAATAATGAAATCAATAAAGTTGGGGTATAACTACCTCTCAGACCTTGACTGAATAACATTTATAACGTCAAAACAGATATGACTACTTACTCGAATAATCAATACCATACAACTACTTATTCACTTTTAAACACGTATACGCTTCCTCTTTCTATTTTTACTAGATTTTATTCTTAGTCTTCCTTTTTGATTTTACTATTCTATTTCTAAGTTCGTTTCCTTATCGATTTCTATATATATCGATACGTTGATTTCTAACTATCAAATTATCTTAAAAATATTCTAACTCCTTAAATTCCCGAAAAAATTCGCCATACCCTCCTTTGTACCGGGAGCATCGGGATATTTCAAATAGCCTCCCATGGCCCTCACCAATCCAAAAGAAAAGAAAAAACCAAGCGGCTAGCCGATACGGCGCATAAAATCTCATATATGAATTAAATACATACCTTTTCGTCGAGCATTCTATTTATATACCTTCATACCTTATCCATACCTATCTCATGTATATTTATACCTGCCCAATCTATTTTAACTATACCTGATCGTTTTAACTCAATTTGTTAATTAATTTGTTAATTAACTCTTTAGTTTATTTCACTTTTATATTTGAACATGACATGTTCAAATATATTTTAACTTTCTTATTAACTAATTTGAATCCAAATTTCAAATTTAAGTGCTATATTCGATTTCGAATATCCATTTACAAATCCAATTCACCTTTCAAAGTTCAACTTCAAATTCAAAACTCGATTAACTAATTCCTCTTCGACTTAGTTAATTCTATCCAAATTCTATATATTCAAATTCTATAGTTTAAATTCCATTTGAATTCAATATTCAAATTCCATATATTCAAATCCTATATTTGAATTCCATTTGAATTCTATATTCAAATTCCAATTGAATTTCTATATTCAAATTCTATATATTCAAATCCTATATTCAAATTCCATTTGAATTTCTATATTCAAATTCCATTTGAATTTCTATATTCAAATTCCATTTGAATTTCTATATTCAAATTCCATTTGAATTTCTATATTTAAATTCTATATCACTTCCATTGAATTTCATATATTCAAACTCCCTTTGAATTTCTATATTCAATTTCTATTTGAATTCTCTTTATTCAAATTCTATATTCAATTCTATATTATAAATCCCATTTTGAAATTCAACACAACTTGTCTTTCCCAAAACAAATTCGAAACAGTATTTCTGGTAGTAATTCGTCACTTACAACTCGAAAATGAATACTGATGATGCAGCTGTCATCATCAGAATCTATTTTCCAGCGATCGAAGTGAGTTCAATACTATAAAACCATTTCTAAACATTTCCACTTTGAAATTAATTTCAAAATATAATTCACTCTGCTTGTAAAACAATTTAAAATCTCCCAGGATCTTAAATTTTCCTAATTTTTAATCCAAATCCATTTACAAACACTTATCCAATTTTCCCGAATTTTAATTCAATTTCTGGTTTAAATTTTAGATTTAACTCATCTTATTTCATGTATTTCACTTATATGAATTCTGATTGGTTATTTACATAACCATTTAATTTATAATCTTACTCGATTATAATAACAACCAATATATCCACTATATTAAAATTCTGATATATATATCTTCTCTATATCAAGATATACCTTGGGTAAACTTATTTTAATTTACCCTCTTTTCAAAACATATCGTGACGACCCATCGTATTCGAGTGTTTATAAACTCCTACTGATACAGTGGATCAAACTGATCGACCAGAACTCATAAACAACTCAACCAATAAATCACCACAATATAAAACCACTTTATATCAATAACAAATACGTTCACTCGTATATATACACTCAACTCAATCTAGGGTATTACTAACCCTATCTCTACCGAGTCACGCCACAGAGCCAAGTTAATCAATTAACCTTCTGCTCTGATACCAACAGTAATGACCCGGATTTTTGGCGACTTTGGTTATCGACATAAACTCGATGTCGATAACCAAACATCGAAAAATCCCGGTAATTAATGAAAGAAATTAGAGGGTGAGGAAAGACAAGATAGAAACTTAGAATAGAAGAAGAAGAAGAAGAACACAACATCAGAGTAACACGAACCTCACAGCGGAACGAATAACATATAATAGATAACATATCCTTTAAATAAAGGTTTTACTTGAATATACATATCATTTCAAGTACATCACTTACAACACAGCGGAAAATAAACAATAGCTATATGATCCTAAAACCTCCTGCTCCAAGCTCTTCCAGTATATCTGTAAATCTCGACTACTTGACTGCCCGTACAAATTTAGGCACCCAAGAGTTTAGGGAAAACAACAAAATAAACTTCGGGTCAGTCATGAGACTGGTATGAGTAAAACAGTTTAATCTCATAAGACCACGCCGTATAAAGGAACGAATTTTTCCCTTATGAGAATCCAAAATATCTTTATATCAAAAACCTTTTGATATTATAATAATGTCTATCAACACAATATAATAATCATCTAGCAGAAACGCTTTCATCTCATGTTCTATATATATATATATACAATCAAAACCGCAAGCACGTATTGGGTAATGGATTTCCAAATATGACAAGGTATGGAACCACCTTTCGCTAGTGTACCTCTAGAGAGGAATACACTGGGTTCAACAAGAACATCTTGCAACCCGGCCACACATGACCGACCACTCAATTCGCTTGAGTGTATCGACTGTATATCACCAACGGTTGGGATCAGCAACCGTTTCCCGAATAGGACAGCATCAACAATAGATTTTTAGAAATAAATGAAACTCTAGATCAGGTGATTATACACCCTAATAGGTGCGATCTACATAGCCATGCTACCTGCCTGATTTCTGTCATTTACCGGTTGATGAGGCTAGAAGCTACGCTTTATCATTACACCAGATTCACTTCGAATGTCACATCGTCAAATCCATCAAATCACTGCTTGACGTCCTCAACCATACATTATGTGTTAGCTAAAAGAAGTTTCCTTCTCCGCTTCCACTCTTGGTACGGTTGGAGAAATCAATATACGTGATCGTCTGGAAATACTCTTTCAGACATCCATCCATACAAGTCATCCAGGAACAGGATGAACCGAAGGCACTATTCAATACATCCATCTTAGACACTGTTATCTAAGACTTATACAATAGCCCTTGCACTTTACTCCGTCTTCAATTATCTTTGGCATATATGATTCGCAACGCTTATGCCAATACAGAGTGGTTCTTTGGATAATAATCCAACCGGTCTCTCCATATTAACAACGTTAGAATGGTCAAAACTTCGATAGTCTGTGATTTAACCATCAAAGAAAAACAATGTGCAAACAACGATACCTATTTCCAGATGGAAATTATATCGAACAAACATCATTTAACATTAATCTTTTTAGTTCATTTTACATCTCATGTTTCCCTATATTCAACATTTGCTATTTTCTATATTTAGAAAATATATGTTATTAACACTGGAAAACATTTCCATTTCTTGTTTTCTATGTTAGAAAACATTTCTGGTTCTTGTTTGGAAACATTTCCAAAACTCCTACGTTTGGATTTAGCAGATGTTTAGATAAAACATCGCTATGCCAACTCAAACCATCATACCTATTCACTTAACCATCCTTTACTGTCGAACCTTAACCATTCCTTAGTTAAAAACGAAGTCAATCAAGTTGGGGTAGAACTACCTCTCAGACCTTAACTGAACAACATTTCTAACCTTGAAATAAGCAAAGTTCACTTTAAATTTCTTTAACTAACTTCCTTATTTAACTCTCTTTCGAATCATCTCTATTCGATAATTCTTTCCTTCGATAAGGTGTATTCGATAACTCTATTTAACTCTTATTCGAATAACTAATATTCGATAACTCCTTTGATTCTATTCGAATAAACCATATTCGATTAACTCCTTTATTTTAACTCTAATCGATTAACTCCATCGAATAACTAAATTCGATAACTCCTTCGAATAACCAATATTTTATAACTCACTTCGATTAAACAAATCGATAACTCTTTTCGATTAAACTATAATCGATAACTACTTCGATTAACTAATAATCGATAACTCCTTTCGATTAACTAATAATCGATAATTCCTTTACTTTAACTCTATTCGAATAAACTAATATTCGATAAACTCCATTTGAATAACTCTAGTTCGATTTAACTCTATCGATTTACTTCAATGGTTTTACTCTAACTGGTTAACTCTTATTCGAATAACTAACATTCGATTAACTCTATTCAACTAACTCGACTAACCTCTTTCGAATAACTAATTCAATAACTCTTACTTATTTAACTCTATTCGAATAACTAATTCGATTTACTAACTTTCGAATATCATATTCGATTAACTCCCTTCGAATAAACTATTCATTTATAAAGATTTACTTTTAGTAACGGTTCTTCACTTTACAAATGGTTTCCTTTTTATAACTCTATTTATTTTCTAAATATTTCCTTTTTAATTCTGTTTGTAAATGGTTTTACAAATACCCCCTTTTCGATTTCATTTGTAAAGGTTTTACAAATATTCCTCTTTCGATTCTAAATGGTTTACAAACATTTCTCTTTCTAATCTATTTGCAAATGGTTTGCAAATAATTCCTTTAGGGTTTCATTTCTAAGTATTTTCTATTTATAAATAATCCGTTTATAAATAAATTTCTATTTATAAATATTCCATTTATAAATACTTCCTTTTATAAAATCTCCTTTGATTGTTATAAATATTATCTCTTTTATAAAATCCTTTGATTGTTATAAATATTCTATTTTCAATATTCATTTTGAAAATTCCCTTTCCACCATTCCGGTATGTTATGGTATTTAACACATCAAATCACGAAGACCAATATCGTTCAAACACATAAAATCAACAACAGATTATATATCGCATCATATATCAAAATATATGAAAAACAATGAAATAACTATTGAGGAATCCAGTCGGATTCCTCCAACATGTTTCCCTGCATCACAGATGTTAAACAATATAGATAACATCACTTTCAGTTCCATATGATATATTCTGTTAAACAGAATCAATATAGAAATTCAACTAACTGACTAGCAGTTCAATCAAGCAGTCAACACACAGTCAATCAACCAATATTTAACAGTTCTAAAAATACAACATGAAATTATAAACTGTTCAGAGTTAGTGAGATTTACTCACATTGGACGATCATCGTTGATAACGATAACCATCACTTGATTCAGACGGACAATTTATTTCGCTATAAATTGTAACGTGCTCCAATTGAGTCGCGGTCAGTTCCATTGTGTTATGCTCGTCCATAGATCCTAATGGATCTGACGGTTCGTGATTCTGATACCGTATGACCCCGATATTAAATTTACAAGTTTAGATACAAATTTTAAATTAAAAATAACTCAAGTTAAAACAAATGGGCCTACCATTTACCTAAGGCCCAACGCAAATGCTAAATCACCCAAGCCCGATTACTCCTTTTATCCTTCCTCCTGTACAGCGATCGTGGCTTCATCTTGTACAACAACACCATAGCCGATCCCTTGAGCTTCCTTCACCACTCGTATACACCACCGAATCCAAAAGCGACCTCACCAAATTCAACTCCATCACATCCTCTTCAACTTCCAACCCTCCTTCTCCAACTCGCTCGCCAAACCCGAATCCCGTCCCTCAGCATTTCGCGTTCACATGGGTACAAGTCGCGACACCAAATCCTACCAATTTCACTCAAACTTTGCTACTAGGTGCCATTCGATCTGCTAAATCCATACACGAATCCAGAACCGTGGATTGAAGTCTAAATCTTCACAATAACCCAACCCTAGGCTATGGTGCCATTTCTTCCTTCCGAAAATCAGCATCGCACCCACTAAAACGCACATCAAATTTGAGCTCTTCCCCTTGTGAATTCGTTCATACCACTCAACAAATTTATAGGAATTTCTATAATTTGTTTTTGATTTTCCAATATAAGATTTTTACTGTTTATTTTCTAAGGAGGTAATGGCACATTTTTTTTGACTGTGGAAAAATTAGGTTAGGGTTAGAAAAAGTTGAGGGTATTATATAGGATATTTTAAATAATTTAATATTCGATTATTATATTAAATTATAAGCAAACGCTATTTTTTCTGTGTCCTCTAAAATTCCTGTGACCACATATGACACCCAAAAATCATGAAAATTAACATGTACCTTTATTTCGATATTACGGTCCCAACGAAACTGGTTTCGTCGAATTCCGACTTCGTATGCTCACACAGTGTATTTTTAACTGTCGAAATACTAACTGTTTTCACTCTAAAAATCCGTACGACCACACAGTGACTCTAAAAATCACGAAAACTGACATCTAGCAATAATTTAACATTGCGGATCCAACAAAATTAGTCTCGTCGAATTTCGACTTCGTTTGCAAAAGTGGCTATTTTTAACGCTCTGGATGACCCATTTAAATATATAAATATATTTAAATAAAATTAAAAAAATATTAATAAATTAATATTATCGTATATATTCACAACAGAATATCATACAGCTCTAGAATATTCCTATATGAATTTCTAGCTCGATATTCACTTCTGGGTCAACCCGATATTCGATTTATATTGAAATCCCTTTTTAAAATATAAATAATTCCTTTATAAATTATAAAGGAATTCCACAACGACTTTTCTAAAATTTGATTTGGACATAAATCAAAATCTACACGACGAAATCCCGATTTTTCTCTTCCACTAGAAAGATATACTCCACCAGCTCCACACGTTTCTTGTTTCACAGAAATCCGGCTTAAAACGAACCCTGTACATTCAGTTGAAGTTCAAATCGCCAAATCGCCATTTCAGCCCAATCTGATTATTTCAGAATTAAATATATTATTTAATTTATTATTTTAATTAAATATTCATCTTTATTTAATTCCACGACCATTTAATTCACTATATCACTATTTATATAATTAAATAAATTAATTATAATACCCTCTGCCAATGCGGGTCATTACATTACAGGTGATAACGGAGCTTCTTCCTAGCAGTTACACCTCCAAAATCTTCAATTTGCTTTTAATCTTGTTTTAATTCAAAGCTAAGGTGAGTGCTCGTTCACACTATCTAGTTACAGCAGTAATTTTCGAGTTTATAATGATTATGTGCTTGATTGATGAAAGCATATAGCTTTTTTTCTGAATTTTCGTTGTAGGCCAAACACAACCAAAATGTGACTTTGGGTAATTGTATCTCTTCCATACCTTGTTGTTTTCATACGATTCTTGTTGCTTGTAGTTGCTGAGTCTTTAATGTGTCAACATTTAAAATTTCAAGCCAAACTAAGTTGTAAAACTTGTAGGATCTAAATTAACCCTAGAGGAGGGTGAGTATGGTTTATTGCAATTTAAATAAATTTAAAACTAAATAAAATTGAAACAGAATAATAGAATAATTTGCAGAAAGAAAATCACACACAGAAGATACCCAGCTTTGGCAAAACTCTACCTACTGTTGCATTCAAGGTTTCTACTAGGAGTTATAAACAATCTCTACGCTTACAGACCCTTGTAAACTCGCAACTCTTGCTCCCGACTATTTAAACCCTACGCTCAAGACCTTGACACAACTTGTTCTCTTAAGTTGTGATTTTTCTAACTACAAACACTAGTAGTTATCAACTCCCTTTTATTTAAAAAAAACTTAAAGCAAACTTTAAAAAGCAAAACAAAACCCTAGGAACAAAAATAAAAGACTTAGCCCCTTTTGTAAACATGGTCGACCATCTTCTTTTATCTTGTCCTGATGCTTTCTTCTATTGTTTAATGATGGCGGTGGCTTCCTCCTAGGGTTCTTCAAGAATCGATCTTCCTCAAATGGTTTGCGTGATCAAATTGATGCTTCAAGGAGTTTAGATTCAACATCGTCAGCTCTGGAAAAATGGTATGTGATTTTCGCCCTTGTTCTTCTTATGATTAGCTCGATTTTTCTCTGTTTTTTATGTTATTGCCAATGATGAAGACGTGTGTATTTATAGGGATTTTAATCCCTAAGAGCTCTGATTCTAGATACCTCGATTGGCTCGTATTTCTCTTGCGATATATGTTGGGATATTGCGGATTTTTTCCTTGGTTACGGTTTTGGAGTTTGAAATCTTCAACCTGTTCTGGAATTTTTTTAACTTGACCCCGTATGCTTCTGGCTTCCTGAACTTTATTGGGTTTGGAAAAATTCAAACTTCCTTTTCTTTTGCGTGTTATTTAAGTTGGTAAAGTATCCACATTTCTTGGAATTGCTTGCTAATCAATTTGTATTTTTTCTGACTAGTATTTCTATATTGTTGTATATTTGTTCAACAATTTCTTGAATCATTCTGACTTGCTTTGTTGCACAATATACTGATTTGGACTATGCCAAATATGTGTCTCTCATGTTTGTTGTTGCACTCCTTATTGAACATGAGCTGCTACCTTATATCATGTTGCCATGCTCCATTGTGTATATTGAAGAGCTGTTGTTCAATTAGGTTCACATGCTACTTGTTCTGATCTTGTTTGTTCACCTGAGCTTCACCATTGTTGTTGCCATCACTTGTTTATGCTGCTATTTTTAAAAAATCTGACTTTATACTATGAATTCGAGGCATTTCTTTGAGGCTGCCATATACATGTCTTTATTGTATTTTTTGCTTGTTCACTGCTTGTATTGCTGAGTTGTTCTAACATCATCATGCATGTACATTTGACCCTGGTTGATCATAGCTAAGTAGTTGCCATAAACACTTATATCATCCTTTTGAAGCTGCCATGAACAGATTTTACAGTTTCTCCACCCATGTTGTTTGACCAGTTGAACTTTGTCTTTGGTCTGGAATTTGTTACTGAAAAACTGTTTTGGTCACACAGATTTGCTTAGACTTTGCACCACTATGTATTTGTTCTCTTGTAGCTGCATTTGTATTGAGCTACGCACATGACTTGACTTGGCTGCACCCATGAATTTTGCCTTGGTTCATTTATGTGATGTTTTTGTCTATACCATGCTTCACCATTTCTACATGTATATTGCACTATTACAATGCTACACTTGTATTGTTCACACTCTCCACCATGTTGATTATTGTTGCACTGAGTCAAGATGGTCCATGTGGCTACTGCACAGTTGCAGACTGGATTGGCGAGGCAGTGCACACGTGTACGTATATACACGTGTGTATATGCAGTCATCCTGACTATTTTTCTGTCCCTGCACCGTATATACATACTGTCTACCTTGTGATATTTACTGATATTTACAGTGTATCATTGTGAATATTACAAGCTGTTTAGACATAGTCGGATAGATATGAAAATCAGATCAAGTCAGAAAAATGATGAGAAACACATCGAAATTCTGAGGTAAATAAATTTTCAAAATAAAAATTATATTCGCTAGAATTTAGAATATTATTTCTGTTCCTGATACTGTGTGTGTTTCTGTATATGATAGGTATGAAGACTGGACTGACTGTGTAGTGAAGACAGAAAATAAGAGATGATGGCGTTCATATGTGTCAGTTAATGAAGGTGTATGAGTCTGTACAAATGAAACTGTAAACAAAGTGTATGTAACAATGTTGAGTGAACTGTAGTGAGGAGTACTGTATAAGATTGAATATCAGTGAATTTGAGTTGTATTACAGAAATGTACAAATAGTGGAGTATAAAACTTGTACTGTACAAAATGTTGAAATAAATTATTCTATTCAAATAAAATACTGTGTGAATATTTAAATTTCTGTACAGTTGTATTTTATTTAAATATAAATATTATATTCCTGTTTGTTGTGTAGTATACCAGTACAGTTACAAACACATTTAATAATAAAATATATTTGGTTGTTATCGTCAAACAAAAATCATATAATTGTGTATACAACACCGTTATATACAACAATCTCCCCCTTTTGATGATGACAAACAAATATTAAGATTTTGAATACAGTAAATGTGTTTGACAGTGAGTAACTGAACTCCACCTATCTGAATGCTCCCCTTGCAACAGAAACTCTCCCTATATTGATGCATAACTTTGAAAATTAGAAAATTTTCAACCATAACACCAATTTTTTTAAAAAAAACTCAATAAATGTTTACTCATCCATCAAAATCTTGACCATTCTCCCCTTTTGTTATCATCAAAAGAATAACAGAGATTGAAATAGTGATGAACACAAACTAGAAATATAAATTCAAATCAAGAGGGAAAATATACCAAAAGTCTCATTTAATCAAACAAAAATCATAATATTCTTCAAATTAGAACAAAATTCACTTTTTAGAATGATGGATTTACGATTGACTTTATAAAAATGAGGAGAGTTCAATAAAATTGAATATTTTAATTAAGCTCAAAAATGTGTTAAGTACTTCCTAACCACGCATAGCCCAAAGGTCTTTTAAATGGGGTTAGTAGTAGCTTAACTTTATCCTCTCAATGAGTTCTATCCATGCACAGCCTAAAGTTCTTTTAAGTGAGAATAGAAGCACATAGAGATTAAGGTAATTCGCCCACGCATTATCGCGAGGACTTTTAAATGGGAGTGAATACCAAGGATAAATTATTATTATTACTATATATAATATATATTTCAAGATTTTCATTATTCTTAAAAACTAAACTCCCCACATTATATAAAATCACGATGAATGTCAAAAGGATGGAAGTAGTAGAAAAATGATCGTGAAAAATGCACCAATTTTAAAGATATTATAAAATTTGTTCAACCGTCATGAGAATTTAATAATATTTCCTTATGTTATGAAAAAATATTTTAGTCAATATTCATCAAAATTTCAAGATCTGACTTAATTTCGACGAGTTCCAAAATAGTTCAAATGGTCAACCATTTAACTTTTGAATAACCACTTAAGAATATTTGAAAAAAAATGGATAATGATCAATCAATTTCTATGATTCCCAAATCTAAGCGTAATCGTGAAAATTTATCTTCAGAAAGAGGTTTTGTAAAAATATCAGCAAGTTGACAATCAGTTGAAATAAACTCAATACAAATATCTTCTTGTGAAATGTGATCCCTAATAAAATGGTGTCTCACATCTATGTGTTTAGTGCGTGAATGGTGAACATGATTATTAGACAAATCTATAGCACTTTTACTATCACATTTTAGTGGTACTTTTTTATAAATTAGACCAAAATCTGAAAGAGTTTGCATCATCCATAGTATTTTTGCACAACAACTTCCTAAAGCAATGTATTTAGCTTCTGTTGTGGATAAAGCAACACAATTTTGTTTTCGACTAGACCATGAAACTAACGAGTGTCCTAGCATAAAACAAGTTCCACTAGTACTTTTCTATCCACAAGGGATCAAGCATAATCAGCATCAGAATATCCAATTAATTCAAAATTATTACATGAGGGATACCATAAACCAAATTTGTGTGTGTGCAAAAGATAATTTAATATTCTTTTTGTGGCTTTTAAGTGAGATTCTTTTGGATTAGACTGAAAATGTGCACATAAACAAACAGCAAACATAATATCAGGCCTAGATGCAGTGAGATAAAGAAGTGAACCAATTATTCCACGATATTTTTTCTGATCAACTGCAACTCCTTTCTCGACTTTGTCAAGTTTGGTTGAAGGACCCATCGATGTTCTAAGTGGTTTTGCGTTTTCTAGTCCAAATCTTTTCAGCAAATCAGCGATTTATTTTGTTTGTGATATGAAAATACCCTTGGTGCTTTGTTTGATTTGAAATCCAACGAAGTACTTTAATTCACCTACTAAGCTCGTTTCGAATTTATCCTGCATGACTTTTTCAGATTTCTCACATAGACGATCATTAGTAGAGTAGCACCATATATAATATCATCAACATAAATTTGGACCATTAAGAAATCGTCACCTTTATGTAATAGAAACAATGTCGTGTAAGCACTGCCCTTTTTAAAACCATTTTCCAAAAGATATGCACTTAAACAATCGTACCAAGCTCCAGGAGCTTGTTTAAGACCATATAATGCTTTTTCGAGTTTATATACATGATTTGGAAATTCAAGATCTTCAAAACCAGGGGGTTGTTCCACATAAACTTCTTCTTTTAATTCTCTGTTTAAAAATGCACTTTTTATGTCCATTTATTTAAGTTTGAAACCTTTATAGCATGCAAAACTAAGCAAAATTCTAATGGCTTCTAACCTAGCTACTGGTGCAAATGTCTCATCAAAATCAATGCCTTCAATTTGATTATATCCTTTTGCAACCAACCTAGATTTGTTTCTAATTACATTTCCAGATTCATCAAGTTTATTTTTGAACACCCATTTAGTTCCTACTACTAGATAGTCATTTGGTCTAGGAACTAATTTCCAAACTTTATTCCTTTCAAATTGATTAAGTTCTTCTTGCATTGCTAAAATCCAACTTTCATCATTAAGTGTAATTACAACATTTTTAGGTTCAGCTTCAGAGATAAAACAACTGTGAATACAAAAAGCACATATATCTTTATTAAATGATGGACGAGTTCATATACCGGCCGTTGGATTTCCTATTACCAATTCTGGAGGATGATTGGCTCTGAATTTCAACTTCTCGACTTCAAATGTTGCTTTTGTTGGATCATCACTGCAAGTCTTATCTTTATTTTCTTTTTCACCCTCATATGTAATTCCCTCTTCGTTCTTCTCTTTGTCCACTGTATCCAGATCCGATTCATCAAATTTTACATTTATGGTTTCAACAATAGTTTTTGATCATTTGTTGAAGATTCGATAAGCCTTACTTCTTGAAGAGTAACCCATGAAAATTCCCTCATCGGCCTTTGATTCAAACTTACCAAGAAGATCACCTGTATTAAGAAGATAACAAGGTCATCCAAAAACTCTAAAATATGAAATGTTAGGCTTTCTGTCAAACCACAATTCATATGATGTTTTGTTAAGTATTGGTCTAATCATTACTCTGTTCATTACATGGCAGGATGTATTGACTGCCTCTGCCTAAAAAGTCAAAGGCAATTTATATTCACTTAACATAGATTTAGCCAACTCTTGTAATGTACGATTTTTCCTTTCGACTACCCCGTTTTGTTGAGGTGTTCGAGGGGCAGAAAATTCGTGTTTAAAACCATTTTCTTCACAAAAATTTTCAAAATCCAAAATTTCAAATTCACCACCATGATCACTCGTTAAAGTTTTTATTGAAACACCTTTTTCATTTTGAACGAGTTATGCAAACTTTGAAAAATAATCAAAAGTTTTGGACTTTTTGGCTAGAAAATAAACCCATGTAAATCTAGAATAATCATCAACCAACACATAATAATAACGTTTTCCATTCAAGCTAGCAATTTCATTTGGTCTACACAAATCCATATGAATTAATTCAAGTACTCTATTAGAACTAATGACATTTTTGGTTCAAAATGATGAATGACTGAATTTTCCCATAGTACATGCACTACAACAAAAACACCATATTACAACTTTAATTTTACAAAGGTGGTAAAAGCCACCGTTGTAATAAATGTTTTTTTACAACTTTTTTCCAGAAAAGTTGTAATAAACTTATTTTTAACAACTGTGTTATTTTGACAGTCGTAATAAAAGCCTATCACAACTTTTATTTTTTGACTGCTGTAATATATGTCTATATTTTAATATAATTAACAACTAATAATTAATATTTAATACATTTGTATTGATTATTTATAATTAATACCTAATAATTACTATTAATAATCAATTAGGAAGTAATAATTAATAATCAATCCGTAATATTTAATACTTAGCAATTAAGAAGAATAATTAAAAAATATAGTTAATATTACATAATTATTATTTATTAATATTTGATAATTATTAGTGATAATAATTTCTAATAAAAATGAATACATCATAATATATACTCAATATTAATACTTAAGAATCGTAATTAATCAAACATTAATACTTTTGAAGTGATATTTAGTGTTTAATAATTATTTTTAAATGATTAATATTTAAACTAATAATTAATTAATAATCAATAACTAATAAAATATTTAATAATTTAGAATTAACAAGAGATATTAACAATTAAGAAGTAACATTTTGTATTTAATATTTCATAATTATAGTTAGCAATTGTGTGAGAACCCAAATTTTGTTACTCAAAAATAATATTGATTATAATTAAATATATATTTGGGGTGAATGAACAAATGAATGAATAAATAGATCATTTGTGTGTATATGATGAATATATACAAATTTGTACATGGTTAAGATTGTTGATTAAAAATACACGTTTATTGCTTATTTTGTATAACATGGAAATGGATCTAAATGTTGTAAAATGGGTTAAGTGTTGTATGGAGCTAATAAAGAAAAACCCTAAGGGACAAAGTTGGAATTAGCAAGATCACAGCCCTAATAACTTAACCTAGAAAACAATCGGTCGGCCCTCAATTCATTTCTCTCGTTCATTACAAAACAAAAACAAAAAATGGCTGAAGCCCTAGCCGATAAAAATTGGGGGGAAATCGATCAATCCACCGTCTCGCATCAAATAGAACCGATTCGTGAGAGAGATGGATTCTAGAGGGAAGCGGCGGCAGGTCTAGGGAGATCGAAGCCTATGGAAGCATGAAACTGAATCGAATGTGAGTGTATTTCACTTTTCAAATAGAAATCGAAGTCTGTAAGCTGAGTTCAAGAATTATTTATATATTTTTATATGTACAGTCTTCTTGCTATTAAAGTCTGAACTGAATGAGTTTTGGAAAGATAAAAATAATTATCTTTTTGTTATATAAGCAGTAAAACTGTCTGCTTGCTTATATGTAAATATGTTTTCTGAACTTTCTAGCTGAATCGATTTTAAGGGTTATATTAGGAACCTGTATGAAATTGTAAGTTTATATTAGGAAACTGAATCGTTTTCATCTTTTAATAAATTTGATGTCTAGTTACTGCTGCCGAAATTTAACTCTTTTTTCTTTGTTATGAAAATATATAGCCTGGTTGCTAAGATTGGCATCGCCGTTGATCTGAAATTGAGTACAGTTTGTCGCTCGTGGATCTGATGTCGTCATTCCAGTTTTATTCGTTGTAATTTGTATGCTGATCAACTAGAAGACGATGGTGAGTACGAAGACGGCGAATGTGAAGATGCGGTTGTATTTAAGGAAGAGGAGGTAAGGACTTTATTTTATTAGATGATAAACAAACTTCATTTTCTTTATTCGATAGTTGAATGACATTATGTTGTTTCTACTTTAATACTTTAATATACAGAGTATAACTGTTGTTAGGAAGATTCCCTATATATGCTAATATACAGATTGTATTCCCTCCACATTTTTTTTCTTTTTTTTACTGGATAAATTTGAGAAGCCTACATGTTGAATAGTCTATGTTGGAATGGTAATTTCATTTCCAGTACAGTAACATGGAAAGAGGCATTCCAAATTCAGTTCGGTATATGCTGCTTTTACTTTTGAAATCGTTTCTCTTTTGATTTTCCGATGTGCAATCCATGCATGTTTATACGAATTTGACTTTTCTACACAAAAAGCAAATGGTTAGATAAACGGAAGAACGAGTTTAGTTATTTTAATCTTGTTAAGCTGTGTGGACATTATTTTGCATTGTTTTATCTTCAGAGATGAATTCAAGGATGAGAGTGGAAGCAGCCGTCATGGAAGCTATATGGCGTTCAAGCCTAACATTGATGAACTGGAGATGTTATTAGAGGCTTATTTTGTTCAGATAGTATGTAATAATGCATGAAATGTTGTCTAAAACTAATTGCTTGTAATACTGAATATTTGAGTATTTTAATAAATTAGTTTGCGAATAACTGTAATATCTGATTTGCTTATGGAGTATTGCTATATTTAGTGTATTGTTCTTTTCAATTGCAAATGATATTTTTTTTAAAACCCAAATGTCAATCACAACGGTGCATAACAGTTGTAGTAGATATTATGACAATGGTGCATAACTGTTGCAATGAAGTTTATTACAACGGTGGAAAAAAGTTGTAAAATATACATATTGCAACGGTGTTGCAACGGTGCAAAAACGTTGTTAAAGATATTAGTCTATTACAACTTCTTAATACACGACGGTTAGCCCACTGTTGTAAAATGTATATTACAACGGTGTTCCACCGTTGTAATAGGGTCATTTTGTTGTAGTTATGATTTGCACACTTTATTACTTTTATATTTCTGATGTGGTAATCCCCTTACCAATTCTTTTGTTTCAAGTTCTTCTAAGAGACTCATACTATCGTGACCCAATCTCCTATGCCATAAGAAAATTTCTTCATTTGTAGCTACTAAACAACGTGAGAGAGTTAGATCATCAAATGAAAGCATATAAACATTTCCTTTTCTTTTTCCTGTGAACACAATATTGCTAGTGGATTTTTCAATAATTTTTCAAGATTTACTATCAAATATCACACTCATTCCTTTGAAACATAGTTGGCTTATGGAGATGAGACTGTGATGCAAGTTTTCAACATATAAAACATCAGTTAAGGAGAAAGTACTATTACCTACTTTACCTTTACCGATAATTTTACATTTACTGTTATCGCCCATTATTACACTAACACCTTTATGTTTTTCAAGGCTAAGGAACTTTGATTTATCTCTTGTCATATGTTTGGAGCAACCTGAATCCAAGTACCATTCTTGATGCTCCTTAGCCCGCCAACATACCTACACACGAGAAAAATAGAATGACCTAAAGAAACTCATAGGTCTAATAATATTAGTAACTAAAAAATTTTGATTTTGAACAACATATCCTTTTGGAACCCAAATTTGTTTATTCTTACCAAGTCCAAATCAATAACAGTTACTTGTCGACCCTTTTGGAACCCAAATTTTATGAATTTTTTGTTTTTGTTCCTACTTTCACACTTTTCATAGCCATGTCCAATTTTTCCACATTTTACGCATTTAGGAAAAACACTTCCTCCTTTAGCATTATCAATCGTATTAATATGTGTTTTCCCAAATCCTAATCCTTTTCTATTATTAGCATATAATTGATTTCCAAGCAGCATCCTAAAGTACTTTTCTCCTCTTGAAAACTTACTCAATGTTATTTCAAGATTTTTTACTCTGGTTTTAAGTGCTCTATTTTCATTCACAAGTGAGGTGCATCAGTTGATGAAGTTCTTTCTTTTTGTGTCATCACTTTCCTTTAAAGCCAAGTGTTCTTGTTACAATTTTTCAAAATTTACTTTAAATTCCGTTTGCTTTTGTTTTAAAAACTTGCAATTTTCACAATCAAGGTTTTGAATATTTGCAACTTTTTCAAGCTCAGTTTCTAACCTATTGTTTTCATGAACTAATTTTAACCTATCAGATTTTAATTTCTTAACTTTTAGTTCAAGAGAATCAACAGTTTTGGTAAGATCATGACACATTAAAATTAAATCTTTGTAAGTGTAGTTTGGTACCTCACTGGAGTCTTCTTCGCTACTTTCTGAATCTGACTGTGCCATAAGGCACAAATTGGCTTCCTCTTTATCACTGTCAGAGTCTTCTTCTTCTCCTGCTTCATCGTCCCACGTAGTTGTAAAAGCTTTCTTTTTCTTCTTCTTCTTTCTTTCTTTCTGAAGTAGTGGACAATTTGGTTTGATATGGCCTGGTTTATTGCAGTTGTAGCGTATGACTTCTTCGTTTGAGTTGTCTGAATTCTTGGATTTGTTGGATTTATGAATTTTTCTTCTGTGACTTGTATTTCTTGTTAGACCACCTTTTAAGAACCATGGCTAATTCTTCAATAGGATTCTCGAATTCGTCATTAATTTCAATAGTGTTGTTTAGAGCAATTGTCTTTTTCTTTGATTCTGAATCATCGCGTCCTTTTTTGGCTTTTAACTCCATTTCATAAGCGATCAGGTTTCCAATCAACTCTTCTATTCTCAACTTACTTAGGTCTTTCGATTCTTGAATAGCTGTTACTTTGGCTTCAAAGTTCATTGGTAGCACTCTCAGTATTTTGCGTATTAATTCCACTTCAGTGTAGACTTTACCAAGAGCCCTTGCATTATAAACCAGTGTGGAGAATCGACCATACATATCTTTTATATCTTCGTCTTTACGCACCGTGAAATTTTCATATTCGTTGCAGAGTAGTGCGAGACGAGATTCCTTGACTTGAGATGTCCCTTCATGTGTAACTTCCAAAGTTTGCCAAATTTCCTGTGCAGTTGAACAGTGAGATATACGGTTAAACTCAGATTTATCAAGAGCACAAATTAAAGCATTCATTGCTTTGGCATCAGTTGAGAATAACTTTTTATCATTATTATCCCACTTATCTTTTGGTTTAGGAATTTCAATATCATTAATAATCATAACGGGAGGTTTGTAGCCTGTTTCAACAATATCCCATACATCATAATCGACTGAACTCAGATAAATTTTCATCCTAGCTTTCCAATAGGCATAATTAGTTCCATTAAATATTGCTGGCCTAGCTATGGACTGACCTTCAGAAAAAGCATTGTTAGACAAATTCAAGGCTCTAGAGTTAAAAATACCTGCTCTGATACCACTTGTAGGATCTAAATTAACCCTAGAGGGGGGGGTGAATAGGGTTTATTGCAATTTAAATAAATTTAAAACTAAATAAAATTAAAATAGAACAATAGAATAATTTGTAGAAAGAAAATCACACATAGAAGATACCCAGCTTCGGCAAAACTCTGCCTACTGCTGCATTCAAGGTTTCTACTAGGAGTTATAAACTATCTCTACGCTTACAGACTCTTGTAAACTCGCAACTCTTGCTCCCGACTGTTTAAACCCTACGCTCAAGACCTTGACACAACTTGTTCTCTTAAGATGTGATTTTTCTAACTACAAACACTAGTAGTTATCGACTCCCTTTTATTTAAAAAAAAACTTAAAGCAAACTTTAAAAAGCAAAATAAAACCATAGGAACAAAAATAAAAGACTTAGCCCCTTTTGTAAACATGGTCGACCATCTTCTTTTATCTTGTCCCGATGCTTTCTTCTATTGTTTAATGATGGAGGCGGCTTCCTTCTAGGGTTCTTCAAGAATCGATCTTCCTACAATGGTTTGCGTGATCAAATTGATTCTTCAAGGAGTTTCGATTCAACGTCGTCAGCTTTGGAAGAATTGTATGTGATTTTCGCCCTTGTTCTTCTTATGATTAGCTCGATCTTTCTCTGTTTTTTCTGTTACTGCCAATGATGAAGATGTGTGTATTTATAGGGATTTTAATCCCTAAGAGCTCTGATTCTAGATACTTCGATTGGCTTGTATTTCTCTTGCGATATATGTTGGGATATTGTGGATTTTTTCCTTGGTTACGGTTTTGTATTTTGGAGTTTGAAATCTTCAACCTGTTCTGGAATTTTTTTAACTTGACCCTGTATGCTTCTGGCTTCCTGAACTTTATTGGGTTTGGAAAAATTCAAACTTCCTTTTCTTTTGCGTGTTATTTAAATTGGTAAAGTATCCACATTTCTTGGAATTGCTTGCTAATCAATTTGTATTTTTTCTGACTAGTATTTCTATATTGTTGTGCATTTTTTTAACAATTTCTTGAATCATTCCGACTTGTTCTGTTGCATCATACACTGATTTGAACTATGCCAAATATTTGTCTCTCATGTTTGCTGTTGCACTGCTTATTGAACATGAGTTGATGCCTTATATCATGTTGCCATGCTCCATTGTGTATATTAAGGAGCAGTTGTTCATTTAGTTGCACATGCTACTTGTTCTGATCTTGTTGTTCACCTGAGCTTCACCATTGTTGTTGCCATCACTTGTATATGCTACCATTTTTAAAAACTCTGATTTATACTATGAATTCGAGGCATTTCTTTGAGGCTACCATATATATGTCTTTATTGTATTTGTTGCTTGTTCACTGCTTGTACTGCTGAGCTGTTCTGACACCATCATGCATGTACATTTGACCCTGGTTGATCATGGCTGAGTAGTTGCCATAAACACTTATATCATCCTTTTGAAGCTGCCATGAACTGATTTTACAGTTGCTCCACCCATGTTGTTTGACCAGTTGAACTTTGTCTTTGGTCTGGAATCTGTTACTGAAAAACTGTTTTGGTCACACGGATTTGCTTAGACTTTGCACCACTATGTATTTGTTCTCTTGCAGCTACATTTGTGTTGAGCTACACACATGACTTGACTTGGCTGCACCCATGAATTTTTCCTTGGTCCATTTATGTGATGTTTCTGTCTATACCATGCTTCACCATTTCTACATGTATATTGCACTATTACAATGCTGCACTTGTATTGTTCACACTCTCCACCATGTTTATTATTTTTGCACTGAGTCGAGATGATCCATGTGGCTACTCCTCAGTTGCAGACTGGATTGGCGAGGCAGTGCACACATGTACATATATACACGTGTGTATATGCAGTCATCTAGACTATTTTTCTGTCCCTGCACCGTATATACATACTGTCTACCTTATGATATTTACTGATATTTACAGTGTATCATTGTGAATATCACAAGCTGTTTAGACACAGTCGGATGGATATGAATATCAGATCGAGTCAGAAAAATGATGAGAAACACACCGAAATTTTGAGGCAAATAAATTTTCAAAATAAAAATTATATTCGCTAGAATTTAGAATATTATTTATGTTCCAGATACTGTGTGTGTTTCTGCATATGACAGATATGAAGACTGGACTGACTGTGCAGTGAATACAAAAGACAAGAGATGATGGTGTTCATATGTGTCTGTTAATGAAAGTGTATGAGTCTGTACAAATGAAATTGTAAACAGAGTGTATGTAACAATGTTGAGTGAATTATAGTGAGGAGTACTGTATAAGATTGAATATCAGTGAATTTGAGTTGTATTACGGAAATGTACAAATAGTGGAGTATAAAACTTGTACTGTATAAAATGTTGAAATAAAATATTCTATTCAAATAAAATACCATGTGAATATTTAAATTTCTGTACAGTTGTATTTTACTTAAATAGAAATATTATATTCTTGTCTGTTGTGTAGTATACCAGTACAATTACAAGCACATTTAATAATAAAATATATTTGGTTATTATCATCAAACAAAAATCATATAATTGTGTATACAACACCATTATATACAACAAAACTCCATCAAATAGGTCACTAAAGTTGCAATCAGAGCAGGACTGTCACCTGCAAATTTTCCCATATATTAGGTTGACCCACCTCCTTAAGTTGTCGAGCTAGGGGTTGAAACCTATGAAGAGGAGATTGACCCAGGCGTCGACCCCCATATTGTAATTTTGAACAGGCACTTTGCCTTCCTGTTGTGCTTGCTCCTGAAATCTTTGTGCCTTATTTTTTGATTCCTGAAGCATGCATTTGGCTTTCAAGTGAGTTCATAAAGCTCTCCTACTTAGTTTTATTATATTAGCTTGGCAATCCAATTTCAAATCTTGGTTAATCCGAATATCCAATTTTTGGGATTTTTTATGGTTTGTTGTTGAATTTCCTGATGTAATTTCACTTGGTTTGCTATCATATAAGCAAGGCAAACCAAGTTATTTTATACCCAATACGAATTTTGTACTTTTGGTGATTGTTAATGAATCAGTGTTAGTTTTTATGATGAGTTTTGATGATGCTGAACACAAGTGCACAATTTTGAATTAGTTTTTTTTTTTTTTGCAAGGCCGACGGGGTTAAGTGGACCCCTACAACTTTTATTAATGCACTGGGGAAAAGAAGAGGAAAAAAACACACAAGAGAACATAGCAACACGGTACATCAATTAATGTAAGACAACAAAGCAACATTTGTTTATAAACAAAAACAAAATTAAACAAAAACAAAATTAAATCAGCAAATTCAGTATGCTCGGGTCAAAGGTAAAATTCAGTAGATGCAAGCCATCTACTGAAAATATAAAAAGTTGGTGGCTAAAATAATTTTATAACTTCAGTTTTCAATTATAAATGGCCTTAATGCAATAATATAATCTATTTTGGAAACATAAAAGGTTTTTAAGAATAAAATCAACTGGTTTTCTGAAAATCGTTTTATAATCTTAATTTTGAAAGCCAAGGATTTTCTTTATATAAACCTACACTTTTCTGCACCCTTCAAGAGGACGTAAAGGAGGTTAAACAATATAGTAAACCATATGGTATAGGATATGACGACATATTCAGTTAATTCCAAGATCGTCTAATTGAAGCAGATGATTTGTTGCCTCTATTGATTGTTGTTTCCATTATCGGGCTGATTAGCGGTAGTAACTGGTAGTGAGAACGTGCACCCGAAGGTAACACTGCCTGGGTTATTGACTAAGAGTCGGTAACATATATTGTTGTTCGTTGAAATGACCCAAACTTCCCCGTAAAGGAAAGTACGTATTGAATTGAGAACAACACTCATCAGAACACAAACGGAAGAACATTTCATTACTTATTACAACAATTACATCAGAGTACAAGAATATTCCAGAGTATGAATAAATAATATGCATTGGAAATACAATATCAGAGATTTAAATTACAATTAAATAGCAGTGGAAAAGTAATACCAAATACAACTGAAAGAAATACACGGATGTCGGGCTTTCCGAATATCGCTTCAGCTGTAAACCAGGATCCCGTGAATATAATATCTGCAAAACTAAAACTACTAGCTGCCCATATGGAAAATATGGGCACCCAGAGTTTAGGTTAAAACAATAAACTCCAGGTCAGTCATGAGACTGGTGTGAGAACTCAAAACAGTTATTAACTTTATTTTTAATGGTGGGGATATCATGGGACCATGCCGTATAACACGGAACAAGTTTACTCCACATGAATCTTAGTTTAAAATAAAACAATGCAATATTTTTTGAAAAATGAAGCTATTATAAGACTCAGGTCCCATCACACAATGCAACGCAAGCCGGAGGATAGAGTTTTCCCTTATAATAGCCAAACATGATTGATATGTATAAAACAAGTTATTTTGATATTATTATAAGTGCATAGTGTTAAAAACAACTTCAAATATAAATGTATCAATCATAGGCGGCATGGGTACCATATATCATGTCGCCATACTAGTTCTACAATCAAAACCGCATGATGTCGTATTGGAAGTTGGATTTCCATCTATGAACCAAGGCAAGGGACAGTCCTTACCGAATTTGAGACACTTGCCTCAGGACTCAGCCGCAACTGCACCTAGGAGCGCCAGGGTCGGTCATCCGTCGATGATTAGTTATACCATAAACTATATGTTAGCCTGCCCTATGGGGCATAAAATAATATGACCAGTAATGTCGACCAGACCACTGTTGATATATATGTCTGAGGCACCTCTCTATCCATCAAGTAATAATAAGCAACATCCACATGAGTAAAATGCCAGGGCTTGTAAACACTGACACCCCTCCTAGCTAGAAACTAACATATGTCCATTTCCCTGGGATCCTTCTCCCATTTCTGGTTCATACCGGGGTGTGAGGCTCGCGAAGTAACGCTATACACAAAGCTATGCCTAAAATGGGCTGTGCTTTGATCATCTACCACAAGACTCTACTTTTCAACAATAAGCCTTGATCATTTGCATCTTAGCATGCCACATTGTCAATCCATACCATACCATCGATTTCTGCCAATATATAACCTCTAAGCTCGTACGTCTCAGAGAAGGGTGTTAAGCAAGAGAATAAATTCTCACCACCAAACAGATATATTTAGCAGAGATCAAAGAATACAGCATAAAGGAATACAACGTCAGACATACCATCCACTTACATGTCCGTTCTGGGTCTGAACGAAACCGGAGGCACCTTATTCCTCATCCCATATGTCCAATACAAGAGAGAGGTCCTCGCATATCCGTCGATCTCTAAGTACGTTTGGACGATCACCGCTTATTACCTTGTCTTGGGTGTACGTCCCAATCAAGACATCAGTAATCACCCAAACAATGTGAAGAACTCCGGTCTTCAACCACCGTCTTCATCCTCGACTCTTAATCGTTGTAGAAATTATTCAGAATGGGTTAAACCCGGTCTTTCCGAATAATTCGCATATTTTATAAACAAGTGATATAAAACACATCATACGCCTCATTCCAATTCAGAATATTCTTTAAATAAAATATTCATATTATTAGGGAAAGGTACCATTAATTTTATCAAAGATAAATCCTTTTAATTTCATTCTTTAATCTTCTTTTGAATATCATTTTCAAAAGATTTATTTAACTAGTCGGGATTAGCGAACCTTACCGAAGTAATCATTTATTATTAATCCCAATCCCAACCTATTCATCCCATGGAGCAAAACTGGCAGTACTCCATATCTAACACCCACGGTGTTATCGATAAATTTAATTACCATTTCACGTTCAAATCTAATTAAATATTTTACTATCGCCTGGAGTAAAACTGGTGGTACTCCATTCTCGATCATTTCAAGAATTCGATAAATTAAATTATCTCCTTCCCCTTTCAATCTAATTTAGTAAAATTCCAATTTGGTTTTAATATCAAAAATCATTACTTTATGATTATTCAAAATTAAGAAATTAATCTTATCTTTAACTGGGTTAAAGAACCAATGTCATTTAAAACACAGTTCACGATAAACCCAAAATCATCTTCCTTTAACTATGGAATCTTCACAGAAATCAAATCAATATACAATCGATATTAATTCCCGTATCAGACTGATAATATAAATGGAATAACGCCAAAGCCTTTTAAATTCCATATATAGTAACGGTCTTCATTCATAGAAGCTCATCTCGATTATTATTAAATCGAATTCCATTCAATTCGAATTTAATATATTAAATTGGAAAACTTTACTTTGGAAAATTTCCATTTAAATCTTAATAAAAGATTTATAAATTCCAAAATTATATTTTCACTGTTCATCGGGTTAAAGAATGAATGTCGTTAAAAACACAGTTCACAGTAAACCCAATTCACATTTCATTTTATTCCAATTATAAAATATAATTGGCAAATCTAATAATCTTAATTAAAAGATTTATTCTTTTCATACGGGGTTTAAGAACAGTGTTATTGAAGACACCATTCACGACAAACCCAAAATCCAATTTGACATTAAATATAAGGTTCTGAATAGGAATTATATCGGCTTATATTCAATATCAAATTCTAAAACCAACAAATATTGTATTCGGAACAACGATATATACATATATATATATATATATCTTCCAAATTCCTCACAATATTTATATAATAACGGAATCCAATATCGAAATATTCCGAAGACAATTTCCATTCAAATCCATTCCAATATATATAAATATATATTGGAAAATTTTGGTTATTTAAAAACCATTTTCATATCCAATTTATTTATTTCCAAAAATAATTAAATTATTATTTTAGTTAATAACTAGTTCATTTCGATAAAAATTTATTTTTATCTTTTCAAATATGGAATTGTCATCCAAAAACTTTCCAAATCACTTATTACGATTTTACATAATTTTTCCATATTTTTAATAATTTTATCAAGGCCCGTACAGTCGGTTTCCAATAATGACCACCGAACTGCATTTACAACGACCTTTTCCAAAATTGATTTGGACATATTTTAAAATCTAACCGTTATATTTCAAATCTCTTATATTCACTGGAAATCTCTTTTCGATACGAACCCAACGGTTCCGGTTTTAGGAGAATCCGACGGTCGGATCCCCCGTTATGCCAAATTTAAGTTAATGGTCGAAATTCGCGAACGGTCGCTGCGCGACGCGTTCTATTCAGGCCATTAAATATATATATATATATATATATATATTTCGTCAATTTTCATTTAAATCGTATTTTATAAATCGTTTATAAATTCAATTTAAAACGATTTTAACTTCATTTTCAATTTTAAATCAAAATTGAATATTCTATATTTTTATCATATTAAAATGATAATATTTTCAAAATATTATATTTTTGAAATCTCCTCTTTTCGATGTTCATTATAAAATGAATCAAATCGATCGATAAACCAGTTCAGGTTAAAATGACGTTTCTATACTTATCCCGGCTTCATATTTTTATATTTTTGTGTCCATTCAAAGACGGACATCAAAATCATAATCTTATTCTTTACCATATATTATTTTAAAATATTCTTTACTTTAAAATATTCTTTATTTTAAAATAATCTTTTACATTAAAATGTTCTTTACATTGAAATGTCCTTTCACATTAAAATCTTATTTTACATTAAAATGTTATTTTACATAAAAATGTTATTTTACATAAAAATGTTCTTTTTCATTCTTTTACATTAAAATGTTATTTTACATAAAAATGTTCTCTAACATCAAAAATGTTTCTTTAATATAAAAATGATTCTTTGACACAAAATGTTTCTTTACATTATTTACATAAAAAATGTTTGATTACATTAAAATGATTCTTATATTTTGTTGACAATTCTATTTCAACAAAATGACTAAAAAGCGACAACTTTATTTTGTTAACAATTCTATTTTAACAAAATGAATTAAAATGATAAATTCATTTTATTTACAATAATCTAATTCAGCAAAATTGACAATTTTATTTTGACACAAATCTATTTAACAAAAATGTTATTTTTGTTTTGATACAACTCTGTTTAACAAAAATGTTTTTTTTTTTACTATTCCATTTCAAAATAAATAAATGATATTTTGGTTTCAACTATTTTATCTCAAAAAAAAATGTAAATTTTGGTTTCAACTATTGTATTTCAACGAAAATGTAAATTTTGGTTTCAACTATTTTATTTCAACAAAAATGTAAATTTTAATTCTAAAATGTTTTGTTAATAAAACATTATTTATTTCTGAATTGGAATGCAACTCAATCAATTACCATATAAGTTCGATTATATGGATTTCATACATCGCATGTGTGCACAATAATGATAAATAATCAACAAACAGTCCATTCACAAACAGAGTGAAATTTACAACTGTGTGAGCATTAAAATAAATAAATAACGCTCATCACAGGCTGTCAATCCATCGATTGACATAAAACTAAATATTGGGACTAGTGTATGTCAAATATCATCCCAATACCCGTGTGGGGTTTTCAAACAACAATTTATTTAAATAAATTATTGGTTAAGAAATCTAACCAACTTTCACCGTTCAAATTATAAATGAATACTTATAATCTAATTTCACTATCACATTAATATTAACATTTTTAATGTGTAAAACAATTCAACAACACAAACAACACACCATACAGTCAATTTAAATCGTCCATGGTTTATGGACGAGGGAAGTGATCTAACAAGCACTGTATACAGTTTATAATGATTAAACTGATAGAAATCTAAACTGACAATTCTATATATTTTTCAGTTATGAAAATAAATAAATAACAGTGCAGAAATTTTAGTGAGGAGTTCTCACCTTTTGTTTCCACTCCGTCATTATTTAGCGGACAATTTGGATTTGGATTTGCTTCCAGTCAGTTCCACCGCAATCTGTTTTACGCAGTTTATGTTAAAAATCATATTTTTTACAAAATGCTATGTCTATTTAAAAAAAAACGTTATTCACATTTTCTTTCTATAACAATGTTTTTATATTTTTAAAACAATGTATTTTATTTTCAAAAACAATGTATATTTTTATTTACAGAAACAGTGTATATTTTATCTACAAAAACAATGTTATTCTTTTATTTCAAAAAAAAACAATGTAAATTTTCTATTTTAAAACAATGATATTTTCTATTTTAAAACAATGCGATTTTTATTTTAAAAACAATGCTTTCTTTTTATTACAAAACAATATTCTTTTTTATATTACAAAACAAAGTCCTTTTTATATTCAAAACAAATGCTATTTATTTTCAAAACAATGTTATTTTTATTAACAAAGAAAGGTTATTTTTATTTACAAAGAAAGGTTACTTTTATTTACAAAGAAATGCTATTATATATTAAAAACAATTTTATTAAAAATCTAAAATTTTAAAACAATTTTATTCATATAAAATTCTGAAATTTTAAAATAATTTTATAAACATTTAATTACATACCGAATTAATTAATTTATTAATTAATTACAACAATTAGGGTTAATTACCCTTCAAACAAAGCAGGCTGCACCATTCTGCTCTTCTTCTCCGTTGTTATTCATTTCAGCCGAACCCATCATCAACCAAGCCCTAGCACGTCGCACGCCTCCCTAAGCCATTAGAACTCGATCCACTACTGCCCCTTCGTAGCCGCCAACATCATCCGTCGTCGCCCCAAAAAATGGTGGAGCTCGAACGCCCCTGTTGACCGGAAACCACGCAGATATGGTGGCGCCTTGGGGCTCTAATTCGATCAATATCCTTCACTAAAACTAATCATGCCCGTTGACAATGTAGAGCTCGAAGTGCTCTACCATTTTCATTCTATAACTGATTGGAAATGTTGAATGGATTTCGAGATTTTTTAGGGTTGAAATTGGTAAGATCATGGCCATTAATTCAAGAGGGTGGCGACTGTAATGTTGTGAAAGTGGCCTAGGGTTTTGGGGCCAAAGGGTATATTTATATTATATTTAATAGTAAATTAATCCAAGAAAAAGGAAATTTTACATTCATACTCCAAATCAGACCCAACGAATGTCGCCCCTAGCCAAATACCCCCATTTCGGACACCATGGAATATGTTACACCCGTTTGAATCAGTTTTTATCAAAATTAAAATATAAATCAATATATATTTAATTTAAACATACATTTTAAATTACCGGAGTCACATACTAACTTCGAAAATTCAAAAAAAATTATATCTAACTATGTTTGACGATATGGTCCTAAAAAAATTAATTTCGCCGAATTTGGAGACCGTTTGAAAAATGGTCATTTTCTGGTCGATTCAATTTGACTGAAATTGACAAAACACGTTTTCTTTTGCCACGCTCACATATTAATTCCAAAAATTATGGAATTTTGAAATCTAGCAATAATTTGACATTCCGGATCTAACCAAAGTTGTTTCGTCGAAAACGGAGGTCGTTTGTAAAATGACTATTTTTAATATTAAAATATATATATAAATTCCATAGCGACTATTCTAAATTTTAAACTGGGCATAACTTTTGATTCCTATTATGAAATTTCAATTTTTTAGATTCATTGAAAAGATATTTTTAAACAGATTTAAATATTTTTGGTTTTACCAAAATCCGATTTATTTTGAATCCTGTACATTCAATTGAAATTTGAAATCAAATTTTCAAACTGCCGCGCCATTTCAGGCTCGTTATATAATTAAAATAAATTTATTCGTTTTAACTTCGATTAAAATAAATTTTTCGTCGTTATTATTTAAAATAAATTATTTTAAATATTAAAATCCATTAAAATTGCTAAAATAAAAATTTTAAATTGGTTCCGATTTTCCGGGTTGTTACATTTGTTGTTAAGCCTGTACCAAGGGTTGCAGTCCCATATGTATAACAATATACGTACGAAGTTGTTTGATGTTTGTTGATTGTTGTTTGTTGTTATATGCGGCGAAAGTCGCATAGTTAGGCCTAACATGTTAAATTGGTACTTGGCTAAGCTCGTTGGGAGCTATTTGCGTGTGCTTTACTTTATTGTTGCGGATCTGAATTGTTGTTTGTTGATTTGTTGCTTCGATGATTCAGACCTTAGGATCACCTTTCGATTTTTTTTTGATTTTCAATCTTTTTAATTTTGATGATGGATCCATAATTGTTGTTGTTGATTTGATATTATGATCATATATCGGTGCTTTGATGTTATTGGACTTCATGTCCATATATTATGTTGAATTCGATTTCTGATGATGGTTGTTCTTTTCGGAGATTACCTAACTCTTGAGTTATATATGTTGTTTATGTTTTTTTTTTTTTTTTTTTTTTTGATGTTGTGATCATTTATGCTATTTTATGGTGTTGTTGTACTTAACTATGGCTAGTACTGAATCTTAGCTGAATGCCCCTCTCTTATATGCTGTGGAACCGTAACATATTACATCAATATTGTCATTTCTCCAACTCTTTAGATAAAGAGTTGCTTATCCTGCTCTTATGTTATCCTTATATGTATCATTACTCACTGTTAACTAACTACCCCGTGTGTGTTAATGCTCGGGTCAAATTGAGCTTTTCAGGTACCCTCTTGGAGCAACTACTTTTGCATTTGCTTTTGCTATGGATCTTTTTCTTATTTTTGGGCTTCACCGTCAATGCTATTTTATTGTAGATATTTTGGGATATATCCTTGTACTTCGTTATGTACTTATATTTATGGCTCACTGTATGTATTCTTTGGTTGTATACCACAATTTTGGCACTGTACTTGTATTGTATGACCTGGTATCTGTATATATATGTTGGGGTCTCTGTTTTGTAATATGTGATGTTGTAATTAATTGCTTTTGTTTTGGATTATGTTGAGCCACCATAGTATTGCATTAGATAAAGATTAGAGTGTCGATCCACCTAAAAAAACGATGCTCTTATCGATGCTCTTTATCTTTATTTAATACAAGACTTATGGTTGGTCGTTCCTAACCAGACCTATCCTCCACATTAGTGGATGACATTACTTGTAATGCTCTTCACTAATGTGGGACTTGGGGTGGGGTGTCACATAGACAAATAGAAGGCTTGTGATTATCATAGTGTAACCTTTGATGGGTTTCGATATATCCATAAGGATCAGTACCGATCCATAGGGTATGGATCGATGCCGATCCATACTAGTGTTTTTTGGATTCAAACATTGTAAACTTCCATCTTGTCTTCTTTTGATCCTATCTGATGATTCTGATGTAGGTCAGACTCCATCTTGACTTTTAATTTTCATTGTTTTTTCTTTCGGATCAAAAACCGGGTTAACACATGTACATTAACTTTTTTTTTGAAAAAGAGAGTAAGCTACGAAAAATCATCAGAGCATAATACAAATTAACAATGAAGAATTAAAATGTTAACTCATGTACTTTAAGTCGACCATTCTTTTAACAATGACTGCAACTTGAAAAACATTTCATAATTACCATCCATGAATCTCCCTATATGTCAATTACAGTAAAATTGTTTGTAATTTAAACTTTTCTTTTCATTACTCGTTAAAACAAATATTTTTCCGAAAAATTCAATTCAATGACTAAACTTTTATACTTCCCTATCACATCTATTCAAAAAGCAAAATAATATGCAAAAAAGAACATATTTTTTTGGTAAAAAAGGAGAGAAAAATTCAAAAAAAAAAAGTCATGTAAAATGAAAATAAATATGAGACTTCCTCTTGCACTTGAATTTGATTCTGTCCTCATAGTCAATACATGATATAATGAGTGCAAAAGAGAAAAATTTATACGTATATATAAAAGAGTTAAAATTCCTAACTAGGCGCAGTGTGGCTCATGAAGAATCATGAGCTTCTCATCTTGGTTACCTAACAATTCCAAAAACGGTTTTAAACAATGACCATACCTTGAAAATCGATTCATCATTGGAGTTATTTATTTCGGTAGCATCATGTGGAAAATAGTATGTATCAAATATGATCTGGCCCATCTCTATTTAATTTCTCAAGGAATAATGAAGTTAAGAGTCATACAAAAAAAAAAAAAAATTTGTTTGTTTGCGATTTTTTTTTGGTTAGAATCGATTTATCACGAAAGACTTTAATTTTTTTTCTTACTTTGCAATTTTTTGAGTTTTCATATGTATCGTTCCTAAGTTCTTCTAATTCATTGAGCTGCAACTTTTTATTTTCACCAGCTTTATAAAGGTTGAAATTTAAGTTTTTTATTACCCATAATGTTTTATGTTCAATTTCAACTGACAAGTGATACACTTTATCGTAAACTAATCGAAAAGCATATAAAATTACATTGCACCAAGAATAAAAAAAATAGTGGCAAAATTTTAAACAAAGTATGGCTGCTTGACATTGGCTCGACCCTTTGTACGGTAAAAATAATAATAGTCTTGAACGTTATAAGAAGCGATATGATAGCCCGTGCGACTGTTCTAGCTCCTCAACCGATGAATATGGAGTAATGTCACTATCAGTCATAAGATCGTTAATTCATTTTACTTGCAATCCACTTCTATTAACTATTACTTTGAGGGATGGAAACTCACCAAACAATTGGTGATAAATATCATCTACGTCTACATCATCAAAAAAAAAAAAAAAAAAATCATAGTTACGCCTTGTATAGAAAAACATGAGTAAAATAACGTTCTCTAAACTGATTATTTTCCAACAAAGAAATGAAACATGCTAGTTGCAGGCATCGTCTATCGCATAATCCTACAAGTAAGGATATATCAAACCAAATAATATTAGAAATCCGCTTGATGAAGTAACTGCTTAACCAGTTAGTCATCAACCATCTCCGTTAGGTATTCGAAACCTCGAGAATGGTACAGATGGTAGACAATTTTACACACTATGAAACATATGATTGTAATGTATAATTAGTTCAAAATGGCAAGATTCTTCAACTATTTAATGTACTTAGCAAATATTTTTTAATCGTCATTCAATCTTCAAAATTTGTACAGTGTCTATCATATAAATATAAAACTCTATCATGGACGGGTCCACTTCCCGATTTAGAAAATTCATGCGAATAATGCAAGTAGTGACACCATTTACAAGCTAAGATTTACTCAATGGTAAGAATTAAATTGTGATCAACTAAAGCAAGTTATTTGACAATGTTTGTTACAAAAACAAACAAATTAAACGCAAATCAGCAAAAAGAAAATACTAGGATGTATGTAATACCAAAATCCTATTGTGTCGAAGAAACTCTTGCTTTCATTGTTATAGATCTGTTCTACTCGAAAATTAGCGAATAAACTTGTAAATTTAAGTGGAATTTGTGAAGGAAGCTAGATTTTGGATCTGAGGGAGATGATCTCGAGCTGCAACAATGAGGAAGGTAATGAGTTTTGATAATGGAGGAGGATGAAGTTGCTACCGTCTCTATGTTGCAATATCAAATCCGTATAGGTGAAGCGGTGAGTTACGTCGATATGTAACTCACAGTCGAGCCTAAGCCTAAATGTTCCTCAAACTAAATTTGTTGTGTGCACCTTTAACAATTTAGCGCGCCTCATGCTTACAGCTAAACAGTGTCAATTAGAAGAAGGCAAATAAGTTTAAATTAGTGTAACGCTAAGGGCGTCCAAAATTACTTTCATAATACCATAGATAAAAATAATAAACATAATAAATTTTATGTACTTCTTAATACCAAACATATTTCATATGACAATCAACCATCGTGCAAAATCGTTTTTCACGGCGAACAACCGCCGACTAACATCGTTTTCCATGGTCATCAACCACCGAACCACCATTGTTTATCGATGTTTTCAGACAGTGAGAAAAGTACCTGATTGTTCAAATAGACGAGAAGAAAGTGAGATGGTAACACGATAAGGGTAGTTTTGTACATGAGTTGAACCCAATTTGCCTTCAAAATTTGCAAAGGTGGCCTAAGGAAAAAACCAGTGGCAATTCAAAATGGAGAGCGCAACTGTGCTGTGGGAGCACTACTAAATTCTTGGTTAATCAATTCCACGCCGGCGAACCATGGAAGCTTTCGGAAATAGGGTTACTTCGGCATCAACGCCTGCGAAATGAGCCTTGAAATCTCAGTCGTACGACATAGGTTTCGATCCGTCAACCACCACAACTTTGTAAACGAATGAAATGGAATAGCTGTCTTCGGTATATTTTTCTCAAAATTCGTTAATTAGGTTTAGCAATGCATACTCAATGCTCGGTTAGTTTATAATACTTTGATATGTATTAAGGAATTTCGTGCATGTACTCTCAGTTTCGACCTAAACTAAGTTTTTCTTTCAAAGGTAGTTTTAAATGTATCAGATAGGGTTTCTTATCTGGAAATCACTGAGGTCGGCGTGAAACTTTGGTCTAGTAGAGGGATGTAGCAAGTAGTTGGCTTGAGATGAACAAATCAGATCACTTTGTTCAAAATATGCCTGCTTTCAGTTTTAGCTATATTTGTTGTTCATAATGTTTACAATTACATTTTTTGGCATCATGATTGTTTATTTATTAGGTAATTACTAACCAGATAAACAAAAGGATTTTCAATTAATTTCGTACACGTTTCAAGACATACAACCGTAGATTTCATAACCGGACCGTGGTTCGAACCACAATGATTGAAGGTTCAAGGTTTTGTTAGTTCAATCGATCAAACCGTTAGAACCATGAGTCTTTTTTAAATATTTTTTATGCATCTAGCTACAAGCTATATGCATAAACATTGAAATAAAAATACTACGTATGCGAGCTGTAGATGGTCTTAAAGCTCTACAACTGAATGTGTGTGTTGTTGTAGTGCACAACTGCACCAATACAAATACAATGCATACACAGTACAACTGTGTACAATGATAGAAGTTTAGTGATGAAAAATTTAACATATTTTGTAGTGATCTTAAAGAACCTAGCTACGATTAAGATTGAAGTGGTTGAGTGTATGGTTAACAATGATGATTTTTGCAATATAGATTTATTTATTTTTTCTTTAAAGCAATACAAATGATGAGAATGAGAGATAATTATATGGTGAGAAAGCACTACTAGAAAAGAACTGTGGTTCAACCATCTAAATTGATGGTTGAACCACTGGTTTGAAGGTCCGGTCTGCGTTCATGTATGATTGAGGTCTGGTTGAGTTCCAGACGATAGTGATCCATGATTTAAAGTTATTAAAGTTCAGACCGTGGTTGGGTAGGGTCATGAAAATGCTGCATACAACAGATTTAAGCTTTTTTCAAAACATATTGCGAACATAAACCCGCTTTTGCTATGTTAGCGCTGATTCACCATTTTGTCATGATAAAATTTGAGAATTAGCCAAGAGAATTCCATTGCCACATCTCAAAGCACGATAGGAGAAATTCTTCAGACATTCCCCCTTGCCTCCATCTGAAAAAAAAAATGCAACATGGGAAATGCTCCTAAAAAACAAAAAAGAGTGCAATTTCGATATGTGTGACAAAAAAGGATCTACATCTGAAATATATTTTTAAACCGACCGAAACTTGTTACAAGTTTTGAAAAGTGTGCTAAGCTGATAAAAAAAATCCTTTCAAAATTGATGATGGACATGAAAATAATGGAATTTTACAACCAAATTAATTTTCGTTAAGAAATATCTACCGATTTGTCATTTCCCTTATCTTCTTCCTTCTTTCACATACTATTCTTTTTCTTCATCCCATCAAACCTTTTTTCATGTTCTATCCTACTTTTAAAATCCAAATGTTTAGTTCAACATTTTCAATTTTAATTTCAGACGATAAAATTACTGAAGTTGAAGATGAAAAAAATTCATCTTAACCTTAGGTTTTCATTGGAAGTTTTAAGGTTAATCTGATCATGTTTGATCAACTCTGTTTATGTGAGGTTTTTCAACATTAAGAGTTTTTTAAGCATTTGTTTTAAATGTTTTAAAAATGGGTAATTGAAGCTGTGTAATTTAGCCATTTTCAACCTGTCAAATCAATAGATTTGGTTGGTCCTCAAATTTATCCCAACTTTCCCTCTTTCAAACAGTTTTTATAGATACTTCAAAATAGAAGTAACTTTGATTTCAGATTATTTTTTAACATTGGTTAATTAAGTTCAATGAGATTCGATCACAAAACCTCTTGATTTACAATCTTAAAACATACCATTGTTTCATAGGGAAATCTAACATTGATAAACTTTAGGAATCCTTTTTAGAACAAAGTTAGAAAAATGTTAACTTGGATAGTTTGGCCATTATATATATCTTATGTAATTTATATATTTATTTGTCTTCTCACTGAAAATTCACCTTTTTTTCTTTTCAAAGCATAGTTTGTAATGAACCTATGATGCACCTCTTTTTTATTTTCAAAATTTAGAAATTATTTTTAATATAAGATAGTCTCTATTTGGATATTTACGTAACTTTACGGTTTTGGAATGGTTCACGAAACTCATGGAAACTAATCCTCATTTTATATATTACAAAATAGATATAAAACTTGTTGTATCTAAACTCCTCATTATCTATCAAAATCGTCATCCTTGGTGTCACACTTTTTTGGTGTAAACATGAACTACCAAAAATACCCTTATATAAACTTATTATTACTAAAATATAGGATCTTAAAAATAAGTTCCGCTTACTAGTTCAATATGTCAATCTACAATTATTTTTAGATCATAATCTCGCTTAAAAGTAGGATCTTACACATGAAATTTATTTACAAATTCAAAACATTCATGTTTAAACATTAACAACTCTTAGTATCGTTTAAAATTTAAATCTAACATGATCTTCATGTATAAATTTATTTTTCATTAACGGATAATAAGAATGAAGATTTACACTTAAAAATTATAAGATATTGCATTAAAAAAAAGAACACATGATTTTAACACTAAAATATACATGTAACAATTTTATTTTGAATGAGTTAAACATATAAGATTTATCAAAAAATAACTCATGCTCCAAGCTCGTGCCGTAACGCTCGTATATAATAGAGATCTTATCATTTTTCTATAAAGTTTTTGGTTTACATATTTTGAAGAGTCATTTTTACTTAAGGCTTCATTACATCTTTTGAAGAGTCATCTTTACTTAAGACTTCATTAGTTGCTATAGGAGTGAGTTTCCCTTTAGTACTAGCCATATTGGAGATGCGGATTGAGGATCTTAAGGCAAGTTAAACACTAGAGAGGGTGAATAGTGTTTAATGGAATTTATTAATTAAACCCCTAACATATTTTTCTTGATTAATAAATATTTCATTATCTAATTGTCTAATATGTAATCCTAAGAAGAAAGTAAGTTCTCCTATATGACTCATTTCAAATTCTTTAGTCACAATTTCTGAGAATTCTTGGTTCATTTTATTATTAGTAGATCCTAAATTATATCATCTACATAGATTTGTACTAGTTGAATATTATTTCCATTTCGTTTAATAAATGGTGTATTATCTACCTTACCAATTTCTAAATTTGATTGTAATAAATAAGTTCTTAAACGGTCATACCAAGCTCTAGGAGCTTGTTTTAAACCGTTTAAGGCTTTCTTTAATTTATAAACAATGATTAGGAAAATTTTCATCTTCGAATAACAGGGGTTGTTCAACATAAACATCTTCTTTAACGAATCCATTTAGAAAAGCACTTTTTACATCCATTTGAAATTATTATGATTAGGGAAAGCAAGTAGAATTCTAATATCTTCTAATCTTGCTACGGGGGCGAATGTTTCATTGTAATCTATTCCTTCTTCCTGACAGCATCCTTGAGAAATTAATCGTGCTTTATTTCTAACGACATCACCAAGTTCATTCATTTTATTTTTATGTACCCATTTAGTTCCTATTATAGTTTTATCCTCTGGTCTAGGAACAAGTTCCCATACATCATTTCTGGTAAACTGATTCAATTCCTCTTGCATAACAATTATTCATGAATCATTAGTTGATGCTTCCTTTGGATTTTTAGGTTAATAGTTGATATAAAAGCTATGCTACTCATATTATTTAATTGATTTATGGTTCTAGCAACAGATTCAATATCTCATAGAATGTTTTCTATATGGCGATCTCTTAAAAGCATTTTTTTTATTAGGCTGATTAATTTCATTATTATCAAATTCATCTTCATTTTGATTCAAATCTTTATAATTTTCATCAAAAGTTACATTTAATGTTTCTTCAATAGTATTAGTTTTTAAATTAAAAACTCTATAAGCTTTACTTCTATTGAATGTCCAATAAATATTTCTTTATCTGATTTAGGGTAAAATTTATCTAAATTATCTTTAGTATTTAAAATAAAACATTTACTTCCCAAAATTCTGAAATAAGAGACCTTTGGTTTCTTTTTATATGGAAGTTCATATGGAATTTTGTTAGTTAATGATCTAGTTAAGATTCTATTTAAAATATAACAAGCCGTAGCGACTGTTTCAGCCTAATTTTTTTTTAGTAAATTACTACCAGATAACATAGTTCTCGCACACTCTTGTATTGTCATATTTTTACGCTTAACGACACCGTTTTGTTGAGGAGTTCTTGAGAAAGAAAAATTATTGGCAACTCTCTTTTTATTTCAAAATTTCTCAAAATTTTCATTTTCAAATTCTCCAGCGTGATCACTACGTATAGTCTTAATATTCAAAGATAATAGATTTTGAATTCTTTTAGCAAAAGTTTTAAATAATTCAAAAACATCACTTTTATGTTTAAGAAACAATGTCCACGTAAATCTAGAGAAGTCGTCGATAATAACAAAAACGTATCTACTATGGTTTATCGATTGTGTTTGAGATGAACCAAATAAATCCATATGAAGTAATTCTAACGGATTTGAAGTGGTAATCTCATCTTTTGACTTAAAAGAGCTTTTTCTTAATTTTCCTAATTGACAAGCGTCACATAAGTTATCTAATTTGAAATTCATTTTGGGTAATCCTCTTACTAAATCTAATTTAGAAATTTTAGATAAATGTTTGAAATTCAAATGACCAAATCTCTTATGCCAAATCCAAGGGTCACTTGTGTTAGCCAAAAGACACAAATTATCATTTGAAATTTTCATACTTAAGATGTAAATGTTTTTCTTTCTAATTCCATGAAAATTATGTTTGAATTATTATCTTTGATAAAGCATTTATCTTTTTCAAATTTAATTTTATAGCCTTTATCGCATAATTGACTTATACTGAGAAAGCTGTGTTTAAATTCTTAACTAATAAAACATCAGAAATAGTATGAATTTTTGAGTTATCGACATTGTCGATGTCAATCACATACTCCTTCGAGTTATCATCAAAATTGACCATTCCTCCATCTTCATAGACTGTATTATTCAGTAAGTTCGGATTTTCCGTCATATGCCTCGAACAACCACTATCCGGTATCTATTTATCATTTTTGATTTGCACCAATAGACCATCAAGTTTTGAATCATCAACAGCCATGTAACATCTTTGTTCCTGTACAACAAACTGATTCGGTAAACATCTGGACTTTTTACAATTATTCAATGCAGACTTATGAAGCAAAGATGACATGCATACATTTGAACTAGTGTTATGAAAAACTATCAGAAAATGCCATTTAATCTTTTCAAAATCCAGATTATGAAAACTTTGAAAACCAGTGCTCTGATACCAATTGTTGGAGATGCGGATTAATGATCTTAAGAAAAGTTAAACACTAAAGAGGGGGGGGGGGGTGAATAGTGTTTTATGGAATTTATTAAATTTTTTGAAATCTTTTTGAATCAATCACAGTATATAGGTCACAGAAATAAACATACACATAATCAATCATAAAATACAGAAAGTAAAAGTAAAAGCAATAAAATGAAAGTAGACATTGGGATTTTATATTGGTTCGGGACTCTCCTACATCCAGTTACACGCAACGCTGGGTTGATGCGAAATTTTATTCAACAATATTCAATTACAATTCTTGATTTCCGGGACACAATCACACCTGTTCACTTTTAAACGAGACATGATCACATCCTTCTCTTATCAGTTTTTGTAGTATTGACTCTATAGGACTTGATCTTGAGATCATTGATTACAAACATCCTATAAACCTTAAGAAGCACTTGAATTCAGAGAGAATTTGATTTAGAATTGAAAGAGAAAAATGATATGATTTCTACTGAAATCAGCAGAGTATAAGTGTAGAAAATCAAAAATTAAAGTAGTGTAATAGCAGGATGTTAAGAGAGGAAGAAGAAGATGAAAAGTTAATAAAAAATTCGAATTCTAGAAGGTATTTATAAGTTTCCAATAGTCACAATGTTTCTGAAAGGATTTGAATTCAAAAGACATCTCTTTTCAAAATTTAAAAAATGCCCTAATATGTCAACATACCATTTTCTATATGTCAACATAGTAAGTGAAATTCAAAAATAAAATTTTAAATTAATTCAAACAATTTAAATAAATTATAATGAATCCAAAGTTAAAACAAATTAAATTCCTTTATATTTAAACATTCTTTTCAAAGTATATATAAAGATGTACCAAAAATAATTAAGAAATTAAATATAAAATGGTATAAAAGTATAAATATATAAAACTATATATATATATATATATATATATATATATATATATATATATATGTGTGTGTGTGTGTGTGTGTGTATTATAAAAACTTACTGTAAACAAGAAGGTTGAACAATATAAGTAATTAAACAAAACTTAAGTTTGAAATTTAAAATATAAATTTGAGTATAAACTTAGTTTTCAGGAGTTTAGAAAATAACTATCAGGAGTTAAGATATTATTAAAACAAAGAAGTATATATTCTTAATAAGGAAGAAATTTTGAAATCATTTGAAAATAAGTTTTAAAATTAAGTAAACAAATTTGAAATTATTTTGAAATCAACTTTAAAATCAGAATTTAAATTTTAAAATCAGAATTTAGATTTGAAAAAAGAATCAAGTGCTAACCAGAGTTTTAACAGAATTTCTAGACACGCTGACTCAATAATTCTTGAACTCTTGTACTCTTGATACCCATAAATCTTGAAACTTGAACTCTACTATTTGAAATTTTGGTTCTTGTGAACTGTACAGTCTTCAATTATAAAACACCTGCATTGATTTACTGTATATATATATATATATATATATATATATATATACAGGGAACGGCTATTGAGACACAAAATTGCACACAAATCAATGTACACAAATCTAGACCACAAAATTTGTTTGTCTTTATGTGTGAGGTGTAATTCCTGGGAAGATCCAATGGTTCAGATTTTGTGTGTTTAATTTTGTGTCCACGTTTTGCGTTCTTTTAGACTTTCCCATATATATATATATATATATATATATATATATATATATATATATATATATATATGTATGTACTAGAAAATTGTGTTAGTATATATCTTATAACAATAACAAATTAGAAACAAGGTCGTTGTCATCAAACCATCATCATCAACATCCTAGTCCTTAACATTCATTTGATTCTTCAATAGCATTACAAATATTTATGGTGCAGTCATGGATCGGTTATTTTGCATTTGGCAGGTGTCCACGTACATGCTTTAAAAAAAGTAGTTCCTGCAGATTTGGTTCTTGAACGGAATGCAGTAGAGATATCAAATCAAATATCATCAAAGTGCATGAAGTTGAAAGAAATAGAGGCTAATGTTTCTTATGCTACTTTTACACTAATAGAGGATAACACCGACAACAGACAGTTAAAAGATCAAGATTCATGTTTGAATATGGAGGTATCAAATCAAATATTATCAGGGTGCATGAAAGAAAGGGATATAAAAACCAACAATTCATCCAATTTTGATTTTACACAACTGAAGGGTAATGCAGGCAATAGAAATTTGCAAGATCCTGATTTAGTTGTACATGCAAAAGTGGAATCAAATCAAACTTCATCAGAGTGCATGAAGGTACAGTTCCATGGTATTAAAGATATACTTACTTCAGATTTGCTTCTAAAACAAAATGCAATGGAGGTATCCAATCCAGCAACATCAGAGTGCGTGAAGTTGAAAGAAATAGAAGCTAATAAACAACTAAAGTGTATTGTAGATGACCAACTGTTAGAATACCCAGATTTATGTGTTGCAACCGAGGTGATATATCAACTTCCATCAGAGTGCATGAAATTAAAACAAGCACAAGCTAATATTTCTTCAAATTCTGTTGTCATACAACTAGAGGGTAATCAAGCTAATAGACAGTTAGAAGATCAAGAATTATGTATAAACACGAAGGAGGTGTTAAATCAACTTCCATCAGAGTGGATGGAGTCAAAGGAAACAGATGCCAACATGTCTTCAAAATACATTTTTACACAACTCGAGGGTAATGCGGATAATAGACAGCTAGAAGATCCAGATTTGCGTGCAAATTCAAAAGAGGTATCAAATCAAATTTCATCTGTGTGCATGAAGATGGAAGAAGTAGGAGCTAACATTTCTTCAAATTCTAATTTTATACAACTAAAGGGTAATGCAGACTACGTGCAGCTAGAATATTCAGGTTGTGTAAATGAGAGGGATGCATCAAATCAAAATTTATTGTTGTCAGGAGAAACAAAAGCTAATTTTTCATCAAATTCTATTTTCGCTCAACCTGAAGGTTATGTAGATAATAGACAGTTAAAAGGTCCAGAATTATGTTTAAATGTGCATGATGTATCAAATCAAATTTCATTTGGGTGCACGCATTCGAAAGAACCCGAAGCTAATATTTCTTTAATTGCTAATATTTCTTCTAAGGACCACAAGCTGTCAGTCTTCAGAAATTCTGGTAGTCATGTTTTTTTTTCCCCCTTCTTTCAATAGTATGACAATTTGATTTCTGCTACAAGTTTGTGGACATAAAATTGTTTTAGAAATAACATAAAATCCATTTTCGTATCAAGTTCAGTTATTTCTCTTCATTGATCTTCTACTAGTTAATATCTGAATTATTATACATGGAGACTGTTTTGACTATTTTTTTCAGGTGTGCTGCCAAGCCATAATGAGGAATGCATACTGTCTGCACCTTCACCAGTCTCTCAAAAATTGACCGGTAAGTAATAAGTTTGGATCATGTGCTCTTTCTTGAAAATTTCCTGCAGTTTTTGTTTCTGGATGAAAGATGTGAGCAAATGGCTGGTTCGGTTTGAAACCAATCAAAAATGTTAGAACCAAAATAACCATTCAAAAAAAAAAAAAAAAAAACACCGAACCAAACCAAATCAATATTTTTTTAAACCAAAACCAACCAAACCGATGATATTTGGTTTGTTTTGGTTGGTTTGGTTAAACCAAAAATAAAATAGATCTTCTAGTTGTTGATATGATATAAGATTAAAACATCTAATTGAGTCCATATGATGCAGATATAATGGGAAACAAACCCTTCTTCAAAAATTATTAATTGAATTGAAAGAAAAATAATAATATTATAAAAATATTGTGAATGACAACATTGTTAGTGGTAATTCTTTAACTTTAAAATAAATAATTTTTTTATGTTGGTTTTGTTGGTTGGTTTCTGTGTTATCAAAGCGCGTGCTATAGCGACAAATAACGTATAGCGTAGTGCTTGCGCTATTGTACTTATAATAGCGCAATGGTCCCCTATAGCGCAAAAATAGCGTGCTATTTTATCATAGCGTAAAATAGCGCATAGCTCTAAATAGCGCGCTATTTTGTCTTTCTCTTTTTTTTAAATGTTTGGACAGTGAATTAAGTCTAAAATAGCACGCTATTGTATTTATAATGACTCATAGAAAAATGTCATAGAATATGACTTGAAAGAAGAAGAAATTGATGTCGTTTAAATAATGATGAATGATTATGATTTAGATGAAACTAGGGACTATGTTTTAAAAATTTAGAAGCATAATATAATTTCTATTGTTATTGTACACTTGAATCATGTTTAACTTTTGTTTATTTGAATCTTGTTATTACAGACTTCATATATTATTTTCATTTGATCTTATTTTCACTTTACAATTTTTCTTATTTATAATTTTTTTCTTAGTACTTGTTAGTAGATTTTTTTTAAAACATTTTGTACAAAAGTGTATTTTCACGCATTTTTGAGTTTTATGTAATCATAATTGATAAATAGAAATAAATTTCATTATAACTCACAATTATATGAATAAATTTCAAATTTGTAAGACACTAATATATTATATCCATCAATTATTTTGAGTGTACAATATGAACTTATCAAATTTTCTGTAATATAATTACATTTTACATAAAAAATATTTAATACATGCATAAAGTATGGTAGTGCTTGTATTTGGAGTCTTGAACGGTTTGGATATGACACAAAATATGCAAAAAAGAAAAAAAAGAAAAAAAAAGAAAAAGAAAAAAAAGAGGACAGATAGGCAAAATACACTTGATTACCTTTTCTTTTTAAATGAACGCAATAGCGCATAGCACAAGCCTTGCGCTATGCGCTATAGACTACACTGGTTGGTTTAGTTTTCAAATACTAAAAACCAAACTCAACCAATAAACCGAAGTAATATAAAAATGTAAACCAAAACCAACCGATTAACAAACAAAGCCAAACCAAACCGACCAAACTTAGGTTTCGTTGGTTTATTCGGTTTTAACCAATAAATGCTCACCCCTAGATGAAATAATAGAAAATCGTCTCAATCATATGTATCACAAATGTATATATTTTTTATTTCCTATGTATACGTTTATCTCTTTTTTGAGCAAAAAAGGGGAACAACCAGACACAAAGCATCCCGAAATCAAACGTCAACCACAGTTGCTAACAGTAGCATTAAGCACCACCACTGGAACCAGCATCATCAGTAGAATTCCTTATTCTCAAGCCTAGAAATAATAGTGTTAGCAGGAACCCTTAACCTATTCGTCTAGTAATATACGTCCTTAATCTTATCATCTAGTAATATACGTCCTTCTATTCAGCCTTCTTATAAGCACCTGTCCAAATACAAATATGAGTTGAAATGTTTTTAATGAGAATATCTGCAAGTTTATACTTTCTCATTAAAACATCTCTAATTCTCCTTTTCTCCTCTCAGTACCATTACTTACTACTAAAGTAGACCACCCTCTGGGCCTCTGATGTACATCTTCATATCATATTTGTTTTGAGCTGATAAAACAAATTCACAGTTGCAAAAAGTTTGGCATTAGATTCCTTGGTTGTGCTAATTTTTCTTAGCCATGTACGTTCTGTGATAAAAGTCTTACATTTATACTGTTTTATTGATGTATCAGTATGCGACTAATGCTAAGAAAAGGATACGGGTATGTCGTGCCTAAATGTAACTGGTGCATTGTAGTATGTTATAGGCTGACTGCCACTTGTCTTTTAGCACATCTTCTCCTTGCAAGTTTAGTTACTAGAAGCAGAACAATACCACTGTTGCTCCAGCAAGACGAGATAGCTTCGTTCTTATATTTACTTTGCCTATATTAGATACTAGCCTTAATAAACATTTACACATGGTCATTTCACCTATATTATAAATGTATGTAGTCTTTTTATGGTTTTGATAAATGGAAGAATGTAACTGAAAAAAAGCTATACAACTCCTGTAAATTGAGACCAAAAATGATGAACATGGAAGAGTCCGTTTATATATCAAAGGGTATTTTTGTAAAACATCCTCCTTCAAGTTCCAAAATGCACACCCAGCCCTATTAAAAATTAGGTTTAAAAAATTCCTCTTTTTAGTTTCTGCAACATCGTAGAAAAATTTATAGACATTTGGAGATAAAAACAACAAATATTTTGTAGAAAAACTGCCAAATTTTGATTTTTTTTTCACTGAAGTGTTTGCACTTTTTTAAAAATAAATTAAAAAATAGTTTTGATCATAGGAACATGTGATTAAAATTCAGATTTAGTTCTCAAAAAAAAAAAAAAAAAACACCGAACTTTTCTTTACTGAAAATAAAAACAGTGGTGTAATTTAGAATATGTTTTTGAGAAGGGCTTTTCACGTATGTAACTTGGTAATAAGGAGTGGATCCTGTTTTCCACTATGTTAAACAATAATCATCTATCTTGTTTCAAAATTTAGCGATTCCTCCATTTAAATCAAGCGTCTGACTTTTTCTTGACAGTAATTCCAAGATTAGTACCATCAAACGATTATACTGCCTCTGGTTAGTGGTTTCCAGGATCTGCTAGGTGATTCATTTTCATTCGCTCATTTCAAGTGACGATCCACTTGTAGTTTCAACTTTGAGTGACATCATTCACTAATTAGGCATACATCACTAGTTAGATGTTAGGTGTAAATTATTTTCAGTTAGCGCCACTAACTGGCGACAAATATAGAAAACACCACTAAATATACATGTAGTACTAATTAGACGTACATTATCTATGTTTGTTTCCCCACTTATTAGTCTTATCATGCTTATTTTTCATTGTATAATGTGACTTTAATAGCACATTCGTATCCTTGCTGTAAAATAGAAAACTTGAAAAATTATAAAAAAAAGGAAAATTCTTTTTACTGTTAAAAAATCACATTATTTTTGTTTAAAACAACCCAAAATATCACCAAAATAAAATATTTTTGTTTAATATAAAGAAAAGATAATATTAAATAGAGTTTAAAAGTAATCTAATGTTGTATGATAAAACATATTATTTCATTTCCTCTTTTAATTTCTAAATTTTATTCTCGGAATAAGAGCATCTCCAGCAGTTCGGGGTGCGGATTTTTGATTTTCCGTACCCCGAATCGTTGGAACCGAAGATTTCCCAACAATTTTGTATACGGGCGTTTGTTGAACAAATGCACGCATTTTTAAAAGTTTGTTTTAGGTGTTTATTTTAAAAGTTTGTTTTAGGCGTTTGTTCAACATACGCCTGAACATCAGACGTTTGTTCAACAAACGCCTGGACATCAAGCATTTATTTTAGGCGTTTGTTGAACAGTTGCTTGATTTTAGGCGTTTGTTCAACAAGCATCTAAATAGTTTGCAGATTCCGGAACCGAAGCTTCCGAAATCCAACAAACACTATGGGGTGTTCCGGAACTTTGTTGCGGCACTTTTTGGGTGTAGATTTCACAAAATGTAAAATCCAACCTTCTGTTGGAGATGCTTTAAGCAACATATATTTGCGAAATGAAAACATTCTTTGTGTGTAGCCTTTTAGTATTAGAGAGGTTGTTTGAACTTTAGACAAAAACGACAATCCAATATGAAGAAAATTCTAACAAATGCCATACAAAGAAAAATGTGGTCGTGACCAAACAAAGGTTTGCCATTTTCTTTATGTAAGAAAAACATTATATTTACAAACTTTGTAATGTTTTCTTTATGTTATTTTGTTTATTACAATTGGGCGGTGATAATAAATGAACATGGGGATTTCGACACAAGTCCCTAAATTATTAGCCTTGCATCTCTTGAATAGAAACAATGCGAGTCAAGTCTCTCTCTCCCTCCCTCTCTCTCTCTCTCTCTCTCTCTATATATATATATATATATATATATACAGTGTTGTTCAAAATGATGTTAAGATCCATGTAGACTTCTTCTCAATCCTCATCGAGTATAATATTTTTTCTGAAGGCTTCGTAGTTGTCAAATTTTGAACCAGATGCACTTAAAAGTTGTTACTTATCTTTTCAAAATAGTTTCTTCTTGCGGTGCAAATATTTACAATAAATATAGGTTATAGTGCCATGCAAAACAATTGCTATGCAATTATTTCCATGTAGAAAAGTTTACATTGCAACTGCATCTTTGATATTTGTACTACCAACATCTATTGTTGTGCAACACCACAAAACTTATGCAATTTTTTTACGTTTTACAACAAATATATGCATTATACTTGCATTACAAGTATATGATATATTTCTTCAAAGTTTTTTACATGGCAAACATTTGTATGACAAATATTTACTCCAAGCTATGAAATTTGGCAAAGTTAAACCCTATCTTTTATTTGATGTCTTTGGTGAGGATGAAGAATGTTCTCAGATACGGTGCTCAATGTGAAACTGATCGGCTATGATCTCATAGCGTAACATCTATGGCAATCAAAATTTGCATTTCAATTAGGACTGTCAAATGATATCCAAAAAATCCGAAATCCATCTGGTTTTCCGAAAAAACAAATAATATTCGGTATCCGAAAAAAGGGATGCAGATGCAGATGTAGATATTTAGACATCCACATCTGAAAATTATCTGTTCGATCTTTTAAGATTATACTTAAAATTGTATGTATTTAGTACGATGAAAGATATTTATTTATTTATTGCTTTATTAAGTTAGGGGTTTGTATTATATGCACTAAATGCATATTAACTACTCAAATCTATTCATTTCCATCGTATTTTATTTTTAACACTTTAGTAATCAAATATGATTGAAAAATATTTATGTTATACTAAAATTTTCCATTTTCTTGTTTTATCAATCGTTAACGGATATGTTAATTATCAATATCCATCCATATCTGCGGATATGGATGCCCGACATCCAAAAATGATTTTGGACGGATGCAAATATATCACCATCTACATTCGAAAGTATGGATTGCCAACCCTAATTTTAATCAAAGATGTTCAAATTTAATCATCTATAAACGACCTTGGAAGGAGCTTGGATGGATATTGGAAGATGCAAATTTTGATGAAAAGTCATCGAATTGTGGTTTAAATTGATTTAGGAGGTGAGAATCAGTAGTCAATCAAAGCGAGGGTTGCAAGCAGTGTGAATTACCTGCGAATTTTTGAATCTTGGATTTTTAGTTGAAATCTCAAACTGACATCTCGGTCTATATCTCGAGATGAGATCTTAAGATCTCGTGTAAGATAGATGTTAAATGATAAAAAGACATGTTTGAAATTCGTCTCTTTCGAATTCAAAAAGGGTTCTGGGATGAGATTATAAAAACTCCGATCACGGGACTTGGAAAAATGAAAATGGATAAATAGTGGGTGGAGATTTTTGAGTGAGTGGTAATTTTGAAAAGTGGAATGTGTCAAACTTCCATTATATTTAATCTGTTTATAATATATCTTTGTACATACAAAACGGGTATATTTGTCTTTTCACCTCCAATTAAAGGAGAAGGTAGCATCTAGCTAAATCTAATTAGATGGAATATAACTAGTGTAATGCTAAGGGCACCAAAAAATGTGCTAGGGGATACCACAAACCGCTGAACGCGGCAATTTTTTTGAAAAAAAAATCGTTTGGCGGTACCATGTGGTACCCCGAAGCACTTTTCGGGGTGCCCTTAGCATTACACTATAAATATCTTTTTCCTTTTTGTGTCGACTTCTAATTAGATCGCATTAGATGCATATGTCTTACGAACCACACATCTTTCAAATCCCTAAGTCCTCCTAGAGTAAGTTGTACTTGTGTTCAATGACTTTTATTCTAATTTGCTTCTTTTTTCAAAGTTTCTTCATCAAGCAATCACAATTGTACTTGGTGTCCACAATATTGTTGTAGATGTAAAAGTGGAACATTCCGCTTCACTTTTTGATTGAGGTTCATCTTCATTGTTATATGTGTATCCTAATGAAGCAACAACATTTGATATTAAGAATGAGCATTGTTATTGGCACTGGAAAAATCTTTTGGGGGGGGGGGGGGATATGGGTGGAATTCGACAAGCCTTTGCCGCATTTATTCACGGAATTCGACGGGGGTGTAGTTGAGTTTCACCCTTAAATTCGACAAAGGTCTGCGGAAAAAAAAAAACGAATGGTGGATGTATACCGAATTTTGTTCTCGAACGTGTCCTCCCTCCCCCTAACCGTTTTTGGAGTATCAATAACAATGCTCTTAAAAGCCCTTATCGCCATGGTTATCACGGCGGTAAGTCGAGTCGAATCGATAGAGGTTTAATTAGTCGACTAGTGGACTAGTCGAAGACTAGTCGGACTAGTCGATAAATAAATATATACATATATAATTTGAAATTTTTAGCTAATACATGGATAAAATTTAAATGTGTATTTACATACCTCATGTGCTTTTATTGTTTATCATTGAAACATGTAATATTGTTCTGCCATCAATATTGTTTATCATTGAAACAATAGAAACACATACATATTTACAACCATCAGACAAATAATATTGTTTTGCCTTAATATAACATACAGGGAGCATGGACATTTGGCTAAACTGATAAAGAATAAAAGCACAAAAGATCGACAAGTAGATTAATAATACTTATATGCAGATTGACATCAAGACTTAAACCCTAAATCGAACCCTCAAATCGGATTCACTGCTTTGCATTAAATTTTGAGTTCGAAGCCTAAATCGAATCCTCAGATCGATTTAGTATCGACTCAGATCGATTTGAGTTTTTAACCCTAAATCGAAGTCTCAATTTGAGTTCGAACCCTCAGATCGACATCGAGACTTCGAATAGTAAATTTTAGGGTTCCAAATCGACATCGAGACTTCGATTTAGGGTTCCGATTTTAGGGTTTCAGTTTCAGTCGATGCTCCAGCACCGACTAGTCGACGACTAGTCACGACTAGTCGAACGCCGTAATAACAATGCTTATCGCTCTTTTATTAATTCATTACTATTGTTATTTTTTTAACCAAAAAGTTCTGCCACAAACTTTTTAAGAATGAATTTATATAACTTACTTTTTTTTAGCAGTGTGAATGTTATCTTCTTAGACGTAAAACAAATATATTATGTATGTTGTAAAGAGAGTGTGTGCGTGCGTGCGCTCCCTAGCTTGCATGCGCATGTTATATGTATATATTTGTAAGGATCCCCTTCTTTGTTACCTTTCATTCTACGTACTATGGTTATTATGTGTACATAATTTCATGACTAAATGCTTTGGGAATGTTTATCTACACTATGATGAACATCATGCTCATAAAATATGAAACCATTTTGAAACATCTAGGATGATCTTGAGACATATAAGAATGTATCTAAGAATTTTCATTTGATTTTCGAATGTAAATCTTTGAAAGTGGAACATAGTGGAGAAGGAATGTAGAAGGGATGCATATCAACAAATTTGCCCACCTAAACTTCGCTCAAGCGTGAGTCTTGTGTGCTGGGTAGATGATGGTGATGAGGTCCACTTGCAAATTAGTTAGTTTGAAATGGTGTATGATGCAAAAGTTTCTTCATTCTCATGTTTATTCTGTCTAGGCAAGATAGTATTATTAAACAGCATACATACGTTAAATATGTAATCCTAGATATTGCAACAAAAAATAATTAATGAAAACACCGAACACGGAGAAGGGTTTTTAGATTTATTAAAGGTGAATCATTATTTTGTTATTGTTATGAATTTAAGCGACGTCTTAATCTAAAGCAAGTTTTTGATTTGTTTCCTAGAACGATTTGGATTTTATTAACATCGGGTAATTTTGCTGGCCCTCTCAAGTGCACTTCCCTTTCCCTTCGTTACAAGGATGAAACTAAAAAGGGGGAAGTGGTGGTGATGGCCCCTTCATAATTTGAATTTTTTTGTACAAAGAATTATACAGTTGTCTTTTTGCTGTTTTCCATGTACATTTCCCCCATAAGAAATGGCTTCTCTTTCAGCTTGAAGGAAGATGAATAGGATGAGGAGAGAGCCCAGTTAGATAACTTATTTCAACACGTATAATTACTTGGACTGTTTTAAATTTTATTATATTCACTATTGTCACAGTTTGTTCATATGTATTTTACTAATTTATGTTATCTAAATTATTAATTAGTACTATATACATAATTATTTTAGTGAAATATAGCCTTTAGGCAATGCTTTCAGTATGCCTGCTCTTTAGTTTTGATGCAAGGTATACATGCCATGCTCCGTGTGGAGAAATATAAGTTTGTAGTCCACTTTTTGAAGTAATGCTAAAATTTCCTTTTTACTGAACATTGGAGGATGAATTTCTTATTTCCTTTTAGCCTGGTTAACCTGGTTAAGTAATTTTGAGTGACGGTCTCACGAATTTGAGCCGCATCATCAAGTTGACATGTATCATAAGGTGCATGTATTCTTGCATGTTTTATTTTGGAATTTTCATGATTGAATACATTCGGTATTTTATAATCTAAATTTTTTAGATTGGACTTCAGTAATCATGTCCGACCTTTTGAGATATTTTCTATATATGAAAAAAAACAGGGAAAGCTTGCATGACTTAGTCTTTTAGCAGTCATATATCAAGGTTCATCTGGGCATGTCAATATATTAATATTTGTTTGTTTATCTAGATATAATTATAGCCTGTGTTTGCTTACGTACATGTAAGCATATTTGTGAGTTTGCACAAATTGTGTTTTCATAAATGGTTGTAATAAACGAGGATGAAATCCACATTTAGCTGTTTCCAATCCACATATAGCTGTTTCCATAATAATCACTATTCTATCTCATCTCTTTTCACATGCACTGTGCTAGTGTACTATCTATTGAATTTAAACCACACTATATGTAGAGTTGAAGAGTACGGAAATAGCCTGGTATCAGTGAAAACGATTTGCAAATTGGAGCTCGGAAGCTTTTGATATCACATTTTTGAAGAAAGGGGGTTTATGTTTTCAACTATCGACAATTAAGTTGTTCAAGCTGAGACGTCTGAATGTCAAAATCTCACAGACCACTCGGACGTATGAGTTGGAGGTGTAATGGACAAGGGCCGAAACAGTGCAAATTTGAGCACACTTTCAGACTTCTGATTTCGAAGCTCAGACGTCTGGTTGCCTATAGTGAAAACTTCATTGGTTGAAGCTAGACGTCCAAGTTAGGTCAGACATCAAAGTTAGCTCAGACGTCCGAGTTATGAGATCAGACGTCTGACCTGACTGAATTACCTGGGCTGCCGTGTATTGTTTGTGAAGGTTTCAAGGGAGAAATCGGGTATTTGCCAAAATGGGAATTCTTCTCATATAAAAGCTATTTTCAAAGTTGTAGACAGGAGATGTTCAATCAAATCAGAACAAATATTTCTTATCAAATTGCTTTGATTTTAAGCTCCACAATCAAATTTCTTAGAATTTTGAGGGATTATCGTAACCAATCTCCTGTACTCTTTCATTATGGTAATAAAAAGGCTCTCTCCAAAGTGTATGTACACTAATACTCTTTCATTATGCTTATTTACTTGCTTGTAATTGTGATTGGCTTATTTGGATTGGTTTTGAGTTTTGTTGTTGAGATATATATATATATATATATATATATATATATATATATATATATATATTTGCACATCTTTCAACTATCTAGCTTGTTTTCCGCTGTGTTTTAGGATTCTGATTAGAGTGGTATTGAGTTTGAATGTCAATAGCACTATCCACTGGTATACTTTAGCCAGTTACTTGGCAGTGGGAATAACACTAATCCAGAAGGTAGAAAAACAGTGGTTATGATATGAAGCTCATGAGCCATGTTGAAGTGTACATTATCTTGTTATTTCTGTGGATGAGCTGCATACTGTTATATATATTTTTATTGTATTTCTTACCATGGCTGTTTAGTACTCACAATTTACAATCAAGTATATCTCAATTGTTTGATGGTAACACAGGAGAAGACTTGTTGTCCGTGGAAATTGCGAAAACAAGTTCAGTCAAACCTAGCTGTTGTTCGCTTACCTTCGTAAGTGATGGAGCCGGAGGTAAAATTAATTTAATTAAGAACATTACTCTTGATCCCGATAAACCTATCACAATTGAAAATGATACAACCTTCTCGTTTGAAGTTGGAAATATGGTGGATATGTCAGAAAAAGTCACAAGCAATCAATCAATACTTTCCCATGGTGTGTTATTTTCTGGGACTCGTAAGGTTAACGTTAGATATGCATTTTTTTCTTCTTCTTTTCTTCTTATTGTCATTATGTACAATACTAGTGATATCTTTTGACACTGATATTGCCTATTTAAAATTTAGACCGCAAAAGAAATAGAGGTGGGAACAGAAGAAGAAAATTCAATCAGATCAAGGGCAAAGCATACCAAATGGGCATCAACACATAAAAGCTGTTCTGATAGTGTTGGAATATCATATACAGCCTCTTCTACGCCAATTGGAACAGGATATAGTGTTTTTCAGATAGATGAAGTACTACCAACGGCTAAAAGTAGCAGGCGCAAGAAGCAATCTCATTCTCCATTTATTCAAAAACCTTTCTTGCCTGATTTGAACGCTTCTGTTTCTGCTTTAACGTTCATTTGTCAACCATTCTCTGATCTACAGCAAGTTCAACTGTATGCTCAGATATCTGTTTTTGGCTCTTTAAGGTTAGGCTCTTTTTTTTTCTTTTCTTTTTCTTCTTCTTTCGTTGTTCCGTTTATGTTTGATAATTAAAATGATAATAAGATGTTAACTTTCTTGTTGCAGAGAGAATAAGCCGCCAGTTGAAAAGTATATGCAATTAGCTTTTGGAGAGATGGGTCAGTTTTAAAAATATGTTTCCCCTTTGTTATTTCTTATAGATATTATAAACTGTACTTATTGTTTGCTATTTTATCTTTGTCAAAGAGTTAAATATGTCCCTGTTGCAAATATTGGTTTGCAAGTCTTGTTTTAAGACCTACCCACTGTTTAAGAATTTGATTAATTTTGTTTGGATCTACACCAATGTCAGTTCCGCGCTGTCGTAGTTTGTATCTCAGTCTCTTGCTGAGGGATGGTTGGTGTTGGGTACACACGCAGTTTTAATAGTCTGCAACAAAAGGTTTATGCTTCATAGCCCATTGCTATTATTGTTGTTAATGTTGATATCTGGTTGTTTTGGTTTGTAAATCTGGTCGATGGCAGTGCTTATCGTATTTCTTTTTGAGTAGACGGTGGCAGGAGAGCATGGGAGGCTGCATGGCGTAAATCGGTTTATAGATATCAGACTCAGAAGTCGTTTCTCAACCCAGAAACCCCTCTACCTTCTCATTCAGGTACGTAGTGTTAAACGATTTATCAGTTAACGAATTATATGTAAAAAAATATATCTTCTTTGCAGTTCCTAGGGTACATGAGCAAGAGACAAAGTCCCCTTTAGTGCGAAGCAAAGTTATAAGCACTTCTGTTAGTAGAAGCACTTGCAAATTTATTTCCACAGCTACACCAAGATCCCCTTTACCATTTCCATCACGGAACTTAACCTTGAAATCACCAACAATTGCACATCTTAGCTTTAATCAAGTCTTGACACCATTACATCCTAATCCATCTTCACAAACATGGCAGTCTGCTTACAGTAGTACACCATGGATATCTTCAAACGCCCGCCCAGCGCCATGGGTTATATGCAGCCCAAGCCCAGCCCTTAAATTAAGACACTCTTTGTCTGGATCAGCTGTTGATACTGTCAAAGTAAGTCCTATTAGAGAATCATCCATGCCATATACTGCTTTGTTTTCTTCTCCTATGCCTGCTGATATACCTTTGGACCCACAGGGCACGATAGCAAATGTGCAAAAATCCCGAAAGTGCAAGGAAGCTCAACAAGACATGGAGGATAACTCTGAAAGTATTTTAGTTTCTCAACCCAGACTTACCTCTGTAGTTCATAGGAGTCCAATAACATTACCATATGAGTCACCAGCTACTAAGAGACATGCAATGGTCCCTATCGAGAAGATTGTCGCAGCTATTCCTCACAACCTTTCTCCTCATAATTATCAGAAGAAAAACAGTGTTAGTAGTGCAGAGATAGCTAAATTCTCAGAAGAGGTCCGCAATAAAATAGAACAAGCTAAGCTACAGGCTGAAGAAGCTGCTTCTCTAGCCGCTTCAGTTGTTAGTCATAGCCAAATCATATGGAATCAACTAGCTACGCTAAAGAATTCCTCTTTAAATTCAGAACTAGAGGCAAAGCTTGTTGCAGCAGCAGCAGCAGGTGCTGCAACTACCTCAGTTGCACGGGCCGCTGCTGTGGTTGCCCAGGTTGCATCAGAGACTGCCATACAGACAAAATTGATGGCTGATGAAGCAATCGATTCAGCTAAAACAGGTAATTTTTTACGATAATTATTTTAGAAGGATAAATATATACCTCATCTCGTCTTCCATCCATTAACCGTTGCTAATTTATCAGAATTTTACTAAATGTTTTAAGACAGTTTATAGAGCTCTAAAGCAGGCAGTTTGGAAAACTTATTTGAACTATGCCGTCGACAAAAAGTGTGTGGATATTATTATTATTATATTTGGACAAATAGCCACCTTTGTCTGGCACTAGTTTAGACTTTAGAGCTATTAAATCCTAATTATGAGAGCTCATTCTAGAAACGTTTGCCTGTGCGATTGTAGCAAGGTAAGACACCTGCTACAGTACAATATATAAGCAGAGTTTTTACTTGCAATATATGGGTGGAAATAAGGAATTCTAGTGTACATGGATTCAGTGTAAAGTAATAAGTTGATGTTACCTTTGGTGAATTGAAATTCAATTTTTTTCCGGCAAACTAAATTTATTTTATGCTGGGAAAATACATGTATAATGTAAGCTGATAAAAAAAAGCATATAAGTAGACTCTCGATACTGGTCTAGTAAATTTGATAGCAACCAGCATTTGAAAATCACAGTATGTGTGTGTGATGTCAAACGTCACGCGTAAGGCACAGCAGTTATATTTGATGCTGGGAATAATTTACCAGTGTTAAATCCTGGATCAACTCCAGAATGCAAGGACAAAGTGCATGGTTTTAGTTTGACTGCTGCTAGTGATCCTACTCGAATAATATTTGATGAAACTTCAGTGACTACTAAACAAGCAAAAAACCTTGAAGCAATCGTGGAGGCTGCAGGACTTGCTGCAGAAGCAGTATATCATGTTGGCACACTTATTGCAATGGGTGATCCTTTGCCTTTTAATAGGAGCAGTTTACTTGAAGCTGGTCCTGATAGTTCTTGTGGAGCTTATCTCAAAACAAACAAGTTGAAAGATTTGGAGCAGTCTGAAAATGCACCCTCTGCTGTCAAAAAAAAGCAGCAAACTGTCTTCAAAGATGGGGAACACCAGACTGTGCAATCTGAGGAAAACTGCGATGGTAATATTAAATTTTAATGGCAGCACCCCTTAAAATTTGACTGCTTTCTGCTTTAGATGACCACATGTTAAATTTAAGGTAGCACATGCTTAATTGATTTATATACAATTTCCTAGTTGCTTCTGCCTGTGTTTCATTTTGTATTGTTTGTAAAAGTTAGATATATTGTGGGCGTAATTATGTGAAATTAAAGTTACTTTAATTCAAAAATGGAAATTGAAATATGTGCAAAATAATATAAAATATATCATTAAAAAAATAAAATCCTGAAGTGGCAAGTTAAAAGACCCTTGATAAGCTATTTGTTATTTATCTCCTTCTCAACTGACATTTCTAAAGAAATTTTGTTTAGCGACGTACTCTTTACGCTGATAAATCTGGTTTAATGGATATAGGTAGTGGTATAGGAAAGTCATCAGCTTTCCCAAATGGAAGCCAGGAAAACAATCTAGACAATCAAAAAGAAAATACTTTTAGGAAAGGATCTCTTGTTGAGGTATGCATTTTTGTTGGATCCATTTGCAAGTTGACCTGACATGTTAACTTTCGTATAATTTACAGAACGTCTTTTCTTCTTATTCAAAGTTTAACTAAACATGCTGACTTCATGTATCTTTTATATTAGAATAATTTCTTTCTTTTCAGCCCAGTCTACTTTTGTAACAAGTTTAACCCAACCGTTTACCAATTTAGGCCACTTTTGACTAGGTTAGTTCTTAGTCGGCAATTTGTCTGGTTAGATTTCAAAGTGCGCAACTACAAATTTGTATAGAAAACATTGGCGTTGTTTTGAAATAGAGCCAGTATAAAAATATTAGTTTTTATTTAATGAATTTGCTCTAATGCGATTTGAAATCATGCTATTACAAACTACTGACATAATGCTGTCTGGTCAAAAGTGGCTTAAGTTGTTAAATAGTTTATTAAGTGGGCTAAACTTGTTATAGTTTTGAAGAAACGGTCTGAGTTGAGGATTTTTTTTCTGTATCATGGAATTTCTGTATGTCATCATCCATGTTTGGACAGAAACTCCTCTTAGTTTACCCCTCTTCGCACTTCTGATAGTTCCATCAAAAGTTTACAGGCTAATTCATAGCATCATTTTTATATTTATTTTTTTGAATCTTGTTCATAAAACATTACGCAACTCATTTTTTTTCTGTTTGTTATATTGTTTGGTATTGAAATTCCTCTCTTTTCTTTCCATACTGTGCACTTTTAGACGTTTTTTTTTCTTTAAAAAGAAAAAAAGTCATATTATTAGACATCATAACATTAATATTTATAGCTTCCTTTAGCTTACAACATTATGTAACTCATTTTAAACAGTATTATATTTGAATGTTCAGTGTTTTTAAAGTTGGCGTGGAGATGTAGCTGATTCATCGTCAAAATATCTATTAGGTTACATTTGACGATGATAGACTCAAAGGAGGCGAGTTTTCAGCCCGTGTTCTTGATGTGGAAGATAATAAAGTTCATGTTTCTTATAATAATTTACGTTCTGATGATGGTAAGGAGTATACATCTACAAATCTAATTCGAGATGAATTTCATTTGTTTTTTTTGCAGTTCAGTCATTATATCATGTATGTGATAGGTCTGTATTATGAGAAATTGGGATAACCGGTTATCCAAATAGCTTCAACGAGACAACAAAATAAAAAACTAGACCTAATAATTTGACTAATCTACAAAATCCCTGAAATTGTACATCGTGGTGTGCGCATTACATTGCATTCTCTTTTCTTCACCTATATTTCGTATCTTTCCATGTCTATTACTTACTTTCCAACATGCTTAACCTGATTCTTCTTATCTTCTATTCCTATAATATATTTCTTCACTAGTCTAGTCATGCTTTCAATGACTCATTGCTTCAGTACACATCTCGATGGAAGTTTAGAATTTTCGGTTTAATTTACTTAGGATCTTTCCAAATTGATATGCAAATGCTAATTAAAAAAAAACCACTGCATTAAATTGAGTTTAAAACATGTTTGCTACTTGGTCAATAAACCAAGCGCCTACAAAAACCAGGAGTCCATAAAAACCAAATCCAACAATACATGAATAAAGCTCACAGTAATTGTGCATGTTCAAAGCAAAACCATGTCTCATTTAACATGTATTTTATTATATTCCCATAACGTGAAACGACCTACAAATTGATATAGATTAGACGCCGAGCACCTAGAGGCATATAAAATGCTTGTAAAATATTGTTGCTATTTTGATGTTGCTATATGTTAGCTATCTTTGTGTTTCTCGTATTGGAAATAAATTTAACACGGTGCATTGATTGTTATAGTATTTGAGAATGTAATACAGGGCACTCATGGTTATAAAGATTAGCTTTGATTTTTTTCTTCTTCTTCTATAGTGGAATGAGGTTGGAGTAGGTTACCATTGCTTGCACACTTCTCCAATCCAACCCTCTTTCCATTTTTTTGGTTTTCCAATAAATAAAAAATAAAAATTAAGTTTTCATCCTTTTTTTTCCTACATTGATTTTCATTAAATAAGATCCTTTTAGTATTACTGTAATGTGATAACTGTCTGTAATCGCTTCATTTTTGTTTTGCATAACACATAATCTTTATGAACAGTTGAAGTGTGCATACTTGTAATTCGGGCATAAGTCTGTAGTTCATACCTCACCTTGCAGTGGATCTGTTATACCTTTAGATGAGACAACTTTGTTTAATATAATTCAATTGTCAGGTTCAGCACAGCTTAAAGAATGGATATCGCTTGTCAGTGAAACTAACGGAGCCCCAAGAATTCGTAACGCACATCCGCATAGTGTCACACAAAATGATGGAACAAAGAAGTGGCAGAGAGAGGTTGCAAGTGATCATGTATGGGAAGTTGGTGATCATGTGGATGGATGGATGCATGATGGGTTAGTATTTCGAGTTTCTCTACTATATTCCTATCTTGTCACATAAGCGCTCTTGTTAAATAACTCTGTAAGGCATACAGCAAGCGTTCATCGATTCAATTTCAACTAAATACACCTGTAAACAAGTGAAGCAAACCAAGATCATCGCTTTCTAAATGCACTCAGAATTTAATCTCATAATTTTACCCATTTGTCATCCACACTCGGTATATCAAAGTATCTATGTAATAATCATACCTGTTCTAACGAGCAGCCAGAATTGAGAGGATGATAATTTATGTGTTTGGTTGCTCATTCATATTTAGTGTGTCGTCTGGTTAATTTGATTCATGCTAATCATAAGGGTACATATACAAGATATACCTAAAGTAATAAGAAGACTACTGCTGCAAAAAATGGATAGGCTTATTTCTGTCTTCAAGAACTGTTGGTAGCTTTTGTAGCTAGAATCTAAAAATGTGGAAGTATCGATTGTCACTTCATCAAACCTATTCTGTTGCTTCAATTGTGAATCGAATTTTATTTTATTTTATTTTTATTTCACATCTTTATACAAATCCTATTCTTATTGCAAATATGCCTTTTAATATGTAATTTTTGAGCTAAAATAATCCTGGATATGTTATGGGCTGACATTTTCACGGTTATTTGGTGCTTACAGAAGAGTATAGTGAAGTCCAGTAGGTGTGGAAAGGCCTAACCAGCATATTCTTTCCCATTAGTGTCATCATTCTCACATGTCACATGTATTTCATTATTTAACAGATGGTGGGAAGGGATAAGCACTGAAAAGAACCGACTAGATGAAACAAAGCTCAAAGTGCATTTTCCAGGTCCAGCATGCATTACTTTCCATTGTTGTCTTTATGCTCTCTCTTTAATTCTATTGCAAATGTTTCCTAATTAGTTTGTTGAAAATTCTTATTATCTCTACAATTAATAATGAAAATTCAACCAATATGATTTCCACCACGTCTTTTTGGCATTTCGAACATACCCTCGATAGCATCCTTTCATGACCGCCCATCAATGGAATCTCACAACATCACCCCTTCGCAATGGCCCATCAATGAAATTTCATTGTCAATCTGCATCCGACACCACCAACATGACTGCTTGAAATATAGGCGTTTTGGCCACCAAAACTTTTGCACTAACAACAATCATCCCCCATTAGATTTTATTAAATATATAGTTAATACATATAGCTATTAAATATATACTTGCGACTTATACTAGTTACTAACAATGAAAATACTTGCATCTTCCATCAGTACTACGATCGGTGGGTTTTTTTCCTTTTTGTTTCAAGACTTAAGGACCAAGGAACTTGCAATGACATGCATAAACAGCATCTTTAAAATAGTTCAGAGTAATGAAACTTGCTATGTCAGTTATATTGATAGCTTATGTGGAAATCTATCTATTTATCTATAGTTAGTCCTGTCACTAAAGTCACAAGAACCTTTATTCAGTCATAATTCTACCTTTTTCCCATATAGATATCTGTGATTCTACGGTCGTTCAAGCTTGGAACCTGCGAACATCAGTGTCTTGGAAGGATGGTCAGTGGACAGAGTGGTCACATGCAAAAGAGGGCAATCTTAAACCACATGAGGTTTATTTATTCATTACCCCTTTCTATATTTTCAATCTCTACACTAAATTCAATACGTGTGGTTACCTAACAATATCAGGGTGATACTCCACAAGAAAAGCGTCAAAAGTTGGACAAAAATAAAAACAACACCGATACCAAAGTTGATGGCAAAGTTCCCAGTACACTTTCCAAGAAATCATCTCTTAAAAATAGGAAAATAGCAGAGAAGCTAAGACCGCTAAATATATTCATAAATGATGCATCTTTTGTAACTAAAAGAAAGAGAACAAGTCCACAGAAATATATGGAAATAAGCAAGTGCTATTATGGTTCAGATAAAGCTGACAAGCAGAATCCTGGAATGGACTCCTTGAAATTTCCCAAGTGTTTTATGCCACAATCAGTGCATCCATGGAGAAACACTAGTAGAACAGTTCCCAGAGGAAAAAATACTGCTGATTCCACATCTGTGGGAGTAAAACCATTTAGATTTCTGACTGCTAATTCTAGAAATGCAAAGCAAAAAGATATCAATAAAACAGTTAAAGCTGCTTCATATAGCGAGAAGCAGAAATCATCAGTAAACAAAGGAGACATAGGGGTAAAAAGAAGGCTTCCTCCTGTTTCAGAAGAATTATTACCTGATGCCAATGAACCAAGGAGGTCTAGTAGAATCATTCAACCAACTGCAAGGGTAATTTCTGATAACCTAGTTCACTTTCAAACACGATAACTTATTACATATTAGATATGGCAGCTTTCACCATATTTTTCTGAAACGTTATACATATACCCTTTTTTTTTATAATCAAAATAGAAACATATATATCAAAAATGGAGAAAAAGGGCCTTTCTCCCATGACTCTCACAAAAACAGAACTACTAAGCATCACACTTTACTGTCTGTAACCCCAAAAAAGAATACAACAGTCCAGAAGACACAGTACAGGTAAAAACAGCCAAACAAAAACAGCAGAACAGTACCAAATAAGAAGTAAACCAATATACAAAACGCCTGCTCAACCCAAGACCAAGAGGACCACACAAAGGGCAGGACTCTAGAAACAGCAGCGCAAACCAAAGAATGGCAACAATCCCAGATCCCGCAGCACAAAGGAGCAAGCAAGAGACGACAGAAGCACCACCAGAGCTCCAACGAACCGCTCTCTTGAGATTGTTCTGCCCTTGGAGCTCCACAGGCTAAGGGAATCCCAAACAGCAACAGCTACAGCCACCTGAAAAAAAAAGGCCTCACCCCACACCAACCACGGGGCCTAGACCCTTTCATACCATGTTGACTTTTGCAGTGTTTGAGAATTCAGTTTCGGTTTCGCTTATTTGAATTTTCCAAGTTTCGACCAATTTCGGAGGTTTCGGAAATTCCGGTTTTAGTTTCAGTTTCGGTCCCTTAGCGCAGTTTCATAACTTTTAGTGAAAACATAATAATAAATGTTGTAAATAAAATAAACGAATATGTTCTAAACATGTACTTAAACCTAATCTAAATAATTGATATTATAAACATGTAATTTAGACATGTATTAAACATTATGCATGAAACAATGCATATAGTCTGATCTAGGTAAATAATATAACAGGCCCTGCCCATTAATGTTCCACCAACTCAATAGTTATACTCAAGTATCTAAATAGGCTAACCCTAATTCAGCAAAAAGTTCCTCGCCAAAAAAAGGAAGAAGGAAAAATACATAACTTTCATAGGGAAAAACAAGAAAGATGAGAACCAAGGAAACAAAATCTACAAATTTATCTTCAAATGAAGGCGATGAACGTAGAAACGAGTTAGTGGCAATCGATTAAGATTTTGAAGCTCGAATTGGTTATGAGGTAATCAATAATTGGTAATACTGCTTTCATAGATGAATTTTGCTTCTTTTCCACCTAATACAGCAAGCGCGACTAATTTTATTTTCAACTTTTTGTTTTTTCTTGGTTTGCAACAATGAGACGGATTTTGCTGTGATTCTGTCTCGCCTCCGGCCTTAACTGAACCGGGTTGGGCAGAATCCCGAGGTTCCAGCCGGAACCTCATACCATGATTTTTTGTACTTCGGATAGCTTAAAGGCGGATAGGTAATCAGTGAAAGTCATCATTCAGATTGTTTCTTTCTGATAACCAGTTTGCTCTGTCGTGCATTATACATGACACAATGTAGGAAGTTAGGTCACCACTTATTAGCCTTGAAAATTAGAAGCTCTAGTAGAAGCATCGTTTGATTATTCACTGACATAAATAATAAGAGCGATAACTTTAAGTATTACTTTTTCTATTATATTTTTTTGGATATGTGATTGTTGCAACATGACCTTTGGAAAGTTACTGTTATTTCAGTTATTAGAGGGGTTACAGAGTCTGTGATGATGTCAAGTGATCCCACCACCTCATATGAAAAGAGTTCAAATAAGTGTCATGGAGGCTCATCTTTAAGTGGTATTTCAATATTTAAACCTGTAGTTTAAAGGTACCTTCTGGTTTGAGTAACTTGTTCTTTTGTTTTGTAATTTCAATGTTCAATTCTGCATTTTTGGCAGGGAGCTCTGGAGATTAAACGTAAGGTTGAGTTTGGTACCATCTAACCTTTTGAGATATCGTTAAAACAGTACCAGCTTCATAGATGAAGGATATTGTACTAAAATCTACAAATATAGCCTTCTAGGAGGTGGAACTTTGATAGATTTGGTTCCCTGTTAATTTGACATGTGATTTGATCATCTTATAGTCCCTGATTAGTTGCTGTATTTGTGAATCCTCGATACGTCCATCATCTCTTTATGACGATACAGATGCTGAATTTTGTTGTGCAGTAAAGACTTGGTTCCTTTATGTTCTGTTTTGTGTTTCTCTGTCTTGCTTTAAGTGCAGTTTGATGAAGAGTCTGTGGTGCACATTTTATAACGGTGTTTTGCGGAATGTTCCTAGTATGCGCGGAGATTTCCAAAGATAGTATTACTCATACCGATCTGTGAAATTTTATTAAAATTAGAACTATGTTATAATATTTGTCAACTATAAGAGTGAATGTGCCTAGAGCTGTAAATTTTGTTCGAACGTCCAACGTCCGTTCGTGTCCGTGACCGAAATACGTCCGTCTGAGTCCGTCCGATTTTCATTTAGAACACGAGTTATGACAAAAAGATTTGTACCATGAAAAATCATGTCCGGTCCGGGCTCGTTTGGATTCGTTCGAATTATTTGAAATTCGGTGTATAGTTGAGAAAAAATCTAGTAAAATGTACAAAATGTGATATGAATAGTCATGTCCGACCGTGTCCGACCGCTACTAGAATTGTACAGTATAGCAACAGTACATTCCAACGGCCTCCAACGGCCATTATCCAACGGCTTCCAGTGAAAGCCAAAATTTGGTATTTTCATACGGTGTAAAAAATAAGCCGTTCAGAGCCGTTGGCGGCCGTTGGTTTTAAGTCCGAAGGAAGCCATTGATACCCGTTACACGGGTTGAGCAGAAACAGCCGAAGCCTGTTACCTTCTTCTCCATTCTTTAATCCTCCGAGATATTTCCTCAATCCCCTAAATCTATACCCCCTTAATTCTGAAATCAACCATACCACGTCATCAACCGCCTGGTGTCTCTCCAATTCATTCAAGGCACTCTCTCCTCCACTATAATATCTTATTCTCTCCGATTTCAAGGTATGAATTAATCCTAATTTTGTTTAATTAGTAATTTAAGCATAATTAGAGTGTATGTTTGTGTGTCTAGTGTTGTTAATTAGTTGCTAATGTAGGGTTTAATCATTAAGTTGCTAATCTAGGGTTTTATTTATAAATTAATTAGTTGTTAATCTAGGGTTTAATTAGATTAACTAGTTGTTGTTAATGAGTTTGTATTTATAGACTTATTTGATTATGTTGCTAATCTAGGGTTTAATTAGTTCAAGTTGTACATGTATATATGTATACGTATAGTGTGGTATGTATATATTGTTGGTAATCAATCTATGTATTTGTTTATTTGGTTGAGCCCCAATTCAAAAACGATATTTAATTTGTCGAAAACGTGTAGTGGAAATGGAAATATTTATGTTTTATAATAATTTTGCGAAAACGATATTTAATTTTGTATATAATGTACGGTTATATAGTTTGATTTAATGTTGAAAATATACGTATATGTGATAAAATTCATATACGTACAATTCGTAGTGGTTAAGGCGCTAATTCCCAAAAATCCTAAAAAAAAAACGCTAAAATAAAAAAAAAAACCAAATCCTAATATGTTATATTCATAAAGTCTTAGAGTGCTTTTTTGGCTCCGTCTGATGAGCATTGTGTACAATCGTTATGTGAATGTTCGTTTTATTAACTAAACGAACATTTATATTCATCATATACAATATTTGTTGGATTTGTCCTTTGTATTGGACAAGTTACGAACACAATAACGAAATTAAATCTCGTAGATGATTCTCAAAATTTCGAAAGCACTTCCTTTATGTTCGTTGTGTACACGCAATTGTGTACTGTTCAGGGAACTAAAGGGAAAAGCTGCCGAAATTTTGTTGAATCGTTTAAATTGAAAAGATTTACGTGATTTAATTACGTTATTGTATTTGTAATGGGAGGTAGGATGACCCAACAATAAATGATCAATTAACATAACATGCATTCAGCACTAAAATTGTTTTAACAAAATGTCAATGCAAATTTTATTCATAATTAATACATAAAAGAAATGTTTTCATTAAAATACAATCTAAGCGTTTGAGCTTTCCGAATGAAACTAGATATTAATATTTTATCATGAGTTGGATACGAATTTGTGACCACATATATAAATTATAAGGGAATTTTGAGAATTTAGCGATCGGACAAAAGAATTGTGAATCTATTTCAACTATTGATGTTATAAAAATAATAAAAATGGTTGTCTACTTAGAAAACATATTTTCAACTACTATATGTCCTTTTTGGTTTTGCATTATTTTATCATACTTTCTAATTTTATATGTATTTTGAAAAAATGGGCGATTATTTTAATGATCGAAGTTGGATGTACAAACGAAAAGAAACTGATGGCACAATAAACAAATAATTTATTAATGGTGTCAGCGTGTTTATTGATTTCACTTTAAGTAACAACGGAAACGACGTTGAAATCCGTTATCCATGTAGTAGATGCAAGTTATTGAAGCATTTGATACTGCAAATGGTTACAGTTCATTTGCGTCAGTACGGTTTTGTGCCGAACTATTTAGTTTGGGATCGTCATGGAGAACCGTTAGCATCTACTTCTATACAAGTTGAGGAGGTAGTGAATAATGAAATTGCTACGACGAATCTCGTAGAACAAATGGTTGAAGATGTTGCACGTTCTATGTTCCTGGTTCAACAATTTAATGATAACGACGGTAATGATGACGATGGTAATGATGAAGAAGTACCAAATATTGAAGCAAAAAAAAAAAATGATTTATTAAATGCCACGAAAAACCCTCTTTGGGAAGGCTGTCAAAGCGGAACTCAATTATCAGTAACTGCTGAATACATTGCGATGAAATCTAAATACAACCTCACAGAAGCTGGATTTACAACTGTTATACAAGCTGCGAAGCGGCATATGCCTCCCAATAATTTAATATGCGAAAATCATTATCAAGTAAAAAAATTGATGTCAGCCTTTGGTTTACCATATCAAAAAATAGATACATGTCTAAAGGGTTGCATGTTATTCTGGAAGGAAGATATCAACCATAAGAATTGTAGAATTTGCAATCAAGAAAGATACAAACCAAGAAAGAAAAAGGGAAAGAAAGTCCCGTATAAACGTATACATTATTTACCTATTATTCCTAGACTTCAAAGGTTATATGCATCTTCTGTAACCGCACAACATATGAGATGACACAGTGTGAGAACACAGGAAGAAGGTACGTTAACACACCCATCCGATGGAGAAGCATGGAAGCATTTTGACCAAAAGTATCTCAATTTTGCATCTGAGAGTCGTAATGTTAGACTTGATTTATGTACGATTGAGTTTTCACCATTTTCTTAATTTGGTTCTAAATATTCATCATGGTCAGTAATTGTAACACCTTATAATTTACCTCCATAGATGTGTATGAAAACTCCTTATATGTTTCTCACAATTGTCGTCCCTGGTCCTGATGATCTGACACAAGGAATCGATGTTTATTTACAATTGTTGATTGAAGAATTAAAAAAAATATGGTATGAAGGGGCAGAAACATATGCTATTTCGCAAAAAAGAATTTTCGTATGCATGCTTCTCTGTTGTGGACAATTAACGATTTTTTTGCTTATGCAATGCTTTCAGGTTGGAGTACGGCTAGTCGTCTAGCTTGTCCGTACTATATGGAAGAAACAAGAGAATTTTCTTTACCTATTGGAAAGAAAATTTCATGGTTTGACTGTCATAGATGTTTTCTTCATATTAATCATCCTTTTGGACGAGATAAGAAATTTTTTACAGCTAATAGGCATGAAACTTTGCGACCACCTAAAGTATGGACAAGTGAAGAAATTTATGAACTTATACAAGATTTTCCCAAGATTCATGAAACCGGAGTACAGACAGAAATTCAAGGTAAATCAACGATTCATAATTGGTGGAAACAAAGCATATTTTGGGAATTGCCTTATTGGAAAGATCTTCTGGTTCGTCATAATATTGACGTAATGCATAATGAGAAAAACGTGTTTGATAATGTAATCAATATAATTTTGAATGTCAAAGGGAAGACGAAAGATGATTTGAAATTAAGGCGTGATATCAAAGTAATATGTAATCGTCCGGAGCTTCATATAAAACCAAATGACACTAAAAAACCAAAAGCGTGCTATGAACCGGACAATAGTCAAGTTAAAATATTTTTAAAATGGATGAAAGGATTAAGATTCCCGAATGGTATATCTTCCAATCTTCGTAGATGTGTCGACTATAAAAATAGTAAACTTAACGGGATGAAAAACCACGACTATCATGTTATGATGGAAAACTTATTGTCCGTCGCTTTCAAAGAACTATTACCCATAAAAGTTTGGACTGTTGTAACATAGCTTAGTTTGTTCTATAAAAAGCTTTGTTCTTAAAAATTGATCGTCTATGTAAACTGGAGGAAGAAATCCCTATATTGCTCTACAATTGGAAAAAAATATTTCCTCCTGGTTCTTTTAAAGTTATAGAGCATTTACCTATTCATCTTCCATCAGAAGCACGTCTTCGAGGGCTTGTGCAATACAGATGGATGTATCCATTTGAAAGGTATTTTAATATTTAGTTAATTAAATTTTTGTTAATGAAATGTATTAAAAAATTACAATAATTATAAATAGGTATTTAAATCATCTAAAGAAAAAAGTGAGGAAGAAAGCTCGAGTTGAAGGTTCTATTTGCAAATCATACATCGAAGAAGAAGCTTCATTTGTTTTCTCTCATTAGTAGTGATTATGTGAACATATCATTTGCAAGTATTGCGTGTAATGATGAAGCTATTGATCAAGATGACTGTCCAACGACTTTATCTATTTTTAAAAAACATGGTTGGCCTTTTGGTAGATGTGTGAAGAATGACCGAATGATAAAGATTATAAGGCAACACACACATATATTCTTCTCAATTGCACTGAAGTTGCATCGTTCGTTAGGTAATGAACTTATACATCTATGTATACATGCATTGTATCTTTAATCATATATGTAACATTTGTCCTATAATTGCAGCATTAATGAATCACATTATCCAAACGGCGATATCAGCAAAAAATTCACTAGTTGGTTTACTAATTATGTTTTTGATCCAACAAATTGTATTGTGGATGAAGAATTGAAATATTTGGCAATGAGACCAAAAAGAAATGTCAAGACATATCCAACATTCTTTGTCAATGGATATAAATTTAGCACTAAAGAATATGGTGCTGAAAAATTAACTGACAATAGAAGTGTATTTGTTAAAGGTAGTGATGATCCAAACGACCATATACACGATTTTTATGACGTGCTAAACCATATTATGCAATTGACATATTTCACACAACCCGCGGAAGAAGTATTTTTGTTTAAATGCAACAGGTTCAGCAATGTTTCAGGTTTTGAAATCAACGTGCACCCAAAATATAATCTTATAGAAGTAATACATACTTTCTGTTACTATAAGTATGATCCTTTTGTGCTTGCCAAACAAGCTCTTCAAGTATATTATGCTCCTTATCCATCTATGAGAAGAGACAAAATAGATTGGTGGGCTGTTTTTAAAACAAAGGCAAGGTTTACATTTGATGGACGTAATACTCCTGTTAGACCAAAATCTGGTATTAAAACCCAAATGCAGTGTGAAATCCTCACAATCACAAATCTCAGATCACAGAGTGCAGATAAAGCAATAAAAACAAGGGATACATGATATTTTTATAGTGGTTCGATTCAAACCAAGCCAACGTCCACTTTATAATTCCTTAAATCCTAAGAAATTACAGTCACAATGCCGTCTCACAATCCATGAGATCCAATTTCATACAACATCCTTGTACTTTAATGAATAAGAGGAGAAAAGAGAATGATTTTATACACGAAATCCCCGTGTTAAGCTGAGTTGAATTGGCCTTGTTAAGCACGCGAAGTCCTTACGTTGTCAAGGGTTGAAGCCGTGAAGAAGAATGGCCAAAAGTCCTTCAAAATGCCTTCAAATGGAGTATTTATAGCCATTTCCTGCTGGCGGTTCGCGGGACACGTGGCACACATCCCAGAAATCCCGAAATGTAGTGGAAAACGTCCAGAAAACCTCTCCAAGTCGTCCCAGGACAGGTGTAATGAGATCCGGGTTGATAGGAGGAAGATATGGTATGAGAATAGGTCAAAATCGTGTGTTGCTGTTGCAATCTGGGGTGGTTCGTGACCCCTATGTGCTCCACGAGCCGGTGTGACGAACTGAAGTGAGGAGTTGGGGAAGATGGCCAGGTCGGGTCATGGTCTAGGGGTGCACCACGAGCTGGTCGTGGTCCGAGGGTGCACCATGAGCCGGGTGAGGGGGTGAGCCAGGTTGTTCCATGAGCCAGAGGGGCGAGCCAAGGGAGGCGACCCGACTAGGGATGTCATGAATTCCAAATTCCAAGGTCTGTGCGCATACACGGAAACGGGCATAACTTCTGAACCGTAAGTTCGTTTTAGCCAAACGAAAGCTCTACTTGAAGCTCATTCAGAGGGCTACAAGAGTTAGTGAGCAAAACTGCATAATTGATGTTTTAGGGCCCAAAAGAGGTCGTCTGGCAGGAGTTTCGGGCCATTCTTTGTTTGTGATGCGACTTCAACCAAATCGCTTCAAGTCTTCCGACGATGTTCCTAATGCTTGAGCGTTTTGTTAACCAGAGGTTTCACGTGTGACGGCTTTGACTAAAAAGCATGTCAACATTTTGCCCCACAGAACATATCTTGCTGGTTGAAGGAAGATGTGCTCTGGATAATCCAAGAAAACCAAGGCCACGCCGGACCCACAAGCTGCAAGTATAATCCGTACCTGCAAAGAAGAGAAGGCAAATAGACGTGTCAAATCCTGACAAAACCGTTTAACCTTTTCAAGCATAAACCATACTTGGGCGTCCGATTGGGCATAAACCATACTCTAGAGATGTTCGAATCATCCTGCCAAAACCTGGCGAGGGACCTAACCTTCCGGGCATAAGCCATACCAGGAAGTTCAAACTAAGCATAAACCGTACTTGAGTTTTATTGAGTTCGTTTGCCAGATCTTAACAAGACCATCCGTCGTTCCTGAGTATAATCCATACTTAGAAGTCAAGTGGAGTACAATCCATACTCATGCCGAGATAGAGCTATATTTGCCAAAGCCTGACAAGACAGTCTGTCCCTAGGCACAATCTGTACCTAAGGTTTCAAGATAAGTATAAGCCATACTTTAATTTAGATTGAGGATCCTTCCACAACCTGAAAAGATACTTAAATTAGTCAAACATAACCCATGCTCGAAAAGTCCTTCCTTATTCAATTCAAAACACAGAACCAAAGCGAATCCTGATTGGTTTGTCATCGAGTCCAGAGCACGCTTTGGGGCTAAATCCTAACCCCGTATGTGTGTATTTCGATTTAGCCAATCGGAAAAACTAAAGGAAGCAAGAACATATCTTAAATCCTTAGAAATACAAAAAATCCAAACTGATCTCATCCAAATTAGTTGATGATGAGCCCACGAGAGCTCGATCCAGGTTAATTCCTTCTCCGAGGAGCAGGCGGTGGCAACACAGATGCGGGAGCTATCAGTTGTTTCACATATTCGGGTAGCTCTCCGCGTCTAACCCGTTCTTATATCAAGTCACGAAGATGCCTACAGTCATTGGTGTTATGACCTTCCATATCATGAAATATGCAGTGCTTTCCAGAATCACATTCTCTTTTTGATGGCTCCCTTCTAGGAGGCTTTGGGTAGGAGACAACGCCGTTTGTGTCCATGTAAATGTCAGATAGTGAAGCGCTGAGTTCAATGTAATTTTCATATCTGGGCTCTCTCCAGGGCTGAGTATTGCGGTCATTCCTGGCAACAGCTTTTCCCTTGTCTTTTCCATAATAAGATGGTTCTCCGTCTTTGAGCATGTTGACATCTTGAACTTTTTTTCCTGGAAGTTACATCTTCTTCCCGTAGAAATCTATATGCTTCAAGGTAGAATTCGCCGAGATTTCACGGTGGATCTCGGTATAGAGATTTTTTAAATTCTGAGTTATCCAAGACACCGGATACCGCTGCCATCAGTACCATTGATAGTTTAGGGCGATCAAATGATGGTGCTGCAATGTTGAATCTTTCCAGAAATGAGCACAGAGTTTCTCTGGGCATCTACTTGATTGTAGTAAGTGACATGACGTTCTTGGGTCGTGCAACGTGGACCCGAAATTGTTCAATGAAGCGCGCGACCAACATGTTCCAGTTGTTCATCGATTCCGTTTCTAGCTGCCGAATCTGCATAGCGCTATATCAGTCAGAAAGAGGGGGAAGCACTTTGCCATGACGTTTTCCGACTTCGACTAAACTTCCATACGCCGTTTGTAGTGCATCAGATGCATGGTAGGATCGTCCTGCCATTGTAGGGCTCCAGAACTGGAAGTTTGAAATCTAGAGGATTGCGAGAATTCCTGATCTCCTGAGTGAAAGGGTTGTGATTAATGTCATCCACGTCATTCCGATAAGTGCAGCCTCTTGAGAGGCATTCAATGAGATTGACAAGCCGGTCACCTTTAAAAAATTTGGTAGATTGCCAATATCAGAGCTGGCGCCCCTAGCGTTAAGTGTGAGAGAAGGAGGTGAGTCGCTGTGTAGGAATCGTAGTTCGCGACTCGCGGTTCGAGGAGGTCGGTTCGAGAGCCAGTGTCCTGGAGGCCGGTTCGAGGATCATGGGGGTCGCGGCTCGCGACTCGCGGATCGAGGGGGCGACCCGACCCGGTCGCAAGTCCCCATCATGAGCCAATCCGGACTCTCCATCATGAGATGTGTCTAGCTGCTGAGTGGAAGCTTGCATTCAGATATCCATTCAAACCGGAGTTGAATTCGGTCGAGCCTGACCACTTCCAAGAGTGAGGGGGTGCCTCCGAGTCCATGTGATGCACGAGCCGCTTCAGTGGCTTTGTTTCCAATACCTTGAGCGTTGCTTGGCCTTCCATCCATCCAGCGAAGAATCCATCGATCATCTCCTGTTTTTTCCTGAGGAGATCATCTTGCCTTGCCATACGGGTTCTCAATTCAGTGAGAACTCCATCCATCTCATCTCGAGTCAAGTATGTAGATGGATTTCCATGAGAGGAAGCTTCCTGGCTTGCCTCGTTCCTTGTGCCTTCATTGCCAACATCCTCAGCATGGGAGAAGGTTTGGTCTTTCTTTCGCTTTGCCAGTTATCCACTATCCAAGCAGATCGACTCCTTTAGAGCTAGAAATTGAAGTAGTATCGTGAGCCCCCTTCCTAGCACGCTAACATGTTAGACCAAAATCTGGTACTAACACCCAAATGCAGTGTGAAATCCTCACAATCACAAATCTCGGATCATAGAATGCAGAAAAAGCAATAAAAACAAGGGACACACAATATTTTTATAGTGGTTCGGCTCAAACCAAGCCTACGTCCACTTTATAATTCCTTAAATCCTAAGAAATTACAGCCACAATGTCGTCTCACAATCCGTGAGACCCAATTTCATACAACATCCTTGTATTTTAATGAAGAAGAGGAGAAAAGAGAATGATTTTATACACGAAATCCCCATGTTAAACTGAGTTGAATTGGCCTTATTAAGCACGTGAAGTCCTTGCATTGTCAATTGTTGAAGCTGCGAAGAAAATGGCCAAAATTCCTACAAAATGCCTTCAAATGGATTATTTATAACCATTTCCTGCAGGTGGTTCGCGGGACATGTGGCACACATCCCAAAAATCCCGAAATGTGGGGGAATACGTTCAGAAATCCTCTCCAAGTCGTCCCAGGATAGGTGTAATGAGATCCGGGTTGATAGGAGGAAGATATGGCATGAGAATATTTCAAAACCGTGTGCTGCTGCAATCTGGGGCGGTTTGTGACCCCTATGTGCTCCACGAGTTAGTGTGACGAGCTGAAGTGAGGAGTTAGTGGAGATGGTCAGGTCGGGTCGTGGCTAGGGGTGCACCACGAGCGGGTCGTGGTCCGAGGGTGCACCACGAGCCAGGTGAGGAGGCGAACCAGGTTGCTCCACGAGCCGGGGGGGGGGGGGAGCCGAGGGGGGTGACCCGACCAAGGTTGTCACCAATTCCAAATTCCAAGGTCTGTGCGCATTCGCGGAAACGGGCATAACTTCTGAACCGTAAGGAAGATATGGTATGAGAATAGGTCAAAACCGTGTGCTGTTGCTGCAATTTGGGGCGGTTCGTGATCCCTATGTGCTCCACGAGTTAGTGTGATGAGCTGAAGTGAGGAGTTAGTGGAGATGGTCAGGTCTGGTCATGGCTAGGGGTGCACCACGAGTGGGTCGTGGTCCGAGGGTGCACCACGATCCAGGTGAGGGGGCGAGCCAGGTTGCTCCACGAGCCGGAGGGACGAGCCGAAGGGGGTGACCCGACCAGGGATGTCACCAATTCCAAATTCCAAGGTCTGTGCGCATTCGCGGAAACAGGCATAACTTATGAACCGTAAGTCCGTTTTAGCCAAATGAAAGCTCTACTTGAAGCTCATTCAGAGGGATACAAGAGTTAGTGAGCAAAGCTGTGTAATTAATGTTTTCGAGCCCAAAAGAGGTCGTCTGATAGGAGTTTCGGGTCATTCTTTGTTTGTGATGCGACTTCAACCAAATCACTTCATGTCTTCTGACGATGTTCCCAATGTTTGAATGTATTGTTAACCAGAGGTTTCACATGTGACGACTTTGACTAAAAAGCATGTCAACATTTTGCCCCACAGAACATATTTTGCTGGTTGAAGGGAGATGTGTTCTGGATAATCCAAGAAAACCAAGGCCACGCCGGGCCCGCGAGCTACAAGTATAATCCATACCCGCAAAGAAGAGAAGGCAAATAGATGTGTCAAAACATGGCAAAACCGATTAACCTTTTCGAGCATAAACCATACTTGGGCGTCTGATTGAGCATAAACCATACTCGAGAGATGTTCGAATCATCCTACCATGAAGCGTGCGACCAACATAAGAACTGGAAGTTTGAAATCTAGAGGATTGTGAGAATTCCTGATCTTCTGAGTGAAAGGGTTGTGATTAATGTCATCCACGTCATTCCGATAAGTGCAACCTCTTGAGAGGCGTTCAATGAGATTGACGAGCCGGTCACCTTTAAATTTTTTGGTAGATTGCCAATATCAGAGCTGGTGCCCCTAGCGTTAAGTGTGAGAGAAGGACGTGAGTCACTGTGTGGGGATCGTGGTTCGAGGAGGTCGATTCGAGAGCCAAGGTCATGGAGGCTGGTTCGAGGACCATGGGGGTTGCAGCTTGCGACTCGTGGATCGAGGGGGCAACCCGACCCGGTCGTGGGTCCCCATCATGAGCCGATCCGGGCTTTCCATCATGAGTCGTGTCCTGCTGTTGAGTGGAAGCTTGCATTCGGATATCCATTCAAACCGGAGCTGAATTCGTTCGAGCCTGACCATTTCCAAGAGTGAGGGGGATGCCCCCAAGTCCATGTGATGCATGAGCCGCTTTGATGGCTTCGTTTCCAATGACTTGAGCGTTGCTCGGCCATCCATCCATCCCAGCTAAGAATCCATCGATCATCTCCTTTTATTTCCTGAGGAGATCATCTTGTCTTGCCATCTGGGTTCTCAATTCACTGAGAATTCCATCCATCTCTTCTCGAGTCAAGTATGCAGATGTATTTCCATGAGAGGAAGCCTCCTGGCTTGCCACGTTCCTTGTGCATTCATTGCCAACATCCTCAGCACGGGATAAGGTTCCATCTTTCTTTGGCTTTGCCATTTATCCAATAGCAAAACAAATCGATTCCTTTAGAGCTAGAAATTGAAGTAGTATTGTGCGTCCTCTTCCTGACATGCCAAAATTTTAGACCAAAATCTGGTACTAACACCCAAATGTAGTGTGAAATTCTCACAATCACAAATATCATATCACAGAGTGCAGATAAAGCAATAAAAACAAGGGACACACGATATTTTTAAAGTGTTTCGGCTCAAACCAGTCCTATGTCCACTTTATAATTCCTTAATTCCTAAGAAATTACAGTCACAATGCCGTCTCACAATCCGTGAGATCCAATTTTATACAACATCCTTGTATTTTAATGAAGAAGAGGAGAAAAGAGAATGATTTTATACATGAAATCCCTATGTTAAACTGAGTCGAATTGGCCTTGTTAAGCATGCGAAGGCCTTGCGTTGTCAAAGGTTGAAGCCGTGAAGAAGAATGGCCAAAAGTCCTTCAAAATGCCTTCAAATGGTATATTTATAGCCATTTCCTATAGGCGGTTCGCAGGACATGTGGCACACATCCCAAAAATCCCGAAATGTGGTGAAAAATATCCAGAAATCCTCTCCAAGTCGTTCCATGACAAGTGTAATGAGACCCGGGTTGATAGGAGGAAGATATGGCATGATAATAGGTCAAAACCGTGTGTTGTTACTGCTGCAATTTAGGGCGGTTCGTGACCCCTATGTGCTCCACGAGCTGAAGTGAGGTGTTGGTGGAGATGGTCAGGTCGGCTCGTAGTCTAGGGGTGCACCACGAGCGGATCGTGGTCCGAGGGTGCACCACGAGCAGGGTGAGGGGGCGAGCCAGGTTGCTCCATGAGCCAGAGGGGCGAGCCGAGGAGGGCGACCAGACCAGGGATGTCACCAATTCTAAGGTCTGTGCGCATTCACAGAAATGGGCAGAACTTCTGAACCGTAAGTCCGTTTTAGCCAACCGAAATCTCTACTTGAATCTCATTCAGAGGGCTACAAGAGTTAGTGAGCGAAGCTTCATAATTGATGTTTTCGGGCCCAAAAGAGGTCGTTTGGTAGGAGTTTCGGGCCATTCTTTGTTTGAGATGCGACTTCACCCAAATCGCTTTATGTCTTCTGACGATGTTCCTAATGCTTGAGCGTATTGTTATCCGAGGTTTCACGTGTGACGGCTTTGACTAAAAAGCATGTCAACATTTTTCCCCAAGATCATATCTTGTTGGTTGAAGAAAGATGTGTTCTGGATAATCTAAGAAAACCAAGGCCACGCCGGGCACGCGAGCTGCAAGTATAATCCATACCTGCAAAGAAGAGAAGGCAAATAGATGTGCCAAATCCTGACAAAATCGATTAACCTTTTCAAGCATAAACCATACTTGGGCGTCCGATTGAGCATAAACCATACTCGAGAGATGTTCGAATCATCCTAGCAAAACCTGGCGAGGGACCTAACCTTCCGGGCATAAGCCATACCAGGAAGTTCAAACTGAGTATAAGCCATACTCGAGTTTTTTTGAGTTCCTTTGCCAGGTCTTAACGAGACCAATCGTCGTTCCTGAGTATAATCCATACTTAGAAGTCTAGTGGAGTACAATCCATACTCATGCCGAGATAGAGCTATACTTGCCAAAGCCTGATAAGATATTCTGTCCCTAGGCACAATCCGTACGTACGGTTTCGAGATAAGTATAAGCCATACGTTAATTGAGATTGAGGATCCTGCCATAACCTGACAAGATACTTAAATTTTCCAGACATAATCCATGCTTGGAAAGTCCTTCCTTATTCAATTCAAAACACAGAACCAAAGAAAATCCTGATTGGTTTGTCATTGAGTCTAGAGCACGCTTAACCCCGTACGTGTGTACTTCGATTTAGCCAATCAAAAAACCAAAAGAAAGCAATAACATATCTTAAATCTTAAGAAATGCAGAAAATCCGAACTGATCTCATCCAGATCAGTTGATGATGAGCCCACGAGAGCTCGATCCAGGTTCATTCCCTCTCCGGAGAGCAGGTGGTGGTAGCGCAGATGCGGGCGCTGTCGATTTTTTCACATACTCAGGTAGCTCTCCGCGTCTAACCATTCTTCAATCAAGTTAGGAAGATGCCTACAGTCATTGATGTCGTGACCGTCCATATCATGGAATATGCAGTGCTTTCCAAAATCACGTTCTCTTAGTAATGGCTCCCTTCTAGGAGGCTTTGGGTAAGAGACAGCGCCAATTGTGCCCATGTAAATACCAGATAATGAAGCACTGAGTTCAGTGTATTTTTCTTATTTGGGCCCTCTCCGGGGCTAAGTATTGCGGTCACTCTTGACAACAGCTTTTCCCTTGCTTTTTCCATAATCAGACGGTTCTCCATCTTTGAGCATGTTGACATCGAGAACTATTTTCTCGGAACTTGTATCCTCTTCTCGCAGAAATCTATCTGCTTCAAGGTAGAATTCACCGAGATTTCGCAGTGGATCTCGGTATAGAGATTTTTTGAATTTTGAGTTATCCAAGATACCGGATACCGCTGCCATCAGTACCATCGATGGTTCAGGGCGATCAACTGATGCTGCTGCAACGTTGAATCTTTCCAGAAATAAGCGCAGAGTTCCTCTGGGCCTTTGCTTGATGTAATAAGTGACATGACGTTCTTGGGTCGTGCAATCTGGACCCGAATTTGTTCAATGAAGTGTGTGACCAACATGTTCCAACTATTGATCGATTCCGTTTCTAGCTGCCAAATCCACATAGTGGCAATATTAGTCAGAAAGAGAGGGAAGGACTTTGCCATGACGTTTTCTGATGCCGATTGAACTTTCATATGACGTTCGTAGCGCATCGGATTCACGGTAGGATCTGTCATGCCATTGTATGGCTCCGGAACTGGAAGTTTGAAATCAAGAGGATTGCGAGAATTCCTGATCTCCTGAGTGAAAGGATTGTGATTGACGTCATCCATGTCATTCCGATAAATGCAGCCTCTTAAGAGGCGCTCAATGAGATTGGCGAGCCGATTGCCTTCAAAAAGTTGTTGCAGATTGCCAATATCAGAGCTGGTGCCCCCAACGTTAAGTATGAGAGAAGGAGGAGAGCCACTGTGGGGGTATCGTGGATCACGGTTCGAGGAGGTTGATTCGAGAGCTAGGGTCATGGAGGCCAGTTCGAAGATCATGGGGGTCGCGGCTCGCGGAACGCAGATCGAGGGGGTGAACGACCAAGTCGCGGTTCCCCATCACGAGCCGACCCGGGCACTCCGTCACGAGCCGTGTCCTGCTGCTGAGTGGAAGCTTGCATTCGGATATCCATTCGAACCGGAGCTGAATTCGGTCGAGCCTGACCATTTCCAAGAGCTAGGGGGATGCCCGCGAGTCCATGTGATGCACAAGCTCCTTCACTGGCTTCGTTTCCAATGACTTGAGCATTGCTCGGCCTTCCATCCATAACAGTGAAGAATCCATCGATCATCTCCTGTTATTTCCTGAGGAGATCATCTTGCCTTGCCATCTGGGTTCTCAATTCAGTGAGAACTCCATCCATCTCTTCTCGAGTCAAGTATGCAGATGGATTTCCCTGAGAGGAAGCCTCCTGGCTTGCCTCATTCCTTGTGCCGTCATTGCCAACATCCTCAGCACGGGAGAAGGTTCCGTCTTTCTTTTGCTTTGCCATTTATCCAATAGCCAAGCAAATCGATTCCTTTAGAGCTAGAAATTGAAGTAGTATGTGCGCCTCCTTCATGGCGCGCCAAAATGTTAGACCAAAATCTGGTACTAACACCCAAATGCAATGTGAAATCCTCACAATCACAAATCTCAGATCACAGAGTGCATATAAAGCAATAAGAACAAGAGACACACGATATTTTTATAGTGGTTCGGCTCAAACCAAGCCTATGTCCACTTTATAATTCCTTAAAACCTAAGAAATTACAGTCACAAAGCCGTCTCACAATCTGTGAGATCCAATTTCATACAACATCCTTGTATTTTAATGAAGAAGAGGAGAAAAGAGAATGATTTTATAAATGAAATCCCCATGTTAAACTGAGTTGAATTGGCCTTGTTAAGCACGCAAAGTCCTTGCATTGTCAAGGGTTGAAGTTGTGAAGAAGAATGGCCAAAAGTCCTTCAAAATGCCTTAAAATGGTGTATTTATAGCCATATCCTGTAGGCGGTTCGCTGGACATGTGGCACGCATCCCAAAAATTCCGAAATGCGATGTAAAACGTCCAGAAATCCTCTCCAAGTCATCCCAGGATATGTGTAATGAGATCTGGGTTGATAGGAGGAAGATATGGCATGAGAATAGGTCAAAACCGTGTGCTGATGTTGCAATATGGGGCAGTTTGTGACCCCTATGTGCTCCACGAGCTGGTGTGACGAGCTGAAGTGAGGAGTTAGTGGAGATGGTCGGGTTGGGTCGTGGCTAGGGGTGCACCATCAGCCGAGTGAGGGGGCGAGCCAGGCTGTTCCACGAGCCGGAAGGGCAAGCCGAGGGGGGCGACCCGACCAGCGATGTCACCAATTCCAAATTCCAAGGTCTATGCGCGTTCATGGAAACAAACATAACTTCGGAAACGTAAGTCCGTTTTAGCCAAACGAAAGTTCTAATTGAAGCTCATTTAGAGGGCTACAAGGGTTAGTGAGAAAAGCTATGTAGTTGATGTTTTCAGGCCCAAAAGAGGTCGTCTGGTAGGAGTTTCGGGCCATTCTTTGTTTATGATGCGACTTTAACCTAATCGCTTTATGTCTTCTTACGATGTTCCCAAAGGTTGAGCGTATTGTTAACCAAAGGTTTCACGTGTGACGGTTTTGACTAAAAATCATGTCAACATTTTGCCCCATAAAACATATCTTGCTAGTTGAAGGAAGACGTATTCTGGATAATCCAAGAAAACCAAGGCCATGCCGGGCCTGCGAGCTGCAAGTATAATCCATACCTGCAAAGAAGATAAGGCAACTGGATGTGTCAAATCCTGACAAAACCGATTAACCTTTTTGAGCATAAACCATACTTGGGTGTCTGACTGAGCGTAAACCATACTAGAGAGATGTTCGAATCATCCTGCCAAAACCTGGCGAGGGACCTAACCTTTCGGGCATAAGCCATACTCGAGTTTTATTGAGTTCCTTTGCCAGATCTCAACGAGACCATCCGTCGTTCCTGAGTATAATCCACACTTAGAAGTCTAGTGGAGTACAATCCATACTCATACCGAGATAGAGCTATACTTGCCAAAGCTTGACAAGACAGTCTGTCCCCAAGCACAATCCGTACTTAAGGTTTCAAGATAATTATAAGCCATACTTTAATTGAGATTGAGGATCCTCCCACAACCTGACAAGATACTTAAATTTACCAAAAATAATTCATGCTCGGAAAGTCTTTCCTTATTCAATTCAAAACACAAAACCAAAGCAAATCCTGACTGGTTTGTCAACGAGTCCAGAGCACGCTTTGGGGCTAAATCCTAACCCCATACGTGTGTACTCCGATTTAGCCAATCCGAACACCTAAAGAAAGCAGGAACATATCTTAAATCCTAAGAAATCCAAAAAATCCGAACTGATCTCATCCAATCAGTTGATGATGAGCTCATGAGAGCTCTATCCAGGTTCATTCCCTCTCCGGGGAGCAGGTGGTGGTAGCGCAAATGTGGGCGTTGTCGGTTGTTTCACATACTCCGGTAGCTCTCCGCGTCTAACCCGTTCTTCCATCAAGTCACGAAGATGCCTACGGTCATTGGTGTCATAACCGTCCATATCATGCAATATGCAGTGCTTTCCTGAATCACGTTCTCTTTGTGATGGCTCCCTTCTAGGAGGCTTTGGGTAGGAGATAGCACTGTTTGTGTCTATGTAAATGTCAGATAGTGAAGCACTGAGTTCAGTGTATTTTTCGTATCTGGGCCCTCTTCGGGGCTGAGTATTGCGGTCATTCTTGACAGCAGCTTTTTCCTTGCCTTTTCCATAATCGTATGGTTCTCTGTCTTTGAGAATGTTGACATTGAGAACTTTTTTCTTGGAAGTTGCATCTTCTTCCCGTAGAAATCTATCTGCTTCAAGGTAGAATTCGACGAGATTTCGCGGTGGATCTCAATGTAGAGATTTTTTGAATTCTAAGTTATCCAAGACACCGGATACCGCTGCCATCAATACCCATCAATGATTCAGGGCGATCAACTGATGCTGCTACAGCGTTGAATCTTTCCAGAATTGAGCGCAGAGTTCCTCTGGGCCTCTGCTTGATTGTAGTAAGTGACATGACGTTTTTGGGTCGTGCAATGTGAACCCGAAATTGTTCAAGGAAGCGCGCGACCAACATGTTACAGCTATTGATCGATTCCGTTACTAGCTGTCGAATCCACATAGCGGCTATATCAGTCAGAAAGAGGGGGAAGCACTTTGCCATGACATTTTCCGACGCCGGTTGAACCTCCATATGTCGTTTGTAGCGCAATAAATGCACGGTAGGATCCGTCCTGCCGTTGTAGGGCTCCAGAACTAGAAGTTTTAAACCTGGAGGATTGCGAGAATTCCTGATCTCCTACGTGAAAGGGTTGTGACTAACGTCATCCACGTCGTTCCGATAAGTTAAGCCTCTTGAGAGGCATTTAATGAGATTGGCGAGCCTGTCGCCTTCAAAAAGTTGTTGCAAATTGCCAATATCAGAGCTGGTGCCCCCAGCGTTAAGTGTGAGAGAAGGAGGTGAGCCATTGTGTGGGGATCACGGTTCGCAGCTCACTGTTTAAGGAGGTCGGTTTGAGAGCCAGGGTCGTGGAGGCCGGTTCGAGGACCATGGGGGTCGCAACTGGCGACTCTCGGATCGAAGGGGCAACCTGACCCGGTCGCGGGTCCCCATCACGAGCCGATCCGGGCTCTCCATACGACCCGTTTCCTACTGCTGAGTGGAAGCTTGAATTCGGATATCCATTCGAACCGGAGATGAATTCAGTCGAGCCTGACCATTTCCAAGAGCTAGAGGGATGACCCCCGAGTCCATGTGATGCACGAGCCGCTTCGGTGGCTTCATTTCCAATGACTTGAGCGTTGCTCGGCCTTCCATCAATCCGAGCGAAGAATCCATCTATCATCTCCTGTTGTTTTCTGAGGAGATCATCTTGCCTTGCCATCTGGGTTCTCAATTCAGTGAGAACTCCATCCATCTCTTCTCGAGTCAAGTATGCAGGTGGATTTCCATGAGAGGAAGCCTCTTGGCTTGCCTCGTCCCTTGTTCCTTCATTGCCAACATCCTTAGCATGGGAGAAGGTTCTGTCTTTCTTTTGCTTTGTCATTTATCCAATAGCCAAGCAAATCGATTCCTTTAGAGCTATAAATTGAAGTAGTATCGTGTGCCCCCTTCCTGGCGCACCAAAATGTTAGACCAAAATCTGGTACTAACACCCAAATGTAGTGTGAAATCCTCACAATCACAAATCTCAGAGTGCAGATAAAGCAATAAAAAAAGGGACACACGATATTTTTATAGTGGTTCGGCTCAAACCAAGCCTACGTCCACTTTATAATTCCTTAAATCCTAAGAAATTACAGTTACAATGCCGTCTCACAATCCGTGAGATCCAATTTCATACAACATCCTTGTATTTTAATGAAGAAGATGAGAAAAGAGAATGATTTTATACACGAAATCCCTGTGTTAAACTGAGTTGAATTGGCCGTGTTAAGAACACGAAGTCCTTGCGTTATCAAGGGTTGAAGCCATGTAGAAGAATGGCCAAAAGTCCTTCAAATGGTGTATTTATAGCCATTTCCCGTAGGCGTTTCGCGGGATACGTGGCACGCATCCCAAAAATCCCGAAATGTGGTGGAAAACGTCTAGAAATCCTCTCCAAGTCGTCCCAGGATAGGTGTATTGAGATCCGGTGGGTAGGAGGAAGATATGGCATGAGAATAGGTCAAAATCGTGTGCTGCTGCTGTTATCTGGGGCGGTTCATGATCCCTATGTGCTCCACGAGCTGGTGTGACGAGCTGAAGTGAGGAGTTGGTGGAGATGGTCAGGTCATGGTCTAGGGGTGCACCACGAGCGGGTTGTGGTTCGAGGGTGCAACACGAGACGGGTGAGGGGGCGAGTAAGGTTGCTCTACGAGCCGGAGGGGCGAGCCGAGGGGGGCGACCCGACCAGGGATGTCACCAATTCCAAATTCCAAGGTCTGTGCGCGTTCACGGAAATGGGCATAACTTCTGAACTGTAAGTCCATTTTAGCCAAACGAAAGCTCTAATTGAAGCTCATTCAGAGGGCTACAAGATTTAGTGAGCAAAGCTTTGTAGTTGATGTTTTCGGGCCCAAAAGAGGTCGTATGGTAGTAGTTTTGGGCCATTATTTGTTTATGATGTGACTTCAACCAAATCGCTTTATGTCTTTTGACGATGTTCCCAATGCTTGAACATATTGTTAACCAAAGGTTTCACGTGTGATGGCTTTGGCTAAAAATCATGTCAACATTTTGCCCCATAGAACATATCTTGCTGGTTGAAGGAAGATGTGTTCTGGATAATCCAAGAAAAACAAGGCCACGCCAGGCCCGCGAGATGCAAGTATAATCCATGCCTGCAAAGAAGATAAAGCAAATAGATGTGTCAAATCCTGACAAAACCGATTAAACTTCTCGAGCATAAACCATACTTAGGCGTCTAATTGAGCATAAACCATGCTCCAAAGTTGTTCGAATCATCCTTCCAAAATCGGGCGAGGGACCTAACCTTCCGGGCATAAGCCATACCAGGAAGTTCAAACTGAGCATAAGCCATACTCGAGTTTTATTGAGTTCCTTTGGCAGATCTTAAGGAGACCATCCGTCGTTCTTGAGTATCATCCATACTTAGAAGTCTAGTGGAGTACAATCCATATGCATGCCGAGATAGAGTTATACTTGCCAAAGCCTGATAAGACATTTTGTCCCCAGGCACAATTCGTACTTAGGGTTTCGAGATAAGTATAAGCCATACTTTAATTGAGATTGAGGATACTGCCACAACATGACAAGATACTTAAATTTGCCAAGCATAATCCATGCTCGGAAAGTCCTTCGTTATTCAATTCAAAACATAGAACCAAAGAAAATCCTGATTGGTTTGTCATCGAGTCCAGAGCATGCTTTGGGGCTAAATCCTAACCCCGTACATGTGTACTCTGATTTAGCCAATTGAAAAACCTAAAGAAAGCAAGAACTTATCTTAAATCCTAAGAAATGCAGAAAATATGAAGTGATCTCATCCAGATCAGTTGATGATGAGCCCACGAGAGCTTGATCCAGGTTTATTCCCTCTCCGGGGAGCAGGTGGTGGTAACGCAAATGCGGTCGCTATCGGTTGTTTCGCATACTCGGGTAGCTCTCCGCGTCTAACCCGTTCTTCTATCAAGTCACAAAGATGCCTACAGTCATTGGTGTCATGACCGTCCATATCATGGAATATGCATTGCTTTCCAGATCGCGTTCTCTTTGATGGCTCCCTTCTAGGAGGCTTTGGGTAGGAGACAGCGTCGTTTATCTCCATGTAAATGTAAGATAGTGAAGTATTGAGTTCAGTGTATTTTTTGTATCTGGGCCCTCTTCGGGGCTGAGTATTGCGGTCATTCCTGACAGCAGCTTTTCCCTTGCCTTTTCCATAATCAGACGGCACTCCATCTTTGAGCATGTTGACATCGAGAACTTTTTTCTTGGAAGTTGCATCTTCTTCCCACAGAAATCTATCTGCTTCAAGGTAGAATTCGCCGAGATTTCGCGATGGATCTCGATATAGAGATTTTTTGAATTCTGAGTTATCTAAGACACCGGATACTGCTGTTAGCACTACCATCGATGGTTCAGGGTGATCAACTGATGCTGCTGCAATGTTGAATCTTTCCAGAAATGAGCGCAGAGTTTCTCTGGGCCTCTGCTTGATTGTAGTAAGTGACATGACGTTCTTGGGTCGTGCAATGTGGACCCGAAATTGTTCAATGAAGTGTGCAACCAACATGTTGCAGCTGTTGATCGATTCCGTTTCTAGCTGCCAAATCCAAATAGCGGCTATATTAGTTAAAAAGAGGGGGAAGCACTTTGCCATGACATTTTCCGACGCCAATTGAACTTCCATATGCCGTTTTTAACGCATCAGATGCACGGTAGGATCCGTCCTATCGTTGTAGGGCTCCAAACTGGAAGTTTGAAATCTGGAGGATTGCGAGAATTCCTGATCTCCTGAGTGAAAGGGTAGTGATTGACGTCATCCACGTCATTCCGATAATTGCGGCCTCTTGAGAGGCATTCAATGAGATTGGCGAGCCGGTCGCCTTACAAATTTTGTTACAGATTGCCAATATCAGAGCTGGTACCCCTAGCGTTAAGTGTGAGAGAAGGAGGTGAGCCGCTGTGTGGGGATCGCGGTTCGTGGTTCAAGGAGGTAGGATCAAGAGCCAGGTTCATGGAGGCCGGTTCGAGGACCGCGCGGTCGCGGCTCGTGACTCGCGGATCGAGGCGGCGACCTGACCCGATTGCGGGTCCTCATCACGAGTCGATCCGGGCTCTCCATCACGAGCCGTGTCTTGATGCTGAGTGGAATCTTGCATTCAGATATCCATTCGAACCGGAGCTGAATTCGGCCGAACCTGACCATTTCCAAGAGCTAGGGGGATGTCCCCGAGTCCATGTGATGCACGAGCCGCTTCAGTGGCTTCGTTTCCAATTACTTGAGCGTTGCTCGGCCTTCCAACCATCCGAGCAAAGAATCTATCGATCATCTCTTGTTGTTTCCTGAGGAGATCATCTTGCCTTGCCATCTGGGTTCTTAATTCAGTGCGAACTCCATCCATCTCTTCTCAAGTCAAGTATGCAGATGAATTTCCATGAGAGAAAGCCTCCTGGCTTGCCTCGTTCCTTGTGCCTTCATTGCCAACATCCTCAGATGGGAGAAGGTTCCGTCTTTCTTTCGCTTTGCCATTTATCCAATAACCAAGCAATCGATTCCTTTAGAGCTAGAAATTGAAGTAGTATCGTGCACCCCCTTCCTGGCGCGCCAAAATGTTAGACCAAAATCTAGTACTAACACCCAAATGCAGTGTGAAATCCTCACAATCACTAATCTCATATAACAGAGTGCAGATAAAGCAATAAAAACAAGGGACACATGATATTTTTGTAGTGGTTCGGCTTAAAACAAGCCTACTCCACTTTATAATTCCTTAAATCCTAAGAAATTACAGTAGCAACGCCATCTCACAATCCGTGAGATTCAATTTCATACAACGTCCTTGTATTTTAATGAAGAAGATAAGAAAAGAGAATGATTTTATACACGAAATCCCCTTGTTAAACTGAGTTGAATTGGCCTTGTTAAGCACGCGAAGTCCTTGCATTGTCAAGGGTTGAAGCCGTGAAGAAGAATGGTCAAAAGTCCTTCAAAATGCCTTCAAATGGTGTATTTATAGCCATTTCCTATAGGCGGTTCGCCGGACACGTGGCGCGCATCCCAAAAATCCCATAATGTGGTGGAAAACTTCCAGAAATCCAATTCAGGTCGTCCCAGGACTGGTGTATTGAGATCCGGGTTGATAGGAGGAAGATATGGCATGAGAATAGGTCAAAACCGTGTGTTGCTGCTGTAATTTGGGGAGGTTCGTGACCCCTATGTGCTCCACGAGCTGGTGTGACGAGCTGAAGTGAGTAGTTGGTGGAGATGGTCAGGTCGGGTCGTGGTCCGAGGGTGCACCACAAGCCGGGTGAGGGGGCGATCAAGGTTGCTCCCCGACCAGGGATGTCACTAATTCCGAATTCCAAGGTTTGTGCGCGTTCATGAAAATGGGCATAACTTCTGAACCGTAAGTCCGTATTAGCCAAACGAAAGCTCTACTTGAAGCTCATTCAGAGGGCTACAAGAATTAGTGAGCAAAGCTCCGTAATTGATGTTTTCAAGCCCAAAAGAGATCGTCTGGTAGGAGCTTTGGGACATTCTTTGTTTGTGATACGACTTCAACCAAATCGCTTGATGTCTTCTGATGATGTTCCTAATGCTTGAGCGTATTATTAACCAGAGGTTTCATGTGTGGCGGCTTTGACTAAGAAGCATGTCAACATTTTGCCTTACAGATCATATCTTGTTGGTTGAAGGAAGATGTGTTCTGGATAATCCAAGAAAACCAAGGCCACGCCAGGCCCGTGAGCTACAAGTATAATCCATACCTGCAAAGAAGAGAAGGCAAATAGATATCTCAAATCCTGACAAAACAATTAACCTTTTCGAGCATAAACCATACTTGGGCGTCCGATTGAGAAAAAACCATACTCGAGAGATTTTCGAATCATCCTGCCAAAACCGGGTGAGGGACCTAACCTTTCGGGCATAAGCCAAACTAGGAAGTTCAAACTGAGCATAAGCCATACTCGAGTTTTATTGAGTTCCTTTACCAGATTTTAAGGAGACCATCCGTCGTTCCTGAGTATAATCCATACTTAGAAGTCTAGTGGAGTACAATCCATACTCATGCCGAGATAGAGCTATACTAACCAAAGCCTGACAAGACAGTCCGTCCCCAGGTATAATCCATACCTAGGGTTTAGAGATAAGTATAAGCCATACTCTAATTGAAATTAAAGATTCTGCCACAACCTGACAAGATACTTAATTTTCCAAAAATAACCCATGCTCGAAATGTCCTTCCTTATTCAATTCAAAACACAGAACCAAAGCAAATCCTGATTGATTTGTCATCGAGTCCAGAGCACGCTTTGGGGCTAAATCCTAACCCCGTATGTGTGTACTCCGATTTAGCCAATCAGAAAACCTAAAGAAAGCAAGAACATATCTTAAGTCCTAAGAAATGCAAAAAATCCGAACTGATCTCATCCAGATTAGTTGATGATGATCCCACGAGAGCTCGATCCAGGTTCATTCCCTCTCCAGGGAGCAGGTGGTCGTAGCGTAGATGCGGGCGTTGTCGGTTGTTTCACATACTCAGGTAGCTCTCTGCGTCTAACCCGTTCTTCTATCAAGTCACGAAGATGCGTACAGTCATTGGTGTCATGACCGTCCATATCATGGAATATGCAGTGCTTTCCAAAATCACGTTATTTTTGTGATGGCTCCCTTCTAGGAGGATTTGGGTAGGAGACATCACCGTTTGTGTCCATGTAAATGTCAGATAGTGAAGCACCGAGTTCAGTGTATTTTTCGTATTTGGACCCTCTCTGGGGCTGAGTATTACGGTCGTTCTTGACATCAGCTTTTCCCTTGCCTTTTCCATAATCAGACGGTTCTCCATCTTTAAGCATGTTGACATCGAGAACTTTTTTCTTGGAAGTAGCATCTTCTTCCCGTAGAAATCTATATGCTTCAAGGTAGAATTTGCCTAGATTTCGCGGTGGATCTCGGTATAGAGATTTTTTGAATTCTGAGTTATCCAAGACACCAGATACCGCTGCCATCAGTGCCATCGATGGTTCAGGGCGATCAACTGATGCGGCTGCAACGTTGAATCTTTCCAAAAATAAGCGCAGTGTTTCTCTGGGCCTCTGATTGATTGTAGTAAGTGACATGACGTTCTTGGGTCGTGTAATGTTGACCCGAAATTGTTCAATGAAGCGTGCGACCAACATGTTCCAGCTGTTGATCGATTCCGTTTCTAGCTGCCGAATCCACATAACGGCTATGTCAGTCAGAAAGAGGGGGAAGCACTTTGCCATGACAATTTCCGATTGAACTTCCATATGTTGTTTGTAGCACATCAGATGCACGGTAGGATTCGTCCTGCTCTTGTAGGGCTCCAGAACTGGAAGTTTGAAATCTGGAGGATTGCGAGAATTCCTGATCTCCTGAGTGAAAGGGTTATGGTTGACATCATCCACGTCATTCTGATAAGTGCGGCCTCTTGAGAGGCATTCAATGAGATTGGCGAGCCGGTCGCCTTCAAAAAGTTGTTGCAGATTGCCAATATCAGAGCTGGTTCCCCCAGCGTTGAGTGTGAGGGAAGGAGGTGAGCCGCTATATGGGGATCGCGGTTCGCAACTCCCGATTCGCAGAGGTCAGTTCGAGAGCCAGGGTTGTGGAGGTCGGTTCGAGGACCATGAGTGTCACAGCTCACGACTCACGGATCGAGGAGGCGACCTGACCCGGTCGCGGGTCCCCATCATGAGACGATCCGGGCTCTCCATCACGAGTCGTGTCCTGTTGTCGAGTGGAAGCTTGCATTCAGATATCCATTCAATCCAGAGCTGAATTCGTTCGAGCGTGACCATTTCCAAGAGCTAGGGAGATGCCCCCGAGTCCATGTGATGCACGAGCCTCTTCAGTGGCTTCGTTTCCAATGACTTGAGCGTTGCACGGCCTTCCATCCATCCATCCGAGCGAAGAATCCATCGATCATCTCCTATTGTTTCCTGAGGAGATCATCTTGCATAGCCATCTGGGTTCTCAATTCAGTAAGAACTCCATCCATCTCTTCTCGAGTCAAGTTTACAGATGAATTTCCATGAGAGGAAGCCTCCTGGCTTGCCTCGTTCCTTGTGCCTTTATTGCCAACATCCTCAGCATGGGAGAAGGTTCCATCTTTATTTCGCTTTGCCATTTATCCAATAGCCAAGCAAATCGATTCCTTTAAAGCTAGAAATTGAAGTAGTATCATACGCCCCCTTCCTGGCGTGCCAAAATATTAGACCAAAATCTGGTACTAACACCCAAATGCAGTGTGAAATCCTCACAATCACAAATCTCATAACATAGAGTGTAGATAAAGCAATAAAAACAAAGGACACACGATATTCTTATAGTGGTTCGGCTCTAACCAAGCCTACGTCCACTTTATAATTCCTTAAATCCTAAGAAGTCACTGTCACAATGCCGTCTTACAATCCGCAAGATCCAAATTCATACAACATCCTTGTATTCTAATGAAAAAGAGGAGAAAAGAGAATGATTTTATACATGAAATCCCTCTGTTAAACTGAGTTGAATTGGCCTTGTTAAGCATGCGAAGTCCTTGCGTTGTCAAGGGTTGAAGCCGTGAAGAAGAATGGCCAAAAGTCCTTAGAAATGCCTTCAAATGGAGTATTTATAGCCATTTCCTGCAGGCGGTTCGCGGGACATGTGGCATGCATCCCAAAAATCATGAAATTTGGTGGAAATCGTCTAGAAATCCTCTCTAATTCGTCCTAGGACAGGTGTATCCCGGTTGATAGGAGGAAGATATGGCATGAGAATAGGTCAAAACCGTGTGCTACTACTGTAATCTGGGGCGGTTCGTGACCCCTATGTTCTCCATGAGCTGTTGTGACGAGCTGAAGTGAGAAGTTGGTGGAGTTGGTCAGGTTGGGTTGTGGTCTAGGGGAGTACCACAAGTAGGTTATGGTCTGAGGATGCACCACGAGCTGGGTGAGGGGGCGAGCCAGGTTGCTCCACAAGCAGGAGGACGAGCCGAGGGTGCGAGCCGACCAGGGATGTCACCAATTCCAAATTCCAAGGTCTATGCGCGTTCAAAGAAACGGGCATAACTTCTGAACCGTAAGTCCGTTTTAGCCAAACAAATGCTCTACTTGAAGCTCATTTAGAGGGCTACAAGAGTTTGTGAGCAAAGCTATGTAATTCATGTTTCCGGGACCAAAAGAGGTCATCTGGTAGTAGTTTCATGCCATTCTTTGTTTGTGATGCGAATTCAACCAAATCGCTTCATGTCTTCTGACGATGTTCCTAATGCTTGAGCGTATTATTATCCAGAGGTTTCACCATGCGGCGGTTTTGACTAAAAAGCATGTCAACATTTTGCCCCACAGAACATATCTTGCTGGTTGAAGGAAGATGTGTTCTGGATAATCCAGGAAAACCAAGGCCACGCCGGCCTGCGAGCTGCAAGTATAATCCATACCTGCAAAGAAGAGAAGGCAAATAGATGTGTCAAATCCTGACAAAACCGATTAACCTTTTTGAGCATAAACCATACTTGGACGTCCGATTGAGCATAAACCATACTCCAGAGATGTTCGAATCATCCTTCCAAAACCTAGCGAGGGACCTAACCTTCCGGCCATAAGCCATACTAGGAAGTTCAGACTAAGCATAAGCCATACTCGAGTTTTATTGAGTTCCTTTGCCAGATCTTAACGAGACCATCTGTCGTTCCTGAGTATAATCCATACTTAGAAGTCTAGTGGAGTATAATCCATACTCATGCCGAGATAGAGCTATACTTGCCAAAGCCTAACAAGACAGTCTGTCCCAGGCACAATCCATGCCTAAGGTTTCGAGCTAAGTATAAGCCATACTTTAATTGAGACCCACAACCTGAAAAGATACTTAAATTTGCAAAACATACTCCATGCTCAAAAAGTCCTTCCTTATTCAATTCAAAACATAGAACCAAAGCAAATCCTGATTGGTTTGTCATCGTGTCCAAAACACGCTTTGGGGCTAATCCTAACCCCGTACGTGTGTACTCCGATTTAGCCAATCGGAAAACCTAAAGAAAGCAAGAACATATCTTAAATCCTAAGAAATGCAGAAAATCTAAACTAATCTCATCCAGATCAGTTGATGATGAGCCCACGAGAGCTCGATCTAGGTTCATTCATTCTCTACGGAGCAGGTGGTGGTAGCGTAGATGCTGGCGTTGTCGGTTGTTTCACATACTCGGGTAGCTCTCCGCGTCTGACCCGTTCTTCTATCTAGTCACGAAGTTGCCTACATTCATTGGTGTCATGACCGTCCGTATCATGGAATATGCAGTGCTTTCCAGAATCACGTTCTCTTTGTGATGACTCCCTTCTAGGACGCTTTGGGTAGGAGACAACGCCGTTTATGTCCATGTAAATGTCAGATAGTGAAGCATTGAGTTCAATGTATTTTTCGTATCTGGTCCCTCTTCGGGGCTGAGTATTGCGGTCATTCTTGACAGCAACTTTTCCCTTGCCTTTTCCATAATCAGTCAGTTCTCTGTCTTTGAGCATGTTGACATCGAGAACTTATTTCTCGGAATTTGCATCTTCTTCCCGCAAAAATCTATCCGCTTCAAGGTAGAATTCGCCAAGATTTCTCGGTGGATCTCGGTATAGAGATTTTTTGAATTCTGAATTATCCAAGACACCGGATACCGCTGCCATCAGTATCATCAATGGTTCAGGGCAACCAACTGATGCTACTGCAACGTTGAATCTTTCCCGAAATGAGCGTAGAGTTTCTCTGGGCCTTTGCTTGATTGTAGTAAGTGACATGACGTTCTTAGGTCGTGCAACATGGACCTGAAATTGTTTAATGCAGCGTGCAACCAACATGTTCCAGCTGTTGATCGATTCTGTTTCTAGTTGCTAAATCCACATAGCGGCTATATTAGTTAGAAAGAGGGGGAAGCACTTTGCCATGAAGTTTTCCGACGCCGATTGAACTTCCATATGTTGTTTGTAGCACATCAGATGCACGGTATGATTCGTCCTTCCGTTGTAGGGCTCCAGTACTGGAAGTTTGAAATCTGGAGAATTGCGAGAATTCCTGATCTCCTGAGTGAAAGGGTTGTGATTGACCTCATCCATGTAATTCTGATAAGTGCGGTTTCTTAAGAGGCATTCAATGACATTGGCGAGTCGATCGCCTTCGAAAAGTTGTTGCAGATTGCCAATATCAGAGCTGGTGTCCCCAGTGTTAAGTGTAAGAGAAGGAGGTGAGCCGCTGTGTGGGGATCGCGGTTCGCGGCTCGCGGTTCAAGGAGATCGGTTCGATAGCCAGAGTCGTGGAGGCTAGTTCGAGGACCATGGTGGTCACGACTCGCGACTCGCGGATCGAGGGGGCAACCCGACCAGGTCGCGGGTCCCCATCAAGAGCCAATCCAGACTCTCCATCACGAGCCATGTCCTGCTGCTGAGTGGAAGCTTGCATTCAGATATCCGTTCGAATCAGAGCTGAATTCGATCAAACCTGACCATTTCCAAGAGCAAGGGGGATGCCACCGAGTCCATGTGATGCACGAGCCGCTTCGGTGGCTTCATTTCCAATGACTTGAGCGTCGCTCGACCTTCCGTCCATCCGAGCAAAGAATCCATCGATCATCTTCAGTTGTTTCCAGAGGAGATCATATTACCTTGCTATCTGGGTTCTCAATTCAGTGAGAACTCCATTCATCTCTTCGCGAGTCAAGTATACAGATGGATTTCCATGAGAGGAAGCCTCCTGGCTGGCCTCGTTCCTTGTGCCTTTATTGCTAACATCCTCAGCACGGGAGAAGGTTCGGTCTTTCTTTCGCTTTGACATTTATCTAATTTCCTAGCAAATTGATTCCTATAGAGCTAGAAATTGTAGTAGTATCGTGCACCCCTTCCTGGTGCGCCAAAATGTTAGACCAAAATCTGGTACTAACACCCAAATGCAGTGTGAAATCCTCACAATCACAAATCTCAGATCACAGAGTGCAGATAAATCAATAAAAACAAGGGACACACAATATTTTTATAGTGGTTCAGCTCAAACCAAGCCTACATCCACTTTACAGTTCCTTAAATCCTAAGAAATTACGGTCACAATGCCATCTTACAATCCGTGATATCCAACTTCATATAACATCCATGTATTTTAATAAAGAAGAGGGGAAAAGGGAATGATTTTACACACGAAATCCCCATGTTAAACTGTGTTGAATTGGCCTTGTTAAGCACGTGAAGTCCTTGTGTTTTCAAGGGTTGAAGCCGTGAAGAAGAATGGCCAAAAGTCCTCCAAAATGCCTTCAAATGGTGTATTTATATCCATTTCCTATAGGCAGTTCGCGGGACACATGGCACGCATCCCAAAAATCCCGTAATGTGGTGGAAAACGTCTTGAAATCCTCTTCTAGTCGTCCCATGACATGTGTAATGAGATCCGGGTTGATAGGAGGATGATATTGCATGAGAATAGGTCAAAACCGTATGCTGCTACTGCAATCTGGGGCAGTTCGTGACCCGTATGTGCTGCACGAGCTGGTGTGACAAGCTGAATTGAGGAGTTGGTGGAGACGGTCAGGTCGAGCGGGTCGTGGTTTGAGGGTGCACTACGAGCCGGGCGAGGGGGCGAGATATGTTGCTCCACGAGCCGGAGGGGCGAGCCGAGGGGGTCGACCTGACCACGGATCACCAATTCCAAATTCCAAGGTCTGTGCGCGTTCACGGAAATGGACATAACTTCTAAACCGTAAGTACGTTTTAGCCAAACGAAAGCTCTACTTGAATCTCATTCAGAGGGATACAAGAATTAGTGTGAAAATCTGCGTAATTGATGTTTTCGGGCCCAAAAGAGGTCGTCTAGAAGGAGTTTCGGGCCATTCTTTGTTTGTGATGCGACTTCAACCAAATCGCTTCATGTCTTCTGATAATGTTCCCAATGCTTGAGCGTATTGTTAACCAGAGGTTTCACGTGTGACGGCTTTGCTAAAAAGCATGTCAACATTTTGCCTAATAGAACATATCTTGCTAGTTGAAGGAAGATGTGTTCTGGATAATCCAAGAAAACCAAGGCCACGCCGGGCTCGCAAGCTGCAAGTAAAATCCATACCTACAAAGAAGAAAAGGCAAATAAATGTGTCAAATCCTGACAAAACCGATTAACCTTTTCGAGCATTAACTATACTTGGGCGTCCGATTGGGCATAACCCATACTCGAAAGATGTTCGAATCATCCTGCCGAAACCTGGCGAGGGACCTAACTTTCCGGGCATAAGCCATTCCAGGAAGTTCAAACTGTGCATAAGCCATTCCAGGAAGTTCAAACTGGCGAGGGACCTAGCCTTCCGGGCATAAGCCATTCCAGGAAGTTCCTGAGTATAATCCATACTTAGAAGTCTAATGGAGTACAATCCATATTCATGCCGAGATAGAGCTATACTTGCCAAAGACTGACAAGACAGTCTATCCCCAGGCACGATCCATACCTAGGGTTTCGAGATAAGTATAAGCCACACTTTAATTGAGATTGAGGATCCTACCACAACCTAACAAGATACTTAAATTTTCCAAACATAATCCATGCTCGGAAAGTCCTTCCTTATTCAATTTAAAACACAGAACCAAAGAAAACCCTGATTGGTTTGTCATCGAGTCCGGAGCACGCTTTGGGGCTAAATCCTAACCCCGTATGTGTGTACTCTGATTTAGCCAATCGGAAAACCTGAAGGAAGAAAGAACATATCTTAAATCCTAAGAAATGCAGAAAATCCGAATTGATCATTAGTTGATGATGAGCCCACGAGAGCTCGATCCAGGTTCATTCCCTCTTCGAGGAGCAGGTGGTAGCGTCGTTTGTGTCCATGTAAATGTCAGATAGTGAAGCACTGAGTTCAATGTATTTTTCATATCTGGGCCCTCTCCGGGCCTGACTATTGCGGTCATTCTTGGCAGCAACTTTTCCTTTGCCTTCTTCATAATCAGACGGTTCTCCGTCTTTGAGCCTGTTGACATCGAGAACTTTTTGTCTCGGAAGTTGCATCTTCCTTCCCGCAGAAATTTATCTACTTCAAAGTAGAATTCGCCGAGATTTCGCGGTGGATCTCGGTATAGAGATTTTTTGAGTTCTGATTTATCCAAGACACCAAATACCTCTACTATCAATACCATCGATGGTTCAGGGCGATCAACTGCTGCTGCTGCAATGTTGGATCTTTCCAGAAATGAGCGCAGAGTTTCTCTGGGCCTCTACTTGATTGTAGTAAGTGACATCATGTTCTTGGGTCGTGCAATGTGGACCCGAAATTGTTCAATAGCCAAGCAATCGATTCCTTTAGAGCAAGAAATTGAAGTAGTAATGTGCGCCACCTTCCTGGCATGCCAAAATGTTAGACCAAAATCTGGTACTAACACCCAAATGTAGTGTGAAATCCCCAGAATCGCAAATCTCAGATCACAGAGTCAGATAAAGCAATAAAAACAAGGGACACACGATATTTTTATAGTGGTTCGGCTCAAACCAAGCCTATGTCCACTTTATGATTCCTTAAATCCTAAGAAATTACAGTCATAATGCCGTCTCACAATCCGTGAGATCCAATTTCATACAACATCCTTGTATTTTAATGAAGAAGAGAAGAAAAGAGAATGATTTTCTACAAGAAATCGCCATGTTAAACTGAGGTGAATTGGCCTTGTTAAGAACGCGAAGTCCTTGCGTTGTCAAGGGTTGAAGCCATGAAGAAGAATGGCCAAAAGTCCTTCAAAATGCCTTCAAATGGTGTATTTATAGCCATTTCTTACAGGCGGTTCGCAGGACACGTGGTACGCATCCCAAAAATACCGAAATGTGGTGGAAAACATCCAGAAATCCTCTCAAGTCGTCCGAGGATAGGTGTAATGAGATCTGGGTTGATAGGAGAAAGATATGGCATGAGAATAGGTCAAAACCGTGTGCTGCTGCTGCAATCTTGGGCGGTTTGTGACTCCTATGTGCTCCACGAGCTGGTGTGACGAGCTGAAGTGAGGAGTTGGTGGAGATGGTCAGGTCATGTTGTTGTCTAGGGGTGCACCAAGAGCGAGTCATGGTCCGAGGGCGCACCACGAGCCCGGTGAAGGGGCGAGCCAGGTTGCTCCACGAGCCGGAGGGGCGAGCCGAGTGGGGCGACCCGTCCAGGGATGTCACCAATTCCAAATTCCATGGTCCGTGCGCGTTCACCGAAACGGAAATAACTTTTGATCCGTAAGTCCGTTTTAGCCAAACGAATGCTCTACTTGAAGATCATTTAGAGGGCTACAAGATTTAGTGAGCAAATCTCCGTAATTGATGTTTTCGAGCCCAAAAAAGGCCGTCTGGTAGGAGTTTCGTGCCATTCTTTGTTTATGATGAGACTTCAACCAAATCGCTTTATGTCTTCCGACGATGTTCCCAATGCTTGAGTGTATTGTTAACCAGAGGTTTCACGTGTGATGACTTTGACTAAAAAGCATGTAAACATTTTTCCCTACAGAACATATCTTGCTGGTTGAAGGAAGTTGTGTTCTGGATAATCTAAGAAAACCAAGGCCACGCCGGGCCCGCGTGCTGCAAGTATAATCCATACCTACAAAGAAGAGAAGGCAAATAGATGTGCCAATTCCTAACAAAACCGATTAACCTTTTCGAGCATAAACCATACTTGGGCGTCCGATTGAGCATAAACCATACATGAGAGATGTTTGAATCATCCTGCCAAAACCTGGCAAGGGACCTAACCTTCCGGGCATAAGCCATACCAGGAAGTTCAAACTGAGCATAAGTCACACTTGAATTTTATTGAGTTCCTTTTCCAGATCTTAATGAGACCATCCGTCGTTCCTGAGTATAATCCATACATAGAATTCTAGTGGAGTACAATCCATACTCATGCCGAGATAGAGCTATACTTGCCAAAGCCTGACAAGGCAGCCTGTCCCCAGGCATAATCCGTACCTAGGGTTTCGAGATAAGTACAAGCTATACTTTAATTGAGATTGAGGATCCTGCCACAACCTGACAAGGTGCTTAAATTTGACAAACATAATCCATGCTCGGAAAGTCCTTACTTACTTAATTCAAAACACAGAACCAAAGCAAATCCTGATTGGTTTGTCATCAAGTTCAGAGCACGCTTTGGGGCTAAATCCTAACCCCGTATGTGTGTACTCTGATTTATCCAATCAGAAAACCTAAAGAAAGCAAGAACATATCTTAAATCCTAAGAAATGCAGAAAATTCGAACTGATCTCATACAGATCAGTTGATGATGTGCCCACGAGAGCTCTATCTAGGCTCATTCCCTCTTCGGGGAGCAGGTGGTGGTAGCGCAGATGCGAGCACTGTCGGTTGTTTCACAAACTTGGGTAGCTCTCCGCGTCTAATATGTTCTTCTATCAAGTCACGAAGATACCTACAGTCATTGGTGTCATGATCGTCCATATCATGGAATATGCAATGCTTTCTAGAATCACGTTCTCTTTGTGATGGCTCCCTTCTAGGAGGCTTTGGGTAGGAGACAGCGTCGTTTGTGTCCATGTAAATGTCAAATAGTGAAGCACTAAGTTCAGTGTATTTTTCGTATCTGGGCCCTCTTTGGGGCTAAGTATTGCGGTCATTCTTGATAGCAGCTTTCCTTTGCCTTTTCCATAATCAGACGGTTCTCCATCTTTGAGCATGTTGACATCGAGAACTTTTTTCTCGGAAGTTCCATCTTCTTCCCATAGAAATCTATCTGCTTCAAGGTAGAATTCGCCGAGATTTCACGGTGGATCTCGGTATAGAGAATTTTTGAATTCTGAGTTATTCAAGACACCAGATACCGCTGCCATCAGTACCATCGATAGTTCAGGGCGATCAATTGAAGCTGCTATAACGTTGAATCTTTCTAGAAATGAGCACAGAGTTTCTCTGGGCCTCTGGTTGATTGTAGTAAGTGACATGACGTTCTTGGGTCGTGCAATGTGGACCTAAAATTGCTCAATGAAGCGCGCGACCAACATGTTCCAGCTGTTGATCGATTCCGTTTCTAGCTGCTGAATCCACATAACGGCTATATCAGTCAGAAAGAGAGGGGAGTACTTAGCCATGACGTTTTTCGACATCGATTGAACTTCCCTATGTCGTTTGTAGCGCATCAGATGCACGGTAGGATCCGTCCTACCGTTGTAGGGCTCCAGAACTGGAGGTTTGAAATTTGGAGGATTGCGAGAATTCCTGATCTCCTGAGTGAAAGGGTTGTGATTGATGTCATCCACGTCATTCCGATAAGTACGGCCTCTTGAGATGCGTTCAATGAGATTGGCAAGTCGGTCGCCTTCAAAAAGTTGTTGTAGATTGCCAATATCAGAGCTGGTGCCCCCAGCATGAAGTGTGAGAGAAGGAGGTGAGCCGCTGTGTTGGTATCGTGGTTCGCGGCTCGTAGTTCGAGGAGGTCGGTTCGAGAGCCAAGTTCGTGGAGGCCGGTTCGAGGACCATGTGTTTCGCAGCTCTCGACTCGCGGATCGAGGAGGCGACCCAACTCGGTTGTGGGTCCCCATCACGAGCCGATCTAGGCTCTCCATCATGAGCCGTGCCCTGCTGCTGAGTGGAAGCTTGCATTCAGATATCCATTCGAACCGGAGCTAAATTCGGTCAAGCCTGGCCATTTCCAAGAGCGAGACGGATGCCCCCGATTCCATGTGATGCACGAGCTGCTTTGGTAGCTTCATTTCCAATGACTTCAGCGTTGCTTGGCCGTCCATCCATCCGAGCGAAGAATCCATCGATCATCTCCTGTTGTTTCCTGAGGAGATCATCTTTCCTCACCATCTGGGTTCTAAATTTAGTGAGAACACCATCCATCTCTTCTCCAGTCAAGTATGCAGATGGATTTCCATGACAGGAAGCCTCCTGGCTTGCCTCGTTCCTTATGCCTACATTGCCAACATCTTCAGTATGGGAGAAGGTTCCGTCTTTCTTTCGCTTTTCCATTTATCCAATAGCCAAGCAAATCGATTCCGTTAGAGCCAGAAATTAAAGTAGTATCGTGTGCCCCCTTCCTGGTGCGCCAAAATCTTAGACCAAAATCTGGTACTAACACCCAAATGCAGTGTGAAATCCTCACAATCATAAATCTCAGATCACATGCAGATAAAGCAATAAAAACAAGGGACACACGATATTTTTATAGTGGTTCGGCTCAAACCAAGCGTACGTCTACTTTATAATTCCTTAAATCCTAAGAAATTATAGTCACAATGCCGTCTCACAATCCATGAGATCCAATTTCATAAAACATCCTTGTATTTTAATGAAGAAGAGAAGAAAAGAGAATGATTCTATACATGAAATCCCTACGTTAAACTAAGTTGAATTGGCCTTGTTAAGCACGAGAAGTCCTTGCGTTGTCAAGGGTTGAAGTCGTGAAGAAGAATGGCAAAAAGTCCTTTAAAATTCCTTCAAATGGTATATTTATAGCCATTTCCTGCAGGCGGTTCGCGAGACACATGTCATGCATTCGAAAAATCCCGAAATGTGGTGGAAAACGTCCAGAAATCCTCTCCAAGTCGTTCCATGATAGGTGTAATGAGATCCGAGTTGATAGGAGGAAGATATGGCATGATAATAGGTCAAAACCGTGTGCTGCTGCTGCAATCTGAGGAGGTTCATGACCCTTATATGCTCTACGAGCTGGTGTGACGAGTTGAAGTGAGTAGTTGATGGAGATGGTCAGGTTGGGTCGTGGTCTAAGGGTGCACCACGAGCGGGTCATGGTCCGAGGGTGCATCACGAGCCGGGTGAGGGGGCGAGCTAGGTTTCTCCACGAGCCAGAGGGGCGAGCTGAGGGGGGTGACCCGACCAGGGATGTCACCAATTCCAAATTCCAAGGTCTATGCGCGTTCATGGAAACGAGAATAACTTCTGAACCTTAGGTCCATTTTAGGAAAACGAAAGCTCTACTTGAAGCTCATTCAGAGGGCTACAAGGGTTAGTGAGCAAAGCTCTATAATTGATGTTTTCGGGACCAAAATAGGTCGTCTGGTGGGAGTTTCGGGCCATTCTTTCTTTGTGATGTGACTTCAACCAAATCGCTTCATGTCTTCTGATGATGTTCCCAATGCTTGAGCGTATTGTTAATCAGAGGTTTCACGTGTGACGGCTTAGACTAAAAAGCATGTCAACAATTCCCCACGACCAAGCTTATTAAGCAGATGTCAAGGAAAATATAGAAATAGTAATAACCGATGATCAAACAGCTTTTGGACCTCTAAACGATGAATCAGATGCATTAATTGATGTATTTGAGACTACAGATGAACCATATATGGAGGAGGAAATAGAGTCAGAATCTGAAAGTGATGAGGACGGCTAACCAATAATCCTCATTTTAAAAAGGTAATTTTATGTTTATTTTTACATAGCAAGAATCCAATTTAGATTTGCTCGATATTTCTTATGTTGACACATTTTAATATATATTTCTTATGTTACCTATTAACAAGTAACATATCATAAATAAAAAATATGTTGTCTGTCAAACTTATATTTATTTTTATGACATTTCTTTGAATCAAACTCATATGTTAACTAGACATATTCATAACTCATATTCAACACTTCTACGATTCAAACTTGTAATGTTAACCAGACATATCCATTAACAAGTAACATAATGAATCATAGCCTTTCCTACTTTCTTTACTTGTCATCTAGTGTGATATTTATGTTATCTCATACAGAGATTTTACATAGCTTTTTCATGTTATGTTATGTTATGTTGTTGTCTGTAACAGGTATGATGTCACAAGGTGGCGATGAGGGTGGTCCGTCGGAGTTATCACGTCCTATGGTCTGGCTTAAGCCAAAATCCAGCAAAGGGTAAATACTAAGTTATTAGTATAAATTTAATTTAAGTATAATAAATTACTTAATTGTTGTTCTAGTAGCCATGTTTTTTGTCGTTTAACACAGGGGTTTTGAGTTGGAGCCATCCAACACAGTCCTGAAGATATCAAAACGCACTTATCAGGCTCGCATGACTGCATGTTGGCCCACATGGACGTCGATACCCGACATTGTTAAGGAGACCATATGGAAGAAATTTTTGGTACATATGATATAACATTTATTACGTTAAGTAATCATGATCTCCTATTTGATAAATTCATATGTATGCTATTTTAAAAAAATGCAGGGTTTGGTAGATCTCCAAGAGACGGATTTAGATCTAGTCAAGCGCCACTAGAACAATAAAATAGCAAGAAATTACAGAGAGACAATGAGAACTTTAAAATCAGGTGGGAAAAGACCGTCTTGGATGGGTGAAGCAGTGTGGGATAAGCTATACACTTATTGGAATAATAATGAGGAGTTTCTGGTAAATTTACTGCATATTAAATTTAAATTATTCTATTCAATTAATATGTTATTTAGAATAATACATTTTTTTAAATTTAAATGTATAGGCCCAGTCTGAGAGAAATGCGGCTAACAGGAGCAAGAATCTGGTTACGCATCAAGGTGGGTCCAAGTCATTTCAGCACCATCGCGAGGATCTGGTATATTTAGTAATTGCACAGTTTAAAATTTTAATTTATAACTTGTTAAAATGAATAGTTGATTTAACTATAAGTATGCATGCTTATTTCAGGAGAGAGCGCGTATGGCTCCTGTGTCGTACTGGGATGTTTTCGAACATACACATGCACTGAGTCAGATTGACGACACATGCTTAGTTTCATACAGTTGGGACCATGTTGATAAGGCGCGTGAGAGATATGTAAGTATAAAATAATTAAGTTAGACTTATAATTTAATTAAAATAGTGTTATCTAAATTCATTTGTATTTTGTTTAACAGGAGAAATTTCTGGCACAACAGGCGCAGTTACTGGAATCTACTGGGAGGACTGAGTTGACTAAGGACGATGAGGACAAGATATTTGATGTTGTCATGGATCCACCTTCATGAAACAGACGATATGGTTATGGAAATCTAAAGGTAATACTAAAATTTATAATAAAAACTTAAATGTATTAGAAATGCTATTATGAAATACTGAAAATATGAAATTATATATAGATTAATACATCTCAACAGACGTATCAGAGGGCTCAGGACAAGGAAGTAATCGCATAACTGAAAGCAGAGATTGCATACTTTCATGAGCATGATCGTCGCCGTGAAGAGCAGATGGAGCTGCTTAACCAGCGGTCGGCGGAGTTCATGTAACGACCAGGAATTTCGCTCGGTCCGAATCAGTCGCAAAACCGATCAAGACCGTTCGAAATGCCTGATTGTTTTGAGAACAACACAAATCATAACGCAGACGGAAGAACATTTCATTGTTAAGTACAACAATTCCATCAGATTACATGAACATACAGAGTATAAACAAATAATATACAGCAGAAAAATATCAGAGATTACAATACATTACATAGCAGCGGAAAATAATACAAAACACAACTAGAAGAGATATACGGATACAAAGCTTTCCGGATATCGTTCCAGCTGTAAACCAGGATCCTGTGAATATAAATCTGCAAAACCAAAACTACTAGCTGCCCGTGTCAAAATAAGGGCACCCAAAGTTTAGGTTAAAACAATAAACTCCAAGTCAGTCATGGGACTGGTGTGAGAACTAAAACAGTTATTAATCTTTATTTTACAGTCAGGTAAATCAAGGGACCACGCCGTATAACACGGAACGGGTTTCCTCCCAAGAATACCAGTGCATATAACAAGACAACCAATGCTAAATACAGAAAAATGAAGCTATTATAAGACCCAGGTCCTATCACACAATGCAACGCAAGCCGGGGGATAGGGTTTTACCTTATAATAGCCAAAGAATGCTTGATACGTGAAATTTCATGTTTTATTATTACTATAAGTGCATAGTGTCAAAACAATTTCAAATCATAAATATCAATCATAGACGGCATAGGTACCATATATCATGTCGCCATCCTAGTTTTACAATTAAAACCGCAAAGTCACGTATTTGGAAGCTGGATTTCCATCCGTGAACCGAGGCAAAAGATAGTCCTCACCGATTCGAGACAATCTAGCCCATGTCTCAGGATCAAAGCTCGAGTGACCCTTGGATCGTCAGGGCCGGTCCACCGATGTGGATTAAAATTCCTGAACACTATGTTTCCCCGCCCTATGGGGCGTAAATGAGCCAACGAATGACTCCATCGGACCCGGATCGTCCGATCTAACCGAGGCGCCTCGCAACAGCAACAACCACATAAGTCAAACTCGTCAGGGCGTGTAAAACCACTGACGCCACTTCTAGCTAGAAGGAAACGCATGCCTTCCCTGAGGTCCTCTCCCGTTTTTGGTTCACCACCGGGGTGTGAGGCTCGCGAATTCACGTTACACAAAGCTGTGCCACACAGGCCGTGCTTTGATCATCACCCACAAGACTTTGCTTTTCAACAAAAGCCTTGATCATATTGCCACTTAGGCATGCCACACAGGCAATTCACTCCATGCGTTTGATATCCATCAATATATAACCTCTGAGCTCGTACGTCTCAGAGAAGGGCGTTAAGCAAGAGAATAAATTCTCCACCGCCAAACAGATATATATTTAATAGAAATCAACCACACAGAATAAAATCCAATGTCAGACACACAGTCCATTTACAAGTTCGTTCTGGGTCTGAACGAAACCGGAGGCACCTAGTACCCCGCATATCCATCGATCTCTAAGTACGTCTGGACGATCACCAACTATTTCCATCTTCTTGGGTGTACAGCCCAATCAAGATCATCAATAATTATCCAAACGACGTGAAGACCTCCGGTCTTCGACCACCGTCTTCATCTTCGACACCACGTCGAATCAGTTATTCAGAATGGGATAAACCCGGTCTTTCTGAATAACTCGCGTATATAATAAACAAGTGTTACACAAACACAACATACGCCTCATTCCAATTCAGAATATTCTTTTATTCAAATATTCTTATACTTTGGGAAAGGTTCCCATTAATTTTATAAAAGATAAATTCTTTAAATTTATTCTTTAATCTGCTTTGAATATCAATTCAAACTAGTCGGGATTAGCGAACCACACCGAAGTAATCATTTATTTTATTTCTGAATCCCAACCTATTCATCCCATGAAGTAAAACAGGAAATACTTCATATCTAACACCAAGGTGTTATCGGTAAATTCAATTACCATTTCACGTTCAAATCTAATTAAAGATTTAACTATCGCCTGAAGCAAAACTGGTGATACTCCCTCCTCGATCTTTTCAATCTAATTAAAGATTTATTAAAACTCCACTTAGTTTTAATCTTTAACTGGGTTAAAGAATCAGTGTCATTTAAAACACGGTTCACGATAAACCCAAAATCACATTCCATTAATTATCGGTTTAAAGAACAAGTGTTATTTAAAACACTGTTCACGATAAACCCAAAAAATCAATACCAATTAAATATTATTTAATTGGTACACTTCATTAAATCTAAATAAAAAGATTTAATATTTTTCTCAACTGGGCTTAAGAACAGTGTTAATGAAGACACCATTCACGGCAAACCCAAATCACATTTGATATTAAATACAAGGCTCTGAATAGAAAATATATTGGCTTATATTCAATATCAAATTCTACGACCAACAAATATCGTATTGGAAATAGCGATATATATATATATATATCTTTCAAATTTCCATAACAATATCTGTATAATCACGAAATCCAACATCGAAATATTCCGAAGACAATTTCGATTCAAATACATTCCAATTCAATTATTGGAAATCCTCGTTATTTTCACAACCATTTCAAATTCTATTTATTTATTTTAAAAATAAACAAATTATTATTCTAGTTCAAAATTAGTTCATTTCGATAAAAAAAAAATCTATTTTTATCTTTTCAAATATGGAGTTTTTCATCCCAATTCTTCACAAATCATTTCTTATGATTTTACACAAATTATTGATATTTTTAATAATTTTATCAAGGCCCGTACAGTCGATTTCCATCAACGGCCATCGAACTGCACTTACAGCGACCTTTTTCAAATTTGATTTGGACATAATTCCAAATCCAACCGTTAGATTTCAAATTTCTCACATTCTTATAAAGCTCTTTTCGATACGAACCCAACAGTTCCTGTTTAAGGAGAATCCGACGGTCGGATCTCCCGTAATATCCATTCGAAGTCAATGGTCGAAATTCGCGAACTGCCGCGGCGCGACGCGTTCTATTCAGGCCATTTTATATATATAATATATATATTATATATATTTCATCGATTTCCTTTTAAAACGTATTTTATAAATCGTTTTAAATTCGTTTTCAAAACGATTTCAACTTCTTTTTCAAATTCAAATCAAAATTGAATTTTCCCTTACTAATTCGTTTTAAATTCATTTCAAATTGATTTCAATTCAAATCGATTTTTTTATTCAATTTCAATTCGTTTTCAATTCAATTTGAATTTCAAATTAATTCCATTTTAATTCGAATTCATTTCTATTCAATTTCAATTCGAATTCATTTCAAAGCGATTTCAATTCTATTTCAATCTAATTCGAATTTCAATTCTTTTCAATTTAATTCGAATTTCAATTCTTTTCAATTTAATTCGAATTTCAATTCTATTCAAATTTCAAATCAATTTAACTTAATTCGAATTTCAATTCACTTTAATATTCATTTCAATTTGAATAAAATCGAGATAAATATCGTTCATGTCAAAATGGCACAAATCTAATCAACACGGCTTCATATATTTCTATTTTCAAATATTTCTATTTCAAATATTTCTTTTTCAAATATTTCTATTTCAAATATTTCTTTTTCAAATATTTCTTTTTCAAATATTTCTTTTCAAATATTTCTATTCAAATATTTCTTTTACAAATATTTCTATTCAAATATTTCTTTTTCAAAACTGGAATGAGGCCCAATCAATTACCATATAATGTTAATTATATGGATTTTCTACAACACATGTATACAATAACAACGATGAATAATCAACCATCATCCAAAGTGCATTCTACACTGTATAAGCATCAAATATAAATATTTAATGCTCATAACAGTCTGTCCATCAATCGATCGACATACAACTAAATAATTGGGATTAGTGTACGCCAAATATCATCCCAATACCCGTGTGGGGTTTCAAACAATCAAACACAGATTTTATTTGTGCAGTTGGGCGATGTGTAAAATTTATCGTCCCAATCAATATCAATCAAATCAGTGTATATAAACAAATCTCCGATTTGTTTATGAATATTTATTTTATATACACGTTAAAAATTCTATTTTCAACTATAAAATATTTTAACTATATAAATATTTTATTTCATTTCACATTACATCACACAATCAACTACACATCAAAAACAAACAAACATGCATACAAGACGTCCATGGTCACTGTCTGCATCCTAGTATATATTTTAAAGTAGAAATAAAAATTAAAGGTGAGAAGTTCTCACAGAGGGTTCCACTCTGCCGTGCTTTGCTTTTGAACTGTTGAACCTTTTCAAATATAATAAAAATCAGATTTTTATTTCGCTACATACATAAAAATAATATTTTTATATCCTCTACCTTATAAAAATTATGTTTTTATATTTGCTACTTACATTATAAAAATATAATCTTTTTGCTAATAAAAATCATTCCTTTCTCATAATAAAAATCTAAAATTTTCCTATTACAAAAAATCTAAACTTTTCTTTTTTATTTAAATATACAAAATCAGATTTTTTTTTCCATCATTTAAAACTGATTTTCTTTGTTATACAAACAAAAAATCAAAATTTTAACATCATAAACGAAGAAAAAATAAAAATAGAAGCTTACTGGGGAGGTCGGGGAGGTGGAGAGGGGCGAATGTCGGCGGCCTACGGCAGTACGAAGTGGCGGCGGTGGCTTCAGGCGCTCAGGACGTCGGTTGGATCTTGGGCTCGAATTGGGGGATTCAGGCGAGATGCGCGAGGGGGGAGGGGTCCTGGGTTTTCTTCCTACGTCGATCTAGGGTTTGGGGGAGACCTAGGGTCACGGAAATCGAAGGGGCGAGGGGCTGGGGAGGGTGACACAAGAAGGAGGAAGGCAGAGGGGTGGAGAGGGTGATGGCGGCGCCAGAGGGGCTGGCGGTGGGAGGTAGGCGCGTCGAACGAGATCCGTCGCTCTTTTTTTTTTCTTTCTGCTTTCGATTTTGAATACCGAAGGGGGAGGAGAGTAAAGGGATATATAAAAATATATATATTATTTAATTTAATTTAATTAATTTCAAAAAGCAACTTTTTATTTCGACCTCTAAATGAGACCCACCGCCTGTCGTCCATAGCTAATTACCCCCATTCCGAACACAATGGGATATGTATCGTAGGCTGATTCGATCGTTTCGACCAGTTTTCGTCAAAATCAACATATAACTCTATATATTGAATTTGAACGCACATTTCAATTTACTGGGGTCACATACTAACCCTAAAAATTCCAAAAAAATATTTTCTAGCTTCGTATTGACGATACGGTCCTAACAAAACTGATTTCATCAAATTCTGAGACCGTTTGAAAAATGGCCATTTTCCAGTCGATTAAAATCAATTGAAACTGGCCAAACGTGTTTTCCTTTGCCACGCTCACATATTGAATCGAAAAATTACAAAATTCGAAACCTAGCAATAACTTGACATCACGGATCCAACAAAAGTGGTTTCGTCGAAAACCGAGGTCGTTTGCAAAATGGCTATTTTTAAGGGCTAGAATTCCATAGCGACTATGTTGAATTTTCAACTGGACGTATCTTTTGATTCCCGCTATGAAATTTCGATTTTTCGGATTCGTTGGAAAGATATTCTCAATTAGATTCTATTATTTTTGGTTTTGCTAAATTCCGGTTTATTTTGAATCCTGTACATCCATTTGAAGTTTGAAATCGAATTATCGAACTACCGCGCCATTTTCAATTCCTTTTATATATATAAATAAATATTTATATTCTAATGACGAACTATCTAAATATATACATTCCAGTTCTGTTAAAAATATATTTTCTCATCGTTATTATTTAAAATAATTCATTTTAAATATTCAAAATTCATTAAAATTGCCAAAATAAAAATTTTAAATTGCCTCAGATTTTCGGGTTATTACAATCTCCCCCTCTTAAAACTTTTCGTCCCCGAAAAGGAACGAAGCCGAAAGTTATTTAACTAATCAACTCAACTTTCACTATTTTCATTACGGCTTAAGTTCTTCAACTTTTCAGTTTCTAAGAACTTTTCAAATTTTTCAAAAATTTGGCTAACACCCTAAATTTTCGAAAAATTTCGCCATAACCTCCCCTGCACCGGGGACTTCGGGATATTTCATATAGCCTCCCATGGCCTTCTTCAATCCAAAAGAAAAAGAAAAAGCCAATCGGCTCATAAAATCATCATCACCCAAACAAAACAGTAAATTATGGTAAACATGTACCTATTTGTCGGGCAAACAATTTTATTCTTCTGCTCTAGCCTCCTTGCTATGACCTGTTCAGTGTAAGTACATGTATGTGCAAGCAAATGCGACTAATTTTCAATACAATTCACAATTTGATACCATTTGGCTAAACGTTCCACATTTAATTAATTCAAACAATAATCAAACAACACAACCAGCAATCAGTTTGTTGATTATCATTTCAAATTCATAACTTTGATATATAGTCACAAATCACATTTTTGATGCCAAATCACAACAACAAATCCTATATAGCCTTGGTTCTCACACCAGTCTAATGGAAATATATAGATATCACACTTTCGAAACACGAATATAAATACTGATGATGTCCGGACATCACCAGAATTATCCCCGAGCGACTAGAGTGCGAATCTATATCTATCCAGTATATTAAAACTTCGAATACACGTGGATCAGACGTATATGCAAAATCTATATATACTAGATTGTCCACATCAATATAAATAATCAAATACGAATGATTGATTTAAATTTTCAAAACAAAACTTGTTTTCATTTCGAAAATATAATCTTCACACTCGTTCTAGGATACTACTGATCCCATCTCTAACGAGTCATTCCCATTGGATATTACTAATCCAATATCTGATGAATTCTTTCATATGGTTCTAATGTGTCTTGTTCTCTGAGCTTTGTAAACCAAAGCTCTGATACCAAATGTAACGACCGGGAATTTCGCTCGATCCGAATCAGTCGCAAAACCGATCAAGACCGTTCGAAACGCCTGATTGTTTTGAGAACAACACAAATCAGAACGCAGACGGAAGAACATTTCATTGTTAAGTACAACAATTCCATCAGATTACATGAACATACAGAGTATAAACAAATAATATACAGCAGAAAAATATCAGAGATTACAATACATTACATAGCAGCGGAAAATAATACAAAACACAACTAGAAGAGATATACGGATACAAAGCTTTCCGGATATCGTTCCAGCTGTAAACCAGGATCCTGTGAATATAAATCTGCAAAAACAAAACTACTAGCTGCCCGTGTCAAAATAAGGGCACCCAGAGTTTAGGTTAAAACAATAAACTCCAGGTCAGTCATGGGACTGGTGTGAGAACTAAAACAGTTATTAATCTTTATTTTACAGTCAGGTAAATCAAGGGACCACGCCGCATAACACGGAACGTGTTTCCTCCCAAGAATATCAGTGCATATAACAAGACAGCGCAATGCTAAATACAGAAAAATGAAGCTGTTATAAGACCCAGGTCCTATCACACAATGCAACGCAAGCCGGGGGATAGGGTTTTACCTTATAATAGCCAAAGAATGCTTGATACGTGAAATTTCATGTTTTATTATTACTATAAGTGCATAGTGTCAAAACAATTTCAAATCATAAATATCAATCATAGACGGCATGGGTACCATATATCATGTCGCCATACTAGTTTTACAATTAAAACCGCTAAGTCACGTATTTGGAAGCTGGATTTCCATCCGTGAACCGAGGCAAAAGATAGTCCTCACCGATTCGAGACAATCTAGCCCATGTCTCAGGATCAGAGCTCGAGTGACCCTTGGATCGTCAGGGCCGGTCCACTAATGTGGATTAAAATTCCTGAACACTACGTTTCCCCGCCCTATGGGGCGTAAATGAGCCAACGAATGACTCAATCGGACCCGGATCGTCCGATCTAACCGAGGCGCCTCGCAACATCAACAATGACATAAGTCAAACTCGTCAGGGCATGTAAAAACACTGACGCCACTTCTAGCTAGAAGGAAACGCATGCCCTCCCTGAGGTCCTCTCCCGTTTTTGGTTCACCACCGGGGTGTGAGGCTTGCGAATTCATGTTACACAAAGCTGTGCCACACAGGCTGTGCTTTGATCATCACCCACAAGACTTTGCTTTTCAACAGAAGCCTTGATCATATTGCCAATTAGGCATGCCACACAGGAAATTCACTCCATGCGTTTGATATCCATCAATATATAACCTCTGAGCTCGTACATCTCAAAGAAGGGCGTTAAACAAGAGAATAAATTCTCCGTCGCCAAACAGATATATATTTAATAGAAATCAACCACACAGAATAAAATCCAATGTCAGACACACAGTCCATTTACAAGTTCGTTCTGGGTCTGAACGAAACCGGAGGCACCTAGTACCCCGCATATCCATCGATCTCCAAGTACGTCTGGACGATCACCAACTATTTCCATCTTCTTGGGTGTACAGCCCAATCAAGATCATCAGTAATTATCCAAACGACGTGAAGACCTCCGGTCTTCGACCACCGTCTTCATCTTCGATACCACGTCGAATCAGTTATTCAGAATGGGATAAACCCTGTCTTTCTGAATCACTCGCGTATATAATAAACAAGTGTTACACAAACAAAACATACGCCTCATTCTAATTCAGAATATTCTTTTATTCAAATATTCTTATACTTTGGGAAAGGTTCCCATTAATTTTATCAAAGATAAATTCTTTAAATTTATTCTTTAATCTTCTTTGAATACCAATTCAAACTAGTCGGGATTAGCGAACCACACCGAAGTAATCATTTATTATATTTCCCAATCGCAACCTATTCATCCCATGAAGTAAAACTGGAAATACTTCATATCTAACACCACGGTGTTATCGGTAAATTCAATTACCATTTCACGTTCAAATCTAATTGAAGATTTAACTATCGCCTGGAGCAAAACTGGTGATACTCCCTCCTCGATCTTTTCAATCTAATTAAAGATTTATTAAAACTCCACTTAGTTTTAATCTTTAACTGGGTTAAAGAATCAGTGTCATTTAAAACACGGTTCACGATAAACCCAAAATCACATTCCATTAATTATCGGGTTAAAGAACAAGTGTTATTTAAAACACTGTTCACGATAAACCCAAAAATCAACACCAATTCAATTCCAATTAAATATTATTTAATTGGTACACTTCATTAAATCTAAATAAAAAGATTTAATCTTTTTCTCAACTGGGCTTAAGAACAGTGTTAATGAAGACACCATTCACGACAAACCCAAATCACATTTGATATTAAATACAAGGCTCTGAATAGAAAATATATCAGCTTATATTCAATATCAAATTCTACGACCAACAAATATCGTATTGGAAATAACGATATATATATATCTTTCAAATTTCCATAACAATACCTGTATAATCACGAAATCCAACATCGAAATATTCCGAAGACAATTTCGATTCAAATCCATTCCAATTCAATTATTGGAAATCCTGGTTATTTTCACAACCATTTCAAATTCAATTTATTTATTTTAAAAATAAACAAATTATTATTCTAGTTCAAAACTAGTTCATTTCGATAAAAAAAATCTATTTTTATCTTTTCAAATATGGAGTTTTTCATCCCAATTCTTCACAAATCATTTCTTATGATTTTACACAAATTATTGATATTTTTAATAATTTTATCAAGGCCCGTACAGTCGATTTCCATCAACGGCCATCGAACTGCACTTACAGCGACCTTTTTCAAATTTGATTTGGACATAATTCCAAATCCAACCGTTAGATTTCAAATTTCGCACATTCGTTATAAAGCTCTTTTCGATACGAACCCAACGGTTCCGGTTTTAGGAGAATCCGACGGTCGGATCTCTCGTAATATCCATTCGAAGTCAATGGTCGAAATTCGCGAACTGCAGCGGCGCGGCGCGTTCTATTCAGGCCGTTATATATATATAATATATATATTATATATATTTCGTTGATTTCCTTTTAAAACGTATTTTATAAATCGTTTTAAATTCGTTTTCAAAACGATTTCAACTTCTATTTCAAATTCAAATCAAAATTGAATTTTCCCTTACTAATTCGTTTTAAATTCATTTCAAATTGATTTCAATTCAAATCGATTTTTTTTATTCAATTTCAATTCGTTTTCAATTCAATTTGAATTTCAAATTAATTCCATTTCAATTCGAAATCATTTCTATTCAATTTCAATTCGAATTCATTTCAAAGCGATTTCAATTCTATTTCAATCTAATTCGAATTTCAATTCTTTTCAATTTAATTCGAATTTCAATTCTTTTCAATTTAATTCGAATTTCAATTCTATTCGAATTTCAAATCAATTCAATTTAATTCGAATTTCAATTCACTTTAATATTCATTTCAATTTGAATATAATCGATATAAATATCGTTCACGTCAAAAGGGCGCAAATCTAATTAACACGGCTTCATATATTTCTATTTTCAAATATTTCTATTTCAAATATTTCTTTTTCAAATATTTCTATTTCAAATATTTCTTTTTCAAATATTTCTTTTTCAAATATTTCTTTTCAAATATTTCCATTCAAATATTTCTTTTACAAATATTTCTATTCAAATATTTCTTTTTCAAAACTGGAATGAGGCCCAATCAATTACCATATAATGTTAATTATATGGATTTTCTACAACACATGTATACAATAACAACAATGAATAATCAACCATCATCCAAAGTGCATTCTACACTGTATAAGCATCAAATATAAATATTTAACGCTCATAACAGTCTGTCCATCAATCGATCGACATACAGCTAAATAATTGGGATTAGTGTACGCCAAATATCATCCCAATACCCGTGTGGGGTTTCAAACAATTAAACACAGATTTTATTTGTGCAGTTGGGCGATGTGTAAAATTTATCGTCCCAATCAATATCAATCAAATCAGTGTATATAAAAAAATCTCTGATTTGTTTATAAATATTTATTTTATATACACATTAAAAATTCTATTTTCAACTATAAAATATTTTAACTATATAAATATTTTATTTCATTTCACATCACATCACACAATCAACTACACATCAAAAACAAACAAACAAGCATACAAGTCGTCCATGGTCTGTGGACGACGGGTGTCGGGTGCTACTAAACACCGTCTGCATCCTAGTATATATTTTAAACTAGAAATAAAAATTAAAGGTGAGAAGTTCTCACAGAGAGTTCCACTCCGCCGTGCTTTGCTTTTGAACTGTTGAACCTTTACAAATATAATAAAAATCAGATTTTTATTTCGCTACATATATAAAAATAATATTTTTATATCCTCTACCTTATAAAAATTATGTTTTTATATTTGCTACTTACATTATAAAAATATAATCTTTTTGCTAATAAAAATCATTCCTTTCTTATAGTAAAAATCTAAATTTTCCTATTACAAAAAATCTAAACTTTTCTATTTTATTTAAATATACAAAATCAAATTTTTTTCCATCATTTAAAACTGATTTTCTTTGTTATACAAACAAAAAATCAAAATTTTAACATCATAAACGAAGAAAAAATAAAAATAGAAGCTTACTGGGGAGGCCGGGGAGGTGGAGAGGGGAAAATGTCGGCGGCCTACGGCAGTACGAAGTGGCGGCGGTGGCTTCAGGCGCTCAGGGCGTCGGTTGGGTCTTGGGCTCGAATTGGGGGTTTCAGGCGAGATGCGCGAGGGGGGGGGGGTCCTGGGTTTTCTTCCTCCGTCGATCTAGGGTTTGGGGGAGACCTAGGGTCGCGGAAATCGAAGGGGCGAGGGGCAGGGGAGGGTGACGCTAGAAGGAGGAAGGCGGAGTGGTGGAGAGGGTGACTGCGGCGCCAAAAGGGCTGGCGGTGGGAGGTAGGCGCGTCGAAAGAGATCCGTCAGTCACTTTTTTTCTTTTTTTCTTTCTGATTTCGATTTTGAATACTGAAGGGGGAGGAGAGTAAAGGGATATATAATATTATATATATTATTTAATTTAATTAATTTTAAAAAGCAACTTTTTATTTCGACCTCTAAACGAGACCCACCGCCTGTTGTCCATAGCTAATTACCCCCATTCCGAACACAATGGGATATGTATCGTAGGCTGATTCGATCGTTTCAACTAGTTTTCGTCAAAATCAACATATAACTATATATTGAATTTGAACACACATTTCAATTTACTGGGGTCACATAGTAACCCTAAAAATTCCAAAAAAATATTTTTAGCTTCGTATTGACGATACGGTCCTAACAAAACTGATTTCATCAAATTCTGAGACCGTTTGAAAAATGGCCATTTCCCAGTCGATTAAAATCAACTAAAACTGGCCAAACGCGTTTTCCTTTGCCACACTCACATATTGAATCAAAAAATTACGAAATTCGAAACCTAGCAATAACTTGACATCACGGATCCAACAAAAGTGGTTTCGTCGAAAACCGAGGTCGTTTGCAAAATGGCTATTTTTAAGGGCCAGAATTCCATAGCGACTATTTTGAATTTTCAACTGGACGTATATTTTGATTCCCACTATGAAATTTCGATTTTTCTGATTCGTTGGAAAGATATTCTCAACTAGATTCTACTATTTTTGGTTTCGCTAAATTCCGGTTTATTTTGAATCATGTACATCCATTTGAAGTTTGAAATCGAATTATCGAACTACCGCGCCATTTTCAATTCCTTATATATATATAAATAAATATTTATATTCTAACGACGAACTATCTAAATATATACGTTCTAATTCTGTTAAAAATATATTTTCTCGTCGTTATTATTTAAAATAATTCATTTTAAATATTCAAAATTCATTAAAATTGCCAAAATAAAAATTTTAAATTGGCTCAGATTTTCGGGTTATTACAGTTCATTTCCCAGCATGATACGCCACCTTCATCTTCTGGTAAAGAGAGTTGATCAGGTTAGCTTGTTTTGATGACATCTATGTTTTGAGAGTTGGTGAGGCTTGCTACATGACGATGGTTGTACATATTGGTTTGGACACGATGTTATGATGGTTTGAACATGGTGTTGGTTATGACTGGTTTGGACATGGTATGTAGAATCATGTTGTTTTGACGACGTTTGATTGTTGTATTATATAAATATTGGTTAATGTTTTGTGTTTTGTGTTTGATTTTTCTTTTTCATGTGTTTGGTTATATATATGGTTGAGACTGAGTTATATGCTCGAAATGGAGCAGTTTGATGATTATACATGTGGTTGTGGCTGGAAGTGGCAAATCTGAAATCTGAAAAAAAACACCCAGATTTCCAACGGCGAGCAATGGAAATCAAAGGCTTACAGGTCCATCATTTTCAACAGCTTTCGACGTCTTCCAATGGCTTATTTCCAATGGGTTTCAACCATTTCCATCATCCCTTTGGCCAGAAGAAAGGATACGTGGCCAATTATATCAGTTGGAAGACGTTGGAAAGAAGGCGTTGGTTGCATTGGAAGTCGTTGGAAGCCGTTGATCCTTATACCAACGGACCCTGGCCATTGGAAACAACTGTTTCTCTTGTAGTGGAACTTGTCCGATCGTGTCCGACCGATTTTATTTAGGACAAGAATTAGGACAACGAAATTTGCCCGAGAAAAAATTTGGTTCGGTCCATGTTCGGTCCGATTTTTTTAGGATAGAAACCGAACATACCTCTGTCCGGTCCGACCGATTTACACCTCTAAATGTGCCATTGATGTAACACTAAATTTTACATGTTTTATATAGTTCGCATTATGGGCTGAGTTAATGAGTTCTATTTCAAGCTTCAAAATCTCTATTTTGTGCAATGTAAATGAGGTATCAAAAGATCTATAGTGAAATAAACTGTTTTTCCTTTGTTTCTCTAAAGGCTTCTCCTTTTGTTTGGTGATTTTGTTTATTTTATAATATGTTATTAGTAAGAGATTATACTTGAGCTATTTAACTTTTATTATATCCAGATTAGATATCTTCTAGACTTACATTTTTGTATTGTTCTATAATTAATTTCTATTTGAAACTTCTTTATTCATACTTTTAAGATCTAATTTTTTTTTTGAATTTGGATTTAAGTTCTAATGGATATATTCTCATACACACACACATATGTATATATAAGAGCGTTCCAAGGCCTCCTTGTTTTGCACCACTCTTTCAACATTCTTACCCTACTATGAGCCACACTAATTCAAATCCAACAAGATTTTGTGGATGTTCAATATATATATATTTGAGGAGCGTTCAATGGCACCCCAAATAGTGAGCACCCCATTTTCCCCCTTATATAAACCAAGTATTTATATTAGAATAAGTGAGTGGGAGGTGAGAGAATGAGTGGAGGGAGAGAGAAACGGAATATGTGGTGGAAATTAGGGGGCATTTAGGGGTGCTGCACTAATTCGTGTGCCATTGAATGCTCGCCTATATATATATACACATACACATATACATATATATATATATATATATATGAACGTCTCCGAAGAATAACGAGAACTGTTCACTTTGGGGGGTGTTGGTTGACATGCCAGCACATTTGTCTCAATTGGGCACCCTACGCTAGATTAAGTTTTCGTTGGGGACAATTGCTTAATGTAGGGCTCAAACTCGGGACCTATTACCAAGTAGAAAGATCCCCTTAAGGGGGTTATATGGCACTCCTTTTGCATCCAAACCACAGACAAACATTTATTAATTAAATAAGTTAGTGGTGGAAGAGAGCGTTAGTGGAAAGAGAGAGAGAGGAACGAGAATGTGTGTTGGAAATCAGGGAGGCTAAAGGGGTGCTGCACTATTTGGGGGTGCTATTGAACGCTCCTCTCTCTCTATACACACACACACACACACACACACATATATATATATAATGCTCCATGGCACCTCTTGTAACATCCCGCAATTTTTGATGATCTAAATTCTGATTTAAATCGAATTTTTATTTTGAAGATATTCTATAATTTCTCGTAACGAGAATTTGGAATTTGAAACATGTTCAGTAAGACTTAGCAGCTATGATAATTTCGAGGGAAAATTTGAACATTTGTCAGTCGTGCAATTTTCATTGAAAAGTTGCGCATAACAATTCAAATTTTAGCGACTGTAAAATATCTCCGACACCAGTTTGGACGATCATGAAAAACATTCTATTTGTTGTCACAAATCCAGTAGTCCAATCCATTTTGCGAAAATTGGAAGTTTCGAGCTCCATAAAAACATTTTCCAGTGTGAAATTTGTGTCGAAAGAAAATCTTTCTGAAACCAAAATGTCCCAACATGAAAAGTTTTCTTTCTCATTCTATTCTTTAATATGCTATTCGTTTCACGAAATCGGACGTTTTGACCTCCATTTAATTGTTTTTTCATGCGAATTTCTCATTTAAAGAGGTCTATAATGCGTTTTTGAATGGAGCATCGTGACACTGCAAATTGTATACCGTTGCGTTTGTCTCGTCGCGCTGATTAACACAGTATATTCGTTTGTCAGTTTCGGTGCTCGGTTCGCTTCGAAATTGTGAAAAGGCTTGTGCTTGCATGATGCTCGAAAAGACAATAATGCAAATGTCACTTATGTTTATAATATATACAAATCCATGCGTTCTTTAGTTGCGAAACCATTCATTTTTTTTTTACGTTTCCGAAGAAAACTTTTTAAAACCCGTTCGTGAAACTTAACTTCGGCTAATTTAAATAAGAAAGTTTGGTTGGTGAGGAGAGTTAAAACGTTTGCTACGTTTTCTTTTCCAAACGTCAAAAACCTTTTATTCTTTGCCACTTATAACTTGACTTCCCCTTCCTATCTTGTAAAAGCATGAAGCCTTTTCATTTTCATGCAAACGCATGAAACACCAGACCATTGCTAATAGTGCTTTAATGCCAGCATCTATTCTCAGCCTTGCTTGTAATTTATCATTCCCACACAAATTAGCAATAGCCCCAGCTACCATTTGTAGAGTCTGAGGGTCTTCCCCAGCTATGATTTGTCTCATTCATTGACAAGTTAGCAATTACACTCCCATTATTCCATCCCCTGAGCTTCTGAGAAGCATTTGCAAAAAGTCAAACCATATGGCACCTTACTACCACGTCGTTCCATGTCTGCTCCACTCGACGACTAGCTCCGACCATCTACCCAGCTCCGGACCTCTTCTACCTCTTTCCTTCCTTTAGGCTAAACCCGATCCACCATGAAAAAAGGATTTTGTGATAGCTGAATGTAGCCCCCTCCACTCCCATCCAGCACCACCAAGTCTTCCCTATGGCCATGTTACACCAACCGTTCATCTACCTTCGACCTGAGACATCACTCGATGTCCGGTGATTTCCTTACAACCTCCACCGCCTCCTCCTCCGACTAACTGCCACCCGAAATCCGGCCCCAAACCATCGGAGCAAGCCTTTTGTTTCGCTCTGTAAACGTTTTAGGAAAACATTTGTTTAAGCCTGGGTTTTGCTATGTAAACTGTAGAGTGCCTGCCTCACATTTTCATTTTCCTTTCCCATGTGTGTAAAAATATAATATGCCTCATTGAAAAAAAGAAAAAAAGAAAAAGAAAAGAGAAAGAGGCTTGGATTTTGGCTATTTGATTCGATAGCTGCTACTGATTTGAATTTGGACGTTGTCGTGTTTGCTTCGATCTTGAGTCGTGTTTGGATGTCGTCGTTTCATTCAATGTCAATTCGTTTTCCATCTCCGTTCAATGCCACGAAAGATGAGTTTATCTCACATTTGACTTACATTTTTATAGAAGTAGAATTCATCGCATTTAAAATGCTATAAAATGAATATGGTTGTTTTAGAAAAACCTTATCATATATTATGCATGGATGACACACATTTATGACACGACTGATATATATGTTATGAATATGCACATCTGACATGTATTACTTCAGGTAAATGTTTGAAATGTTGAGTTTACTTCGTATATGTTTGACTTGTTGAGTTTATTTATATTGTTTATTTATTTGTTCTTGTATTGCAAGTTCCCTATGGATTGAAATGATATATACCCGAATCGCTACATAGATTTAGGAAATGAATTGAATTGATTTGGCATGCGAGTTGAAATGATATATACCCAGGATTCAATTTTTAAATTTCCGATTGAATTGTATATATTCGTATCTCTTGGCCTACGTAGAAAGTTATACACAGACACCATTGGTCTATTTTTAAAATATTTATCTTAGTTTATTATATTTTTATTTAACAAAACTATTTTAAGTATACGTTAATTATAATATTTTTTTATTTTTTTTAAATAATTTATTTTTTTCTATAAGTAATTTAATAAATCTTTTATTATAGTTTAATATTATTTAAATTTTAAACTTTAATATAAAAATATAGATTTCTATAGAAGTATAGATATAGATTTTTATTACTTTACATTAAGAAAGGTTTAAAGAGAGATTTGGAATACAATAGTAGCTTAACATGTTTAATGACTAAATTGAAATGTAATTCAAATTTTAGCTATATTGATTTAAATGTGACTTAGAAAATGATGAAATGAGTTTTATATGAAACTGGTTAAGATAATGAGACTTAATAATTTGATTTGATAATAATTTATGAAATTAATGGTATGAATCTAAATATAATTGAAGTAATATTTAGAATTTATTAAACTTGAAGTATGAGATTTAATAGTCGTGAAATGAAAGAAATGCTAATAAAATTTGACACAACTTGAATAATACCTATAAATGTATTGAAATTAGAATATACTGTTAAGTTGAAATTAATTTGAAGTGATGTTTTGATAACTGAATTGATTGTAATTTGAAATTGAACATATGGATATATGGTTCAGATTGGATTATTATTTAGAACTTGATTTTTAAAACTAGTATTATTTTATACAAAACTAATTTAGATTAATTTGTATAATTATTATTTTATAACTATATATATAATTTAACTATTAAACATCTTATAACTATTTAAAATTTATTTTGTTTAAATATTAAACAATTATATCTATTTTATAATTATTTATCCAAAGTATTTTATATAATATACTTATTTCAATTTAAGATATTTTATACTATGTTAATCATTTTAAATAAAAGTCTATTTCCGATCCGAGCTATTAGATCTGAAATGCTTAGTATGAAGACTTTTGAATAACGATAACTGTGATAGAATTTTGAAATCAAATGTAATTCTTGTTAATGAACTATTTGTAATTATGGAATCTGAAGTCGTGAATGAAATCAAATATTGAATCGATTGAAATGCAACTTATGACGTTTGAATGGTGAACTTAATTATTTAAATATAAAACCAATATTGCAAATTAATTGATGTAAACCAATATTTGAAGTTAATTGATTTATCATATTTAAAATATGATTTCAAATATTAATTGACTACTTTATGAAATAAGCGTTTGGTTGTTAAAGAGACCGGAGTCGGTATTAACATACTCTGTCAATACCAATACCACTTTAACAACCGTATACATGGTGGAGAATCCATAGTGAAGTATGATGGATTTGGAGGCGATTACTGGATTTGAAGAAAGAGAACGATGATGGATGTCTTTGACCTTCAGGTCATAATTGAAATGACCAAAACAGGTGTTATACCGTGATCAACTGAGGTCGCTCCTCCATTGGATGCACTTCTTCGAACCATATCTACTACTTTGTGATTTGATTGGTCGATCCACCCTTGATTATGGGAGTGTGCTTCGATGTGAGCAGTAGTCGCGGCTATGCATTACCACCGGTCCGGGTGTGCATTGGTAGAATCCTACCGTGGGTATTCCTCACGTGCCTTGTCATATTATAATAGTCGAGCCGCCTACAATTTTGATTTGTACCGTACCTATGGAGTGCCCTCTGATAGCCACTAGTTTATGGTGGACTTTACGGTATCTGTATAGACTACGATATTATAAATGGTGTAAGGGTAAAAATGTAATTCCGCTTACGCTATTTTCAGTAGTATATTGAACCATAGACGCTATTATAATAGTCTATTGTATTATATGATATCTAGGTTGACAGATCCTTAGAGGATGGAAATCCCAAATATCATTTAAGTTAATGATGCATTTCATTAAATATTTCACTTGAGTTGATTCACTTATATAAGAATGTGTAACAACCTGTATTTTTGAAACCAATTTAAAATTTATTTTTAATTGATTTTCATAGAAATTAAATATTTCAATTGAGTTATTTTGAGAATAAACGATTTAAAATTTATTTAAATCGAAGTTAGAGCATATAAATTTAAATTTTAATTAAAATGAGTTTGAAATGGCACGGTAGTTTGAAAATTTGATTTTAATTTTTTTATTAATGTATAGAATTCAATATAAATCAGAATTTGATAAAACAAGAAACGTTGGGATATATTGAATTATAATTCTCTAACAAATATAAGAAATTAAGAATTCACTTTATAACTTGTAAGTTATGTCTAAATTAAAATTTAGAATAATCGCTATGGAAGTTAAATATATTTTAAAAGATATATATAGCTCGTAGAAAAGTCACATTTTATATACGGATGAATTTGAACTTGAAACCACTTCCATTGAGCTCAAAATGCGTTTGCGTGTTCGAAAACTATAAGCATCGATATCTTTGAAGTTGGAGAAATTTTGGTCTTTTTCATTGGATATAAGACCAAAATATCACTTTTTGCATATGGACGAATTTGGACTCGAAACAACTTCCATTGAGTTCGAAATGTCATTTATGTGCTCGAAAAATATAAACTTCGATATATTCCAAGCTTCAGAGTTTTGGCACTTGGGTTGGGTCTTGGTTTGGCTAAACTAGCCCACCGTATAGCCCCAAATCAGCCCCTCCTCTTCATTCACTTCCTCACTTCATCAAAATTAGAAAAATGGGGATAGGGAATTGGAAATTAAAATTTCCTAAACCTAGTTAATCCTAGGAGCTCCAATTCTTGTTGAAATTAAGTGTAAATCAATAGAAAAGCTTAGGTAAGCTCCTCTCCATCTTCTCCATCTTGTTTCCTCTTCAATTTCTTATGATTTCCTAAACCTAACTTCTAGGAATTTTGTGCATTCATGTTTATATTGAAGATACGTGAGTAATATTGGAAGAGAGGTTGTTCTAACTTGCTATTGGATCGATTTCTTGCTTTTAACCATCAAAGGTGAGTTCTTTATGAGATCTTCATGAACTCACATCTATGCCACAAGCCTTGAGGCTTATATGGTGTAATTTAGGTTCATTTTGATTTGTGTACCTACATATGAATGGGTTAGATAAGTATACACTTTCCGGTTCATTAGTTTATGTTCCATTTAATTGAAAATTATGGTTAGAATTGTCAATACAATCTAATTCATATGCTATGATTTGTTTTGGTGATATTGCGAAGCTCCGTCGTCACCCCCAGCAAGTTCTAAGACTTCACAATTCGCTTATATTGGGTTAGATTATTTTGGTTTACAATTTAGTTTGCTTTTGAACTTATAATCAAAACCATCGCAATTCTCTTTATATGAATGTGAAACGACCCAAACTTCCCTTTATGGGAAAGCCCGGATTGCTTTGAGAACACGACGCATCGGAACACAAACAATAGAACATTTCATTGCTATTACAACAATTTACATCAGAGTACAAGAATATATCAGAATTCAAATAAATAATACACAGAAAAATATCAGAGATTTAAATTGCAAAACAGTGGAAAAATAATACATAAGAATAATGTACAGTGGAAATCATCTACAACCACAGCTGAAAGAGATATATGGATACAAAGCTTTCCGAATATAGCTCTAGCTGGAATCCAGGATCCTGTGAAAAGAAATATCCGCGAAAACCAAAACAACTAGCTATCCATGTGGAAAATATGGGCACCCAGAGTTTAGGTAGAAACAATAAACTCCGAGTCAGTCATGGGACTGGCGTGAGAACTAAAACAGTTATTAGCTTTTATTTTAAAGTTAGGTAAATCACGGGACCATGACGTATAACACGGAACGAGTTTATCCCCCATGAATACCAGTGCATAAAACAAACAGTGCAATGCCAAATAGAAAAATGAAACAATTATAAGACTTAGCTCCCATCACACAATGAACGCAGTTGAGGATAGAGTTTTACCTTATAATAGCCCAAAATGCTTGGTACGCAAAATTTCATCTTTTATTATTACTATAAGTGAAGAAATTAACTTCAAGTATAAATGTATCAATCATAGGCAGCGTAGGTACCATTATATTACGTCGCCATTGTAACGATACAGATTTCGCCCGGACCTAATCTATTGCTAAATCGACCAAGACCGTTCAAATCCTGCATACGTTAACTTTGGGGATACAACACATTAGAACAAATAACATAAGACTTTTATAAAACATTATAATAATGTTACATCATAGTACAGAATATAAGAGTACATCGAATAATATAATAATACAACGGAAGATAAATTACAATAAATTTAGTACATTGCAGCGGAAGACTATTAATGCTCTGGACACGGCTTTAAGCTTCAATCCAGAATCCTGCTCAAGAGATAAATATCTTCAAAACAAGCTACTCGACTGCCCGTGTGGAAAGAGGGAACCCGAGTTTGCAAAGTGAAACAAACTACGAGTCAGTCATGGGACTAGTATGAGAAATCTTACTTAACTTATATAATAAGAAGGCCAATCATAGGACCACGCCGCTAACGCGGAACGGGTTTACTCCATTGGATTGCCAGTGCATGAAATAAAGTAAATTGTTAAACAACGCAATGCTTTTTTAGAAAAATGAAACCATTATAAGACTCAAGTCCCATCACAAAATGCAACGCAAACCGGAGGATAGAGTTTTACCTTATAATGGTCAAAAATGCTTGATACGATAAAAATGGATTTGATATTATTATTAGTGCATATATGTTTTAAAAACATTTCAATCACAATGTATCAATCATAGACGGCATAATACCCCATCCTACTTTGTCGCCATACTAGTTTTACAATCAAAACCGCATAGTGTCGTATTGGAAGTTGGGTTTCCACCAAGAGTCAAGGCTAGGAACAATCTCCTTACCGATTCGAGACACTCTAGCAATGTCTCAGGATTCGGAGGCTGGTGAACCCTTGGATCCTGCAGGGCTGGTCCACAAATACTTTAGTGGATTGGCAATTCCTGAACACATGCTTCCCGGTCCTATTGAACCTATAATACGGCCATTGGCGACCGATAAATCCGAGGCCTCGAAATTTCCATAATCCACATAAGTAAAATGTTAGGGCTGGTAAGTCGCTGACACCACTTCTAGCTAGAAAGAAACGTGCGCACTCCCTGCATTCCCTTGCTCCGTTTCTGACTCATACCGGGGTGTGAGGCTCGCGAAGTCACGCTATACACAAAGCTATGCCGAAATAGGCTATGCCTTAATCATCATCCACAAGGCTCTGCTTTTCAACAAAAGCCTTGATCATTTGCATCTTGGCGTGCCACATTGACAATCCACGCCATGTGATTGATAACTACTAATATATAATCTCTGAGCTCATGCGTCTCAGAGAAGGGTGTTAAGCAAGAGAATCAATTAGCCGCCACCACAGATATATATTATATAGAAATCAATTTTATTTACATGGAATGAAATTCAGTGTTAGACACACATCCATTTACAAGTCCTTTCTGGGTCTGAACGAAACGAGAGACACCTTATTCCTCGTCCCGTATGTCCAATACGGAAGTGAGGTGCTCGCATATCTGGACAATCAACAAGTACATCCAGACAAACTACCACTTTAACCCTTTACTGGTAGCTAGCTAATGTCGGGCATCAATAATCGTCCATTCGATGTGAAGATCGCCTGTCTTCATCCACCGTCTTCAATGTCTTTGACTTTAATCGTCGTAGTAATTATTCAGAATGGGTTAAACCCGGTCTTTCCTAATAACTCGCATATTTTATAATTAAAAATCAAGTACTATAAAGACACATCATATGCCTTATTCCAATTCAGAATATTATTTTAATAAAATATTCATATCAATAGGGAAATGATCCCATCAATTTATCAAAGATAAATTCTTTTAAATTAATTCTTTAATCTTTTTTTTAGAGATTCATTAAAACTTCAATTTGATTTTAATATCAAAAACCATAACTTTATGATTATTCAACTTTTAAGAAATTAATCTTATTTTTAACTGGGTTAAAGAACTAATGTCATTTAAAACAAAGTTCACGATAAACCCAAAATCATCTTCCATAAATATGGAATTTCCGCAGAAATCAATATATAATCGACCTAAATTTCCATTTCAAACTAATAATATAAATGGAATAACAGCAAAGCCTTTTTAAATTTCATATATAATAACAAACTTCTTTTACAGAAGCCTATCTCGATTATTATCAAATCGAATTTCCACTCAATTCCAATTTAATATATTAAATTGTAAAACTGGACTTTGGAAAATTTCTGTTTAAATCTTAATAAAAAGATCTATAAATTCCAAATTATAGTTTCACTGTTAATTGGGTTAAAGAACAAATGTCATTTAAAACATAGTTCATGATAAACCCAAATCATATATCATTTTATTCCAATTACTAAATATAATTGGAAACTCAAATAATCCTAATTAAAAGATCTACTCTTTAATACATGGTTTACTTTTATTTAATTCCAATTAAATATCAATTAATTGGAAGACTTCGTTAAATCTTAATTTGAAAGATTTATTCTAGTTAATAACTGGTTTGTTTCTGTAGAAATATATTTATCTTTTGTCCATCCAAAAACGGACATAGAAATCATCATTTTATTCTTCATTGAATATTATTTTAAAATATTTGTTATTTAAAAATATTCTTTATATAAAAAGTTTTTTTACGTAAAAATATTCGTTATAAAAGATAATTTTTATTTAAAATATTCTTTATTTAAAAGAAATTCTTTATTGAAAAGATATTCTGAATCGGAATGCGACTCAATCAGTTACCATATAATTTCGATTATATGGATTTCATACATTGCATGTATATGACAACAAATGATAAATAATCATCAAACCATCCATTCATCACCCAGAGTGAAGTTCACAACTATGTGAGCATTAAAATGAAATAATAACGCTCATCGCAGCCTGTCAATCTATCGATTGACATACAACTAAATATTGGGACTAGTGTATCTCAAGTATCATCCCAATACCCGTGTGGGGTTTTCAGCCAACAACAGTTCATATAAATAAATAGTTGGTTAATGAATTTAACCAATTTTAATTCCGCTAACATGTTGATGATAATGAACAAAACATGTTATTATATTCCTAATGTCGAATAAAAATGTATTTTACTCGCATAATTTTTCCTACATGCTTCTAAGGTCTAATAAAACGTAGTTTATTTACATGTCATTATTGCTGATGACAAATAGAAAGATAATTTTCATTTTCCTTTATTTGTATGCAATTTCTATTTTTAATTTTAATCAAATAAAAAGAAATTGTTTTATTTGCATGTATTGTTTCAAATCATAACATATGAAATGCCTCTTTATTCTGTACACAAGTACTAATGTAAATTTTGACAATACAAATGTCACTAGGATTTGCATACAAATACTATTGCATATTTTAACAATAAAATGTCGCTTTACTTTACATACAATTCTAATGTATGTTTTGACCAATAATATGATTTTTATATTTGAATATAAATTCTAATGTAAGTTTGCAAATAAAAATGATTTTTTTTATATTTGCATATAAATTCTATTGTAGGTTATGCAAATAAAAATGATTATTATATTTGCATATAAATTATGTTGTATGTTATGCAAATAAAAATTATTATTATATTTGCATATAAATTATATTTCAAAAAAAATGTATAAGAAGTGATACATCCATTTTGCTGACAATTCTATTTTATCAAAATGAATGTTTTTGTCGTAACACAAACCTATTTGACAAAAATGCTATTTGTGTTTAACTCTTTTATTTAACAAAAATGTAATTTTTATTTCATTACAAATCTAATTAACAAAAACGTAATTTTTGTTGTCAACTATCATATTTAACAAAATGTAATTTTTGTTTCAACTGTGTAACAACCCGGAAAATCTGAGCCAATTTAAAATTTTTACTTTGGCAATTTTAACGAATTTTGAATATTTAAAATGATTTATTTTAAATAATTATGACGAGAAATTTATTTCGAATAGAATTAGAACGTATATATTTATTTGAATCGTCGATAGAATATAAATATTTATTTTCAATATAAAAGGAATTGAAAATGGCGCGGTAGTTTGAAAATTCGATTTCAAATTTCAAATGAATGTACAAGATTCAAAATAAACTGGATTTTAGCGAAACCAAAAATATTAGAATATATTTGAGGATATCTTTCCAACGAATCCGAAAAAATGAAATTTCAAAATGAAATTTCATAGTCGCTATGGAAATATAGCCCTTCAAAATGGAAATTTTGCAAACGACCTCCGTTTTCGACGAAACCACTTTTTTGGATCTGGGATGTCAAGTTATTGCTAGATTCCAAAATTCATAATTTTTGAAATCAATATGTGAGCATGGCGAAGTAAAACGTATTTTGATGGTTTCAGTCAATTTGGATCGATCAGAAAATGGCCCTTTTTCAAACGGTCTCCAAATTTGACGAAATTAGTTTTGTTAAAACCGTATCGTCAATACGAAGCTAAAAAATATTTTTCGGGATATTTTAGAGTCCGTATGTAGCCCCGGTAAATTGAAATATGCGTTCAAATTCAATATATAGATTTATATTTTGATTTTGACGGAAACTGGTCGAAAAGATCGAATCAGCTTACGATACATATCTCATTGTGTTCAGAATGGGGGTAATTAGCTAGGACGACAGTCATTGGGCCTCGTTTGGGGTTCAAAAGAAAAGTCAACTTTTTGAATTATAAAATAATTAAATAAATTATATAATATAACATCACTCTTCTCTCTCCTCCTTTATCACTTCAGATCGAAACCGAAATAGAAAATATAAAAAGGAAAAAAAGAGAGAGCGACGGATCCCTCGCCGCGCCACCGCTGGCTCCTCATGCCGCCGCCGACAGACCTTCTCACCCCCTCCTCTTCTCGATCCCCTCCTGGCTCCTCTCTCTCGATTTGAAAACCCACCCCCAAACCCTAAAAACAAATGCCTCCACTTTCACACAGCCCCACCGCCCGCCCTAGGCCCATCGCCTCCGACCTGCGCCACCCTAGCCTCGACAGCAACCCCGACGCCACCACCTCAGTAACGATGAACCTCCCCATACGATGGTGAGTGTTTTATTTAATTTTAATTTCAGTTTTTTTTTATTTAAAACATAAATGAAATCTGATTTCTATGCATAAGGTTATGGTTTATAAAGATTAATTTTTTTTATATACAGGAAGTTACGATTTTTAGTTAGAAAAGGTTGAATCTTTAATTTAGTAAAGATTGGATTTTTATTTATCTAAATATTAGATTTTTACTAATCTAAAGATTGGATTTTTATTTATTTAAAAATGAGATTTTTGATTATCCAAGGGTATGATTTTTATGTTATGAAAAATCCGATTTTTATCCTTACAATGATACGGTTTTTATGCATAGGAAAATATGAATATGGGAAAAAGTTTGATTTTTTTTATATATGCATTACATTAGAGGAAAAATATGATTTTTATATGAATTCTCTTTATATAAAAATACGGTTTTTATGTATGAAGTAACGATATAAAAATATAATATATATATATATATATATAATAGCAAGACAAAAATGGGATTTTTATCCATTTAGCGTTGTAAAAATATGATTTTTATCTATGTTGAGTAGCGATAAAAATGTAATTTTTATCCAGGTGGCATTGAAATAAAATGTAATCTTTTTATATGAAGTAGCATGAAAAGAAATGGATTTTTATACTTATAATAACGATATAAAAATACGATTTGTATTATATGTGTAACGAGAATATAAAAATATGATTTTTATATATGTAGTGAAATAAAAATCTGATCTTTATTATATATATAGTGAAATAAAAATGTGATTTTTATAGCGTTGAAATAAAAAAATGTGGTTTTTAATATAAACTGCGTGAAACAGATTACGTTGGAATCTGTGAGGAATACAACGCGTTGGAGCGAACCCAAACCGTTCAGAAATAAAGAATGATGGAGTGGAACCCAAAGGTGAGAACTTCGCATTTTAATTTTATTTTCTAGTTAAAATATATACTAGGGTGCAGACAGTGCTTAGTAGCACCCGACACCCGTCATCCATAGACCATGGATGACTTGTTTGTTTGATTGATGTGTTGTGAAAATTTATTGTTGTGATATGGAATGAAATAAAATATTTTATCATTAAAAATATTTTATAGTTAAAAATATAATTTTTAACATGTATATGAATAAAATAAATATTTATAAACAAATCGGGCGATTTGTTTATGTACACACATTTAACTGATATTGATTGGGACGATAAATTTTACACATCGCCCAACTGCACAAATAAATTTCATTACTTGCTGTTTATGTATTGGGATGATATATGACATACACTAGTCCTAATAATTAGCTGTATGTCGGTCGATTGATTGACATGCTGTTATAAGCGTTGAATATTTATATTTGATGCTTATGCAGTGTAGAATGCACTTTGAATGATGGTTGACTGTGTTTGATTGTTGTTGTATACATGTGTGTATGAAATCCATATAACCAAATTATATGGTAATTGACTGTGTCTGATTCCAATTTAGAAAGAATGAACATTTTAAAATAACGATTATTTTAAAATAACGAATATTTTCAATAATATTCAGAAAAGAATCAAAATATGATTTTGATGTCCGGTTTAGATGGACACGAAAATATTTAAATATATAAAGCCGTGTTGATTAGATTAACGCCATTTTGACGTGAGCGATATTTATATCGATTTTATAATGAATATCAAAAAGGAAATGATTTCGAAATACAATGTCTGAAAATATTATCATTTATATATTAATGATATGGAATATTCAATTTTGATTTGAAATTGAATATGAAGTTGAAACTGTTTCGAAAATGAATTTAAAACGATTTATAAAATACGTTTTTAAATGGAAATCGATGAGGTATATATATATAATGGCCTGAATAGAACGCGTCGCGTTGCGGCAGTTCGCGAATTTCGACCATTGACTTCAAACGGACATTACGGGAGATCCGACCGTCGGATTCTCCTAAAATCAGAACCGTTGGGTTTGTATCGAAAAGAGCTTTCTAATGAATACAAGAAATCATAAATCTAATGGTTGGATTTGGAATTATGTCCAAATCAAATTTGGAAAAGGTTGCTGTAAGTGCAGTTCGATGGCCGTTTATGGAAATCGACTGTACGGGCCTTGGTAAAATTATTAAAAATATTAATAATTTGTGTAAAATCATAAGAAATGATTTGGAAAGAATTGGGATGAAAAATTCCATGTTTGAAAAGATAAAAATATATTTTCGTCGAAATGAACTAGTTTTGAACTAGAATTATAATCCAATATTTTTAAATAAATAAATTGGATTTGAAATGGTTTTAAAAATAACCGGAATTTCCAATATATGAATTGGAATGGATTTAAATCCAAATTATCTTCGGAATATTTCGATATTGGATTCCGTGATTATACAGATATTGTGGAGAAATTTGGAAGATATATATATCATTATTCCAATACGATATTTGTTGATTTCAGAATTTGATATTGAATATAAGCTAATATATTTTCTATTCAGAGCCTTGTATTTAATATCAAATTAGATTTTGGGTTTGTCATGAATGGTATCTTAAATAATACTGTTCTTAAACCCAATGAAGTTAAGAAAATTAGAAACTAACTAGAGATTAGTTAAGTTGAATGGTTTCCTGGATATTGATCTGATGTTGGTTTCGGCCTTCGGGTTTAATACTTAGGGAATTGTTCTCTTACTAATTTACGATTAGAGACTGATGAGATTTTGGGTTTGTTGTGAACTGTGTTTTTAACGACATTCGTTCTTTAACCCGATTTACAGTGAAATGAGGTTTGGAATTTATAAATCTTTTTATTAAGATTTAACGAGAATTTTCCAAAGTAAAGTTTTCCAATTTAATATATTTAATTGGAATTGAATTGAAATTGGTCTTTGGGTATATCGTGAACGGTGTTTTACATAACAGTTGTTCTTTAACCCGATTAACAATGGAATGAGATTTTGGGTTGTCGTGAATGGTATCTTTAATAATACCATTCTTAGACCCAACGAAGTTAAGAAAATCAGAAACTAACTGGAGATTAGTTAAGTTGAATGGTTTCCTGGGTATTGATCTGATGTTGGTTTCGACCTTCGAGGTTAATACTTAGGGAATTGTTCACTTGCTAATTTACGGTTAAAGGCTGATGGAATGGAATGTGATTTTGGGTTTATCCTGAACCGTATTTTAAATGACATTGGTTCTTTAACCCAGTTAAAGACAGGATATTATTTCCCAAGTTAAACAATCGTTAATATTGATTTTTGGGAAGATTAAAACCAAGTGGAGTTTTAATACATTTTTAATTAGATTGAAATGATATCTAGAATAAGATTAAAGAATAAATTTTAAAGAATTTATCTTTGATAAAATTAATGGGAACCTTTCCTACAGTATAGGAATATTGGAATAAATGAATATTCTGGATTGGAATAAGGCGTATGTTGTGTTTTTATAGCACTTGTTTATTATATACATGAGTTATTCAGAAAGACCGGGTTTATCCCATTCTAAATAACTGATTCGACGATGTGTCGAGGATGAAGACGGTGGCTGAAGACCGAAGGTTTTCACATTGTTTGGATGATTACTGATGTCTTGATTGGGCTGTACACCCAAGGCAAGGTAATAAGTGGTGATCGTCCAGACGTACTTGGAGATCAACGGATATGCGAGGGCCTCTCCCCTGTATTGGACATATAGGGGAGGAATAAGGTGCCTCCGGTTTCGTTCATACGCAGAACGAACTTGTAAATGGATGCGTGTATGACATCGGATTTCATTCTGTGTGATTGATATACATCGGTTGCATAGCGTGAATTGCCTGTGTGGCCATCTGAGATGCAAATGATCAAGGCTTCTATTGAAAAGTAGAATCTTGTAGTTGATGATCAAAGCACGGCTTTAATATAGCGTAGCTTTGTATAGCGTTAATTCGCGAGCCTCACACCCGGTGTGAACCAGAAACGGGAGAGGACCTCATGGATAGCATGCGTTTCCTTCTAGCTTGGAGTGGTGTCAGCGTTTTGCACGCCCTGGCATTTTACTTATGTTGATGATGGATAGGAGGCGCCTTAGTTATATCGGTCGATCTGGGGCCGATGGAGTCATTTGGCTCATTTACGCCCCATAGGGCGGGGAAACGCATTGTTCAGGCATTTTAATCCACTCCGTATGGACCGGCCCTGACGATCCAAAGGTCACTCGAGCTCTGACCTGAGACATGGGCTAGATTGTCTCGAAGCGGTGAGGACGATCCCTTGCCTCGGTTCACAAACGGAAATCCAACTTCTAATACGTGACAATTGCGGTTTTGATTGTAGAGCCTAGTATTGGCGACATGATATATGGTACCCATGCCGTCTAGGATTGATACATTTATATTTGAAGTTGTTTTATACACTATGCACTTATAGTAGTATCAGATGATTTGTTTTAAACGTACCAAGCATGCTTGGCTATTATGAGGGAAAACCCTATCCTCCGGCTTGCGTTGCATTGTGTGATGGGACCTGGGTCTTATAATAACTTCATTTTTCCAAAAAACATTGCGCTGTTTTCTTTTATGCACTGGTATTCTTGGGAGGAAACCCGTTCCGTGTTATACGGCGTAGTCCCTTGATATATCTGATTTAAAGTAAAGTTTTAAATAACCGTTTTAGTTCTCACACCAGTCACATGGCTGACCTGGAGTTTATTGTTTTTAACCTAAACTCTGGGTGCCCCTATTTCCACACGGGCAGCTAGTAGTTTTGGTTTTGAATATTTATATTCACAGGATCCTGGTTTACAGCAGGAATGATATTCGGAAAGCTCTGTATCCGTATATTCTTTTTTGTTGTGTTTTGTATTATTCTTCTGCTGCATTGTAACTTGTAAATATCTGATATTTAGTAAATGTGTAATGTTTATTTGTAACACCCCACATCCGTTAAGGTCATTCACAAAGGGAATGCCTTAACTTCGGTGGAGAGTTATAGGTAAAAGACACAGATAAATTACAAGACAGACAAAATTAAAACAGTGGAAAATAGGACTTTACTTTATTGATAAAACAGTCTGTACAACAATTATTTTCCAATACCAGAATATCTGTCTTACAAAATAAAGAAACATAAAATAACATTTATATTCCCCAATGTAGCGTGAGCCAGCCATAGCAATGGAAAAGAGAATCCCAGCAAAACTTCGACTAATCTTCAGCTTGGAAAGAAAACTGGACTAAGTACTAATATTCCCTCCCTGCGAACCTGGGGGGGGGGGGGGGGGGAGGGGACGGAAGTCAAGAAAGCGAAAGAAAACAGAGTCAGACATAAAGTCTGGTAAGTTCAGTAACTTTCAGCATGTGAACAGGTAAAAGCAACATGACATGAAATTAACTGAATACAAGACAACACCATGATGACGGGAATCATAAGGTTAGCACAAGATATGATAAGGTAAGATAAACTGGATGCACTTCTATACTTTCTCTGCTTCGTTGCTACCTTGTTATTCTAATTTCTATATCTCTGCACCACCTAACTAGTAATCTATATAATCTGATAAGAACAGATACGTGGTCCCAATTCCCGCAATTGTGGTTGTTTCAGGTGTACATCTATTATTTATTACCTAGATCTAATCTAGGGTTTTCTATCGAGCGCATTCTAGATCCAACCAGGGTTTACGCTACCCAGGGCTACTGGGGTTTATGCTACCTATTGAACATTTCTCGGATTTTAGGGTTTACGCGACCTAGGTCCAACTAGGGATTATGCTACCTATCGAACGACGCCCCTAATCTAGGACACACTACCCAGAGTGGTATATGTTCCTAGACTTTCCCCACGTATGTGTCGTGGATCGTTATCACTGTCTAGATGCACATGTCCTCTATATGTGCGACTCGAGTCTCGTGGCAGGGCAAATCAAGAAACACGGAACTCGGTCGGGTGCTTTCAGATATCTACCGATGCAGATGCTAAGGTCTATTTTTCCAGTGGCTATGGTCCCACTTGACCCCTCCCTCAACTAATCAAAGGCACAACTTGAAAAATGAGAACTATACGCAGGCCCTATATGCCCCCACTAACCTATGGCCATCCGCACCCATAACTAGATAGCAAGTATATGGTCTTTTGGAGTTCTCCGCCTTTCCGCTGTACATATCTCGACTGACTCAAGATGGTAGGTGGACGACGAGTTGCTATCATAGTGCTACTGGTCTCGCCGAATCACGCTGGTCCATCCTAGTCTTTAGGTTGCCTTATATTGCAACCAAGTCATACCCTTGGTGCTTCTAACGCAGAGCTTAACCTCTGTGAGCCTAGGCGGATCATCTGCAGCCTCACAGAGGGATACCAAGAGTACCCTCATGTCCCCTCGAAGCCGCGTGCTTCATAACCCAGTTTGTTGGAGCCTTCTTTAAGATCAGATGGACGTTCGCTCCTTCTCGTGTTCTACTAAGGTTTACTACTTAGTTCCCTTAACTAAGGTTTACTACTTAGTTCCTGAATCGTCGTTTTCTTAACTAAGGTTTACAACTTAGTCCTCTTAACTAAGGTTTACTACTTAGTTCTTTTTCTCGTCAAGTTGGATTGGTTAAGTGTCATTAGTCAATTCAAGTTAACTTAACCTATTCATTTGTCATGTTAAACTGGTTAAGTGTTATCAGTAGTTCATGTTGACTTAACCCTACTGTAACGACCCAACTTTCGAACACAGCTCCAGTTGTGCCATTAATAATAAATGAGAATAGATATAAGATAAAACATAGAAACATCAGAATCTCACAGCGGAATTTTCACAAAAGATAATACTTTATATCATTACACAGCGGAATATGTTACATCAGAGCATCATAGGTCTAGTGATACAACCCATTCCATAGTACATCATTAATTATACATATCATAGATGACTAACTGGTAGACTTAATTATACAGTAGGTAGATGGAACAGCACACAAACAATCTTCATTCCAGCTTCACAAGTTTATCCAAATCCTAATTCACTTGTCTATTCATAACAAGCGTTATGAATACCCAAGAGTTTGAGGAAAAACACAGAAAATAAACTCCGGATCAGTCATGGGACTGGTATGAGTAAACAGTTTAAACAAATAAAAATATCTCATAAGACCACGCCGTAAATACGGAACGGGTTTTTACCTTATGAGATCAAAAACACTTGTATACTTGAAAGCATATATTTTCATAGTATCTAGGTGTTCTCACAAATAAATTAGAATCTAGAAGAATGCTTGCATCTCACATTCTCCTATATAGTATACAAATAAAAACCGTTTGGCTCTTAGGGAAATTGGATTTCCAACTATGACAAGGTATGAGACCACCTCCCGCTGATGTATCTCTAGAGGCCAATACACCTGGGTTCAACAAGAACGTCTTGCAACCCGGCCCTCACATGACCGACCACTCATTTCTCTTGAGTGTATCTAGTGTATATCACCGATGGTTGTGTATGGCAACCATCCCCGAATGGGCAGAATCGATAGATTAAGAAACAAAAGGAATCTCTCTAGATAGGTAATGCTACACCCTAATGGGAGCGACCCACATAGCCATGCTGCCTGCCCGGTTTTTGTCATTTCCTGGGTGTGAGGCTTGAGGCCAGAACATTCGTTATCTTCTAGAACATCTAGTCACCATTTACTTTGAATGCCACATCGTCAAACCCGTCAAATCACAAATTGATCTCGCCAAAACCACGGGTATAAAGCTAAGAGAAACGAATTCCTCCGCCACCAAACTAAGTTTTGAAAAGACCAACTCACGCGATCTGTTAGGTATACTTTGTCAGACATTCGTCCATACAAGTTGTCCTGGGACTGGACAAACCGAAGGCACTATTCAAAAATAGTCCTTGTATATCGTCGTCTTCGATTCAACAATCTCTGATGCGCGGCGTATAATCAAATCAAAGTGAAATATTTATTTCGGCCTCTTTGAAATGATTAACGAACATTTTTCTCTTTAAATTATAAATCTAACAAGATTATAATCTAATCTGCACATATAATTACAGTCAAACCAAACAGTACATGGTTATCTAGTTATCTTGATCATCTTTTCAAAACGACAAATTTTAGCGTGTGCGTCGCACACGGTTCTTCTTCCCGTTTTGTTCATCATCTTTAAAAAATGAATACTTACTCTATTTTACTTTAGAAAAATATTTCTCATTATTATTTCTAAATCTGATTATTCATGAATGAATAAATCTGACGATCTATACTCTATTTTACAACCTTTACACTTATTATCGTTTCGTCAAAATTTTACTTTGATCTTGATTTACTTGATTTTCTTTCTCTTCTACTTGATTTACTTCTTTCTTTCTTTTATCATATACTGATAAAATTTCTCTTTTACTTTTAATCCAAACACGATTAAATGTTATTCATAATTCATGTTTTATACAATACAGAACTGTTCTCGACATACGGTTCAAAGCTGACAAATCTAGCGTATGTTTGACATACTGTTCCTCTTCATCTTGTTTGTTTTAAATTTAAATATTTCATTTAAATTCAAATTTTAAATCATAAAATTTATAATTTAACAAAAATTACAGTTCCGACTTCTCGACTTCTGTCTCCAACCGGATCTGATCTTTCACACTTGATCGTCTTTCTTCTTGTTGGCTTTACAGTTTGAAATTTTCATTAGAAAATCATTTCTAATTCTCTTTTTAAATTAAATTAAATTTAATTATAGTTTAAATATTTAAATTCTAGTCTTTGTCAAAACTGTTTTAAAAATCCTGATTCACTTTATTTTCTATTTTTCTTGTAAATTAAATAGAAATATTATTTTTATTTAATATAAATTTTTCTAATTTATATAAACCATAATTTAATTTAAAGGCTAGTTTTAAATAAAAATTATGTTTATAATCTTCATTTAAACCTCATTTAAAACAAAGTACCCTTTTCCCAAACTACCACTTTCAAACCACATGCACCCCTTGCCAATTCACCCCAGCCACCACGATTTTCACAAAGTGCCACTTTGCTGATCCTGGCCAAAGTACCACATTTCTGGTCTCATGGTTTCTCCTTCAAAATTGATGCCACGCTCGTGATTTCCTCCTACCCCAAAGTACCACTTTCTTCTTCTTTTCCTTCCTCATGTGCAAGCACCACTGTGCTCGTGCACCCCTCCTCCAGTCGCCGGATAACACTCCGACCGCCACCTGCAAGCCACGTCCATACTCATGATGACCACTGACCTGCTATCTCCACCCTAAATCCCCTTCTTCTCCGAATCACCTTTCCACCATTTATAAAAACAACAGCTGTTTCATTTGTCACCACCAAAAACCCAACGGCCCTTACCACTCCGACCATCGGAAGGAATACTGCCACCTCCAACCCCTTCACCACCCTCGACCGCATCTCCCACCCCGGTCCTGGCCCACTCGAACCAACGTGGACCCCACACGACGCGCCCAAAATCCCATGAACCCATTTACAGACAAAACCTAAATCTGATTCGATCCCTCAATTCATGTTATAGAAAAATCTATTCGTATTTTTCCTATAATCTCTAGCACACCCTCCTCCTTCCAGTCGAACGCCACCATCCCTAGTCGAGTGGTTTGCCGAAAATTGATCGAAATCCCTTTTCCGACCATCCTCTCATTTCTCTTGATTTAAGTATGTAAAAATCGTGATTTTACTTATAAAAATCATGATTCCTATCACTTATCGCATCTGTAAATTCAAAACAAGGTTTTATGATGTTTGAAAATCAAATTTGATTTTATGGACCAGAGAGCTATACTGTTGATTTCTGTTTAACACAACAGTAAGGGTTTTTGGCCAAACTGGTTTAATTTGAGCACTTTAATCACTATGAAAGGGTTTAAAACATAGTATGATCTCATATCCTAACCCACTAACATATATTTTATTGGTTCATTTGGATTTTGCAAGATTTAAACAAAATAACAGGGTCTGTAAACCCATGACAGGAAATACATTCCTTTAATCACTATGGTACTTAAGCTTTTTCCTAAAAACAATGCTTCCTACCCCATAACATCCATGCAAGCCATACAAGGGATATTACTTGAGCAAACACACCATACAAACCCAAACTCACTTATAGTGTACACAGTACAAATGTAGCAATTTAAACAGAAAGTTCACAACAGTTCTACTCACCAAATATTTGCTTGAACTCCTTAGTTTTTCTTCTCCTTTATTGATCAAACTGAGGTGTTTGTGTTGTGTGAAAATGTGTGTGTGTGCTGGTGGCCTTATATAGTGATAGAAAACTATAAAATAATGTGCCTTTAAAAATTGTTTTTGCAAGAGAGAAAAACTGTTTTTTTTTCAGACTTTGTTTTGACAACACAAAAATATCCTTCTCTCTTGTCAAATCTCAACACCACAACCAAAAATCACATGGCCTTATGTCAGCCCCTACACCTGAAAATCCCCTATGCCAACCCCTACTTTCTCTTCTTATTTGTTCTCATGGATTGTCATACATAAATGCATATGATCCTTCACAATCTACTTTGGTTTTTCAAACAAATTTAAACATTATTTTAGTACCATTTCAAATCAGTTTTTGGCAAAGAGTTTTCAAATCAAAAACTCATATGAAAGCTTGATTTAACCATACACATTTAAAACACCTACTTGCCTTGCAAGGCTTATCAAAATCTGAGAATATGGTACCAAAGAAATCTATGTTATGAGGTGAAAACACGTAAGGAATACTTAGAAAAATCCATGATTTGAAAAGAGTTTGACAATACATGTTCTTGGTTAAATGTATATGCAAATTCCAATAAATTTCCATGAGATCATATCACATTTATGGTGTATGTGACACATGAATGCAAGTATGATTTTACAAGGGGTTTTGACAATACATGGTTTATGATTTCAATGCATATAGAAATCTAAATGTTTTTTTTTCTTGCATTTGTATGAAAACATAAAGAGTGTTAAACATGTTGTGTCTATGTACATGTAACTTAACTTTGCTTTTGAACTTGCTTTGATCAAAAGTGGTTTTGTCATATTTTAAATTCAAGTATTAAAACTTTTTAAATCAAAAGTTTACAAAAACTCAAATTCTAAAATACTTTGGAAATGAACAAAAACATATTTTAGAAAATGGCATCATAAATACATGCTACATAAAAGTTTTATCTTTCAACCATGTATAAAATCAAATTAAATAACACTATCAAACAGATGCTATCATACATGAAATGTCTAAAAATGGGTTTTAGTAAGTGCTGTGCTATACATCAGTAAACGCTATCATACATGATATGTGTAAAAATATGTTTTGGTAAATGATGTGCTTCATACACAAGTGAATGTTGTTATACACAAGTTACTCGGTTGTGGGATTTAAAGTCTGGATTTTAAAATTGTATTTGAAAATATGATCTTACGATCAATAAATATCTGTGTCAGTGATACGTGTAAACCCGGGTCATTACACCTACCACAAATCAAGTTATATTGGTTAAGTATTTCTTATTACTTAACCCTTCCCCTTCATCTTGTATTGGTTAAGTGTTCCTTTTAACTTAACCCTGCCCATCTGTTTAGCTAACACGTTATAACAGTTAAGTGTTCTCTTAGTTAACTTAACCCTAACATCTGTTTAATTCACATGCCCTAATGGTTAAGTATTGTCCTTTCATGTTTTAACTTAACCTTGTTCATTTGGCACACTATGATGGCTAAGTGTTCTAAGTTTACTTAACTTCACCTTCTAGTCTACTTAACATGTTAAATTGGCTAAGTGTATTTTACTTAACCCCACCTTCTAGTCTAGTTAACATGTTAAATTGGTTAAGTGTATTTTACTTAACCCCACCTTCTAGTCTAATTAACATGTTAAATTGGTTAAGTGTTCCTATGGACTTAACCCTCCCATTCTAACTTAACTGATTCTTAGCTTTAAATTATTCATTTAAAGCACCAACCACTCACATTAGACAGATATTGTTGCGGTCACTGGATGTGCCGGTCAGTTCCGGACAGATTTACACCACAACTCAGTCTAACCTCGGGTCCTTTTTGGGCTCAATGCTCTAACCACCCACATTAGATAGGTATTGTTACGGTTGTTGGATTTGTCGGGCGGTTCCGGGCAGTCTTATACCGTAACTCAATCTAACCTCGGGTTAGGCATATTCGTCTTTCCTAGATTTACATACTTATCCTTTTTGTCTATATGTAAATTGCTAATGACTCTTTTAAACAAATTTGGCCCATACCATATTCATTTGTCATGCCTACTAACATACCTATATTCTAGGCCCAAATCTTGATTTACCTATCATTTCACCCAACTTGCAGTTTATGCCAAATTAGATTAGTTCATGTCAAAACTAGATTTAATATTCTAGTTTACAGTTTATATCCAAACTTGGCTTACATGCCAATTACATACTTTGCGGCCAATTAACAATTTACCATTTTACGCCCAAGTCTAATATGCATGTAAATTATTTACTATTATAGCCAAATCAGATTATGCCAACATATTTGTTATGCCAAATAATCTTAATTAAGCTACGCCCAAATTCCCCCGCCGTAGTCGTACGTATAACATGATTTCACAAGTTTCTAGGTACTCATGACATGAAACTAACAAAAGGAATAGGGGATAAGCACGAGAATTTACATAAGAGGATAGGCATGAAAAAGCGAACCAAAATACAAAAATACAAAAATAATGGATCCAATGAGTTTGGTGTACATAATAGTGAACAGGAATAAACTAAGCAAATTACACCCTAAGTATGAGATCCAACATAATCAAGGGAGACAAAGGTGATTTGATCCAACATAATGCCAGTTCGGTATACAATCATGATTTGTAACTATAATGTTATGGGCATAAGCCACTAACCATAATAGTCGTAGGCAATTAACATCAATAGTCCTAGGCAATTAACCACAAAATAGACGTAGGCAATTAACCAAAAAATAGTCCTAGGCAATTAACCACAAAATAGTCCTAGTCATGGTCTCATAGTTATGAATCATAGTCATAGGCAATAGTCTTATGTTCATAGTCATAGGCATAGTCTTATGCTCATAGTCATAGGCAATAGTCTTATTTTCATAGTCATAGGCATAGTCTTATGTTCATAGTCATAGGCAATAGTTTCATAGGCCGCGGCTTCATAGTCTTAGGCAAAAAGTCCCATAATCATAGTCATTGACATTTAGCCACAATAAGTTCTAGGCCATAATTGAGAATCAGATCCAAAGGCATATACAAGCACCAATTCAAATGAAAGGATTAGGCATATTCTTATATCCATTTAATTACATGTCACAAATAGATCTAGGCGTTCAAATCTAAAAAGTATCTGACTTACATTGATCGGTTTTAGAAAAGGATAATAACACTGAGGTGATTTGCTATGATTCGCGCGATGTTGCTCGAAGCCATTGAATTAGCTTTTTCTTCCCTTCTTGAAGCTTTAACTTTTTTTTGAATCTCCAATTTGCGAATCTCGCGTTGCTTGAAGAAGAAGGTAGAAGGACTCTCTTAATTTAATTAATCTTGTTTTAATTGAATCATGTAGTCTTTGGAGAAGAAGATGTCATCTTGTTCATTAAGAATTTGTGCAACATAAGGATAGAGAAGAATGGTGTGAGGAGTAGTGGGGATTAGGGGAGGTTTATATAGGTTTAGGATTACGAATCTAATCAAAAAACACGTCTAAATACATCACAATGCATCAGGTTCAAAAACTGGAATTCGGCACCAAGTCGACCCCTAGGTCGACACTATGGTCGACCTGGTCCCTGGGAGGTTGACACTATGGTCGACCCCCAGGTCGACCTGGTCCTGGGCGGGAAATTTCCCGCCCATCCTGTTCTGGGTTTTGAATTCGAATTTGAATTCAAATTTCGAGTTGTTTTTCTGTTCTGAAAATCCTTGAAACTTCGGAGGGTCATATCTCCCTCATACGGACTCCGTTTCTCGAAAACTCGGACTCGTTTCCAAGTAGAATTTCGAGACGAACGCAATGGCGCAACCCGTTTCCCTTGATTCTTATTTTAAAATTTATTTATACTTTAATTTGCGAAACTTAATGTTACAGAATTACGGGGTGTTACATTCTCCCCCTCTTAAAAGGATTTTATCCCCGAAATCTTCAAGTTAGGAAGAATGTATCCTACCATTCAATCACCCATCTACTCAACCATTCAATCACAGGCATTCATTGTCCTTAAAATGATTTCTAATTCGTTCATGTTCATATGCATAGTGTGTGTATAAGTCTTTATCTAATGCAAAATCAGGCGGTCTACTGATTCAGTTGACCTCCTTAATGCGAATTATGTCAGTGCCATGCGTCCAATCATGTATACAAGCATCCCTAGTTATGTAAATACTACATGTGTGCATAGCCATTCATCCATATGCAACATCCATATGATAACATATCAAGTTAAATCCGTTAAGCGAATACATATATGCGAATGCAATATGAAAGTGACTGAGTCGTTCTAGCGCCTATGGTGTGTATATGCATCCACGAGCAACCATTTGCAACCATCAACCATAACATGTTTCAAATACATGTTTACATCCATTGGCTTCTACCTAAGGATCGATGATACTCCCTAGAGGATATACCTTAAAAGCTAGAAAGTATGCATAGAATTCCTAGAAAAAGAGATCAAGGATGTACCCTTAAGAAAAAGGGTATGATGCGTGTATCTAGTCTTCAGTCTTCTAAGTCGCATCTTCTTGAGCTTCACTATTATGTACCTTATCTAATTAATCTTCACGATTGCGAAGCTTCTTGACCTCCGTTTCCAAAACTGTCGTTGATCGGATAGATGGCTTTTCATTGTCAACTGGATACATGCGGAAGTCTATCCCGCGTTTTAGGGAAAACTCCTAACCTAATCAAAAACATCTGCGTACTCATGGACTACCCTAACGGATTGCAAATCGTCGATAAACGCATTAAGAGATTCTAGCTAGCTAAGCCTAACTGATTTTTTACATGGAATCTCGAGGGTATTTATGAGGCGAATCAAAAGTCTAACTACCCTCCCTTCACAATTACTAGCTAACCAACCCTTGCCTAGAATCAACCCATAGCCCATGAAACCCAAAAACATAAGCATTACGCTTAAACCCAATACTTAATTATAGCTATTCTCAAATCCTTACAAACCAAAGATAAACGGGTCGAACCACCAATTGGATTTGAGACTAAAATGGGATCTTCTACTATACAAGTACTAAGGTGCAGAGACTCAGCTATGGAAGTAGATATGAACAAATGCGAAGCACTGAGATCAAAAGAGTACTAACTTGTTGATCAAAACGAAAAGCTAAACTTTTCCAATAGAGACTTTTACTATCTCTCTCTCAGGTATTCTGGTGGTGGAAGCATGCACCCTCCCTTCTGAAAATCCCGTCCCTCGTCCTTGCCTTTGTCCTTAATTATATGCCCCATTATACCATGGAAAAGATACTTCCTCTCGTCTTAGGTTTTATAATTCCTTCTTTCTTCGTGAGTCGAGTTTATATCCATGAATTTCTCATCCTTGCATTGAGTTCCCTAGCCAAACTCACTCATCCTCATCTTTACCGTCCCTGTGTAATCATATTGACAAGTTTCTCAAAAGCTGCCTCCATCGCATGGAAAACCCTCTAAAGCTTGAAAGAAAACCAGCTGCAGGTGAAACTACTATGGCTATAGATGGGAGTCGGGCACTACTTTGCCCTTCGATAGGTATCGTAGTCTTATCAAGCCTACGTAACCGTGCTGCGATGAGGTTACCCTCTAGAAAGCCAGGAGCCCCGAAGACTCAAGAAAGAAGGGGACAAGAATTCAAACAGAGGATCAGAAGATAGTGCGTACGACTGTTGGGGAATATGCGTTTAAAACAAAACTTTTCTTTTGAAAAATGCTTCTTAAAAACCGTTTTGAAAATATTTTTTTTTTCAAATCTATACCTAATTTGGTAACCTTCAGATCTGATACCACATGTAACACCCCACATCCGTTAAGGTCACTCACAAAGGGAATGCCTTAACTTCGGTGGAGAGTTATAGGTAAAAGACACAGATAAATTACAAGACAGACAAAATTAAAACAGCGGAAAATAGGACTTTACTTTATTGATAAAATAGTTTGTACAACAATTGTTTTCCAATACCAGAATATCTGTCTTACGAAATAAAGAAGCATAAAATAACATTTATATTCCCCAATGTAGCGTGAGCCAGCCATAGCAATGGAAAAGAGAATCCCAGCAAAACTTCGACTAATCTTCAGCTTGGAAAGAAAACTGGACTAAGTAGTAATATTCCCTCCCTGCGAACCGGGGGGGGGGACAGAAGACAAGAAAGCGAAAGAAAACAGAGTCAGACATAAAGTCTGGTAAGTTCAGTAACTTTCAGCATGTGAACAGGTAAAAGCAACATGACATGAATTTAACTGAATACAAGACAACACCATGATGGCGGGAATCATAGGGTTAGCACAAGATATGATAAGGTAAGATAAACTGGATGCACTTCTATACTTTCTCTGCTTCGCTACTACCTTGTTATTCTAATTTCTATATCTCTGCACCACCTAACTAGTAATCTATATAAACTGATAAGAGCAGATACGCGGTCCCAATTCCCGCAATTGTAGTTGTTTCATGTGTACATCTATTATTTATTACCTAGATCTAATCTAGCGTTTTCTATCGAGCGCATTTTAGATCCAACCAGGGTTTATGCTACCCAGGGCTACTGGGGTTTATGCTACCTATTGAACGTTTCTCGGATTTTAGGGTTTACGCGACCTAGGTCCAACTAGGGATTATACTACCTATCGAACGATGCCCCTAATCTAGGACCCACTACCCAGAGTGGTATATGTTCCTAGACTTTCCCCACGTATGTGTCGTGGATCATTATCGCTGTCTAGATGCACGTGTCCTCTGTATGTGCGACTCGAGTCTCGTGGCAGGGCAAATCAAGAAATATGGAACTCGGTCGGGAGCTTTCAGATATCTGCCGATGCAGATGCTAAGGTCTGTTTTTCCAGTGGCTATGGTCCTACTTGACCCCTCCCTCAACTAATCAAAGGCACACCTTGAAAAATGAGAACTATACGCAGGCCCTCTATGCTCCCACTAACCTATGGCCATCCGCACCCATAACTAGATAGCAAGTATATGGTCTTTTGGAGTTCTCCGCCTTTCCGCTGTACGTATATCGACTGACTCAAGATGGTAGGTAGACGACGAGTTGCTATCACAGGGCTACTGGTCTCGCCGAATCACGTTGGTCCATCCTAGTCTTTAGGTTGCCTTATATTGCAACCAAGGCATACCCTTGGTTCTTCTAACGCAGACCTTAACCTCTGTGAGCCCAGGCGGATCATCTGCAGCCTCACAGAGGGATACCAAGAGTACCCTCACGTCCCCTCGAAGCCGCGTGCTTCATAACCCAGCTTGTTGGAGCCTTCTTTAAGATCAGATGGACGTTCGCTCCTTCTCGTGTTCTACTAAGGTTTACTACTTAGTTCCCTTAACTAAGGTTTACTACTTAGTTCCTGAATCATCGTTTTCTTAACTAAGGTTTACAACTTAGTCCTCTTAACTAAGGTTTACTACTTAGTTCTTTTTCTCGTCAAGTTGGATTGGTTAAGTGTCATTAGTCAATTCAAGTTAACTTAACCCATTCATTTGTCATGTTAAACTGGTTAAGGGTTATCAGTAGTTCATGTTGACTTAACCCTACCACAAATCAAGTTATATTGGTTAAGTATTTCTTATTACTTAACCCCACCCCTTCATCTTGTATTGGTTAAGTGTTCCCTTTAACTTAACCCTGCTCATCTGTTTAGCTAACACGTTATAACGGTTAAGTGTTCTCTTAGTTAACTTAACCCTAACATCTGTTTAATTCACATGCCCTAATGGTTAAGTATTGTCCTTTCATGTTTTAACTTAACCTTGTTCATTTGGCACACTATGATGGCTAAGTGTTCTAAGTTTACTTAACTCCACCTTCTAGTCTAGTTAACATGTTAAATTGGCTAAGTGTATTTTACTTAACCCCACCTTCTAGTCTAGTTAACATGTTAAGTTGGTTAAGTGTATTTTACTGAACCCCACCTTCTAGTCTAGTTAACATGTTAAATTGGTTAAGTGTTCCTATGGAATTAACCCTCCCATTCTAACTTAACTGATTCTTAGCTTTAAATTGTTCATTTAAAGCACCAACCACTCACATTAGACAGATATTGTTGCGATCACTGGATGTGGCGGTCGGTTCCGGGCAGATTTACACCACAACTCAGTCTAACCTCGGGTCCTTTTTGGGCTCAATGCTCTAACCACCCACATTAGGTAGGTATTATTACGGTTGCTAGATTTGCCGGGCGGTTCCGGGCAGTCTTATACCGTAACTCAATCTAACCTCGGGTTAGGCATATTCGTCTTTCCTAGATTTACATACTTATCCTTTTGTCTATATGTAAATTGCTAATGACTCTTTTAAACAAATTTGGCCCATACCATATTCATTTGTCATGCCTACTAACATACCTATATTCTAGGCCCAAATCTTGATTTACCTATCATTTCACCCAACTTGCAGTTTATGCCAAATTAGATTAGTTCATGTCAAAACTAGATTTAATATTCTAGTTTACAGTTTATATCCAAACTTGGCTTACATGCCAATTACATACTTTGCGGCCAATTAACAATTTACCATTTTACGCCCAAGTCTAATATGCATGTAAATTATTTACTATTATAGCCAAATCAGATTATGCCAACATATTTGTTATGCCAAATAATCTTAATTAAGCTACGTCCAAATTCCCCCGCCGTAGTCGTACGTATAATATGATTTCACAAGTTTCTAGGTACTCGTGACATTAAACTAACAAAAGGAATAGGGGATAAGCACGAGAGTTTACATAAGAGGATAGGCATGAAAAAGCGAACCAAAATACAAAGATATTGGATCCAATGGGTTTGGTGTACATAATAGCGAACAGGAATAAACTAAACAAATTACACCCTAAGTATTAGATCCAACATAATCAAGGGAGACATAGGTGATTTGATCCAACATAATGCCAGTTCGGTATACAATCATGATTTGTAACTATAATGTTGTGGGCATAAGCCACTAAACATAATAGTCATAGGCAATTAACCATAATAGTCCTAGGCAATTAACCACAAAATAGTCCTAGGCAATTAACCACAAAAAGGTCCTAGTCATGGTCTCATAGTTATGAATCATAGTCATAGGCAATAGTCTTATGTTCATAGTCATAGGCATAGTCTTATGTTCATAGTCATAGGCAAAGGCAATAGTCTTATGTTCATAGTCATAGGCATAAGCATAGTCTTATGTTCATAGTCATAGGCAATAGTTTCATAGGCCACGGCTTCATAGTCATAGTCTTAGGCAAAAAGTCCCATAATCATAGTCATTGACAATTAGCCACAATAAGTTCTAGGCCATAATCGAGAATCAGATCCAAAGGCATATACAAGCACCGATTCAAACGAAAGGATTAGGCATATTCTCATATCCATTTAATTACATGTCACAAATAGATCTAGGCGTTCAAATCTAAAAAGTAACTGACTTACATTGATCGGTTTTAGAAAAGGATAATAACGCTGAGGTGATTTGCTATGATTCGCGCGACGTTGCTCGAAGCCGTTGAATTAGCCTTTGCTTCCCTTCTTGAAGCTTTAACTTTTTTTTGAATCTCCAATTTGCGAATCTTGCGTTGCTTGAAGAAGAAGGTAGAAGGACTCTCTTAATTTGATTAATCTTGTTTTAATTGAATCATGGAGTCTTTGGAGAAGAAGAAGTCGTCTTATTCATTTGGAATTTGTGCAGCATAAGGATAGAGAAGAATGGTGTGAGGAGTAGTGGGGATTAGGGGGGGTTTATATAGGTTTAGGATTACGAATCTAATCAGAAAACACGTCTAAATACATCGCAATGCATCAGGTTCAAAAACTGGAATTCGGCACCAAGTCGACCCCCAGGTCGACACTATGGTCGACCCCTAGGTCGACCTGGTCCTGGGCGGGAAATTTCCCGCCCAGCCTGTTCTGGGTTTTGAATTCGAATTTGAATTCGAATTTCGAGATGTTTTTCTGTTCTGAAAATCCTTGAAACTTCGGAGGGTCATATCTCCCTCATACGGACTCCGTTTCTTGAAAACTCGGACTCGTTTCCAAGCAGAATTTCAAGACGAACGCAATGGCACAAACGTTTCCTTTGATTCATACTCTGTGTATTCTTTTATTATGATGAAATTGTTGTAATAAGCAATGAAATGTTCTTCTGTTTATGTTTTGATTTGTCGTGTTCTCAAAGTCAATCCGAGCTTTCCTTCACGGGGAAGTTCGGGTCGCTACATTTGGTATCAGAGCTTTGGTTTACAAAGCTCGGAGAACTAGACACATTAGAACCAAACGAAAGAATTCATCAGAGATTGGATTAGTAATATCCAATGAGAATGACTCGTTAGAGATAGGATCAGTAGTATCCTAGAACGAGTGTGAAGAGTGATATTTTTAAAATAAAATTGAAAACAAGTTTTTTTTTGAAAATTTAAACTTTATTATTCGTACTTGAGTATTTATTTTAAATTGATTTGGACAATCAAGTATATAAAGATTTTGCATATATGTCTGATCCACGTGTATACGAAGTCCTAATATACTGGATAGATATAGAATCACACTCTACTCACCCGGAGATGACTCTGATGATACTGGCGATTGACTTGTCAGCATCAGTAGTTTATGTTCGAGTTTCGAAAGTGGGATATTTATATATTTCCAATTGACTGGTGTGAGAACCAAAACTAGATAGGGTCATTGTTGTAAATTGGCATCAAAAACTTGATTTTCTGTATATATGTCAAAATTATGAATTTGAAACGTTAATACACTAATTGATTGATGGTTATGTTGTATGATTATTTGTTATCTAATAAAACCATTATGTGAAAGAACGGTACATATAATCGAATTGTATCAAATATTGAACTGAATTGAAAATTGTTTGAAAGTGCATACATGTACACGTATATACATTGAACAGGTCATTGCAAAGAGGCTAGAGCAGAGGAATAAAATTTTTTGCCCGACAAATAGTTATATGTTTTTTGTATTTCTTGGGGTTTTTGATGATTTTATGAGCCGATTGGCTAGCCGCTTGGCTGTTTCTTTTTCTTTTTGGATTGGAGAGGCCTGTATGGCAATTTCGGGATTTTTCCGGTGCTCTCGTACAGGGGAGGTTATGGCGAAATATTTTGAAAATTTAGGGTGTTAGCCAAATTTTTGAAAAATTTGAAAAGTTCTTAGAAACTGAAAAATTGAAGAACTTAAGCCATAATGAAAGTTGAGTTGGTTTGTAAAACAACTTTCAGCTCTGTTCCTTTCCGAGGATGAAAAGATTTTAAGTTGGGGGATTGTAACAACCCGGAAAATTTGAGCCAATTTAAATTTTTTATTTTGGCAATTTTAATGAATTTTGAATATTTAAAATGATTTATTTTAAATAATTAAACGAGAAATTTATTTCGAATAGAATTAGAACGTATATATTTATTTGAATCGTCGATAGAATATAAATATTTATTTTCAATATAAAAGGAATTGAATATGGCGCGGTAGTTTGAAAATTCGATTTCAAATTTCAAATGAATGTACAAGATCAAAATAAATCAGATTTTAGCGAAACCAAAAATATTAGAATCTATTTGAGGATATCTTTCCAACGAATCCGAAAAATTGAAATTTCATAGCGGGAATAAAAAGTAATGTCTAGTTGAAAATTCGGAATAGTCGCTATGGAAATATAGGACTTAAAAATGGAAATTTTGCAAACGACCTCTGTTTTTGACGAAACCACTTTTGTTGAATCCGGGATGTCAAGTTATTGCTAGATTCCAAAATTCATAATATTTGAAATCAATATGTGAGCGTGGCGAAGTAAAACGTGTTTTGACAGTTTCAGTCAATTTGGATCGACCAGAAAATGGCCATTTTTCAAACGGTCTCCAAATTTGATGAAATTAGTTTTGTTAGAACCGTATCATCAATACAAAGCTAGAAAAAATTTTCGGGAATTTTTAGAGTCCGTATGTGGCCCCGGTAAATTGAAATGTGCGTTCAAATTCAATATATAGATTTATATTTTGATTTTGACGGAAACTGATCAAAACGATCGAATCAGCTTATGATACATATCCCATTGTGTTCGGAATGAGGGTAATTAGCTAGGGACGATAGTCGTTGGGCCTCGTTGGGGGTTCAAAAGAAAAGTCAACTTTTTGAAAACTAAATTATATAATATAACCTCCCTCTTCTCTCTCCTCCTTTATCAATTCAGATCAAAACCGAAATAGAAAATTAAAAAAAAGGAAAAAAAGAGATAGCGACGGATCCCTCGTCGCCACCTCCAGCGCGCCACCGCTAGCGCCTCATGCCGCCGTCGACCGACCTTCTCACCCCCTCCTCTTCTCGATCCCCTCCAGGCTCCTCTCTCCCTCGATATAAAAACCCACCACCAAACCCTAAAAACCAATGCCGCCACTGTCACACCGCCCCACCGCCCGCCCTAGGCCCATCGCCTCCGACCTGCGCCACCCTAGCCTCGACAGCAACCCCGGCGCCACCCCCTCAGTAACGATGAACCTCCACCTACGATGGTGAGTGTTTTATTTAATTTTAATTTCAGTTTTTTTATTTAAAACATAAATGAAATCTGATTTCTATGCATAAGGTTATGGTTTATAAAGATTAAATTTTTTTATATATAGGAAGTTACGATTTTTAGTTAGAAAAGGTTAAATCTTTAATTTAGTAAAGATTGGTTTTTTATTTATTTAAAGATTAGATTTTTACTAATCTAAAGATTGGATTTTTATTTATTTAAAAATGAGATTTTTGATTATCCAAGGATATGATTTTTATATTATGAAAAATCCGATTTTTATCCTTATAAAGATACGGTTTTTATGCATAGGAAAATATGAATATGGGGAAAGTTTGATTTTTTTTATATATGCATTACATTAGAGGAAAAATATGATTTTTATATGAATTTTATTTATATAAAAATATAGTTTTTATGTATGAAGTAACGATATAAAAATATAATTTTTATATATATAATAGCAAGAAAAAAAATGGGATTTTTATCCATTTAGCGTTGTAGTAAAAATATGATTTTTATCTATGTTGAGTAGCGATAAAAATGTAATTTTTATCTAGGTGGCATTGAAATAAAAATGTAATCTTTTTATATGAAGTAGCATGAAAAGAATTGGATTTTTATACTTATTATAACGATATAAAAATACGATTTTTATTATACGTATAACGAGAATATAAAAATATGATTTTTATATATGTAGCAAAATAAAAATCTGATCTTTATTATATATATAGTGAAATAAAAATGTGATTTTTATAGCGATGAAGTAAAAAAATGTGGTTTTTAATATAAACTACGTGAAACAGATTACGTTGGAATCTGTGAGGAATACAACGCGTTGGAGCAAATCAAAACCGTTCAGAAATAAAGAATGATGGAGTGGAACCCAAAGTTGAGAACTCCTCACTTTTATTTTATTTTCTAGTGAAAATATATACTAGGATGCAGATGGTGCTTAACAGCACCCGACACCCATCGTCCACAGACCATGGATGACTTGTTTTTTATTGATGTGTTGTGAAAATTTATTGTTGTGATATGGAATGGAATAAAATATTTTATCATTAAAAATATTTTATAGTTAAAAATATAATTTTTAACATGTATATGAATAAAATAAATATTTATAAAAAATTCGGACGATTTGTTTATGTACACACATTTGACTGATATTGATTGGGACGATAAATTTTACACATCGCCCAACTGCACAAACAAAATTCATTATTTGTTGTTTGAAACCCCACCCGGGTGTTGGGATGATATATGACATACACTAGTCCCAATAATTAGCTATATGTCGATCGATTGATTGACAGGCTGTTATAAGCGTTGAATATTTATATTTGATGCTTATGCAGTGTAGAATGCACTTTGTATGATGGTTGACTGTGTTTGATTGTTGTTGTATACATGTGTGTATGAAATCCATATAATCAAATTATATGGTAACTGACTGTGTCTGATTCCAATTCAGAAAGAATGAATATTTTAAAATAACGATTATTTTAAAATAACGAATATTTTCAATAATATTCAGAAAAGAATCAAAATATGATTTTGATGTCCGATTTGGGATGGACACGAAAATATTTAAATATATAAAGCCGTGTTGATTAGATTAACGCTATTTTGACATGAGCGATATATATATCGAGTTTATTCGTTTCTATAATGAATATCAAAAAGGAAATGATTTCGAAATACAATGTTCGAAAATATTATCATTTATATATTATTGATATGGAATATTCAATTTTGATTTTTAAATGGAAATCGACGATATATATATATGTAATATATGTTATATATATAAGGGTCTGAATAGAACGCGCCGCGCTGTGGCAGTTCGCGAATTTCAACCATTGACTTCGAACGGACATTACGGGAGATCCGACCATCGGATTCTCCTAAAACTAGAACCATTGGGTTCGTATCGAAAAGAGCTTTCTAACGAATACAATAAATTAGGAATCTAATGGTTGGATTTGGAATTATGTCCAAATCAAATTTGGAAAAGGTTGCTGTAAATGCAGTTCGATGGCCGTTTATGGAAATTGACTGTACGGGCCTTGGTAAAATTATTAAAATATTAATAATTTGTGTAAAATCATAAGAAATGATTTGGAAAGAATTGGGATGAAAAATTCCATGTTTGAAAAGATAAAAATATATTTTTGTCGAAATGAACTAGTTTTGAACTAGAATTATAATCCAATATTTTTAAATAAATAAATTGGATTTGAAATGGTTTTAAAAATAACTGGAATTTCTAATATATGAATTGGAATGGATTTGAATCGAAATTATCTTCGAAATATTTCGATATTGGATTCCGTGATTATACGGATATTGTGGAGGAATTTGGAAGATATATATATCTTTATTCCAATACGATATTTGTTGATTTCAAAATTTGATATTGAATATAAGCCGATATATTTTCTATTCAGAGCCTTGTATTTAATATCAAATTAGATTTTGGGTTTGTTGTGAATGGTATCTTTAATAATACTGTTCTTAAACCAAATGGAGTTAAAAAAAATTAGAAACTAACTGGAGATTAGTTAAATTGAATGGTTTCCTGGGTATTGATCTGATGTTGGTTTCGGCCTTCGGGGTTAATACTTAGGGAATTGTTCTCTTACTAATTTACGATTAGAGACTGATGGGATTTTGGGTTTGTTGTGAACTGTATTTTTAACGACATTCGTTATTTAACCCGATTTACAGTGAAATGAGGTTTGGAATTTATAAATCTTTTTATTAAGATTTAACGGGAATGTTCCAAAGTAAAGTTTTCCAATTTAATATATTTAATTGGAATTGAATTGAAATTGGTCTTTGGGTTTATCGTGAACGGTGTTTTAAATAACGCTTGTTCTTTTACCCGATTAACAATGGAATGATATTTTGGGTTGTCGTGAATGGTATCTTTAATAATACCGTTCTTAGACCCAACGGAGTTAAGAAAATCCGAAACTAACTGGAGATTAGTTAAGTTGGATGGTTTCCTGGGTATTGATCTGATGTTGGTTTCGGCCTTCGGGGTTAATACTTAGGGAACTGTTCACTTGCTAATTTACGGTTAAAGGCTGATGGAATGGAATGTGATTTTGGGTTTATCGTGAACCGTGTTTTAAATGACATTGGTTCTTTAACCCAGTTAAAGACAGGATATGATTTCCCAAGTTAAACAATCGTTAATATTGATTTTTGGGAAGATTAAAACCAAGTGAAGTTTTAATGCATCTTTAATTAGATTGAAATGATATCTAGAATAAGATTAAGGAATAAATTTTAAAGAATTTATCTTTGATAAAATTAATGGGAACCTTTCCCACAGTATAGGAATATTGGAATAAAGGAATATTCTGGATTGGAATAAGGCGTATGTTGTGTTTTTATAGCACTTGTTTATTATATACGCGAGTTATTCAGAAAGACCGGGTTTATCCCATTATGAATAACTGATTCGACGATGTGTTGAGAATGAAGACGGTGGTTGAAGACCGAAGGTTTTCACATTGTTTGGATGATTACTGATGTCTTGATTGGGCTGTACACCCAAGGCAAGGTAATAAGTGGTGATCGTCCAGACGTACTTGGAGATAAATGGATATGCATGGGCCTCTCCCCTGTATTGGACATATGGGGGAGGAATAAGGTGCCTCCGGTTGTAACGACCCAGAAAATCTGAACCAATTTAAAAATTTTAAATTGGCTAAAATAATGGATTTTAAATATTTAAAATAAATATTTTAAGTAATGGCGATGAAAACTAAGTTTGAATCGACATTTGAAAACGAATATAATTAATTATAATTATATATAGAATTGAAAATGGCGCGGTAGTTCGATAATTCGATTTCAAACTTCAATTGAATATACCGGGTGCAAAACAATCCAGATTTTAGTGAAACCAAAAACATTTGAATCTAATTGGTAATATCTTTTTAACGAATCCGACCAATCGAAATTTGATAGCGGGAATCAAAAGATATGTCCAGTTGAAAATTCTGAATAGTCGCTATGAAATTCAGGCCCTTAAAAATGGACATTTTGCATACGACCTCGGATTTAGACGAAACCACTTTTGTTAGATCCGCAGTGTCAGGTTATTGCTAGGTTTCAAATTTCATAATTTTTCGAATCAATATGTGAGCGTGGCAAAGGAAAACGCGTTTGACCAGTTTCAGTTGATTTTAATCGACTGGAAATTGGCCATTTTTCAAACGGTCTCAGAATTCGACGAAACTAGTTTTGTTAGGACCGTATCGTCAATACGAAGCTAGAAAATATTTTTCTGGAATTTTTCTAGTTAGTATGTGACCCCGGTAATTTGAAATGTGCGTTTAAAATTCAATATAGTGATTTAAATGTAAATTCAAAAGGAAACCGATTGTAATGATCAAACCAGCTTGCGATACATATCCCATTGTGTTCGGAATGGGGGTAAAACGCTATGGACGACAGGCGGTGGGCCTCGTTTCGAGGTCGTATGTAAAAGTCAACCCTTTTGCAAATTTAAATAATAAAAAAAAATAAAAAAAAAAAAATAATTTTTAATTCTTCCCTCCCCCCCTTTTTCTCTTCTGCTTGCCCCCCCCCCCCCCGTTCATTATAATCTCAGAACGAAAAAGAAAAAAAAAACAAAAAAACCTAAATCGCCAGCAGCCGCCTCCTCCAGACATCACCGCCCCCTCCTCGAGCATCGCCGACGCCCCCTATCGCACGAGCTCCGAGCCGCCAGACCCCTGAAGCGAAGCCGCCACCTCGCTGAAACCCCAAAGCCGAAGTCCCCCGCCTCCATAAATCGTAGCATCGCGAGCCCCGTCCGAATCGAAGCCGCCGCCTGCCCCTCCAGCCGCCGACGAAGGCGAGCATCGCCCCTCCCCTTCTTCGCAGTATTGGTGAGCGTTTCTTTTTTTTTTTTATTTATTTTTATGTATTTTATTTTCTTTTTATTTTTATTTTATTTTAATCTGTAAAAAAAACTGTTTTAAGAATAAAGAAAAAAAAACTGTTTTAAAAAATAAAGAAAAAACTGTTTTATGTTTTTAAAGTTAAAAACCGATTTTTGTTAAAGTTAAAACAGAAATTTTTATAAGTTAAAAACAGAAATTTTTAAAAAGATTTTAAAAACAGAAATTTTTATAAGTTAAAAACAGAAATTTTTAAAAAGATTTTAAAAACAGAAATTTTTATAAGTTAAAAACAGAAATTTTTAAAAAGGATTTTAAAACAGAAATTTTTAAAAGAATTTTAAAACAGAATTTTTTTTTAAAAGGATTTTAAAACAGAATTTTTAAAAGATTTTAAAAACAGAAATTTTTAAAAGAATTTTAAAACAGAATTTTTTTTAAAAGGATTTTAAAACAGAAATTTTTAAAAGAATTTTAAAACAGAATTTTTTTTTAAAAGGATTTTAAAACAGAATTTTTAAAAGATTTTAAAAACAGAAATTTTTAAAAGATTATAAAAACAGAATTTTTGAAAGAATATAGAAAACAGAAATTTTTATAAAGTAAAAACTGTTTTATGTTTTTAAAGTGAAAACTGAATTGTTTTAAAAGTGAAAACTGATTTCTTTAAAAAGATAAAAACTGATTTTGTAAAAGAATAAAACTGATTTCTTTTAGAAAAGTAGAAATCATATTTTTATATATCGAAAGCCAAAGTAGAAATCATATTTTTATATATCGAAAGCCAAAGTAAAAATCACATTTTTATATATCGAAAGCCAAAGTAAAAATCACATTTTTATATATCGAAAGCCAAAGTAAAAATCACATTTTTATATATAGAAAGCCAAAGTAAAAATCATATTTTTATATATTGAATAGCATAGTAAAAATTCTATTTTTACGTATGCAGAGAATACGGGTGAAAGCGACAAATAGGCGAAGATTTCTATTAGGAAGAGTCGTGCAGTTGGATAGCTATTGGTGAGATTTCTGATTTAAAATATATATATATACGTGTGAAATGAAAGTGAATAGCTATATATGAATTGCTATATATAAATATCTATATATATATATATATACGCCCCTCGTCCACAAACCATGGACGATATTTATTGATTGAAATTGTTGTGATAATTGGTTGATAACGAATGGTTGTTTGGGATTGTTTGTGATTGATATTGGTTGATTGTGGTTGAAAAATACCCATTTGTGGTTGAGAAATATTTGGTTGAATCCACATAGGATTAGTTTGTGGAAATGAAATAAATATATACATGCCGCCTGCGTGCGAACTAGATGCATGATTCCCATTGTCAAAAACCGCGAGGTTTTAAGGTAGAGCGAGGAGCCGTACTAGGGACGGTGCCGGTGTAACTACCCTGCCGTTATGCTGCCGAAATTTTGAATAATATTTGTGTGTTTGAATTATTTTCATATGCTTAAACTATATTTATTCATTGTATAGAAAACATTCATGTGTTGAATTAATATTCATTCGTTGTTTAGAAATTCATGTGTTGAATGGTATTCATATTTTGAAATAAATTGTTCGATAATAAAAATCACATTTTTATCTATATATAAAAACTATAGAAAACATTCATGTGTTGAATTGATATTCATTCGTTGTTTAGAAATTCATGTGTTGAATGATATTCATATTTTGAAATAAATTGTTCGATAATAAAAATCACATTTTTTATCTATATATAGAAACTATAGAAAACATTCATGTGTTGAATTGATATTCATTCGTTGTTTAGAAATTCATGTGTTGAATGGTATTCATATTTTGAAATAAACTGTTTGATAATAAAAATCACCTTTTATCGACTATATGAACTATATAAAAAAATAGTGTTTTGAAATGAATTGTTTTACAATAAAAATCACATTTTTATTGTATGCATAAAACGTTGAAATGTGAAGTGTTAAAAATAGCCACTTGTTCAAAATAAACATAGATGAGTTGAAATATTCATTAATTAGCTAATGAAATGATTTGCACCTACTTATGTAACATTAGAATGAATGGAGTTTTTAAACCAAATAGAAATCAAATATGAAGTTGAATAGAAAATGAAAAATGATATGAACTGTATATATATGTACATGCATATTCATTGAACAGGTTATAGCAAAGGGGCTAGAGAAGAGGAATAAAATTTTGTGCCCGACAAATAGGTACACATTTACTGATTTGTTTGGGTGATGATTTTGAGCCTGATTGGCTAGCCGCTTGGCTTTTTCTTTTTCTTTTTGAGATTAGAAGGACCGGGACGCTATTTGCGATTTCCCGACGCTCCCGGTGCAGGGGAGGTTATGGCGAAATTTTTCCAAAATTTAAGGTGTTAGAAAAATTTTTGAAGTGAAAACGATATTGAAATAGTTGAATGAACTATATTTATATAACTATATAAATATAAATAAAATTAAAACGAAACGAGGCCGTGCAGTTCGTATTTTGAAACCGTGATTTCAAACGACTAGTACGGGAAATCCGACCATTGGATTTTCCCGAAATCTCAACCGTCGGGTTCGCCTTGGAATAATCTTTCCAACGGCACCAACCTTGTAGAAATCCAACGGTTGGATTGTCTGGAATGTTTAATTCAAATCTGAAGAAAAACAGCGCCAGAAACGATTATATTTATTTATATATATAAATAAAATTATATTTAATCGAATAACGACGCTGCAGTTCGTATTTTGAAATCGAAAATTCAAACGATTGTACCGGGAGATCCGACCGTCGGATTTTCCCGAAACTGGAACCGTTGGATTCGCTTTGAAAAGACCTTTCTAATGATGTAAATTTTGTGAAGATCCAACGGTTAGATTTTCAGATATGTGTAAATCAAATCTGAAGAAAAACAGCGCCACGGCCGCCTTATGGCCCGAAGCGTCGTTTTGAATAAAATGGCTATTTTAAAATAAATAAAAATAGCGATAAATAGTTATAAAATATCGTAAGCGATATGGAATGGAAATAAACTGAATTTGCTTGATTTATGTGATGTTTGATGGTTGAATGTGTTTGGTGTGAAAACTATATTAAAGGACACAATTGGTGTTGTCGAATAATTTAACCATTGAAATAAATCGATTTGAAATTCTAAATATACGTGAATTATTTGGAAAGGCCGAGTTAATTCTCATTTCGAATAATCGACCGACGATTGAAATTCGAAGATGAAGACGATGGTCGAAGACCGGAGATCTTCACCTCGTTTGGATGGTAACCGAGGTCCTGATTGGGAGGCATCCCGAAATATGGATAATGAGTGGTGATCGTTCAGACGTACGTGTTGATCGAAGGGTTTGCGAGGTATTTAGTGCCTCCGGTTTCGTTCAGACCCAGAACGGACTTGTAAATGGACTGTGTGTCCGACATGGGAATTTGTTCTGTGTGATTGATAGCCATCAGTTGCACGGTGTGAATTGCCTGTGTGGCATGCTAAGATGCAGTGATCAGGGCTTCTGTTGAAAAGCAAAGTCTTGTGGTGATGATCAAAGCACCGCCTGTGTGGCGTAGCTTTGTGTATAACGTGAATTCGCGAGCCTCACACCCCGGTAGGAACCTAAAACGGGAGGAAGGACCTCAGGGAGGGCATGCGTTTCTTTCTAGCTAGGGTGGTGTCAGTGACCTACCAGCCCTGACATTTATATACTTTTCACCTATGTGGTTGTTGCTGTTGCGAGGCGCCTCGGTTTGATCGGACGATCCGGGTCCGATGGAGTCATTCGTTGGCTCGTTTACACCCCAAAGGGTGGGGAAACGCAGTGTTCAGGAATTTTAATCCACATCGGTGGACCGGCCCTGACGATCCAAAGGCTTGACTGAGTACTTGCCTGAGGGGCGGGCTAGAGCGTCTCGAATTCGGTAAGGACTATCTTTTGCCTTGGTTCATGACGGAAATCCAATTTCCAAATACGACATCGTGCGGTTTTGATTGTATACCTACATATGGCGACATAGTGGTATGGGGCATTAATGCCGTCTATGATTGATAGTTATGATTTGAAATTGTTTTCAAAACATATAAACACTAGCAGTAATATCAAATGCCTTTGTTTTATTCGTATCAAGCATATCTTGGCCGTTATAAGGTAAAAACTCTATCCTCCGGTTTGCGTTGCATTGTGTGATGGGAACTGAGTCTTATAACGGCTTCATTTTTATAAAAAGCATAGCGATGTTTAAAAGAAAGATTTGTTTTAAAGCACTGGCAATCCCATGGAGTAAACCCGTTCCACGAAAGTGGCGTGGTCCTGTGATTAGCCAAATTATATATGTGTTGAGTAGATTTCTCATACCAGTCCCATGACTGACTCGTAGTTTGTTTCACTCTCAAACTCGGGTGCCCCCTTTTTCCACACGGGCAGCCTTGTATTCAGGTTTAGCTGGTTCTTTCTGGATAGCTGGAGCTGAAGATGGATTCTATCATTTATTTCTTTTTATGCTGTTCAGCTCCTATTGTACATATTTTGTTTATTTCCGCTGTAGACATTTATGTATAGCTGAACTGTATTTGTACTAAGTAAGATCCTGTATACTGTGTAACTCTGATGATTACTTTTATCCAGTATATTTTGTTGTTCATTCTGGTGTATTTATTTAATTCTGTTCTGCTATTATATGTTTCTGTGTTATATTCCAAAGATAACCTTGTTTCCGTGAGAACGGGAAATCGGGTCGTCTCAACGTGGTATCAGAGCTTTGGTTAAGCTTAGTTCTGGAATATAACATTTGAACGAACTCGTCAGAAATAGAACCAGTAGTGTTCTAGGGCGGGTAACTCTATACAGATAGGATCAGCAATATCCTAGTATGAGTAAAGCAGAATAAATTACACCTCGATAGACACATTTACATTTGAAGTATATGTTTTCTATGTTTGAAAATACCTTTTCTGTGACCTGACACTTGATCTGCTAATTGCAGAAGTACTAGAAAAATGAGTGCCAGAAACAGAAGGAATACAGAACCCGATCTAGAGGCTCTATTCAAGAGATATCGAAATCTGGGTGGAGAAAAATTCTCGGGCAATGAATCTATTATTCAAACTCAAGCTTGGTTGAGTTCTGTCGAAAAAATCTTTGAGCATATCCAGCTGAGAGATGACCAGAAACGGTTAGTAGCATCTTGGGCGTTCAAAGAGGAAGCTCTAATCTGGTGGGAAACAATCATCAAAGATAATCCAGAAGGTGATATCACCTGGGATAGATTTAAAGTGATTTTCCTAGAAAAGTTTACTCCACCCGAAGCAACTGAGAGATTATGTGATGAATTTTCTTATCTAATACAAGGAGACATGACAATTCCCGAATATCATAAGAAATTCAATGAACTTGCTCACTTTGCTCCTCATCTAATTCAAAATCTGAAGAGGAAAAATATGAGATTTATTCACGGGCTTCAAAGGAAATACCAGAATAAGGTATTGGGGCATGTGAAGCTTCCTTTTCCAGAAATGATTTACATGGCTTATCAGTATGAAGACCTCCATAAGAAAGGAATGTTGCGCGACGAAGAAGAAGTCTGTTCTAGTGACAAAACAGAGTCAGAAACTGATATTCCTGAAGCCAGTACAAGGTCTGAGGTCAATAAGAAGCTCAGTGCCAAGAGAAAAAGGGCTGAATCTGGGAACGAACGAATAATGACCGCCACGTGCTCGAGCTGCAATAGAAAAGGGCATTTGGCGGTAAGTTGCAAATCTTGGAACAAACGAAGAAAAAGTGGATCTAAGCCCACTAAGAAACAAAAGAACCCACATGGGGAAAGAAGATGCCATAAGTGCCGCCAGGCAGGTCACATTGCACGGGAGTGCCAACTCTCAAAGAAACCTGAAACCGTGTGTATAAATGAAGCAGCAGAAACTTCCGAGCCCTCAGCTAGTCAAGAAAGGCCCGATGTTTTAGAAGGCACGCTTACTGTCAAAAACATTCCAGTCAAAGTACTGTTTGACACAGGCGCGTCACGAAGCTTCATTTCCAAAGATGCAGCTAAGAAGCTGGATTTGAATTTGAAGAAGCTCAAGGAACCAATGACTGTCCAGAATCCAGTTGGGGGTTCCATTGATCTCAGTTGGATTTGTGGAGTGCCGGTTTCTTTCTCTCGTTATCGGTTTCCTACCATCGCAGTCGTTATGAATTTTAAAGAGTTTGATCTTATCTTAGGGTTAGATTGGTTGACTAAATATGAAGCTGAGGTTAAATGCGCCGACAGAGTCGTAAAGGCGAAGATTAAATCAGGCGATTATATAACCATACCATGTGAAGGCCCGACTTCAAATAGAAAAGACTTCTGGGCAGCTTTGAATGTTTCTCCAGCCCAAATTGAAAATGTTCCTGAAGTCACGGAGAATATTCCTGACCTCATTAAAGACATTCCTGTCGTTAAGAACTATGCGGATGTGTTCGAAGAAGTTGTTCGCTTACCTCCGCAGAGAGAAATAGATTTCAAGATTGCTTTGATTCCCAATGCAAGGCCGGTAGTTCACGCTATTCGAAGAATGTCCTTGAAAGAGAAGGAGGAATTAGACAATCAAACACGACAGCTAGTATGGAAAGGTCTGATCAGGCCTAGTTTCTCTGATTGGGGTGCAGCAGTGGTTTTTGTCCCAAAATCTGATGGTACTCTACGTCTATGCGTGGACTATCGTGATTTGAACAAGCAAACCATAAAGAATAAATATCCATTGCCGCGAATTGATGATTTATTGGATCGATTAAATGGAGCACAAGTATTTTCAAGAATGGACCTAGCTACAGGTTTCCATCAACTTCGAATTGCCGAAGAGTGTGTTCCAATGACAGCGTTCAGAGGCCCCGACTTATTCTACGAGTGGTTAGTAATGCCGTTCGGCTTATGTAACGCTCCAGCATATTTCGTCGATCTGATGAACAGAGTATTCAGAGGAGTATTGAATAAATTTGTTCTGGTTTTTATTGATGATATTCTAATCTTCTCTAAATCAAAGGCCGAACATGAAAAGCATCTGGAACAGGTTCTAGAAATTCTGAGACGGAATGTATTGAAGGCCAAGTTTTCCAAATGTATATTCTGGCAAGATGAAGTGAAATTTCTGGGCCATGTTGTATCGAAAGAAGGAATTGCTGTGGATCCAAGCAAAATCACAGCTATTCAGAATTGGAAACAGCCCAGTACTCCCACTGAAGTCCGCAGTTTTCTCGGATTGGCTAGCTATTACCGAAAGTTCGTTAAAGACTTTTCGAAGATATCTGGTCACTTAACTAAGCTAACAAAGAAGCATTCTAAGTTTAAATGGACTGAAGAGAGTGAGGAGGCTTTTGAAGAGCTAAAGTTAAGATTAACAACAGCTCCAGTGTTAACCATCATTGATGGCAACCAGGATCTAAAAGTCTGGACTGATGCTTCTAGAGAAGGCCTTGGAGCAGTGTTAATGCAAAGAGGCCAAGTGATTGCCTATGCTAGCCGTCAACTGAAACCACACGAGAAAAACTATGTAACTCATGATCTTGAGTTATTGGCTATCATATTCTCTTTGAAAATCTGGAGACACTATCTTCTGGGCGAGAGGTTTGAACTGTTTACAGATCACCAGTCATTAAAGTATCTGTTCACTCAGAAGGACTTAAATTTGAGGCAGCAACGTTGGCTAGAGTTTCTTGCAGCATATGACTTCGAAATTATATATACTCCAGGGAAAGCCAATGTCGTGGCCGATGCGCTGAGTCGAAAGAATGTAATGATTGCCAGCTTTATTATCACGACTTCCTTGATTGACAAAATATCTATTCTTCAGAAGGAGGATAACTTTATAAAAGATATGATCAAAAGGATTCAGAAAGGCGAACCCTCGTGTTTTCAAATAGATAACGACGAGACCTTGAGATTAAAAGGAAGGATTTGTGTTCCTGACGTTCCTGAGCTAAAAAGGGAAGTGTTAGACGAGTGTCACAAGTCCAAGCTGAGTATCCATCCTGGTGTGGCCAAAATGTATAACGATCTCAAAAGAACTTTCTGGTGGAAGGCTATGAAAAGAGACGTTTCGATATATGTTAGTCGATGCCCTACTTGCCAGCTAGTTAAAAGCGACCAACAGAAATTGGCTGGACTATTACAACCACTAGAAGTTCCTGGTTGGAAGTGGGAGCATATCTCCATGGATTTCATTGATGGTTTGCCCAGAACCAGAAAAGGGAATGACAGTATTTGGGTGATCGTAGATCGTTTCACGAAGACCGCCCATTTCATACCTGTCAAATCAAATAGAACTGCTCAGAGTCTGGCGCAGATTTACTTCAGGGAAATAGTTAGACTGCATGGAGTGCCGCTCAGTATAGTAAGTGATAGAGATACAATATTCACTAGCAAATTCTGGGAAGCATTTCAAGTCGAGCTGGGAACGAAGTTAAACTTGAGCACCGCTTATCATCCTCAGACAGACGGTCAGACTGAGAGGGTGAATCGCATTCTAGAAGATCTATTGCGGGCTTGTGTTATAGATTTCGGTGGATCATGGGAAGACAATTTACATTTGGCTGAGTTCTCTTATAACAACAGCTACCAGGCGAGTCTGACAATGTCGCCATTCGAAGCATTGTATGGTAGACCTTGCCGATCTCCTGCTTGTTGGGTCGAGCCTGGAAATAGACTTGTGTTAGGGCCTGATATGATTCGAGAAGCTGCCGACAAAGTCGATTTTATTAGGAAGCGATTACTCGCCGCTCAAAGCCGACAAAAGAGCTACGCCGATAGAAGAAGAAGAGATATATCCTTTGAAGTTGGCGACTATGTATATTTGAAAGTATCGCCGATGAGAGGAGTTATCCGGTTCGGTAAAACTGGAAAATTGGCACCCAAATTCATTGGTCCGTTTCCTATTCTGGAACGGATTGGGACTCTCGCTTATAGGGTCAAACTGCCTGACTGGTTGCCTGGAGTTCATGATGTATTTCATATATCTCAACTTCGAAAGCACGTTCATGATCCAGACTTGATCGTGGAAGAAGCAGCTCAGCAGGATATTGAAATTACTCCAGAATTAGCTGTGAGGCGCGAGCCGCTAAAGATTATCGGCAAAGAAACCAAAGAGCTGAGAAACAAGAAGGTTCACTTAGTCAAAGTGCAATGGAGTGGAGATCCGCGAGATTGTACTTGGGAAACTGAGGAGAGCATTCAGAAAGCTTATCCTAGATGCCGAGTAGATATCTCTGATTGACTCTGGTGCAAGGTACATTTACCCTACTTTGCATTACCTTTTAATTCTCTATTCTGTTGCTATTTTCTTCCCATGGATGTGCATTGTTTATTCTATACTCTGAATATTAAAAACAAATTGGTTGTTGTGATGGGTGGTCGTAGATTTATCAAACCACTTTCGACTTTATTCCTTTTCGGGGACGAAAAGTTTTAAGTGGGGGAGATTGTAACGACCCAGAAAATCTGAACCAATTTAAAAATTTTAAATTGGCTAAAATAATGGATTTTAAATATTTAAAATAAATATTTTAAGTAATGGCGATGAAAACTAAGTTTGAATCGACATTTGAAAACGAATATAATTAATTATAATTATATATAGAATTGAAAATGGCGCGGTAGTTCGATAATTCGATTTCAAACTTCAATTGAATATACCGGGTGCAAAACAATCCAGATTTTAGTGAAACCAAAAACATTTGAATCTAATTGGTAATATCTTTTTAACGAATCCGACCAATCGAAATTTGATAGCGGGAATCAAAAGATATGTCCAGTTGAAAATTCTGAATAGTCGCTATGAAATTCAGGCCCTTAAAAATGGACATTTTGCATACGACCTCGGATTTAGACGAAACCACTTTTGTTAGATCCGCAGTGTCAGGTTATTGCTAGGTTTCAAATTTCATAATTTTTCGAATCAATATGTGAGCGTGGCAAAGGAAAACGCGTTTGACCAGTTTCAGTTGATTTTAATCGACTGGAAATTGGCCATTTTTCAAACGGTCTCAGAATTCGACGAAACTAGTTTTGTTAGGACCGTATCGTCAATACGAAGCTAGAAAATATTTTTCTGGAATTTTTCTAGTTAGTATGTGACCCCGGTAATTTGAAATGTGCGTTTAAAATTCAATATAGTGATTTAAATGTAAATTCAAAAGGAAACCGATTGTAATGATCAAACCAGCTTGCGATACATATCCCATTGTGTTCGGAATGGGGGTAAAACGCTATGGACGACAGGCGGTGGGCCTCGTTTCGAGGTCGTATGTAAAAGTCAACCCTTTTGCAAATTTAAATAATAAAAAAAAATAAAAAAAAAAAAAAATAATTTTTAATTCTTCCCTCCCCCCCTTTTTCTCTTCTGCTTGGCCCCCCCCCCCGTTCATTATAATCTCAGAACGAAAAAGAAAAAAAAAAACAAAAAAACCTAAATCGCCAGCAGCCGCCTCCTCCAGACATCACCGCCCCCTCCTCGAGCATCGCCGACGCCCCCTATCGCACGAGCTCCGAGCCGCCAGACCCCTGAAGCGAAGCCGCCACCTCGCTGAAACCCCAAAGCCGAAGTCCCCCGCCTCCATAAATCGTAGCATCGCGAGCCCCGTCCGAATCGAAGCCGCCGCCTGCCCCTCCAGCCGCCGACGAAGGCGAGCATCGCCCCTCCCCTTCTTCGCAGTATTGGTGAGCGTTTCTTTTTTTTTTTATTTATTTTTATGTATTTTATTTTCTTTTTATTTTTATTTTATTTTAATCTGTAAAAAAAACTGTTTTAAGAATAAAGAAAAAAAAACTGTTTTAAAAAATAAAGAAAAAACTGTTTTATGTTTTTAAAGTTAAAAACCGATTTTTGTTAAAGTTAAAACAGAAATTTTTATAAGTTAAAAACAGAAATTTTTAAAAAGATTTTAAAAACAGAAATTTTTATAAGTTAAAAACAGAAATTTTTAAAAAGATTTTAAAAACAGAAATTTTTATAAGTTAAAAACAGAAATTTTTAAAAAGGATTTTAAAACAGAAATTTTTAAAAGAATTTTAAAACAGAATTTTTTTTTAAAAGGATTTTAAAACAGAATTTTTAAAAGATTTTAAAAACAGAAATTTTTAAAAGAATTTTAAAACAGAATTTTTTTTAAAAGGATTTTAAAACAGAAATTTTTAAAAGAATTTTAAAACAGAATTTTTTTTTAAAAGGATTTTAAAACAGAATTTTTAAAAGATTTTAAAAACAGAAATTTTTAAAAGATTATAAAAACAGAATTTTTGAAAGAATATAGAAAACAGAAATTTTTATAAAGTAAAAACTGTTTTATGTTTTTAAAGTGAAAACTGAATTGTTTTAAAAGTGAAAACTGATTTCTTTAAAAAGATAAAAACTGATTTTGTAAAAGAATAAAACTGATTTCTTTTAGAAAAGTAGAAATCATATTTTTATATATCGAAAGCCAAAGTAGAAATCATATTTTTATATATCGAAAGCCAAAGTAAAAATCACATTTTTATATATCGAAAGCCAAAGTAAAAATCACATTTTTATATATCGAAAGCCAAAGTAAAAATCACATTTTTATATATAGAAAGCCAAAGTAAAAATCATATTTTTATATATTGAATAGCATAGTAAAAATTCTATTTTTACGTATGCAGAGAATACGGGTGAAAGCGACAAATAGGCGAAGATTTCTATTAGGAAGAGTCGTGCAGTTGGATAGCTATTGGTGAGATTTCTGATTTAAAATATATATATATACGTGTGAAATGAAAGTGAATAGCTATATATGAATTGCTATATATAAATATATATATATATATATATACGCCCCTCGTCCACAAACCATGGACGATATTTATTGATTGAAATTGTTGTGATAATTGGTTGATAACGAATGGTTGTTTGGGATTGTTTGTGATTGATATTGGTTGATTGTGGTTGAAAAATACCCATTTGTGGTTGAGAAATATTTGGTTGAATCCACATAGGATTAGTGTAACGACCCGTATTCTACGCATCATAGGATCGTAGGATATTTATTTCTTTCACATACGAAGTCGTATGGTCATGTAACTTTGGGAGACGACTATTGGGGTCATTTCCCATGTTCATGATTTTTCCCGATTTTTAAATGACCATTTTACCCCTAGTTGGCACTGTTTTGGCCATAACTTTTGACTGGATAGGAATTTTGACCTGAAACCACTTCCATTGGCTTCGAATGATGGTTTCTCTTTCCGTAGAGTGGTCACATTAGCCAAACGGACTCACCGTTTGGGAGATATGGCTGAAACAAGTTTCAGATGGTGAAAGACAGCTTAATTGGGCTTAAGCGGGTGATTAGCAGCTAGGCCCAAGGGGAATTTCGGGTTTAGAGGTATAGGAGGACTGATTAGGGTTAGGTTATCATTTTCATTTCAGTTTTGAGCCGCCACAAACCTCTTTGAGATCCTAGTAATGGCTTCCTACATCTAAAACACCCAAAATCACTCACTAATTGAAGATTAGGCTTAGCAACACCAAATTAAGGAGAAAAAGCACCAAAGCAAGGTTGGAGCTGCTGTTAGACATCAGTATTCGCCCCAAATCAGAGGAGTTTCAGTTCTGAGAATTTCATTTGTGGCCAAGGTGAGTGATTTGCATAGTTTTTGCACTAATTACGGTGATTAAGGGTAATTAGTGAAGATTAGCGAATTTATACGTAAATAAATTCTGGAAAAAATTCTTAAAATTCTAAAATAATGTTTTAAGGCTCTGTTAGAAATTTGGGTTAATTTCGATGTGTTTTGCTAATCGTATGCTTAAACATGATTAGGAGGGATTATAAGAAAAGGTGAGGTTTTGGCCACTTTTGATCCATTTTGATTCATTTAAATTGTTGTTTGTTGTTTGTGGTTGTTATTACATGTTACTATGACTCTATGGTATGTTTTATGATTGATTAGAATAGTTAAATTACTCGAAAACGTCGTCGAATGGCGTAGAAAGCTTGCTGGAAAGTTGCAGAAGTGTGCAGGCTCCGAACCGGTTCGGATCGGAGAAAGGGGTCGGATCGGACTAGGGAACTGACCAAGGAAATCCGAACTGGATGAGGACTTGCCACTGGAAGGAGTTTGGCAGGAAGGAAGGCCATTGCTTAGAGTTGGAGTTGGACAGGAGATCGGATCGGAGTAAGCTAGGGAACGGAGCGGATCGGATCGGAAGAGAGATTGGAGGCCAGATCGGATCGACTTGGAGATGCAGGGCTCGGATCGGAAGCAAAGAAGAAATAAGCTAGGGATTGGAGCGCTGGAGAGAAGGACACCCGACCCGACCTGGAGGAGGACCCCGACCCGACCCGGAGGAAGACACCGACCCGACCCGAAGTGGACTACCGACCCGAACCAAGCTAGACGAGGACCACCAATCCGAACCGATCAGGAAGGTTATACCGAACCGAATCAAGCTAGATGAGGAGCACCGAACCGAACCATACGTGGGCTATTACTACTACGCGATGACTCTTCTGAAGACCCACTCCAATTCGACCAAACCCGAGATGCAAAGGAAGTCCAAATGAGAAGTTAGAGCTTAAGATTCAGATGGGAATCAACGAGTTCACTTCATGGTTGGGCTTTGCTGCGGGACGCGTGCCAAGGAGTTATCGACGTCTATAGCTTTGGGATCACTATGGTAGGAGGTACGAAGGCGGATTCAGGGCCATTATGGCATCGGTAGAACCAAGGGCTACGACCAATGAAGTGGGTCATTGAAATGCTTGGTCATGACTCCAAGTGTTGTCTTGGTCACAGCAGGGTTTCTACAAGTCGGGATTCGTCGTTGCCTCAGTTTGTCTAGTGTTCCAAAGTGGTAGATGTCGTACGCTTTACGCACTGAATGAGAGATGTGAGGATGGTTGCTATGGACGATTTGTTTGCTATCATTGTGACATGCACACCCCACCCCCGTATTCTTACACTATTTATTATGGCACCTTGGAGTATTGTACGGTATGTGGTACTAACTCTTTGGTTGCAGGTCCAGGTTCAGGTATGGCTTAGTATACCTGTTATTATTCTGTTTAGATGTTTATCGCTCATACCAGGCTTTATGTCTGACCCAGAGTTTTATGTCTCTTCTTATTACTCTGGGTGCTCACACGAGCAGACTAGAGACAGGTTAGCTGGTGATGCACGGGTAGATGATCCGGAGACGAGCAGGAGGCTTCCACGTACTATATACATAATATTCTCCCTGTGTTGTTGAAGATCACTGCTTGGGCATTGTTGGTGTATCTTCTATTTTAACTTTCTTTTGTTTAGAGACAGTAAATTTGGAAAGTTGTAATAAGCTGTATTTGGATTTCCGCTGCTTTGAGATTGATGTTGGTTTTAGTTATCAGCTTATGCACTGTCTCGCCTGTTTTGTGTCAAGTATATTATTATTATATTTTATTCCATGCGCTGTGAGACATTCTACAGGTTTCTGGATTAGTTCATTCCCTTCTTTCCTTTCTTCTGACGACCGTCTTGTGCTAGTCGGGCATGTGTACAGCGCACTTTTGGAGGAAATGCAGGCTGGTGCGAGGCGGGCCGTCACACTTGGTATCAGAGCGAGGTTGCGTAGTTAACCTAGGGAAGTTATCAGGGAGAGATAATATACGTATACGAGAGAGCGTATTTGTGATTACTTTGGTTTTTAAAAGTTATATATATATATATACTATTAGTAGTATAAGGATGAAGTCGTACTGCACTAGCACCACTATGGAATCGTTAATCATTTCCTTTTTCAGATTGACGATGAGCCGAGATACTAGAGGTGCTGGTAGGGGAGCCAATAATGGGATGGCTGCTGACATGAGGACGATGTTTACAGACCTCATGAGAGAGATGCTTAGGGATGTGCAGAGGGCAGCTCCCAATGGTGGAAATGGTGGTGGTCCAATAGTGCAGGCGCCAAGAGTCGACTTCGCCAAGCTGAATAAGGATTATACTAGCCTTGGTGGGAAGCCGTTCCACGGAACGGAGTCGGCTACGGATGTTCAAGATTGGTTGGATAGTTGCGAACGTATCTTCGAGGATTTGGGTATCGAGGATGCGATGAAGAGAAAGCTAGCGTCCCGTCAGCTGCAAGGGCGGGCAATGAACTGGTGGAATGCTATAAAGGCAGCTACTCCCGAAGACCAGATTACTTGGGAGCAGTTTAAGGCTCGCTTTAGTGAGAAGTTCATTCCAGCTGCTCAGAAGTCTATGTTGTTTAAGAAATTCTTGGAGCTCAAGCAGAATGGCAGAGCTGTCTCGGAGTATATTGCTGAATTTGACACTTTGTCAAAATATGGGTTATCTCTTATTGATACTGCCGAGAAAAAGAATGAGAAATTCATAACTGGTTTGGATCAATACTTGGGGGAAAAACTTATTAACCACATCGACGAGACGTTTGAATCGATTGTGGGGAAAGCATTAAGATCAGAAAGTCTCTACCCTAAGTCGAAGACTGAGGTTGCATCTGCAGAAGAGCCAAAGCCACAAGCAAGTGGTGGAGGCAAGGGTGGTTCCCAGAATAAGAGAAAGCAGAACCAAGCTAAGGATGGCCAGAAGAAAAAGAATAAGCAAGATGTGGAGTGCTTCAGCTGTGGTAAGAAGGGCCATTATGCTAGTAACTGTCGGGCCAAGCCAGCGGATAGGAAGTGCTTCAATTGTGGCCAATTGGGACATCACAAGGACAAGTGTCCACAGCCCCCTAAGGAAAAGCAAATGGTGAAAGCATATGCTCTTAATGCTATTCCTTCTTCGTCGAATGCCCCAACTGCGGCGGAGAAGGGAAAGAGTGTCGTCATTCAAGGTATGCTTTCTGTTTATGATGTTCCTGTTAGAGTTTTGTTTGATACCGGAGCTTCCAGTTCTTTCATATCTAGTGACCTGGTAGATAGGTTGGGATTGGAGCCCGAGATTGTCGATAGACCTTTAGTAGTGACGAACCCGATTGGTGGTTCGACTAGCCTTAGCATGATTTGTCGTAATGTGGTCCTATCGAGTCATGGATGCATGTTTGTTTGTGATTGCTTTGTTTTGGGCTTTATTGGGTTTGGCATTATTTTGGGAGTAGATTGGCTCCAAAGATACGGGGTGGTGGTAGACTGTGAGGGCTTGTTGGTGACAGCTAGAGCGGATGATGGGCGGAGGATAGTGTTTGGTGGTCTACCCAGTAAGGGGGTATTGGCTAGTTTTCTAAACTCCCTCGACATTCCGTATAGTGAGTTGTCAGGTTTGCCCGTGGTTGGCCAGTATCCGGATGTTTTCGAAGAAGTGACCGGGCTTCCACCACACCGAGAGATTGAATTTCGTATTGATTTGGTAAAAGATGCCAGGCCTATAGTAATGCCACTTCGTCGCATGGCACCAAGGGAGCAGCGAGAGCTCGAGGTGCAAGTCAGCGATCTTTTGAAGAAGGGATTTATCAGAAGGAGTGTTTCTGAATGGGGAGCACCAGTTGTGTTTGCTACCAAGGCGGATGGTTCCCTTCGTTTGTGTGTAGACTACCGCGAGTTGAATAAAGTGACGAGGAAGAACAAGTATCCTCTACCGCGGATAGATGATTTGTTTGATCAGTTGAGTGGCGCGAGAGTATTTTCTCAGTTGGATCTCGCGACAGGTTTTCATCAGCTTAGAGTGGAAGCTGAGAGTATAGCTAAAACGGCATTTCGAACGCCGTCTGGATTTTATGAATGGTTGGTTATGCCATTTGGGCTGACTAATGCCCCGGCATATTTTGTGGACCTTATGAATAGGGTATTCAGAGATCAGCTGAATAAGTTTGTCCTTGTGTTCGTTGATGATATTTTGGTCTATTCGAGGACAGAGGAAGAACACAAGGAACATTTAAGAGCAGCGATGGAGGTGTTGAGAAAACACCAATTGAAAGCAAAGTTTTCTAAGTGTCACTTCTGGAAGAGGGAAGTGAGGTTCTTGGGCCATGTTGTATCAGAGAGTGGTATTGCCGTGGATCCAGCAAAGGTGGCTACGGTACAAGATTGGCCTACGCCCAAGAATGCAACAGATGTAAGAAGTTTCTTGGGATTAGCGGGATATTATCGTAAGTTTATCCAAGGTTTCTCCAAGATAGCAGCACCATTGACCCAGTTGACCAAGAAGAATCAAGCTTTTATTTGGGATGAAAGGTGCGAGAATGCATTTAAAAGCCTAAAGGACAAGTTGACAAGCGCACCAGTGTTAGTCATTCCTAAGGGGGATGAAGAGATGACGGTATACACGGATGCCTGTGGTACCGGACTGGGTGCTGTATTGATGCAAGGCGGTGGGGTTGTAGCTTATGCAAGCCGGCAATTGAAACCGCACGAGAGAAGATACCCTACCCATGATTTAGAATTGGCAGCGATCGTGTTCGCGTTAAAGATGTGGAGACACTATCTCTTGGGAGAAAGGTTTGAGCTGTTTACAGATCATAAGTCGTTAAAATATCTCTTCTCCCAGAAGGATTTAAATCTCCGTCAGCAGAGATGGTTGGAGTTCTTAGCTTCCTATGATTTTGACATCGCATACACACCAGGAAAGGGCAATGCGGTGGCTGATGCATTGAGTAGAAGACATGCCAGCTTAGGGGCTATGTTCCTTGAATGGAAGCAACTGGAGTTTATCGCGGGGTTTGATTTCAGACCAAAGTGCGAATTGGATCCAGAAATGTTAGCAAGTTTGACGATCAGACCCACTTTGATTGAGCGGATCGGCTCTAGTCAGAAGGACGATCCTAACCTATTGGAAATCATCTCCAAGTTAGAGATGGGTATCGATGAGGAGATGAACAAGTATGGGCTTGATCGAGATAGATGGCTTAGAAAGGATGGAAGGCTTGTTGTACCCAATGTCAATGGATTGAGAGATGAAGTGCTTAGAGAATGTCATCACTCAAAGCTGACTATACACCCCGGTGGTAATAAGATGTATCGAGATATGAAGCAGACTTACTACTGGGAAGGAATGAAACGAGACGTTGGGAAGTTTATATCCAAGTGCATGAATTGCCAGCTAGTTAAAGCCGAGCAAAAGAAGCCTAGTGGGTTGTTACAGCCCTTGGAAATTCCCGAATGGAAATGGGAACAAGTCTCGATGGATTTCATCGATGGATTACCAAGGACTAGATCGGGATATGATAGCATTTGGGTAATTGTAGATCGACTAACTAAAAGTGCAAGGTTTATACCAGTCAAATCGACCAGAACGGCAACTAAGTTAGCAGAATTGTATATGAAGTGGGTAGTGAGATTTCATGGAGTACCTAAAAGCATTGTGAGCGACCGAGACCCGTTGTTTACTAGTGGGTTTTGGAAGAGCTTACAAGAGGCTCTAGGGTCAGAGTTACATCTCAGTACCGCATATCATCCTCAGACCGACGGCCAGACGGAGAGGGTGAACCGTATTTTGGAGGATCTCTTGAGAGCATGTATATTGGATTTTGGTGGGTCATGGGATGACCATTTGCATCTAGTAGAGTTTGCATATAATAATAGCTACCAATCCAGTATTGGTATGGCTCCGTTTGAAGCTTTGTACGGAAGACCATGCAACTCACCATCATGTTGGATAGAGACTGGCGAGAAGTTTATGCTTGGACCAGATGTGGTGAGGGAAACTTCAGGTAAGATCAAGATCATTCAACAACGAATGAAGGCAGCCCAAGATAGGCAGAAGAGTTATGCTGATAAGAGAAGAAGAGACTTAAAATTCTCCGTTGGTGACTTGGTGTTTGTCAAGATTTCTCCGTTGAAGAGCGTAATACGATTTGGCAGGAGAGGTAAATTAGCACCAAGATTTGTTGGCCCATTCCCTGTTCTTGAACTAGTCGGGAATTTGGCATATAGAATTGACTTACCAGAGAAGATGGCGGGAGTTCACAATGTATTTCATGTTTCCCAACTAAGGAAGTTCGTTCACGACTCAGATACGACTATTTCACCTGATCAGTTAGAGGACTTCGAAGTAGAACCCGAGGCGGTTGGGAACCGCAAGCCGGCCCGTATTGTCGAGTACGACATGAAACAACTTCGAAGGAAGGCGGTGAAGCTAGTCAAGGTACAGTGGAGCGAGGACGAGAGTGATTGTACTTGGGAAACAGAGGAGGACATAAGGAAGAAGTATCCAGAACTCTTTGTCTGGTAAGATTTTGACTTCGATTTAGTTTTTCCGCATGCTAGGATAGGCTTGTTTGCTTGTTTTGCATATTTGATTATTACATGTGGTTGTTAGGCATGCGGGATCCTTTGTATGTTTTGGGTTAAGGAATTTCGGGGGCGAAATTTCTTAAGGGGGGGAGAGTGTAACGACCCGTATTCTACGCATCATAGGATCGTAGGATATTTATTTCTTTCACATACGAAGTCGTATGGTCATGTAACTTTGGGAGACGACTATTGGGGTCATTTCCCATGTTCATGATTTTTCCCGATTTTTAAATGACCATTTTACCCCTAGTTGGCACTGTTTTGGCCATAACTTTTGACTGGATAGGAATTTTGACCTGAAACCACTTCCATTGGCTTCGAATGATGGTTTCTCTTTCCGTAGAGTGGTCACATTAGCCAAACGGACTCACCGTTTGGGAGATATGGCTGAAACAAGTTTCAGATGGTGAAAGACAGCTTAATTGGGCTTAAGCGGGTGATTAGCAGCTAGGCCCAAGGGGAATTTCGGGTTTAGAGGTATAGGAGGACTGATTAGGGTTAGGTTATCATTTTCATTTCAGTTTTGAGCCGCCACAAACCTCTTTGAGATCCTAGTAATGGCTTCCTACATCTAAAACACCCAAAATCACTCACTAATTGAAGATTAGGCTTAGCAACACCAAATTAAGGAGAAAAAGCACCAAAGCAAGGTTGGAGCTGCTGTTAGACATCAGTATTCGCCCCAAATCAGAGGAGTTTCAGTTCTGAGAATTTCATTTGTGGCCAAGGTGAGTGATTTGCATAGTTTTTGCACTAATTACGGTGATTAAGGGTAATTAGTGAAGATTAGCGAATTTATACGTAAATAAATTCTGGAAAAAATTCTTAAAATTCTAAAATAATGTTTTAAGGCTCTGTTAGAAATTTGGGTTAATTTCGATGTGTTTTGCTAATCGTATGCTTAAACATGATTAGGAGGGATTATAAGAAAAGGTGAGGTTTTGGCCACTTTTGATCCATTTTGATTCATTTAAATTGTTGTTTGTTGTTTGTGGTTGTTATTACATGTTACTATGACTCTATGGTATGTTTTATGATTGATTAGAATAGTTAAATTACTCGAAAACGTCGTCGAATGGCGTAGAAAGCTTGCTGGAAAGTTGCAGAAGTGTGCAGGCTCCGAACCGGTTCGGATCGGAGAAAGGGGTCGGATCGGACTAGGGAACTGACCAAGGAAATCCGAACTGGATGAGGACTTGCCACTGGAAGGAGTTTGGCAGGAAGGAAGGCCATTGCTTAGAGTTGGAGTTGGACAGGAGATCGGATCGGAGTAAGCTAGGGAACGGAGCGGATCGGATCGGAAGAGAGATTGGAGGCCAGATCGGATCGACTTGGAGATGCAGGGCTCGGATCGGAAGCAAAGAAGAAATAAGCTAGGGATTGGAGCGCTGGAGAGAAGGACACCCGACCCGACCTGGAGGAGGACCCCGACCCGACCCGGAGGAAGACACCGACCCGACCCGAAGTGGACTACCGACCCGAACCAAGCTAGACGAGGACCACCAATCCGAACCGATCAGGAAGGTTATACCGAACCGAATCAAGCTAGATGAGGAGCACCGAACCGAACCATACGTGGGCTATTACTACTACGCGATGACTCTTCTGAAGACCCACTCCAATTCGACCAAACCCGAGATGCAAAGGAAGTCCAAATGAGAAGTTAGAGCTTAAGATTTAGATGGGAATCAACGAGTTCACTTCATGGTTGGGCTTTGCTGCGGGACGCGTGCCAAGGAGTTATCGACGTCTATAGCTTTGGGATCACTATGGTAGGAGGTACGAAGGCGGATTCAGGGCCATTATGGCATCGGTAGAACCAAGGGCTACGACCAATGAAGTGGGTCATTGAAATGCTTGGTCATGACTCCAAGTGTTGTCTTGGTCACAGCAGGGTTTCTACAAGTCGGGATTCGTCGTTGCCTCAGTTTGTCTAGTGTTCCAAAGTGGTAGATGTCGTACGCTTTACGCACTGAATGAGAGATGTGAGGATGGTTGCTATGGACGATTTGTTTGCTATCATTGTGACATGCACACCCCACCCCCGTATTCTTACACTATTTATTATGGCACCTTGGAGTATTGTACGGTATGTGGTACTAACTCTTTGGTTGCAGGTCCAGGTTCAGGTATGGCTTAGTATACCTGTTATTATTCTGTTTAGATGTTTATCGCTCATACCAGGCTTTATGTCTGACCCAGAGTTTTATGTCTCTTCTTATTACTCTGGGTGCTCACACGAGCAGACTAGAGACAGGTTAGCTGGTGATGCACGGGTAGATGATCCGGAGACGAGCAGGAGGCTTCCACGTACTATATACATAATATTCTCCCTGTGTTGTTGAAGATCACTGCTTGGGCATTGTTGGTGTATCTTCTATTTTAACTTTCTTTTGTTTAGAGACAGTAAATTTGGAAAGTTGTAATAAGCTGTATTTGGATTTCCGCTGCTTTGAGATTGATGTTGGTTTTAGTTATCAGCTTATGCACTGTCTCGCCTGTTTTGTGTCAAGTATATTATTATTATATTTTATTCCATGCGCTGTGAGACATTCTACAGGTTTCTGGATTAGTTCATTCCCTTCTTTCCTTTCTTCTGACGACCGTCTTGTGCTAGTCGGGCATGTGTACAGCGCACTTTTGGAGGAAATGCAGGCTGGTGCGAGGCGGGCCGTCACAATTAGTTTGTGGAAATGAAATAAATATATACATGCCGCCTGCGTGCGAACTAGATGCATGATTCCCATTGTCAAAAACCGCGAGGTTTTAAGGTAGAGCGAGGAGCCGTACTAGGGACGGTGCCGGTGTAACTACCCTGCCGTTATGCTGCCGAAATTTTGAATAATATTTGTGTGTTTGAATTATTTTCATATGCTTAAACTATATTTATTCATTGTATAGAAAACATTCATGTGTTGAATTAATATTCATTCGTTGTTTAGAAATTCATGTGTTGAATGGTATTCATATTTTGAAATAAATTGTTCGATAATAAAAATCACATTTTTATCTATATATAAAAACTATAGAAAACATTCATGTGTTGAATTGATATTCATTCGTTGTTTAGAAATTCATGTGTTGAATGATATTCATATTTTGAAATAAATTGTTCGATAATAAAAATCACATTTTTTATCTATATATAGAAACTATAGAAAACATTCATGTGTTGAATTGATATTCATTCGTTGTTTAGAAATTCATGTGTTGAATGGTATTCATATTTTGAAATAAACTGTTTGATAATAAAAATCACCTTTTATCGACTATATGAACTATATAAAAAAATAGTGTTTTGAAATGAATTGTTTTACAATAAAAATCACATTTTTATTGTATGCATAAAACGTTGAAATGTGAAGTGTTAAAAATAGCCACTTGTTCAAAATAAACATAGATGAGTTGAAATATTCATTAATTAGCTAATGAAATGATTTGCACCTACTTATGTAACATTAGAATGAATGGAGTTTTTAAACCAAATAGAAATCAAATATGAAGTTGAATAGAAAATGAAAAATGATATGAACTGTATATATATGTACATGCATATTCATTGAACAGGTTATAGCAAAGGGGCTAGAGAAGAGGAATAAAATTTTGTGCCCGACAAATAGGTACACATTTACTGATTTGTTTGGGTGATGATTTTGAGCCTGATTGGCTAGCCGCTTGGCTTTTTCTTTTTCTTTTTGAGATTAGAAGGACCGGGACGCTATTTGCGATTTCCCGACGCTCCCGGTGCAGGGGAGGTTATGGCGAAATTTTTCCAAAATTTAAGGTGTTAGAAAAATTTTTGAAGTGAAAACGATATTGAAATAGTTGAATGAACTATATTTATATAACTATATAAATATAAATAAAATTAAAACGAAACGAGGCCGTGCAGTTCGTATTTTGAAACCGTGATTTCAAACGACTAGTACGGGAAATCCGACCATTGGATTTTCCCGAAATCTCAACCGTCGGGTTCGCCTTGGAATAATCTTTCCAACGGCACCAACCTTGTAGAAATCCAACGGTTGGATTGTCTGGAATGTTTAATTCAAATCTGAAGAAAAACAGCGCCAGAAACGATTATATTTATTTATATATATAAATAAAATTATATTTAATCGAATAACGACGCTGCAGTTCGTATTTTGAAATCGAAAATTCAAACGATTGTACCGGGAGATCCGACCGTCGGATTTTCCCGAAACTGGAACCGTTGGATTCGCTTTGAAAAGACCTTTCTAATGATGTAAATTTTGTGAAGATCCAACGGTTAGATTTTCAGATATGTGTAAATCAAATCTGAAGAAAAACAGCGCCACGGCCGCCTTATGGCCCGAAGCGTCGTTTTGAATAAAATGGCTATTTTAAAATAAATAAAAATAGCGATAAATAGTTATAAAATATCGTAAGCGATATGGAATGGAAATAAACTGAATTTGCTTGATTTATGTGATGTTTGATGGTTGAATGTGTTTGGTGTGAAAACTATATTAAAGGACACAATTGGTGTTGTCGAATAATTTAACCATTGAAATAAATCGATTTGAAATTCTAAATATACGTGAATTATTTGGAAAGGCCGAGTTAATTCTCATTTCGAATAATCGACCGACGATTGAAATTCGAAGATGAAGACGATGGTCGAAGACCGGAGATCTTCACCTCGTTTGGATGGTAACCGAGGTCCTGATTGGGAGGCATCCCGAAATATGGATAATGAGTGGTGATCGTTCAGACGTACGTGTTGATCGAAGGGTTTGCGAGGTATTTAGTGCCTCCGGTTTCGTTCAGACCCAGAACGGACTTGTAAATGGACTGTGTGTCCGACATGGGAATTTGTTCTGTGTGATTGATAGCCATCAGTTGCACGGTGTGAATTGCCTGTGTGGCATGCTAAGATGCAGTGATCAGGGCTTCTGTTGAAAAGCAAAGTCTTGTGGTGATGATCAAAGCACCGCCTGTGTGGCGTAGCTTTGTGTATAACGTGAATTCGCGAGCCTCACACCCCGGTAGGAACCTAAAACGGGAGGAAGGACCTCAGGGAGGGCATGCGTTTCTTTCTAGCTAGGGTGGTGTCAGTGACCTACCAGCCCTGACATTTATATACTTTTCACCTATGTGGTTGTTGCTGTTGCGAGGCGCCTCGGTTTGATCGGACGATCCGGGTCCGATGGAGTCATTCGTTGGCTCGTTTACACCCCAAAGGGTGGGGAAACGCAGTGTTCAGGAATTTTAATCCACATCGGTGGACCGGCCCTGACGATCCAAAGGCTTGACTGAGTACTTGCCTGAGGGGCGGGCTAGAGCGTCTCGAATTCGGTAAGGACTATCTTTTGCCTTGGTTCATGACGGAAATCCAATTTCCAAATACGACATCGTGCGGTTTTGATTGTATACCTACATATGGCGACATAGTGGTATGGGGCATTAATGCCGTCTATGATTGATAGTTATGATTTGAAATTGTTTTCAAAACATATAAACACTAGCAGTAATATCAAATGCCTTTGTTTTATTCGTATCAAGCATATCTTGGCCGTTATAAGGTAAAAACTCTATCCTCCGGTTTGCGTTGCATTGTGTGATGGGAACTGAGTCTTATAACGGCTTCATTTTTATAAAAAGCATAGCGATGTTTAAAAGAAAGATTTGTTTTAAAGCACTGGCAATCCCATGGAGTAAACCCGTTCCACGAAAGTGGCGTGGTCCTGTGATTAGCCAAATTATATATGTGTTGAGTAGATTTCTCATACCAGTCCCATGACTGACTCGTAGTTTGTTTCACTCTCAAACTCGGGTGCCCCCTTTTTCCACACGGGCAGCCTTGTATTCAGGTTTAGCTGGTTCTTTCTGGATAGCTGGAGCTGAAGATGGATTCTATCATTTATTTCTTTTTATGCTGTTCAGCTCCTATTGTACATATTTTGTTTATTTCCGCTGTAGACATTTATGTATAGCTGAACTGTATTTGTACTAAGTAAGATCCTGTATACTGTGTAACTCTGATGATTACTTTTATCCAGTATATTTTGTTGTTCATTCTGGTGTATTTATTTAATTCTGTTCTGCTATTATATGTTTCTGTGTTATATTCCAAAGATAACCTTGTTTCCGTGAGAACGGGAAATCGGGTCGTCTCACCGGTTTTGTTCAGACCTAGAACTAACTTGTAAATGGATGTGTGTCTGACATCAGATTTCATTCTGTGTGATTGATAGACATCGGTTGCATAGCGTGAATTGCCTGTGTGGCATGCTGAGATGCAAATGATCAAGGCTTTTGTTGAAAAGCAGAATCTTGTGGTTGATGATCAAAGCACGACTTTAATAGAGCATAGCTTTGTGTAGCATTAATTCGCGAGCCTCACACACCGGTGTGAACCAGAAACGGGAGAGGACCTCAGGGAGGGCATGCGTTTCCTTCTAGCTAGGAGTGGTGTCAGCGTTTTGCATGCCCTGGCATTTTACTTATGTGGATGATGGATAAGAGGCACCTCAGTTATATCGATCGATCCGGGGCCGATGGAGTCATTTGGCTCATTTACTCCCCATAGGGCGGGGAAACGCATTGTTCAGACATTTTAATCCACTCCGTGTGGACCGGCCCTGATGATCCAAAGGTCACTCGATCTCTGACCTGAGACATGGGCTAGATTGTCTCGAAGCTGTGAGGACTATCCCTTGCCTCGGTTCACAGACGGAAATCCAACTTCCAATAGGTGACAATTGCAGTTTTGATTGTAGAGCCTAGTATTGGCAACATGATATATGGTACCTATACCGTCTAGGATTGATACATTTATATTTGAAGTTGTTTTATACACAATGCACTTATAATAGTATCAAATGATTTGTTTTAAACGTACTAAGCATGTTTGGCTATTATAAGGGAAAACCCTATCCTCCGGCTTGCATTGCATTGTGTGATGGGACCTGGGTCTTATAATAGCTTCATTTTTCCAAAAAGCATTGCGCTGCTTTCTTTTATGCATTGGTATTCTTGGGAGGAAACCCGTTCCGTGTTATACGGCGTAGTCCCTTGATATATCTGATTTAAAGTAAAGTTTTAAATAACTGTTTTAGTTCTCACACCAGTCACATGACTGACCTGGAGTTTATTGTTTTTAACCTAAACTCTAGGTTCCCCTATTTCCACATGAGCAACTAGTAGTTTTGGTTTTGCGGATTTATATTCACAGGATCCTGGTTTACAGCTGGAATGATATTCGGAAAGCTCTGTATCCATATATTCTTTTTAGTTGTGTTTTATATTATTTTTCCGCTGCATTGTAACTTGTAAATCTCTGATATTTAGTAAATGTGTAATATTTATTCATACTTTGTGTATTCTTGTATTCTGATGAAATTGTTGTAACAAGCAATGAAATGTTCTTCTGTTTGTGTTCTGATTTGTCGTGTTCTCAAAGTCAATCCGGTCTTTCCTTCATGGGGAAGTTCGGGTCGCTACAAACTATTATATTTTGACAAAAATGAATATATTGGTTCAACTAATCTATTTGGCCAAAAGTGTTCATTTTGACAAAAAGTGTATTTTGATTCAACTAATCTATTTCAACAAAACAATAAAAATGATGATTTTGTTTTGTAGACAACTCTAATTCAACAAAACAAATAAAAGCGATATGTTTGTTTTGTAGACAATTCTAATTCAACAAAACAAATTAAAGTGATATGCTTGTTTTGTCAAATCTAATGCGACAAAAATGATAATGTTTATTTTGACAATCTAATGCGACAAAATGATCATGTTTATTTTGACAAATCTAACGCGACAAAATGATCATGTTTATTTGAAAAATCTAATGCGACAAAAATGATCAGGTTTATTTTGACAAATCTAATGCGACCAAAAATGATCATGTTTATTTTGACAAATCTAATGCGATCAAAAATGATAAGATTTGTTTTAACTATTATAATTTGATAAAAGTGACCAATTTGTTTAACTATGATAATTTGACAAAAATGCCAATTTTGTTTCAACTGTTACATGTTGACGAAAGTGTCTAATTTGTTTCTACTAACTAATTTTGACGAAATGAATGTTTTTATTCAACTATACTAATTGACAAAAATGAATGTTTTGTTTCACTAGACATTTTCTAAAAATGTTATTTTTAAACTAACATGACATGTTTAACAATAATGATTTTATTATTCTAATAAAACCTTTCTCATAAAAATGACATGTTTAATCCAATGTAATCTTTCTAGAAAAATTGACATACTAATGTGACATTTATAGCAAAGTGATGTTTTTAATCTAAATGAACATTTCTAAGCAAAAATGTTATTTTAAATCTAATGTGACATTTCTTAACAAAAAGGTTATTTTAATCTTTCTTAACAAAAATGTTATTTCAATCTAATATGACCATTCTATTTTAACATAACATTATTAACCAAAATGACATTTTCAATCTAAGATATCATTTCTAATAAAAATGATGTTCTTATTTTAATATAACTCTTCTAATAGAAATGTCATTTTCAATCTAATATATCATTTCTAATAAAAATGATGTTTTAATTTTAAATAAACATTTCTAACTAAAATGATACTTCTAAATAAAATGATAAGTTTAACATAACATGATATTTTCTACATAACATGATAATTTCTTACTAAAATGATATGTTTAACATAACATGATATATTCTAACAAAAATGATGCTTTTAATTAACATGACCAATTCTACTAAAATGGTATTTTTGTGACTACAATTTATACATTAACATAACAAATAAAATTAATGTTTTTATGTATATGCAAATCCTACCTTTAATCATAATAATAAAAATGATATTTTAACAATTCTAGTTCAACACAAAATGACATTCTTACTTTGTTGATTCTAATACATTCAAAAAGAACAATTTTATTTGCTGATTCTAATTCAACAAAAAAGGACAATTTTATTGTAGATCTAGATCTAACAAAACATGAACATCACAATCCTAAACAAATCAATCATTGAAATAAATATATACCACATCATCATGGATTTCATAAACAATGAATATAAATTTCACAGTGAAATAAATAATTAATTTATATTTAAAATAGAAATCTCACTTCGATTTGTCTGAATTTTCAAAGTGCTCCATTCCAGATCTGATCTCCTTCATGCTGTAGATCGTGGAAAGACGATTTCAACGCTTTCAGTTTCGTTTGATTTCGTTGTTGTATGAAGAAGTTATGCCATTTACAAGTTTGTTATGAAATAAACGATCATTAATAAATAAATTATTTATTTAATCTTGAACAACCTTCTTCTTCTTTCCGGTTTCCAAGCCGATGGTTTATCAATGGGTTCGAACCTAGGGTTCCTGTTCGCGAGCAGCACAGGGCACTGGGAGATGATCAGATGGCACAGCGCCGTCAACCATGGAGAGGCGCGCCAGGTGGGACCCACCTCGTCCAACTCGGTCACTGCTTGGGGGGGTACGGCGGTTGATGCGGCGGCAGTCCATAGGAAAAATTAGAGCACCATATACACCCAAACTTGATCAAATCCGTACCCAATTGAAGATCAAACGTTGTTGTTCGATTTTTGTTTTAAAACCTTAATTCAATTTGAAATGGATTTAGAGAAATTGATATAGGAAAATGGAAGAACATCGGCCATTCAAGTTTGAATGAGGCGGCAATACGAAAATTAGAATTAGTGTTATACGATGTACGCGTATTTATACACGTATTCCTGTTTTTATTTTATTTATTTAATTCCTTTTAAATCGAAAATACCCTATATTCTTACGAACTCCAATTCAAGCCCAACAAATGTTGCCCCTAGCCAAATACCCCTATTCCGGACACAATGGACTAGGTCTTGGTAGCCCGTTTGATCGTCTCCGCCCACTTTTCTTTATTTTAAAATATAAATCATTTATTTATTTAATTTAATCGTACATTTAAATTTACCGAGGCCACATACTGACTCTAAAAATTCCAGAAAAATTATTTCTAGTTATGTTTTGACGATATGGTTCTAACAAGATTAATTTCGTCGAATTCCGAGACCGTTTGAAAAATGGCCATTTTCTATTCGATCCGATTTGATTGAAACTGACAAAACACATTTTCTTTTGCCATGCTCACATATTAATTTTAAAAATTATGAAAATTGAAATATAACAATAATCTGACATTACGGATCCAACAAAAGTGCTTTCGTAAAAAATGGAGGTCGTTTGAAAAATGGCTATTTTAATATTAAAATATATATATAAATTCTACAACGACTATTCTGAATTTTAAACTGGGCATAACTTTTGATTCCCACTATGAAATTTCAAATTTTCAGATTCGTTGGAAAGATATTTTTAAATGAATTTAAATATTTTTGGTTTAACTAAAATCTGATTTATTTTGCATCTTGTACAGTCGGTCAAAGTTCAAATTCAAATTTTCAAACTACCGCGCTATTTCTAACTCCTTTTATAATTAAATTAAAATTTTCATTCCAATTTCGATTTAAATAAATTTTTAGTCGTTATTATTTAAAATAAATTATTTTAAATATTAAATTTCCATTAAAATTTCTAAAATAAAATTTTTAAATTGGTTCAGATTTTGCGGGTTGTTATAATCTCCCTCACTTAAAATCTTTTCGTCATCGAAAAGGAACGAAGCTAACAGTTGTTTAATTAACCTACCTCAACTTTTTTTTATTAGTTGATTAACTTATCAAATATACATATAACTTTTATATATTAAAAATCATATTTTCAAAAATCGGATTATATATATAATCACAAATACGCTAATGATAACTTGTCACTCTCAACTCATTCTAGGGTATTTCTAACCCCATCTCTAATGAGTTTTCTCATTCTAGGATGCTACTGATCCTATCTCTAATGAGTATTCTTATTGGATATTACTAATCCAATCTCTGATGAGTCTTTTGTTCAGTTCTGATGAGTTGTACACCAAAGATTTGAGCTAACCAGAGCTCTGATACCAACTGTAACGATACGGATTTCGCCCGGACCTAATCGATCGCTAAATCGACCAAGACCGTTCAAATCCCGCATACGTTAACTTTGAGGATACAACACATTAGAAAAAATAACAGAAGACTTTTATAAAACATTATAATAATGTTACATCAGAGTACAAAATATCAGAGTACATCAAATAATATAATAATACGGCGAAAGATAAATTACAATAAATTTAATACGTTGCAGCGGAAGACTATAAATGCTCTGGACATAGCTTTAAGCTTCAATCCAGAATCCTGCTCAAGAGATAAATATCTGCAAAACAAGCTACTCGATTGCCCAGGTGGAAAGAGGGCACCCGAGTTTGCAAAGTGGAACAAACTACGAATCAGTCATGGGACTGGTATGAGAAATCATACTTAACTTATCTAATAAGAAGGCTAATCACAGGACCACGCCGCTAACGCAGAACGGGTTTACTTTATTGGATTGCCAGTGCATGAAATAAAGTAAATCGTTAAACAACGCAATGCTTTTTAGAAAAATGAAACTATTATAAGACTCAAGTCCCATCACATAATGCAACACAAACTGAAGGATAGAGTTTTATCTTACATCACACAATGCAACGCAAACTGGAGGATAGAGTTTTACCTTATAATGGTCAAAAATGCTTGATATGATAAAAATGGATTTGATATTATTATTAGTGTATATATGTTTTAAAAACATTTCAATCATAATGTATCAATCATAGACGGCATAGTACCCCATCCTACTATGTCGCCATACTAGTTTTACAATCAAAACCGCATGGTGTCGTATTGGAAGTTGGGTTTCCATCAAGAGTCAAGGCTAGGAACGATCTCCTTACCAGTTTGAGTCACTCTAGCAATGTCTCGGGATTCATAGGCTGGCGAACCGTTGGATCCTGCAGGGCCAACCCACAAATACTTTAGTGGATTGGCAATTCCTGAACACACGCTTCCCGGTCCTATCGAACCTATAATACGACCATTGGCGAGCGATAAATCCGAGGCCTCGAAAATTCCATCATCCACATAAGTAAAATGTCAGGGCTAGTAAGTCGCTGACACCACTTCTAGCTAGAAAGAAACGTGCGCACTCCCTGCATTCCCTTGCTCCGTTTCTGACTCATACCGGGATGTGAGGCTCGTGAAGTCACACTATACACAAAGCTATGCCGAAATAGGCTATGCTTTAATCATCATCAACAAGGCTCTGCTTTTCAGCAAAATCCTTGATAATTTGCATCTTGGCGTGCCACATTGACAATCCACGCCATGCGATCGATAACTACTAATATATAACCTCTGAGCTCGTGCGTCTCAGAGAAGGGTTTTAAGCAAGAGAATAAATTCTCCGCCACCACAGATATATATTATTTAGAAATCAATTTAATTTACATGGAATGAAATTCAATGTTAGACACACATCCATTTACAAGTCCGTTCTCGGTCTGAACAAAACCGGAGACACCTTATTCCTCGTCCCGTATGTCCAATACAGAAGTAAGTACTCGCATATCCAGACAATCAACAAGTACGTCTGGACAAACTACCACTTTAACCCTTTACTGGTAGCTAGCCAATGCCGGGTGTAATAACCCGGAAAATACGGGCCAATTTAAAATTTTTAAATTGGTCATTTCAAAGAAATTTGAACAATTGAAATAGAATATTTCAATAAAATAGTGAATTAGAAATAGTGAGTCAGTTTGAAAATTTGAATTCAAACTTTGACTGACTGTGCAAGGTGGAAAATATAACGGATTTTAGCGAAACCAAAAATATTTAAATTTGTTAGTCAATACCTTTCTAACGAATCTGAAAAATCGAAGGTTCATAACGGGAATCAAAAGTTATGGCCGAATGAATGTTCAGAATGGTCGCTATATAGAATATATAGCCCTGGAAAATTGATATTTTGCATACGACCTCGGAATTCGACGAAACCACTTTTGTTGGGTCCGGGATGTCAAACTATTGCTAGGTTTCAAATTTCATAATTTTTGAAGCTAGTATGTGAGCATGGCAAAAGAAAATGTGTTTGGTCAATTTCTGTTAAATTGGATCGACCAAAAAATGGCCATTTTTCAAACGAACTACGAATTCGACGAAACTAGTTTTGTTGGGACCGTAGCGTCAAAACATAGTTAGATTTATTTTTCTGGAATTTTTCGAATCAGTTTGTGGCCCTGGCAAATTGAAATGTGCGTTCAGAGTTAAAAATTAAATGTTTTATACTTTAATTTGAAAAATAACTGACTGTAACAGTCGAATTGGCCTACGAAACATATCCCATTGTGTCCGGGATGGGGGTATTTAGCTAGGGGCGATAGTCGTTGGGTTTTAAAAGGAGTTCGTTTGAGAAAACACTATTTAAAAATTTATTAAAACCATCGACCAATCATATTTCTCCATTCATTATTAAAAAAAAAACTAAAACCCTCGCTCTCTATCTCGACCGACGGCGAAAAATCGTTTGAACCTTCCAGGCCCAATCGCCGCCGCCTCAGCCACCTACAGCCTCCGCCACCCCTCGACGCGCCTTCGCCTCCCCTTCAAATCCGACCCCACCACGACCCCGACCGATGCCTCCTCCGCCTGAATCGAGGCCAGAAAGCCCGCCACTTCCCAGCGCCGCCGCCGACGATCCCGACCACCGAACGCCACCAAACCACCACCGATAGGTAGCCCTTTCCTCCCTCTTCCACGTCCAACCCGCCGATCATCCCCTCGTGCCTCGGTTCTCGCGAAAACCGCAAACCTAGTTTTGAACCATCGTGAAAGGTGAGTTCTTTTTTATGTTTACACTTTGAAAAATCATATCTTTTTAGTGTGTTGACGAAATTCGATGAACCAGGAAACATCACGACCGCAAATACACTCTAGAAGAAGCCGCGGATTTTTCTGACATCGTATCTATTTTTAGCGAAGCAACAAACCAATGTGAGAAATCTAAATTAAATAAATTTGAATGGAAAATGTCGTGTATAAATTATATTAGCGAAATATAAATTACACACGTGTTGTATACCTCATGTACATGCGTAGTGTAAGCTATATAAGCGAAGTATGAATTATACATGCATAGAATAATTGATATATGTGTTGAAATGCAAGTGAAATATAGCAATTATATATATATACTCCCCTCGTCCACAAACCATGGACGATATTTATTGTTGTGAATTGGTGTGAAATATTGGATGAAAAATACGAATGGTTGAATAATTGTTTGTGGTTGATATTGTTTGGTTGTGGTTGAAAAATACCCATTGGTGATTGAAATGAATTGGAAATATTTGTGGAAATGAAAATAAACATGCCGCCTGCGTGTGAATTAGATGCATGAATCCCCATTGTCAAAAACCGCGAGGTTTTAAGGTAGAGCGAGGAGCCGTACTAGGGACGGTGCCGGTTTTAACTACCCTGCCGTTATGCTGCCGAAATTTTGAATAATATTCACGTGTTAGAATTATTTTCATATGTTGAAATTATCTTCATGCGTTGAAATTAAAGTCATATGTTGAAACTATATCCATGTGTGGAAATGTTCATGTGTTGAAAAGTGATGTGTAAAAATTAAATTCATTTGTGAATGAATGAAGTGTTTAAACAATAAAAATCACATTTTTATAATATATATGAAGTATGAAAAATATTCTCCTTATATATAAATAGTTTTAACAATAAAAATTCTATCTTTCTTATATGAACAACATAAATAACATATCCATGTGTGGAAATGCTCACGTGTTGAGAAGTGTGTGTAGTGGAAAAGTTCATGTGTTGAATAAAAAGATCGAACAATAAAAATTACATTTTTATTGAAACTATGAAGTGTTGAAAACATCCATTTGTCGAATAAATATTTTAAATGATAAAAATATCATTTTTATCATATATGTGATATGCTAGAGATATGCGGACGTTGAAATAAATATTTGTGAATGAAATATTATTTTTAACATGCATAGGAACTAAATAAAATAGTCATGTGTTGAAATCTATTTTAGTTCGCCAAATGATCATCTTTGAAATGTGAAGTGTTAAAAATAGTCACTTGTTCAAATAAATGTGCATGAGTTGAAATATACATTAATTAGCTAATGATATGATTTTAGCCTATGCGTGCAACATTAGAATGAATGGTGTTTTTAAACCAAAGTAAATCAAATATGAAGTTGAATGGAAAATGATAGGTGATAAAAACTGTATATATGTACATGCATATCTATTGAACAGGTTATGGCAAAGGGGCTAGAGAAGAGGAATAAAATTTTGTGCCCGACAAATAGGTACACATTTACTGTTTTGTTTGGGTGATGATTTTATGAGCCTGTTGGCTAGCCGCTTGGCTTTTTCTTTTTCTTTTTGACATGAGACGCCCGTGTGGCTATTTGGGAATTTTCCCAGCCCCTCCCGTACAAAGGAGGTTATGGCGAAATTTTCCAAAATTTAAAGGCGTTAGTGAAATAATTGAAGTGTAAACGATATAGGAATTTTTGAATGAACTATATTTATATAAATATATAAATATAAATAAAATTAAAACGAAACGTGGCCGGGCAGTTCGTGTTTTGAAACCGTGATTTCAAACGACTAGTGCGGGAAATCCGACCATTGGATTTTCCCGAAACCGCAACCGTTGGGCTCGCCTTGGAAATATCTTTCCAACGGCACCAACTTTGTGAAGATCCGACGGTTGGATTGTCTGGAATGTTTAATTCAAATCTGAAGAAAAACAGCGCCAGAAACGATTATATATATATATATATATATATATATATAAATATAATTAAATTAAATTGAATAACGACGCTGTAGTTCGTAAATTGAAATCGTAATTTCAAATGGCTAGTGTGGAAGATCCGACCGTCGGATTTTCCTAAAACTGAAACCGTTGGATTCGTTTTGAAATGACCTTCCTGATGATATAAAATTTGTGAAGATCCAACGGTTAGATTTTCAGATATGTGTAAAACAAAATTAGTGAAAAGCAGTGCCAGTGCATCGACACGACCTGAAACGTCGTTTAATTAAATTTGGCCGTTTTAAAATAAATAAAAACGGCGATATATCGTTATGAAATACTACAGACGATATAGAGTGAAAATAATCCCATTTTGTTGTGTTTGCTTGACATGTGATGGTTGAATGTATTTAACATGAAAATTATAACTAAAGAACTGAAATGTGAATGTTGAATAGTCCAACCATGTAACAAATTGATTTGAAAATCTAAATATACGTGGATTATTTGAAAAGGCCGAGTTCATCTCATTTCAAATAATCCATCGACGTTGAGATGTCGAAGAGTCAAAGACGGTTGAAGACCGACGATCTTCACATTGGATGGATGGGCGCTACTGATGCTCGTGATTGGAGTAGCTACCATGAAGGAACTGAATTAGTAGCCATCCAAACATACTGTTGATTGTACGGATATGCGAGGAATTGGTGCCTCCGGTTTCGTTCAGACCCAGAACGGACTTGTAAATGGACTGTGTGTCTGACATTGGATTTTGTTCTGTGTTGATTGATCTCTGTTAAATATATATCTGTTTGGCGGCGGAGAATTTATTCTCTTGCTTAACGCCCTTCCCTGAGACGTACGAGCTCAAAGGTTAAGTATTGACAGAAATCAGTCGCATGGAGTGGATTGCCTGTGTGGCACGCCTGAGTGGCATATGATCAAGGCTTCTATTGCAAAGCAAAGTCTTGTGGTTGATGATCAAAGCATGGTCTGTGTGACGTAGCTTTGTGTATAACGTGAATTCGCGAGCCTCACACCCCGGTATGAGTCAAAAACGGGAGAAGGACCCAAGGAGTGCACGACGTTTCTTTCTAGCTATGGTGGTGTCAGTGACCTCCCAGCCCTGACATTTATATCTACTTTTCACCTGTGTGGTTGTTGGAATACGAGGCGCCTCGATTATAGGTCTATAAGGACCGGGAAACATGTGTTCAGGAATAACTAATCCTCAAAAGTAAGAGAGGACCGGCCTTGGAGGATCCAGGGATTGCTGTGTGCGGTCCTAAGGCATTTGCTAGAGTGTCTCGAATCGGAGAGGAGCTTGCCCCTTGCCTCGACTCATGAAGGAATCCAATTTCCAATACGAAATATGCGAATGTGATTATATTACTAGTATGGCGACATGATATATGGTACCCATGCCGTCTAGGATTGATATTTATGATTGAATTTGCTTTTGAAACATATATGCACTAGTAATAATATCAAACACCTTTGTCTTATACGTATGAAGCATTTTTGGCCATTATAAGGTAAAACTCTATCCTCCGGCTTGCGTTGCATTGTGTGATGGGACCTGAGTCTTATAATGGCTTCATTTTATAAAAAGCATTGCGATGATTTAATCATTTACTTTATTTCATGCACCAGCACTCATTGGAGTAAACTCGTTCCGCGAAAGTGGCGTGGTCCTTTGATTTGCCTTATTATTGTTGTTAATAAGTTAAGTAGATTTCTCATACCAGTCCCACGACTGACTCGTAGTTTGTTTCACCTTGTAAACTCGGGTGCCCTCATTTTCACACGGGCAGCCTAGTTACAGGTTTCTGACGCACTTTTGGCTCATGGCGAGGCTTGACTACACCGTGCTGACTTGGATTTTCTCCGCCATTATTGTATCTATATTATGATTCCGCTATTGGCGATGTAGACTGATATTATTTTGTGTACTCTTTATGTATGATTCCGCCTCAGGCGATGGTGACTGATTATGTATCATTATGCACTAAGTAGTATCCTGTACTGTGCTTCTCTGATGTGATGATATCTATATGATTCCGCTGTCATATGTGTGTAAATTATTCTATTTTCTGTTTATGCTATTATCTGTGATCTGCTAATGATGATTAATGTGTTATATTCCAATGATTATCCTTAACACCGTGTAACGGGGTTTTGGGATCGTCACAGCTGGTATCAGAGCTTTGGTTAACCTTAGTTCTGGAGTCTAACACATTAAACACTTCGTCAAAATAGAATCAGTAGTATTCTAAGGCGAGTCGCTCATTAGAGATAGGACTAGTAATGTAACACCCCACTCCCGCTATGATCACTCACTAAGGGAATGCCATAGCATCGGTGGAGTATATTAGTGAATATAGAACAGAAAAATTACAACAAGACAGATATAAATAGTACTTGAAATTTTAAAACATCATCTCATAACAGCGGAAGTAAAACATGTCTGGTTACATCATAAAACCACAATAAAGGTCAAGTACAATATCCATCAAAATAAAGAAGTACATAATCCCACTCTCATACAATAGCCAAACAAAAGAAAAGATAACTGGATAACTGGAGCTTTACATCTATCCAAGCTCCTAAAGACTGGAACAGCAATCCGATCAAGCTCCACTACTGCTAGGATCCACCGTAGGACCTGAGGGTTGGGAAAAAGATAAAAACAACAGGGTCAGACATAAGTCTGAGCGAGTCCTATAACTTTAACAATACAATCGTTAAAGTAACCAGAGAAGACATAAACTGATATACGGTAACATATAGGGATGAATGGCTACCCTAAGCAGTCAACTAAACGAAGATAAAGGATAAAGACGCATCTACCCTCCCTAAGGTAAATTACTAAACTGCACCACACCAGTCGTTCCTAACTTAAAGGTTGATCCCACCCAAGGACTTATAAAATTTACTAATTAGTACCTGCGTACCCCTAGGTGACCAAGTAGGCGCCACGGGGCCCTACAATCCACTAGGTGTACACACTACTTCCCATTCGATCGGCTCCCTAACGTAGATACCCGTGCTGGCCCCACCGTGGGATGTATCATTCCCCAATGTGGCAACCTGATGGAACTAAAGGTGCACGGCTTATATCTACTCGATGCAACAACGGCTTACCTACCAGCCCGGGCCCACTCACGCATATGAAGCCCGTTGGACTTGCGTTGCCACCGCTAACCCGTTTGCCTCTTACAGTCAAGCCCAGTATGCGTGTCCCGTCCTCGACATGGGTCGAGCCCACAAAGATACGTATGGGTTACTGGTTGAAATGGGCCTCCACAAGCTACCCACCTAAGCTTGTCCCTTTTTCTAGTATATCCCACTTAACCCTTTAATCATGTTTTAATTACATGTTCCATTTTGGTTAAGTATTCTAATCGTATTTTCTATTGCCACCCAAGGCAACCACTAGATTTTCTCATGCCACCCGAGGCACCCACTTAACCCCTCATGTCCCTCTACATGCTAATGTGGTTAAGTGTTTCTTAATTAATTAATTAAGAACGTAACCTTTGTAAAGACCTCTCACATTAGACTGTCTTTTATGACCGCTGGTTAAGCCGGTTGGGTCCGGGCAGCCTTATGTCATAACAGAGTCTAACCTCGTGTCTTTACATTAATTACGTATTTAGTTTGTGCCTAAGACCTCTCACATTGGGCTAACATTTGTAGCAACTGGTTAAGCCGGTTGGGTCCGGGCAGTTTTACGCTACAACTGAGTCCAACCTCGTGTCTTAGTCAATTAATTACACCTAATTAATCACCCTCATAATTTTATATTAATTATCCCTAATTAATCAAGTTTTCTTAACATGGGTAGACCTAACTTAATAGGTAAATTCCCATGGGGTAGACCTAACTCAATAGGTAAATTCCCAACACATAGTATGGGTACACCTAACCAAATAGGCAAATTCCCATACTATGTTTATTTATTTTGTGTTATGCATAATTATATTAATTTCACACAATCTTATTAACTTATGCATTTAATTACCCCATCGTTCCCACGTAATTTCGTTCATGATATAACACATATAAAAGGTGTCAACTTGCATATGAATGAACATGTTTCAAAGGTGCCATCTTGCATATTAACAAACACATAACTTGCATATGAACTTGCATAACATGTCACATAACTTGCATATAATATGTCACATAACTTACATATTCATTTTGCATAACAAACTTGCATATTAGCTTATAGACTTGCATAATGTGTCATCATGAACTTGCATATTAATAAACATGTAACTTGCATATTTACATACATGTAACTCGCATATTAACAAACATGTAACTTGCATATAAAGAAACATGTAACTTGCATATTTACATACATGTAACTTGCATATTAACAAACATGTAACTTGCATATTAACAAACATGTAACTTGCATATTTACATACATGTAACTTGCATATTAACAAACATGTAACTTGCATATTTACATACATGCAAACATAACATACATCATATTAAACTTGCATAAGCTTACATACTCAACATGCATAAACATAAGATTAATGCTAACATCATATCATATGATTCAAAGCTCATTAACCCACATACAAAACCATAAATCTCATCACATCTCATCTAATTAGTTTACCAAAAGATCATCAAAGTGATAGAAACTCACAACTAGCAACTTTGAACACCAAATGAAGAAGATTAAGATGCTAAGAAGGGATTAGAAGTTGATTAGAGAGTGATTAGTATGCAACCCTCTTCATAAAATTAGTGGAGGCCATGAGAGCTAGCATTTTGCCATAGTTTAGTCACTAGGTTTAATTATGAATGAATTAGGGTAGGTTAGGGTCTTATTTATAGATTAGGCAAGTGTTTTAGGCCATAGGATTAACCCTAGATTCAATCCAAGCCATCAAAGCATGTCTTGGGGAAGAAGTCAAGTGTAGGAACCATCTAGGGCCTTTAGATTAAAGATGGACCATGAGAACCATTCAAATGCAAAATCTGCACTTGAGCGAATCGGCCCACGGGTTGACAGCCAAACACCCTGGATTAACCCCTAGTCGACCCAGCGGGCTCGGGTCGACTTCAAAAATCGGCCGGTTCGGTTATTCCCCTCTCCCAATTCGCTGTTTTGAGCATTTTTGCATATTTATTTATTAAATTTTCAATTATATATATATATATATATCAATATATATATATATATATATCTACACAACCCATTTCACTTAATTAAGTATACTTTAATTTGGGAATTTTCGTGAAACTTCGCGAGGCCATATCTTGGTCATACGGACTCCGATTTTCGAAAACTCGGACTCTATTTCGCGTATTTTTCCGAGACGAACGCAATGGCATAGCCCGTTTCCCTTGATTCCCATTTTAGAATTAAATTCTGCCTCGATTTATGTTATTACAGGTTATTGAAAATACGGGTTGTTACATTCTCCCCTCCTTAAAGGATTTCGTCCCCGAAATCTTCAAGTTAGGAAGAACGTATCCTACCATCCAATCATCCATCTACTCAAAGCATCATCCACGAGCAATCATTGTCCTTACAAGATTCTAAATGCTGGATGGATATATGCAAAAGTGTGTGTATATGTACTTACCTAATGCGAAAATCAGGCGGTTACTGATACAGTAAACCTCCTTAATGCAAACCATGATAGTGCCATGCATCCAATATGTATGCGAAACCCTATTGACACATACCAATTTCTACATGCGTGCACAACCATACACAAAAATGCATCATCCATATGATAACACAGCCATGATACATCCATCAATCTAACTACCACATCCATTTATGCAATATGCAACATGAAGTGACTGAGCCGATCTAGTGCCTAATGTGTGTGTATATGCATCCACGAGCAACCACTAGCAAACAATTGCATCCATATGCATCCATCAACCATAACATGTTTCAAACACATGTTTCAACCATAGGTTTTACCCTATCTAAAGGTCATAGGTATTAGCGAGAGGATATACTAAAGATAAGATAAGTACTAGACAAGCAATAAAGGAGAAGTTAAAAGACATACTCTCAAAAAGAAATGGATACAAAGAACGCATCTTTGCTTCCGTCTCCCAAGTAGCATTGCTTTCGTCATCTCCCCATTGCACTTTAACTAGCTGAACTTCTCTGTTCCTCAACTTCCTAGTTTCTGACCCAAGGATGCGAGTAGGAGCTCGTCGAATCGTCGCATCACGCTCTACCTCTACATCTCTAAGCAAGCTCGGCTCTACCACCTCCGCGGTCTCATGTAAGCACTTCCTCAAATGTGATACATGGAATACATCATGAACACCACTAAGTCTGTCGGGCAACTCCACCCTATATGCCATCCGTCCAATCCTTTCCTTAATAGGAAACGGCCCAACAAATCTCGGTGCTAACTTCCCTACGGACCCAAAGCGAACAACATTTCTCAATGGAGATACTTTGACAAAAACCATGTCCCCAACCTCAAACTCAAGATCCGTCCTTCTCCGATCCGCATAAGATTTCTGTCTATCTTGCGCTGCTTTCATCCTTTTTCGAATTAAATCAATCTTCTCTGAAGTCTCTCTAACCATATCCGGCCCAAGCAAGATCTTATCCGTAGATTCCCACCAACATGTAGGAGATCGACAAGGCCTTCCATAAAGAGCTTCGAAAGGAGCCATACCAATACTGGACTGAAAGCTGTTATTATATGCGAACTCCACCAAAGGAAGATGTTCTTCCCATGTACCTCCAAAATCCAAGATACAAAGCCTCAAAAGATCTTCTAAGATACGGTTCACCCTCTCAGTCTGACCGTCCGTCTGAGGATGATATGCGGTGCTCAAACACAACTGAGTCCCTACCGCCTCTTGCAAACTTCTCCAAAACTCACTAGTGAAAATAGGATCTCGATCACTCACAATGCTGGATGGTACGCCATGCAATCTAACAATCTCTCTAACATAGACTGAAGCAAGCCATGGAGCGGTCCTCTTACTCTTTACGGGTATAAAATGGGCACTCTTGGTAAGTCTGTCTACCACAACCCAAATTCCCGTATTGCCCTTCCTCGATCTCGGTAACCCGTCGATGAAATCCATCGAGACACTATCCCACTTCCACTGTGGAACTTCCAATGGGTGTAGCAACCCACCGGGTTTCCTTTGCTCCACTTTAACTTGTTGGCACACTAAGCATCTAGCCACATACTCGGCCACATCTTTCTTCATACCGGCCCAGAAGAAAACTCTCTTCATGTCTTGGTACATTTTGTCTCCACCGGGATGAATAGTCATTCTTGAACGATGTGCATCATCCAAAATAGCCTTCTTCAAACCCTCATCTTGCGGTACACAAAGTCTACCGTCTCTATGCAACCATCCCTTATCATCTATGGTGTATCTACCCAAATGGCTGGACGACTCCCCTCTTATAAGCTTCTCTACCAACACAACCAACTGTGGGTCGTCTCGCTGAGCCTCGCCAATCCGTCTCAAAAGAGTAGGTCTAACCTCCAAGGATGCCAACAAACCAGGTACAAAATCAACAGAAGGTCTGAAGTCAAACAAAGAAAGAAACTCCATGCTTCGTCGTTCCACGAACAATGGACTCAAAGATAGCCTTTTTCTACTTAAGGCGTCTGCCACCACGTTACCCTTACCAGGGGTATACGCTATCTCGAAATCATAGGATGCTAAGAACTCCATCCACCTTTGCTGTCTTAAGTTTAAATCCTTCTGAGAGAATAAGTACTTCAATGATTTATGGTCGGTGAACAACTCGAATCTCTCACCAAGAAGATAATGGCGCCAAGACTTAAGTGCGAAAACAATCGCGGCCAACTCTAGATCATGGGTAGGGTAATTCTTCTCATGCACTCTCAATTGTCTCCCTCCATAGGCTATTACCCTTCCCTCCTGCATCAAGACTGCGCCTAATCCTGTTCCACAAGCATCGGTATAAACAACAAACGGCTTACTCCCATCCGGGAGCACTAAAACTGGAGCGGTGGTCAAAGCTCTCTTTAACCGTCGGAAAGCATCATCACAATCTACATCCCACGAGAAAACCAGATTCTTTTTCGTCAAGCGGGTTAATGGGGCTGATATCTTCGCGAAGTCTTTGATGAACTTCCTATAATATCCTGCCAACCCCAAGAAACTTCTTACCTCGGTAGCATTTCTAGGAACTTTCCAATCCTGGATAGATATTATCTTTGCGGGATCCACAGCTATCCCTTCCTTAGAGACCACATGCCCTAAGAATCGCACTTCTCTTCTCCAAAAATGGCATTTAGAGAATTTAGCTTTAAGACTATGCGCTCGAAGAGTCTCCAACACTTCCTTGAGATGTAAGGCATGCTCTTCTTCATTCTTGGAAAAGACCAAGATGTCATCCACAAAAACTACTACAAACTTATTCAGATACTCTCTGAACACTCTACTCATGAGATCAACAAAGTATGCGGGGGCGTTTGTCAACCCAAATGGCATCACTAGCCACTCATAAAAACCATCCGGAGTCCGGAAAGCAGTCTTCTCTATACTGTCCTCCGCCACTCTTAACTGATGAAACCCTGTAGCTAGGTCCATCTGCGAAAATACTGACGCGCCAACCAACTGATCAAAGAGATCATCTATCCTCGGTAATGGGTGTCTATTCTTCTTCGTGAGCTTATTAAGTTCTCTATAATCCACACAAAGTCTGAGGGACCCATCCGCCTTCGTGGCAAACACTACTGGAGCTCCCCACTCCGATATACTTCGCCTTATGAACCCCTTCTCAAGCAACTCCCCTACTTGCTTATGAAGTTCTCTTCTCTCACGAGGAGCCATGTGGCGTACTGGCAAAGACACTGGTTTGGCATTATCCACCAAATAAATTCGGAAATCTATCTCCCGCTTCGGAGGCAAACCCTTTACTTCTTCAAACACATCCGGATATTCCCGGACTACTCTGACAGAACGTAGACTCTCGACCGAAGCATCGAGCGATTCAAGATAACTTAGCAAAACAGATTCCATGGGATTACAAGAGATCTCGAGAGTATTACCCAAGCGGGTCATAAGCCTGACAACTCTCCTTTCACAATCAAGAACGGCACCATTACTGGATAACCAGTCCATGCCCAAAATCAACCCATAGCCCGTGAAGCCCAATACAAAAGCATCACATCTAAACTCAACGCTAAGTATAGAAATCTTCAAACCCAAACATATCATAGACAGATATATGGAGCCCCCAATTGGGTTTGAGACAACCAAGGGATCATCAACTAGACTGGTGTCTAAGTGCAGTGACTCAACTAACGATGATGAGATAAAAGAATGCGATGCGCCAGAGTCAAACAAAGTACGAACTGGATGATCAAACAGAAAAACCAGACTTTCAACGGAAATAGTTCTACCTCTCTGCTGAATCGGTGGAACTGAGAGAACCTGAACTTGCCCCCCTGACTGAGGTGGTGCTATAAGAGCTTGCACCTGCCCTCCTGAGGTAGACCCCGTCTTCTGCCCCTTCTTTGGGCAGTTTTTCACAAGATGCCCTGCTTCACCACAATGAAAGCAACCGGTCTTCTTCTTTTTGCGACAATCCTTACTGAGGTGTCCTGGTGTTCCACAATTGAAGCACTTCTTCTTCGTCTTCTTTTTGTCACCATTGCCTTTTCCGCCCTTGCCTTGTTGTTGTTGTTGCGGTTTCTTCTGATCCCCCTTTTTCTCTGGTGCCTTAGAATTCTTATCATCCTCATGCATAAGTGCCATGTAGACAAGCTTCTCAAAAGTGGCCCCCATAGGAATGTGAGTCATAGCTATTCCTTGCAATGGTTCGTTCAAGCCTCTAACGAACCTCAAAGCCTTCTTCTCCGGTGTATTCACCAACTCTATGCCAAACCTTGCTAATTGATTGAATTTGTTGACATATTCTTTCACCGTGAGATTCCCTTGCTTCAAATTCAAGAACTTCTCCATAAACAGATTCTCTTCCGCCCTTGAGAGAAACTTAGCCCCAAACCTTTGCTTAAAATCTGCCCAAGAGTCAACAGGGCGTTCTCCATTAGTGACCTCCCACCAGAATGAGGCCTCTCCCTTCATTAACCAAGCCGCCAACTTGACTTTCTTTCCCTCTTCCACTTCAAAGATATCTAGCAACTCTTCCACTTCCTTAAGCCAATCTCTAGCCTCTACGAAAGTCTCTGAACCAAGAAAAGGTTTTCCTCCTATAGCCTTGAACTCCTTGCAAACCTTAGCAAAATTATCCACTCTAGGCTGAGGAGGAGGAGCGGTTGTCTCTGGTGTAGTAGCATTGGCCGGACCCGCAGCCGCGGCCCTAGCCTCTTGCAACCTCCTATACCATAGTGGTATAACTAAACCCTCCGGGATGTTAAGATCTTCAGCCATGCTGAAACGAAAGAGGAAAGATTCAAAAAGGAGATTCCGAAAGATAAAGATATGGCTATTGGGGATTATGCTTTTCTTTTTCAAAAACTTTTTCTCTTAGAAGACATGCTTTTAAAAATACTTTCTTCGAAAATACTCTTAGAAAGTAGTTTTTCTCAAAAATTTTATCTGTTCTGGTAACCTTAAGCTCTGATACCACGTGTAACACCCCACTCCCGCTATGATCACTCACTAAGGGAATGCCATAGCATCGGTGGAGTATATTAGTGAATATAGAACAGAAAAATTACAACAAGACAGATATAAATAGTACTTGAAATTTTAAAACATCATCTCATAACAGCGGAAGTAAAACATGTCTGGTTACATCATAAAACCACAATAAAGGTCAAGTACAATATCCATCAAAATAAAGAAGTACATAATCCCACTCTCATACAATAGCCAAACAAAAGAAAAGATAACTGGATAACTGGAGCTTTACATCTATCCAAGCTCCTAAAGACTGGAACAGCAATCCGATCAAGCTCCACTACTGCTAGGATCCACCGTAGGACCTGAGGGTTGGGAAAAAGATAAAAACAACAGGGTCAGACATAAGTCTGAGCGAGTCCTATAACTTTAACAATACAATCGTTAAAGTAACCAGAGAAGACATAAACTGATATACGGTAACATATAGGGATGAATGGCTACCCTAAGCAGTCAACTAAACGAAGATAAAGGATAAAGACGCATCTACCCTCCCTAAGGTAAATTACTAAACTGCACCACACCAGTCGTTCCTAACTTAAAGGTTGATCCCACCCAAGGACTTATAAAATTTACTAATTAGTACCTGCGTACCCCTAGGTGACCAAGTAGGCGCCACGGGGCCCTACAATCCACTAGGTGTACACACTACTTCCCATTCGATCGGCTCCCTAACGTAGATACCCGTGCTGGCCCCACCGTGGGATGTATCATTCCCCAATGTGGCAACCTGATGGAACTAAAGGTGCACGGCTTATATCTACTCGATGCAACAACGGCTTACCTACCAGCCCGGGCCCACTCACGCATATGAAGCCCGTTGGACTTGCGTTGCCACCGCTAACCCGTTTGCCTCTTACAGTCAAGCCCAGTATGCGTGTCCCGTCCTCGACATGGGTCGAGCCCACAAAGATACGTATGGGTTACTGGTTGAAATGGGCCTCCACAAGCTACCCACCTAAGCTTGTCCCTTTTTCTAGTATATCCCACTTAACCCTTTAATCATGTTTTAATTACATGTTCCATTTTGGTTAAGTATTCTAATCGTATTTTCTATTGCCACCCAAGGCAACCACTAGATTTTCTCATGCCACCCGAGGCACCCACTTAACCCCTCATGTCCCTCTACATGCTAATGTGGTTAAGTGTTTCTTAATTAATTAATTAAGAACGTAACCTTTGTAAAGACCTCTCACATTAGACTGTCTTTTATGACCGCTGGTTAAGCCGGTTGGGTCCGGGCAGCCTTATGTCATAACAGAGTCTAACCTCGTGTCTTTACATTAATTACGTATTTAGTTTGTGCCTAAGACCTCTCACATTGGGCTAACATTTGTAGCAACTGGTTAAGCCGGTTGGGTCCGGGCAGTTTTACGCTACAACTGAGTCCAACCTCGTGTCTTAGTCAATTAATTACACCTAATTAATCACCCTCATAATTTTATATTAATTATCCCTAATTAATCAAGTTTTCTTAACATGGGTAGACCTAACTTAATAGGTAAATTCCCATGGGGTAGACCTAACTCAATAGGTAAATTCCCAACACATAGTATGGGTACACCTAACCAAATAGGCAAATTCCCATACTATGTTTATTTATTTTGTGTTATGCATAATTATATTAATTTCACACAATCTTATTAACTTATGCATTTAATTACCCCATCGTTCCCACGTAATTTCGTTCATGATATAACACATATAAAAGGTGTCAACTTGCATATGAATGAACATGTTTCAAAGGTGCCATCTTGCATATTAACAAACACATAACTTGCATATGAACTTGCATAACATGTCACATAACTTGCATATAATATGTCACATAACTTACATATTCATTTTGCATAACAAACTTGCATATTAGCTTATAGACTTGCATAATGTGTCATCATGAACTTGCATATTAATAAACATGTAACTTGCATATTTACATACATGTAACTCGCATATTAACAAACATGTAACTTGCATATAAAGAAACATGTAACTTGCATATTTACATACATGTAACTTGCATATTAACAAACATGTAACTTGCATATTAACAAACATGTAACTTGCATATTTACATACATGTAACTTGCATATTAACAAACATGTAACTTGCATATTTACATACATGCAAACATAACATACATCATATTAAACTTGCATAAGCTTACATACTCAACATGCATAAACATAAGATTAATGCTAACATCATATCATATGATTCAAAGCTCATTAACCCACATACAAAACCATAAATCTCATCACATCTCATCTAATTAGTTTACCAAAAGATCATCAAAGTGATAGAAACTCACAACTAGCAACTTTGAACACCAAATGAAGAAGATTAAGATGCTAAGAAGGGATTAGAAGTTGATTAGAGAGTGATTAGTATGCAACCCTCTTCATAAAATTAGTGGAGGCCATGAGAGCTAGCATTTTGCCATAGTTTAGTCACTAGGTTTAATTATGAATGAATTAGGGTAGGTTAGGGTCTTATTTATAGATTAGGCAAGTGTTTTAGGCCATAGGATTAACCCTAGATTCAATCCAAGCCATCAAAGCATGTCTTGGGGAAGAAGTCAAGTGTAGGAACCATCTAGGGCCTTTAGATTAAAGATGGACCATGAGAACCATTCAAATGCAAAATCTGCACTTGAGCGAATCGGCCCACGGGTTGACAGCCAAACACCCTGGATTAACCCCTAGTCGACCCAGCGGGCTCGGGTCGACTTCAAAAATCGGCCGGTTCGGTTATTCCCCTCTCCCAATTCGCTGTTTTGAGCATTTTTGCATATTTATTTATTAAATTTTCAATTATATATATATATATATATATCAATATATATATATATATATATCTACACAACCCATTTCACTTAATTAAGTATACTTTAATTTGGGAATTTTCGTGAAACTTCGCGAGGCCATATCTTGGTCATACGGACTCCGATTTTCGAAAACTCGGACTCTATTTCGCGTATTTTTCCGAGACGAACGCAATGGCATAGCCCGTTTCCCTTGATTCCCATTTTAGAATTAAATTCTGCCTCGATTTATGTTATTACAGGTTATTGAAAATACGGGTTGTTACAAGTAAAGTCCTAGAATGAGCCGAGTAGAATAGCAAAAACAATTCGATCAATCCATCGTTATCTTTCCGTAAATTTTCTGCTTAATCATGCAATAAACTATCATTTCTGTTAGCTGACTCTTTTCTTGCTTATACAGAACTTGAGAAATGGCAACCAGAGCAGCCGCCGCTAGAGGAGGCCGTGCCGGCCGAGGCCGAGGAAGGGGAGAGGCCCCAGTTCAAGAAGGACCTTTGATACAACCCCCGGCCGCTCAATACTTCGAGCTAGACCGTGTAGCTAAGAGATATAAGAACTTAGGAGGCAAGACCTTCTCGGGAACTGGAACAGTAATAGAGGCCCTTGCATGGCTCAAAACATGCAAGAAAATTCTTGAAGGCCTAAGGCTTGGAGATGAAGACAAAGCTATTATGGGCGCCTGGCTTATGCAGGAACAAGCTGAACTATGGTGGGAATCTCTCACCGCCGGGAATAGAGAAGCTGGAAGAACATGGGATGGATTCAAAGAACTATTCAAGGAGAAATATGTCCCAGAACAAGCTCTAGAACGAATGCACGATGACTTCGCCAACCTCCAGCAGGGGGATCTTTCCGTGCAAGATTATCTGAATAAATTTACACTGTTGTCGCCCTATGCTCCGGAGCTCGTCGCCACTGCGAAATCCAAAAATAAGAGGTTTATCCTTGGGCTAAGACGACAGTATCATGATAGAGCCATGGCCCATGTCAAGCTGGAATTCAACGAACTGGTGGAAATGACATGTAACTACGAAGACCTTGACCATAGGCATCTGGAGCAGGATCGCGCTAGAAGCCAAGCCGGAAACAAGCGCAAACCTGCTGTAAATCAAGGCGAGTCAAGCCAAGCGGTATCTTCGAATCCACAAACCAGTAAGCCGCCAAGAGGAAACTGCTTTAACTGTGGCAAGCCGGGGCACTACTCAAATGTCTGCACAGCTCCGAAAAGGCAGAGAACCAATTCTCAAGGTTCGAGCCAAGGCTCCCAGAACCCTCGCTCGTGCTTCAATTGTCGCAAGACAGATCATCTTGTTAGGGACTGTCCTTTGCTGAAGAAGGCCACAGTAGCTCACGTCTATGACGGGTCGAGCCCGCCGGCTGCTTCCGATGGAGCAGGTAAACCTGATGTTTTGGGAGGTACCCTTACAACTAAAAATATTCCTGTTTCTGTATTGTTTGACACAGGTGGATCACGTAGTTTTATTGCTAGTAACCTAGTGCACAAATTAAAGTTAAAACAAAGGAAGCTTAAAGAATCGGTTGAAGTACATAATTCGATAGGTGGTTCTATTACTCTCAGTTCAAGTTGTAGAGTGTCAATCTCTTATTCTTTCTACAAGTTTCCTTTCAATCTAGTCGTAATGGATTTTCCCGAATTCGATATCATTCTCGGGCTAGATTGGTTAACGAAATATGAAGCCAAAGTGAAGTGTGCAGAAAGAATCGTTAAAATTCAAACGAAGCTTGGACATATATATATACCATGTCATGGTTCGAATCTAAATAGAGAAGAATTTTGGTCGGCATTAGAACTTATCCCCACTTCCACAGAAAAGATTCTGATTGTTAGAAACTATGCGGATGTGTTTGAAGAAGTTGAAAACTTACCTCCGCAAAGAGAAATAGAATTCCGAATCGATCTAATTCCCAATGCCAGACCAGTGGTACATCTAATTCGCAGAATGACTCCGAAGGAAAAAGAAGAATTAGGCGATCAAACTCGTCAATTGTTGTGGAAGGGTCTAATCAGACCTAGTTTTTCTAATTGGGGTGCAGTTGTTGTGTTTGTCCCAAAGTCTGACGGTACTCTTCGATTATGCGTTGATTACCGAGACCTCAACAAACAGACGCTCAAAAACAAGTATCCATTACCCCGCATTGATGATTTGCTAGACCAATTGAATGGGGCGAAAGTATTTCCCCGAATGGACCTAGCTACAGGTTTTCACCAATTGAGAATAGCAGAAGAGTGTGTTCCTTTGACAGCTTTCAGAGGTCCAGACATATTTTATGAATGGTTAGTAATGCCGTTTGGCCTATGCAACGCTCCATCATACTTTGTCGATCTAATGAATAGAGTGTTCAGGGGAGTTCTGAATAAATTTGTCCTCGTATTTATCGATGATATTTTAATCTACTCCAAATCAAAACCCGAGCATGAAAAACACTTAAAACAAGTATTGGAGATTCTAAGAAAGAACGTCTTCAAAGCCAAATTCTCTAAATGTGTCTTCTGGCAAGAAGAAGTCAAATTTCTTGGCCATGTCGTGTCAGAGAAAGGAATTTCTGTTGACCCAAGCAAAATAACAGCGATTCAAGACTGGAAACAACCCACTACTCCCACAGAAGTTAGAAGTTTTATGGGGTTGGCTAGTTATTATCGAAAGTTCATTAAGGATTTTTCGAAGATATCCGGTCCGTTAACGAAGCTCACGAAGAAACATGAAAAGTTCAAGTGGACTTCCGACTGTGAAGAAGCTTTCCAGGAATTGAAATCAAAACTGACCACTGCTCCAGTGTTAACTATTATTGATGGCAATCAGGATTTAACGGTTTGGACAGATGCTTCTATTAGAGGTCTTGGTGCGGTGTTAATGAAGAGAGGGCAAGTAGTCGCCTATGCAAGCCGCCAACTGAAACCGCATGAGAAGAATTATGCGACTCATGATCTTGAGTTGCTAGCCATCCTTTTTGCCTTGAAAATCTGGAGGCATTATTTATTGGGCGAGAAATTTATACTGTACACAGATCATCAATCATTGAAGTATTTATACACCCAGAAAGATCTGAATTTGAGACAGCAGCGTTGGCTAGAATTTCTTGCAGCATATGATATTGATATCCTGTATACGCCGGGGAAGGCTAACGTTGTAGCGGATGCGCTTAGTAGGAAAACCGCAGTCGTTGCCCATCTTATAATTACCCCTAGCTTGATCGATAAGATATGTGCTCTCCAGAGGAATGATTATTTCATCCAAAGGATCAAAGGGAGAATCCAGAAGGGAGAGCCCTCAAGTTTTCAGGTAGATAAAGAAGAAGTTCTGAGACTGAATGGGAGAATATGTGTTCCCAACCTTCCTGAGCTCAAGAGAGAAGTGTTAGACGAATGCCATAAATCCAAATTTTGCATCCATCCTGGTGTGAGTAAAATGTACAACGATATCAAACGCACTTTCTGGTGGAAGGCAATGAAAAGGGATATTTCTTTGTATGTGAGCAGATGCCCCACTTGTCAACTAGTCAAGAGCGACCAACATAAGCTAGCTGGATTGTTGCAACCGTTGGAAGTCCCAGGCTGGAAATGGGAACAGATTTCCATGGATTTCATAGATGGCTTGCCGCGAACCAGGAAAGGTAATGACAGCATTTGGGTAATCGTAGATCGCTTCACGAAGACTGCCCATTTTATACTTGTCAGATCCAATAGAACCGCTCAAAGTCTAGCGCAGATATATTTCAAAGAAATTGTTAAGCTGCATGGAATTCCCATCAGCATAGTCAGTGATAGAGACCCGATATTTGCTAGCAAATTCTGGGAGGCTTTCCAGACAGAATTGGGAAGAAAACTGAATATGAGCACCGCTTATCACCCTCAAACAGATGGCCAAACTGATCGGGTGAATAGAATTCTAGAAGATTTATTGCGGGCGTGTATAATTGATTTTGGTGGGTCATGGGAAGATCATTTGCATTTGGCAGAATTCTCATATAACAATAGCTATCAAGCAAGTTTGGGAATGTCGCCATTTGAAGCATTATATGGCAGACCCTGCAGATCTCCAGCATGTTGGGTAGAACCTGGCAACAGACTTGTGTTAGGACCCGATATGATTAGAGAAGCATCTGATAAAGTCGACTTCATCAAAAAGCGTTTGAGAACCGCCCAAAGCCGACAGAAAAGTTATGCAGATTCTAGAAGAAGAGATTTGACATTTGCTGTTGGCGATCATGTTTATTTGAAGGTTTCTCCGATGAGAGGAATAATCAGATTTGGCAAAACTGGGAAGTTGGCACCGAGATTTATTGGTCCCTTTCCTATACTCGAACAAATTGGAACTCTTGCTTATAGGGTTCAATTACCAGATTGGTTGCCTGGAGTGCATGACGTATTTCACGTATCTCAACTTAGAAGACATGTGCATGATCCAGATCTTGTTGTAGAAGAAGCAGCGCAACAGGATGTAGACATAACTCCAGAATTAGCACTCAGAAGAGAGCCATTAAAGATTGTTGGCAAAGAAACTAGATAACTAAGAAGCAAAAAGGTTCATTTAGTTAAAGTGCAGTGGAGCAGTGATCCTAGAGACTGTACTTGGGAGACTGAGGAAAGCATTAAGCAAGCGTACCCCAAATGCAGAGTGGACATATCTGACTAACTCCGGTGCAAGGTACCTTTACAATACTTTGCATTTACATTTTGTTTCCTACTTTACTGTTGTTTCCTTTTCGAGGACGAAAAGTTTTAAGTGGGGGAGATTGTAATAACCCGGAAAATACGGGCCAATTTAAAATTTTTAAATTGGTCATTTCAAAGAAATTTGAACAATTGAAATAGAATATTTCAATAAAATAGTGAATTAGAAATAGTGAGTCAGTTTGAAAATTTGAATTCAAACTTTAACTGACTGTGCAAGGTGGAAAATATAACGGATTTTAGCGAAACCAAAAATATTTAAATCTGTTAGTCAAGACCTTTCTAACGAATCTGAAAAATCGAAGTTTCATAACGGGAATCAAAAGTTATGGCCGAATGAATGTTCAGAATGGTTGCTATATAGAATATATAGCCCTGGAAAATTGATATTTTGCATACGACCTCGGAATTCGACGAAACCACTTTTGTTAGGTCCGGGATGTCAAACTATTGCTAGGTTTCAAATTTCATAATTTTTGAAGCTAGTATGTGAGCGTGGCAAAAGAAAATGTGTTTGGTCAATTTCTGTTAAATTGGATCGACCAGAAAATGGCCATTTTTCAAATGATCTCAGAATTCGACGAAACTAGTTTTGTTGGGACCGTAGCGTCAAAACATAGCTAGATTTATTTTTCTGGAATTTTTCGAATCAGTTTGTGGCCCTGGAAAATTGAATTGTGCGTTCAGAGTTAAAAATTAAATGTTTTATACTTTAATTTGAAAAACAACTGACTGTAACAGTCGAATTGGCCTACGAAACATATCCCATTTTGTCTGGGATGGGGTTATTTAGCTAGGGGCGATAGTCGTTGGGTTTGAAAAGGAGTTTGTTTGAGAAAACACTATTTAAAAATTTATTAAAACCATCGACCAATCATATTTCTCCATTCATTATTTAAAAAAAAACTAAAACCCTCGCTCTCTATCTCGACCGACGACGAAAAACCGTTCGAACCTTCCAGGCCCGATCGCCGCCGCCTCAGCCACCTACAGCCTCCGCCACCCCTCGACGCGCCTTCGCCTCCCCTTCAAATCCGACCCCACCACGACCCCGACCGACGCCTCCTCCGCCTGAATCGAGGCCAGAAAGCCCGCCACTTCCCAGCGCCGCCGCCGACGACGATCCCGACCACCGAACGCCACCAAACCACCACCGATAGGTAGCCCTTTCCTCCCTCTTCCACGTCCAACCCGCCGATCATCCCCTCGTGCCTCGGTTCTCGCGAAAACCGCAAACCTAGTTTTGAACCATCGTGAAAGGTGAGTTCTTTTTTATGTTTACACTTTGAAAAATCATATCTTTTTAGTGTGTTGACGAAATTCGATGAAACAGGAAACATCACGACCGCAAGGAAGCTCTCTACACTCTAGAAGAAGCCGCAGATTTTTCTGACATCGTATCTATTTTTAGCGAAGCAACAAACCAATGTGAGAAATCTAAATTAAATAAATTTGAATGGAAAATGTCGTGTATAAATTATATTAGCGAAATATAAATTACACACGTGTTGTATACCTCATGTACATGCGTAGTGTAAGCTATATAAACGAAGTATGAATTATACATGCATAGAATAATTGATATATGTGTTGAAATGCAAGTGAAATATAGCAATTATATATATATATACTCCCCTCGTCCACAAACCATGGACGATATTTATTGTTGTGAATTGGTGTGAAATATTGGATGAAAAATACGAATGGTTGAATAATTGTTTGTGGTTGATATTGTTTGGTTGTGGTTGGAAAATACCCATTGGTGATTGAAATGAATTGGAAATATTTGTGGAAATGAAAATAAACATGCCGCCTGCGTGCGAATTAGATGCATGAATCCCCATTGTCAAAAACCGCGAGGTTTTAAGGTAGAGCGAGGAGCCGTACTAGGGACGGTGCCGGTTTTAACTACCCTGCCGTTATGCTGCCGAAATTTTGAATAATATTCATGTGTTAGAATTATTTTCATATGTTGAAATTATCTTCATGCGTTGAAATTAAAGTCATATGTTGAAACTATATCCATGTGTGGAAATGTTCATGTGTTGAAAAGTGATGTGTAAAAATTAAATTCATTTGTGAATGAATGAAGTGTTTAAACAATAAAAATCACATTTTTATAATATATATGAAGTATGAAAAATATTCGCCTTATATATAAATAGTTTTAACAATAAAAATTCTATCTTTCTTATATGAACAACATAAATAAAATATCCATGTATGGAAATGCTCACGTGTTGAGAAGTGTGTGTAGTGGAAAAGTTCATGTGTTGAATAAAAAGATCGAACAATAAAAATTACATTTTTATTGAAACTATGAAGTGTTGAAAACATCCATTTGTCGAATAAATATTTTAAATGATAAAAATATCATTTTTATCATATATGTGATATGCTAGAGATATGCGGACGTTGAAATAAATATTTGTGAATGAAATATTATTTTTAACATGCATAGGAACTAAATAAAATAGTCATGTGTTGAAATCTATTTTAGTTCGCCAAATGATCATCTTTGAAATGTGAAGTGTTAAAAATAGCCACTTATTCAAATAAATGTGCATGAGTTGAAATATACATTAATTAGCTAATGATATGATTTTAGCCTATGCGTGCAACATTAGAATGAATGGTGTTTTAAAACCAAAGTAAATCAAATATGAAGTTGAATGGAAAATGATGAGTGATAAAAACTGTATATATGTACATGCATATCTATTGAACAGGTTATGGCAAAGGGGCTAGAGAAGAGGAATAAAATTTTGTGCCCGACAAATAGGTACACATTTACTGTTTTGTTTGGGTGATGATTTTATGAGCCTGTTGGCTAGCCGCTTGGCTTTTTCTTTCTCTTTTTGACATGAGACGCCCGTGTGGCTATTTGGGAATTTTCCCAGCCCCTCCCGTACAAAGGAGGTTATGGCGAAATTTTCCAAAATTTAAAGGCGTTAGTGAAATAATTGAAGTGGAAACGATATAGGAATTTTTGAATGAACTATATTTATATAAATATATAAATATAAATAAAATTAAAACGAAACGTGGCCGTGCAGTTCGTGTTTTGAAACCGTGATTTCAAACGACTAGTGCGGGAAATCCGACCATTGGATTTTCCCGAAACCGCAACCGTTGGGCTCGCCTTAGAAATATCTTTCCAACGGCACCAACTTTGTGTAGATCCGACGGTTGGATTGTCTGGAATGTTTAATTCAAATCTGAAGAAAAACAGCGCCAGAAACGATTATATTTATATATATATATATATAAATATAATTAAATTAAATCGAATAACGACGCTGCAGTTCGTAAATTGAAATCGTAATTTCAAATGGCTAGTGTGGAAGATCCGACCGTCGGATTTTCCTAAAACTGAAACCGTTGGATTCGTTTTGAAATGACCTTCCTAATGATATAAAATTTGTGAAGATCCAACGGTTAGATTTTCAGATATGTGTAAAACAAAATAAGTGAAAAGCAGCGCCAGTGCATCGACACGACCTGAAACGTCGTTTAATTAAATTTGGCCGTTTTAAAATAAATAAAAACGGCAATATATCGTTATGAAATACTATAGACGATATAGAGTGAAAATAATCCCATTTTGTTGTGTTTGCTTGACATGTGATGGTTGAATGTATTTAACATGAAAATTATAACTAAAGAACTGAAATGTGAATGTTGAATAGTCCAACCATGTGACAAATTGATTTGAAAATCTAAATATACGTGAATTATTTGAAAAGGCCGAGTTCATCTCATTTCAAATAATCGATCGACGTTGAGATGTCGAAGAGTCGAAGACGGTTGAAGACCGACGATCTTCACATTGGATGGAAGGGCGCTACTGATGCTCGTGATTGGAGTAGCTACCATGAAGGAACTGAAGTAGTAGCCATCCAAACATACTATTGATTGTACGGATATGCGAGGAATTGGTGCCTCCGGTTTCGTTCAGACCCAGAACGGACTTGTAAATGGACTGTGTCTGACATTGGATTTTGTTCTGTGTTGATTGATCTCTGTTAAATATATATCTGTTTGGCGGCGGAGAATTTATTCTCTTGCTTAACGCCCTTCTCTGAGACGTACGAGCTCAGAGGTTATGTATTGACAGAAATCAGTCGCATGGAGTGGATTGCCTGTGTGGCACGCCTGAGTGGCATATGATCAAGGCTTCTGTTGCAAAGCAAAGTCTTGTGGTTGATGATCAAAGCATGGTCTGTGTGACGTAGCTTTGTGTATAACGTGAATTCGCGAGCCTCACACTCCGGTATGAGTCAAAAACGGGAGAATGTGATGACCGGGAATTTCGCTCGATCTGAATCAGTCGTTAAACCGATCCAGACCGTTCGAAACCCCTGACCGTTTTGAGAACAGGACAAAATAGAACGCAGACGGGAGAACATTTCATTGTTATTACAACAATTCCATCAGAATACAAGAATATACAGAGTATGACTGAATAAAATACATTCGATAAACATCAGAGATTACAATAAATTACATAGCAGCGGAAAATAATACAAAGCACAACTGAAGGTGATATACGGATACAGAGCTTTCCGGATATCATTCCAGCTGTAAATCAGGATCCTGTGAATATAAATATGCAAAACCAAAACTACTAGCTGCCCATGTCGAAAATAGGGGCACCCAGAGTTAAAACAATAAACTCCAGGTCAGTCATGTGACTGGTGTGAGAACTAAAACAGTTATTTAAAACTTTATTTTAAAAGAGAGTAATTCAAGGGACCACGCCGTATAACACGGAACGGGTTTCCTCCCAAGAATACCAGTGCATAAGATAAACAACGCAATGCTTTTTCCGAAAAATGAAGCTATTATAAGACCCAGGTCCCATCACACAATGCAACGCAAGCCGGAGGATAGGGTTTTCCCTTATAATAGCCAAACATGCTTTGTACGTTTAAAACAAATCATTTGATACTATAATAAGTGTATAGTGTCAAAACAATTTCAATCATAAATATAAATCATAGACGGCATGGGTACCATATATCATGTCGCCATACTAGTTCTACAATTAAAACCGCAATACACGTATTGGAAATTGGATTTCCGTCATGAGTCGAGGCAAGGGGCAAGCTCCTCTCCGCTTCGAGACACTCTAGCAAATGCCTCAGGACTACACACTCTGGGCAATCCTGGATCTTCAGGGCCGGTCCTCACTTACGTTAGAGGATTAATTATGCCTGAACACACGTTTCCCGGTCCTTACAGACCTAAAATCGAGGCGCCTCATCCAACAACCACATAGGTGAAAAGTATATAAATGTCAGGGCTGGTAAGTCACTGACACCACCAAAGCTAGAAAGAAACGTCGTGCTCTCCCTGCAGTCCGTATCCCGTTTTTGACTCATACCGAGGTGTGAGGCTCGCGAATTCACGTTATACACAAAGCTGCCACGTAGGCCGTGCTTTGATCATCAACCACAAGACTCTGCTTTTCAACAGAAGCCTTGATCCATGCAACTCAGCATGCCACACAGGCAATTCATGTCGTGCGATTGATATCTATCGATATATAACCTCTAAGCTCGTACGTCTCAGAGAAGGGCGTTAAGAAAGAGAATAAATTCTCCGCTGCCAAACAGATATATATTTAAAAGAAATAAATCAACACAGAATAAAATCCAATGTCAGACACACAATCCATTTACAAGTTCGTTCTGGGTCTGAACGAAACCGGAGGCACTTTCCTCGCATATCCATCGATCTCCAAGTACGTCTGGACGACCACCAACTGATTCCCTCATCTTGGGTGTACAACCCAATCAAGATCATCAGTAATCACCCAAACAATGTGAAGACTTCCGGTCTTCAACCACCGTCTTCATCTTCGATATATCGTCGAATCGGTTATTCAGAATGGGTATAAACCCGGACTTTCCGAACAACCCGCGTATATTAAAAACAAATGTTACACAAACACAACATACGCCTCATTCCAATTCATTAATCACTAACCGTAAATCAACAAGAGAACAATTTCCCAAATATTAACCCCGAAGGCCGAAACCAACATCAGATCAATACCCAGAAAACCATTCTTCTTAGCTAACCTACAGCTAGTTTCTAAATTCCACATTCTTAGGGAAAGGTTCCCATTAATTTTATCCAAGATAAATTCTTTAAAATTTATCCTTTAATCTTCCTTTGGATGTCGTTTCAAACCAAATTATGGTTTTCTAAACTAGTCGAGATTAGCGAACCACACCGAAGTAATTATTTATTTTATTTCCCAATCCCAACCTATTCATCCTATGAAGCAAAACTGGTAATACTCCATATCTAACACCGGGGTGTTATCGGTAAAATTAATTACCATTTTACGTTCAAATCTAATTAAAGATTTAACTATCGCTTTGGAGCAAAACTGGTAATACTCCATTCTCGCTCATTTGCCAAATTTGATAATTTAAATTATCAATTCACATTTCAATCTAATTGCGGATTCATTTAAAACTCCTTTTACTGGGTTAAAGAACTAATGTCATTTAAAACATAGTTCACGACAACCCAAACCACATACTATTTATTATCGGGTTAAAGAACTAGTGTTATTTAAAACACAGTTCACGATAAACCCATGAATCAGTTCTATTTAAACCCATTTCAAATCCAATTTATTTATTTAAAAATAAATGGGTTTTAATTTCAGTTCAAAACTAGTTCATTTCGATAAAAATCTATTTTTATCTTTTCAAATATGGAGTTTTTCATCCCGATTTTTCCCAAATCATTTCTTATGATTTTACACAAATTACTACTATTTTTAATAATTTTATCAAGGCCCGTACAGTCGATTTCCATCAACGGCCATCGAACTGCACTTACAGCGACCTTTCCCAAATTTGATTTGGACGTATCTCCAAATCCAACCGTTAGATTTCAAATTTCTAATATTCGTTAGAAAGCTCTTTTCGATACGAACCCAACGGTTCCGGTTTTAGGAGAATCCGACGGTCGGATCTCCCGTAATGTCCGTTTGAAATAAATGGTCGAAATTCACGAACTGCCGCGGCGCGGCGTGTTCTATTCAGGCCATTATATTATATATATATAATATATAATATATATTTCGTCGATTTCTATTTAAAACGAATTTTATAAATCGTTTTAAATTCGTTTCAAAAACAATTTCAACTTCCATTTCAATTCAAATCAAAATTGAATTTTTCCTTATAAATTCGTTTTAAAATTCATTTCTATTCAATTCAAATTTCAATTCAATTTGAATTCATTTCAATTCGTTTTCAATTCGAATTCGTTTTCAATTCAATTCGAATTCGTTTTCAATTCAATTCGAATTCGTTTTCAATTTAATTCAAATTGGTTTTCTATTCGATTCAATTCAAATTGGTTTTCTATTCGATTCAATTCAAATTGGTTTTCTATTCGATTCAATTCGAATTGGTTTTCTATTCGATTCAATTCGAATTGGTTTTCTATTCGATTCAATTCGAATTGGTTTTCTATTCGATTCAATTCGAATTGGTTTTCTATTCGATTCAATTCAAATTGGTTTTCTATTCGATTCAATTCCATTTGGTTTTCTATTCGATTCAATTCAAATTGGTTTTCTATTCGATTCAATTCAAATTGGTTTTCTATTCGATTCAATTCAAATTTAAAAACGAATAATCGATATAAATATCATTCGCGTCAAAATAGCGCACCTCTAATCAACACGGCTTTATATATTTCAATAATTCCACTATCCTATTCGACAAATGAATCTATATTTTCGTTCAACACATGACTAATCTCAACGGATGAGTACTGTCAACACATGAACCTTTATTTTATAATGATAAAGATGTAAATTTTATTGTTAAAATATTTCGTTCAACACATGACTAATCTCAACGGATGAGTACGGTCAACACATGAACCTTTATTTTATAATATTCTTTATTTTCTAAATTGGAATGAGGCCCAATCAATTACCATATAAAGTTAATTATATGGATTCCATACAACACATATATATAATGGCAACGATAAATAATCAACCATCATCCAAAGTGCACTACACTGTATAAGCATCAAATATAGATATTGAACGCTTATAACAGCCTGTCAATCAATCGATCGACATACAACTAATTATTGGGATTAGTGTATGCCGTGTTTTATCCCAATACCCGTGTGGGGTTTCAAACAATCAAACACAGATTTTATTTGTGCAGTTGGGCGATGTGTAAAATTTATCGTCCCAATCAATGTCCTTCAAATAGGTGTACATAAACAAACCGTCCGGTTTGTAAATGAATATTTATTTATTCACATTCACGTTAAAAATTATATTTTTAACGATCGAACTATTTTATTCAACCTATGAATATTCTATTCGGTTCATTTATCAAATAAAATGATATCTTTATTTTTCTAACTTATTTTAGAAAATTTCGGCGGCATAACGGCACGATACTAGAAACGGGACAAGGCCTAGCCTTATCCTCGGTCTAGTGAAGGCCCAACGCCATTCACACATCAATCAAATCCATTCCATTTCACCAAACAATTCAATTCAGACCAAATAATCTAACCAACTACACAACCAAACAATTAAACAAACAAGCCATCCATGGTCTGTGGATGACGGGTGTCGGGTGCTACTAAACACCGTCTGCATCCTAGTATATATATATAACTAGAAAAGAAATTGAAGAGTGAGAAATTCTCACCGATAGCTATCCCAACTCCACGACACTTCCTATGTAGAACATCTTCACCGTGCTCGCCTTTTTGTCACCTTCGTTGCCCGTACTCACTACATATATAAAAATCGAATTTTTACTTCGCTATTCAATATATAAAAATCGAATTTTTACTTCGCTAATATAAAAATCATTTCTTTTATTATACTAACAATATAATCTCTTTGTTATTAAAAATATAAACCTTCATGTTATAAAAATATAACTCTTCATCGTATAAAAATATCGCCTTTTCAATATGAAAAATATCGCCTTTTCAATATGAAAAAAAATATCGCCTTTTCAATTATAAAGATTTCACCTTTTCAATATGCAAAATATCGCCTTTTCAATATGAAAAATATCGCCTTTTCAATTATAAAGATTTCGCCTTTTCAAATTTAAAGATTTCGTTTTTATTTTATCACTATAAAAATCACTTCTTTATTTCAATGTATATATAATAAAAATCAGATTTTTATTTCGCTACATATACAAAGATGATATTTTTATATTCTCTATCTTATAAAGATTATATTTTTATAGTTCCTACTATGTAAAAATCATATTTTTATCCTTCTACAATATAAAAGATTATATTTTTAATCTTCTCATCACATAAAAATTATATCTTTCTCATACAAAAATTCTAATCTTTTTCCTTTCTAAAAATTCAAACTTTTCGCTATATAGAAATTCAGATTTTTCCGTATATAACTTCAGATTTTCCTATCATGATAAAATAAAACAAAATAAAATGGAAAAGGGAAAAAACTCACTATTTTTATCGTAGAAGTCGAATTGTGGTTGCTGGAGCATCGTCCGAGGAGATTTCTGGTTCGCCATTGACTGGCGGAGGCGGTCAGAGAAGCGTCGTCGGTTTTGGTGGGGCCTGCGTGGCATTTGACTGCGGTTTGCGGTCCACGGTGGTGCATCGATTAGGGGTGGTGCGCTGTGGCAGACGCGGGGTGGGATGGTGGCGGTGGGAACAGGGTGGGGGCGCTGGCCATCAGTCGATTGGGTTTGGGGGTGCGATTTCTTCGATCGCAGGAGGAGGAGGAAGGGGGAAGGTGGCTTCGGAGGTGGCGCCCCACCTCTGAGGCGGCGGCGATCGATCAGGTGGGGGGGGGGGGCGGGGGGGGGGGGGGGTTTCCCCCTGTCTTTCTCTTTCTTTCTTTTTATTTATTTTTTCTGATTCGTTTTTGAAAGAAAAAGGGGGCCAACGGTTTTGAAGGGGAGAGGGTTATTTTTTTATTTTTTTATTATTTATTTATGAAAATGTTGACTTTTACATATGACCTCTAAACGAGGCCCACCGCCTGTCGTCCATAGCGTTTTACCCCCATTCCGAACACAATGGGATATGTATCGTAGGCTGATTTGACCGTTTCGATCAGTTTTCGTTGAAATCAACATATAACTCTATATATTGAATTTGAACGCGCATTTCAATTTACTGGGGTCACATACTAACTTGAAAAATTCCATAAAAATATTTTCTAGCTTCATATTGACGATACGGTCCTAACAAAACTAGTTTCGTCAAATTCTGAGACCGTTGGAAAAATGGCCATTTTCCAGTCGATTAAAATCAACTGAAACTGGTCAAACGCGTTTTCCTTTGCCACGCTCACATACTGATTCGAAAAATTATGAAATATGAAACCTAGCAATAATTTGACATCACGGATCCAACGAAAGTGGTTTCGTCGAAATCCGAGGTCGTTTGCAAAATTTCCATTTTTAAGGGCCTGAATTCCATAGCGACTATTCAGAATTTTCAACTGGACATATCTTTTGATCCCCGCTATGAAATCTCGATTTGTCGGATTCGTTGGAAAGATATTATCAAATAGATCCTATTGTTTTTGGTTTCACTAAAATCCGGATTGTTTTGCACCCGGTACATTCAATTAAAGTTTGAAATCGAATTATCGAACCACCGCGCCATTTTCAATTCTATTTATAATTATAAATAAATATTTATATTCTAACGATGACGCGTATAATATATACGTTCGAATTATATTCAAAATAAATTTCTCGTCGATATTATTTAATATAATTCATTTTAAATATTCAAAATTCGTTAAAATTGCCAAAATAAAAATTTTAAACTGGTTCAGAATTTCCGGGTTATTACAGAGAAGGACCCAAGGAGTGCACGACGTTTCTTTCTAGCTATGGTGGTGTCAGTGACCTCCCAGCTCTGATATGAAATCTACTTTTCACCTGTGTGGTTGTTGGAATACGAGGCGCCTCGATTATAGGTCTGTAAGGACCGGGAAACGTGTGTTCAGGAATAACTAATCCCCAAAAGTAAGAGAGGACCGGCCATGGAGGATCTAGGGATTGCTGTGTGCGGTCCTGAGGCATTTGCTAGAGTGTCTCGAATCGGAGAGGAGCTTGCCCCTTGCCTCGACTCATAAAGGAATCCAATTTCCAATACGAAATATGCGAATGTGATTGTATTACTAGTATGACGACATGATATATGGTACCCATGCCGTCTAGGATTGATATTTATGATTGAATTTGCTTTTGAAACATATATGCACTAGTAATAATATCAAACACCTTTGTCTTATACGTATGAAGCATTTTTGGCCATTATAAGGTAAAACTCTATCTTCCGGCTTGCGTTGCATTGTGTGATGGGACCTGAGTCTTATAATGGCTTCATTTTAAAAAAAGCATTGCGATGATTTAATCATTTACTTTATTTCATGCACCAGCACTCATTGGAGTAAACCCGTTCCGCGAAAGTGGCGTGGTCCTTTGATTTGCCTTATTATTGTTGTTAATAAGTTAAGTATATTTCTCATACCAGTCCCATGACTGACTCATAGTTTGTTTCACCTTGCAAACTCGGGTGCCCTCATTTTCACACGGGCAGCCTAGTTACAGGTTTCTGACGCACTTTTGGCTCATGGCGAGGCTTGACTACACCATGCTGACTTGGATTTTCTCCTCCATTATTGTATCTATATTATGATTCCTCCATTGGTGATGTAGACTGATATTATTTTGTGTACTCTTTATGTATGATTCCGCCTCAGGCGATGGTGACTGATTATGTATCATTATGCACTAAGTAGTATCCTGTACTGTGCTTCTCTGATGTGATGATATCTATATGATTCCACTGTCATATGTGTGTAAATTATTCTATTTTCTGTTTATGCTATTATATGTGATCTGCTAATGATGATTAATGTGTTATATTCCAATGATTATCCTTAACACCGTGTAACGGGGTTTTGGGATCGTCACACCGGGCATCAGTAATCGTCCATTCGATGTGAAGATCGCCGGTCTTCATCCACCGTCTTCAATGTCTTTGACTTTAATCGTCGTATTAATTATTCAGAATGGGTTAAACCCAGTCTTTCCGAATAACTCGCATATTTTATAATTAAAAATCAAGTACTATAAAGACACATCCTACGCCTCATTCCAATTCAGAATATTATTTTAATAAAATATTCATATCAATAGGGAAATGATCCCATCAATTTATCGAAGATAAATTCTTTTAAATTAATTCTTTAATCTTTTTTTTTAGAGATTCATGAAAACTTCAATTTGATTTTAATATCAAAAACCAAAACTTTATGATTATTCAACTGTTAAGAAATTAATCTTATTTTTAACTGGGTTAAAGAACTAATGTCATTTAAAACATAGTTCATGATAAACCTAAAATCATCTTCCATAAATATGGAATTTCCGCAGAACTCAATATATAATCGATATAAATTTCCGTATCAAACTAATAATATAAATGGAATAATGGCAAATCCTTTTTAAATTTCATATATAATAACAGCCTTCTTTTACAGAAGCCTATCTCGATTATTATCAAATCGAATTTCCACTCAATTCCAGTTTAATATATTAAATTGGAAAACTTAACTTTGGAAAATTTCTTTTTAAATCTTAATAAAATGATCTATAAATTCCAAATTATAGTTTCACTCTTAATTGGGTTAAAGAACAAATGTCATTTAAAACATAGTTCACGATAAACCCAAATCATATATCATTTTATTCCAATTAATAAATATAATTGGAAACTCAAATAATCCTAATTAAAAGATCTATTCTGTAATACATGGTTTACTTTTATTTAATTCCAATTAAATATCAATTAATTGGAAGACTTCATTAAATCTTAATTTAAAAGATTTATTCTAGTTAATAATTAGTTTGTTTCTGTAGAAATATATTTATCTTTTGTCCATCCAAAAACGGACATAGAAATCATCATTTTATTCTTTGTTGAATATTATTTTAAAATATTTGTTATTTAAAAATATTCTTTATATAAAAAGATTCTTTATGTAGAAATATTCTTTATAAAAGATAATTTTTATTTAAAATATTCTTTATTTAAAAGATATTCTTTATTGAAAAGATATTCTGAATCGGAATGCGACTCAATCAGTTACCATATAATTTCGATTATATGGATTTCATACATCGCATGTATATGACAACAAATGATAAATAATCATCAAACCATCCATTCATCATCCAGAGTGAAGTTCATAACTGTGTGAGCATTAAAATGAAATAATAACGCTCATCGCAGCTTGTCAATCTATCGATTGACATACAACTAAATATTGGGACTAGTGTATGTCAAGTATCATCCCAATACCCATGTGCAGTTTTCAGCCAACAACAGTTCATATAAATATATAATTGGTTAATGAATGTAACCAATTTTAATTCCGCTAACATGTTGATGATAATGAACAAAACATGTTATTATATTTCTAATGTCGAATAAAAATGTATTTTACTCGCATGATTTTTCCTACATGCTTCTAAGGTCTAATAAAATGTAGTTTATTTACATGTCATTATTGCTGATGACAAATAAAAAGATAATTTTCATTTTCCTTTATTTGTATGCAATTTCTATTTTTAATTTTAATCAAATAAAAAGAAATTGTTTTATTTGCATGTATTGTTTCAAATCATAACATATGAAATGCCTCTTTATTCTGTACACAAGTACTAATGTAAATTTTGATAATACAAATGTCACTTGGATTTGCATACAAATACTATTGTATATTTTAACAATAAAATGTCGCTTTACTTTACATACAATTCTAATGTATTTTTTGACCAATAATATTATTCTTATATTTGAATATAAATTCTAATGTAAGTTTGCAAATAAAAATGATTTTTTTTATATATGCATATAAATTCTATTGTATGTTATGCAAATAAAAATGATTATTATATTTGCATATAAATTATATTTCAACAGAATGTATAAGAAGTGATACATCCATTTTGCTGACAATTCTATTTTATCAAAATGAATGTTTTTGTCGTAACACAAACCTAATTGACAAAAATGTTATTTGTGTTTAACTCTTTTATTTAACAAAAATGTAATTTTTATTTCATTACAAATCAAATTAACAAAAATGTAATTTTTGTTGTCAACCATCATATTTAACAAAATGTAATTTTTGTTTCAACTATTATATTTTGACAATAATGAATATACTGGTTCAACTAATCTATTTGGCCAAAAGTGTTCATTTTGACAAAATGTGTATTTTGATTCAACTAATCTATTTCAACAAAACAATAAAAATGATGATTTTGTTTTGTTGACAACTCTAATTCAACAAAACAAATAAAAGCGATATGTTTGTTTTGTCGACAATTCTAATTCAACAAAACAAATAAAAGTAATGTGCTTGTTTTGTCAAATCTAATGCGACAAAAATGGTAATGTTTGTTTTGACAATCTAATGCGACAAAATGAACATGTTTATTTTGACAAATCTAATGCGACAAAATGAACATGTTTGTTTGGCAAATCTAATGCGACAAAAATGATCATGTTTATTTTGACAAATCTAATGCGATCAAAAATGATCATGTTTATTTTGACAAATCTAATGCGATCAAAAATGATAAGAATTTTTTTAACTATTATAATTTGACAAAAGTGACCAATTTGTTTAACTATGATAATTTGACAAAAATGCCAATTTTGTTTCAACCGTTACATGTGGACGAAAGGGTCTATTTTGTTTCTACTAACTAATTTTGACGAAATGAATGTTTTTATTCAACTATACTAATTGACAAAAATGAATGTTTTGTTTCACTAGACATTTTCTAAAAATGTTATTTTTAAACTAACATGACATGTTTAACAATAAGGATATTATTATTCTAATAAAACCTTTCTCATAAAAATGACATGTTTAATCCAATGTAATATTTCTAGAAAAATTGACATTTTTATACTAATGTGACATTTATAGCAAAGTGATGTTTTTAATCTAAATGAACATTTCTAAGCAAAAATGTTATTTTAAATCTAATGTGACATTTCTTAACAAAAAGGTTATTTTAATCTTTCTTAACAAAAATGTTATTTCAATCTAATATGACCTTTCTATTTTAACATAACATTATTAACCAAAATGACATTTTCAATCTAAGATATCATTTCTAATAAAAATGATGTTCTTGTTTTAATATAACTTTTCTAATAGAAATGTCATTTTCAATATAATATATCATTTCTAATAAAAATGATGTTTTGATTTTAAATAAACATTTCTAACTAAAACGATACTTTCTAACTAAAATGATAAGTATAACATAACATGATATTTTCTACATAACATGATAATTTCTAACTAAAATGATACGTTTAACATAACATGACATATTCTAACAAAAATGATGTTTTTAATTAACATGACCAATTCTAATAAAATGGTATTTTTGTGACTACAATTTATACATTAACATAACAAATAAAATTAATGTTTTTATGTATATGCAAATCCTACTTTTAATCATAACAATAAAAATGATATTTTTATTTTTAACAATTCTAGTTCAAAACAAAATGGCATTCTTACTTTGTTGATTCTAATACATTCAAAAAGGACAATTTTATTTGCTGATTCTAATTCAACAAAAGAGGACAATTTTATTGTAGATCTAGATCTAACAAAACTGAACATCACAATCCCAAACAAATCAATCATTGAAATAAATATATACCACATCATCATGGATTTCATAAACAATGAATATAAATTTCACAGTGAAATAAATAATTAATTTTATATTTATAATAGAAATCTCACTTCGATTTGTCTAAATTTTCAAAGTGCTCCGTTCTAGATCTGGTCTGCTTCATGCTATAGATCGTGGAAAGACGATTTCAACGCTTTCAATTTCGTTTGATTTCGTTTCTGTATGAAGAAGTTATGCCATTTACAAGTTTGTTATGAAATAAACGATTATTAATAAATTAATTATTTCTTTAATCTTAAACAACCTTCTTCTTCTTTCTGGTTTCCAGGCCGATGGTTTATCAATGGGTTCGAACCTAAGGTTCCTGTTCGCGAGCAGCACAGGGCACTGGGAGATGATCAGATGGCACAGTGCCATCGGCCTTGGAGAGGCGCGTCAGGTGGGACCCACCTCGTCCAACTCGATCACTGCTTGGGGGGTTATGGCGGTTGATGCGACGGCGGTCCACATGACAAATTCGAGCACCATATACACCCAAACTCGATCAAATCCGTACCCAATTGAAGATCAAACGTTGTTGTTCGATTTTTGTTTTAAAACCTTAATTCAATTTGAAATGGATTTAGAGAAATTTATAGAGGAAAATGGAAGAACATCGGCCACTCAAGTTTGAACGAGGCAGCTGTACGAAAATTAGAATTAGGGTTATACGATGTACACGTATTTATACACGTATTCCTGTTTTTATTTTATTTATTTAATTCCTTTTAAATCGAAAATACCCTATATTCTTACGAACTCCAATTCAAACCCAACGAATGTTGCCCCTAGCCAAATACCCCTATTCCAGACACATTGGACTAGGTCCCGTCAGCCTGTTTGATCGTATCAACCCACTTTTCTTTATTTTAAAATATAAATCATTTATTTATTTAATGTAATCGTGCATTTAAATTTACCGAGGCCACATACTGACTCTAAAAATTCCAGAAAAATTATTTCTAGTTATGTTTTGACGATACGTTTTTAACAAGACTAATTTCGTCGAATTCCGAGACCGTTTGAAAAATGGCCATTTTCTGGTCGATCCGATTTGACTGAAACTGACAAAACACATTTTTTTTTGCCACGCTCACATATTAATTTTAAAAATTATGGAAATTGAAATATAACAATAATTTGACATTCTGGATCCAACAAAAATGGTTTCTTCAAAAATGGAGGTCGTTTGAAAAATGGCTATTTTTAATATTAAAATGTATATTTAAATTCTACAGCAACTATTCTGAATTTCAAACTGGGCATAACTTTTGATTCCCGCTATGAAATTTCAAAGTTTCAAATTCGTTGGAAAGATATTTTTAAACGGATTTAAATATTTTTGGTTTCACTAAAATCCAATTTATTTTGCATCCTGTACAGTTAGTCAAAGTTCAAATTCAAATTTTCAAACTACCGCGCTATTTCTAACTCCTTTTATAATTAAATTAAAATTTTCGTTCTAACTTCGATTTAAATTAATTTTTCGTCATTATTATTTAAAATAAATTATTTTAAATATTAAATTTCCATTAAAATTTCTAAAATAAATTTTTTAATTTGGTTCAGATTTTACGGGTTGTAACAGCCATATAGGTTTACAACTAAAACCGTAAAATCGCGTATTGGAAAGTGGGTTTTCATCTATGAACC